>OX940929.1:10640963-11992368 GCA_954870645.1 Agrotis clavis | reverse complement strand
AATATATACGTTAACGTAATTAGGCTACTTTGATTTTAGAAAAGTGTAGCATAATGTATGTAGGTACATACATGTAGTTTAAGTGGATTAGGCGTATTTATTAATATCAAGTTAATATATTTTAATGTGATTAGGCTACTTTGATTTTAGGAAAGTGTAGTATAATGTATGTAGGTACATAGATGTAGTTTATGTGGATTAGGCCTGTTTATTAATATCAAGTTGATATATTTTAATGTGATTAGGCTACTTTGATTTTAGGGAAGTGAAGTATAATGTATGTAGGTACATAGATGTAGTTTAGGTGGATTAGGCCTCTTGGGGATACCACGTAAAAAAAAACGCGCCTCAAACCTTACCTCTGTAGGTGGTGTGGAAAAAGGTTTGTAGTTAGTTATTTGTAGTTTTGGATATACCTACATACTTAATATAGATGAAGTTTAGAAGTTTAGATTTCTTTTAGTGTTATGTAAATCGAGTAGTTTAGGTGGATTAGGCTCCTAATGATGATATCTTGAAATAAAGCGCACCAGGAACCATATCTTCTGGTAGAAAGGAAATTACTATGTTGTGAGTGAATCGAACCAGGAAATAAAAAATCAATGCGATCTTGGTAATATTGCACACCCCCATACGCATTCGACCCTGGGATAGAATAGTTTTGAAAAGCATAAAAGAAGGAACTTATTTCATTATTTACTTAGTCACTTACAAGGAATATTATTTTATAGTTTATTCGTACCGACTTATAAGTAAATCAACTGTAAGAACAAAAAAAAACATTCAGTTGATTTACCTAGAAGTCCATACATAAATCCGTACATTTACAAAACCTTTTAAGGAAATTTTTTAGAGGTAAGGAATACTTCTCCAAAACACGACCCCGCGAGCTGCTTGCAGCTCGCGCAACGCGCAAATACTAGTTATACTATATAAAGCTCGATTACCACTCACTCACTGACTGACTCACTGATTGACATCATTGTTCTCCCAGATGGTGAAGGGGGAGGTGGGTATATTTTGACAGATTCGTAAACAAGTAACTCTGGTGAGTATGGGAAAAATCCCAAACCTCCCCTTTTCACCCCCCCTCTCCCCCCTCCCCATCGTATCTCGGAAACTAAGAGACCTGTGTTTTGTTTTTTTACGGATTCGTATAGAGGAGGCTCGGAAAAGTAAAAACCATTTTTCAAAGTCCCCCCCCCCTTTCCCCTTCCTCCCCCCTTTAGGTGGATCTCGGAAGTTGCAACTTGCAACATTTTTTTTTTCAGATTCTTATCAAGGGGCCCAGAGTTGGTCAAAATCATTTTTCAAAACTCCCCCCTCTCCCCCCCTTCACCCCTCCCCCCAACGTATCTCGGAAACTAAGAGACCCGTGTTCTGTTTTCTTACGGATTCGTATAGAGGAGGCTCGGAATAGTAAAAACCATTTATCAAAGTTCCCCCCCCTCGCCCCCCTTCTCCCCCTTTAGGCAGATCTCGGAAGTTTAACAGACTTGCAAGATTTTTTTTTTCAGATTCATATCAAGGGGCCCAGAGTTAGTCAAAATCATTTTTCAAAACTCCCCCCTCTCCCCCTCTTCACCCCTCCCCCCATCGTATCTCGGAAAAACTAGGTAGCGGTAAAGCGAAGCGTAGCGTAGCGTAGAGTAGCGTAGGGATGTGGTCACGATAGCTTTCCGGTGGTAGGTAGGTCCTGAGTGGAGCGAACCTGCGAGACCGAGTGGAGCGAAGGGGGGAGGCGGCGAGCGAAGCGAGCCGGCGACCTCCGTAGCGTAACGAAGGTTGAGTGGGTGAAGCGTAACTCGGGGGTGACGACAAGCAAACTTACAAGTAACTCTCATGAGTATGGGAAAAATCCCAAACCTCCCCTTTTCGCCCCCCCTCTCCCCCCTCCCCATCGTATCTAGGAAACTAAGAGACCCGTGTTTTGTTTTTTTACGGATTCGTATAGAGGTGGCTCGGAAAACTAAAAACTATTTTTCAAAGTTCCCTCCCCCCTTGCTCCCCTTCTCCCCCTTTAGGCGGATCTCGGAAGTTAACAAACTTGCAACAAATTTTTTTTTCATATTCATATCAAGGAACGCAGAGTTGGTCAAAATCATTTTTCAAAACTCCCCCCTCTCCCCCTCTTCACCCCTCCCCCCATCGTATCTCGGAAAAACTATGTAGCGGTAAAGCGAAGCGTAGGGATGAGGTCACGATAGCTTTCCGGTGGTAGGTAGGTCCTGAGTGGAGCGAACCTGCGAGACCGAGTGGAGCGAAGGGGGAGGTGGCGAGCGAAGCGAGCCGGCGACCCCCGTAGCGTAACGAAGGTTGAGTGGGTGAAGCGTAACTCGGGGGTGACGACAAGCAAACTTACAAGTAACTCTCATGAGTAGGGCAAAAGTACCAAGACTCCCGTTTTTGGCCTCCCCCCCCCTCCCAATCGTATCTCAGAAACTAAGAGACCCGTGTTCTGTTTTTTACGGATTCGTATAGAGGAGGCTCGGAAAAGTAAAAACCATTATTCAAAGTCCCCCCCCCCCCTTGCCCACCTTCTACCCCTTTAGGCGGATCTCGGAAGTAAACAGACTTTTAACATTTTTTTTTTCAGATTCATATCAAGGGGCCCAGAGTTGGTCAAAATCATTTTTCAAAACTCCCCCTTCTCCTCCTCTTCACCCCTACCCCCATCGTATCTCCGAAACTAGGTAGCGGTAAAGCGAAGCGTTGCATAAGGATAAGGTCACGGTAGCTTTCCGGTGGTAGGTAGGTCCTGAGTGGAGCGAACCTGCGAGACCGAGCGTAGCGAAGGGGTGAGGTGGCGAGCGAAGCGAGCCGGCGACCTCCGTAGCGTAACGAAAGTGGAGTGGGTGAAGCGTAACTGAGGGGTGACGACAAGCAAACTTACAAGTAACTCTCAAGAGAAGGGCAAAAGTACCAAGCCTCCCCTTTTTGGCCTCCCCCCCCCCCCTCCCAATCGTATCTCAGAAACTAAGAGACCCGTGTTCAGTTTTCGAGGATGCTACAGCCGATAGAGAGGTCAAAATCAAAATCCAATATGGCGGCTGCGATATTTTTAAATGTTCATCATGGTAGTCGTTTCCATGGTTTTCGAGGGTGCTAAAACCGATGGCGAGGTCAAAATGAGAATCCAAGATGGCGGCTGCTATAATTTTCGAATTGTTCATCAATTTCATCATGGGAGTCGTTTTCATTGTTTTCGAGGATGCTAAAGCCGATAGTGAGGTCAAAATCAAAATCAAAGATGGCGGCTTCGATAATTTTTGAAATGTTCATCATGGGAGTCGTTTTCATGGTTTCCGAGGATGCTAAAGCCGATACTGAGGTCAAGATTAAAATCCAAGATGGCGGCTGCGACAATTTTTGAATTGTTCATCATGGGAGTCGTTTTCATGGTTTTCGAAGATGCTAAAGCCGATAGTGGGGTCAAAATCAAAATCCAATATGGCGGCTGCGATAATTTTCGAATTGTTCATCATGGGAGCTGACGTTTTCATGGTTTTCGAGGATGCTAAAGCCGATTCTGAGGTTAAAATCCAAATTTAAGATGGCAGCTGCGATTATTTTTTAAATGTTCATCATGGGAGTCGTTTCCATGGTTTTCGAGGGTGCTAAAACCGATGGCAAAGTCAAATTGAGAATCCAAGATGGCGGCTGCGATAATTTTCGAATTATTCATCAATTTCACCATGGAAATCGTTTTCATGGTTTTCGAGGATGCTAAAGCCGATAGTGAGGTCAAAATCAAAATCCAATATGGCGGCTGCGATATTTTTAAATGTTCATCATGGTAGTCGTTTCCATGGTTTTCGAGGGTGCTAAAACCGATGGCGAGGTCAAAATGAGAATCCAAGATGGCGGCTGCTATAATTTTCGAATTGTTCATCAATTTCATCATGGGAGTCGTTTTCATTGTTTTCGAGGATGCTAAAGCCGATAGTGAGGTCAAAATCAAAATCAAAGATGGCGGCTTCGATAATTTTTGAAATGTTCATCATGGGAGTCGTTTTCATGGTTTCCGAGGATGCTAAAGCCGATACTGAGGTCAAGATTAAAATCCAAGATGGCGGCTGCGACAATTTTTGAATTGTTCATCATGGGAGTCGTTTTCATGGTTTTCGAAGATGCTAAAGCCGATAGTGGGGTCAAAATCAAAATCCAATATGGCGGCTGCGATAATTTTCGAATTGTTCATCATGGGAGCTGACGTTTTCATGGTTTTCGAGGATGCTAAAGCCGATTCTGAGGTTAAAATCCAAATTTAAGATGGCAGCTGCGATTATTTTTTAAATGTTCATCATGGGAGTCGTTTCCATGGTTTTCGAGGGTGCTAAAACCGATGGCAAAGTCAAATTGAGAATCCAAGATGGCGGCTGCGATAATTTTCGAATTATTCATCAATTTCACCATGGAAATCGTTTTCATGGTTTTCGAGGATGCTAAAGCCGATAGTGAGGTCAAAATCAAAATCCAGGATGGCGGCTTCGATAATTTTCGAAATGTTCAACATGGGGGTCGTTTTCATGGTTTTCGAGGGTGCTAAAACCGATGGCGAGGTCAAAATGAGAATCCAAGATGGCGGCTGCAATAATTTTCGAAATGTTCATTTACGGAGTTGTTACCATGGTTTTCGAGGATGCTAAAGCCGATAGTGAGGTCAAACTCAGTATCCAAGATGGCGACTGCAAAAAATTGAAAGTTTTCATCATGGATGTCGTTTTCATAGTTTTCAAGGATGCTAAAGCCGATAGTAAGGTCAAACTCAAAATTCAAGATGGCGACTGCAAAAAATTCAAAGTTTTCATCATGGGAGTCGTCTTCATGGTTTTCGAGGATGCTAAAGCCGATAGGAGGTTGATATACACTTCTCATCAAAAAAATCGAAACACTTTCGTTTTTATTGTTTTTGTCCTAATTTTTTACAAAAGAGAATTAATTCCATGAAAAAAAAACATTACTGTGTAGCTGGCAGTTTGGTCATTACAGTAAGAAGAAAAAAATCAAAATTCGAAATAATTTCATTTGTTTATCCTATAAATGAAATTAATCACTGTTTTGAGACAAATGTGTATTTAGGGTTGGAGTACGTTTCTCGTTTAAAAACTAAAAATTAGCGCTTGTCTTTAAACTTTCTGTTTCTTATTTCATTTACTGTGACTTTGGGACGTCTGAAAAAACTTTTTTTTCTAAAACATATGGATACTTCGCCCGCAGAAGCCGCCCAAGTGGTGGCATTGCTGGATTCTGGACTTAGTCAGCGTGTTGTGGCTGCAAGATTGCATCTAAGCTTATCATCTGTTCATAGAGTCTACAAACGCTATCGGGAGACTGGTTCGTTCACGCGCCGTTCAGGATCTGGCAGGAATCGGGTCACTTCTGAGCGAGATGATCGATTTATTGTAACAACTTCTTTACGAAATCGACGCCTTAACGCTTTTCAACTGCAGCAGCAGCTTCGCGTTGTACGAAGAGTAGCTGTAAGTGACTCTACAATAAGAAGAAGGTTGAAGGAACGCGGATTGGCACCGCATAAGCCAGCGAATGGGCCGAAATTAACTGCAGACCATCGAAGAGCGCGCCTTAACTTTGCACGCGAGCACCTAACTTGGTCATACCTTCAGTGGAGCAAAGTACTGTTTTCTGATGAGTGTAAAATTATGCTGTATGGTAACGACGGAAGGAACAAGGTCTACAGAAGAGATGGAGAACGCTTTGCACAATGCTGCATTGAAGAAAAGGTCAGCTATGGTGGCGGTTCGTGGACGGTTTGGGGAGGAATCAGCGCCGACGGTAAGATAGAACTTGCCTTTGTGTCTGGGCCACGGCTGCCTGCACTAAACTCTCATCGGTACATCGAACAGTGTCTTGAACCTCATGTGATGCCCTATGCACATTTTATTGGCAACGACTTCATATTCATGCACGACAATGCTAGAGCTCACACCGCGGGCGTCGTACGAGATTATCTTACCGAAGTCGGTATCTCCATTATGGTATGGCCAGCAAGAAGCCCGGACATGAATCCCATTGAACATCTATGGGATGAATTAAAGAGACGAATTCGAGCAAGAGATCCAGCCCCAGAAACACTTAGCCAGCTGCAAAATGCAATCCAAGAGGAATGGGATAATATACCACAACATGTGATCGTGACTCTCATCCGATCGATGAAGAACCGTATGGAAGCAGTAATAAGAGCTCGCGGAGGGAATACAAGTTATTAAATAAACGTTTCTTACATTTTTTTTTCATTTACGCGTGTTGTTTTACCCATTTCCTTCATATTCCATACAGGGTAAAAATTACTCATTATACAAAATACGAAACCTATGAAGACTTAATTTGAATTTAGAACATTAACATTAGGATTTAAAAACCTCATACTACTCACTATTAAATGACATTTTACATTTATTCCTAAATATACACATTTTTCTGATAATCCTTATCAAATCATAAACTGCGAGGTGTTTCGATTTTTTTGATGAGAAGTGTATAATTTTTGAATTGTTCATCATGGGTGTCGTTTTCATGGTTTTCGAGGGTGCTAAGTGCTAAAGCCGATAGTGAGGTTAAAATCCAAATCCAACATGGCGGCTGCGATAATTTTCGAATAATTGTTCATCATGGGAGTCGTTTTCATGGTTTTCGAGGGTGCTAAAACCGATGGCGAGGTCAAAATGAGAATCCAAGATGGCGGCTGCTATAATTTTCGAATTGTTCACAATTTTATCATGGGAGTCGTTTTTATGGTTTTCGAGGATGCTAAAGCCGATAGTGAGGTCAAACTCAAAATCCAAGATGGCGACTGCAAAAAAATTCAAAGTTTTTATCATGGATGTCGTTTTCATGATTTTCGAGAATGCTAAAACCGATGGCGAGGTTAAAATGAGAATCCAAGATGGCGGCTGCGATAATTTTCGAATTGTTCATCATGGGAGTCGTTTTCATGGTTTTCGAGGATGCTAAAGCCGATAGTGAGGTCAAAATCAAAATCCAAGATGGCGGCTACGATAATTTTCAAATTGTTCATCATGGGAGTCGTTTCCATGGTTTTCGAGGATGCTAAAGCCGATAGTGAGGTTTAAATACAAATCCAAGATAGCGGCTGCGATAATTTTCGAATTGTTCATTATGGGAGTCGTTTTCATGGTTTTCGAGGATGCTAAAGCCGATAGTGAGGTTAAAATCCAAATCCAAGATGGCGGCTGCGATAATTTTGGAATTGTTCATCATGACTGTTTTCATGTTTTTCGAGGATGCTAAAGCCGATAGTGAGGTCAAAATCAAAATCCAAGATGGCGACTGCAAAAAACTTCAAAGTTTTCATCATGGATGTCGTTTTCATCGTTTTCGAGGGTGCTTAAACCGATGGCGATGTCAAAATGAGAATCCAAGATGGCGGCTGCGATAATTTTCGAAATGTTCATCATGGGAGTTGTTTCCATGGTTTTCGAGGATGCTAAAGCCGATAGTGACGTCAAAATCAAAATTTAAGATGTGGACTTCAAAAAATGCAGTGTTCGAGGGGCAGTAAGCGCGTACCTAATACAATATTTTTTTAAATATCATAATTTTTTATCTAAACTGAAAAGTTTGTATTGCTTGGTTTGGAATTGAAAAATTCTTTTTGTGATGGATAGTTTTTGTGTTTTCATCATGGGTGTAGTTTTCATGGTTTTTGAGGGTGTTAAAACCGATAGTGAGGTCAAAATCAAAATCCAAGATGGCGGCTGCGATAATTTTCGAAATGTTCATCATGGGAGTCGTTTTCATGTTATTCGAGGGTGCTAAAACCGATGGCGAGGTCAAAATGAGAATCCAAGATGGCGGTTGTTATAATTTTCGAAATGTTCATCAATTTCATCATGGGAGTCGTTTTCATGGTTTTCGAGGATGCTAAAGCCGATAATGAGGTCAAAATCAAAATCCAAGATGGCGGCTGCGATAATTTTCGAATTGTTCATCATGGGTGTCGTTTTCATGGTTTCCGAGGACGCTAAAGCCGATAGTGAGGATAAAATCCAAATCCAAGATGGCGGCTGCGATAATTTTCGAATTGTTCATCATGGGAGTCGTTTTCCTGGTTTTCGAGGATACTAAAGCCATTAGTGAGGTCAATATCAAAATCCAAGATGGCGACTGCAAAAAACTTCAAAGTTTTCATCATGGATGTCGTTTTTATGGTTTTCGAAGGTGCTTAAACCGATGGCGAGGTCAAAATGAGAATCCAAGATAGCGGCTGCGATAATTTTCGAAATATTCGTCATGGGAGTCGTTTTCATGGTTTTCGAGGATGCTAAAGCCGATAGTGAGGTCAAAATCATAATCCAAGATGGCGGCTGCGATAATTTTCGAAAAGATCATCATGGGAGTCGTTTTCATGGTTTCCGAGGATGCTAAAGCCGATAGTGAGGTCAAAATCAAAATCCAATATGGCGGCTGCGATAATTTTCGAATTGTTCATCATGGATATCGTTTTCATGGTTTTCGAGGGTGCTTGAACCGATGGCGAGGTCAAAATGAGAATCCAAGATGGCGGCTCCGATAATTTTCGAAATGATCATCATGGGAGTCGTTTTCATGGTTTTGGAGGATGCTAAAGCCAATAGTGAGGTTAAAATCAAAATCCAAGATGGCGGCTGCGATAATTTTCGAATTGTTCATCATGGGAGTCGTTTTCATGGTTTTCGAGAGTGTTAAAATCGATGGCGAGGTCAAAATGAGAATCCAAGATGGCGGCTGCTATAGTTTTCGAATTGTTCATCAATTTCATCATGGGAGTCGTTTTCATGGTTTTGGAGGATGCTAAAGCCGATAGTGAGGTTAAAATCAAAATTCAAGATGGCGGCTGCGATAATTTTCGAAATGTTCATCATGGGAGTCGTTTTCATGGTTTTCGAGGATGCTTCAGCCGATAGTGAGGTCAAAATCCAAATCCAAGATGGCGGCTGCGATAATTTTCGAATTGTTTATCATGGGAGTCGTTTTCATGGTTTTCGAAGATACTACAGCCGATTGTGAGGTCAAAATCAAAACCCAAGATGGCGGCTGCGATAATTTTCGAATTGTTCATCAATTTCATCATGGGTGTCGTTTTCATGGTTTTCGAGGATGCTAAAGCCAATAGTGAGGTTTAAATACAAATCCATGATGGCGGCAGCCATAATTTTCGAATTGTTCATCGTGGGAGTTGTTTTCAAGGTTTTCGAGGATGCTAAAGCCGATAGTGAGGTCAAAATAAAATCCAAGATGGCGGCTTCGATAATTTTCGATATGTTCATCAATTTCATCATGGGACGTAACGAAGGTTGAGTGGGTGAAGCGTAACTCAGGGGTGACGACAAGCAAACTAACAAGTAACTCTCATGAGTAGGGCAAAAGTACTTAGCCACTCGTTTGTGGCCTCCCCCCTCCAAATCGTATCTCAGAAACTAAGAGGCCGATGTTCTGTTTTTTTACGGATTCGTATAGAGGTGGCTCGGAAAAGAAAAAACCATTTTTTCAAAGTTCCCCCTCTTGACCCCCTTCTCCCCCCTTTAGGCGGATCTCAGAAGAGACTCATCATTTTTTTTTCAGATTCTTATAAAGGGGCCCAAAGTATGTCAAAATCATTTTTCAAAACTCACCCCTCTCCCCGCCTTCACCCCTCCCCTCATCGTATCTCGGAAACTTGGTAGCGGTAAAGCGAAGCGTAGCGTAGCGTAGGGATAAGGTCACGATAGCTTTCCGGTGGAAGGTATAGGTCCTAAGTTGAGCGAACCTGCGAGGTGGCGAGCGAAGCGAGCCGGTGACCTCTGTAGCGTAAGTATGACCGATTGTGAGGTCAAAATCAAAATCCAAGATGCAGACTGCAAAAAATTCAAAGTTTTCATCATGGATGTCGTTTTCATGGTTTTCGAGGGTGCTGAAACCGATGGCGAGGTCAAAATGAGAATCCAAGATGGCGGCTGCGATAATTTTCGAATTGTTCATCATGAGAGTCGTTTTCATGGTTTTCGAGGATGCTAAAGCCGATAGTGGGGTCAAAATCAAAATCCAAGATGGCGGCTTAGATAATTTTCGAAATGTTCATCATGGAAGTCGTTTTCAAGGTTTTCCAGGATGACAAAGCTGATAGTGAGGTCAAAATCAAAATCCAAGATGGTGACTGCAAAAAATTACAAAGTTTTAATGATGGATGTCGTTTTCATAGTTTTCGAGGTTGCTAAAACCGATGGCGAGGTCAAAATGAGAATCCAAAATGGCCTCTGCGATAATTTTCGAATTGTTCATCATGGGAGTCATTTTCATGGTATTCGAGGGTGCTAAAATCAATGGCGAGGTCAAAATGAGAATCCAAGATGGCGGCTGCTATAATTTTCGAATCGTTCATCAATTTCATAATGGGAGTCGTTTTCATGGTTTTCGAGGATGCTAAAGGCGATAGTGAGGTCAAAATCAAAATCCAAGATGGCGGCTTCGATAATTTTCGAAATGTTCATCAATTTCATCATGGGACGTAACGAAGGTTGAGTGGATGAAGCGTAACTCAGGGGTGACGACAAGCAAACTAACAAGTAACTCTCATGAGTAGGGCAAAAGTACTAAGCCTCTCCTTTTTGGCTCCCCCCCCCTCCCAATCGTATCTCAGACACTAAGAGACCCGTGTTCTTTTTTTTACGGATTCGTATAGAGGAGGCTCGGAAAAGTAAAAACCATTTTTCAAAGTTGCCCCTTATGCCACCCTTCTGAGTTTTTAATAAGGTTTTAGATTGGATTAGGGGGTTCTTAAGGGGTATCAAATTTTTTAAAGTGCTCTAACGGATTTTAAAATTCTTTTGACTATCCTAAGGAATTCTCAATTTAGTTTGTATTTTTTTAATTTTGTTTCTTTTTTTTATTGAATTAGATACAAGGGTTTTCAGAATATTAAAAATATTTTACATATTTACAATTTACAAAATCTTTTAAGGACTATGGATTTTCCAATTCATTTAAAGATTCATATGGATTCTCAAAATTTTATCAAGGTAAGGAATACTTCTCCAAAACACGACCCCGCGAGCTGCTTGCAGCTCGCGCAACGCGCAAATACTAGTCATAATATACGAGTAGTAAAGTAGTGTGACGGCACGGTTGGCGCAGTATCTGAGCGATTGCCTCCTGCGCAGCGTGTCGGGGTTTCAATCCCCGCAAGGAACAAGAACTTGTATGACTTGCAAGTAAAGCATTTTTGAGGATAGAAAAATTCAGCTAAGTGTGGAACTCTTACCCGTATCTTCTGTATTAGTTCTCCAGACCCCTTCCCAATTAGGTTATCGCAACTCCGCCCGTCGAGGCCGAATCTTTCCTTCCCTTCTTTGAAACGTTTCTTGGTAACTGTCTGCAAGTAGTTGTTCCAGGTTTGGGTACTCGTATTTGTGTATGTCAGTTTTGTGTTTGTAAATGCACCATGATACAGGAGTTTCTTGTGTGAGGGGAAGGATTTAAATTCTTAAAAAAAAACAATAAAAAAAAATCTTTACAACACTTACAGAAAAGTCCTAGATGGTCTTTTTTATTCTAAATTGGTCCCGAGTGAAGCTGGGCGAGTCGCTTGTTTTTAGGGAAAAACGTTAAACTTGTTCAGTAACATTGTTTACTAAAACACCCAGCCTGGAGCGAATCGGGTTTCTGCTTTCTTCAGCTGCAGCTTTCATATATAAAGAGCAAATAAAATTGCTAGTTCATTTCGTAGTTTGATTGTGAACCGTTAACATAGTTTTTTTATAACACCACTAAATTGTTTTTTTGTTCAGACTTTTTCACTTCTGTAAGACTAACTTTTTAACTAAACGAAAAATCCTATACTTAGGTATATTACGATGATAAAAAATAAATATTTCACATAAATTCTTAGCCTACAATGATCGAATCTATTGTGTTGACTTAATTAATTAAATTCCCGAGAAAAAGGGTAAACTGATGCGCTTAGGGTTCCGTTTATTTCGTTTGATGTATGAAACCCTAAAAAGTGCAAAACTGAAGACCCTGTATTCAAAGGCACACTTCTTTGTTTCATGGGGGTCTTCCCATCAAACAAACGACCTTTACAAATGAACAAAAAAGTTTTTAACAGTATTGAAAGCCACGTGACGGCAGTCATAAAAATGTTGCTATATAAAAAACCAAGGAAAAGTAGACACATGGATGGACATGCGTTTGGTTTATAAAAAGAACCTTCACTCTCTTTAAAAAAATGCTTTTATACCTCAATAATAATATTTTTAAATGTGTTATTTATATTTCATAGTTTCTTTAAGGATTCTACAAATGTTCAATGTGTAATTGACGTCATCACACTCTGCCACATGGAACGCCAAACCACGTTTCAATGTTACAATTGGACTAATTTCAATAATTATTCAATTCCAATCAGTTTGTGTGCCAAGTACCTACAAACTAACTAAAACACAGTTGCCGGAAATTGGCGTAGAATTTAAATCAGTACTTATTTTATTTTATTTTATTTTATTGAATAGGTTCACCAACAATTGCTTACACAGGAAACAAGATCTTACACACTAGTCTAATATAATTGCAATAGTGTAACAATTACTTATAGGTAAACACAGCATTTACAATAATTATGTATGTAGACGTAAATTCCATGAATCTATAGATACTTACATCAATTTCACGCATCAAATAAAAGAAAACAGAAAAAACTAAAACTAAACAATAAACGGAAAACACAAAACAATGATTTTATTATAAAATTAAACAGGAATAATAATTTGTGATTAGATCTAAGGACCTAAGTCAGAAATCAGTCAGGCCAGAGAGAATAGACTTCTGTTTGTTAATGGTGTCAGAATGCAGATCAAGAATATCACTACAACCATTGATAATCTTACAAATCCTAGCGCAGGGAGAGTTTGCGCCCAAGGTCGTTCTTCGCAGGGGTGCGGTACTTAGAAACACAACCCGTGATCCGAAAATCTATTTTTTGATCCATCATGTCTAAAATATTGGCTGTTAAAAATAGACCTTTTAGGATACTTTCGTATAAGGTGGTGTCCAAGTGTAGGCGTCATGTTGACGACACTTACAGTGTAGGTACACATCGGGACTTTAACCTTTTTTAATATAGATCTTGTCAAAATAGACAGAAAAAAGACAGTGGTCCAACACATTTTTTGTCGCTTATGCATTTTTTTAAATCTTTACAATATTATAAAGGTGAAGAGTTTGTTTGTTTGTTTGTATGAACGCGCTATGTCAGGAACGACTGGTTTGAATTGAAAAATTCTTTTTGTGTTGGATAGTCCATTTATCGAGGAAGGCTATAGGCTATATAACATCACGCTATCACCAAAAGGAGCGGAGCAGCAATGAGAAATGTTTCAAAATCGGGAAAATGTATTCCTTTTCGAGAGCTTTCGTTGCGTGCGCTGCGTAAACGGTTAAAGATAGGCAAAAATTATGTACATAGTACGAAATTATTCCTCATAAAAAGTTCTTAAATAAAGCCCGCGAGAGCATATATCTATCTTTTAAAAGATTAAGTCACTATAACCTTTTTTATAGAAATCTAATTTGTTTTATAGTAATGCATTATTTGCGAAGGTATTTTCATTAATATGATATTAATCCTTATCAAAATAAATACGTTACTCATCACAAGCATTTAATTTTGAACAAAATTGCCCTTTTTTTTTAGCGTGGTTAAATCATCAAATGAGTCCTCCAACCCCGGGCAGGGCGGGAGGGACTGTCAGACTTCTACTGACTAAAATCCACGGTGTCCTTCAATAGCCCTTTCTGTTCCGGGGTCACGGTAAGGAAATAATCCCGCGACCCCGGCAGGCTTTGGCCCTCGGAGAGGGGGGCCCCGTCATTATGCTGACCCTCTTTGAGGCGCGCGTGGGACACAACGCGCCGTCGACCCGGGCATGGTCCTTGGTCGGGCAGCGAGTTGCCCTTTACTCGCTGCCCTACGGTGGCCGGAGATCGTCTCGCGACGTCCGTCGCCGTGGGCGTGCACCACTGCGGGTGGGGCGGAGGGAGGACACTGTCCTCTCTCGCTCGCGGCCCGCCTCCTCCTTAGCGAGCATTACTGCTTCGCAGAAGGAGGCGACCGCTTCCCACTCCGTCTCGCCCCGCAGCATGGCCGCGACCAATGCTGGGCGCGAGAGGTCTCCGCCTATCGCAGCCGTGAGGACACGTCGGTGCCCTGCCCAAGCGGGGCAGTCCTGCACCGTATGCTCCACCGTGTCCTCCGGGCGATCTTCGCAGTGGTGACACCCAGGCGTTTCCTCCTTTCGCATCAGACACAGGTACCCCCTGAAACTTCCGTGTCCGGTGAGGACCTGCGTCAAGCGGTAGGTCAGGACGCCATGACTTCTCTCCAGCCACTCCTCAAAGAGGGGAATTATCGCCGCAATTGCGGCGTGCCCGAACAAAATTGCCCTTGACATCGTTTGATTTCAATGAATATCTTAGGAGATATCATAGTTTCAAAATAATGTCACAACAAAATTATTACTGCCTGGGCAATACTGAGCATATCATAATTGCGCGTGAGGGAAAGTGCACCCTCTACCTCTCACCCGAGCCACCGCTGAAGACGCCCAGGGCGTCGGAAATAGTGGGTCATATTCCAGCCGCTTACGGACGGAGAGTAATGGGTAGCTTGCCGTCCGACGGCATGTATTTATAAAGAAGCACTGGCCAATCCCCGCTGCATAGACAAGTCGAGGCGCGGCGGGAAGAGCTCCGGCGCCATCTCAGGGAGCGGTATGGATCCTGTATCGAATGGGGAAGGAAGAAACGCCTGGGTGTCACCACTGCGAGGATCGCCCGGAGGACACGGTAGAACATACGGTGCAGTACTGCCCCGCTTGGGCAGAGCACCGCCGTGTCCTCACAGCGGCGATAGGCACTGGTCGAGGCCATGCTGCGGGGCGAGACGGAATGGGAAGCGGTTGCCTCCTTCTGCGAAGCAGTAATGCTAGCAAAGGAGGAGGCGGAACGCGTGAGGGAGAGGACAGCGTCCACCTCACGACGCAGCAGCCGCGGGAGACGCCCACGGCAACGGACGTCGCAAGACGATCTCCGGCCACCGTAGGCGCGGGCATGCGGGCGGCGAGTAATGGGTGACTCGCCGTCCGATCATGGACCATGCCCGGGTCGACGGCGCGTTGTGTTCCACGCGCGCCTCAAAGAGCTGTCAGCAATCTGACGGGGCCCCCCTAAGAGGGCCAGAGCCTGCCGGGGTCGCGGGACTGTCTCACTCGATAACCGTGACCCTGGTACATAAAGGGCTATTGATTTACACCGTGGATTTTAGTCAGTACAAGTGTACAAGTCTGACAGTTCCTGTCCCGCCCTGGGCTCGAGGACTCATTTGATGATTTTGCCACGATAAAAAAAAGGGGGCGGTATGGAGGGAGCGACTATCGAAACCAAGGTTCAGGCACGCCTCAATCGCGGCGGTAAGACCCTCTTTGAGGAATGGCTGGAAGGTGTCACGGCGTCCTGACCAACCACCTGACGCAGATCCTCACTGGACACGGAAGTTTTGGGAGGTACCTGTGTCGAATGGGGAAAGAAGAAACGCGTGGGTGTCACCACTACAAGGATTACACGGTACACGGTAGAGCATACAGTGCCTCTCGCGCTCGGCATTGGTTGACGTGAAATAGAGTGGAAACCGGTCGCCTCCTTCTGCGAAACAGTCATGCCAGCGAAGGAGGAGGCGGGACGCGTGAGGAAGAGGACTGCGTCCACCTCACGACCCACACCCAGCCGCCGACGATCTCTGGCCAACAGGCGTGGGCATTCGGGCGACGAGTAATGGGCGACTCGCTGTCCGATCATGGACCATGCCCGGGTCGACGTCAACGTTGTGTTCCACGCGCGCCTCAAAGAGCGTCAGCACAATGACGGGAGCCAAACCCCTTAGAGGGCCAAAGCCAGCCGGGATCGTAGGACTTACGAGCTACCGTGACCCCGGAACGTAAATGGCTATTGATGACTAATTTAACGATTTTATGACGCTAAAAAAAAAGCATAAAGAAAATGATTGTATCGGTATCCTCCAACAGCGCTTCGCACTAAAAAATTCATTGTTTAGTTCCGACATCCACGCGAACGAAGTCGCGGGCACAGCTAGTAAAAAATATAACCCGATGTCTATTGGAAACAGGGCCCAAGCTACCGGCGGTGGTCAGGGCTTCAGAGAACTAAACCTTATTGACAATATTTAAAGAAGTACACATTTGTTGTAAGGGTAGTTTGTTGTAAGGGTAGTTTTTCATGGTCGCGGGATTATTTCCTTACCGTGGTGACCCCGGCACAGAAAGGGCTATTGAAGGACACCGTCGATTTTAGTCAGTAGAAGTCTGACAGTCCCTCCCGCCCTGCCCGGGGTTGGAGGACTCATTTGATGATTTTACCAAGCTAAAAAAAAAAAAAAAAAGGGTAGTTTTTCATACACTTCTTTTGTACGTGCTTACTTTTTTCCCGTCGGAAATAATTTTGACAATCGTTGTACGAAAACTCGTTCGAAGTTGGCGCGGCGTCTACGTGGCGTCTTTGCGACTTCTACGCGGCGTCAACGCCTACGCGGAGCCGCGTAGGCGTTGTCGCCGAGTCTGCCGAGTTCACGGGCCTACATAAGACCAACACCCAGTGCAAAATCACTCGCAGATCAAGTTTTATCATATTCAAAACTATCAACAACAACTTTTATTTTATTTTACAATTAGTGCAGTCTATCAATAGCAGCTGTAGGTATTCCACTAATATTAAAATCCATTTTCCAGCTGTCAGTCGCTTTATTAGCTGCTCTTTTTGAGCGTGGCACCACTGGCAACAGACATTTCGTATGCGCAAATTATTTTTGTTCAAACTTAAAGCTCAAGTTAGTGAAAGGGGTAGGGGTCAAGGGGTATTCAAGTTTAAAGGGAAGGATCTAAAAGCGCTAAATATAATTATAACGCTGATGGGAACATTAGCCCCCCCCCCCCCATCAGCGCTCGTAATTTCAATAAATAGATGAACCCAAAATCTTCTTTTTCTTCTATAGATATTTACTTAACAATAACAGCAGTGCAACAATCTTTTCGATCCATGTTACGTTACCATTCCTAACAACGCATCGAAAACGGCTGACTAACGTTGAAGAACTGGTCACCTGAACCAACGCTTTGCCGCACGAAATCGTATTGCAGCACTTCGCATCGCAAGTTCCTGCGATGAGGCGTCGCGTCGTATCGCATCGCATCGCAGTTGTGGGGAGCCTTTTAAGTCGCCCACACATTAATAAAACGCGACGTCACCCGATGAAACGTGATGCGTGTTGAGTCGAATCAAATGCATTGTTTTCTGTAGACCAGAATCACACTATGAACATCCGACGCGACGCCATGCCTGCACATTTGTTCGAGTCAACACGCATCAAGTTTCATCGGGTGGCGTCGCGTTTTAATAATGTGTTTCTGCCTTGTCAGTCAAGTAAAAGCGTGATTGATTACGTCAAATTACGCAGTGACTATTTAATGCATTGATCATTGAAAATGCTATAAACATCAAACTAGATACCTACGTACTGTAATACAGAAAAAAAACTGCAGTTGTTCTAGTATAAAGTCTCATTTCCTTTGCACCTGACACATTTTGACAAGTGTACTCTGATGTGGACAACACGTGCAATATGCTCAGCGCACGCGCGACATTCATATCTACGTCATGACTCATTTCCTTTTTTTAATTCTACAAGATAAAATTAGAAGCGAAGGAAAAGTTTGCAAATAATCTTATGTAATAAAACGGGCGCGCAAACGCAAGCTCTTATGAGCATTCCGATTGTTATTTACAGTACGATACACATATAAATCAATTCTATGTTGCATTTTACATTGCAACATAGAATTGATTTATATGTGTTTGATTGTATATTACCTACTACAAGTAGAGCTTATCAGAAAAGTATGATCATATTCATTAAACTGAACAATTTTTGCTTTGATTCGTCGTACTCGTTATTACGACAAAATAATCAACTAAGTATTTACATTATTAGATATGTTTCGGAACTGCATGATAAATAAGAATTGTAAAAAAAAAGAAATGCCTGAAGCTATTCTAAGAAGTGCATTAAAAGTGTTTACGTGTTCAGGTAGAGACGG
Source organism: Agrotis clavis (assembly GCA_954870645.1). Taxonomy (NCBI): domain Eukaryota; kingdom Metazoa; phylum Arthropoda; class Insecta; order Lepidoptera; family Noctuidae; genus Agrotis; species Agrotis clavis. Next base: position 11,974,207 of record OX940929.1, on the reverse strand, counting down.
GTCGACGGGTCAAGGTTTAAAGTAACCCAACCAAACCGGACCTCGAGGTGCCCAAGACTCGTTGGTGCCTTTGCAAGTTAACGTCAGGGGCCCAAGGTTCGGTTAGGTTAGGTTACGCACATTACTGGGCGATTTTAGGAATGACATACATTTCCTAGGAATTGTAAACAATGACGGATTATTGCATACATTTCCGTTAACAGATGGACTGAGCTATTCATAAAATGGTTCAGTTTTAATCATTTTTTGTCCTCTGTTCTCATCCTTAATGAGCACGACCTTATTGATACAATACTTTGATTCTTCTTATTAACCGACAAAAAAAAAGGAGGAGGTTCAAATTCGACATTATTATAATTATTATTTTATGTATAACCACGCATGACTTAACCTTGCGTGGTTCGATTTCATAAAATCTTTTTACGTTAAAGACAGTATGACTCAAAGTTGGTCCCATTTAAATTTCGAAGTAAAATTGACCTATATGGGATAAAAAAATTATTAATTGTGAACTTCCGTATAGAATTTTCAGTTGAGAATCGATTCTGTTAAAACGAAGTTAACTTTTGCACCGCCTCAAATTTTATTTTTTCTTTTCAGTTCAAGCTTTCGTCCCGTGTCCGTTAATTTTTTTTTAAAGGTTTTAACTAAAACATACATTGCTGTTGAAACATTTTCATTATTTTTCTATGTATAGCAAAACTATGGGCGAGGCCACAACAAAGCGTTGCGGCGTCGCATCGTAAAAATGGGTCGTTCCCATAGGTCCACGATTCTTTTCTTCTCTGTTTCCCAACGGCTCCATGACAAATTATAATATTGTTTTGAATTTGCCTACATGAGTTCCCAACGGGTCCACGAGATTTATAAAAAGTACAGTCAGTAAGAACGATTTCATGAAAGAGAAAGAAAAATGTTCAGAGTTGTTTACATGAGTTCAAACAGGGTGGTTTGTTTTTAAATAATATAATATAGGAAGGTTTACTGAAAGCTTACCAGTAAAATTACAAGGGTACTATAAGTTCAAGGAGATATGTATTTGGTTGAACACCTGCACTAGACCGGTCTTGATCTTTTACTTTATGACTATTAATAATTATTAAATACTTATAACTTAAAATAAAAACCACCTTGAACATAAGCCAGCCTAGTACTTTTGCTGGTTAGTAAAATTATTTCAGTTTTTAAGCTTATAACCAAGCTTTTATTGATATATTCCCTTTATGTCGAGTCCCGTTACGTCGAGTCTGGAAGTCTATTGTTCTCCAAAGTATTGATATTTTACGCTTTCTATTACCTTTATGTCGAGTTTGGTGAACAAGTACAGTCAGGAATGTAAATTAAAAGCCAATGGCAAAAAAACATAATAATATTAATACAAGTATAGGTGAAGATTACCTAGAAAAGGAAGCTCAACGGAGCCCCGCTCCGCGGGGCTCCTATTTCTGCGTGCATGGTTTAAAGTAACCTAACACGAAGAGGATGGCGGGGTCTTTCAGACCCTGCCATCCCCTTCGAACCTAACCTGTCCGTGTCGGGGTGCCCACAAGTCCCGAGCTCGCTTCGCTCGCTCTTGGATCCCAAGTTCTCCTAATAACAATTCCAATCATTAATAATTCTAAATTATGTGCATGTATTCATTTCACTGGACGTGACTGTACTTCTAAAATATGATATAATTAAACTCGACATAAAGGTAATAGAAGCGTGGTAAATAAACTCGACGTAAAGGGAATAGAAACGGGACAGAAAACTAAACTCGACATAGGGGTAATAGAAGCGAGACAAGGTTTTCGGCTCGACGTAACGGGACTCGACATAAAGGGAATCAACCCTTTTATTGTTGACTGTAACAAAAATTTAAATATTTTTAAATGTCGTGGACCTGTTGGGAGCAAATGTATGAAAGTTCAATTTTTGAAAACAATAGACTCATGGACCTGTTGGGAACGAGCCGTAAAAATCTCTGACTATGACGCCACACAACGAAATTGTATTCCCATGCGTCGACGTTTTTGCGATACGACGCCCCATCACAGTGTTGTGGCTCCGCCCTAATATCTTGTAACTTTTTATACGACGTACAATATAGGGAATGTTTGCATAAAACCCCTTCTACACGGTCAGACCTGACAGCCTGACAGAGGTGACTTTGGTCCGGTGGGAATGAAAATCTACCGTGTAGACGTTGGTCGTGCGACCAAATATGGGCGGAGTCAATCGAGCCTTGGTCGGGAGCGCAGCCGTCCCGACAGGCTGCGTCCGCGGTGGGACCCGACCGTCAGCCGACAGCGTTCCAGACGGTGGGGTACTGTTGACACGACCAAGTTCACCTCTGTCAGGCGGTCAGGTCTGACCGTGTAGAAGGGGTTTAAAGGTTTGTAGCACAATTAATTCCAAAATAAAAAAGTAAATTCCAGCCTAGGTACCTACCTATTTCGAGCTTTTATTTGGTTTCATTTCCACTTTTTAGCAAGGCTCTTACAATTTTTATATGACCTTTCTCTTTTTATGAAAGTCCCCGTGAGTAATTTTAACCACTGACAGAAATCTGAAAATAAAATAAAATGTTAACCCAATTAAACTAACATATTAAAAAATAAACAAATATAAAAAGGCTTTCACAAATAAATTCAGAGAAAATCCTTTTTTGTATGGAAAACATAATTTGACAAAGAACTCTGAATTAAACAATGATGATTGTGTGCGTCACGAATTACGTAGGTGCGTAGGTAAGTAACATTCAAGTAAATAGCTCCGTTACAAATATATAGCTGTTGTATAATCAAAATAATGATTTGCTCATAATTTTGCTCTATGGTGTTATTACTTTCCGCAAAACATAAAATTAATAAAGAATGATATACACCGACTATAAAACGGGCTGTTATTAGATTTCCTCTTACAGTTACTGCCGTAAGGTGAGCGCTGATAATCCTGTTGATTACAATCTAGGAGATTATTACATGTCTTGTCCATAAAATATTATTTAAATATTTTAATTACAGTACATGACTAATGTGACTACGGTTAATTTTTGTGTTTTGCAACTTTAACTTATTCACCTTGTACGTTAACATTTTCTAATTAATTTCCATTAATTATTTTCTTGTATATATAGAAATTGAAATTTTAAAGTTGTTCATATTTAGAAATAAATATGAACAACTTTAAAATTTCAATTTCTAACAAAAAATAAAGATTACAGGTACCCTACACATCCCAATACCATATAACGCGGTAACGCCTCTCAGATCAACAATGGAATACGTGTTTCAGTTATTTGTTGCGCACTTTCTTAGTTGTTTCAGACTAACTTTCAGTTATTTGGCGCAAGAACCTTTCATAATGAGGGTGACATTTAAACAAGTACCTACCTCATAATTGTGCGTCGTTTTCATGTGTTGTGTACCCCACACATATCTGCGGTAGTCATACTGTGTCGGGATTGTGTTTAGTTGTAATTAACACCTACATGAGCTTTCTATCATAACTACGTATTCTCATGGTTGTTGTTACGGGTATTATAAACGACCATTTAGGTTTTCTTGTCTATAAGGAGTGGAATTCCCTGCCGGCGTCTGTATTTCCGGACAGCTATAAACGTGGGGTCTTCAAGTCAGGAGTGAACATGTTACTTCTAGGCAAGCGTGCTTCACCGTCGACCACATCTTCGCTTACTATCAGCGAGATAGTGGTCAAACGCGAACCTATCTTTAAATAAAATAACAAAACTATTTGCTTTTGTCTACCTCTTTAAAGATGGCAGGATGAGCTAGCCGAAACCAACAACTGGTGTTCCAAAATCTTAAATGGGAAGAGGCCATGGAGAGACGACTGCTCAACAGTGGGTCGACGCAAGCAGTGACTAAAGTAGTTTCGGGTCTGGGCGTTTGTGTAATGTGAGTTTATATTATGTAACCCACTATACAGGAGCAATTCCTAGTGTGGGGCAAAGCTTTAAAAAAAAATCGTTATAACAACTAACTAACTAACCTGTAACCGTAACTTTAACCTGGTAGATTTTAAGTGAACCTTAGCAAGTGAAAGTGGTTTGCCTTGTTTTTATCAGAACAGGCATATCATAGTAGGTGTGTAATGCAGGCAGGTACACAAAATCTGTAACGATTGCAACAACATTCGCTCAAAAATCTTGTACAAGCATACAGTTATCATTCAATAAATATCAAAATCTACGACCATTTTATGCTATAGGTACTGTAACTGAAAAACAGGCAATGGAAATTGTACGTTAAAAATTAAGTGTCAATAAAAGATTAATAAGCACTATTTTGAACTGCGCCTACTCGAGGCAAAATTGTGTTTTTTTAATATAAATCTATTGTAGCGTTTGACATGAGGGTTCGTTGTCCGCCCACTCCCGATTGAAGCGAATTGTGCGGCCGAAACGTAATCTTTTCCAGCGAATTGTATTTGGTGCACCTTCAGCGTAAAATTGAAACATATTTGTCACCATGTATAGAATTATTAAGCTATTTTGAGCTATTATTAAGCTACTACCAACGCGTTAAAGCCAACCTTATATGTGTAGATATATGGTTGGGTGAAAGGATATTAAACAACAAGAGGTGTGGCCGGTAGTTTGTTGAATTTGTGGTAGATAACCGCAAATCCTATTTATAAAGGTGTCAGACGCATAAAGCATATCACTTTATACTGTCGTTTAAGTATTTTTAACTCTTTAATATAATGTGTCACTGGATGGCGGCACACAGGCCATCTTTCAGATATGCGCTTTAGTATAAAGGATGACTCACGCTAGACCGTGTCGGGTCCGAGCCGAGTGTCGGCCGTAGCACGGTCAACTAATATTACATATATTTTGTATGAACCCACTCACGTTATACCGAGCGGCAACCGAGTGATGCCCGAGAAACGGACAACGCTCGGAAACAACTCGGTCCCGCTTCGGCTCACACTCCATTTCCTTGTAGTTGAAGATTCTTCAGATTCTTCGTCATCCAGAGCGATCGCAATAGCCGCTAATTCCAGATCGTTAAAATTGAACATGATTGTAGTTTAGTTACAACACTGATTTTTCTCGGACGAGTATACTGTATCACAGCGCAACGATGATTGCCCGGTCGAGGCCCGGAAGAGACACGGAACCGGCTCGGTGACCGTGCTACGGCCGACACTCGGCTCGGACCCGACACGGTCTAGCGTGAGTCATCCTTAAGTCTGTTTATGTAACGTGTTTTAAGTTTGTAAGTTGTTTTGTTTTAGTTATAAAGTTTTTATGGATCCATAGTCCGAAAATAAAGGTTTTATTATTATTATAATATTCATAGGTAAACGATTTATACATCGCCTCTGTTAAATTCAAACATAGAGACAATGTGAAAAAGGGACAATGTCTCAAACAAATCAGACTGCAGTCACTCCATTGCTTGACAGGTCTTTTGAAAGAGTGGCAATTAGGAAGATAATTTGACTACCACGCTTGCTTTCTGCGTCAGTAGTTCGGCTATATTTTTCTGGTATTAGCACTAAAAATACAAACTTCACATTTCTTTCTGACAGACATCGGTTCAAACCATTTGGTTGTCTAGATTGATTGTCACTTGGCAGTATCAAATAAATATTTATTCCAGAAATTCGACTGCATGACAGTGAGAAACAACAGCTTGTCCAATTGTTCACGATTAGTTTTTTTTGAAGTGAAAACTTCTTTAGCGGCGTTGTACACTTTTTCTGTAATGGGTAAAAAATTTAAAACTCGCGTCAGGGTCACGTGACCGTCAGGGTCACGTGACCGTCAGGGTCACGTGACCCTGATCGAAAATGAGTAAGACGTCATTCAAATTAAAAATAAAACATAGTAACAAAAAAGTTTTCACTTCTACCGGCACTCCTGGAGTGCAACCTTTTTTTTTTTTTATATCAGTATGCAGCCTCACAATTGTCTGCTCACTACTTTGACGATTTCATTGATGTCATCATCATCATCATCATCTCAGCCACAGGACGTCCACTGCTGAACATAGGCCTCCCCTTTTGATCTCCACAAATACCGGTTGGAAGCGACCTGCATCCAGCGTCTTCCGGCGACCTATATAAGGTCGTCTGTCCACCTTGCTGGTGGACGTCCTACGCTGCGCTTGCTAGTCCGTGGTCTCCACTCTAGTACTTTTCGACCCCATCGGCCATCTGCTCTGCGAGCAATATGGCCTGCCTATTGCCACTTCAGCTTGCTAATCCGGTGGGCTATATCGGTGACTTTAGTTCGTCTACGGATTTCCTCATTTCGGATTCGATCACGTAGAGAAACACCGAGCATAGCCCTCTCCATAGCTCGTTGAGCGACTTTGAGCTTTGAGGTGAGGCCGATAGTGAAAGACCACGTTTTGGTGCCGTAACTCATCACTGGTAACACACATTGGTGAAGACTTTCGTCTTGAGGCACTGAGGTATGTCGGACGAAAAGACAGAGACTGGGGTGGGCACAACATTGGCATTTGACATAATTTTCGTCTTGTCCATGTTCATTTTCAAGCCCACCCGTTGTGAAACTCGGTCGAGGACATCGAGCATCATGCTGAGTTCCTCCATCGACTTTGCCATGACTACGATGTCGTCGGCAAACCGAAGGTGAGTGATGTATTCGCCGTTGATGTTGATGCCAAGTCCTTGCCATTCCAGGAGCTTGAAGGCGTCTTCCATTGCGGCAGTAAACAGTTTCGGGGAGATAACGTCCCCCTGTCTTACGCCTCTTCTCAATGGAATCGCCTTCGTGCTCTGCTCCTGTACTCGGACCGACATGGTGGCGTCATTATACAAGCACTTCAACACCTCGATGTACCGATAGTCAATACGGCATCGCTGGAGTGACTCAAGTACCGCCCATGTTTCCACCGAATCGAAGGCTTTCTCATAGTCCACAAACGCTAAGCATAATGGCAAGTTATACTCTTCGGTCTTCTGTATAACTTGACGCAGCGTATGGATGTGGTCTATGGTACTAATGCCTCTTCGGAAACCGGCTTGTTCGGGAGGCTGGAAGTCATCAAGTCTGTGTTCGAGACGGTTCGTGATAACCCTTGAAAACAGCTTATAAACATGACTTAGAAGCGTGATGGGTCTGTAGTTCTTCAATAGGCTGTTATCACCTTTTTTGAAGAACAGCACCACCTCACCTCTACCCCATGTTTCAGGCGTTTTGCCCTCGGAGAGGACGGAATTAAAGAGTTTCTGGAGGACTTTAAGTACCGGTGTTCCACCCGCTCTCAGAAGCTCTGAAGTGATTCCGTCCTCGCCCGGCGCCTTGTTGTTCTTAAGCTGCTTCAGGGCCATCCTAATCTCGTACAGACTGATGTCCGGGATATCTTCGGTATAATGTCGGGACAGCTTGGGTCTTGGATCTCCTACCAAGCTGTCAACGGGCTTTGCGACCGAAGTGTACAACTGTCCATAGAACCTCTCGATCTCGCCTAAAACCTCTGCTTTGGTCGACGCTATGCTGCCATCCTCCCGTTTCAGCTTTGTCATGGCTTTGCCCAATAGGCTTGTCCTTTGCGAACACTTTAGAGCCTTGGTTTCGCTGTATGGTCTCTTTAACACGATTAGTATTAAAGAGACGCAGCATTTCATTGATGTATCTACACTCATATATATACTGTAACGATTTGTATATTCCGTTATTGAGAGAATCTTCGATATTGTGAATATAATCACAATAAAATAAATAAAAATTGGCAGTTTATTTCGCGAGTTCCACTGAATCCTCGAGATTTCAGCCAAGCGCCTACTTTAATGCGCTTCTGAATATTCCAACAAAATGTATTTTATCGGAATTCGTAGGCGAAAGCTACTTATTATGTTATTTCGTGGTACATTTTGAGGTTGGAATATCACGTTATTTGACGTTGGACTTGTTAAAAGTTTTAACAAGTCCAACGACAAATAACGTGATATCCCGACCTCAAAATTATTACAAACATTACTTTTTATCTACTTTATGACATAAAAAGAAAGTGAAATTGTACAGTAAGTTAAAAATATGCTTAATTAAAACTTAAGCCAACCTGAAGTACTTTTTAATTAATTCTATGAATATATATACTTGAAGTCTTGATCACATTCAATTTTTATTTGTAACTCAAAGAGCTTAATTAGATGCAAATCTCCGATATTATGCACACAGTATGAAAGAAACGAAGCCTCTCCAGGATAAACCTGATTGAGTTTATTATTTTCACTCCGATTCCATCTCTATTTATATTTTTCTATTCAGAAAATGAAAGTAGATACGAATTTGTGATGTTCTTATTTGTGATTCATGGTTTGTAAACTAGACATGGAAATTCTGATACAGCAACATCTTGAAAAAAAGGTAACTTTTCCAGAGAGGTGAAAATTACTTATAGGAAATGTAATGTATCTCGTTTCACAGGTAAGTGCTGGTCCGATAAGAGGCTGTAGAACATTTTTCTAGTCTATATCTAACTTTCAATAACTATTTCTACAGATATATTTCTGCTATAAAAGTTTCTAAACAATTTTAACTTTGGCTTCGATTTCATTGCCAAGTGGAGGTAGAAAAATATAGTACAACGCCAACTCAAGAAATATTCTAAGTCATCCTTGACCTTTATCAAAGAAAATCCTTCTCTTATTACTTGATTCACATGAAGAATAATGAGATCTGTAAAGTTTGCACTTAGTCGTATGCACACCGCCCACAATTTGCTTAAAACTACGACATTATGTAAGAACAGTCAGCACAACGGTTAGGTACGCAAGCACTCAGAAATCTGACGGGGCCCTTTTAAGAGTCAGGTTACCGTGACCCTGGAACGTAAAGGGCTATTGAAAGAACACCGTCCATGGATTTTAGTCAGTACGAATCTGACTGACCATTCCCGTCCCGATAAAAAAAAAGATATGCAACCTGTAATATGCTATATACATATATGCTGTATATTCTTTTTGGCTGTTTGCTACATGCAGCCAAAGAGTTTGGTATGACATGATGACACATTGAAACTTAAAGTTCAACATAAGAAAACTATTTAAAAATTGCTGTTTAAATACTTTTGCTGACTGTACATAATTTTAGTTATCTTCTCCGAAAAATTATTAAATACCAATTACAATCCCTAATCATCTCACTAATTGAACAGATTCTATTGTTTTTGCGTAAAAATAGGCTGAACTAAATACAAAACGTAAATCCTACTCAACAACAGCGGTGTTCTTTATTATAATGAAATGGTAATTATATGAAACTCTTTTTATTTCTGACCAGCTTTGAATAGATTACATAAAAGAAAAACTTTCTAAAAAATGTAGGTCGTTATAGTTAACAACCACCTTTTTAACCCACACACACCTTTAGAAAGATAATTCGTTGAATATTGGATCCTTGCTTAAATAACGTAACGAAAATCTTTTAAAATAATTAAAATTTTCTGCATGTTCCGAGCGTAATTTTTTTCAAAATAATACTGAAATTAGAGAAAGGTTTGATATTTTTAATAGGTCGTAGAAATCGTAGACTACAATAAAATTGTTAATCATTATTTACTACAATTTACTCCCACGATTATAAACGTTGTGGGTGTGAATCAGGGTTGGCATGATTTAAACAAGTTACAGTTTGAAATTAAACAGTGTTTTTATTACAGGTTTTAAGTGCTTTTCATGGCGGATGAATGCATACAAAAGGAAAATAAATTAATATTCAGGAGTCTGAATAGCTTGATAATAAACCATTGATCATGGCATGTTTATGTTTTTTCCATTGATATTTTTTTGTAAATCCTTGATAACAATCGGCGAATTTGTAAAAATCTAGTCTAGAAATTAAATATATAAATTATTTATAAGTTGAGACATCAACCCATGGGTAGAATTAATTTGAAATAATGTGGGAAACTAAAAAAAAAACAAAAAAAAACACTTGTTTAAAACAATTTGTACTGTTTGTTTTATATAATTAAAAAAAAACTCTTCGTCTTTTTTTACCACCCTGGTGTGAATATTAATTTAATAAAAACACCCTCGACATTTGACATTGCCTCTCAACATTATTTCTCGAGCAAATTAAAAACTTTCACTGAGACGAATCTAAGAGTGCAAGTGCAAGTAACGATGCGAAAACTCTATCCGGTGCGGAACTAAGACACAGTCGACGAGGAAAAGAGCTGCTCACTTTACTTTAAATTCAATCCGTGTTCTAACTGAAGAAGAGTTAAATAAAAACAAGTCAACTTGGAGCGGAGGTCTAGTTAAGTCCTTTGTTAGAACACAAGCACAATGAATGAATCGAAATAGTTTATGTAATACTCAGTTACAAACAGTTCTAAATGTGGTGTTCTACACAATATTCCTAGAGTTAATCAAGTCTTGGGATTTGGCCGTAACTCCTACCAGACGAAATTTCATTTGTAGCTCTCAATTCAAAGCACGTGTGGTGAAATCCTTTGAAATTAAAGGCCGTCCTGTTGTGGACGGTAAATAACGAACAGATTTCTCATGGGGACGGCTATAGCAGTAGTTGCAACTTAATCGAGACGAGGAGAAAGTCGGGAACATTAAAAGGAGGTTCGCTGTGGCGTAACGTCGGCGTCGCTAACACGTCTCGTAAATATGTTCCACGGCTGCCGCCGCGCGCCGCTTTGTTTTATTCAGATAAATGTATCGCGTCACCGCCAGCTTGCTTTATCGCCTTTATTATTCACTGCACTGATATTTTATTTCCTAAGTGAACGTTATCACACTGCAATATGACGTGCATATTATAAAGTGGATATCTTAAAAATAGCAAGACACCTGTTTAATCATTTGGGAGCTTTTGTTCATTACTTGTGATTTATACCGCACCTGCAATGTTTGTTTATATCACAAAGTACTTTAATGCAGTAATTGTGTTTTGGCTTCCATTACTGTATGCAAAAAGGCCTTGAAAATATCATATTTTCTGAGTCAACATTATTTACAATACTTACTGCTTTTAAATCGTTTTCAAGCAATCTTCGCCTTAAAAGGCTTTGTATTTTGAATAGTTGAATGTAATTGTAGTTTCATTCACAATTTTATTCAGAGAGTTACATATGAGCAGATCGAAGTGATCGGAATCCAATCTCGATATTGTGTAGTAACCCGCTGATGAGTGTGGAGTGAAAATTATTTTGGTGGTTCGGCGCCTGGCAACGTTTCAATCGGGCGGCGCGCGGCGCGGATACAGTTTCGTGGAGTGTCGCCTGCGTTCGATCCGAACTTCACCGCTCCCGCTTCACGCCACGCGACATACTTACTAATAATATTAGTGATTGTGAAACGCCGACACTGAAATGTTTTGTTTATACTCGTAGAAGATAAATCTGAATGTAGTACCGCCGAACGATTACCAACTAACGGCCCCCTTGGAAATTTATAGCGTTTACGTAACTACAAGGTATTAGCTGATTCTGGTAAATGCAGTGGCAAGGTTATCGAACTACGTAATGGGTATAATTCAGTCATTAATGATTAGAAATCGTAAACTGAATTCACTTGCTGGCATCAGTTCCATGCCGATCAATGATTTCTAACCAAAATACAGCTCTTTGTCTCACAAACACACTTCTTGTGAAAATGGAATTTGTATTAAAAACAAAAACAATTGCTACTGAACACAAAGAAGTTAAGCTGAACAAGTAAAAGAAAATCTTCAAGCATAAAACTCCTTTGAATAAAACTGATTCAGACCCACGCTGATAAAACATCGCATTTAATACAAAGATATATTGCTAGCTTTTTCCCGTGTTTTCGCTCGCGTTAATTCAGAATTTGGAATGTATGTACATGACGCCATCTAATAGCTTACGAGCTTTATTGTGGTTTTCCTTTTGTTCTAGTTAACAATTACGAAGTTTTTGCAAAATTTCTGGATAATCGTTTCAGTGGTTAAGGCGTGAAAAACTAACAAACAAACTTACTTACGCATTTATAATATTAGATACGATATTATAAAAGTTTTAAAATATTCGCACAACAGTGAATCCTTTGAAGTTTAATGCTCGTAACCTAAGGGAATTTTATATTAGCTGTCCAAGTAGAAAAATGAATAATAAGCTCGTTTAGTGAACAGAGTTGGACGAAGGGTAAATACGGCCGCCACAATAGCAGCAGGCGACCGCTTCCGGCCGCACAATAGCAACAGGCAGTTGATGAGATCAGCCGAATGAAATGCGACAGACACAGACCGCTCTAATCATATTCGTGACGCGACTATTATTAGCTCACCTGTCAATTAATTATCCATTACCTCTACAATTATGGCACGGATTATACATAAATCAGTTATTTCTGTACGTACATTTGTGGCGATCGATCAATATGACTATACAAGTAGAAGTTATTGTATATACTACGTATATTTACGAAACTTGGCAGACGGGTTCATGATTTCAGTTTGTTGTTATTTAATTACTAGTACAGAAGTGGCCTAGAGCTTATAAGTTTTTCTTACTTTGTAGGTCGCTTGTTGGAATACAGAGAGGCACATTACATCGCTTAGTGTTTTCGCTTCAGTACTGCTGTCAAATGTCAAAGGAAAATTTCGTGAGAGAATAGAAATATTTCTGTGAATATTTCATATATAATTCGAGGACGTCCACAATTCTAGATTGGTCACTAAAAAGCCTTCAGAGATAATGTTATAAGCTGGTTACACATATTTAATAATATATCGTATAATGGTAAGCGTCCACCACAGGTCTGCATCGGACGTATCGTACGTAACGGATTTTAGTTTGCCTTGTATTAAAACTCATAAAACTGCGTCCACTGATCCGCATCGTACTGACGGCTCATCGGCAATGCCTACATACGATGCGTACAAATGACGTCATACGGAATGCCGATCTGGGTGTCGAGTCTGCTAATTATTAGTCAGAATGGCGCCACAATGGCGTTTCAATTGTAGTGCTTATTCGAACCAGGAGTAAAAAATGGTTCGAATAAGCACTACAATTGAAACGCCATTATGGCGCCATAATGGCGTTTCAATTGTAGTGCTTATTCGAACCAGCAGTAAAAAATGGTTCGAATAAGCACTACAATTGAAACGCCATTGTGGCGCCATTCTGACTAATAATTAGCAGACTCGACACCCAGTGGACGCGATGAAGGTGGCATCGGCAATCCGATTGCTGATACTCGCGACGGCAATCCGATCGCTGCCGATACAGAAATCCGTTTGATGCGATGCGTCCGATACGTACGATGCCGACCTGTGGACGCTTACCTTAAGTGGGAATGGCTGATGACACTACATATTTAAAAGAGGTGTGAAACAGTACTGCGTACTCACCGAAAATAAATATCAGTTTATTCTATGCTAATAAGAACCCATAAGCATTTAGATAACTATAACATTTTAGTTCGGTATCCATTGAAACTAAATAATTTACGACATGTTATAAACCACATTTCCGGGAATTTTTCTTACTTATATTATTAATGCGAATCTGCTTATCTTACTTCTTACTAATATTATAAATGCGAAAGTTTCTGCGGAGCGATGGATGTTTATTGTTTTTACTCTTTCACGCAAAACTACGGAACGAATTTGGGTGTTTGGGATGCAGATAGTTTTTAACCTGTATGAACTCATAGGATAGTTTTATCCCAATTTTATGTTCCCGTGGGATAAGTAGTAACGGGCGAAGCCGCTGGCAACAGCTAGTTACCGATAATTCCGGAAATAGCCATAATGTTTATTATGGCTATTTCTGGGAAAATTGATGTCATGTCAGGTACGTGATCATAGACGCCGCCCACACACAGAACAGTAATAAAATTGGTTTCCTTTAGGTTCCAGATACTTGAAAGATGAAATTGTATACAGGTTTAACTGTGGGCATAGATAATTAAGAGTATAAAAAATAATACCCACTTAGTAAATGATTCTTACTATACTTATTTCTCGGGACTCACGAATTACCGTGACCCCGGAACTTAAAGGGCTATTGAAGGACACCGTGGATTTTAGTCAGTACGAGTCTGACTGATCATAAAAAAACCCCTACTGGGTTTAATTACCACGCTAAAAAAATATGCAAGTATGGAAATTGCAGAGTAAAATAAGACTCCTTTTTTTGGCAGTCACATGTACATAATGAACACTTGACAGATATTGTTAGACATTTTAAAAATATTTGCGAGGTAGTTATAGATAGATACAATAGTAGAAAAATTTGCCCAAAAATTACGTAGGTATCTACTTCAATGGAGAGCTGTAGATTGAAAAGAAAGAGTGAAAACAAAACCTAAACTGCTACCACCTACATACGTTCAACATTGCCCGTTAAAACCAATGTACGAGATAAAAATTGGACACGTGCCATAATAATTTGCAATTTAAATAATTGCAAAACCGGTACGATTTGTAAATCTAACTCACATAGGGGAATCCAGTGACGTCACTATTTATAATATTCGTAATATATTATTATTCCATAAGTTTGATCTCGTTGCTCATTTGTTGGTGTCTGGCGAACCGCATGTAAATCTCGGGCTTACTCCTGCATAACGTATCATTTGAATTGCAAATGCAAATTAAGCCTTACTTCCTTTACCCTCTGGGATTTCGATTGAATGCCTTGAACCGACTAATAGATTCTATACAAGTAAAGCGACAGGTCGACATTAAATTGTTGAAATCGTTGTGATAACGAGTGACGCATTATGCTGATTTGTATTATGAAAGAAAACATTTGTTTAGGTAGCTTTGGCTTTATTTTATACAATCTGAATTTTGACTTTTTATAAAGTCATCTGAACGGAAAATATTATCATAGAATAACAATACAGAGACATTATAAACACACATAACCTTTGCTACAGCCGCACTCATCTGAGGAAGCATTTAACACCCACTCATGTATTGTGATTCATATCGAAGATGCATTTCCAGGCTAGATATATAGAATATATATGTAGTTGACTGTTGACATTCACTATGTACCACATAAAATAGAAGCTATGAACGTCACGTCCTATATTTTGTTTTAAGAAATAATCTAGAATATTCTAAAAGTATTTTTGTGTTCTCGCTATAAAATGTTTTTCTTTAACCGAGTATTCTTCTCATTTTTAGCAGCTTCCATAAAAATCAAACGATTTGTTGATATTGCGTGACGTTGTTATTTTATTATAGGTAAGTATAATTTTGTTTACTTGCGTACTTTCTGCTGTTTACAACAGAAAGTAGGTACGCAATTATTTTCTGAAATTATTTTTTTTTCTATACTATAAAAAATGTCTGTAAAACTTAGCTTCTGAAGCCCGAAATTTAACAAAGTATTTTATTAAAATGATTCTAGTGAGACTTAATAGCCATATCAAGTTCTTAGTTTTATTATTTTACGTAGGTAGTTAAAAATATAAAGATAACCTTTAATGGTTTTTACAATAAATGGTTTTATTTTTAAACCCGCCCAACTTATTTCTACCAGCGTGGCTTCACCCGCATCGGAACGTAGAGCCTTGATAAAAAGTACCGCCCTAACCCAAGTCATTGTCTAATGGTTCCACCAACCAGTTCGGCCGTTAAGGTGTGTACATACAGCTCGCCCGGCATTGGTATAGCGCATGCTGCGGGGCGAGGGGAAATGGGAAGCAGCTTGTCGTTGCAGCCACCTCTTTCTGTTAAGCATTTATACTAGCGAAGGAGGAGGCGGAATGCGTGAGAGATAGGATAGCCTCCAACCTCACGACCCAGCCGCTGCTGGTGGCCACCACGGCGGCAGACATCGTGAAGCGATTTCCGGCCACCGCAGGCGCGGGCCTACGCTCCACGCGCGCCTCATTGGAAGCAAGGGATACGGACGTTAAGCTAGTCAAAAGCATAGTGTCTTCAGCCAGTACAGAACTAAGCCGAGCCTAATCGAATCGGAAGCCGTGAGGTCGGCTGCACGTAGCACGAATTACCCCCCGTTCGCATTGTACGATCCGCTCCCAGTCATAACTGAATGTTGCGTGTGGTCAGCTTATTGTACGAGTATATAAGCTGGGTGTTTGGTTTCCGTTAACATATACCATACTCAATAGCCTCAATGTTTATCTTCGCAATATATGTTTGTAAATATCAAAGATATTTTAATTTTACTGTACATACCTCAGAAAAACTAAAATGGCCGCCATCAGCGAAGTGTAAGGTTAGGATTTTTATTAGCAGATTTATCAATAAAAATGAGTATTTAATATCTCTTCAAAGTATCGGTAATCGGAAACCAAAAACCCTGTAGGTACCTAGGTACTTATAGTAAAAAAAACATTCAGACCTACATTAAATAAAATGTTTGGTGTACATTTTAAAGAGCATTCTATCTGTCAATGAGATTCTTACGGGGCGCACTATTTTAGTAACTTATGCTTATTTAAGTAACTTTTAAAGGGTTGTTATAAAGCCTCAAAGCCCCAATTTTTTTAAACCTCATAATTTTTACTGAAGACGGCGGCACCAACACCTCCATGATCCTGTTCTCCTAGTACTTTTTGTTCAGATTCCACATTGTGTCCTCGTTTTCTGTGGTTTTGTGCTGTATTTTATTATTTAGTGCTTCTGCTATCCGTGTGGAAAAAAGAAATGGGGCGAACTTGTAGGTAGTTATCAAAATTAACAAAACAATAACTGTGGCTAATTTAGAGCCTATGCACACCACGTTTTTTAAACGCGCCGACGCGCGACGGCGGCGGCGCGGTTTCATCAGAGCAGTTTGTTGTCATTTGTTCTAGGCTGCGTCTGACTTGCGTGCGTATCGCGTCTGCATCGCGTCAAACGCGCTGCGGCGCGTTTAAAAAACGTGGTGTGCATAGGCTCTTACACATACTTTTTACCGACTTCAAAAAAAGGAGGTTATCAATTCGACCCGTATGTATGTAACATTGCCGGAACTGCCCAGTTTTCGGATATGTTAGTCTATATCAGCGTCTGAACAAATGTGCAAAATTTCATAAGTGTATGTATGTAATGTATGTATGTATATTTTTATGTTTGTGTTCGCATATTTCCGGAACTACAAGTCCGATTTAAGTCGTTCTTTTTGTGATGTACTAGGTATTGTTCAACTCAGGGAATACTGCAAGTTTCATCAAAATCGGTTCAGTAGTTTTTGAGATAGGGAATTTTTTGCCTACTTGGATCGTAGATTTTCAAAGTCGATTGTATGTTTGTTCACGATTATCTCGCGTTTGTGTGAACCGATTTTCATGCGATTTTCGGAAAAGTGTTTGTTACATTCTAGGGAAGGTTTAAGTATATAACAATAATGGATATCTTGTGACGTTGCCCGCATAGATCCGTATTTGCTGCTCGCTTTTTTTTTTTTTTTTTTAGCGTGGTAAAATCATCAAATGAGTCCTCCAACCCCGGGCAGGGCGGGAGGGACTGTCAGCGTGGATTTTAGTCACTTTTACTGACTAAAATCCACGGTGTCCTTCAATAGCCCTTTCTGTTCCAGGGTCACGGTAAGGAAATAATCCCGCGACCCCGGCAGGCTTTGGCCCTCTGAGAGGGGGGCCCCGTCATTATGCTGACGCTCTTTGAGGCGCGCGTGGGACACAACGCGCCGTCGACCCGGGCATGGTCCTTGGTCGGGCAGCGAGTTGCCCTTTACTCGCTGCCCGCATGCCCGCGCCTACGGTGGCCGGAGATCATCTAGCGACGTCCGTCGCCGTGGGCGTCTACCACCGCGGATGGGGCGGAGGAAGGACTCTGTCCTCTCTCGCTCGCGGCCCGCCTCCTCCTTCACGAGCATTACTGCCTCGCAGAAGGAGGCGACCGCTTCCCACTCCGTCTCGCCCCGCAGCATGGCCGCGACCAATGCTGGGCGCGAGAGGTCTCCGCCAATCGCAGCCGTGAGGACACGTCGGTGCTCCGCCCAAGCTGGGCAGTCTTGCACCGTATGCTCCACCGTGTCCTCCGGGCGATCTTCGCAGTGGTGACACCCAGGCGTCTCCTCCTTTCGCATCAGACACAGGTACCTCCCGAAACTTCCGTGTCCGGTGAGGACCTGCGTCAAGCGGTAGGTCAGGACGCCATGACTTCTCTCCAGCCACTCCTCAAAGAGGGGTCTTACCGCCGCAATTGCGGCGTGCCCGGCCTTCGGTCGCGACAGTCGTTCCTTCCATACTGCCCTGAGATCGCGCCGGAGCTCTTCCCGCCGCGCCTCGACTTCACGAGGCAGCGGGGTCACGCCCCGGCGCTGCGCCTCCACGCGCCACTCATAGACGCGCTGGAGGGCAGTCGCCTCCAGATCCCAGGGCAGCAATCCGGCAAGGAGGTTGGCCGATTCGCCGGCAATCGTGCGGTATCCCCGGATCATCCGGATAGCCATGACCCTCTGGCATGCGACCAGCTTCTGTGGTCGCGTCCGGATGCTCAGGGCCCACACAGGGGCCCCGTAGAGGGCCATGGACCGCACGACGCCGGCGTACAGCCTACGGCAGGAAGCGTTTGGCCCGCTGAGATTGGGCAGGAGTCGCTTGAGGGCGCCCGCTGCACGGTTCAGCTTTGGGGCCAAACTCAGGAAATGCTCCCTGAAGTTCCACCGGCTGTCGAGGACGAGTCCCAGGTACTTCATCGTCCTCTCGACGCCGATAGGAACTCCTTCCACCGTAATGCTGTAACTCGACTGTGGCGCGTTGCGGCGGCCATAAAAACACATGGCCTCCGTCTTGTGCAGCGCCACGTCGAGTCCCAACCGCCGGATCCTGTCGACGACTGTCGCGACCGCTTCCGTCGCCACGTCGGCCGCCGCCTGGTGCGACTCTCCCTGTGCCAGGACGAGCGTGTCGTCAGCGTAACAAATTACGCTGACGCCGTCAGGGAGGTCGCTGCGCAGCACCCAGTCGTATCCGATGTTCCACAGGGGCGGTCCCAGGACCGAACCCTGTGGAACACCGCACGACATCTCTCGCCGGTTCCACTCTCCCCGGTGACCGGGGTAGATGACGGCTCTGTCCGTCAGGTAGTCCTCGACTATTCGACGGAGGTAGGTCGGCACCCGGTGATACCGGAGTGCCTCCCTGATGCAACTCCAGGGCAGGGTGTTGAAGGCATTGGTGATGTCCAGAGACACCGCCAAGACGACCCTGCCCCGGGCCACTGCATCCCCCGTCGTGAGGGCTCTCAAGCGCATGATGGCGTCCACCGTCGAGCGCCCCCTGCGGAAGCCAAACTGGCTCTCCGACAGGTCCGGGCCCACCCGATTCAGGTGCCCGACGAGGCGGTCTGCAATTACTCTCTCAAAGAGCTTGCCCACCTCGTCGAGCAGCACGATGGGCCGGAATGCGGACGGAGAGTCCGCAGGGCGCCCGGGCTTCTGGATGAGGACCAGTTTCCCCGTCTTCCAACGAAGCGGGAACCGGCCCCTCTCCAGGCACGCGCTTAAGAGCCCCCCCAGTCGAGGCCCGAGAGTCCCGAAGGCCAGGACCCAGGCTTTTCCTGGCAGGCCGTCGGGTCCTGGGGCGGTATTTTTGGCTTTGAGCCGTTGTACCGCCACTCTCAGGTCTACCTCGGTCACCTCTGGAGCGTCGTAGACGTCGTCGTCGCTGTGGTCCGCGTTTGCGTCAGCTTCCTCCTCAGATTCCGTCGGAGACGGAGCCATGGGCGGGGGAGCATACTCCTCCCCTCGCGAAGGGAACAGGGCGCTCACCACGTCCTCCACGAACTGAGGCCGGAGACTCTGCGTCAACGGGGGAGCCCAGGGGCGGAGCTTATCTCTCACCCACTTGTAGGGGCGGCCCCATGGGTCCCCGTCCAGAGTCCCCAGCATCTCCTCGCGGGCCAATTCCTTGGCCCGCCAGATCGCGTCGCGGAGGGCGGTCTTCGCTGCCCTGTAGCCCTCGTACAGCTCCGCCTCTACAGCCGCCGCATCCGGAGGTCGGGTGCGGTGCCTGTGGAATCTGGTGTACCGGCGGCGCGCGGCAACGCACGCTTCGCGCAGCGCTGCTAACTCGCTTGACCACCAGTACAGCTGACGCCGGGCGCGTCCTTGCCGGACCCGGGGCATGGCCACGTCACAGATCTCCGACATGGCCTCCCGGAACCACTCAGCCTCGTCGTCTATGTCGGCAGGCCTGTCCGGTGGTGACACCCAGGCCTGCACGATCGAGGCTTCCAGGAATAGCTCCCGGTCCAGCTGCTTCAGCGCCCATCGCGGACCACTTAGGTTCCGTCCACTTGAGACGGGCGCGTCTGAGGTCTGGGCGGAGACGTCGAACCGGATATACCGGTGGTCGGAATAGGTCTCCACCTCCTCCACAACGCGCCAGCCAGTGACGCGCGGTGACAGGCCGGGGGTGGCGAACGTAAGGTCCACCACCGACTCGCCCGTGTACCGCACGCACGTGGGGACGGAACCCCGGTTCTCGATCACCAGGCCATGCGCACGGGCCCAGCGCTCGAGCCTCCTGCCCCGCGAATAGTCCGTGTTCCGGGAACCCCAAGCCGGACTTTTGGCATTGAAGTCCCCCAGGACGAGCGCGGGGAGGGAACCGAGGGCGACGACGACGTCTCCCAGCTCCTCTAGGGAGTCTTGGAACTCGGCGATAGATCGGTTCGGGGAGAAGTAAACGCCTACCACGGCGATCTCCCCGAACCGGGCTGCGACAATCCCGTGCCCTCTCTCGACACGATCGAGGGGCGGGGTACCGGCGGCGGCCGACGAAATTAGGGTCACCGAGCCGTCCAGGTCCGCTACCCAGTCATTCCTGGGCAGGACAAAGTACGGCTCGGCGACCACGGCGACGTTGATCAACCACTGCGCCATGCTCTGGAGCAAAAGATCCTGACCAGCGGCGCAGTGGTTGATGTCCGCCTGGAGGAAGCGCAATGGAGACATTAATCTGAATCCATTGCGGCCTCCTCCAGGGCCCCCTGCGAGGGCGTGGCCACGGCGGCGGCGGCGGCGGTGGCGGCGGCGGTGGCGGCAGCAGGAGCTGCGGCGGCGGCGACAGAAGCGGGGACGGCGGTGGCAGAGGGCCTACCTCTGCTCTTGGTCTTGGCGGGCGGGGCGCAGGACTTGCCCCCTGCCCGGTGATCGGCCGGCTTGCAAGCCGCCGCACATAGGAAACAGTGCGGCGGGGCGTTACAAGAGCCGGCCTTATGACCGGGCCGACCGCAGCGGAAGCAGTCGCCGCTGCGGTCCACCTCTGAGGTGCACTTGCATGCCGTGTGGTTACCCACTTGGCAGCGGAAGCACCTCAGAGGCCTGGGTTCCAGCAGTTTCACCTGCGCGGACACCCAGCCGACCAAGAGCCTTCGGCCCTCCCCAATCTTTTTGGCCGCCGGCACGGGGCAGCTCACTGTCACCGACAGCAGACCCGCGAAGTCAGGGCGTAGGGTGCCAGCCTTGACCTGGTCGGCAGGGCATTCCCCAGCCCTGGCAACGGCGGCCACCACGTCCCCCTCCGTGATCGAGTCGTCCAGGCCCATTATGCGCAGATCTGCGCGCTTTACGGGCCTGGACACCCGAGCCTCCTCCGCATCTAAGGACGCTCTTAGCCGTTCGGCCAGAGCGTCAGCGGTAGGACCACTGGAGGCGCCGGGAATCGACAGCAGCCTGGCCCCCGTCGCGGTGACTTGCACCCGGAGGCCCCCGTCGATTCCCAGCTCCCGGAGGTTCACCGCCTCCTTCGCCTTCGCGAACACGTCGCGGTATGTCACGCCCCTCTTGACCGCGTCCGGCTGTAGAGTGATTACTACAGCCGCGGTCTTGGGGGCGCGGAGTCTCGCCGCGACGGTTCGCTTACGCTGCCGTCGTCGCTGTCGCCGCATTTGTTTTTTCGCGGCCCTGCTCTCTCCCGCCACCTGCCATTCGGCATCGGTTGGGGGAGGACGCGAGGGCTGCGTAGGCGGGACAGGTTGGGACGGCTGGCTCACCACCGCCGCCGCCGCCGGAACACCTTTCTTTCTTTTCTTCGCAGCCGGGCTCTGCGGGGCTGCCTTCGCCCCAGCCGGTGCCGCCGCCGCCGGGGCAGCTCTCCCTGTGGCCTGTTTGGGAGGCGCCGGCGGTTTCGCCGCGGCCCGCTTTTCCGGGGCTGGCCTGGGCGGCGCGGAAGCCGCTACGGCCGCATAGGATGACGCGAGCGGGGGGCGCAAGACGCGGTTCTCCAGCGCTGTAAAGCGCTGGTTGAAGGCCGCCAGCTCCTGCCGCACCAGATTTAAGACAGCGTTGCTGTCGTCTTTTGGTGCGGGCTTCGCCGGCGGCTCCTTCTGCCGCGTCTGCGCCTGCGTCTGCGTTCGCGCCTGCGGGACCTCCTCTCGGCGGCCCCCCTTCCGCAGTCCGGCCAGCTCCTCTTTCAGCTGGATGTTCTCCTTACGGAGAGCATCCATCGCCGCCGTGAGCTTGGCGACCTCCTCCCGCACTTGGGACATTTCGTCCGATGTTGTCGATGCGGGAGGAGGCCGGCTGAGGCTGTCTGCCACCGCTGCCATGATGGTGGCCTTGGCTTTTATCATGGCCTTATCTTTTGTACCCTTTTTTCCGGGCCCGCCATGTTGGCCCAGGGTGCGGATGGCGTCTTGCACCCGCCTCTCCACCTCGACAGAGGGATCAAGCTCCCGCCCTCTGCCGCACGTCCCACCTCGGCCTTTACCCCGAACATTTGTCGGGATCTTGCGGCCCGAGGCAGGACCCTCCTCAGACGAGGATAGTTCTTCCCGGGGGCGCTTGAGGAACTCGTTCCTCCTGTTGGCGCTCCCCTCACTCCTCCTCGCTGCGCTCCCAGAGCCTACGCTCTGGAAGCTCGTGGCGTCTGATGCCGAGTCGGAGTCCGACTCGAGCACCAGCGCCCTCCCCTTCCGCGGAGCGGCACCCTGTGCCCGCTCGGTGTTTGGTGCCGGTGAGGAGCACGTACTGGACAAGTCCAGTGACTCCTCCTCACGGGCACGTGAGCCTCCCTGGCTCGTTGCGGCGACTGCCGGGCCAAAATCAGGAAAAAATCGATTATTGTCCCCCCCAGAGTACGGTGGGACTGACCGGACGGATCCGGTGCGGGATTCTCCAGCTGCGGAGCAGCTGGTACCCGCCTGGGGTAATACCTGTTTTAATGACTTTTTCATGATTAAATGTTCACTTTTTTAAAGAGGTGAGTTCCTCTATACCTAACCCCGAATTTCCCTCCCCGGTTCACTTCACGGTTACGTCTATAGACTAGACGCGTACCGGAAGTGAACATTTCCCGCCCCTGACCCAATCTCAGACGACTGGGCCCGCGCCGCCTGAAAGCTCGAGCTAACTGCTCGATCCTCCAGGCGGCGCGCGTTTCCCCGGTGTATCCCTCTTAGTTTGGTTTCTCCCTCTGAGCGCAGATGCCCAGAGATCATTGAAACCACAAGCCCCACCACGACGACAACGTGGAGATACGACGGTGGGGATTTGCTGCTCGCTTGGATATAAATTTCTAAAAGAAGCCAATATACGGAGTTTTGTTGAATAACTGAACTAATTATAAGGAGTAAAATAAAAACTTAAAAAAAAAGTACCGGCTTCAAAAACAAATACAAAAAAGTTTAAAATAACTTTTCTTTCGGAAGTCGTTGGCAATAGTCAATGAAATAAAAAACAAAGCCACCGACTTCCGAAAGAAAAGTTATTTTAAACTTTTTTGTATTTGTTTTTGAAGTCGGTACTTTTTTTTTTCAAAGTTTTTTTTTCGTGGCGAATTAATTTGTGGCACACAACAACTCTTCAAAAGCAATCCTAAAGTTCACGATATGCCGAATATAAGAAGAGTACCTACACGTACCGCGCGCACGTCTTTCGCAATGCTGCGCTGTTAACAACCACAATACTCAACATTTAACAGCTTGATTAATTACAGAATTCGATTATGCAACCGACACTCTTGAATTATGTGACTGTTCGTACATCTCCGATGTTTCAGCGCAGTATTACAGCTTTGTTCTTGAATTTATTACTTCTTTCCGTGTTGTGTACGAGAGAAAGCTTACTGCTTTGCATATTTTCATTTCTATAAGGCGAGGCGGAGAAATATAGCGACACTTTCTTGAAATGCGTGTCATCTTGATATTAAGGATACTTCCATGCTTGCTCTTTGTTTATTGGAATTGAAAAGCCGTCTGAAACTGCAATTTCAGAAATAAAGACAATATACACATGAACAGTGTCCAAACATAAAAGGCATGAGCATCATCAGCCTAGTAAATCCTAAAGTTACTGTGATATAGGCCTCCTTTCTGTGAGACGGAGTGGGTCATAGTCTATCCCGCGGGCCCCTTGCAGGTTATTAGATGTCACATGTCTTCTAATTGTTGGTTCTAGGACATGCCGATTTCCTCCCGATGATTTTCTTCAACCCATGTTGATCACCACCATCAGTCTTAAATGAGCCGATACCACTTGGCCACCAGCGAGAATAATGTTCGTAAAACGGATTTGGCTAAAAAGTGTAGCGACGTTTAAACATTTGATGGACCAAGCAAGCCGGTCAAAAGCCTAGTAAATAAGGATGAGGATTTTAAAGCACTTTTAACCCAAAAAAATGTTTTTTTTTTCATAATTATTTCCTTAAACTGATTCGTCTCACTGCGAGATATCAACATCAATGTTCGGCAACCGGTGGTTATGGAAGGAGAAAAAGCTCTAAAAAAATCTTGAATGCAGTATTTCTAACTGCCCTCAATGAGTACCCCAACTCAACAAACTTAATACAGGATAAGTTTGTTAAAATCATAAGGTACTTATTAAATAAAATAGGACTACAGAGCCACGTTTATTCCTATGTGTTAAAACAGATTATAAACTATCTGTTTACCCTAGTAAATCCGTTCTATAATTTTTGTGTGAAAGAGTAACAAACATCCATCTAAACAAACTTTTATGTTTATAATATTAGTAGGGAAATAGGACAGGATTTAATCTTAGTCTAATTCGACCTTTCTTAAAGGGTATTTGCGTGTTTTTATTTAAAGAGGGTTATCCGAGTTCCTTTCATGAAACAGTTGCAGTGGACACACTGGATAATAATAAACAGCTAACATTTAACGGACGCTTGGCTACAAGGCACCGACAATAGCCGCGTAGGCAGATCATAGGAGAGCACTCTACAGACTGCGAGTACATACCGGCGTAGACAGACATTTAATTTGTTAGAGCGTTCAACATTAATAAACAACCGCGTTTTGGTTGATTTACGATGTTTAAATGTAATTATTTTTCTTTTAATACCAAATCTAGCACATTTAAAAAACATTTCAACAGGTCACCAGTTTCATCAATAAACAAGCATTTGAAGGTTAATTTACTTTTAAAATCAACATTCATATGTGGGATTGCCAAATAATAAATTAGGACTGAAAATAGCTCTCAAAAACATTGAACCCGTAAAAGAGAAACTTTTTATGAACATATTTTCTTTTGTTTATAATAGTTTCTCCTTTACAAATACAAATATCTGACCGTCGGAGATTTAATGTTCCGATGTTTTGCCAAAAAACATTCCACTCCGCTGGAGCATTGAGTAGGTATCTGATTTAACAATCTAGGCGAAAATGTTGTAATAAATAATAATGCGCATGTGTTTAATTTTGGCGCATGCGTGTATGAGGCTGCGCGCGCGCCGTTAGCCGGACAGTGCGAGATCGCGCCCGCTCTGTACCGCCCGCCTAGCGACCTCCTCAAGCGAATGCGCCCGCGCCGCTTCGTTCTAACGATAACACCACTTCACTAAACTTTTTATATTAAACGTATGTGTTGAATTGACAATTAATAAGTTAATGTGGATACAAAGTTTATTTTGACAAAGCGCGTTTTTCATGTGTTGCACTTCTCCAAGTGATTATGTTGTCAAATCATGTCTGATACGTGCTTTTATGTTATGTATTTGGTGACTCGGTATAACGATATATAAAAATATAAGAATAGCATTTACACTATCTCAAACATCTTTAAAAAAATAGTCACGTGTGTTTAAAATAAGTACAATAAAAGTTAAGAAACTTTTAAGGTAATGTTAGTGATCGTGATGTGTTTGCAATATTGTTTTATACTACTTTACATGTGATCTCATAGTAGTTCTTTTTCTTAAAATTATTTGTATTAAATATAATATAAATTGAAATAAAAGGGTCGTAAATTGTTATAAAGGAAAATTATAAATGCCTCTCCCCTCCTATTTATGTGAGTAGAGAATAACGCCCATGCTTAGTGTGTTTTACAATAAAGAAAAGTTGAAAAGCTTTTTAAAATCTTAGAAAGTCTTTTCAGTATACATACAGTTAACAAAGTGTACGGTTCTCAATAACATTTATAATAAAAATTGTTAAGAATGGAAAAATAATAATGTAGCAACAAAGCTTTGGCGGTGGCCGTCAACAAAGAATTTCCAGAAACAAAAATGAAACAATAAACACCCCAGACTTGACTTTCTTTTATAAAACACCTTTAATTGTTAGCTTCAATGTGCCTGTTCATTTGAAAACATTTTTTCCAGAACTTTCTTGAAGTACGATTAGAATGAAAAAAATACTGAAACGTCAAAAAACATGTTACATAAAATACTGATGAGTTTAAACTTTAAATAAACTAAAAATAGTTTTCGATTTGATACCCGTTCAAAATAAATATTTATGATTTGGACATAGGCCAATATTTTGGATTTAATAATAAATCGATAGATATATATATTTCAAATCGATATCGGTTTTCAATAAAAAGCAGAGTCAATCAGAACACGAAAGATTTGTCCAACTGTTCTTTAAGATGAACCGCTTTTTAAAAATAAACAATGTATTCACGTTTACATAAATTAAACATAAAAGCTCAATATAAACATCATTTGGTTTTTTGGATGATTAGTCTACACTCATTGTCCGATTTTCAGATCGTGCAAATATGTTTCCGAAGTGCAAAGTTTATCATTATTATTTATAATATACAGTGACAGTCATAAGTCTTCATTATTTCTGAATCGCAATATCCGCAAATATCCGTCAAATTTTAAAACCCATTATCAGGAGATAGTAATCGCAATTAAAACCATTCCTGTTTTAGATTTCCAGTTGGTGTAGGCACTGTAAACAAACGGTCACAATAATGCGAATTACTGTCACATTTCGATCAGAGTTTAAATTGATCACGCCCACACGACGTCTATCAAAAATCATATTAATCTGGCGCAGGCACGTTTTAGGTCGCCACAGTGACCGTTCGCGTAAAAATAAACGCGTGTCCGTCGCCCCCGGCCGCCCGCGCCGGTCGCTCGCCGGTCGCAACGCACTCCACTGAGATTCGCGACATTTACATCGCCTGCACTTTCTATTTGTGACACCGCACCGGGGCTGCTTTCAGACACCTTCGTTTATTGATTCGCAGTAGGCGTAAACATTAACGCATTCTTCGTTGATACCAAACTGTGAATGCTTTTGAACCAAACTGTGAGACATTGTAGTCTCATATGCCATGACGTAGTCCAGTTTCAACATTGATTTAATTCAGACAGTTAGGTACTAGTAAATGGATAATTACACGTTTTAACAATTTCCACATTGATCAGAGTTATGATACAACCCGCCAGTAGTTTCCCTAGATATTCTGGCAATAAGTAAAAGTGTACTGTTGAACACAGCGGCGTAGGAACGAGCAGCCATGGTTGCTGGCGACGTCACCCGGCGCGCCTCCATCACGGCGCCGTCGATGCACCGCCGGCCGTCCGCACGCCGCGGATCACTCATCAAAGGCTCACAGTCTACGTCACAGGTAAACCCGCTCATTTTAACTTCGAAGCAACGGAAATAAACTAACGTTCTATTCATATTTCAGGATTGTTCATGGCTATTTCGAGTCAATGAACTCTCCTTTTTATTACGATGCCTCTTAAAACCTTGAATGCTCTAAAAAGCTTTTTAATAATGATTGAAACTCGGCTACCTTACCGTTAACATGACATTTACAGATGTTGAATTTTATTTAACGCGTATATGTTAGCCTACTCTTCTAAACCTTTGTTCTCGCGAAATGTAAGCTGAAAAAATATAAAAAACACTTTAGCATGAAAACTATACCTAAATGAATTTTATTCTGACTTTATATTTGCTTTAGGTCTGCATAAATTAAACTAATTATTTACGTTTGAAATGATATAATAATACTACTCAATTCACCTGTAATATTTATTAACATCGAGGCTTTATTTACCTTTAATTATAATTTCCAAACCAAAAAGTTTCAGCCCACAACACATTTCGTGTAATCCTATACTGCAGATGTTTCTAGAATTTTGTGGAAATTAAACAAATCGTAATTTGCAATTTAGTTCTCTAATTTTGTAATTGCAAAATTAACCATAAAATTGTAGAGTAGAATACTAAACTTAAACATTATTTACGTCTATTTGTATTTGATGTTGTTTTAGTCCTGTTTTCAAATGGAGTTGTTCCCTGTAATTGTAAAACAGCCCTCTTACGTAGAATAATTTAAAAAGGGAAAAAAGCGTAAAAGGATGATGCAATTTTTGGGCCCACCCTCCAATAGCAACATGTAATACGTCATTGGATAGGTATTTTTAAGCTGAACAAAAAATATTATTGCACCAAGTCTGAAATATTAGTCCGTTCTGAGATATGTTTGATTGAATATGGCAGTTTAAGATATAACCAAATTATGTTTTTTTCCTTACATATTACATTTTGGTGCAGAGTAGGAAGAGGAGAAGCTCGGTTCTAAATAATGGGAGCCGCACGGGTGAATCTTCCATGTCAAGCCGCGCTTGCCGAGGTCGGTTTTTGGATGGGTGACCATCTATCCCAGTTTTCTCCGTTCCTCAGAAAGAACTCAAAAGCCTTTGATTACGGCTGTCATTAGTAGATCTTTTACCACCTCCACCACGGAGATGGTTAACGGCAGGTTGAAGAGCGATTTTAAGCTGTTACTCCTAACACATTTCAACAATGCGCCAATGTCTTGTCGCAATTAGTCACTACACTTAAGAGCTAGAAGGTTTTTTTACATAGTAAAATCATACAAGAGCTAGTAGGTACAATTACTAAGACTTCCCAAGTAACACAAACGTGTCTAGAAACGTACTACTAGATAGCTTATAGAATTAAATTGAATTGTCTACCATAAGAATAAAATATCTATAAGCAATCTTCTAGAACGCTTATAGACAGAGTTTAGTAAAAGTGGGCACATTCTTGTACCCTCTCTTAAGAATGAGTTAAGAAAACATGACTAGATAGAGTTCAGATCAAATTGACTTAAGAGATGTTTCTAGTGTCTCTCTAAACCGTTTATAGACCGCACGTTTATCTAGTAGCGTACTAGTAGATAGTTTATAGATAGAGTTAAGACCTTTAAAGGAATCATTGCTCGTCAAGTTTTAAAACCAAATGATCTTAAGACTAACAACTTTAAGTAACATTTTACTAGTGACGCATAATGGCGTGGAACTTACAAGAGTTATTTTACTTAATAATATTTGCATCATGGCGTAACAAATTTATTACTTTTTATTAATTTGTGTTTTAATAATGGGTAAATAAGCAAATCAATATGCGATTGAAATTCTATCGTTGAATATTATGTAAAACTCTTGTAAAATAAGAGCGCCCGCTGTAAATGTAAGATTTAACATTATTTTTTCAAAATATGAATATTATTTGGTATAAGCAAATTTTCGAATTTACAGTTTAATGCTTAAAATACTCATTTTATTTAAAATATAGTAATTTAAAACATATCAAATGTCTAATTAGACATAATTTAATGATAAAAACATTAAAATACGTAACAAAAATTATTTGAAGCAAAAAATAGGCAATAAAAATGGCGTCCAGATAAAATTTACTAGAAAACCGATTTCTATAGAACAAACAGTCTAGAGATTTTTTTTGTAGTATGGCTCTAGAATAATTTTACTTACTACATACTAAACTATCTAGTGAGAGAATAAACAGATTTAAGAGTGGTTTAAAATTATCTAGTAACTGTCACTCTGTATTCCTTTTTATCTTGTCACAGTATTTCTAGACGCTCTTCAGTGAATAGGTAATTTCATGTGTTGTGAACGTAAGACCATTTTATGCAGTAACAAACCAATATAATTAATCAATACAAGAGGGTACCCGAGTAAAAAGTATTTCTTATTTATTTAAGTATAAACAATGTGAGAAATAATAATTATAATTGTAATTACATTAATACCCTTTCATTTGATACCCACATCATTGGGGTGGATTTCAAACAGCCAGTCCGCCATCTTGAATTTAAGTCACCTGACTATTTTTTTCGTATTCCTGACAGCAAACCTTTTCATTTGATACGCATATCATGGGGGTGGATTTTAAATAGCCTGTGCGCCATATTGGATTTAAGTCACGTGACAATTTTTTTCGTATTCTTGACAGCAAACCCTTTCATTTGATACCCACAACATTGGGGTGGATTTCAAACAGCCAGTCTGCCATCTTGAATTTAAGTCACGTGACTATTTTTTCTATTTCTGACAGCAAATCCTTTCATTTGATACCCATATCATTTGGGTGCATTTCAAATAGCCTGTCCGCCATCTTGGACGTCTGCCATCTTGGATTTAAGACACGTGACAATTTTTTTCGTATTCCTGACAGCAAACCTTTTCATTTGATACCCATATCATGGGGGTGCATTCCAAATAGCCTGTCCGCCATCTTGGACGTCCGCCATATTGGATTTAAGACACGTGACTATTTTTTTCGTATTCCTGACAGCAAACCTTTTTATTTGATACCCATACCCATATCATAGGGGTGAATTTCAAACAGCCTGTCCGCCATCTTGGATTTAAGTCACGTCACCATTTTTTTCGTATCCCTGACAGCAAACCCTTTCATTTGATACCCATATTATGGGGGTGTATTTTAAATAGCCTGTCCGCCATATTGGATTTAAGTCATGTGATTTTTTTTTCGTACTCTTGACCTTTACCTTTTCATTTTTGATACCCATATATCATCAACAATTTTCTACGTTTTGGAGGAAGTTACTAGGAAGTTTCGATTCTTTTTCGGTCGTCTCTTCTTCATTTTTCTTACTTTTTAAATACTTGCGGATTTTTCGACGAAAACCACCAGATCTTTTAATTTGTTTCATCTTCTCCATTGCATAAACTCATCCAATTTAAATTTCTAGTGCAAATGCACTTAACTAAGCCACTTTTAAGGATAAAAACTCTAAAAACACGACTTCTCTATCAGTTTTCTAGACAAACTTAAAAATATCTAGTAAAGTATTTTATCTAGACTGAAGTATCTATAGAAAAAAAAGGTAAGAGTACCATTAGCTAAAATGGAATATCTGTAGAAAGTTTTGTCTTCAAATATATCGTTTTATCTATAAAACTACTTCAAAATAGGTACCTTTAGGCTTTTTTAACTATTTGTAGAGTATTTTATCTAGAAACATTCGTTATATCTATAAACGTACTTAAAATAAGTGTTCTATAGAACAAATGCTCTTAAAATAATAAAGCTTTAGATAAAAAACTCTATAAGATTAAATGTTCTTTATCAAACCCATCTTCAGAAAGCCCGTATCTAAAGATTAACCCTGAATAGACAGTCTATAGACAGATTGGTTTTAAAACATCCAGACTGTGTTACTTGGGTTACTATTTCACACCAACTGGTATTCAAAGCTATTGCGCCTGCCTAACCCGACGTTGTTCTGAAGGCACCTGTGCGCATATTTTGTGTCAATACATTGGTATCTAGGGTCATATGCCATACCGTATGTCATGGGATCTGGAGGGAAAGCCTTCCAGCACTATAAGTGGCGTGTGGAGCGGAGGCACAATGGGAAGCGTATCTCCGCTACCTCTGACAAGTCGAGGCGCTGCGGGAAGAGCTCCGGCGTAATCTCATGGGGTATGGAGGGTACGTCTGTCGCAACCGAGGTTTGGCAACGCCGCAACCGCGGCGGTGAAACCCTTCTTTGAGGAGTGACGCAGGTCCACACTATGTTTCGGGAGGTTCCTGCTGTGTCGAATTGTGCGGTAAGAAATGGGTATGCCTGGGTGTAACCGCGAAAATCGCCCGTAGGTGCACACGATCGACCATACAGTGAAGGTATGCATAGCTTGGGCGGGGCACCACTGCGGAGCCAGACGCAACCGTTTATTACGAAGTAATCACCTCCTCCTGCTCCTCCTAAGCAGTGGTGCTAGCGAAGGAGGAGGCGGAATACGTGAAGGAGAGGACAGCCTCCATCTCACGACACAACCGCTGCGGGAGACGCCTACGGTATTGGACGACGCGAGGCGATTTTTGGACCACAGTAGTCGAGTGCATGAGGAGGGCGAGTAAAGGATGACTCTCCGTCATGGACCATGCTCGGGTCAACTGCACGTCGTGCTCCACGCGAGCTTCAAGGAGTTGTCAGCAATCTGACGGGAATCAAACGCCTGCCGAGGTCGCGAGACTGTCTAAACAGGTAACTATGACCCTAGAACGTAAAGGGCTATTGAAGAGACACCGTAGATTTCAGTCAGTACGTGTCTGGCAGTTCCTTCTGCTGCACACTGGGCAGGAGGACTCATTTGTAAATGTAAAAAAGGCCCCTTAAACGGCTAAAGCCTGCCGGGGTCGTGCCGCCGACACTGTGGATTTTAGTTAGTCCATGTATGACAGTCCCCCCCCGCCCTGCCCCGGGAGGGAGGACTCATTCGATGATTTAACCATGTAAAAACATCTTGTAGCTCTTATATGTACTGACTGAATGTGACAAGATATTGACGCATTGTTGAAATGTCTTTGGCGTATATGTATAGCTTAAAATCGCTCTTCCACCTGCCGTTATAACCACCTACGTAGTGGAAGTGGTTAACGGCAAAGCGAGCTTTTACAGTAGGTAACGACTGTCAAAGATCTACAAATGACAGCCGTAATCAACGGCTTTTAAGTGCTTTCTGAGGCACAAAGAAAACTCGGATAGATGGTCACCCATCCATAAACCGACCTCGGCAAGCGCGGCTTGACATGGAAGATCCACCCGTGCGGCTCCCATTATTTAGAACCGAGCTTCTCCTCCTACTTTGCACCAAAATGTAATATGTAAGAAAAAAACATTATTTGGTTATAATTATCTTAAACTGCCATTTTAAATAAAACATATCTCAGAACGGACTAATATTTCAGACTTGGTGCCATAATATTTTTTGCTCAGCTTAAAAATACCTATCCAATGACGTATTACATGTTGCTATTGGAAGGTGGTACCAGATTTCATAGAAGCCCTGGCATCATCCTTTGAATTTCAATATTTTTAGAAAAGAAAATGTTACACCTAATGAATTTCATACAAATGAACAAAGATAACAAAATTAAAGTTATTAAATAGACACTGAGACTTTATGAATTATTCCCGCTGGATCCCACTTTTGAATCCCACTTGAATATTTTTCCCGTTGGATCCCAAAAAAATTAAAAGTAATTCCCGTTGAATCCCATAACAAAAGAAAAACGTTTTATTCCCATTGAATCCCAAAAACAATTCCCGTTGGATCCCACATGCTTTAAAAAATCTGAATGCGAGTACTTTCAACGACAAAATTGCTATCATAAATTGCGGTTTCGTCCGCGTCGTGTTAGGCGTATGGCCCTATGGTCCAGTCTCGCATCAGTTCCCTTGAGGAAAGCGTGAAACACGACGCGCCATGACTTGGACCTGTCCTTGGTCGGACGGCTCCCGGACTCCTCGACCAGAAGCGGCTGGAATATGACTCGCGATTTCCGACGCCCTCGGGCGTCATCAGCGGTGGCTGGGGCGAGAGTAGACGATGTCCAATAAAAAACACATCCATATTGAGCGCAACATGACAAGTGTCAGTCAGTGTCGAATTAAAATCAGTGTTGTCACTATCACAAAAAAAATATAACATTAAGTATATCGATTTATCGATTACATAACAAATTGCAGGTTTATTATTTTTTAAATCTCGTTTCTGTGAAAAATAAACTAACTAAAAAGGGGAAGATTTGTAAGGCTACCTCGTCGCACCGTCTCTTGCAGCTGTATCACCACGGAGTGTTTTAAGGGGCCCATATCTTAGAACGCAGCAGGCATTTAGAGTGATTCCCCCCCCCCTGTCACGTGGCATCACAGCGCTTTTCAATGATCTTCGCTGACCCCGTTGAAAAACGTATCACCTTGAGCTTATGCTAGCCTAGTACTTTGGCAGGCCATTTAGAGTTACCTTACCCCCGCGCTGCGTGTCACGTGACACCAGACTGCAAAACATACCACCTTGATCTTATACTAGCCTAGTACTTATGCTGGTTAGTGACATTCTATCAGTTTTTAAGTAAAGACTGAAACAAATTCTCAGAATGTGTCTCTGCCATCTTTCTACACACTGGTGACCGGTCTATGGAAAGCCTATGGTGGCCGGATCTTGTGGAACTTTTTTTTTTGATAAAATTCATAAATTAGTTACTCAGAATACATCAGTAAAATAACGATAACAGTTTTCTTCTGATATGTACACATGTTGACAAAAAGTGGGATTCAACGGGAATAAAAAATGGGATTCATCGGAACTACCTAAAAAATGGGATCCAAAAGTGGGATCCAACGGGAATAATTCGACTTTATTAGGTTATATCAATAAAGTTGACACTCAAGACTCATGTTATGACTTTAACACCTCTTTTACATAGAATTTATTACTATCTTACGTTGTGAATAAGAGAGACATTGAACTCAATTTAAAGAGTCAAAATGTATTGAATACTTAGTTTATAGAAACGACGCTTTAATTTTAATCCAACTGTCAATGTGAAACTATAACTTCATGGTGTCAGTTTTATGTATATTGTGATTTATGTATGTGTATGTAGAGTGTTCATGATTTATTCAACTTCACCACACTATCCACTCGGGTTTTTCCCTCAACAGTCAGCGACGTCGGCCTATCCAAGATTTATTGATGGGAAAATCATTATTTTTCCTAATGTTTACGTCTTTTTTCAATTTGTTATTTTGAGCGAGAGCGATTTATTCCTCAGTGGAAATCTTTATGTGACAACACAAGCTTTGATTTGAATTATGCTCACCATTCATCACTCCACTATCAAATAAAAATTACCCGACGGATTCCAATGTTGATAAAAAAAGAATACCTATTTGTATCCGAACCTGTGCTTACAATTCAACGATCCTAGTCCTACTAATTTTAGTGATGAAATAGTACGTAATGACATTGTGATTCCGTAATTCGATTGCCTAACATTAGCATGACGAAATCGATATGCTGGTAGGTAGTACCCATGTGTTTGATAACAATTTCTGACGAAGTTAACGAGCTATCACATCCTTATGGAAAGAGATGACACACTAACATAGATAATAGATCAACAATGTAGATTGATGTGTATATAAAATTATATATTGAATAAAACCGTGTGACAATACCACATCATGTAAACATTTACTTTGTATGGCAATGTGATGAATATTTGCACGTAAAATTGGATTGCTCTCTAAATATTTAAGCAGATTTAAAGAACTGTAATCGGAATCGTATTCGGATGGGTAAGTTATCATTTCAAACCTTTGGATGAAAATAATTTCGATTTCAAAAGAAACTGTTTACAAAATACAAGGAAAATTCATCGTTTAATTTTTTGAATATACTTTATCAACAGTAGTCTATAATTAATACACTTCAACATAAAATATTTTGCAAAACAACAAAGTGGAATACCTATTAAACGACCATCATTAAAAGATTTTTTAAGACCATAGGAAGCCCACCCGCAGCAAGTGGACAATTTAAAATATTAATATCTAAACAACTAACGAATGCTTTTAATATTTTTCATTTATTCTATTTGCGAAACAAGAAGACGAATCATAAACACAATCTGTGAGACATCTACGCAAAAAAATGTCTCTTTATTGCTTTCGTTACGAAAATACACACTGCACAAACACTAGAAGCGATTGTTTTGAATGACCTTTGGATAAAGATATGAAATACATATATCTACACGTAATTATACTTCATCTACATTGGATCGACGTCACTGGCTTTCTTAATACACTTTAAATCTAAGAAATTATTAAACGATATGTCACATTGACTCGTCGGCATCGCCGAGAGCGATACTCTTTATCGAATCTTATAACGGCTAACTCGTAATTGCTATTTTTGCGTCAAATTCAGTCATGCTTTATGAAGTTATGGTATTTGA
The DNA here is from genome assembly GCA_954870645.1 of Agrotis clavis. NCBI lineage: Eukaryota > Metazoa > Arthropoda > Insecta > Lepidoptera > Noctuidae > Agrotis > Agrotis clavis. Next base: position 11,938,002 of record OX940929.1, on the reverse strand, counting down.
CAGGTCGGGCAAAGAGCACTTAGTTATTGAAGACATGTTTATAAGTAGTAAGTGAATTAAATCATTCCATTACTAGCCTTCAGTGTATCATCCATCCAATCATATTATGTAAATCCCATTTATTTAGCTGACTCCACTCCTCTAGCTACGCAAATACATGTGTTTTCCTTTGACTCTGTGATCACTATGGAAAACTACGTGTGTCTTAAATATCACTTGTCCTAGTTTTGAATAAACTGTTACGATTAATTTAATAATATTATTTTAGCTTATATTTTTGAATAGCAGCCCTGTCTGGTTGCGACAGTGGTAACTGTAATGTTTGCATCACTTTTCTTGAAACTTTTTGAAATTATAACAAAATCATTGTTTTAATTTAACTCATTTGTGTTGAGGACACCTCATCAACGTCACATTCATCTCGACGCAAGTGCAGGAAACCAAAGTGAAATAGTGATCAATGATTTACACTTGCATGATGTTTCCGATACAATAAATACTCAATTCAGCATCGATTGCATATAAAACAATGGTGTATATGATTAATTAATTATCCTATTGTAACACATTGTTTCTTCAATGAGAAACATCTAATATAAAGCGTGTATTTAGATTCTGCTGAAGACTGGATTTATATTTAATCATAGGGATTAGACAACTTCCCACGCGTGGTGTTATTAAATTCGCGTATGTATTTTATATCAATCTCCAGGGATCGCAATACATAATCTTGTGTTTAGCATCTTATATTTTAATGACTGAAAATAATAATGTAGTCGATGGTGTACATTTAATTTAACCTTTAAGATATTTTATATCCAGAAATAACTGCTTGTAACTTCGAGTTAGGTACATACTTATCTTCTGTTTGAAATACTATACTTTCTTGTTGGTTTTCACATTCTAACATTTTCGTGAGTACTTGAACGATGTTGACGGGGAGTATGTACAAGTCTTAGTTTGTAGTAGGTGTTACCTACACCTACGAGCGAGAAACTAAAACTTGTTGGTTCAAACTCTCTGCAATGTAAGTCGCTGTTATAAACACTAACCGCGAGAAATTTAAACATCTGTTAAACACTTGTCTAAAAAACTGTCAACGTCAAATCGACATTATTTACCGCTTCTTTTGACAAGCGTCAAAAGAAGCGGTAAAATTTGCAAGTTGGAGTGACAATGGGCAGGCCACATCGCTCGTAGAACTGACAACCGATGGGGAAGAAAATTTCTCGAGTGGCGACCACGGACCGGAAGACACATGGTGGACCGACGACATCGTGAGAGTCGTGGGCAACCGATGGATGCAAGTGACGAATTGTCGTTCGGCGTGGCGGTCTAAGGGGGAGGCCTATGTTCAGCAGAGGACGTCTTCCGGCTGATGATGGTGATGAGACAAGCGTTCAATAGATGTTTATTTTTTTGTGGTAAGGTGTCCAATATCTTATTTTAAGAAGGCTGGTTTCTTTATCCAGAACTTTTTTGAGATGAGATTTGTTCTTGACTCCCAGGTCAAAAATGACTGAGACACAGCCATGGAGCGGGCTTACCCAGAAGAAACCTGCTCTAACTTTGAAGAGTTTCGGGTTGTATGCGTTCGGGAATACCAACGCAGAAAGTGAGTTCCACTCCTTTGCTGTGCGCATTATGAAGGGAGATTGAAACCGCTTAGTGCGAATTGGTCGTTGCCTATCGCGCAGACTTCCAGTATAAGTTACTGCGAACCAGTTACTTCAGTCTTGCTATCGTAATTTAGGTTAATAGGCATCGATTAAATAGAAGAAAAGTCTGCTTTGTTCAGACTACTTTATGAGCCGATAAACGTTTCAGTAAACTGTGAGGAAGGTTTCTGATAACTTTTCTTGCTTGTTACACTGTTAGGACGTTTTTCTTAGACTTCTATAGTTCTAGGTTTTTGATAGTGATCAGTTTAAAAAAAAAAATGTTTTCATCCCACCTATTCGAAAAGGACGACTTGGTTCGCCTTTAAGTGCGCCCAAAACTGGTGTTTTCTAAAGGGAACTTTTAGCGGGCAGTAATGAGTTTTTAATCCTCTTTATAAGTGCGCCGCAAAGTACTTTGCCGCGCACTTTTTGAATTTGGAACATCTTAGTGCTCGGCGCCAAAGAAATCGAACGCAAATAGTGTTTGAATAAAGACTGGCTGGAATGACGGCCCATAGTCACGCCGCGTCGCTGGCTGAATAAAAATTGTAGATTGTATGACAAGGGTCAATATATTTATAAAACAACTTTTTTTTCGGACAGTGGCTTGTATGTATTAACTGCAGGTTGTAATTTAATGTTTTCCACGATGCGTTCACATGTTTTCGCCTCGTTCTCAATGGAATCTTCTATATAATTTTCATAATTGCGAAAATGTCTCAAATGTAAATATAAGTTTTTAGTTCTTTTATTATTAGATAATTTCGATTTTGTTGTTACTCTATGTTTTATTAAATAATAATGTTACAATAAAATATGAGGCGCTTTTTATTTTCTCATAGTGGGTGATGAAAAGTAGAGTGTAACACTCGGGCGCAAAATATATTTTTGGCTCGGGCGGCGTACTTTGAATCCCTCGCTACATTCAGGATTCTACTAAAGAATCCCTCGCTACGCTCAGGATTCTACTGTAGAATCCCTCACTTCACTCTGGATTCAAAATAGCGCCCTCGCCGTAAAAATATTACTTTGCTCCCTTGCCATACAATCTACTATTTCGGTTCATGATAATATCACTGTCGCAAAAATAGTAGATTGTATGGCAAGGGAGCAAAGTAATATTTTTACGGCGAGGGCGCTATTTTGAATCCAGAGCAAAGTGAGGGATTCTACAGTAGAATCCTGAGCGTAGCGAGGGATTCTTTAGTAGGATCCTGAACGTAGCGAGGGATTCAAAGTACGACGCCCGAGCCAAAAATATATTTTGCACCCGAGTGATACACTCTACTTTTCATCACCCACTATGAGAAAATAAAAAGCGCCTCATATTTTATTGTAGTATTATTGTTTAATAAAACTAAAAAATAACAAAAAAAGAAAAAAGAAAGAAAATCTAACAAAGACAATTGTTATGACAATTGTTTCTAACAATCCGTGAAATTGACGGAAACGCGGCCTGTAGTTCGCACGTTTTTAAATTGTTTTTTTTTTTATTCAGCCAGCGACGACGTGACTATGGGCCGTCATACCAGCCAGTCTTTATTAAGGGGCTTAGTCAGTACTTATACGGTTTTTATATTTAACTTTCTGTCGTACATGACTGGACTACAGATCTTACAACTTGGAATATAGTTATTAACTATATGATCTAAATTCTCACAAAGTTGAAAACACGATTCAATTAAATTTTCTCGATACAAAAAAAATGCAAAGTTTGGTCTATGCTTTTTATTTTTTGGACTTTATGGCATAACTACTATGAGTTATTGAAAGGATGTTATTTTAAGTTGTAGAAAATACTAGTATCTAAATTCTGTAAAGACAGTTTTTCAATTAATAACAATTTTAATTCATAAAAAGACGTCAATATGTTTGGGCACATACGCCGTTTTATTCTGAGCACACATTCACTATCGTCCTCTCATCTTTTGCCTTTTACAAGTAGTGTCATCACTTTCGTTCCTTGACGAATCAGTCAGCCAGCGTGGCTCTTACAGGCTAGACCTGTGACACTTTTTTTCAGATCGCGGCTGTCAGATTTTCGTAATAATAAAATTGGTAATGGATAAAAAGATCGAGAAAATACAAACGAATGATACGTAGGCTTATAGATTATTCAAAACTATGTTTCGATGTGTTCAATGGGACGAGATTGTAAACGGACTTGACTGTAAATAAGTCACGTAAACTTTCTTTTTTCAATAACACATTATTTTCATTAATAAATCAAGAATAAAATAAACCAAACTTACTGAATAAATCATCGCAGGAAATTCCTGACGACCCCTACAGAGCAAACAAGGGAAATGTTAGAATACGTATGATACTATACATGACGAATTGTTCCTATCAATATAATAACTTACTCACAGTTATAATTATATCAATGCTATCGTGATATCGTACTATTGTTGTCGGATGGTTCCTCTGTGTCCATCCTTCTCACATCTAATCTTTATGCATCCAAATACCATTTAACATGAACTAATGATAAATGCACTGATTTGCAGTCAACAATTTGAGACAATATTATGTAACTGAAAACAACTTTTATTCGCATCAAACTGCGATATAGGATAAGAAACACTTCACCTTTATTATTATTTATTTAGTTTCGTCACAGATTTATAACAATTTCGAAGAAACAGGATTAAAATAAATTAAATGAAAACTGCTATTGTCATAATTTTGAATACTTCAAAATTATAATTGTCAACTACAAATAAGGCATAGCACCCACCACCCTGTTAAATATCGCCTATAGTATTATACTGCGACTGCGATGAAAAATTGTTGGTCATTGCTGTCTCACCGCGTGTTCGATATAAGTTGCTTCTCGCTCTAATTATTACTTTGGAGGCAAAAAAATGATTAGCACTGGGCTCATTATTTTGGAGCCGATAGATATCTCTCAAAGGTTTCATTTATCAGAAAAGTGATCTTAAGACCTTGTCCCAAAAAAAAATTGATAGGATATTAAAGAATGAAGATTCAATTATAAAGAGGTTAGACAATAAAATTGTTGTACTACAATAATCTGTGTACCTGTACCTCATAATATACGAGTTAAACTACTAAGTCCCTTTTACGCGTCGGGCACGCCGCAATCGCGGCGGTAAGACCCCTCTTTGAGGAGTGGCTGGAGAGACGTCACGGCGTCCTGACCTATCGGATGACGCAGGTCCTCACCGGGCACGGAAGTTTCGGGAGGTTCCTGTGTCTGATAGGGAAGGAGGAAACGCCCGGGTGCCACCACTGCGAAGATCGCCCGGAGGACACAGTAGAGCATACGGTGCAAGACTGCCCAGCTTGGGCAGTGCACCGACGTGTCCTCACGGCGGCGATAGGCGGAGACCTCTCGCGCTCGGCATTGGTTGCGGCCATGCTGCGGGAAGAGACGGAGTGGGAAGCGGTCGCCTCCTTCTGCGAAGCAGTAATGCTCGTGAAGGAGGAGGCGGGCCGCGAGAAAGAGAGGACAGCGTCCTCCCTCCGCCCCAACCGCAGTGGTAGGCGCCCGCTCCGTCGGACGTCAGCAGACGATCTCCGGCCACCGTAGGCGCGGGCATGCGGGCAGCGAGTAAAGGGCAACTCGCTGCCCGACCATGGACCATGCCCGGGTCGACGGCGCGTTGTGTCCCACGCGCGCCTCAAAGAGCGTCAGCATAATGGCAGGCCCCCCTCTCAGAGGGCCAAAGCCTGGCGGGATTATTTCCTTACCGTGACCCCGGAACATAACAGGCTACTGAAGGCCACCGTGGATTTTAGTCAGAACAAGTCTGACAGTCCCTCCCGCTCTGCCCGGGGTGGGAGGACTCATTTGATGATTTTACCATGCAAAAAAAAAAAAAGTCTCTTTTACGCGGCGCTAGTGTCTGTCATTACATCAAAAAGCATCAAAAATTAGTACCTTAGCTTTACATTATCGAACATATAAAGATATCACGCAACCAGCTTTCTGAACGGACGTTAAAAAAGGAGCGTGTGTTTGGGGCTTTTTTTAGCGTGGTAAAATAATCAAATGAGTCCTCCTACCCAGGGCAGGGCGGGTACTAAAATCTACGAATAGACCTTTACGTTCTGGGGTCACGGTATTCATTAGTCCCGGGACCCCGGTAGGCCCTCTAAGGGGGAGCCCCGTCATTATGCTGACACTCTTTCAGGCACACGTGGAACACAACGCACATGCCCGTGCGCGCATGTGTTTGGGGCTTTAGACAATTGGGAATTGTCACTTTCGCAAAGTGTGCCAATTTTATTAATTTTCTACCAAATAGTAGTTTTTTACGTTTTCTCGGGACGTCAAAATCTGTGTCAAAGTGTTATAAAATAAATTTAAGACTGTGAATGATAAAAATATTTACAAAATATTTATCCACATCAATAAGTATTTCTTTCATTTTGTTTTAGTAAATGTTTCAATATCGTTTTATCAAAATATTTCTACTAGAGTAATACATGTATTTTGCGCAAAGGGAACACTTTATGAAATGTCGAAGTTGACGAAATGAAATACATAAAACTTTGGATTGCGTTAATTTCGTGATACTGGCGCCTGCTGGTGGCGGTGCGTGGCAACTTTTCCGACTCATCAAACGATGCTTTCGCTTTGCCGTACGGCCTTAAAACAATATTTGCGTTCGATTTCTTTGGCGCTGAACACTAAGATGTTCCAAATTCAAAAAGTGCGCGGCAAAGTTCTTTGCGGCGCACTTATTTACTTATAAAGAGGATTAAAAACTCATTACTGCCCGCTAAAAGTTTCTTATAGAAAACACCACTTTTGGGCGCACTTAAAGGCGAACCAAGTCGTCCTTTTCGAATAGATGGGATGAAAAAGATCTTACAGTATCACTATATTATTTACTAGATTTGCGAAGTTACTATGATAAAACCAAGAACGATAAGTGAGCCCTACCACAAGATTGTCGTATTTTGCATACTTGAAGTATTTACGGCGTTTATTGTTTGGTAAATGAAAAAGCGCCTCTAGTGTACGAACGAGGAGCTTACGAACTAATTTTTCCATCGAATTAAAACCCAATGTTAACGTTTACTATACATCTCAGAAACGGAAAAAGATGTGCTACGGCCTTTTTCTAAAATCATTAAATGATTTCTACCGCCCTGGGCGATATGGAACGGACTGACAGACTCGTACTGACTAAAATCGACGGTGTTCCTTCAATAGCCCTTTACATTCCAGGGTCAAGGTTACCTGTTAAGAAAGTCCCGCGACCCGTGCTGGGGCCTCTCTTTAAAAAATATACGAGTTGTTGGTTGTGGGTTCGAACCCTGTCGGGCGCTATTTGTAATTAATTTCATCACAACTACTCTCAAAAACGGCGAAGGAAAACATCGTGAGGTAACCGGCATGTCCTAGAACCAAAAATTCAATGACATGTGACATGTACCAGCGCACTGGGCCCACAATCCACACCCTTTGTGGTTTATGGCCACACAGGGCTCCTCTCTGTGAGAGGCAGTCACAGAGAGGAGCCCTGTGTCCCAGCAGTCAGATGATGATTAAAATTGAATAGTGTAAATAAAACGATGGTGTTGTTTACAGGAGGTGCCATGGGACATCATCGACCGCTGCGCGCTGCCGATAGTGCTGTGCCACGCGCTGGCCGTGGTGCTGTCCACGCTGCTCAACGCCATGCACCTCAGCTCAATATCTGTCTTCACGCTCTTCCTCTGGTTCTCCATCTCCGTTACAGGCTCCTTGTGGTTCTACCACAACTTACAGGTCAGTTATTTTGCTAGAAAAAGGTCAGGAAGTCAGGAAGATGATGAAAAGCAACGGTAAAAGATCTTAAGAATCGATCGAGCGCTTAAGCAACTCACTAATTCTCATAAAAGAACTAAGTAATCACATGTCATGTCTGTTCAATCAACCAAATAAATAAACAGTTTATAAATTGATAAAATGTTTGTGTTGATAAAAAGCTTATAGTAGGGGAGCCCAAGAAGGGATTTTTGCAGTGACTCGAGCGTGTCAGATTATTATAAGGAAGAATCCTTGCACCCTTTAGGCCGGGCGGTGCGTTAGGCGTGCGCACGGCGCGGGCGCCCACGTGGCGTGCTGTTTTCATGTAATTTCATAGATCAGTGCTGCGTGCAGCGGGTCGCCCGTTGCACGCGGCACGGGCGGCGGGACACGCCCCGCGGGCGACGGGTGTCCGTGTGACGGAGCATGCGAGCGGAAATATCGATAATATCGACTTATATCGAATAATCCATGATATCGACTGTACACCTGCGTGATCAAAATTGTACTGGTGGCGCTGCGAGAGGCGGCAGACAGTCGCGGGCGTCCGCGACGGGTTAAATTTGTCCGCGACGGAGCACGGTGCGAGTTCCCGCGACGGACACCCGCGACGGACGCCCGCGACTGTCTGCCGCCTCTCGCAGCGCCACCAGTACAATTTTGATCGCGCGGGTGTACTGTCGATACCATGGATTATTCGATATAAGTCGATAATATCGATATTAGTCGATATCTCCGCTCACGTGCTCCGTCACACGGACACCCGTCGCCCGCGCGCCGCCTTAATGTACCTGTACCAAGTATCAACCCTTCATATGAAAATAGAAAACTTGTCATAAACTTTTTTTCTTTTTAGAACATAATCTTTCAAATCCAGTAGGTCACCATGACGCTCGAGTAACTGCAAATTTAGCATCCTCGCCTCCCCAACTATTAGGTATACTAGCTTATATTCAGTTACTATACAAAATTGTGTGTTTTTAGTTTTTGAATTGTGATTATGTTTAGTGTGCATTGATAAATATTTTTAATTTGTTTTATTTCTGATATAAATCTAATATCTTTAAACGAGCAATTCTTGTATATTTATTTTTATATAATCAGGATCTCGGAAACGGCTCCAAGGATTTTCATAAAGATTAGGGGTTTTTCGGCTCAAGGAATCGATTTATCAAGGTTTTTTAAATTATAAAAACCGAGCGAAGCTCGGTCAACCAGATATTACATAAATTTAAATTAGATAAATTAATAACTAATCAAAATCTATGAGTAACTTTAAATATACTGCGACTGCATGATCTTTTATGGCTGTAATTGTTTTGTATCTATATGTTTAAATGTTTGTAAACGCACGCACCGGTACAGGAAACAATCAAAGCAACCATTTAAAAACTTTAAAAAAAAAAAATGTAACCGCCTTCAAAAACAACCACAAAAAAGGGTAAAATAACCTTCAAAACTTCTCTTTCGGAAGTCGGTGACTTTTTTTTATTAATTTCATTGTCTTTTTGCCACCGACTTCCGAAAGAGAAGTTTTGAAGGTTATTTTACCCTTTTTTGCTGTGGTTGTTTTTGAAAGCGGTTACATTTTTTTTTTAAGTTTTTATTTTACTCTTTTTAGTTTAAATATTCAACCAAAATTCTTGTCAAATACGAGTACATCATTTTCTTACATGAGCACTAGAATTTTGTAATCCGTAATACCGGTAATAACATCGTTAAAATCTCTTACATTCATAATTCTCTATCTCAAAAACTACTGAACCGATTTTGATGAAACTTGCAGTATTCCCTAAGTTGAACGATACCTTTTTTTTTTTTTTTTTTTTTTTTTGTTTGCGCTGGGAAAAAATGCGTTACGCATACCCTCCCACCGGGGGGATGGGAGGGTTATGTGGGACTCCCCGGTCTAAAAAGACCGGTATACCCACTAAAACAACCCAGCGGCATTCCCGCTTCGTCCTAGTGGCGGAAGGCTGGGAAATCACTGGCACAGCCATCACTTCCAGCCCTCCGCCGACGTATGCTCCTCTGGCCGGGCCCTCACACGGGCCCGGGAATGCTTACGAAGGTGGTGACGGGTGCAATGCAGGCGAAGGCGCCCCCGCGCCCGTCGCCTGCCCGTCGCCACCGAGAGGTCGGCGCCTTCTCCGACCTCTCCGTCTGCGGAGCGGCGCCGCGAGAGGATCATCCTCCCGCGCGCGCTCCGCCTCCTCCTTCTGCGACATCACATCCTCGCAGAAGGAGGCGACCGCTGTCCAGGACTCCTCGCTCTCCAGCATGGCTTCGACCACGGCTGGAAGCGAGAGGTCCTGCCCAATCACCGCGGTCAGACCGCGGCGCAGTTCGGACCACGACGGGCACACCTCGAGGGTGTGCTGTGCCGTGTCCTCCGCTGCGCCGCAGTCGTGGCACACCGGGGTTTCCTCCCTCCCGATCCGGTGCAGGTGCGTTCCGAAACAGCCATGTCCGGACAACACCTGCACCAGACGGAACGAGAGGAAACCGTGGGACCGCTCGAGCCAGCTCTGCAGAACCGGACCGAGCGCGTCCAACGTCCGGCGGCCAAAGGCGGCGGCGGCGAGGTCCTCCGTCCAGTGGAGGACGATGGCGTCCTTCGCCTCCCGCCGCACGGCCTCACGCTCCTCAGCGGCGGGGCGCTCCCCGAGCGCCCTCCGGCGCGCCGTCCACTCATACACTCTGGCTAACACCCAAGCCTCCAACTCCCAAGGAGGGGTGCCAGCCAGAGCGCACGCCGCCGAGAAGCCTACCGAGCGGTAGGCCCTCGCCACCCGCTGTGCAATGGCCCTTTGGGGCCTGCGGATGGCGGTCGCGTTCTCCCTCCTGTGGAGGGAGTCCGCCCAGATGGGTGCCCCGTAAAGGGCCATGCTGCGAAGGATGCCGGCATACAGGCGCCGGCATTTCGCCTTCGGTCCCCCTATGTTGGGGAGGAGCCACGAGAGGGCGTCCGCAGCCTTGAGGAGGCGCGTCGACAGCCCGCTGAAATGCGGGCCGAAGCGCCACCTCTCGTCCAGCACCAGGCCCAGATACTTCATCTGGGGCTGGACTCGTATGCGGACGCCTTCCACTACAATGTGGGCATCGGGAGGTGGGCGGCGCTGCCGGGGCCCGCGAAAGAACACGGCCTCGGTTTTGTGCAGCGCCACCCTCAATCCCAGGCGGCGGATCCTCTCTGCAACCAAGGATCCGCCAGCCGAGGCCAGACAGGCCGCCTCCCCAAAGTTCCTCCCCCGGGCAGTGAGGAGAGTGTCATCCGCGTAGCAGATGACACTCGTGCCCTGGAGGAGGGCTCCCCGCAAGAGCCAGTTGAACCCGATGTTCCACAGGGGAGGGCCAAGCACCGACCCCTGCGGAACACCGGACTCTGCGCCGTATCGCCTCACTGTGGCCGTCTTGTCCACGAGGAGGACCTCTCGGTCCTCCAGGTAGCTCGACAGGAGGTCCCGCAGGTATTGGGGCACTCCGTGATATCGGAGCGCCTCCAATATCGTCGAGTGGGGAACGGAGTTGAAGGCGTTCGAGATGTCGAACGACACCGCCAGCACTCCGTCCCCCGCCTCCACTGCCTCCTTCACCTGGCCCTTGAGTAGGGCCAGCGCGTCGATCGTCGAACGCCCACGGCGAAAGCCAAACTGGGCGTCCGACAGGTCCGGCCCTACCCCCCGCAAGTGGCTGTCTAGCCGGGCGGCGACGATCCCCTCAAACATTTTGCCGACCTCATCGAGCAGGACGATGGGCCGGTATGCCGAGGGGGAGTCCGCCGGGCGTCCCTCCTTACGGAGGAGGCACAGCTGCCCCTCCTTCCACAGTTTCGGGAACCTCCCAGCCGCAAAGCACGCGCTGAAGAGGTCCCGAAACCTTTCCTCCATCTGGGAGGCTGCGATAGCCACCACCCGTGCGGGGACGCCGTCCGGTCCGGGGGCCGTCTTTTTCTGGCGGAGGTTGAGAACCCCCGCCCCGATCTCCGCCGCCGTCACCGGGGGTATCTCCTCACCCGGCGGGGCCGCCCCCTGTGGAGGATCCATCGTTGGTGGGGTGAAGTCGGTCCTGCGCGGAAACAGGGACCGGACCACCCCATCCAGCAACGATGGCTCGAGGGTCTCAGACAATGGGGGACCACAGGGGCGCAGTTGGCTCCGCGCCGCCCTGTATGGCCTGCCAAAAGGGTCCCTGTCGAGACCCTCCAGCATTTCGGCCCTCGCCGAGTCCTTGGCAGCCCCCATCGCGGACTTGAAGACCGCCGTCGCCTCCCGATAAGAGGCGTAGAGGCGATCCTCTTCGGCCAGGTCTCGGGCGCTGCGCCGTCGGCTCCGTGCAAAGGCCCGTCTGGCCGCCACGCAGGCGGCCCGGAGCCCCGCCAGCTCCTCCGTCCACCAATAGACGGTACGACGGGGAGGCGGACGGCGAGACCGGGGCATGCTGGAATTGCACACCTCGGTCAGGGACTCCCTCAGCCGAGCCGCCGCAACGTCGACGTCCCGGACCTCGCCAGGGGGCGACAGCCAGTCCTGGAGGAAGGCCGCCTCCTTGGCTGCCTCCCGGTCCAGGCGGGTGAGAGCCCAACGCGGGAAGGGGGATTGCCTAGAGCGGGCCACCGCTCCCCCCCGGGAAGAGATGTCGAACCGCACGTATCTGTGGTCCGACATCGTCTCCGCCATCTCCACCCGCCAGTTGACGACGCGGGCGGCCAGCGCCGGGGTGGCAAACGACACGTCCACCACCGACCCACCCTGCTGCCGCACACAAGTATGGACCGCCCCCCTGTTGAGGAGGGACACGCCGCATGAGGCCGCCCAGAACTCGACGGCGCGTCCTCGGACGTTGCAGCTGGTGGCCGGGTTGCCCCAGGCCGCCGACTTGGCGTTTAGGTCGCCCAACACGATGGCCTGGCGTGGCGCCGCCCTCCCTATGACCGCGGTGAGGATCTCGAGGAAATCCTCAAAGTCCGAGAGGGGGAGGTTTGGGGAGAAATACACCCCCACCACCACCATGTCTCCCCACGCGGCGGCCACGTATCCCGGTCCCCTCTCTAAGAGCGAGAGGGGAGGGGAGTCTGTGGAAGACCGCGTCACCAGCGCCACGAGGCCGTCTCGGTCGCCCAGCCAACGGCCAGGGACCGAGTATGGCTCGGCGACCACCGCCAAGTCCACCAACCACTCAGCCATGGTCTGCATCAGCAGATCCTGGGCTGCCCTGCAGTGGTTGGCGTTCGCCTGAAGGATGCGATGTTCGACCGTATCCATCAGTCGGACATCGCACCCCCCTCCACAGCCGCCGCAGGAACGACGGCGCCAGCAGTACTAGCAGGCCCGGACGGTGCCTGCGCTTTGCCCCGCTTAGGGGGAGGATTGCAGTTCCTCCCCCTCATGACGTGGGCCGACGGGCGGCCACTAGCGGCACAGACCGCGCAGTGCGGCGTGGCGACCTTGCAAGAGGCGGCTTTGTGCCCCTCCTTGCCGCAACGGTAGCAGGCGTCCGTCCTGTCTACCGTGGACGGACACAGCGGCCGGGTGTGTCCGATGCCGAAGCACCGGAAACACCGCAGCGCCTGCTCCTCGAGTGCCCGTACTGCACCCGAGCTGAACCCCACCTTTAGCCGTCCCTTTGCAAGGACGGCTTTGGCAGCGGCGATTGGGCACTCGAGGCGCATGGTGCCCATGCCGCCGCGGCCGGGTCTAATGTCCCGGCCTTGGACCGCCGCGACGCCACAGCCCCCTATCGCTGCGACCGCAGCCACCACCTCCTCCTTGGTGACGGAGTCATCGAGGTCCGTCACCTCTATGGCCGCACATTTCACCGGTCGAGCCACCTTGGCCGAATCGGAGATGACCTCCTGCAACTTGGTGGCGAAGAGGTCCGCATGAGCACTCCCCTCTGCCCCTGGGAACTCGAATATCCGAGCCCCGGCTTGGGTCCTCCGGCAAGAGACGTTGCCGATCCCCAGTTGGGCGGGATCGGCATTTGCACGTGCCCGCACCAAAAGGGACGCGTAGGTCTCCCCTCGCCCCGCAGCCTCCGTGGTGAGCGTCACCACAACAGCCGCGGTTTTTGGGGGAACCAGCATCCCCTTTCCCCTCGGTTTTCCTTTCCCGTTGCCGGTCTTCTGCGCCTGTCTGGGAGCGGTGGGAGCGGCAGTGGCCTGGCCGGCAGGGACGACCGTCGCTGACTTCTTGCCCTTGCCCTTCCCCTTGCGGCCCACTACCGTCCACTCGTTGACGGGTGTGGTAGCGGGGAGAAGGACATCTTCCGCCTGGGACGAGGACGGCCCTGGCTCGCTCTGCCGTTTATCCGCCGCAAGCGGCGGTCGGAGGCGTTTCTCCGGCAGGAGCCGGTCCTCAATTCCTGCCAAGCAGGCCCTCGTGAAGGCCCTCTCTTCCATCACAACCTTGCGGATTACATCCTCAAGGTTGGAGGTAGGGCCCTCTCTCGCAGCGCTCGTCCCAGCTTGTTGCGGCTGGCCCGTGGCTTCCGCCAGCTTCTTCTGAAGCTGGCCGACCTCCGACTGCAGGCGATCGACCTTCGCCTGTAGTTGCCGCGTCTCGTCGCTGGCCTTTCGCCTGACCAGCTCCGCGATGACACCGCGAAGGCTCGCGGCCCGGCATTTGAGGGCCTTCTGGAAGGTCCCCTTCAGGTGGGAGGACTTTGTGGCGACCTCCACGATCTCCTGCTCGTCCTCTTCCGCCATTTTCTCGAGCTCTGCGAGGGAGTGGTCCGCGTACACAACGCGGGACGCGCCGTACCCGGACTTAGCCCGGGCGGCGAGCGCCCGGTTTTCGCTCGCCACAATCCGCTCCTCCAGCTCTTGTAGGAGCTTCTGCCGCCTAGCCAGACCCAACTGGCGTTGGGCGTCCGCGAGCCCAACGGCATGGGTGTCCGCAACGGCCGTCGGCTTTTTTGCCTTCGGCTTCGCCCTACCCGAGGCCGAAGAGCCCCCGGAGCCACCGCTCTGGTGGACCCGCTTCCTGGCACGAGAGTCGTCGGTGTCCGACATTCGGACAACAGAGTCGTCCGACGACTCATCCGCCTCACCAAAGAAGCTAGCCGCAGACGGCGCGCGGCTAGCCTCTGACGCCCCAGCGTCGGAGTGGCCCTGAAAAGGGCCTTTGGGTTGGCCCTGAGAAGGGCCTTTGGGTTGGCCCTGAGAAGGGCCTTTGGGTTGGCCCTGAGAAGGGCCTTTGGGTTGGCCCTGAGAAGGGCCTTTTTGTTTTAAAAATCGCCCGCAGGCGTCCCGCGCAGGGTCTTTCGGCATCACAATAAAACAGCAGGTCGTAGCTCAACAAGGCAAGGTAAAGAGCTTCGAGTCACAGAGAACTTTGGCCGTACCCAGTCTGCCACTCCGTTACGGTGGTCAGAACTGGGTCGTTTCCAGGGGACGCGACGTGGACGCAAACTCTGTGGGGGGTCCCCCAAGTTGAACGATACCTAGTACAACAAAAAAAAGAGTTACTTAAATCGGACTTGTAGTTCTGGAGATATGCGAACACAAACATAATTTACTAAATCAGTCGATGCCAAGTCCTTACTAGCGTCAGCTACACGAGATGATGATTACCATACGCAAATACATAAATTACTTCATAAAATTTGCGAAAAACGATGTATAGGCCTATAACATTTGAGGGTTGCCCT
Organism: Agrotis clavis; assembly: GCA_954870645.1. Taxonomy (NCBI): domain Eukaryota; kingdom Metazoa; phylum Arthropoda; class Insecta; order Lepidoptera; family Noctuidae; genus Agrotis; species Agrotis clavis. The sequence continues at coordinate 11,922,924 of OX940929.1, read as the reverse complement.
CGATTTCTCCAGGATCCAATCATCAGATCCTGACATGGTGACAATGGGACCACTCCTGAAGTATCTACTTTCGAACAAAAAAAGAATTTTGAAAATCGGTCCACAATTGGCGGAGTAATAGGGTAAAAAACACACAAAAAAAAACACATTCCGTCGAATTGATAACCTCCTTCTTTTTGAAGTCGGTTAAAAACAAGAGGTATTACTGTAGGTATGTTCTTACATGGCACTTTACAAATAGAAACAATGTTAGTTTATGAGCAGAAATTTCGATATAAACGTGTACTTAGTATCGCAGAGGAACTCGAGGAACAGTTCGCTAATTTTACGGTAGCCGTAAAGTATATAAATACATAAGAAACACGTAAACTTGTGGCTGTCGTTAGTCAACACGTACGATATGCCAATCACTTTCAACCCACTCCGTGTCTTGATTTTTATTTTTAAACTATTACGTAAATAACGTAATGAAGAAATGTTTATTTTTAAAGCATTTGCTTTTACAAATGTTTTTTTTTTGTAAGATAAAGATTAGCTAAACTTTTTTTATCAATCTATTTCAACGGTAAACAAAATAGAGTCGTCTGCCTGTCTCGTGATATACAACATCAATCTCATATTCTTATTGGACTTACGTAATTCTGGACATACATTTATAATTAACTGTGTGTCAAGACCGCAAGACGCTCGTAATTTTCTCTGGAATATAAGAAGAACGTAAACAGGTTTTTTCAAACCAAGAACTCAAATGCCACGTTAAAATTAGTTTCAAATTGCGTCATAAATTATATCTTGAAACTACGGCAACCACCTTTCCTAGCAAGTTCATAGTTGGGAATTCCTGTATGAAGGAGCTCAAAACACTAGATAGTATAAAGAAAACAGCGGTAGCACCTGTACAGCCTCATTTAAATCAATGAATATTCATATCGAGCTCTCAGCCTCCCGCATGCAACAATTTAAATTCCCACAATTTAATTTACTCGACAGGTATTTGTTAGTGATAAACAATTATGTTTTGCAGGTTTATTTAAATTCGAAATAAAGCCCACTTGAGCTTCATTTGTCCCATGTTGAATATACATTTATGCTCTATGTATAAATAAGATCTATTTACGGAGCAAAATGTATTCAACGCTGAAATATCAAATTCTGAATATCAGTGCTGATCAATGCCACTGCCATAAATAATTTCACAGATATGATTCCATATTCGCGCATTGGTGAGTAAGTTATCAGCATATATCCGTTATATGCAAATTGCCAACTGTGCTTGCAAATGAATTTCAGTTTAGAATGGTATAACCAACTATTTCTATCAAATGTATACGAAATCAATTTAGTTCTGTACTCTGAACTAGTCCCAGGTACTGTGTTCAATCACTGGCACCTTGTATTTATAATGAACTGGTGCCAAACATTAAACTACTAACAACAAGCAAGAATAGAAATTGCATTCAAAACAGAAAACCATTTATCATTTGATTTATAGCCGGCAGTTATATAGAAACAATGCCACTTCAAAGTTTGTAGTGTAGTTTAGAACAAATTGGACAAGTTTAAGGTTAGTTTCATTAAACGTAGGTGTAGTGACTACCGACGAAAGAGTATAACCTAAACATAATTTCGTCGGTCTTTGTTCTTTACCATTATGCATAACCGTTATACATAACGGTAAAGAAATATTTTTATTAAGGCATAATAAGATTAAACGTTAGATAATATAAAAATATTAGATATATTTATTAGTAAATCATATTCGATATTTGGTCAACCCGAACCATAATGAACGTTTCAGGAGAGACTCCATGAGGAGCATCCTAAACATTAAGGGTACGCTAGTCGGTCATTCTTCCATACAAACGTAGTTTGGCGATTACACCAATATTTTACGGTATCATCATCATCAGACTATAATGTTCCCACTGCTGGGACACAGGCCTCCTCTCTGTGAGAGGGAGTGGGCCATAATCCACCACGCGGGCCCAGTGCGGGTTGGTAGATGTCACATGTCTTCGAATTTTTGGTTCTAGGACATGCCGGTTTCCTCACGATGTTTTCCTTCACCGTTTTGAGAGCAGTGGTGATGAAATAAATTACACAAAGTAATGCGCCTGGCGGGGTTCGAACCCACGACCTACAACTCGTAAGTCGGGACCGATACCACTGGGCCACCACTGCTCGGTATTTTACGGTATACATTCAGAATAAACAATAATTCACATTCATCTCATCGTTATCTAGCCCTATATGGAAACGAAAAAAGTAAAAAAGACATCTATTATGAGTTATGGGTTTCGAAACTTCCTTATTTTAAGACTAATTTTAACGCATCTTTGGGGGAAAATAAATAACAAAAGACGTTAAATTCTCTCTCACAAGAGAGGAGCCCTGTATCCCAGCAGTGGGAACATTATAGGCTGATGATGATGACGTTAAATTGTAAAATAATTACCATACAGGGATAGATAATTTGTTCAAAAATATAAATAATTATATTTTTGAACTGATACATTCAGCAGTTTTATTATAATATCCAAATTACCGAAGGTCTTTTGAAAACTTGCAGTAGTCCATTCTTCAATGAAATCAAGCATATATGTGTCAGTCGAAGGTTGGAGTATGTGTGCGTAAGCGCCCTAGCTTCTTTCTGCTCATCCATCTCATTGGTACGTGATGTTGGATGAAATAGCATGCATTTTAATCCCGCCCGCCAACGAGTTCGTCCCGCCGACTAGGGCACCCTTAAACTGACGGCGAAATCTGCAGAGTATGTGATCTGTGCAAGCACATTCTGAGAGGACGTGCACAGACTATTGAAGACAAATCGGGTAAATTAAAATTCATAAAGCAATGGATAAGAGACTTTTCCCCTAAGAAAGTCGTTAACACCCACACTATGCCTTTGTGGGCTGTCCAATCGTAGAGCAACTCCCACAAATAAAGATTTAATGCCAAAACAACCTTAAGTGGTAACAGATTACATGTAGCGGCTCGTGCGTCACCAATATTCCTGACGAGAGCTAGAAACACGCATTTGTGCTGTGCACTCTTGGTATTATTAGTTCATGAAACGTTTTGCCACTCGCCGCGACCTACTTCACATGGAATCGTCTGTAACCTTCAGTAACCAGAATTATCTTATAGAAACTAGAGAAGTTGAACTTCAGTTTGATCCAAAACAGAGTGATAAAAACAGCGCGAACGAGTTGAAAGAACTTTTGCTTAAAGTCTTCAACAGCGTCGTCTATCGTTAGCATTCGCACCTAAGCTAAATTATAATAATTTAAATAAGGGGAGTGCCGAGAACCAATCACTGTATCTACCGAATACAATTTAATTTTAGTGTTGGATCCGTAATTTCGAGAAAATTGACGTCTTGCTTCTGTATGAATATTCATTTGAAGTTCCCACAGATTAATTTTCTTTGATTACTAAAAGCCAGTTGTCAGTGAAATTATAACTAGCTAAAATACGGTAAGATTTGGAGCGCCTTGGATCTGAATTCTTGTTTGTCAAGCTCTTGTATTTTGACTGTACCTCACCCAAACGTGGCTAGACTATCAAATTCGTTTCATCCGATTATACTTAGACGGATATTTTATGTTTATTGTTACTTACGACTCTAAGAGCGGGATGAATCTTCAAATAAGTTGAACTTAATAAAGACACTACATGAACACGAAGAGTGTTACTACGTTTGACACTATAATCGTAAATTGTAATCGAAACATAAATGAATTCTTGTTCCTTTTTAATATTAATGCAATATTTTCACTGTCTAGCATCGTGAGTATTACAATATTTTTCTAGAATAAAAATATGATTTTCGGGTGTTCTATATATCTGTCTACTCATTCGTGATTAGAAAAATATGAAGCTGTCTCTCAATTTCAGTGAACGTTTACAAAGATATAAACCTCCCGTACTTAAACTAAAATAATTTTAATTTAACTATTTATTGCATTTATCACTTGATTTCCTTAATGTAAATGTGGAAGAACATGACCGTTAATACAGTAATACAGCCGTCGAGATTAGGTATGTAACTGATCGAGAATACATAAATATGTAATATAATGTGGGAAGTAATGCGGTATTCAGGCCTCGTGAGAATACGCCTTTGCTTCATTTTTTACGAATAAACATCTAGGAGATTACCTGAGCCGAGCAGAGCGTATCGAATCAGGTCGCAAACTCTCTGGGGGAGGATACAATTATTCAATTTTTGAAAAATTCAACTAAACAGTTTAAATTGGAATTGAAACATTAAAGTGCTTACACATGCAACACTATTCACTGTAACTGAGGAGCTGGCAGGAGGTAGAATGAAAAACAGAAAAAGTTTCTAATTTGAATCACAGCGAACTCCGAATTAGATAACGCGTTTCCACCCCACGTTGGTAACTGGATATTTGCTTGAAACTGAAAAACGATTGGCTGAATTTCATGGAATTTGTAACAGGATTGCACGCGAACAACTTAGATAAGTTTGATTTGTTAGCCGTTGAATGTACACAAAATTAACAAAATAAATCAACAATAGTAAGCACTTTACAGATGCTTTATAGCATTTGTTATAATTCAAACCAAAAAACTAAAAGTTAAGTAAGTTACCGCGACTGTGGCTTAAACCTTACTGTGTTCACCATTGGTACAATACCTAGATTTGTGAACAAAACCGTAACATTTTATTTTTAAATAAAATTCAATCTATTACCAAGACTGACAACTCTTGAAAACTTGCTCGTGTCATAAAAGCGCATATTTACCTTATAAAATAAATATCTATTCTGAGATATTGTGTAATATTACCCCTAAAATGTCAGTGCGAATGTGTCGCATTACAAATTGCCAAGGAGATTGCAACAATTGTACCATTGTGCCAGCCTCCGAGGTTGCGTCATCAATCCATTCCAAAGTCCGATTTAAAATAGGTTAATGGTTGTGTTTTTACTGAATAGACACTACTAAATAAAATTATTAACTCCAAATATTGTTATGAGGAACATTTGAACTTTCGGTTTTATGAACTATGAATGAAAGAAAACAGCGACGCTTATAAAACAAAATCTGATATTTTTGCTATTTGAATGTTGTTGGTTTATTGTTATATAAACAGTAGTTTAACATAATTTTATTTATCGAAACATCTCAACAATAAATTATAGTCGAAATAAAATATTAATGTTTAAAAACCTACAAGTTTTTATATACTGGTGGTGTGCATTACTCCCCGTGTTCGAATTTCACGTTTTCATTACTAGTGCGTAGCCTGCTCATAAAAGCGCGCTCTACTTTTCTATGCTTCACTACAAACTGGTAGAAAACTGATCCATGAGAGGAGTGTGAACACTCATTACTAAATGTATGCAAACAATATGTGATTGGTGCGTGACTTCGAACAGTGAGAGGACTACAAGATTAAGAATTAACGATCAGCCAACCCTGAAATAGTTAACCTCGAACGTCACTGCGTCACGCATAGGTAGGTACTTACAAATGCTTGAATAAAATATTCACTCAGCTGTTATTATAACGGACATCAATCAAGCTGTCGCCATCTATTTTCGACGAAAACTTAATTTCGTCGCCGGCCCATTATATCTGATATAGCAAAACGTTCGTACCCTAATGAGATATAATTATTTTAGGCACAGAAACAATACTGGCCTGATTGAAGTGGTTTTTGGTAAGCTCAGAGTGTAAATGAAAGGCGAGAAGAACTTATCGCGTGACCTTGTGTATTTATTATTTCTATTTCGAACGAAAGATTTGTTTCATTGACCCCAAAGATAATACCTGGCTTCATTCATTGATCGTATACTTCTGCTGAATAGGTGACAGCTGCTGGAAAAGCAGTTCTAGTGACAGGCTGTGACAACGTGCTGGGAAATGCTCTCGCTAGGCGTTTGGACGATCTCGGCTATCATGTGTTCGCCGGGTTCCAAAGTAAAGCCGGCAACATTGACGCCGACATGCTCAAAGAAGACTGTTCCGGAAGACTACACACCCTTCAACTTGACATTACATCGGAAACTCAGGTGAATGACTTAACGTACTGTCTGATCTATGTACTCGTATCTGATGAATAGGTAAGTGAATACTAAATATGTTCAATTTTTCAATTCCTCGTTCTTATGATCTAATTAGTCCTACCTGATTTTCAATAATTATTATTTCCAATTTCTTATATATTTTCCATACCACGTTAAATAAACTTTTACCTACTGTCAATTAAAATCAAAAATACATTATCGTTGAAAATGTAAACCTTTTTTCGAATGTTCATAAACTTCAAGACAAAGCATACAATTTAGGCAGATTATTGTTTAAGGGTTATCAGTTAAATCCTCAAATCCTATTGTATGTAAATGAGTATCATTAATCTAATCTTGAATACCGCGGCGTCTCCTTATATAATATTAATTCTAGCGTCATAGTTTAAGCCGCCAGTGTACAAGTACATAGTTAAAGTCTTTGTAAATTAATTTTGTACGTGTACCGCTCCTAGCAAACCCCAATTTAGGGATGTACTCGACTCTAAATTAATTCAGGTTGCCAAAGAAAAAGAAAATGTTACAATCACGAGGTCGGAGTCAACCACCCACGTTTTACAACATTAAAAACGATGTACTGTTCTAATCGCGGTACATATTCGCCTAATTTGTGCACATTCGTTAAAAGTCCCTTTTTCTTGCCCTTTTTGTATCTTCCGCTTCGACGACGTCTGATAACGCACGAGTTCAAAATATATTTACGATTCGGGGAACGTTCCCAACTTTTGATAAGATTAATTGCCCAAATTCTGTAGCGAAACAAACTTGCAATTTGCTATCGGTGGATTTTGTTTGCGCCTATGTGATAAAAGTTTTTTATTATGAACATAATGGATAGCGTGAATGTCTGAATAATAAAATTAATATGTAATTAAAAAAAAAACGTCTTTACGGCTTACAATATTTTTAGCTTGTTTTTGAAAAGGTTAAATTATTCCACATATGAACTCAACAGTTATTTAAAACTAACATCTGTCTAGTACGACTTCAAATAAACATGACAAATGAATAAATACTTGCTTCAGTCGCCCCACCTAAATTAGGACATTACGAAAAAAAAAAACTACATATTTGGCGTGTTTCATTTTTATATGGCATCTAGTTACGAACAAGCATGCGAAATCTAGCGGAGAATCCCAGTAACGTTAGCTTGAATGTTTGGGTTAACATGAAGTTACTGTTTGTTAGATTCTGTCCGCATCGCTGTACATCGTCGACCACTTGCCAGAGGGCGCGCAGGGGCTGTGGGCCGTCGTCAACTGCGAGTCGTGGTGCGCGCTCGGCGAACTTGAGTGGGTGCCTTTCTCTGTCATCAAGCGTGCGATGGACGTCAACTTGCTCGGTGAGTAGCTACGAGCGCTACCGCTACGCCGCCCTACGAACTTGGTAGTTAGTGAAAATGTCGCCAGATGGCGTTGGTAGTATCTAAGTAGAAATAGTTTAATTCAACAGCAGATGTACCAAATACTTGTTTTGTATACGAGTTTGTGAATTAAGTACTATTTTAATGTAGGTAACTTTTAATACGGAACTGTGTTATAAGAATAATTACAATAAACACATTTTGAAAAAGTTGCCCGAAACTAGGATTTTTTCCAAACAATACAAATTACAATATTTAATTTATGTCACATATAAAAAAACATATTAAAATACGCAGACCCAGAACAAATGAAAAAAATATAATTATAAATACCTACCTGTAGATCATACAAATAAAAAAAAAACAGCCGGAAACACATTATTATCACACTATGAACACCCGACGCGACGACACGCGCTCACTGCTCATCGGGTGTCGACACGTTGCGTCGCGTGGCGTGTTCAATAATGTGTTTCCGGCTTTTAGTCAAAACATGCGCTAAGGAACTAACTTTACCTCTCACTAAACTAATAAATATTTCTTTTGACCAGGGAGAATTCCCAGAAAAGCTTAAAATAGCAAAAATACGCCCAATTGCGAAAAAGGGTCGATGTCCAGAAAATCCCAGTAATTATAGGCCCATTGCACTACTACCTACTTTCTCAAAAATTTTTGAAAAAGCCATGGCAATTCGAGTTAATAAGTTTTTGGAAAAATATAATATCTTAAGTAAAAATCAATTTGGTTTTAGGAAAAAATGCTCAACCACCTTAGCAGTTTACAACTACATACAAGATATTTATAACTGTATTAACGAACGTAAGTACGCCATTGGACTATTCCTAGATATGACGAAAGCGTACGATAAAGTGTCACATAAAATTCTATTACAAAAAATATTTGATTCAGGCATTAGAGGACAGGCTTTTAATTGGTTCAAATCGTATTTACAAGACAGGATCCAATTTGTAGAATTAGAATATTTCGATAGCAGCAAGAATGAAACGTACTGCATAGGATCAGACACGGTCACGATTAATACCTCAATACCTCAAGGAAGTGTTTTAGGATGCCCCCTTTTTTTATTATATGTGAACGATTTGCCTAAAAATATAAGTTCGTCATGTATATTGTTCGCTGATGATGTCTCGTTATTATTTAAAACGCCAGCAAATATTGATCATTTAGCTATCACCAAAACATTCACTGACACTGAACAGTGGTTAAAAGCACACAATTTAGAAATAAATCTATCTAAAACTAAAATATGTCAGTTCAGAACTTACCAAAGAACACCACTAAATCTAAATATACTAACACAACAATTAAATTTGGAAGAAGTAAATGAATTCACGCTTTTAGGCGTAACGATAGACTCAAACTTAAATTGGAAGAAACATATAGAAAATACTAGTGCTAAACTGTCCCAATTTATCTATGCACTAGGCGTTCTGAAGCGTAACACAGATTATAAAACTGCCTTATCTGCCTACTATGCGTATGCTTACTCGTGGCTAAATTACGGCATTATTTTATGGGGAGAAAGCACCGATTTTTGTGACCTCTTTATTCTACAAAAGAAATGTATTAGGATACTTATGAACATTGACCAAAGAGATAGTTGTAGGCCACACTTTATTAAACAACAAATCCTTACATTACCAGCTATCTACATACTCCAAAGTTGCTTATTTGTTAGGAAAAATCGACACCTCTTCAAATCAAATATTGAGCTGTATGAAAACTATAACCGGCGGAACAAAAATAGATTGATACTACCTATCACGACGTTGAAATTTATAGCGAGAAGCCCATACTCAAGACTTGCTAAAATTTATAATAAGTTACCAGAGCGTTTTAAATCCCTATCTAAAGATTCTATATTTTGTAAACAGTTGAAATCTCTGCTAATAAAGAAAGGCTACTATACAGTCGACGAATTTATAGCTGATGACAAATTGTATTAATTAATGTATTTACTGACCTTGCAAGCTGACATAACTTAGAAAGTAAGAATAAATGTACCTACCCTAAAAATTGTATCAGAATGTTTATTGATAATTGTAATATTTTAAATGACATGCATTATTTAATCTTATAAATTGAATTGAAAATAGTATCGACAATTAACATTTTATAATTTATTGAACCATATTTGATAATTATAAGTACTTATTGCTTAAAATTTGCAGTGCCCTTACAGGGTGCATGTACTAACACTGAGTCATGAAATTTTAATGCATGCCTACTAATCAGTGTTGTGTATATGTAAGCAAATAAATAAATAAATAAATAAATAAAATCATACGAAAGCATTATGAAAGTGACACGTAGAGCAGCAGTCAATCACTCAGTTCACAGCGTCGCCGTTTTATGACTATTTTGATTTAAATTATAAATAGACGTGCGTATTTTAGCCTGCAATCCATCTGAATTTACTTTCGATAATACTTTCCATCAAGTTTCCTTGCGTAATGGTTTATTAACAGAAAACTAATTTCATATTTGAAACGCTACCATAATTTCAAAAAGAATATTATAATCATAATGGAAAACTTAATATCGGTGAGGAAAAAAAGAAGATTCAATTAAACGGAGCAAAAAATTACCGTTTCCTCGGAGTTAATTAAGTCCAGGAATTTATTCTTAGCGGTGTGCTAATTAGCGAAGGTGTCTGGGCATCTTCGGATTCCCAACGGTCTTTTACAAGTAATTGTTTGAGACAGGTGACAACACTTATTATGAGAAGAGACGTTTCAGTACTCATGTTCAAATCGAACGCGACAATTACGTTTTTTGTCACTTACAGATTTATTAAACAATAGTTGTTGACAATGGCTTCGTTTGAGTATAACTCGAAAATTATACTTACCACGGGTATATAAAATTAATGTTTTATCAATCCATCCTACAACTTATCTCTGAAACAAATTTCATTGAGCTCCGTTCAGCTGTTTCGCCTTGATTGAGTTACAAACAACTATAATTACCTATGTCCATTGTTCACATTATTACTTAGATTGACATCAAACACTTTTTGTGTCAATATCCGTGTAGAAATACTCGAAAATATAAATCTCGCTGTGAAAATGAGTGCATCAGTGCATAATTTTACAATTAATTAATTACGACAAAGCTATTTGCTTTAGCTAGCTATTCTATTTACACGTATGGAGTCAAATATCTCACTGTAACTATTAATCAAAGTTCAACATATCTAGGTACTAGTATCACATCTGATCACATATATTACAGGCAGATAGAATCAAATATGTCTAAGATTATCATGATCATACTAAATAATGTTTATGGTAAGCATGCTGGTCTGTTTTTACACATAAATCGAACATGATCGACGTTTGTGACCTAGCAGACATAAATTTTATGAGGAATAGAGGTAAATATGCACATGGTATGTACACGCAGCGAAGGTCATTGAATAACTATAAAGTGATGTTCATAAGACTCCTCCTTTATAAACTTTAATCCGCGGTCGCGGGACTGTCAGGCAACCGTGACCCCGGAACGAAAAGGCTTAACGAAAAGGCACGGTAGATTTTAGTCAGTACGATTCTTACAGTGCCTACCGTCCCGCCCTGGGTGGGACGAATCATTTGATGATTTTAAAAGGATTAAAAACCGGTGTACTGAAATAATGGAATGACATTCTGGAGTTTTTGACCCCATCTTTGGTGACCCCAGCTTTTGTGTTGTGCAGGCCCCGCCCGCTTGGTGCAGGTGATGCTGCCTCTGGTGAGGCGCGCCCGCGGTCGCGTGGTCCTTGCCTCGTCCATCCTGACGCACGTGGCGGCGCCGGTGCGTGGCGTGCACGCTGCCTCGCTGGCTGCCCTCGATGCGCTCGCCGCCTGTCTCCGACGTGAGCTCAAACCACGAGGCGTCGATTGCGTGAGTTTTTACACATTTAGATTTTCTCAATATAGATTGATTTCCATTTACACTACCTCTATTGCTTCAGCAGCAGAAAAGTATCTACATAATTGTACAGAGTACATGCCTCCAAGATTTTAAAAACATCCCTGCTCGGCAGTGTTAATACATACTACTAACGTAAACTGCCTCAAGTTACTCGTATAAGCTCGATCTTGCCTAGTAAGTGAACTACGAGCGAAACTATTTCAGAAGTAACCGTGAACTACAGACTACTGTCAGTAGGTATTATGTAAGAGACAGGAATTATTGCGAAGAGGAAAGAAACAAATCAGAAGCATCGTAAACTCGATTAGCTGGCATGAGATAGATTTAGAATTCTCACATAAATTATCACGCGTACCGACTTCAGTCTTATAAACAATTGTCTAATATTCCTAAATAGTCAATCTACCTAGACGTTCCTGTGACCATCTTCATATCATAAGAGTGTAGGAAGTAGGTATGTGTACGCCAACTCAACCGTCTAGATGTGCCAAAACGTTGTTATCGTGCTAACTAACCCGAATAATCGACAAACATTGGCTTTGTCAAACAATACGAACAGCTAAAGTCGACATTAAACAACAAAGGTAACCAGAATCCATTTGATGCTCGCTATCACCCAGTTGTTAATCCGATGTACCTCTGACGTCTACTAAACTCGAGCATTGTTGATACTTTACCAACACTCCGAGAACTAATAGCGGTAGCGTCTAGTCTATAGGTACAATAGATGTTGAACAAACCCGGGATTGTCCGCAATCCCGTGGCTGGAATATAAAACTATTTCCTCAGAAAGAGGTTTTGATTAATCACCAGAGGCACGGAGCAATCCCTTTTAAATAATGTCGTCCAAGAAACTATCTTTGTGTTGTTACAGCTTTTTGCTCGCGGTCAATTCAATCAATGTCAGGTTGAAAAACTAGTTATCTACATACATGCCTGGTCTGAACACAAACAATTTTATAAACTAATGTATAAAATGTATCTTCGATACGTTTATATGTCAAAAGGTCAGAACCGAGGTCTCCTATACTAGGTCCTTTAATATTTCAGCTGTCTCACCACACTACAAACGAGGTGGTATAATTTTAGATTAGTTGGTAGCACACTTAGATTAGCTTAGTGCTCGTTATCCTTTATGACGCGAGTAGAACCTAATCAAAATGCTTTGCATTATTCATACTGGCCTAAGGTATATCGCAACATGAAACCTATGATTTGAACTAGACCGTTCAGCCTGCGTAATGACATATTATATCATTTGAGTTTTGTATCTATGAGAGTGGGCACCGAGAGCAATATGTTGCCCGCGCCTGCACCTGTGTTTCGCTTTGATTAATCCGTGGTATGTGGTATAGCTTGGATAGGGGGAATTGTAAAAGTAAAAACTACACTATACATTTACAAATGTCTGTGTTATTGAATTGTAACAGTGTAATAAAGTAATGAACGCTGTTTTGGCTAAGCTTTCTATTTTTATACAACTAGGGTCTTTTTTTTATTTTGTATTAATCAATTTTTACAATTTATATAGATACCATCTGATTTAAAAACAACAATCACAAACAATGAGTAGATTAGAATTAAACTTGAGTATGTTGACGACTGTCAAAAAGTTTTAACGTGTATCTAACAACCACAATAAAAAAATTAAAAGAGGAGAAACAAACGTTTCTCCGCTTAACGATTCGCCGACACAACGATTCATTCCAGGACGGTTCGACGACAGAACCCTTCCTCGACGAACGTTTCGCCGACAGAACGATTAAGTCATGAGTATTGTGTTTCATGAAGTATTGTATAAATGAAGCCATTTATACGAAGCCCCGCTGCGCGTATTTCTATTTCTGTGTTCAGGGTTTAAAGGATCCTAACTAACTGAACCTCGGGGTGAACCTGATGTCGGATTTAGTTACTAGTATTAGGTATAATGTCAAAACATGTCTTTGTCGACGAATCGTTCTGCGGTGAAAGTTTTTATCGTCGAACCGTCCAGGAATAAATCGTTGTGTCGGCGAATCGTTAAGCGGAGAAACGTTTGTCGGAGTTATGTTTCAGAGTGTAAATGTAGCCTACAGATTCACGGCCAAAACCCCGAGAAATTCGGTGAAGCATGGATGTGAGAGGTTTATCTACGTCTCTTTTACTTTATATGTAGCCTTCAGATTCACGACGAGAAGTTTTCCCGCGACTTCGAGTAAAGGAAAAGAGACGTACGTGAAAGCCCCTCACATTCACGTTCCTCGGGTGTTCGAGGTGTTTCTCGCCGTGAGCAGGCCTGGCTCACTCCGCAGTGTAGGTATAAAACTGCAAGCATTGGCGGGGACCACTTCGGAGTGGACATTTAGTCGGTTGCCGCGCGCCGCCCACTACGCACGCGCTTACTTAAATAATATTTAAGTTTGGTGTTTGGTTGAATTTACGCATGAGTTTAAAAAAAAATATAATAATTATGATGAAGAAAAAAAAATACTGCATAACGTTTGGTTGTTTAAATAATGACAGTGATAGGAGCCTCACGTTTCACACACTACCGCGTGATTTCGAAAGGTAAGAAAAAAAGTGAATATTTATCTATGTAGTACATATTTAATAATGATCAAAAAACTATCTACCTGCTTGTGGCGTGCTTATTAATGTCATTCAAGTACCGGCTAGTAATCATGATTAGGTAGGTTACAAATTTGGCCTACAAGACGACCAAGATAAATAAAATAGACGATTATCAAACCTGACATCACTCTCACTCACCTAAGCTGAATACGTAGGTAGGTCGAATTATGACCGGTAGAAAGTAGGAAGATGTTTACGTTATTGTTTAGACACGTTCAAACTCAGAAAATGGCTACACTACGCATTCAAGGTCAGCGATCGTAATTCTCTTCGCGACTTTTTTACTTACTTACCTACAAAGACACGCAACACGGGGCCTGTGACAATGAAATGAATGAAATGATAAGGACTAGTTATCTATTTTGCCGTAAACGATAACGATCGATCTTTAAAGTTATGACTACAGCTTGGCCAGAACGGATTGAAACGGAACTAATCTTTTTGTTTCTGACAACGTTTTAAAATCTTTGATATTTGATGTAAGCAAAGACCGCAGGTTTTATATTATTTTATTTTTAAATTTTGAAATCTCTTAAATACATATTTTATATTATAAACGTGTTTTAGTGATTGGATACATGAACTGGGCTGCCGTTGTAAGGCGACTAAAAAGTCACGGTGTATATATTATTCCTCACGTAAGGTGCCGTAGGTACCTACTGTTAACATTCTGTGCTACCAATCGATATGAATATGAAGTAATCGATGACGAAACAGAAAAAAGATATAGGCTGATGATAAAAACAAAATTCCTTGAGGGACTTAAGGAGGTAATGAGGAGTGATATATATTTATGTTAATTAATAATGTAATTAAACAATGCATAAAATACGTATTCCTACCTAACTGTGCCCAAACTCGCGAGTCGCAACCCTATTGAGCTTGACCGACAGTAACCTTTTAATGTCGTTGGCGTCAGATAAACTAAAATGAACTCTCGCGCGTTACTATTCAGTTCATTTTTGCTTGCGAATGGGAAGTTTAGGCTATTATAAAAGTAGGTGGGTGATGCGGGTGCAAGTAAAAATGGACTCTATTCTTTCGTGTATAGATTTTACATTTGTTTGTTTTCTTTTTGGGAGTAATGCTTCTGTGCCTTTAGGTACTATTATATATTCTGTGCCGTGAGTCAGCATGCGACATTAGAAGTCTCGGAGGGACTTCTCGCTGCGACCCGTATGGGCAAATAGGGTTGTTTTTTTTTTTTGGAAAATCTCAGTAGGTCACACGCCGTCATCGTCTTCTAGTACGCACTCTTCTAGATAAGTAAAAATGTTACTAAAAAATATCTCGGCACTTTTTTTTTTTTAGCTTGGTAAAATCATCAAATGAGTCCTCCCATCCCGGGCAGGGCGGGAGGGACTGTCAGACTTGTACTGACTAAAATCCACGGTGTCCTTCAATAGCCCTTTATGTTCCGGGGTAACGGTAAGGATATAAATCCCGCGACCGAATAAATCCCGCGACCAAATAAATCCCGCGACCAAATAAATCCCGCGACCAAATAAATCCCGCGACCAAATAACTTAACTTAACGTAACTCCTAAGATACTTAACGTAGAGTGATAATTTTGATATCATTTTATAGCCTATCTCAAACACTTTTAATTTAATGCAAAAACCCTAGCAAAATTCAGGGGTACTTATCGAGCTAGAGTTAAAAATGTGAAATTATTCAGTAATTTTTGTGTACAATTTCGTGTTTGCCCATGTTTTTTGGTTATTTTTACATATTATTTAGAAAACTTTCGTAAGTTTTTGATAAGCCTCAACGTTTAACTTTGCAATAAAGTCATTTGCATGAATGTGGGTCTCTTGAATTTAAAGATATTTGAATTTTATTGTACATACCCCAGTTCGACAGATCAAAAAATTAAAATGGCTGCCATTCGCGAAGTTTTGGAGTAAGATTTTTTTTTAAAGCATTTTTGTCGATGAAAAAGAGCCTAGAATATCCCCTTCAAATATCGCTAACCCGTGCCCGGACACACTGTAGATGTACTATACGGCTAGTACATAGCAAAGTTATGACGTAGCCGTCAGACTTTCAGTTTTATTTAAAATCGCAGTTTATAAATATCATTATGACATACAGGAGAGTATAACACGCGAGTCAATTACAGGGACCGCCCACTTATTTCGTCAAGAGTAAACGAAATATAGCGTTAATTAAATGTTCAGTCAGTAAATAATTGGTTTGTCGTCATTTCGCGAGAGCAAATACTACAACAATATTATAAGTTTTCTTGTAATAAACTTAGGTATTTGAAATCCATTGTTAGTGTAACAATGTTGTTAATTAATAGATAATAACGTTTGTCGTACAATAATGGTTCTGTAACCCTAATTGGATTACTTTATCATCAGTCAGTAGCCTTTTTCTTAGGAATGGGTTGAAATTAATATCAAATATTAAAAACTGCGGTCCGTTGCACATTTTGTTTTTTGTAATAAGACTAAAATATAAAATTTATGTCAACGTTATCTAGAATTTCAATACCCGAAAGGCAAGAAACGAGGTTACACAGTACAACTACAAGAAATAACAGAAAAATTAAAATTTGTTACATTGTAATGCTCCTCGTGCTTTAGAACAATACGTGATATCTATAAATTGTTATTCAATGCTATATTAGGTTTTGCCTTTTAGACATTGAGGATTCATCGGCGTGTTACTTGAGAAAAGCCGCGGGCATAACTTTGAAGATAAAACCCTCAGGGCGTAAGTCCTACTCACACTTTACTCGGCAGATGGAATGTCAGATATCGACGAATGTACTGTAAAGCGATGTCGATTATTTCAGTTATTACCTTCACATTCAATAACTCGGCTTTATATATGGAGCTACATATTGAATAACCGCCATGGAATGTCTGAACCAATATTGATCGCTGATCGGATGCCAATGTAGTAACAATTAAAACTCGACGCGTGTCCAATTCACACACGTAGGTATATGGCTATAGGTACGTATACTTCGTAAAACAAACCGTAAAAATAACGAATGTAGCCGAGAACGTATCTCACGCTTTCATGCTAAAATCATACTTGTGTTTTTAAAATACAAAACAAACCCGTAGTAAAAAAGGTGATAACGCCCATTTTGACAACGTGTAAATGAGATTTGAAAGTTAAAATGTCTGAATATTATGCGCCTGCCAGACTATGCTCCTTGCGCTGCTCATCGCTATGCTCCTCGCGCTGCCGTGATTTGCCGCGATGTTGCCCTCTCTGCCCACACACTGCTCTACTCGCGCAATTAATCGCGACGCTCCTCACTTGTCATTTGCCTTGGTGAGACAATGGACGGAAACGGTGGCAGCGTGCGCGCTATACATTTTTAGTATAGCTAATTAAATTAATGTAGTAAAATAGTAGATTGTTATAATATAACCTGGTTCATTAAAGAAAGGATTCTTAAATGGCGGCGCTTATCGTGTTCTCTCGCTCGCACACTAGTGCCGTCTATACTCACTCCGGCGCGTAGCGTTAGCAGAAAAAAAATTAGTCTTGATGTCTTGACGCGCTCAGTGATCTTTTTTAAGAATATTTACTATGGTTTCCTGTTATTTTTCCGTTGTTCCCTGAAGATTATTGTTGTTTTAATTTTGTTTTATTGTTAGGTTAAGTTTGAAAAATTATTGTGACCCAGTCTTGTTTTTATTATTTTTAATTTGAAAAAAACTTTAATTTGAAATCTTATATGCTGACTGTACTATCTGTCAACGCAAGTACAAGCCGCCATTTTAGAATCCTTTCTTCAATGCTCCGGCTTATACAAGGGTGGAAAGAAATCAATTCCCATACAAGGTATTTAGACGCACGAGCGAAGCGAGGGCGGCTATAGTCCGAGTGGGAATTGATGACTTTCATCCGTGTTAAACACTCTACTTTTCATTTCAAATATAAGGAAAGTAAAAAATAGTAGTTTTTCTAAAATATTTATTGATAGTAATAACATGAGTAGTACCTATTTAAAATTAATTGAGAAGTTAGAACAATTTGTGAAATTCAAAGTTAAAGTTTTGTTTGGAATATTTACACTTTTTGATATATTATGACAAATTTGGCTGTGTTGGATCTCTGTAAAAGTAGAAGACTCTGGTATTTCATTAGACGGTGGAATCCATGGCGGAGACTCTCTTGAAGTGGCTGGTTGAGGCGAATTGGGGCGTATATTTATAGTCTCAGTTAATTTCTTTGAAATTTTAGATTTATTTTGGATAGAATCCTCAATGTAGCCTTCCGCGACTGTGCTGGATTTCCATCCTCCATGTCTTTTTAACATTGTTAAGTTCGCCCCAGAATCGGCTAACAGTGTCGCTGACGTTCTTCTATAACAATGCCCGGTATACTGCTCACAGTTTGGTAAATTCAAATATGTTGCTATCTGCTTTGGCATAACTGAGATTTTATTTTTACCGATCACTTGTTTATAGCATTTTCCCTTTTGGTAGTTAAGAAAAAAACGATCCGTTTTTATGTCAGTAGGTCTAAGCTTTTGATACTTTTTTACTGTTTGTGTAAACTCTTCTCGTACTACAAATGTGCGCTCAATATTTGTTTTTGTTTTAGTCAATTTCACAACTAATAACTGACCATGATTTTCAACGTCTTTAATTGTTAGATTTGTGAGCTCACTGCTTCTGCAGGCGCCGCTTATACCGAGTATCAATACCACCTGTGAAAACAAAGAATTTTGTTAGTATTTAATTTTTTAGGTATGTAGGTAAAATAAACAGGTTTACTCTAAAAATGCACGCCGTTCCAACGTCTTTACTCTCAATATACGCAATCTGGTCAGTGTCATTGTCTCTTTTTGTACAAACTTATCTATAATACTTATCAGAGTAAAGACGTTGGGAACGATGTTCATTTTTAGAGTAAAAGACTTCTCCTTACTTAGATAAACGTTTAGCTTACCTTCATTGCCAAATATATCTCGTCAGGGGCTTCATTTAAAAATGATTCCACTTCGTAAGAGGTTTAAACCTTAGATTTTTTGCTCTTAAACCCCTAAGACTGTCTTTTCAAAATCGCTGTGAGATTATGGAATTTTTTCAAATCCACATTATGTTTTACACTAAGTGTACTCTTGAGCATTGAATACCTGCTCCATAGCGTAGAAGGCTGTATTTTGCTAGATAGTCCATTGAAGTATGTAAGAAATACACTTTCGGAAAACGATTTTATTTTCTTGTCTGTTCGCCACTTCATAAAATCATTGTAAATATTTAAGTATCTTTCCTTTGAAATTTCTGGCAAAAGATTTTCAATAACTGTATTGGCCTCGTCTTTAACGGAATTGGGGGTCGACATTTCAGAATCGCTTGAACTCATTTTTAATCAAATAATTTCGGTACAGAGTTAGTATCCCGCCAAATTATACATAAATAGTCTTTTTTAATTTAAATTTCAAATATGGAACACACCGCCCGCGTCACCGCCGCGGGCCATCCCACTTTAATAGGTATTTTTTTTAATTCACATTGGCCGTATACACTCACAAGACCGCAGCACTCTCTCTTAATTATGTAAAAAAAATTATAGCCGACTAAATAACCAATTTTAGTTCTATTTTTAAAATTCATCCCCGCCCTAGGGAGGGAAGCAATTACTATGAGTCTTTCCCGCCCAAGGGAGGGAAGCATCGTTTTCGACCCGCCGCTCTGATCAAACAAACACTACTTTCCGAGTATGAGAAATGAATTAGTAGATTGTTATACAAGGGTGGAAAGAAATCAATTCCCATACGAGGTATTTAGACGCACGAGCGAAGCGAGGGCGGCTATAGTCCGAGTGGGAATTGATGACTTCACCCGTGTTAAACACTCTACTTTTCATTTCAAATATAAGGAGAGTAAAAAATAGTAGTTTGACTAAAACATTTATTGATAGTCATGTAATAACATGAGTAGTACCTGTTTAATACTCTTTTTTAATTTAAATTTCAAATATGGAACACACCGCCCGCGTCAACGCCGCGGACCATCCCACTTTAATAGGTATTTTATTTAATTCACATTGGCCGTATACACTCACAAGACCGCAGCATTTTTTTTTAATCGATATTTTTCTTAATTATGTAAAAAAAATTATAGCCGACTAAATAACCAATTTTAGTTCTATTTTTAAAATTCATTCCCGCCCTAGGGAGGGAAGCAATTACTATGAGTCTTTCCCGCCCAAGGGAGGGAAGCATCGTTTTCGACCCGCTGCTCTGATCAAACAAACACTACTTTCCGAGTATGAGAAATGAAAAGAAATATACATCGTCGTCGTCGTCCGTGGACAACAAATCACTAAACATTAACACTTTTCATTTGACCATTCCACGCTTGGCGACGACATAATTTCCAATTTTGCATACGCGTGCGTCTTGCGCGAGTGACTGCGACCGCTCGATTATGTGCACTCGCACTCGTATTGCCGGTCTTTGACTCGCGCGCAAAAACCGACAAAATAGGGAGCAGTGGGCAGGACGAGGAGCATGACGTGTGGCATGACGAGTAATGTTGCCACACTATGTCTCTGCCTCCTTTCCTTGTTACTTCCCATGCCACTCGTCGAGTGTGTGGCAGGCGCATTACACATTGGCTAATCTGTACAGTAACTTAAGTCACGCCTTTTCATTGCTGAAAGCAAAGCATCGTTATCGAAACTCATGCTCACTTAAATGTCATCACCTAACATGAGAGAAAAGCAGCCACATTAGATTAGAAATCAGAGTTTTATTATATATCATTACACTCGTTAACAGTTCCTTATAGGAAACTATCTGGCAGATATAAGAACAATCTTAACTCCCAAACACAAAAACCACATTAGGTGGATATTATTATAACGCATCGCAAAACACTTGTTTCCTTTCCAAACATAATCCGTACAGCAAAGTTTCCATAAGTGCCACAGAACTTCCACAAATGTGTTTGGTAAGCTTCTGTACCGAAGCATCCCCTCTGTAATACTGACACTTCTTACTTGTTTATGGGTTTTAAGAGAGAACTGGTAAATAACTATTATTATGCGTTCCCATCGTTGATATTTTGATATATCGCTGAGCCGATTTTGATACAGACCAGCTCCCTTATACTTGAAATTAAGTCAAGTCCCCTTTAGACAAAAATAAGTCTTTGTATATATTCAGAATAAGAACAAAGTCATAAATATTTATGTACCGCACACTAAGGTGTTTGAAACTAATAGTAAGTTGAACGGGTGGCAGGTGGTAGTAGCGGCGGGCGAGTACACGACCGGAAGCGCGTGGCTCTCCGAGGAGAAACTTCTGGAACAAGCCCGTGACATGTGGAAGAGGCTTAGCGACGAACAAAAAGGCGCATACGGTGAAGACTACTTCGAAAACGCCCTGCGAAGCCTCGAGAAGTACACTAAAGGCGCTGTAAGTAGCAAAAACGTGACTTCGCTTAATTTCACCGTATTTATAGCTTTACTTGTGTGTTCAACACTAGCGATGGGTCGTTGACAGTTTTTCCGTCAACGAAACGTTAACGTTGATTCACGTTTGTCAACTAGTTAATCAACTAGTTAAATTCGTCAACGAGTTGAATGAGTTAACGTGTTCATCTCGTTGACGAATTTAACTGTTAACTTGCAACGTAAACCGTTGATTCATTAAACGGTTTTTATTCAACGATTGCGCGTTGAATTTTAGAAACAATTTTATTCAAATTATGTATTGGAAACGTTTTATGTACAAACTAGCATCGAAAATTGTGTGAAATAAAAATATCATTTATATTTTTCACAGACGGCTGTTCGCTATATCTCATTCGTCTCAAAAAATAGTACATTTCAAGTAATACATTGGGATAATTAAACAAACCCCACCAATATTTATGTACTATTCTTAAAATAAATATTTCGAAAATCAACTCATTCAACCGCTCCCAATCTATGACTTTAAAACGAACGAACCATAAAACTCAACGTTGAAGATAACGTTTGCGATCTCGTTAATTCAACGAGACGAACGAGTTCAACTCATAAACGTCGTTGACGAATTCAACTAGTTGATTCATAAACAGTTAACGTTAATACGTTGACAGGAGATCAACGGTTGATTCAACTAGTTCGTTGATTCAACGCTCATCCCTATTCAACACCACAATATTACAATCTTAAACTAGAGGTAGACGTGTAGCGCTGCTTTCGCTACCAAAATTCTTTACTCCTTTTTACGACCCACAAAATATTGATACCGTAACTCATTTTCACCTCTTTGGTTCGTTCTACGGCCACAAAAGGTCGTGTAAGAATTTATAACAAGCACCGTCCCATAATTTTGAATATCAAGGGTGCTAAAATAGGTTACATGTTTTAAATAAAAAACGGATTTTTAATAGGAGCTCACAAAGTTATGAAAAAATATGATGGATGGCTTCATGAGTCCCAGCAAGTTTAAAAAATATTAAATGATGTTAAGTAAAGATTTCGTAACTTTGACTCTTATAAAAAATATTATTCTAAGAATGTGTGTTAGGTAAGGAGTAAATTATATTTTGAATCACTCCACTTGTTTTTGGGAACGCCTCCGTAACCCTTCTCTTTCTTGGAATATTATAATAGAAAAACCTTGCCGAGATTTCGGGCTTATACCGTACTTGAGGAAGGCCTTACCGTACCTGCTCTTGAATGTCGGTGTTTTGGATTCCGTAAATAATATTGGCATGCGATTCCGCACACGTCCCGTTTTCGGAAAACATCTTATTTTGAAACTACAATCCTGAAATGTTATATGCTTAATAAATTCAGATTCAAGAACAGAAAGCAAAAAATTTGTAACTGTAGAACCGAAGATCTGAAATGATATTTTCAATTCTCATGATTGTAGTTCGTGATATTTTATCACTTACGACCGAAATGAATGTTCATTATCCGTCCAAACCCCGTTCCTTTGTTCCTGATGGCTACTAACCATTTACTGCAGGGCTAGCATGCGCAAGTCGACAAAATTTTGTCGACACATTATCTCGTGCTGAGACGACTTATGTCTGTTTGTCGATGGGAGGGGCTAACATGCGCAACATTATCTCGTCCTGAGACGACATAATGTCTGTTTGTCGATGGGAGCTAACATGGTGACACTTATATGTCGTGTCGTTCTGACATAGAACTCATGTCGTTCTGTCAAACCTGTTTTTGTCGTCATGCGCGCTATATTTAGTCGAATTTTGACATTTTCCTATGACAAGTTTCTCGTCGATGGTTTACGAAGACGAGAAATCGCGACAACAGTGACTAAAAACTGAAAACAGTGTTCTGTAAACTTTTAAGTATAATGGCGGTGCCGTACTACAATTATCATTTATCTGTGTATGAGGAGAGGGAAGCATGAAAAATACAGAGGAAGGTGATTCGCGACGTCTGCAACCCATTTGACCTAAGGGATAACGAGTTCCAGTCCCTTTGGCGAATTACAAAGCCTATGGCTATTTATGTTATAGATAAGCTCCAAGCCGATTACATTTACAGTTATTTACAGTTCAATTTGTAACTATCAATCTATCTCTTTCAATTAATAAGGGCACTATTATTGTACAGTACCTACGTACACACACGACAAGTAAACTTTCGTTCGTATTACGAATAATGTTTCGCAGCAATTTCAGAACTTTGTACTTTATGAATAGTCAACATTCAATCTTGATTTATGGTTGGCATAGTGTTTATTTTGTACATTACATTTAGGACATTTCATCGAGATAATTTAATGTTACATAGTATTATGATTACATAACTTAGAACTTTGAAAAATCCATTATTTACACGGTTTGTTTTGTAAATCAATTACAACATTCATCATCATCAGCCTATATTGTTCCCACTGCTGGGACACGAGCCTTCACTCTGTGAGAGGGAGTGGGCCATAGATATATTATAGAAGGAGATATGGCGTGGAGTTCAAAATGTATAGAAAACCGGTGAAGCCACAACTGCCCCACCATAAAGATAATATTACGCATGTAGTATATCAAAACAATACTACGAACAAGTGCACACACGCGCCGTCGAAAACTCTGTCATTTAAATATAAACCTTATTCTTTAAACTACAGCGTACTTTTTCCGTGTAATTTACTCACACTAAAACAATTATCATTGTGTGTCGTCGGGACACGGGGGCGGACTCGACAGTGTTTGACTAAATCGAAGAGTTCACGATAAATATATCGATAAATTATAAAGGTTTGGAAATAAAATTAATAAAAAACGATATGAAACCGTTTTTATTATCTTTATTGTATAGATTACTATTAATTTAGTCCATAGATTACTAAACTAAACATTAATTAATTTACTTAACCATCTTCGGTTTCGCATTTATTTAATACTCTGTAAAATAATAAAAAAATGTAAAAATCCATGAACCACATCGGCCTTCCAGCCTTATTACAAGATAAAAAATCAAAAAAAAAAAAATAGCAATTAGCAGTCGACTTTCTTGTCGATAGACTTTGTCGGATTTCTAAGAGCACGTCACTAGCCAGCGGCCGTACCATGCGACATTACGGCTGATTGAGGTATCGTTATGTCAGTTTTACATTGCTTGTTCAGTCACTATGTGATGCAATGATGTGGTTGTAAAAGAGCAATGTATTTATTGCAAAAATAATACCGTCGGAGTAATGTAGGAAAACAAAAGTACAGTAGTACAAGTCAGATATATTTTACTGCTTGTTGTTTTTCGTGATTTTTAAGACAAATATTGTAAAATACTTGTAATTACATGTGAAACCCGATGCCATGACTTCTAAAATATTTGTTTTGGTTTCTATTTTTGCACAAAAGCACCGAACAAGACGGCATAATCGTTTTTTTCACGAATGCGGTTGACAACAGACTAACTCGCGGTGACGGCCATTTTTTCACTTTCTGAGCGTACCGCTCAGAACCACATGGTAGCGGACACGTCCCCTTGCCACTTCTCCTGTTTTTAATATTTCTGTGGGCCCAGTGCGGATTGGTGGATGTCACATGTCTTCGAATTTTTGGTTCTAGGACATGCCGGTTTCCTCACGATGTTTTTCTTCACCGTTTTGAGAGCAGTGGTGATGAAATAAATTACACAAAGTAATGCGCCTGGCGGGGTTCGAACCCACGACCTACAACTCGTTAGTCGGGACCGATACCACTGGGCCACCACTGCTCTGGGCCATCATTGAATAGGTGATAATAAACTAAATTATGCATCTCCGCCATCTGTAACGGGATTTTGATCTAATACTTACAATTTCTTTGATGCCAAAGCCATCTAACAATTATTTCAAATTCGAAAATATTTAGCACGAGCGAACCACAGGGGGTGCGTTTAAATCTTCCGTCGATGTTTCGCCGGAAAAAAATTAAACTAGCGAGGATTCGCTGAATTGAGTCATAAGTTTATGTCAATGTTAGTTGTCAAATTCAATTGACAGCTCAGTTTATTGAACAAATAATCATTTTGCCGGTTTAATATAAATCCATAATCCACAAATAATATTCACTCTCTAAAATAAAAATAATATTCGTTTTTACGGCGCGAATCGAGCAAAACAACAAAACTTAATGTCAATCTGACAGCAGGATAAAATTTTGCGAGGTAACTTAACTAATACGGTTTGTTTTCATGAAATGGTAATATCGGTTATCTCGCGTCGTGAAGGCGAAGTCACGACGAGATATCTTCTCGTGGTGCGCATGTTATGAAAAGTGACAAACGAATCGAGAACGACAAAATAAGAGATAATGTCGCCTTGCGCATGCTAGCCCTGCTGATTGAACATCTTAAAGACTCGGATAGACAAATTCAGCCGTCAATTAGTTGCAGACAAAGATCCAACTGAACATAAAAACCGAGATAGATTACTAATTTCCCACGTTAAGATACTATACGGCGAATTAACTAACGATTCTGAAACTACGTAGACAACATCAAAGTTAGATAATCTAAATCAAAGCATGAGCTTTCATAAACAAACTCCTTCGTGGAATCAATTTCGATCTCCTTGTCACTGCATAATTATACCCCTTGGTTATAATATCTACCTACCTAACGTTGACCTTCACAAAGCAACCTACGAAATTATTTTATCTATCATTCTATTTGTGATGTTGACGTATTTTATAAATTGGACGGAGCGTTTTCTCTTAAGATCAACAAATTTAATTTTAGATGAAAAGTAACGAAAGTATACATTTTTCCTACTGAACGACAACGAATAAAACCAGTGATGTGAGAATTACATAGTGAGCCTACTTTGTAATATTCACGTCAGCGATTTTATCTCCATTTATTGTTTACGCCTCATTAGCAGTTCGATCAACATCAGAGGCAGGACGAGTAGGTATATGATAAGTAATGAGTTGTGTTCGTTTCGCAGGACGCCGACCTGACCGCCGTGACACGTGCGTTGAGTGATGGAGTGACACGCACCTTCCCCCTCGCCCGCTACACCCCCGTGTCCCCCCGGGAGAAGCTCAAGTCCTTGCTAGCTGAGCACATGCCCCGCTCCCTCTACGAAGGTCTCTACACGGATTAAACGAGAAGCCTGCTCAACGTATAACAACTAATGAATACCTCGGTTTATTTTTCACACTGATCCTGCAAACAACGAAGCCTTTGTATCTAGAACAACATTTTTAATTTACCCAGTAGATATAAAGGTCAAATGTGAAAAACAAAATATAACCGACGGTGCTGTTCATCGGACCTACCATTAAAATACGAATTCACTTTCATCTCGAATTTTGTTTAAGCACTAACTTTTCATATTTAAAAGGATCTAAAAGATATACTCGTAGATGCTCTTTATTGCGACCTGTTATTTGTTGCGCAAATATTACTGAAAATACAATATTCGTCCTATCATCAAACGATTGATATCACACTCTAAAAGATCAACAAACTGCTCTTAATATAGAATGTGTATTTGAAATGCTGGCATAGTTGCTATCTCAGTGCAATAAACAATTAGCATCTACATTAAACGTGGGTAACGTAGTCGTCGTGTGCCAAATGAAACTCATGCAGAGTTCTCCGGTAACGTAAGCGCATAAGTTGAAGGCGATTTACTGATTCGGGCTCCAGCCCACTTGAACACGTTTTTCTACATAACCTGCTCACTTAAAACTCTCGTAGCCGCCCGCGCCCGGGGATACTCATAAATCAAGAACCATTAACAAACCTGTAAAGATTATATAAAAAGTCTTGGTCGGTTATCTAAATCTCAGCCAATGTCACTGTTGGTGACTTTCGTTAATTAACAAAAGATTCACTCGACCGTTCCATTATAATCTCCGTTTTATCTTTTGAGTAAATTAGATACCACTTTAAAAGTATCTAGATTCAATTCTAGGGCAACAGTCGACAGTAAAATGAAATTGCTCGGTCTTGTGCCGTTCCTTTCATATCAAGTTGAAGTTACCTTTGTAAAACGTAGTTGTAAAATAAAGATAAAAGTCTACAAGAATATCGTTGTATTTTTAAACTTGATAAGTAGATAGTGAGTACCTATATATTAGTACTCAGGTCAGCTTGACCCGATTATTTGTTGGCACTCGATCAATTCTGTCAGTCGCGTATGTTGCTGATCCATTTTCGCATTTAATGTGTGCTTTCCACCATTCAGGCTAGGGTAATTATTGAATAGTTAAATTGGTCGTAATTTGCGTTATGTAAACCATTATGAATAAAGTGTAAGTAGGATCATAAGACATCTAATATGTCTAACTAGCAGCTCGTGCAAGTCTCCCGAGATTCGCAAAACTTTTCTCTGCGATACGCTAAGTGTTTACGTGAAGCCCCAAAGATAAAGTGTTTAAGTTAGTTTGAATAATAAAAGTGGCCGTACTCGCCCGCCCAAAGAAACTATGTTTATTTTACTATGAAAAGATCCTCGAAAATTAAAATCTTCTGCCTTAAAATTTTGGTTTAAATAACGCGCACAATATTAAATCTACGCTTTTTAATGTAAACAGTAATGTTATTGTGTGTATTCACAGTTGTAGATATATTGTAAAATATTAGGTATTTGTCGTGTACAGTATTTTGAATAAATGTTCCCGTGTGTTATATCACTGTCATTAGCTCAAATCATCAGTTATAATGATCAACAAGAGCCTTCCTCTCGTTGGCACCACATGATAGATTCCATTATATTATCATTTATGTTTGCAAATACTTGCTTTATGTGTGTGTATTCGTATTATGTTAAAAATGCAGCCGGTTCGTGGAGTGCCATGAATTCGTAATCGCCACTTGCTTGCTGCATTTTTGAAGTGCATTTAAGTGCGGCATACAGACATAATTCGTAACTATCTAGATTAATTTTAGTTTTATCGTGTGTGAGATAATTTTATATAATGTGTCTTTTTAATAAATAAAAATGTAAATTGATGTTTTATTTGCAATTTCTCATTAATATTATATGAAAAAGTAGTCATAAAAAAATACTTATACCTATCTTATGACGTCATCTTGTTTGATCTGCTTTTAAGTCTCACAAGTTGCCAAGTTGATAATCCAAAACCCAAATCCCAAGCAAGCACAGCTAGAAACCGAAACATAATATACATAAATAATTTATGTTCTAAAAAGTACTACCTACTCAAGAACTGCAAGAAGATAACCTCTCGGTCGGATAGACAGGGAAGCCGCTACACCGCGATCATAAATCCGCCTGCGTACTTACGTAGCCAGATGCCTACGTCCGTAGCATGAAGCCCGCGTAGCATTTGTTTGGCGTAGCAATCTACGTAGCACAGACCCATAATTATGAAGCATTTCATAGCTACGAGCATGCTACGAGTTTATATTGAGTAACTTTTGTGTATAATAATCATGCATTAGGCGTATTTACAAAAAAAAATAATTATATAAGATATCAGAATTATACATTGTTATTGGTTCATGATTTTTTGCAAAAATGGCGTTCAATCGGGATGGTTATTGCCTTAAGCATTAACAAAATCTACACCAATTTTAATGTTATAAAGATAAAAGATATGCAAATAAAAATATAATTATTGTTGTTTATATTTTTTTTTCAAATTACACCTAAAAAATCAAAAATCCTCATCATCTATATAAATAAAAATGAATTGTTGTTCGTTAGTCTGATTAAAACTCGAGAACGGCTGGGCCGATTTGGCTGATTTTGGTTTTGAATTATTTTGGAAAGTCCAGGGAAGGTTTAAAAGGTTTTTTTTTATCGTTTCTCAGGCGGGACGGAGTTCGCCGGGTCAGCTAGTTAGCAAATAACATTATCCGCGCGAAGTCAGGGCAAGTCGCTAGTAAAAAATAGAAGAATTTACTAACATGAATAAAATCAAGTAATATACAGGCTGTACCAAAAACTCTGTTGTTCCTTCTACCTACGTTTTAAGAATTGGTATACAAACGTAATAAAGTGAGTAATTTATGAAAAACGAATAATAAAATTAATTAAAATAAATATTTAATTATTAATGTTTGTAATATTTAACTGGTTTGTTACCTCTGCTGCAATACTGCATGAAGCGATGTCGCGAAACTACAAAGAGAACGCTACCGCCACTCTCTTTGATCGATGCCGCTGAGCCGCCGCCGCGCGCCGCTGGCGCAAATAGGTATCCAACAATTTTTCTACACAAGTTGCTATAATCACTTTTACGAACCAGTTTTTGAAAATGTTGGATTAGTAGGCGGTATTTTTATGCACAATTGATTAATTTTTAAAATTACATTTAACACTTTCACTACACTTAAAATGTCGTCGAGTGTGTGTGTCGAATGTACCTATTAATTTATTATTATATCAACTTGACGGCCACGGAGATGCTGTTCGATGTGACCACCTTCTGCCTCTACACAGGTCTGCCTGCGTCAGCTCGATGTTGGTCTCGTCCGTGGACACTGCCGGTATTGAACTGGCGCATGTCAAACGTTGGAATGCCATCGCCGACGGTAATGGTAAACTCGCAAAACGTTCTTGGTAGAGTCTGCGTGCTGCTGCATAATTGCAATCACATTTCCCAAGACACATCAACATAATTATTAAAATATTCTGCGTTAGAAAAAGACATGTTTACGTAAACAAAACACAAGTCACTCACTACGCGGGTCAACAATCACATCCGTTCGATAGGAAGTTGCGCAAGAGACTAAGGAAGAAGGAACTAGGAAGTGATTTGCGGGGCGGAGGGCGGGGGGATAAAGGGTTAGTTAGGCACGTGCGCCGCCCGCGGTAGCGTTTGTCGGCATTTTTTGTCAAAGTCAAAGACAGCCGCTGAGTTCGTTGGCTATTTATTATTAAAAATGTGTTTTTAAAGTCAGAGACTGTAAACATTTTTTTGAATATGTCGATTTTAATAGTTATTTGATTATGACAAATGGACTAGTAAATATTGTTTTTTTTTTAATTCTATTTTCATAAATGTTATCCTTATAGGTATATGTATACGTCCCTAAAAGGAACAACAGGGTTTTTGATACAGCCTGTATAAACACATAACACTGGTTAAAAATGTAAATCATGCCAAACATAATAATTATACTTGTATACTCGTATTTAAGTTTATTATCAAATTTAAAGGCACTATGAGCGTTCATTTTCACTAATTTCTGGACTAATTAGTAATGTTTACCAGCGATAATATCCTTAATTAAATTTTAATGTATGCGAAGCTCATGTTTATAGAGAAGCGGCGGCGGCGGCGGCGCGCGGCGGTAGAAACAGAGTGTCGGCTTCTATGTCAAATTACAAAGTATGGCCGCTCCCCTGGTTTCACTCCCGCTGCTCGTCCTCTACTGATCGCAGCGTGATGTTATATAGCCTAAAGCCGTCTCGATAAATGGACTATCCAACACCAAAAGAATTATTCAATTCTAACCAGTAGTTCCTGAGATAAGCGCGTTCAAACACACAAACTCTTTATAATTTAATTAATAATTATTATTATTATAGTATAGAAGAAGATTATTGCATGCTCCTAGAACACCATACTATGTTAGGAAAACGTCTTTTGTATTCTATCTTATGAACTTTGAGGTCTGCAGTGAGTAGTTTCCCGAGCGAGTAGGTATATCTTGATCCTGAAAGGTACATTATACGGGAGAGTACCGGATCATAATACTGTTATCATATCCCGTGTGACAAGGATCAGACATCTGTCTCAGTAATACCAATTCATTGTAGAATATTCACACTAACTTATAATTGACTATATTACCTAGGCATGAGTACATACCTTGCAAAAACAATGGATCAATTATGCCATGATATCTTGCGTCACAGTCGAAGACGCGTAACTACGATACAGTAAATTTTCCTGCTACGACTTCTGTCTTTCTCCAAAATTTAGGCTGCGAAACGATGTACAAAAGGGAAAATTTAAAAACTAAACATACATTCATTCAGATATAAAAACACGAAGGCGTTAAAACTAAAAAATATATTCATGCTGCCCTAATTTAATAAGGTGACTTTGTGTCGCGGGTAAATGCACGTTCACGAAAATAGGAAAACTTTTGAATTAGCCACATAACACGGAGTAGATACAATTTTCTCGAAGCTAGGCTGAATTTCTCGAAAGCGCAACATCGGCCAACCTATCACGCCACCGAATCGTAGGTACATTGTTGACCCACTTTGGCATACTTTAATTATTGAATCAGAACATAAACAGGCTGTATCAGCGATTTTTTCATAATTTCTGTAGGACACTTGATCTGTGCTCGCTCTGAATAATTAATTAACAATTAGAATTGGAAATCAGTTTTGTAATTATACAAAAAGATCAAGAAATAAATAAACAATCGGCGATTTTTTTTTTGGAAAACCAAGCATCCAGTTTTTATCTTCAGGTAGGTACAAAATTAAATAGAAATAAGTCCTTGATTTTCAATGAGCAATTTGTGGGAGACTTATATCAGGGACACGGTTTACATTTGGCAAGAGAAATGCCTGCTTATTAATACCCAGCCCGACCAAGTGTACACTGTAAATGTGGTTTAGCGATAGTAATATTTACCAGAGACAAGATAAACAGGCTTACATACTTTCAGTTTCAAGATCCAGTAATATATGTTCATTAATATAAAAATGTAGGGGAAGTCAGCCCAAAGCGGCCACCTTAACTTTGAGTTAATAAAAGCCATTAAACCAAAGATTTTTTAATAAAATTTTATACCAGCTAGTAGAGAATTTATCGAATGTTTGCAATGGCCAATTTAAATTTGCGCACGTTGAAAAATAAGCATATGATTTGCAGATTACGAAAAATTGTCATAAAACCGCTTTGCCCGAGTGGCAGCCCAAAGCGGCCATGGGAATAAGGACAACGTGGCCACCCCAAAAGTTTTCAAAAATGAATAGTTTTTTTCTTCAAATATACTGTGGTAAATCTGTCAAGTATCTTCATAACAGATCCTGTTTACAAGTGTCTTCTCAGGGATACCATATTTAATTGCGAAAGATTTAATTGAGTCACGCTTTTTCTTTTATGTCTATAATTGTTCAGGCTGTTCAGGCCATCGTAGCTTAGTCTGATGATGTCTGGGCTGTTTTTTTGTAGTTATTGACCATCTTAACAAAATAATTAAGCATAATCTATTGAGCCATAATATTAAAGTAATCGGTCAGGTGGCCGCTTTTGCCCGAACCGCTTTGCCTTTTCCCCCATTTTGATTAAACAACTAATTTCACTCACATTATTTATTATATTTCGGAGCAAATACCACACAAGAAAGGCCAAATAGATAAGTGACATTAAACGTATAATGAAACCATTTAAATATAAACAGTTTTGACCAAAATAGGTTGAACTTATACCTTGTAATAAAACACACAAAAAACATTTGTCGTCACTAGAGCCACACTTTCAGAGCCACACTAGTGAATGACTGGCGCGTGGTGGGAAGGAGGTTTGGTTATGCGTACAGAACGCCAACGTAACGCTATCATTTCAAATAACCGAAAAATAAAGCGTGGCCGCTTTGCCTCCTATGGCCGACTTCCCCTAATGTTAAATGATATACAGTACTAGCAACTCACTTCTTAAGACAGACGTTGGCCGTTTCCCACGATTAGGATGCTCTACGTTACTAAAAATAACTTTTATAGATATTTAGCTACCCCTTTCAAATGAAAAGCATAATCATCATAATCTAGATATATTATAACGAACTGAAAAATGAGGGGTAAAGAAAGCATTGTGGCAGATGACTTTTCTATTTTAGGCCGAATTCAGAGCTTGCTGATCGTTTGAACGCCAACGATGTTGGCGATCGATCAAAGTTAACGTTTTAGCATAGTTGTAAAAGATTCAAAAACAACAATAAGCTCGATGACTTGTAATGTAAGCTAATCTTAGCCTATTTTACATAGTTTAATATTTTCTCTCCTAAACCTATCACAAGAGTACGTGTAACAAAGATTAATGGCTGCCAACGTTCACGTCAACCTATTTCGGAACTTATAATAGCATTAACTACATTTTGTTCACGATGCCGAAGTTGAAGAGCTTTCTCTATTTATTTACATTAATCTCAATTTATTTAATTCAGTTCCTATCGGTTTCCGATGCAATTACTTTTGTGGTATCGGGGCACAAATTGTGCCACTCATGTGGCAGCTGTAATGTGCCCGTGAGAGCCTGGGGTCAGATGGTCGACCTCGACCTGGATACTGAGCTGCAAAGGTCATGTGGGCTGAAGCCAAAGGCTAGTTTCACACAAAAGATACTTGTAGCTTCAACTCTACAGCGTTTTACAGAAATTGTCGAGTAGCTTTACAATTTATAGATTTGATATCTCAGACAGTAAAAAGAAAATTTTGCAGTATTCAGGTTGGTCAATAAATAGGTAAACTTAGAAGAAAAACATTACATGTTATCTGCAGTGTCTTTCGATACTTGACAAATACAGCATACGTGTATTACATGATCAATCAGTAAAGAAAACCTGGAAAAGCATAAACCTGTGTGCAAAGCAATTCCCGACGGTAACCTGCCAATTTGTGAAAAATAAACACCTCATTTTCTCTCGGTAAAGCGGTAGAGGACTTTCATACACTGCTCTCGCTACTTCCATTTTAAAGTTCAAGCGAGTATCTTCCGTGTTCGCGCGGATATCAATTGCTACGCATCTGACCTTTATGAAGGACACCACAAATAGTATCGGTTAATGTCTAGGGCGTAGTCCTCTTGACTGTTGACTTTCCTTCACATTGCTGTAAGTCTTAGTGGCTTTTTCCGAAAACAATCTGCAATGAAATTATTACAAGTTATGTGTAAACCTTTAAACTTAGTGATTTCAAACAATTGGACATTGCTATTTAGTGTGCGCTTCAGTTTACATTCGGAAACCACAAGAACCTTCATGAAATGACCATTGTGTACGCAGTCAGTGCAACCGAGAAGCAGCTATTATTCAGAGCGAATGAGTCACATGGTCACACGTAGGTTCGACAAAGTTTCCATTTTGTAATTACAACATCCGGACATCGCAGTGATGCCCCGCTGATGCAGGTACCATGTCAACGAGACTTTACATTACACCGCCGAGACCACCCGCCACCCTCCTACCTGCAAATAGCTATATCTATGCTCTCATTGAAAAATATGACTCCAGCGAAGTTCCAGCCGTGTTGAATAAAATTTCTCTCACGTGGATTTCCATTTAATACTGTTTTCAATATTTCAGTAGGCACCTACTGAAATAATGAAAACAGTTTGTTTTGTGTTGTTCTCGCTGACTATTGCGTCTATATTGTTTTACAAAATAACTCGGTTCTAACAACAACTACAGCTACAGGGTAGGATCCAAAGATCGATTGACTTGAATTTTTGAATGTAAGTTTTATAGATCACTCACCTAACATTTACTCGAGTATAGCGCCGTCCGATGCTCTGTATATAAATTATCAGCCAAGCGGTCCATTATGAAAATTGAAATTCTAACAGAATTCTGTAATAAAAAACACCTTTATTTTTATATTGTTGCGGGGTGAAAGGTAATAATTCGAAAGATAGAAGACAGAACGGAAGCAATGACTTTTTTCATCGATCTCCAAAACACGGCTCTGGGGGTCTACTCTACGAAGATACGCGCCCGTACGGAAGTGTACTTTAACTGATCCCCACTCCATATTAATAGTTTTAAATTCATAATATTAAGTTGACAACACATCGGAAGCCGGGACAACTGTCCGATTACGTTGTCACCAATTTTTAGAAATATCCGTTAGTGATAAAATAAGGATTTGCCCGAAACTTTAGCCGAAGCTACGGGTTTCGTGCTTAGCGTGCGTCGCCGCTGACGCCGCTGCTGCGTGGTGTATCTTATTTGTTCTTTGTAAACTGTCAGTGACGTAAAATGAAGTGACAGTTACATTCATGCATGAGCCCTTATTTATGTGAAAATATTTGAAAATGTTACACATTTCTCTTTAGGTATATGGGTGATAGCCATAGGTAGAGTATACCTAGTGGAAACAGAAAAACTGTATTCGTATTATTTCAGTTTTGAGTTATTCACACCTACCAACTGACAATTTGGCATTTTCCTTGTTCAACTTAGTCCAAAACGTTGACCTGAATGGAATATATAATAACAAACTTTGGTAATTTATTTCAATCTTATGTATTTTGTGAAGGTTTTAGTTAGGTAGGTACCTACTCGTAATCTAAAAGGTCACAGTAGTAACTTTGAGTACACACTGTGTAGTGTGTAGGTAGGTATAGTGCGGTCTCCTGGGCTATGTTTATTTTAGCATTGCAGATGCGTCGTTTGTTGTGAACTAGTACATCCCCACGCTTTAATAATGCAGATGTTAATACTACCCACTTGTTGCTCACTTTATTCGGAAATAAACTACAACAATTTTACCTCCACTAAACCATTCCAGTACGTGGAAAACATGTCTGAATTGAAAAATGCATCTACTTACTGTTTGTCAATTGTCTCACATAAACTTACCTATATTGAAATACTTAGGTACCCACAGAGAGTGATTTTCCAATGTTACGTTCCGTACTTACTTGTTGGCACAATCTCAAAAGTAGGCGTCAGGGTTTTGATGAAAAAGGGTGAATCTACCTACCTCTTGCCGATGCTATAAAACGATTTAGCGTTCGAGACGTTGGGAAAACTCATTTAGCGGGGCAAATAACCGTTGGAGAGGTTCAGATCTGCTGTCATAGACAGCTCTCGCCTAGTGTCAGACTTAAAATGGATAATTCCATAATTAATGTCATTCTTAAAGTAAGCAGAAAACATGTAAAACGTTTTACAAGAAGTAAAAACATAGGTGCAACTTATGATCAAAGTTTAAATAAGCTCTGCTTCTGAACTTTGCCATGGTAGATGATAGTTTTACTCAGTGGTAGACGCCCACAGCGACGGACGTCGCCAGACGATCTGCGGCCACCGTAGGCGCGGGCATGCGGGCGGCGAGTAATGGGCAACTCGCTGTCCGACCATGGATGGACCATGCCCGGATCGACGGCGCGTTGTGTTCCACGCGCGACTCAAAGAGTGTCAGCATTATGACGTCTATAGAGGGCTAAAGCCTGCCGGGGTCGCGGGATTAACGAATAACCGTGACCCCGGAACGTAAAGGGCCATTGAAGGACACCGTGGATTTTAGTCAGTACGAGTCTGACACTGTCCCTCACACACACACAGTCCCTCCCGCCCTGCCTTGGGTGGGAGGACTCATTTGATGATTTTACGAGTACCACACTTTGGTTTTACTACATTTCTCTATCGCGGCTTCTATGACACCATTTTTACTGCGCAAACAGATCATTATTCGTGTGGAAACTGAACAGGGAACATTAATGGATTGTGAAGCCCCAGTAATCCGCATCTCCAGTGCAGAGATAATCTTATTCTCAAATACAATGTCAGGTGTCAGGTCAAGGTCGATATGTAGACACGTGCAACAAATTTTAATGCTAAATTAGACGAGAGGGATAGGTAGGTGCATTAGGTGGTACGGGGTGTTAGGGGTAAAGTTTTTGTTTGCAAATGCCGTCTAGACGCTAAGTAAACTAAATAACGTAGCTAGTATTGTACTAGCATGTGCGATAGATACAAACTGCAGAAAAAAGGCTGCAAAAGGTCTGGTTGTCTGTGTAGGTAACTGAGTATTATAAATTTAAGTGTTTATTCATAATGCTTTCATGACACGTACTCACTACTCAATTCATGGTAAAGTTTAACAAAAGAAAAAAATATTATGTACTAACCTACCTTTTTCCCAATTACATTGTTCTCGGATTTCAGTTTAACAGAATAACCCTAAATAATACAGGTCGCTCCATGTAAAATATTGGATTTTTTCATGAAGCCACTGCCTATCTTTCACGACATATTTACTACTGGAAAATACTATAAACCTTGTTACCTTGGTAAGACTATACTTGTCAAGTCAAGTGTAATGGACGGTCACTCGTCCTCATGAAGGTCGGTCAGTCTGTTATTAGTTAGCCACGAACTCCGAAAGTTCAATTTACAAAAGGTATTTGAACCGTATTTTCACTTTTCTTACTTAGACCAAAATTGACGAAGACGCAACGATTCTAAAAATCACAATAGGTACTTCACGCGTTCGGTATAATTTTACAGGCGTTATGACGTCACCAGCCCTATTCTACATGTCAACATCAGCAGGGTCACGGTTAGGAAATGACTACATTGTTCACAGGTAACCCTGTTAGACAGACACAAAGAGGGGAGGCGGCAAACATAATGAACAGTTTTTCTTAGGAAAGAAAAATTCGATCCGCGGGCAGGATTCGAACCTGCGGCCTTCGGATTCAGTACATCCGACGCTCATTTCCAACCAGCTACCGAGGATCGTAACCGCCACGGCGAATTCTTCCTTCCATTTCTAACGTCTCATGGTGACGTTTATTCGCTACGTTTATTAAATTCGCTACGCATGCGTTAATGCGTTTAATATTTATAAAATAAAAATGAACAGTGTTCTAGCTGTAACAATGTTCATAAGTGATTAAATTCACAACGCGTTGTCATTTAACTTTACAATATCTGGTTGAGCGAGCTTCGCTCGGTTTTTAAAATGTCTATATCTTGGAAACCGAGCTTTTCTCGAACCTGGGACCTTGATAAATCGATTCCTTGAGCCAAAAAACCCCTAATCTGTAACTTTCATGAAAATCCTTGGAGCCGTTTCCGAGATCTTGATTATATATAAATAAATAAATATACAAGAATTGCTCGTTTAAAGATATTAGATTTAGTCAAAAGGAAATAGCCATAAGACGACTTAGACCGCTAAGACTTTATAATCTACATGAATAAAACAATAGACACCGCGTTATGTTTAGGGTACCGTAACCCTTACAGGATACTTTGTTGTCTGTCTTTCAAAACTCTTTTTTTCAGGAACGCGTCAATCAAGCAGAGAAAAAATCAGACTTTTAATTCAACGCAATCAAAATATACAGCTTTTATGTTCCGTTGTAACCCCTCCTTTGACCCGCCGCACCGCATATTTTGACGCTCGTGATGTAATCGTTGTCAAAATCTGTAAGGTACTTTCCGCTGACCTAGAATCATGAAAGGCAAGAAGCCTTTACCTATAAGTAGTTCATTTGATACAAAATGATAATTGATTGTCAGTTGCTGAGCGATTGGACTGCTGCGCTGCGTGTCGCAGGTTCGGATCCCCTCACGAAGCAATTATTTGTATGATCTACAAGTAGTTGTTTCGGGTCTGGGCGTTTGTGTATGTGAGTTTATAAATATGTTTATAAACGCACCCACGATACAGGAGAAATTGCTAGTGTGGGGAATGATTTAGAAAAAAATTTTAAAAAAAAAACAAACAAACAAAAGAGCAGCTTTATAACTACAAGTTGGCACGGAACCCTTCGGTGCGCAAGTCTGGCTCGCACTAGACCGGTTTTTTTAAAGTTGAGTCAGGGATCGAGTAGGTAGGTTAAAAAACGACTAGTCCACGCGATTGGCGTTTGTCAACTCAGCGAAAAAGCTGCTCGTTCTTTTAGTTATAATTCGACCACAGTCTGAAGAGCCGCATAATTATTTGCGGACTCATAAACATACATACATATATATGCATAAAAGTGTAAAACTATTGAGCTATAAGTTGCAAATTGCATTCTAGTACAGAGTATTAAGGGGGGTGAGTCGGTAGGGGAGACTATATTGATCCTCGCCCGTCGCGCCGCGCTGTGACCGAACGTGACCCCCACGACCGCCCTTGTGTACCTGCCACCTGGCCCGAAGCCCTCCATACTGATCGCGAGAACACATTTTTATTACTAGTTTCCCCTAGATGATGCATATATGCATCATCTACCTAAATACAAAGATCTATTTAGTGTAATTTATGGATTTGCAATAAAAATAAGACCTGATTGCTTAAACGGAAATGTGCTTTATGTTTTCATCGCTACCTGCTATTTGGGGACAATTTACACAGCA
The DNA here is from genome assembly GCA_954870645.1 of Agrotis clavis. Taxonomy (NCBI): domain Eukaryota; kingdom Metazoa; phylum Arthropoda; class Insecta; order Lepidoptera; family Noctuidae; genus Agrotis; species Agrotis clavis. The sequence goes on along the minus strand of OX940929.1, from coordinate 11,883,503 downwards.
TTGGTATACATTTAAGTAGATAGAAGTTATTAGGTAATAAGGTACTCTGCCTACTTAAATGTATACCAATACTGTGAGAGTATGAAACCTTACTGAAAAGCACTCACCTCCTCCTGCGAAGCAGTAATGCAAACGAAGGAGGAAGTGAAACGCGTGAGGGAAAGGCAGTCCTCCTCCTCACCCCAAACCGGCGCGCGATGAGACGCCCTGAGCGTCCGGGGGGAGAAATTTCCGTAACCGCAGGCGCGGGCTTGCAATGCATGGCTCACTGGTTCAAGGACCAGAACTGAGTTGACGTCAACGGCCCGTTATGTTCCACGCGCGCCTCTAGGAGCTGTCAGCAAAACTAAGCAGGCCCGATAGAACCAAATGCCTGCCAAGACTGCAGGAGAGAGGAAGACGTTATCGCAGCCCTGGAACGCAAAGGGCAGTTGAAGGAACGAGCTGGTTTATAATCAGGTCACCTAAAAAAGCCACGTCCCTTTTTTAAGAGGTGTGATATCAATCAAAGTTTTAAAATAAGTATATTTTGGATCGCCAGCCAAATAAGTTAAAATACGCTGAGCAAGACAGTTTCATGTTTTAATTTTCAGATTTTTTTTGTGAAATGTTAATTAAATACCTATGTATTTAGCGGTGTATAATTCAGGCACAAAAAATATTAAGGACTCAATAAGTCCGATGTCGTCATTTTCTAACGCATTTATTGATTAGGTCTGAGGAGTAAGTAGGTACTAAAATAATAGGTAAGAACTACATAATATTCAAACCATTCTTGTCTTCTTAAGAAGATTATGAATGGAATAAAAAAAAATTGATTGCTAGAGAAATAGATGTGGCTTTGCTAAGTAGCTATATTTTATCACAGATGTTTGTATCATGCATGATCATCGGCGCCGCGCCGCCGTGAGCGGCAAAGCAAAACGGGAGTCATATTCAGGAGCTTGTGAGAGGCAGTCGTTGTTTTGAAAACATCGACTGATCTTCATCCAGTCAGTCTAGACACGCGACAGTTTCTAAAATCATTAAAAGTTAATTATTGCAATGGAAACAATATCATAAACTAGTGAATATTTCTACGCTGGCAATATTTATAAACGTCAAATCGACCACTGCGAGCGAACTAATGAAGCCAAAACTCGTCAATTTTTTTGAGAGGTTGTTCGTGGCTGGTTAATGATATTACAAAATAGAATTTTATAAAAAGTGAGTCACTAAAAACTGATAAATTAGTTCGTTTGAAAATAAAACAATGGAGCACGATATTAACAAGCCGTATAAAATCTGTGATGTAAATCGAGACAAAAAGAAGGGTATAGTCGCATCGTCACTTGAGGATCTTCTAACAAAAGTGCCAGAAAAGTTAGGGATGCCCTCGGAGAATTTAACAGTTGTTTTGGAGTCCGATGGCACTGAAGTGGACGATGAAGAATATTTTTCTACATTGGACCCTGATACTTCTCTAATGATATTACATGGTCTTGAAAAATGGGCTCCGAATATGCCAAAATGCCAAGTATCACTCGATCAAACTGATGACATCGCATTAGGAGACAAAGGACAGGTAGCAAATTTGGTGGGCCGCCTTCAACACAACTTATGTCACATCTCACTCCTTGGAGGTCAAGACTTGGAGCTGTTATCAGACATGGATCCAGACAGTCTAGCAGACATTGTGACTGACAGAGACAATAGAATAATTTTGGAGCACATCAAAGAAGCATCTGGAAGGTAATACATTAACTATTCAGTTGTTTATTTCCACTGTGGTTTTTTATTGTCTTCACGCTATTTCCATTATCAGTCATACAAATTATTCAAAGCCAATTTTAACCCGCCAATTAGTTTTTTTTATTGTCAATTATTATTTGATATAGGCCATTTCATGTGTATACATTCTCAAACATTGTGCCCTTACCATAACTGGAACTCTCATTGAAATATTATTAATAAAGATAAAACAAATTTTAAATATTTTCAGCATCAATTTTTTACATTTTACAGTATCAATTTTATTTTATTTTAGTGGAAATATAAACCAATCTCTTGTTTTAATCTTTTGTCTCATTACAGAATATTGCTTGAGAAACGTCAAGCACAAGATGCCATGGAATTGTTAAAGCTGTACCATCAGAGTGTGGCCAATGGAAATGAAGATATGTCACCTCCAAAGCAAGAGAGAGTGTAGAAAAGTTTGATAATCACCATGGTAACCCACCATTATTTCATTTAACATGACTTGATTCAGATGAAATAAGTAAAATTTGTGTGCATGTAGTGTATAGAGGTCAAGTTTTTCCACTGAATTTAAATTAGATATTCTGATATTTTTGTTAAGGCCTTTATATTATAATTTTTATTTATTTAAATTCTTCATGCTGAATCAAGTTATGATTAACAAAATGTAACCCTCAATTTATGTTTAAGGGATGGTTCATCTCAAAAGTTTACAAAGGTATTAAATTATGCATATTTACATCTTGCAAAAAATATCTTTTTTCAATCTATAAAAATAAAAGTATATATATCATACTTAGCATAATGATGATCAGTCATGATATACCAAATATTGAGGCCTTTTTATAAACATTATTTTCTAAGTTATTTAAATTTTATTTGTAAGGATTACATGTTTATTGTACTAGTTTAGCAAAAAAATATGGGAAATAGAGCATGATCACTCCTGTTTATTTTAATTAGTATCCTGTATCAGTATAATATTGCGATGTCCTCCATTGTATTACATAAATAATATTGAGTAATGTATAAGCTGGTACATGGTAGACATTAGTGATAATACAACGCTAATCTTATGAATATGAGCTGAAATCGAAAGGTATGGTAACAGTATTAAGAAGCATTGTAAGTAACTGTATTTAGATATTTATGTATATAATTAGTCTAAAACATAATATAGTAAGTTACATAGCAGTCAACTATTAGAATGATGTATTTATACATTTTGTCTTTTTGTTTTATAATTTGACTGATGAGTAAGGCATTCACTATGTATGTATTGCCATATCAGTCTAGCACTAAGTTTTTACATAAATGAAACCTTTTTACGTATTTTAATAACAAATCTGACAATAGGTATGCCAGTGCTAAGCATTTAAGGTCTTCTATTTGTTATTTTCTACTTCATTTTCCATAATTTGTAAACTTTTGAGAGTCGAATTGCCACAAGGTTGATAATCAACATCAATTTAAAAGACTGATAGTTGATAAATTTATGTTTTTTATATAGTTTTACCCCTAGTATAAGATTTATTCATTTAATTCCAAATTTGCTCAAGCATTTTACAAGATAATAAATAAGTTTCCCTCAGTTTAATTCCACTGCCATATTATATTATAATGAAATACCTACTGGATATTTGTTTCCCTATAAATAGTGGGGTATCTGTTGGTACTGGTGAAGTGCTAAGGACATTGACAATTTAGTTACTTAATATGGAATTGTAACAATTTTGTTAGATTATTATCAAGTGGAAGATTTCCAGGAAGCTTTTTGCAAAAACCATGTTGTAAATGTTTGTATGAACTTGGAAAGAGGGACTTCAGTATCCTATTGAATCTGTGAATGATCATGTATGATAGTATCTTTACTCATATAATTTGTAATAATTATTCAGTCATAATCCTGTTTTAGTCCAGTTAACTTTAATGAGAATTTATTTGGTTACAGAACTATGATATGAATGTTTATGTTAGCATACTGGATTGCTGTGCTAGGTGTTATACGTAATATTATACATAATTATATGTAGTGCACCCAATAAACTTGTAGCTGGCAAGAATTAGGTACTTACCTACCCTATATTATTGCACATAGTGTTATAGAAAAGAAGCCTGGATATAAACAGGCATTACAATTAATCAGGCAGTTGAATATGACAAAAACGTGATGGCCACATAATTGCCTAAAGATTTCTGAAAAATTATAGTTTACGATCTATCTCATACCTAATAACTCAATTTTTAACCTGAGAAACATACTTTGCCTAAAATCATAAATTGCACATACCTAAACCAACATAATATATGGTAATTCTAATTAATGTTAGTATTAATTATTGTGCGAAATATGATGTATATTTGTAATTCTACAAAATGTTACATTTAACCCGGATTTACATTATGAAACTAGTTGCATGACATTAGTTTTACAAAAGATATGCGCATAGCATGAAACTACTCCAGTGTCACGAAAGCAATGCATGCATTGTAAAACTGAATGTTTACATGTGAAATTACTGGTCAAATTAGTGTCATAAAACTAATGTCATGCAACTAGTTTCGTAATGTAAATCTGGCTTTATAGTCATAGTCATAGCATTTAAACATTAACACCAAATGGAAAACATTCGTCTTAATTTGATATACAGATTTTATAGTTATAAATGCAAGTAGTAGGTATTATTCTAACTGCAATGTACTGATGCCTCAACTCTGAGTCTTGTATATGATTAATATTTTTAATAAATTATAGCTTGAGTTTGTAAAATGGCCTCCCATAAGTCTGTAAAGTTTTTGGTAGCAGCTTGAAACAACATAAAATGATATTTTAACTGAAATGTCAAGATTAATAATTCAACATTTTTGTGGAATTGGTAGATGTCAACAAACCTAATAGAGGAATTGGAATTCAGTTTTACTGTGCACAAATAAAACATAATGGTAATAGTAAGTTGTATTTATTTACCTTTTACAGCTCAAATGAAACATTAGCTAGATTATATAAATCTTGAAGTTTAATTTATTATTGTTAGTTATATTTAGCCAAACATAATTATTTCATGGAAATATTTCTTTGAAGTAATACTTGACTACAATGTCACACACATAGAGACACAATTCCTTTGTGAAGCATTTTCTTAACAAGGTTCTTCACAGTATGTTATATATTATTAAAAGTTTTACAGAACAGTGCAGGAACTTTTCTCACGGAAAGGATTAACTTTTTGACTGGAAAAGCCAACGAGAAGGCAATCCTCCTGTTCATGTTCATTTATGTATTTGACAATGTCAGATACGACCGTAGAAACGGGAATGCGCTTTATAGCTGCTTCTCGTCTCAATTGTTCTGTTACAGCCCGCTGCTGCTGCAATGTTGAAACCATCATGTCCATAACGGCGGTATCTGATAGGCCTATGTTGAACGCAAAAGTAAAACTTGGAAATGCAAAACAGGGCGTAGCCTCCACGGAAGGTTTTGTCTGCAAAAAAATAGATCGATTAAATATTAAGAAAAGCGCCACCACAAATGTATTTTATCACTAGCGCATTTGATTACTCACAGCGGATGATAGTGAGGCAGATGTTCGAATATTACGGATTTTTGGATTATTTGCAGCAATTAATACAATGAGCAAGACGTTAAATTCCGAAACGTCACGAACGAAACATTCAGTGGTTCACTCAGGTAACGTAACGTCAGTGTCAAAATCCTGTATCATTCGGTCAATTCTACCCATAGACAACAATGGGGATGGCACAACGACGATATAATACTAGACTCCTAATAACAGGCGACCGATGTCTGCCAACACATTAGGCAAAAAAGTCTTATATTCGTCTCATTTCGACCAATCCTGTGAGCCGTAAACATACGTTGAGACAGAACAGACCTTGAGTTAGCCAATCACAACGCAGTACCCCGTCCCCCTCGCTTACGTAGTACGTCAGCGAGTTGGCAGAATAATTTTTGTTCCTTAGATCGTGCATGCGTAGTCTAGTATTATATCGTTGTTGGGATGGCAACTCAAAGCTAATCGTAGATGGCGCTGTGATAGTTGGTCCCCTACGTCAGATTAATGCCAACCTTGTACAAAAAGCAAACAAGATTTATTGTTATAAAAATTGAGTATAAATACAAAACAAATATGGAAAATTATTCGTCAATACAAGTGCATTTATTAAAAGAAGAACAGACGCCGCGGTCCATCTACAAGAGGAAAAAAAAGTGATTTAGTTGAGAGGCTAGAAAGATTCTACTACATTAAATACACATTTACTTGTAGTTAGGATTTAAAATTATTTTTTAAGTAGATATTACATGTGCTAGCCTCTACAAAGAATATAGTACTGCTTCTGATATTCTATATTGCGAAAAATGTCATCAAGTTTTGTGTTTGTCTTCTTCATCTAATTTTACATCTATTTTATAGTTTGGAGCCAATTTGGAGCAATATGATAAGAATTATTCTAACTTCCTAACACCACTACTATCACAAATCTCGGTTCCGGTGATAATTCTTCCACCAGACGGACCTTTTCATGATATAAAGAGCGATACAGTACTTATCCTCCAATAAAAAATTAGATGTTTTTTGAAATCTGTATTCAATTGTTTAGCTATGGTATAATCATAGAATTTCATTAATAAATTCAATTATCGGCCTGTCCCGGCTTCGCAAGGGTAGATATTTGTTTATTACATAGCTTTTCCGTCACGTTTCCGAGTTATGAGCTGTCAAAAATGTAAAATTAGCGACACATTTTTTCTTTTTTTTATTAATATTTTGATGTTTATTGATCAAAAAGGTTATTTCCACAATAAAAAATGTGTCGCTAATTGTACATTTTTGACAGCTCATAACTCGGGAACGTGACGGTTTACGAGGTTTTGCCGCTTACATTTTATGTTTGTATTGATGTGATCTATCGTTTTATCAATGTTTCATTCGTGTACGCCGTTTTGAAAAAAAAACAAAATGGCGGAATAAGGAACTGGTACAAAAGGCACAAAACCCTTTGTATGTTCCATCATTTTTACAGCCTATTACACAACATCTAATCATTTTACATCAATAAATCATTTTTTTTTTCATTAAATTCCTTTGATACGACAGTTCGGGACCAAAACGTCTAAGGCACTTTGACACTTGCCTTCCCCATTTATTTAATGTGGTATATCCAGACGTTCGAACTTGGTCCGGACCGCACCACGAACCGAAACCGAAGCCCGTGCGGTCTTTGTGTCCAGACGATCGAACTTGGTCCGGGACCTCACCTCGAACCGAACCAGTGTTGCCATATCTACCTCATAAAACCTTAAACCGTTTTAAAGTTCCAGTAAATCAATAATCCCTGAAACCTCAGAAAATATCATAAAAATAGCAGTTTGGAGGTGAAGGCGCGACTAGACTTCGCTATGACAGGCGCGTGGAGGCGCATCGCTCGCCGCGCCGCATTGTGGGCTGAAATCAGCGTTTCATAGACATTCAAATCATTTTTTTTTTTTTCATATGGAATGATAGAGGAGACTAATTACATGCCTAAAAATATATTTTTCTTGAAATGGGTACGTAAATGGAAGTGTGAGAATTTTTTCTTTAAAAATTAGTATGGAGACAACAATAAAAAATAAGATAACTCTGCTATCGCACAATTGGCCCTAATTCCCTTCTAGGAGATTAATCCTTGAATTATTTTGGATTTTTTGACATACTCGGTATCACGGCCTCAGGTGCGCTTTTTTTTTTTTAAATGATTTTTTTTTTTTTTTTTGTGGCAATTTAAATGCAGTTCTCTTTTCAAAAATCGAACTTGACTACCATCAGGAACATGTTTGGTTAATGATTCAACGAAATACTAATATAAGGTAATAGTTACTCAAATCATACGTTCATACATTAGCTAATCTATTTCACGTATTTGATTATACTATACAGTATTGAATATGTAAGTCATTAACCGCTAATGAGTGATAATTAACCGGTATAATCATGAGGGTAGTTAAGTTTTATTTTCTTTTGATTCTAAGAAATGATGCATTCCCAGATAGAATCTGATTCTGAGTTAGACCACAGAATATATAATAGTACCTATGCATTTTATATCTAAGATATTTGTTTAATTTGATATAAAAGTATTATTAGATTTTTAATTGCAATTTAATTAATTGTAAATAAAACTCAGTAAGGAGTGAGAGATCTACATTGTATTATAAATTATATGGTGCATTACATATGTTAGACTCAGATAATGATATTGATGGATGACTGATAAACTTTATTACTTTTGCAACTCTTGTTGTATTTTGTATATTTCATTGTTTATAATTTTCATTTCATTTTTGTTTATTTTTTTGAAGATTTTTTTATTTTTCTTTGTGATAAATTAATAAATACATTTTTTTAAATACCTCGTTTTTGTGTTATTTTAATAATTATTTGGATTCCTGACTTAAATCAAAACTAGTCCACCAAAATTGACACATAAATCTAAAATTTAAATTATTTTATTGGTATGACTGGTTTTTTTTTTTATAAAACTGTTGTAGTTAATTGTTCCGATCATATTCATGTATGTAGGCCAAATTGGTCCAAAGAAATTGCCACTAAAATAAAAAAATATAATCATTTTTTTTTTAAAAAAAGCGCACCTGAGGCCGTGATACCGAGTATGTCAAAAAATCCAAAATAATTCAAGGATTAATCTCCTAGAAGGGAATTAGGGCCAATTGTGCGATAGCAGAGTTATCTTATTTTTTTATTGTTGTCTCCATACAAATTTTTAAAGAAAAAATTCTCACACTTCCATTTACGTACCCATTTCAAGAAAAATATATTTTTAGGCATGTAATTAGTCTCCTCTATCATTCCATATGAAAAAAAACCACACTTTCAAGAAAATGATTTGAATGTCTATGAAACGCTGATTTCAGCCCACAGTGCACCGCCGGGATGAATCCCCGCTGCCTCGAAAAGTCGAGGCGCGGTGGGAAGAGCTCCGACGCTATCTCAGGGCAGCATGGAGGTAGCGACTGTCGCAACCAAGCTCCGGGCACGCCGCAATCGCGGTGGTAAGACGGGGTCTTTGAGAAATGGCTGGATTCCGCATGACGCAGGTCCTCATTGGACACGGAAGATTCGGGAGGTACCTGTGTCGGATGGGGAAGGAAGAATAACGCCTGGGTGTCACCACACTCACCACTGCGAGGATCACCCGAAGGACACGGTGGAGCAGCAGAGAGAGCATACGGTGCGGGACTTCCGCGCTTGGGTAGAGTACCGCTGTGTCCTCACGGCAGCGATAAGCGGCGACTCTCGCGACCGGCATTGGTCGAGGCCATGCTGCGGTGCGTAGATGTAGTAGGAAGCAGTCGACTCCTTCTGAGTAGCTGTCATGCTAGCGAAGGAGGAAGCGGGACGCGTGTGGGAGAGGACAGCGTCCACCTCACGACCCAGCCGCAGTGGGAGAAGCTAACGGCAACGGACGTTGCAGGACGTTTTCGCTACCGTAAGCGCGATCATGCGGACGGCGAGCTATGAGCGACTTGCTGTCTGGTCATGTTCATTGGTCCCAGAGCCATGGCCATGGTACCCGGGTCGAATGCCCGTCGCGTTCGACCTAAAGAACACCGTGGCCCTGGAACTTAAGGGCCATTGAAGGACACCGTAGATTTTAGACAGTACAAGTCGGACAGTTCCTCCTGTCCTGCCGTGGGTGGGCGGACTCATTGGATGATTTTACCACGTAAAAAAACAACTTTCAGTTACTGTTGACGTCAACCAATTTTCTGAATCAGTGTAGTGTGCTATAAAGTAAATTCAGTAATAATTACGTCTATAATGATGGTCCAGTGGTATCGGTCCCGACTTAAGAGTTGTAGGTCGTGGGTTCGAACCCCGCCAGGCGCATTACATTGTGTAATTTGTTTCATCACCACTGCTCTCAAAACGGTGAAGGAAAACATCGTGAAGAAACCGGCATGTCCTAGAACCAAAAATTCGAAGACATGTGACATCTGCCAACCCGCACTGGGCCCGCGTGGTGGATTATGGCCCACTCCTTCTCACAGAGAGGAGGCCTGTGTCCCAGCAGTGGGAACATTATAGGCTGATGATGATGATGATGGTTGCTGAGAAAAGGGCGGCACATGGTGTGGGGCCTAGAGCGGCTAGGGCTGTAAATCCGCCTCTGCTTATTCTACGCGCAATGTCGATTATTTTGGTTCTCTGGCGAATGACTTCGTTCCGAATTCTATCCGCCAGAGAAACTCCGAACATTGCTCTCCATTGGGCGCTGAGCAACCTTGAATTTGTGGACCAGGCCTATGGTAAGTATCCATGTTTCGGCTCCGTAAGTCATTGCGGGTAAGACACACTGGTTATAAACCCTGGTTTTGAGGGATTGTGGGATCGATGATTCGAAGAAATGACGGTTTCCCGAATGCAGCCCAAGTGTATCCTTCTGGTTGCTTCCTTCTCGAAGTTGTGCTGGCCCAGTTGTATAGTTTGGCCTAGATATGTATTCCTAAACAACCTTGAGGGCAGCACCATTAACGATTACAGGTCTCGGAGTGACATGACCATTGAACATGAGTTAGGTTTTGTCAAAATTCATTCCGAGACCCACACGCCTTGAAGAATCGCTTAGGATGCTCAGCATATTAGCCTAGCCCCTTCGTACACAACGCGACGTAAGTATCTGATACCTTACGACTTTTCTATCCATTGACGCATGCCTCTGTTTAATAAACTAGGTATATTATTTATTAGGATATCTATTGCTTTTGTATAGGTACCAAAACCTTCTCCAGGATGTAACAAAATCTGAAAACCAAGTTATTATTCACAAGACCTTATTTTTCGAAATTACTGAAACGATTTTAATGAAACTTCATTTCGTACCCCTAAGTGGAATACATAGGACTCCGAAATGTTAATTTACTGTCATCACTGCACTCTGGACACCGAAAAATGAACAAAAATAAAACTTAAAAAGCAGTTGTTTTTTTTATTTTATGCATTTCAAATATTTGGATGTTTATATTATTTTAATGCATGGATTACTTGAATCTTTTGATTAGACGAAAAGGAGCATCCTGCTCATTAGTGATATAATTATCAATTTTTGGATCATATAAAGCAAAGACAAAAATAAGCATAACTAATAAAACATACTGATAAACTAGGGCATTGGACAGGGTGTCGAGTCTGCTAATTATTAGTCAGAATGGCGCCACAATGGCGTTTCAATTGTAGTGCTTATTCGAACCATTTTTTACTGCTGAGTAAAAAATGGTTCGAAAATTGAAACGCCATTGTGGCGCCATTCTGAAAAACAATTAGCAGACTCGACACCCTGGTTGTAGAAAATAATCTTAGGGTTTCATTAATGGTCACGGGACTTATTCCATCACCGTGACCCCGGAACATAAAGGGCTATTGAAGGACACCGTGGATTTTAGTCAGTACGAGTCTGACAGTCCCTCCCGCCCTGCCCGGGGTGGGAGGACTCATTTGATGATTTTACCACGTTAAAAAAAAAGGGTTTCATTAATAAAACTGCTCAAGCATTATGATGCTTGATATGAGCTGACCATTGTGATCCACAATGAAGTACCCTAAACATTAACTAATACATTAAATTGTTCTTTTCAATTAAATATTTAGACATTAGTATACTTAATAATTTACTCTTCAAGCTCAGTTAGTAAACAATAAAACTCAATTCAATAAGAAACTGTCTAGAAATACTTGAAAGTATTACAATAATTTTTATAACTGCAAGCTTTTCAAGAAAACAATCTGACAGCTCTTTTCAGTAGAAAACTATAAAGTATGACAGTATTTCAATACATTTTAAAGAAATTGAGTGCGTAGTCCTGTAGGTGTAAAAGTATTTGAGATAGTTATTAACTAGATGCCTTAGCCGCCTGGCGCCTCTTCACATCCCAGTTGTAAACTCTCGCCATATTGACTTCAGTTGTTGTCCATTGATCTCTGTAATTTTAAAGAATATCAATTAAATTATGAATCATAAAATGAAAAATTAATTAATTGAAGCAAATTATAATGTAAATTACCTTAAGAAATCTAAATCATGCTCGACACATGCCAGGTTCTTTGTAGCAGTTGCCATATTTGATGAAAGGAGATTTTCAGCATCATCTAATGTGTATTCTAACATAACATTTGCCCCGAGCCATAAATACACTTTTTCAGTTGGTGGTATGTTTGCCTAAAAATCAATTAAATGTTATCATGGTACACAGTGGAAGGTAGAAAAATTATTGAACAGTGAACACCTTATGAAGTGTTTTTCACCAGCACATGTAGCATGACCAATTTAGCCTCTATTCTACAAAGAATAGACAGTTATTTTTCAAAGTGATTTTTATACAATTGTTTTTTTTTTTTGCTCATTAAAACCTCCCACCTCCGATAAAATAGGGTTACAACTCGAAAAACCTGGATTTTCAGAAAAGCGAAAACAAACTCACATATTTGTTAATCAGTCTTAATTCTTGCAGCATTATTATTATGTGATACAAATTATATATACTTGGAAAGCTTACAAAAAATACGTTTTAATGGCATACGCAATTTTTCAAATTTCCTGAAAAAAACCTTGAAAATTCCCAATTGTAACAGTATTTTAGATAGCTATTCGAATTTTTGCTAACAAAAATACAACATGACAAATGTAACAATTCTTATTATAGTAAAAATCAGGCAGTTCTTTAAACTTTTGTTAACTGAATAAGTATTCATATTGCTGTAGACTTCGAAACAAAATCAACTTTAACACAAACATTAAAAAATTCTAACCAAAAAAACCAATTTCAACAAACTACTTAGCAGAACAATTTTAGGTAGTGTTTAATTTATGCTAAGCTTAACCCTCTGCCACTGTCGTTACGTCTGTCAGACACTGCAATATCTATGCGACGTTGCCACGTTGTCATTTCGCGGCACATTGTTCTGTGTTCCTCTGTACCTTCTTGCGTGAGCACGCGCCTCCAGCCAATGTAGCGGCGGTAGCTGCGGCATGTTTACGTATGGAGTTAGAGCTGTTTGGTGTCCACGAGACGTAATGTCAGTAATAAGTGATGGATCTGGTAGACGTATCGTCATTAAAATAATTATAATGCCATACTGTCTTACAGACGTCACGTCAGTAAATTAATTTTAGTCATAGTGTCTGCCAGGCGTTATCTCAGTAAAATGAATAAACTGTACAGCAGTTTATAGGTACAACTCATAATTGCATTATTTTTTTAGATTGTGAGCGAAATGGATCTGGTAGACGTATAGTCATTAGAATAATTACAATATCATACTGTTTTACAGACGCCAAACAAATTAAATTTAGTCATAGTGTCTGTCAGACGTCATCGCAGTAAAATAGAACTGCGGGTGACTATACGTCGTGATTTACCAGCTGCTCCTTCCACCCCAAATGAGCCTGAAACATCAGCTGGAAGAAAATTATGTCGCATCTGTCCAAGCAAGCCGAAAAAGCAAACAAAAACCGATTTGCGGGCAGTGTGCAGCGCAAATTTGTGTTCATTGTAAAGAGGATTTATAAGGCTAGATTTTTGAAAAACTACTCTAAGGATATTTTTTTTCTTTTTTTTTTCTAATAAGTTTAACCTAGAAGAAGGCATTATTAAGTTACTTTTGTTGATTTCATGATTCTTAATTTTTTTTTGAATATTTAGTGGTAGCTGTGTCTACAGTTCCTAGATTTTGTCATAAATAAATAAGACTGAGTATTTTCATTAATTATGAGTTTAATTCCATATTTAATTACCCTGACACATTGTGTGATGTCATAATTAAATAGTTATATTGGATTTTCCATAAAAAAATGAATCGTTTTTTTTATAATGCCACCCAGAATATACGTCTGACAGACTACTCCTCAGTGGAATAGATACAAAAACGTCACCTCAGTGGCAGAGGGTTAAATAATATTTGTTATCCTTAATGAAATATTGTTTAAATACTACGTAGGAACTATTATCATCACAATAAAAATCAAAATCACAGATTAAGTTAAGTTTCAGTTGTCTTTTAATAGCTATATAAAAAAATGCTGGTATTTCAATATTCAATAATAAATTGATTGTAAAAAGGCGCATAGAACCGTGGTATATGATTACTGTTAATCAAACTCATCAAGGTCAGCTTTCTTCCTCACTCTTAATGAAAGCTGTTTGATGTAAGTAGGCTTTATTAAATAAATATTTAACTAGTTTAATTCAATCCTTAAACAATAAACTGTAATAATTCGACTTGTAACTGTTCATTAGACAAATTGATGTAAGCAACACGACCTTTTACCTGTTTGAAACACTGTTATATTTTATTTTATAACACTAATCGAGATCATTCTAGAGTCAAAATGCTATAATCATGTAGCGTTACAACTCCGTCTAGCGGCGAGTTTTAGAGTTACAGATGTAACCTTATTGGAGAAGATAGTTTATAAAATTTTAAGTATTTCTGTATTAATAACTCAAAAATCGACTTTTTCGAGTTGTAACCCTATTTTATCGGAGGTGCGATATGTTCTGTCATTTTGCCTTTACTTCTGTTGACAAAACCAGTTTCTGCGACACCATGCTACATAGTTTTCAATAATAGCAAGTATCTAGGAACACTAATTCATTGGTTCATACTTTGCTTACATTACAAGTATTACAACAAAGATTTTTTGATTTATACAAAATTATGATTACCTTAACAAATACTTGATCACTAAGCAGAAACTTGGTTTCCATTTCCTCTTTCTGAGTTTTCAGCTTTTCAATCATTTCTAAGGAACGTCCTAGATCAGGTATCTGTTGACGCAGTCGCCTGCGTTTTGTTGCTAGTGACAATTCCATGTGTTTATATTTAGCATGTTGTTCATCTAAGCTCCTCAAGACTTTGTCCACACCACCACTGTTTTCGGGCTTACTCATAAATTCATCTACGTTATCCTGTCATTGAAAATACATGTTGGTAATTAAAAACTTACAGAATGGGTGAGATTCACGAAATAAACAGAAATTAGACCCAAATAAATGTTATTAAGCACATAAACAATAGAAGCTAAAGTAATTTTTTAAGTAGTCTAGGCTTATCTTGACAAAACTGAAACAAGTACTCAATAATAATTATCTTAGGTTATTTGATCAATATTGAGATGATTATATTTTTCAGTTATCTCATACACTGAACCCCGTACTAACTTTCGTTTATGTATTACTATAAATAATGATTTTGATAACTTACGACAAATACGGCCTCCGGTATTCCTGAATATGATTTCGGATTGGAAGTGTCCAATTTATCACCTTCCATTTTTAACTTGTGTTCAGTGACTTTCAATCAAGTGCTAAAAATATGAATAAACAATTATTTTTAGAAAATCGTTTGAGTTACCCATGACATAATTATAAGGTTCTATCTTACAATTTTTATAAAAATCTCTTGATAATTCACATACGGCACCGCAGAGCACAACAATGAAGAATGGAGAATCAATCAAAGACAAGATAAAGTCTAGTCTGTGGATAGATAAAGTCAAAGTCACATAGACAACTAGACAAGTGTAGACAAGACATAAGTGGCCTACACACAGCCCTGAAATCAGAGGCGATATCGGGGAAGTGGTGGGGGAGCTCCCTAGACCGTTCCCTAAAGGTGAACGCAGACCTAGCCGCACCGCAGTCTCCGCAGTCCCCGCAGTCATCGTTTTCTTACCGCTTCTGCGGCTACTGCGATGCGGGTGAGTGTGCGAGGTTTCATAGAACGTCATACAAAGAATTCGTAATGCGGGGACTGCGGAGACTGCGGTGTGGCTAGGTCTGCGTTCACCTTTTGTATGAAGTCCCATGAAACCTCGCACACTCACCCGCATCGCAGTGGCCGCAGAAGCGCTAAGAAAACGATGACTGCGGGGACTGCGGAGACTGCGGTGCGGCTAGGTCTGCGTTCACCTTAAATCGTATCGGCATAATCAAAATCAAATATTTTTATTTCAAGGCACATATAAAACGTCGACAACAGGTGCTCGGTTCGGGTTGGTCGATTCCATGGAGAAGAACCGGCAAGAAACTCCATGGTTACTCTTTTAAAATGTGGTATGGTTTTACAAACTTATTGTTACAATTTTGAATAGGTACTTAGAAACGTGAGAAAAACGTAGGCCTAGTAACGAGAGAGAAGTCCTCACGAGAATTAGTACTACAAAAAATCGCCTCTGATTTTAAGGCCGATATGGTTCGATTTGCTTACACACGATACGATTTATGGAACGATCTAGGGCGCTGCCCCTGTAAAAATTTACACCCTATTATAAGGGTGAGAATCGTGTTGGAGCACCATAAAATATTAGTTCCTGATTTCCCCATAACCTATGTGTGTCGCTTCAGTATTTACATAGGTTCTTTATCAGAAAAAATCACTAATGACCAATTTTATTTTTTTGATGGATTTTGCAATCCTTGGTCTGGCTTCTTTATATAGAGTTGCTTTTAATAAAATCATGAAATAATAACATAAAAATCTCACGGTTAAAATGGAACGCTTATGTCAAAATGAATGTCATGTAGTCTATGAAGTAAATCTATGGTCACTGAACTGTCAACAATAAAAAGTTAAACCACGTTTTACGACAAGTCTGTTATTTATTCTAAAATATCACGAAAATCCAGCACGATATTTTAAAAGGTTATTGGCCCAGCCATGCTTACGGCCTAATAATCGTGCTGGATTAGTTTTTTATCAAGAAGGCTGCGGTCAAGCGGCAATAAATACGTCGGCCAGCTCAGGGCTCCGGTGGCGGTCGGCGGTTTGGTCGGTGAAGGCCAATATATCAATAACGCACGTGAGACGTGTGATTGCGGTAAAGCAACAATAATACGGCGATGGATTCCGTCGGAAATATGGCTACTGGACAAAGCTATCAGCAGCTTCAAGGTGTTGAAAACTGGACAGCGTGGTGTTTCAAAATACGAGTCCTCCTAAGAGCTATGGACCTCTTAGACGTCGTTGAAGGCACACTCCAGGCCAACGAAGATCAGACCAAATGGATGCAGAAAGATGCGAAAGCTCAAGGTATGTTGGTAACAAGCATATCTGAAAAGGTTATACCACAAATAGTAAGCTGCAAAACGTCAAAACAGATTTGGGATAAGCTACATACAATATTTGAACAGCGCGGCGAGCTGTCTGTGCATATACTTCAGCAGAAGTTCTTTTCAATGAAATTTGAAGAAAGGGAAACCGTATCAGAGTTTCTAGGACGGTTCGAGTCTCTCCTGAGTAAATTGAAGAACCTCAACGCCGAAGTGAGTCAAACTATGGCCATCACAAAGATAACTTCATCTCTCCCATCACAATTCCAGCACTTTGTGTCTGCGTGGGAATCGGTGCCAGCAGAAAAAAGGACCATGGACGAGCTAGCGGCGAGATTACTGATAGAGGAGCAACGTGCTTCAACCAAAAACAAAGAAGATGAGTCGTCTGCGTTCATTCACAAGTCTACAAGAAAATGCTATCGGTGTGGCAAAGTAGGACATCTGAAAAAGGACTGCAAAACAAAAAGTAAAGGTACAATAATTAATGATACTAAGTGTAATATTTGTAAGAAAAATAATCATAAAAGTTCAGATTGTTGGTTTAAAAATAAAAATGAGAAAAGTCAAAATGTAAACAAAAGAAATCAAAGCAATGCATTCTCTGTGTTCGAGCTATCATCATTGTTTTACAGTCAATTAGAAAGTGATAATTGTTGGGTAATGGATAGTGGAGCTTCAGAGCACATGTGTCATGATTTTAATATGTTTTTAGACTACAAAAAACTAGAATGTCCTAGGTCCATAGTAATTGGAGACGGCAAAATCATACAAGCCATTGGTATTGGAGTTATTTCTTTAGAAGCATTTACAGGTAAACAATGGATAAATACAACATTAAATAACGTTCTACATGTTCCTAGCATCAAGATGAATCTATTTTCAGCAAGTTCAACTACAGATAGAGGTTATGTTTTGACAATTACTAGTAAAATGTGTTATTTCAGGAAAAATAACAATAACAGTGTTTGTGCACTAGCATATAGGAAAAATAACTTATTTATAATGAAGTTTAGGTCTCATAAAGTTCAAAATGCTTGTGTTGGTAAATCAAGTGACAGCTTATCTGAATGGCATGCTAGAATGTGCCACCAGGATATTGAACAGGTAAAAAACATGTTAAATAAATGTGATATAGATTTCAGTGCTCTCTCTCAAAATAGGTCTCCGCATAATGGCTTGGAACATAAATGGATTAACTCCTAACCAAAACGAAATTTTACCACTAATGGCAGAACACAAAGTGGACATACTTTTAATATCTGAAGCACACTGCACTAAAAACAGCTCCATAAAAATACCTGGATGTTCTGTCTATATCACTACACATCCTGATGGCACAGGACATGCAGGCACAGCCATCATTGTACGTAGTAATATAAAACACCATGTGCTGCCCAGCTACCAAACTAATCACCTGCAGGCCACTGTAGTCGCAATAGAAGATGAATGTGGGCATTTTAATGTTGCATCAGTCTACTGCCCACCACGACATACAATAGATTCTACCAGGTTTTCTCACTTTTTCAAACAACTTGGGGGACGTTTCATCACAGGCGGGGACTGGAATTCTAAACACCTTTATTGGGGCTCCAGGCTAATCACGACGCGTGGAAGACAGCTGAAGAAATGCATCGATGAAAACAACTTAAAGATACTGACAACTGCTGAACCTACCTACTGGCCAGCAGACCTTCAAAAAATCCCGGATCTGCTAGATTTCTTTATAATCAAAGGACTATCTCGGCATTACTTTAAAACAGAGTCCTGTCTTGACAGCTGTTCTGATCATACGCCAGTAATTCTAACCACCAGTGCTACTGTTGTTGAGACTGAAATGCCACAATTGCTGTATAATCGTCACACAGATTGGGAATCCTTCAGAGATTTTGTAGAAGAAAACATTCAGCTAAACACAAGACTGAAAACCACTGAGGATATTGACATTGCCCTCAAAAACTTTACCAATACCGTTCAGGAGGCCTGCTGGAGGAATACACCAGATGTCAGAAAGAAAGGAAACTCTACCAACCTCACACTAGAAATCAAGCTTAAAATCCTAGAAAAGAGAAGGCTACGCAGGATTTGGCACCAGACTAGGCAGTCTTCAGACAAAACCATGCTGAATAGGGCAATAGTAGAACTCAAAACCTTAATTCAAAAGACTAACGATGACACCCT
Source organism: Agrotis clavis (assembly GCA_954870645.1). Taxonomy (NCBI): domain Eukaryota; kingdom Metazoa; phylum Arthropoda; class Insecta; order Lepidoptera; family Noctuidae; genus Agrotis; species Agrotis clavis. The sequence goes on along the minus strand of OX940929.1, from coordinate 11,864,458 downwards.
CCAGCTTAAACTAGAGTCCCTAACCGCAACCAAAGAAAGCAACTACTCGCTATGGAAATTCACCAAATCCTATGACAGGCCACAGGAACAAAAACCCCCAATAAGAGATGATGACAAGTGGGCAAAAACAGGACAGGAAAAGGCAGATATCTTTGCAAAACATTTGTCACAGGTTTTTCAACCAAATGATGAAACTGGCGACAGGGATGTAGAGAATCACGTTGATTCCATCTTAAATGAAGACTTTCAGCTTTGTCTCCCACCAAAACCAGTTACACCCCAAGAGGTCCAAAAAACTATAAGATGCCTTGACAGTAAAAAAGCGCCAGGGTATGACTTGATCACGAAGGAAGTACTGAGAGAACTGCCACGCAAGGGCATAATTATGCTAACATTCTTGTTGAACTCCATGTTGAGATTGCAGTACTTTCCCGAACAATGGAAGATCTCAGAAATAGTGATGATTCACAAACTTGGGAAACCTGCCCAAGAAAAAACGTCTTACAGACCAATAAGCCTCTTGCCGACAATGTCCAAAATCTTTGAAAAAATTCTGCTACACAGGATGGCCCCAATACTTAAAGAGAAAAATGTACTACCTGACCACCAGTTCGGCTTCAGGAAACAACACGGGACAGTTGAGCAAATACACCGGGTCTGTGCGCATATAAGAAAAACACTGGAACAAAAGGAATATTGCTCCTCTGCGTTCCTGGACATCCAGCAGGCCTTTGACAAGGTGTGGCATAAAGGCCTCTTATGCAAAATTAAACAGCATCTCCCCCAACCGTTCTTTGGTATACTGAAGTCTTACCTCACAGATAGACTTTTCTATGTTAAAGAATCGGGTAATACCTCAGACCTTCACAGAATCGAAGCTGGTGTACCTCAGGGGTCTGTCCTGGGGCCAATTCTTTATATATTGTATACAGCTGACTTACCGATGGAACCTGGAGTTGTTACAGCAACATTCGCAGACGATACGGCAATACTGTCGAGTCACAGAAACCCAGATGTTGCATCAAACCTTCTGCAGAATGGTCTCAACAAAATCCATGCCTGGATGAAGAGGTGGAAACTAAAGGTCAGTGCTGCAAAGTCTGTTCAAGTCACCTACACACTCAGAAAAGAAGACTGTCCGCCAGTTAAACTCGGAGATACCACCCTTCCACATAAAACTTGCGTCAAATACCTGGGGATTCATTTGGACCGCCGATTAACCTGGCAACAACACGTCAAAGCTAAAAAGGAAGAAATCACATACAGACTTAAAAATCTTCACTGGTTATTGGGCCGCAACTCCAGACTATCACTAGACAACAAGTTGCTAATATACAAAGTAGTATTAAAGCCCGTTTGGATGTATGGGATACAGCTCTGGGGAAGCGCAAGCAACTCCAATATAGCCATATTACAGCGACAACAAAATAAAATTCTTCGAACAATAGCCAATGTCTCATGGTATACTACAAACGCTGAAATCCATCAACAACTAGCCATTCCCACGGTTAATGAGGAGATTCGGAATATAGCAGGAAAATATAAACAACGACTAGCCGTCCACCCAAATGAGCTAGCTCGTCAGTTGACACAACGAGACTACGTGCTCCGCTTGAAGCGCCACAGTATCCTGGCACTAGAAGACCGGCAGTAAAGCCGTAATACCTGCGAGTAGATGGCATCACTGGATGCCACACTCTACACCACAAGCAACACAGAACGCATCCGCTCATAGTCAGAAGACTGATCGCAGATAATTAAGAGAACAAAAAAAAAAAAAAAAAAAGATTTCAGTGCTGGTAAACAAGAGGAAATAACATGTGAGCCATGCCTTTTGGGTAAGTTACATAAGAAACCGTTTCCTATAAGTTTAAATAGGGCAGATAAGCCCGGTCAATGTTTACATATGGATTTATGCGGACCTATGGAGACTGTCTCATTAGGTGGATCCAGGTATTATCTACTAATAAAGGATGACTTTTCAAAGTATAGAACGGTTTATTTTCTGAAAAATAAGTTTGAAACAGTTGATAAAATTAAAACTTTTTTAAATTTTGTTACTAAAAATTTAGAATATAAAATTGAAGTAATAAGATCAGATTGTGGTTCTGAATTTATGAACAAAGAGGTGAAGTCTCTCCTAGATCATTTAGGTATTGTACATCAAAATAGTGCTCCGTACACACCCCAGCAAAACGGTTGCATAGAACGTGAAATGCGTACAATAACCGAAGCAGCCAGAACAATATTATTATCAAGTAATTTAGATAAGTCTCTTTGGGCTGAAGCTGTCAATACAGCTGTATACGTTATAAACAGAACTGGTAAAAGTAGGATTAAAAATGTAACTCCATATGAGCTCTGGTATAAAAAGGGATTATATGATATAAACAATTTAAATGTGTTTGGTTCAAAAGTAGGTGTACACATTCCAGATCATTATCGCAAGAAATGGGATAGCAAAGCTGAAATAGGATACTTTGTAGGTTATAGTGAAACAACAAAAGGTTTTAGAATTTATTTTCCCCATAAAAATGATGTTTTGATTAAAAGAGAGGTAACATTTCTGAAAGGCAATTCTAGTAGTCAAAAGTTAGGCAATACTTTTCAAGATCATAATATTATAAACCCACTATTATTAAAAGAAGAAATAAATAATAAAGAGGATGAAATAAGAGAAGAATATCACAGTTTTAATGAGGAAGGTGAAGAAGATGTAACACAGTTATCAGATCTTGATGAAAATACAGAAGTACAAACAGAGGAAATTCTAAATTCAGAAGAAACATCCCAGTCAGAAGAAGAAGAAGAAGAGGCAGAGGAAACACCTCAAGTACCAACACATTCACGGAGAGGCAGAGCAATAAAGAAACCATCAAGGCTAGATGACTACGATACAAACCTTCTGTCCATCGGTACAGAGCCAGCTACTCTAGAGGAAGCGCTTGACTCTGAAGAAAAAGAAGAGTGGAAGATTGCTATGAAGACTGAGCTAGATACTCTGATAGAAAATAACACATGGACAGAAGTAAATAGCGTACCAGTGGGGAATAAAGTAATTTCTAGTAAATGGGTTTTTAAAGTTAAACAAGTAGGTACTAATAAAGTATATAAGGCTAGGTTGGTAGCAAGAGGCTTTGAACAGTCTGATTGTGATTTAGAAGTATATTCTCCTGTAGCTAAATTGCCTACTTTTAGAGTTTTTATAGCAGTTGCAAATAAACTTCAACTTCCAGTTCATCAGATGGATGTTGTAGGCGCCTTTCTACATGGTGACATTGATGAGATTGTATACATCAAGTTACCAAGCGGTGAAACATGCAAGTTAAATAAATCATTGTATGGTTTGAAAAAGTCTCCTAAATATTGGAATAACAAGTTTGATGACTTCATGAGTAAAGAAAGAAGAATGCTCATTTTTGACCTCACTATGTATAGAAATGAAATAAATCTTAAAATATAGCTAATTGAATTGTATATTGATTTCACTTATCACATTTTTAAAAGAAACGCAGGAAAAAAAGATTTTTTAACATTTATTTATGTTAATCTACGTAACGCATTGACATATTTTGAACGCATCCAAACTATCCTTTTTTTAAAACGTTCCATTTTACACTTTGCTGCTTGAGTCTTTCACTTTGTCTCTGATTTTGATGTTTATTGTACTTTTAATTTTATCAGTAAGTATTTCTTTATTATTCATGTGATAAAATAAATTATTTAAAAATAATACAGTCATTAAATTAAATTATTCATGCAGTGTTTCATTGAGTGTGCGCAAGTGAAACGGATTTTTTGACAGATGACAACTGTGGATGACAATGACAGTTCTGTGATTTTCATCGGCGCAATCCTTCGTTGTTGTTGCGCTTGCGTCTTATTGTGTACTGTACTATTTCGGTGTTTCTTCTTATAACGACCCTATTTACCGTACCTGGACCCCGATATCTTTCTTCATCTGATGACCTTTGCTTACCATACCTGATACCGTTGTAAATTGTGAACCTTGTAATAAACTCTTCATGAAAAGCAATTATCAACAAGCTGTGAGTGCTGTGACGGTGGTCAAGCTTCCGAGTTGTCTCAACCAGGACGTAGACAATTGTGCAGTATGGTCTGTATGAATTTAATCGTCAGAGACATGCTATTGTTATTGATTCAGAAGAGCAAAGACAGATTAATGCTGCTAAACAAACAAGAATTGCACTATTTCAGGTATTTATGTTTATATATTGTTTATCATATTTCTTCTGGTTAAAAATAATCTTATCAGTCAATGATTGACCTATGCTGTACTACTTTTAAGCACAACTAAATATAATGTACATAGTACATACTTACCAATACTTTTACATGAAAATAATAGGTATTATTGTTTTGTGGCCCTGAATGTAGTGATGTCTATATATCTTTTATTAATATATACAAAAAGTAACATAATTGATATTAATTCAATGTTTTCTTTCACAGATATCATCATCTGATCGAATATGCCATGTATGTTGGATAAGTTGCAAGCGTGTTGCTGTGCATATTGAGTGTGCTGATGATGCCTGTGGTGTTTCTATTTCAGACGAAGTGGTAATTAAAACATTAATAAGAGGAAAAATTAAATCCAGGTACATGTCAGGAAATAATTATTATGTCTATGTTTTCAAAGAAAGTAATATGTCTGGCAGAACCGGGATAGTTGAATAATGTTGAAGTTGTTTGGTCGGTCGATGAACATTGGATGATGCACTCACATGATGAAGTGATGATGGTAGTGTGGTACCTTTTATATTTTACGAAGACATATATCTGCTCCAGCAGAATTTCTGACATGACGTTATAAGAAAACTGGATGAAAATGATGAGTATAAATAAAACATTCTACTGCAACAAAGTGTTTTATTAATTTTCCCCGTTTCATTCAACAGGTATGTACCTAGGTTGGTAAATAAGTGACCACTTTTGACAACAAGATTTGGTTTATTATATCAACAGTATTTGGAGGAAGGTATAGCAACTATCTAACTAGGGTAGGTATTGTTTTGTACCTACTAAAAATGTAGTTAGTATTGTAAGTACTTTTGAGAAAGTACCTACTTATTTGTGAACAGCTGTGTTATTTTCATAAATAAATTATTTATTTAAGAAAATAACACAGCTGAATTATATTGTTAAATTAAAAGCAATGTTACTGTGATAACAATGTAGGTATTTAACCACATATTGAGCATATTATGTGGTGCTAGCCAGTAGGTAATGAGTTGTTAGTTTTATAGATGTAGATTAAATAATAATAATAATAATCGACACTCATTTTATAGTAAAAAAGATTTTTTAGACCATAGTCAGCTAAATGTTCCTATTTTAGAATAAACTTCGAGCGTTATTGATTATTTCATACACGTTGGTTTCCTTATTTCTGGTGACGGCAAATCCTAACCTAAAAACAAACATTAATATTTTTCAGACTTCGTGGCGTTTAAATCACCAAAGTAAATATAAGACATTATTTTCTAAACTTATAGAAGGTATTTCTACTATATCTTATATTTATACATGTACTTTCATTATCAGGTTTTTCAATGTATGGAACGTGGGCATTGTTCTTTCAGTAAATCTAAAAATGATCATTGCTTATATTTCAGAAAGGTAAATGAATGTATGCTATATGTTTTGCTATTTGTTGATGATATTCTTATGTTTTGCACTGAAAACAAGGTTCTGGAAGATTTTAAAAGCGAGCTAAGCAGTAACTTTAATATGAAGGACTTAGGTTTAGCCAAATGTTATTTGGGTATCGATATTGATCAAAAGAAAGGTACAACGGTAATTAGTCAGAAAACATATCTTACTAAAGTTTTAGAGCATTATAATATGTCAGATTGCAAACCAGTTTCTACTCCAATGGACCAAAACTTTAAGTTTGAAATACTAAAAAGGGAAAAATCTGAAAGTCCAGAAATAGAGAAAAAGTGTAGACAACTCATAGGCAGTTTAATGTATGCAGTTTGTGGTACAAGACCAGATCTATGTGTATCAGTTTGTTTCCTCAGTAGGTACTGTAGAGGTTTTACTCTGAGGACTAACCTCTGCGAGTTTTGTAAGCGCTGGCTGGATCAAGCCGCTCAATGATTTCAAATATTAAAATAAAGACGTGGAATTGTGTAGTACGTTCTAGAAGAAAAACAAGTTGTGATGCGTGTGTCAAGGAATACAATTTTTAATTCGCTAAAATATTCTTTTTATTAATAAATCACACGCCGATCCCTACATATTGGTGGAGGCGCCGGGTATATGATAAAGTATAGTATATGATAAATAATAGTAAATAAACAATAAGTGTATGATTTTTTTTTAAATTCAGCGTTTGGAGAGCTAAGATACTCCAAAGTTTATATTAATAAAGATTTTGTAATGAGGAGTGCAGGTGAAAAAGCGTCGCCTGGATTTGAAAGCTAAGTGGTTTTATTATTAATATTGTAAAGATAAAAATGGATCTAAATATTGACCATTTCGCTGGGTTCAAGAGAGACGAATGCCTTGAGAATTTTTTTAAAGATTTCAAACGTATAGCCATTAAAAATAAATGGAGAGAGAGCGACTATGCGTTAATTTTGCGAGCATTTTTGCAGAGCCCTGCAAATCTTTTTTATAGTTATACATACTATGATGGTATGTCATTCACGTCGGCATGCGACGAACTAAGGGCGGAATTCGGGTGTAGATGCCACCCAGAGATACGAGAAAACGCACGTGCTAAACGAGATGCACGAAGTAAAGGAATATGTAAAGATGTTGAGGAAGTTGCTGAGGCAACAGTAATGGTAGAAAATGTGCAACAAGAAAATGGATTACCTGTGCAGGAGCCCGCACAGCAAGAATTAGTGGTGGATGAACCACAAATTATTGTAAATATAGATAATAATACCGTTGTAAATTCCAGCTCAAGCCTATTAGTTGAGCAGTTTGATGACCAAAGCTGCCAAACAGGCAATGCAATAGATGACATCATGGATCATTATGCTGATCTTGTTGTTGAGGAGCCAAGCGGCCCAGAAAGCAGCATGAATATTGATGTTGAAGAGCCAAGCTGTCTAGAGAGCAGCGTTATTGACGTACAGGAGCCAACCGACATATTGTGTGAAGATTCACAGGACCCCGGTCGGATCGATTCCCCTTATTTTGTAGTTAATGATTCATCTGCATCAAGCAGCTCATCATTTATTGAACAAAATGATGATCACGAGCGAAATATTATACAAAACGTGGTTGATCATGATCAAGTTATTTTATTGCCTAAAGAATATTCTGATCACGAGCTAAATAAAATAAAAAAAGTGGATGATCAAATATTTTTATTGTCAGATAGTGACTTCAATTCTATAGTTGAGGAGTTGGTGAATGTCATTCCTGAAGATTTGCTCAAATTTGGTTCAGCCGACAAGAATAACACGAAACAATTAAAAACAAATAAAAGTGTTTCATTGTTAAAAGGCATTAGCATGAATAGAAGAAACAATAAAAAACTATTTGCACGACGTGCTAAAAATCATAGAAAACATGCACTCATGGAGATAACGCCATATATTAAAAAAAATGGAGCAATGAAACGTAGACAGAATTGCTGGAGAAAGTCTTTTAAATTCAAATCAAATAAAAAGGACTGTTCTATGTTACGATTAGTAACACCAAAGTTTACTAGAAAGAAGTCCATGGACATTTTTAGTTTAATTTATTTTTGGAAATGTTTTCTCTTAAGGATTATATAGTTGTCAATGTCATTAGTTGTCATAATTTGTCATGTCAGTTTCAGGACATGTCAAATGTTTATAAGGCCATATGCACAACGGCGCATTTTTCGTTAAAGTATGGTAATAATAAGTCCATGATTGTATATCTGTAATTTTTTTCCTTATTATCTTTGTCCACGACTCTATGGATATTATAGTTATTGTATGATAGATTAGTTACGTTGTAGTTTTCTAATTACCCATAAATGCATAAAAGCTGTTTATCGAACGATGGTGAATTAAAGTTATTGTATGACTTGTATACTAAAATTACTTTTTATTTTGCATGTATTTCTGCTGAGCGGAGGAAACGGAAATGATGATGTCCACAACGGACGTCGAAGGGAAATAATATTGATGTGTATTTTTTTTAAAAATTTTGCATGAGCATACTCCAGAGTTTTTTTTTTTATGAGGAACAAAGAGATTTAATGGGATTTGTATTTGATATTTTGATAACTGTGGTTCTGCTTAAGAGGGGGGGAGTGACTCAAAAGTGACAACCAACTTTACTGATAAGGCATAGCCTTTGTAAAGAGTGTTGATTCGACACTACTGGTTTAACTTTAGAGTGCACAACTTTACTGAAGAGGCATAGCCTTTGTAAAGGGTGTTGATTTGACACATTAGCTATTCTTGACCCACAGTTAGGTCTTAATGAACTTTAATAATTTAATAATGCATAGATGATTGAAATGTTTATTGTAGATCTGGAGTTTGAGCATGAGTTAGGATATAACCTTTGATCTTTGTTTTTTCCCTTCCTCCGACTCAATTGCGTCCGATGAAGATAAAGAATAAGTTTTAAAGAGTTGTTTCTTATTCAACCCCATCTGGGCGATATGATTTTTCTTATATTTGTTTAGCCGGTATGTTTCGCAGATTTTTTGTGCAGTTTTTGATGCGATAAGGCTATTGCGTGATGACGTCAGCGTAATTATAAATATGATGTAACTTTAAACTTTTATAACTTAGCAAATTGTTTACCAGCCATCATGACTTCAGTCTCCTTTCAAGAGGCGTACCGCATGTAAATACCTGCACATAGGATAGGGACTCCTGGTTATAGGTATAGGTAGGCATTTGAGCGGCCGGATTTAAGAAATAAAAGACTTGTTCTTAAGAGAACTACGTCTGTCCTTTTATTTCTAAGGGTGGGCGTAGCTCATGTAGAGGTTTTACTCTGAGGACTAACCTCTGCGAGTTTTGTAAGCGCTGGCTGGATCAAGCCGCTCAATGATTTCAAATATTAAAATAAAGACGTGGAATTGTGTAGTACGTTCTAGAAGAAAAACAAGTTGTGATGCGTGTGTCAAGGAATACAATTTTTAATTCGCTAAAATATTCTTTTTATTAATAAATCACACGCCGATCCCTACAGTACCAACACTGTGCTAGTATTATGTTGTACAAGGCATTGAAACGTATTCTAAGGTATATAAAAGGTACATTAAATTACTCTTTGGTATATAATAGCACATCCACAGAATTGCAAGGCTTTGTTGATGCAGATTGGGCCGGTGACACACAAGATAGAAAATCTACCACTGGTTATTTGTTTAAATTATTTGATTGTACTGTAGTATGGTGTTGTAAAAAACAACTTAGTGTGTCATTATCGTCCACTGAGTCCGAATATATTGCATTAAGTATGGCTATTTCAGAAGCATGTTGGCTGAAAAACTTATTATGTGACTTTGATATTGTCGGTAATGAAGTGATCTTGTATGAAGACAATCAGTCAGCAATAAAACTTGTTTATAAAAATGAAAATAATAAAAGATTAAAGCACTTGGATATTAGGTATCACTTCATTATGGACAAAATAAAGGATAAGTGTATTTCAGTAAAGTATATTAAAACACAAGATAATTTAGCTGATTTATTAACTAAGCCATTGGGAAAAACTGTTTTTGAGAAGTTTGTTAAGTTAATTTTTTAAGAATATAGGCTATGCACATAATCTATGTAATGTTGGTCATGCATTTTTTTTAGAGTTTCATTCCGTTAAAAATAAAGGGGCAAGTTAAGTATTTGAATGTGCCAATATAAAATGCATTACTAACAATTTAGTTAGGATTAAATAGCTTAATATTTATGTTTTAAACAGGGAAAACAGGAAAATATTATGTTGAGGGGTGGTGTAAAAATTTACACCCTATTATAAGGGTGAGAATCGTGTTGGAGCACCATAAAATATTAGTTCCTGATTTCCCCATAACCTATGTGTGTCGCTTCAGTATTTACATAGGTTCTTTATCAGAAAAAATCACTAATGACCAATTTTATTTTTTTGATGGATTTTGCAATCCTTGGTCTGGCTTCTTTATATAGAGTTGCTTTTAATAAAATCATGAAATAATAACATAAAAATCTCACGGTTAAAATGGAACGCTTATGTCAAAATGAATGTCATGTAGTCTATGAAGTAAATCTATGGTCACTGAACTGTCAACAATAAAAAGTTAAACCACGTTTTACGACAAGTCTGTTATTTATTCTAAAATATCACGAAAATCCAGCACGATATTTTAAAAGCCCCACCACTTCCCCGATATCGCCTCTGATTTTAGGGCCGTGTGTAGGCCATTTTAATTAAAGACAAGTTAGCCAAGTCTATGAAGGATGAATTATGTAGTAGGTATGTTGGTAGTGTTTAAGTGACTGACTGCTGCGCTGCGTGTCGCGGGTTCGATCCCCGCACGGAACCTAATTCATATGCCGGCTCCAAACAGTGGCGTAACTATACCATCTGGGGCCGCTGGCTTTTTTTTTTGTGGGGCCCTATAAGTAAAAATCGTCACATCAGCGTCGTAATTTTGATTTTTATCCGACTTCTAAAAAAGGAAGTTACTTAATTCGACCGTATATAGGTACCTTTGCTTTTTTGTTTCTTTTTTTTCTGACGTTGCCCCTCCCTAGGAATTTCTCCTGTATCGTGAGTGCGTTTACAAATATTATAAACTCATATACCCAAACGCACCAGACCCGAAGCACTTACTTGTAGATCATACAAATATATGCGTGCGGGAATCGAACCTGCGACACGCAGCGCAGCAGTCCGCAATCGCTCAGCCACTGCGCTAACCATGCCATCTCGTCGTCTTGTTCACGCATAACTTCGACGTTTATGAACCGATTTTCATGATATACATTATAATGATGATAAGAAAATCAAAGTTTGATCATGGAAAAACAAATAAATCGAGAGGAACTCTCCAAAATCGTAGAGGCGACTAGTGAGTTTGTAAGTTTTTGTTCATTAAAAATTGTAAAGCACAAATACAATTAAACACTAAAAGCCTTGAGTAGATCTGATGATGGAGCCGAAAAACAGTTCTCAACGATTCACAGCAGTTATATTTCTGAGCTAGGCCTTTTGGCCGGGGCCCCCTTGGGTCGGAGGCCCGTGGCATGTCGCCAGCCCTACCACCCTATAGTTACGCCACTGGCTCCAAACTATTGCCGTGAATTCGCGCCGCGAATTCTCATTTCTCGCCGTGAATTCTCGGCATAAGTCGTGCCGTCCACACTATCGGGATGCTCTCAGTCGTTCGTGATACCTGCCGTGAAATAGACGTAGATGCTGCTGCTGCATTAACTTTGTTTCCTGAATTTACTTTGGAGGAATATGATTAAAACTGTCTTAATAATTACATAAAATCCATTTCAGACTTTCTATGAACAAATAGTTAGCTAATTTCATTAAAAAATATAGAATTACATTAAAAATAAAAAATAGTATAAATTAATTTATTAAGTTCACGGGCCCGTGAATGTGAATGGGTACGCGTGAACATCGCGCGAACGAGGCGCGAACCCTTTGTCGCGGGACAAAATACCGACACTGATCGGGGAACAGGTGCGAATGCCCGAGAACCACGCGAAAACCATCCACATTCTCGTTTTAATTTTTAATGTAATTCTATATTTTTTAATGAAATTCTGCTAACTATTTGTTCATAGAAAGTCTGAAATGGATTTTATATAATTAATAATGACAGATTTAATCGTATTCTTACAAAGTAAATTCAGCAAACAAAGTTAATGCAGCAGCAGCATCTACGTCTATTTCACGGCAGGTTTCACGAACCACAGACTACTTAGAAATACTACACCCTGTTTTTTAATCTCGTAGACTGAATGGGGAAGGCAAGTGTCAAAGTGACAAGTGACAGTTTGGTCCCAAAAGAACTGTCAAATCAAAGGAATTTTCTGAAAAAAAACGATTTATTGATGTAAAATGACTAGATGTTGTGTAATAAGCTGTAAAAATGATGGAACATACAAATTTCCGACAATTCACACTATCAAGAAATAATGGGTAGCTGCTGTGACTGCCTTGAGAACAAAAATTGAATTTTAACTAAGGAAAAGCTATAAAATAAACAAATATACAGCCTTGCGAAGCCGAGACAGGCCGTTAGTTGAGTTTATTAATGGAATTCTATGATTATACCATAACTAAACAATCGAATACACTTTTCAAAATAATATCTACTTTTCTATTGGAGGTTAAGTACCAGTATTGCATCGCTCCATAAATCATGAAATGGTTCGTCTGGCGGAAGAATTATCACCTGGAACGAGTTTTGTGATAGTTGTGGTGTTAAGAAATTAAATATATTGTGATATTTCTCGAATCTAAATAGAAAAAAGGGGTAAAATTACTGACTTAAAACATTATGATATTTTATTAAAATAGAAAGTCAGAAGCAGCATTATATTCTTGTTAAAGGAGAGGACAGGTAAAACATACCTAAACTCAAAAATTGAAACCTCAACTACAAGTAATTGTGGATTTATTACGGTAAAATCAAATGTATTACCACTCAATTAAATCACTTTTTTTTCTCTTGTAGATGCACCGCGGCGTCTTAATTCTTCTTTTAGTATATGCACTAGCATTGACGAATAATTTCCCATATTTGTTTTGTATTTATACTCAATTTTTATAACAATAAATCTTGTTTGTTTTCTATACAAGGTCGACAGTAATCTGACGTAGGGACCAACTATCGCAGCGCCATCTACGATTAGCTTTGAGTTGCCATCCCCATTGACAGGTGCAAATGGCAAACTGACATTTTCATTAATGTTATCATTTGTCAATTTGGTCTACGAGATTAAAAATCAAACTTATAGGTACGTGTCTTATACAAATAACAAATGTACTCTATGGACTGAGAGCATCCCGATCCCACATAACAAATGTACTCTATGGACTGAGAGCATCCCGATCCCGATAGTGTGGAGGGCACGACTTGTGCCGAGAATGGGGATGGCAACTCAAAGCTAATCGTAGATGGCGCTGCGATAGTTGGTCCTTACGTCAGATTAATGTCAACCTTGTACATACAAAAAACAAACAAGATTTATTGTTATAATAAATTAATAGATTTAAAAAATCTAAAAACCCACGTTTTTAATTTTCCTAAAAATAAGAAAATAACCCTACGGGGCTGAGAGAGGGGCCACTCAAAACGTGGGGGCGTATACACACATCAAAAGTGTCTAGGGATCAACATATATTTTTGCAATAACTTTTCTCCTGATTGATATTAATTAAAATGTTCTTTAAGGATTCATCAAATAAAGTGTTATCGTTTGTCACAGTAACGATAAACCAAGTCACCTTTGCATTCATAAAGAAATTTGCCATTTTCCTAATAAAGGGATTTTTGACATTTGAACCACTAACATTAAAGTTCGAAAAAAAGACTGAAATAACAGTTTTCTTTAAAATTTTATTGGGTAACTTAAACAATTAATAATCCGTGTTTCTACCGCGAACACTAACAACACAAGAACATCGGTTTGGCATACTCAAAATGAGTTCATCCAAATCACGCTGTGGAATGGCCGCCCATGTTCGTTGCAACAACAAAAAAAGGTCTTCTTGCGACTGGATACCCTCCATATTCGGCAGAGCTCTTCTCTGTAGCATATCCCATGCATGCTCAATCGGGTTCAAGTCTGGCGACTGAGCAGGCCAGGGCAGGACATTGATGTTAGCTGCGGCGAGAGTCTGTCTTACAACTCTTGCGGTGTGCGGTCGTGCATTATCATGCATTAACTGAAATAAGGGACCGATTTGCACTTGTAGAGGAACGATGACGTCTGATACAATCGTCTCAGCATAAATTTGAGCGTTGAGGTTGCCTCTGATCCAAATCAACTCAGTTCTTCCGCCGATCCAAATACCCGCCCATACCATGATGGTTCCATTCCACCACTATAAGGATGGACTTCCTGGCAGGATTTTAATCGCTGTTGGCGTCCAGGGGTTCTCCAGTGTCGTATACGTCTTGTATCCGGTCTCATACCAAAACGAGACTCATCAGAAAAGCACACGAAACGCCATTGTTCTTCTGCCCAATTTCTGTGTTCAAGAGCCCATTGATAACGAATCCTACAATTGTGCATTGCTATAGGTGGTACCCGTAGCGGTCTTCGGGAATGAAGGTTCACTTCATGCAAGCGGTTTCTGACTGTTTGGTCGCTAATTAAGTTCCCTGAAGAGTGATGAAGCCTCACGGCTAACATCATGGCGGTTATTGTTGGAGCTCTTCGAGTTAAGATTTGAATGTATCGGTCTTGTCTCCGTGTGGTGCAGCGATACCGTCCTCCATGGCGCTCAGCCACGGTACCAGTGCTTCGGTAACGTGTCCAAAGTCGACTGATAACACTCTGACTTGTATTCAGAGCTAAATCCACAGTACGTTGCCGGGAACCAGCTTCTATCATTCCCACGGCTCTGAGCATTTCTTCCCAGCTTAAATGACGTCGCCGCTCCATAATAACGTTGGTTTTAATCAGTAGTAGGGAAACAGTAGCACTAATAATGTCTTCAATGCGTTGTATGTTTTTATAGGGAAAATATTGACAGCTGATTTTCATCTTTTACTCGAATTTGATTTACAGTTCCTGATTCAAATTATGAAATGCACCAAAAAGGATCCATATAAATTTATAAAATCATAAATTTATTACAAAGCCACATCTCAATCTCAAGAAATCCGCATAAAAATGCTTGATCCCTAGACACTTTTGATGTGTGTATTATTTGAGGGATTATTTATAGGATATATTTAGGTACATGACGTGTATAGATCTTGGGTGTAACTTGCAAAGATACGCTCCCACGTTTTGAGTGGCCCCTCTCTCAACCCCGTTGGGTTATTTTCTTATTTTCATGGACCTAAAAAAAAGGCGGACGGAACTTCACTAAGAAACTATTGAAGCACCACAATGGCGGCGGCGTAAATATGTTTGCGTGAGTATAGGGATGCCAGATGAAGGAAAAAATTACCCATTTTTAAACAATATTAAATTAAGATCTCCCTTGAATTTAAGTTTAATTACAATTTTTTTGTGACGGATACCTATTTTTAAAATAAAGGTAAAATAATTTAAGCACATTGGATATTAAAATATTTACAACTCGTAAAAATATTTACAACTCGTAAAAAAGTTTTACAATCCCTTTTGGTGATTCAAATTTTTGTAGACTTGTCTTTTGCTATCGACACATCTAGAAATCCCTTCTAATTTACTTAAGTGGTGAAAACGAATGTTTAAGTATTTTTCGGCTATAAATATTTAATTAATGCTATTTTATGTTCCATTCCTTCACGTCTACATTCCTATTCCATGTCTACACTCCCTTATTATTTTTATACAATCATTTTTCCATGCATCATTTGCCGTGGGGAAATCTGTAAAAATATAGAAGAATACAATAACGATAAATAGTAACATAAAATATAAATCTCCCAATTTTAAAATAATTTGAACCTTGAAATAGTTGCAACACTGATTGATTTCGAGATGTTTATTAAATTTATTGACGTAAAATCGAGAAATAAGCTTCAAATTGACATGCTTAACTATGAAAAGAGTCCCCTGGCTTTTTTAATTGAACTACTATGGTTTAGACAACTTTTTGCAACACATGACGGCATACTTTGATTTTTATTAGACAAAATAACACCGTATAAAACCGCGAGTGTCGTTCGAAGCGTAATGGCCGACGGCTGACTTACTATGGTGTGAATGTGTGCGTGCAGGCTTGTCCACATTAGCGCACTGACTTACTATGGGTGCTTCAATTGTTTCTTAGTGAAGTTCCGTCCGCCTTTTTTTTTAGGTCCATGCTTATTTTTAGGAAATTTAAAAACGTGGGTTTTTAGATTTTTTTAATCTATTAATTTATTTTATTATTTTTTCGTGTCCCATTCCGAACCCTTTCGTTTGATCATGTGTGGAGGCATCTTGTTCAGACGCCATATTGGATTTTTAAGAAATGGGGATGGCAACTCAAAGCTAATCGTAGATGGCGCTGTGATAGTTGGTCCCCTACGTCAGATTAATGTTAACCTTGTACAAAAAACAAACAAGATTTATTGATATAAAAATTGAGTATAAATACAAAACAAATATTGAAAATTATTCGTCAATGCAAGTGTATTTATAAAAGAAAAACTAAGACGACGCGGTGCATTACAAGAGGAAAAAAAAAGTGATTTAGTTGAGAGGTTAGAAATTTGATTCTACTACATTAAACACACATTTACTTGTAGTTGGGATTTAAATTTGTGTTTTTTATGTAGGTATTACATGTGCTAGCCTCTACAAAGAATATAGTACTGCTTCTGATATTCTATATTGAGAAAAATGACATCAAGTTTTTTGTTTGTCTTCATAATCTAATTTTACATCTATTTTTAAAATTGGAGCAATATGATAAGAATTTTAACTTCCTAACACCACTATTATCACAAATCTCGGTTCCGGTGATAATTCTTCCACCAGACGAACCGTTTCATGATATAAAGAGCGATGCAGTACTTAACCTCCAATAGAAAATTAGACATTATTTTGGAAGGTGTATTCGATTGTTTAGTTATGGTATAATCATAGAATTTCATTAATAAATTCAACTAACGGCCTGTCCCGGCTTCGCAAGGGTAGATATTATTTGTTTATTATATAGCTTTTCCTTAGTGATAATACAATTTTTGTTCTCACAGCAGTCACAGCAGCTAACCATTATTTATTGATAGTGTGGATTGTAGGAAATTTGTATGTTCTATCATTTTTACAGCCTATTACACAACATTCTAGTCATTTAACATCAATAAATCGTTTTTTTTCATAAAATTCCTTTGATTTGACAGTTCTTATGGGACCAAAACGTCAAAGCCACTTTGACACTTGCCTTCCCCATTGTGAGTTTATAAAAACGTGGGAAAAAATTGAGTATAATAGCCGTGACGTGTTCACAGTTAATAGTTTGGAGTGGAGCCGCCATACACTTCTTGACACTGACAGTTGACATTGACAACGTGCCTAGTCCTAGTCAGCCGTCCAGCTGTTCATTTCTTGCTGTTGTACGAGTTTCTGAATTTAATTTAATTTACGAGTTTTACTTTTAAGATTAATTCCAATTTGTTGCTATTATGGCACCGTCATCGGATTGGGACGAGATAAAAAGATTAGCAGCTGATTTTCAAAAAGCTCAATTAAGTTCGACGTCCCTGAGGTACGCAAAACGAATGCAGTGTAGATTAACTATATTATTATTAAAAGTTCAGTGATGACGCAAAGGATTTTAGCGCGGCCACATACATCAGTTTTCCTGATCAGGAATACTGATCCGGTTTTCGAAATCTGTACGGGAAGTTATCGAATGTGTACAACACACACAAAACAGACACACACATTTGTAAGAATTCACTGCGTTTGTATGGAAACCGGATCGGATCAGGATTCCTGATCAGGAAAACTGATGTATGTGGCCGCGCTTACTGTCAATTTAGATTTTTCAAATTGTTATCTTTTTTTATCTTAAATAAAAGTTATTCTTATTTACCAAATTACCTTACTACAAAGAGGAACCTGCCCCATTATGCTAATACATACAGAATAACTTTCTTCTGGCATGAGAGTAGTTTATAAATGAAGTAGAGAAGTGAAAACACTACTACCACTACAACATTTTGCAGTCATATGTGGTTGTTTTTATTTTACCTTTTTGAATCCAATTATCCTATCCTTTCTGTCACGATAGAATCTGAAGTTACATATATAAAACTATTGAATCAAACTGAATGAATTTTTTTAAGGGATTAATTACAAACTCTTTTTGTAAATGGTTAAAACAGAATTTGCTGATTGGTCCAGCCATTCTCGAATTTTTCCACAATAACTCAATTTACCATTCATTAATATTATTATATTATGTACATACTTACAGAATGTCTGTTTTTATTGTGTATGTCAACAAAAACCATCAAAACTAAAGGTTTAGCTAATAATTCATATTGGTTTCAGATTATCAGAAAGAAACTGCATAGAAATTGTCACAAAACTAATTGAGTTAAAGTTAATTGATGTAATTTTTACCACCGATGGAAAAGAGTATCTCACTCCTCAGCAACTTGTTAAAGAAATCAAAGATGAACTGTATGTGCATGGTGGGCGCATTAATACAGTTGATGTTGCAAAAGAGCTTAATGTTGATCTTAGCCAGATCAATAACAGTGTATCTGAAATCATAAAAGGAAAGGAGGTGCAATTGGTGTCCGGTTATCTGATAGCTCATTATTATCTGGAAAAAGTTGCAAGGGAAGTTAATGAGAAACTGCAACTGCAAGGCCAAGTATCAGTAGGGGAGTTAACTTTACAGTATGACTTGCCAGCAGAATTACTGCAACATAGTGTTTTGGAGAAATATTTGGGGAAAATTATTTTTGGAAAACAAGATCCCTCTGAACCTAGAACCTTTTATACTGAAGAATACATAACTAGAACAAAAGCTAAGATTCGTGGGGCTTTAATGGGTTTGCTGAAGCCAACCCCAGTGGCAGTAATAGTCAATCATTGCAATTTGTCTGACCGCCTTTTCTCCTCGTTGTTTGATCAGTTAAATGCCCCAGGGATGTTGACTGGACGCCAGGCTGGAGCATTGTATGTGCCATCATGCTACACTAAATCTCAAAATGACTGGGTAATGAGCTTTTATAAACAAAATAACTATTTGGAATATGATGCTCTATCCCGTTTAGGGATATCAGACCCTAAAGGTTATGTCAAACGCATACTAGCAAATGAAGATTTAACTTTTCTTAGCACATGTGTAATTGGTGCACATATCAAGCAGCAATTAGAAACAGCTCTAGAGGAATGTATAGCATCTAAAAGTTATTTAGATGTTGTTTCTTTGCTGCCATCAGTTTTGACAGACACAGACATAGAAAATGTCTTAGAAGCTCTCTTGAAGAAGTCAAAGTCTACAATAGTATTTGATAATACAGGTAAATATCACTTTCCACATTGACTTTTTGTGTAAAAGAAAAAAGGCAGTTATTAATATTATAGATTATTGTTCTTTAGTTTTCAGCCATCACTACATTGAAAACTTGAGACTAGCTTGTATGCCTATGACACAACGAAAAGCAGAAGAAGTTGTGAAGTCTGGGAAATTCCAACAGTTCCATTTAGAGAAACAAATCAATAAAGCTACTGAATTTGCTCATGCAAGCCATGTAGACCATAAAGCAGAAAGGCGTGAGGAGCGCAGAAGGAAAGCCGCTTCTGGAAAAGGAGGAGGGGGTACTCAAGGAAGAGAAACTAAAACAAAGGCTGTAAAGAAACATGCTCGGGGGAAACAAGCCTCTCATGATTCAGACTCGGATGAGGGTCCCATTGTAGCTAAGAAGTCTCAAGCACAACTAGAGATTGTTAGCATTGAAGATGTTGAATGTATAATTAAAGGAACTTTAGAGAACGAAGGGTTAGACGACTTACTGACTCGTGTTGCAGAACATCTTCAGGGGTAAATAAAATCTAACAGTTCTAATGCTTATTAATCATTAACCCACTTCATTTAACGACAGTAGTCATCTTGTATTTTTAAATAACTCTAATCATATTATACTTTTTGTCATTAATACTATTGTAAAAATATTTAAAAAAACGTTTTTGGGGTCCACAGTGTAAAATTTTATGAAATTTTTGAAAATATTAATTATTTAACATGTGTGCAATTCGGGCACGCCGCAATCGCGGCGGTAAGACCCCTCTTTGAGGAGTGGCTGCAGAGACGTCACGGCGTCCTGACCTATCGGATGACGCAGGTCCTCACCGGACACGGAAGTTTCGGGAGGTTCCTGTGTCTGATAGGGAGGGAGGAAACGCCCGGGTGCCACCACTGCGAGCATACGGCCGTCCTCACGGCGGCGATAGGCGGAGACCTCTCGCGCCCGGCATTGGTTGCGGCCATGCTGCGGGGCGAGACGGAGTGGGAAGCGGTCGCCTCCTTCTGCGAAGCAGTAATGCTCGTGAAGGAGGAGGCGGGCCGCGAGAGAGAGAGGACAGCGTCCTCCCTCCGCCCCAACCGCAGTGGTAGGCGCCCGCGGCGTCAGACGTCAGTAGACGATCTCCGACCACCGTAGGCGCGGGCATGCGGGCAGCGAGTAAAGGGCAACTCGCTGCCCGACCATGGACCATGCCCGGGTCGACAGCGCGTTGTGTCCCACGCGCGCCTCAAAGAGCGTCAGCATAATGACGGAGCCCCCTCTCAGAGGGCCAAAGCCTGCCGGGGTCGCAGGATTATTTCCTTACCGTGACCCCGGAACATAACAGGCTACTGAAGGACACCGTGGATTTTAGTCAGTAGAAGTCTGACAGTCCCTCCTGCCCTGCCCGGGGTGGGAGGACTCATTTGATGATTTTACCACGCTAAAAAAAAAAGAAAACGTGTGCAATTGTGGGCGATCCTGCCTGACCCCTGTGTCATCCCTCTTCTCACCTGAAGGACCTCTACTAAACTACATATTTCTTTTTATGCAAAACAGCAAACAAGGTGTTTTAAACAAGGTGACAAGTAGGTGTTTGAGTCTAGGCTGCGAATTGGACTAATCGCGAATTGGACCAATCGTGAATAAGGTGAATTGGACCAATCGCGCTTAAACTGATTATTGGTGGAAATAATCAATGGGGATTGTCTTAATTTTTCAAACATTCGATTTTATTTTATTTTCTGCAAATTTAGAGCATTTTGAGAAACTAATTTGAATATTTTTATGATTGGCTCAATAGTTTTTTTATTTTTAATATTTTAATTTTTGAGGTAGCTGACGTCACCATTGACCAAAAAGTTGTGCCGTTGCCTCACCAGTGAATAATTTAAAAAACTGCCTGACAACACAACGTCACTTTCTCCTGATAGTAGACGTCAGTTAACATTCTTAGTCGGGGAGCCCAGGGAGGGAATTTTAATGTGACTCCAGCGCATCAGATTATCATAAAGGAGAAATCTTGCACCCTTTAATGTACCTGTACCAAGTATCAACCCTTCATATGGTCCCCACCATTGGTTGTGGGGGAGAACCCGCCAGATTAGTAAAAAAAAATCGATCCACAGAAATACTTGAGCGAGTCAGATTACGAAAAGGTAGATTAATTACGTTCAAAAAATTGTATATGATTATGTACCTTGAAGATGGCGGACATTAAATCACGACCGATACTTGCGAACTAACAGGTAGTTCACCTTTTCTCCGCGAGTCTACCGACATCGCCCCATGGAAAACGTCAGATTATTAGTGAGTATGATTTTTACAGTGTTAGTTTCAATTAAAAAAAAATGGGACGCTCTCGAGTATTTCAAGATTACGTTTTTTTACCAATAGAAATATGAATTATTACTTTGTGCCACATCCAAATCGTCAGACATTTTAATACGACACTTTTTAAGGTCTACTTTACATACACTTTGAATATCTGACGCGCTTGATTAACTTTTTTTTTGGATTTTCGACTGCTTGCCACAGACAGCCCCCTCGAGCTAATCGTCCGATTAATATGTATGTATTGGTTATCAGAAATAGAAAAGCGCGTTTACACTGTAAATAGCTGACGCGCTCGAGTACTTCTGTGCAACTATTTTTTTTACAGTTTTAAAACTGTTTACACGCCCTCCCCCCCCACTAAAATAGAAAACTTGTCAGAAACGTTTTTCTTTTTAGAACATTTTCTTTCAAATCCAATAGGTCGCCATGATGCTCGAGTAACTGCAAATTAGAATCCTCGCCTCCCCTACTATAAAAATACAATAAATTTTTGAAATCGGTTTTTATTTTTGTTTTTTAAAACGGAAAGTCGTCGACGAGGTGACATTATTGTTCGTTTTCCTGAGCAATACTTTAGCATTAACTTAATGAATATACAAAGGTATCTAAAGCTTTGATATCTTACTTACATCAAAATGATCTTCGCAACAGTAGGTACATTTTATAAACCTTGCAATATTACACGCCTACATCACGGCATCACTTTTCTCGCAAATCTTATAAAGAGATTATGAGACATGTTGCAGAAATAATCATAAAATATACAAAAAAACTAAACATTATTATTTGTTTACATTTTTGACATTTTTAATTTGACACTTGACAGATTGTTGAAAATACTTGCCACTTACTTTTTATTGTCTGAGGCAACGATACAAAACGGTACAGCCAATAATAACGTCACTTGAAGGGCAAGGAAGGTCAAGCGTATTTTATCAAAAATATCAATCAAATATGAACATTTTTCATTTTTGATTGGTTACTAATGATTAGTAACGCTATTCCTAGAAATGGTTTTTCAATTACAACATATTGAAAAAAATGAACAATGCCCATTGTCAATTTCATCACTTGATATTCGTTTAATATTGACGGATCGAAGATTAATTTATTGATTGTTTTAGAGTGTTCTACTCTGCCAACATTCGTTGATGTGATACTCATATCAAATTTTAATTTTCAGAGGTCTAAATCAAACAGCCATGACTATAGCAAAAGAAACAGCCGAAAAATTGCTTCAAGATGCTAGTCAAAACAGAAAACAAACACACACTTCTGCCCAAGACAAACTCAACATTTTGATTAATGACATAAAGCTTTATGAAAAAGGCTTGAAGTCGTTGCCCTCTGATGTGCAGCCCCAGTTTATAAAATATTTACTAAAATCGCTTGGAGGCGATATACTTTCAGAATTTTGCAAGTATGCAGCAAACCAATGTAATATGTCCGTGCAAGCTGATGTTTTAACAGTTGAACAAAGAAATAAAATAATCAATGACTTATCTGACGAATTTATGAAGCCATTGGTGTCGTTGAATGGAACATTGTCCGATCAAAACATGGAATCGTTCTTCCAAGCAGTAGATGTGTGTCTATCAGAGTTTGGAATGATTTTGAAAAAAGTTGATAAAAAGAAAGACAAGTAAGTGTTGTCATTTATTAACTTAACATTAAACACGATCTTATACGCTGTGTGCGCGAAGACAGCGCCTCCTTGTACATTATTGGAGGGCATAAGATCTGCCAATTCTCGCCAAATAGATAATTTGATAAAAAGTTTGTTTATATTATGTACCTACCTGAAAACAAAATTAAATAAAACTTAAAAACTTGAGACATACTTCACTCCGTGGGTGCCCCACGTGGGTGCCCTATGTCAGCACATCTATGACACATCGCCGCTACGATCGATTTGATAGTACCCCACCACCCAAATTGACGCCACCACGGTTGGTGCAGTGGCTGAGTGATCGACTGCTACGCAGCGTGTCGCGGGTTCTATCCCCGCACGGAACAAATATTTGTATGACCGTAGTTGTTCCGGGTCTAGATGTTTGTGAGTTTTATTTTTTGTAAACCGCACCCACGATACAGTAGAGAAATGCCTAATGAATTGAAATTCCCCATACTAGGAATTTCTTGTTTCTACTAAATAGAAAATAAAAATGTCGCCTAGAAGACTGATCGCAAGAAAGAAAAACACGCTCGGGTTGATACGGGCCTAGTTCATAATATCGAAAGTCACTACATCGTCAGTCGCTGTAGGTATGCCTATTGCCTACACATACACAAGCTTAGGTTTTTATAATTTTGGCTCGGGTGCTCTCGATATAGCGAACTTGGTGTACAGCTTACCCGCTAGAAGATAAACGTTAACGCTCAGTAATCTCTAATACATTTTCAACTTTATTAGCCGATAAAGTTGAAAATCTATTAAAGATTACAGAGCGTTTTTGTTCGTTTTGGTTTGCTATAGCTCAACAGTCTTTATTTGGTTTACAACATTATATACTTGGATATTAAGTTTAAAATCTATAAAAGACCCCTGTGCGTTTACCGTAACGTCGATTTGGAGTTCTGTCATTAACCCATCGATGCAACGTTTTCGTTAAAGCGACTGACGTCGCGCGTCGGTGTAATGAATTAATTTTTTTTTACCATCTACCTACAGATAATCGCACGTTTTACATAGGCAGCGCTTATAAGTCGTAGTAGTATGATTTCACTTCTAGTTGGTTGGCGACGACGCAAATCAGTCCAAGAGTAAGCGCGCTTACTGGCTGGAAAACTAATGTACATATACCTATCTAGATGATTTGGTTTGATTCATCATCCGATATTGTGCAATGTTATTTTATTTCGATTACCATTATGTTTTCAGACTTCTTATTCAAAATCACAGAGAAAAGTTAATATCTGAGTTAGAAAACTGTGAAGATCCAGCGCTGAGTCTTCATATGGCTGTGTTGGCAATTTTTACAATTGTTACTCAAAACATGTTGCATGCATCTGGACGCCAAGTACCAATTATTATATCATATTTGAAAACTCAACTCAAAGAAGAGGACTATGAGCGTCTACAGCTGTGGCATGGTAAGAATTGTTGTTGTATTCAATTACTCCATTATTATTGAAACTATAATATTTTAAACAGCCTCCGCGCCGTTACTTGGTGCCACTCATAATTTTATGTTACAGCTAACACATTTGCATAGTAATTATTGTATGTGGAAGAAGGACAATTATGAGTTTCCTCAACTTTTAAACAAAAAAAAAAGCGGCAGAAATACGCAAAAATGTCGCAAAAATAATAAATAAAATGAATTAGAGACACAGAAGTTCTACAATAAAATAAAAGAGTTATTTCACAAATTGTGATGTTAGGCTCTAGTTTCAATGTCTTTTGTTTTCAGAATTAGTGTCAAAATATTTGACGTCCTCTGAAGAAGACAAAAGCGCAGTTGAAGAAAAACTTATCCAAGAGCTACCATTATTGAAGAATATGGTTCAGGAGATTAAAAAATACAAGTGAAAACGTAACCGCCATTAAATAATTCGTCGTAATCGTACTCGTCTTTAAATTTAATGTAAGTACTATGCAGTCAGTTCAACTATTAAGGAGAGTTTGCTGACGACGTATTGTGAAGGCATGCATCATCTTCCTACCCTTATCCCATTTTACTTTTTCTACCATTCTCCCCTATCAGACGTCACAGTATCATTTACTCCTTTTTCTTTCATATCATTCCTTAGAAAATCCATCCATCTTTTCTTTGGCCTTCCTCTTCCTCTCCATCCCCATCCATCAATATTCATACTCATCACTCTCTTAATCACATGAGTGTCATCCCTCTTCTTCACATGGCTATACCAAGATAGACGTTTCCCTTTCATCTTTTTTCTGTAACAGGCGCCACTTTCAAACTTCCCTATAAAACTCATTCCTAACTTCCATTCTTGTTACTCCGCAAATCCAACCCAACATCCTCACTTCCGCTACATGCATTCGTTTCTTATCCATCATTTTCACAGCCCAGCATTCCGATCACAAATTCTGATCAATTTATTACGACAGGTCTAATCACGGATTTTTATATTTTCCCATTAACTTGAGAGGCATCCGTGGGTCGCAATTTATTCCGGTGACCTGTCGCCATTTCATCCATCCCGCGTTGATCCGGTGTATTACTCGTACGTCCCAGTCTACATCGCCGTCTCCTTGGACAAGCGACCCGAAGTACCGAAAGTCGGAGCAATTCTTGTAGTGCACAATTGACCTAATGGGCACAGGTGGCCTACCATGGACTCTTAAAGCGTGAGTCTTTAGGCTGTGAGAAAGAGATGGCGCTAGACGATTTTTATAGCTCTGTCTCTTTCTCACAGCCTAAACTGGATCGCGATAAGAGCTCGTGGTAATGGTCCAGGACTGGACAGAGCGCCGATATCGCAAAACAAATAATATTCAACGTCCAGTCCAGTATTGTGAAGTAATGCAGCCCTTTATCATCTTAGTATTTAGCATCTTAGTATTGCTAAATATCTCATAAGAATAAGAATAATAAATATAATGTAGACTAGGTACTAAAATTAATTTGCAGTCGGTAATTTGTATTCTAGTGGTAAACGTTATTTTCAAGTGACAGCTGACAGATTAAGGTCATTAACACCACCCTTCATAGTTGAACTGCATAGTATGTAGCGGGATTTGGGATTTGGTTATATCCAAAATATATTGATAATCTATTACAGTGTTTTTTATTGTCCAGCATGCAAGTATAGAAATATTTTTAGGTACCTATCGATTTATTTTTATTATCCGACGCTCAGTGATACATTTTTGCCCCTAAGGGAGCTTACCCATGGCGCGATTCGACCGATTCCAACTGCAAGTGAAAGTCAACCTGACCACTACGACATATGACAGAAAACAAGTTGTTATCTACGGGTAAATGAAAATCAAAACGATCGCCACGACGACGTCAATCGAATTGCATCATTATTTCTTAGAAACAAGGTTGATTTTCACTTTTAGTTGGAATCCGTCGAATTGCGTCGCATCGCGCCATGGGTAAAGTCCGGGTATGGTATCGTGTGCGTCAGAATGGCTGGTTGTCTGTGGCGTTGGTCTATGAGAGTTGATTCGAAAATTGCTACTTAATTGCTTAAATTTGCTACATAGAATAGAATAGAATAGAATATCTTTATTTGCGTGAAATATAGTACATTGAGGTGTTAAAATTATAAAAGTTCAACATATTCCGCTTACTACTATTCAGCATGCAAATTGTTTTTAAAAACTAAGTTAATAAAATAATTAAAATTACAAAGAGATTCATCATCATCATCATCATCTCAGCCGTAGGACGTCCACTGCTGAACATAGGCCTCCCCTTTTGATTTCCACTTATACCGGTTGGAAGCGACCTGCATCCAGCGTCTTCCGGCGACCTTTATAAGGTCGTCTGTCCACCTTGCTGGTGGACGTCCTACGCTGCGCTTGCTAGTCCGTGGTCTCCACTCTAGTACTTTTCGACCCCATCGGCCATCTGCTCTGCGAGCAATATGGCCTGCCCATTGCCACTTAAGCTTGCTAATCCGGTGGGCTATATCGGTGACTTTAGTTCGTCTACGGATCTCCTCATTTCGGATTCGATCACGTAGAGAAACACCTAGCATAGCCCTCTCCATAGCTCGTTGAGCGACTTTGAGCTTTGAGATGAGGCCGATAGTGAAAGACCACGTTTCGGTGCCGTAACTCATCACTAGTAACACACATTGGTTGAAGACTTTCGTCTTGAGGCACTGAGGTATGTCGGACGAAAAGACATTGCGTAGTTTCCCGAACGCTGCCCAACCGAGTTGGATTCGGCGGTTGACCTCTTTCTCGAAGTTGGACCTACCTAACTGGACTACTTGTCCTAAGTAGATATATGAGTCAACAACTTCGAGTACCGAGTTTCCAACAGAGACTGGGGTGGGCACAACATTGGCATTTGACATAATTTTCGTCTTGTCCATGTTCATTTTCAAGCCCACCCGTTGTGAAACTCGGTCGAGGCCATCGAGCATCATGCTGAGTTCCTCCATCGACTTTGCCATGACTACGATGTCGTCGGCAAACCGAAGGTGAGTGATGTATTCGCCGTTGATGTTGATGCCAAGTCCTTGCCATTCCAGGAGCTTGAAGGCGTCTTCCATTGCGGCAGTAAACAGTTTCGGGGAGATAACGTCCCCCTGTCTTACGCCTCTTCTCAATGGAATCGCCTTCGTGCTCTGCTCCTGTACTCGGACCGACATGGTGGCGTTATTATACAAGCACTTCAACACCTCGATGTACCGATAGTCAATACGGCATCGCTGGAGTGACTCAAGTACCGCCCATGTTTCCACCGAATCGAAGGCTTTCTCATAGTCCACAAACGCTAAGCATAATGGCAAGTTATACTCTTCGGTCTTCTGTATAACTTGCCGCAGCGTATGGATGTGGTCTATGGTACTATAGCCTCTTCGGAAACCAGCTTGTTCGGGAGGCTGGAAGTCATCAAGTCTGTGTTCGAGACGGTTCGTGATAACCCTTGAAAACAGCTTATAAACATGACTTAGAAGCGTGATGGGTCTGTAGTTCTTCAATAGGCTGTTATCACCTTTTTTGAAGAACAGCACCACCTCACCTCTACTCCATGTTTCAGGCGTTTTGCCCTCAGAGAGGACGGAATTAAAGAGCTTCTGGAGGACTTTAAGTACCGGTGTTCCACCCGCTCTCAGAAGCTCTGAAGTGATTCCGTCCTCGCCCGGCGCCTTGTTGTTCTTAAGCTGCTTCAGGGCCATCCTAATCTCGTACAGACTGATGTCCGGGATATCTTCGGTATAATGTCGGGACAGCTTGGCTCTGGGATCTCCTACCAAGCGGTCAACGGGCTTTGCGACCGAAGTGTATAACTGTCCATAGAACCTCTCGATCTCGCCTAAAACCTCTGCTTTGGTCGACGCTATGCTGCCATCCTCCCGTTTCAGCTTTGTCATCTGGCTCTGCCCAATAGACTTGTCCTTTGCGAACACTTTAGAGCCTTGGTTTCGCTGTATGGTCTCTTTAACACGATTCGTATTAAAGAGACGCAGATCATGTCGCAAGGACTTAGATATCCGTCTATTGAGCTGCCTATATGACTTCGCGTCATCGGAAGACTGCAACTGTAGCAAACGTCGTTCAGCCATGAGGTTTAAGGTTTGCTCGGTCAATTTCTGGGGTCTATCTTTACGACAGGGTCTAAAAAACTTAGACCCTACCGTGCGGACAGTTTCCACTAGCCCGTCGTTGATCTCGTCCACTGACACTAAGTTCTCAAGGCAAGCAAAGCGATTAGAGAGCTCGAGTTGAAAGCTTTCGGGGTTTTGAATATGGGGCCGAGTAGGTCGGAGCGTAGACTTCATCAGGCTGGACCTTTCAAGTTTAACATTGATATTCAGCGAGCCTCTTACGATTCGGTGATCGCTACCGGTTTTTACCCTGTTGATCACAGAGACATCGCTGAATATCCGTTTCTTGTCGGTCATGAAGAAGTCTATCTCGTTTCTCGTGAAACCATCGGGACTCAGCCAGGTCCATTTCCTGTGAGGCGGCTTCTGGAAGAAAGAGTCTTCTGTCTTCGTCTTATTGTGTAAATATTTTCAATAGTAGTTTTAGTAGTAGTGTTAGTAGTACGAAGGAGGATCCATGTGTCACTATGGAGGATTCTCAATCGCAAGGTGAGACTACTAGTGGTAGGTTATTTTTGCCTGGTGATGGCATGGGGTTCACTCTGGATAATAGTCATTTAAACTAGTCAGTAGGACAACAGAAGATACCATTAGCCATATAACATCTACTAGCAATAATGTATCTTCTTGCAACCAAACATCTAGCTTTAAAAAAGGGCCTCAGCAGAACACCTTGAAATTGTTCCATCAGAACATTCAAGGTATCTCTTCCAAATTATTAGAAGTTGAAATGTTTTTAGAAAAAACCATGTATGATACAATCTGCTTTACCGAACATTGGTTAAAGGACTACCAAATGATACTTAATTATGAAAACTACACTGTGGGGAGTTGTTTTAATCGTAAAAATTTGCTGCGTGGAGGTTCCCTAATATTAGTTAAAAATTCTTTAAAATTTAATCAACGTAATGACATAGTAGGTCTCTCGGTTGAACATTGCATCGAACTGTCTTGTGTTGAGCTGGATAAGCATGTAATAGTGTGTGTATACAGACCCCCGAACTATCAAAATTTTTCACTATTTGAATCTATAATGGAAGATGTTCTGGCAAAGCTTGTAGTCAGGAATAAATCTGTAATAATTTGTGGCGATTTTAATATCAATATTTTAGAAGAAAATTCAAATAGCAGTAGGTTATTAAATCTTTTTAAATCATTTGATTTGACTAATATTTTTGCAGAACCAACAAGAGTAACTCCATCTTCTGCTACTTGTATTGATAATGTTTTTTGTAATTGTGAGTATTTGGATAAGGCTATTGTTAATTGTCTGCCATCTGATCATAGCGGACAAATGGTAACTTTTAGATGTATTACAACTAAGCAGCAACTTGAAATTAAATTTAGACCAATAACGGCTGCCAAATTAAATAGCTTTAATAATTGCCTACAAAACAGGCTAAGTGTAATGAGTATGGACGATATGAATGTTAATAAATTTTATGCTAATTTCTTTTCAATAGTTCATACTGAATTCAATAAAACTTTTGAAAAGAAAACAAAAACCATTGACCCCAAATTTGTATTTAGTGACTGGGCGACTAGGGGTATTAGGAAAAGTAGGGAAAGACTATTTGAACTGTATGGCCTTAAGCCAATCATTAACACTGAAACTTTTAATAAGTATGTCGGTGCCTATTCAAAAATTTTTAAAAATACTTGCAAAGCTGCTAAAGCCATGCATATTAGCAATAAGATCAAATCGTCAGAAAATAAAATAAAAACGGTTTGGAAAGTTATAAATAACGAGACTGGCAGGAAAAAAAAGCCCAACACTAACTATGCTTTGCAGACATCTTGTGGTCCTATAAGCTCAAATCTGGAAGTAGCTGAAGAATTTGTTAAATTCTTTACTGATATACCGGTAAGGACTACGGAGGCTCTAAATTCCTCACCCGATATTTCAATAGCTTTATTAAAGGCGAACGTTTCGGGCAGCCCGGCTGATTTTAAGTTTAAACATATAAACCCTATGACAGTTATTAAAGCTTTCCGGGAAATCAAAATTAAAGTGACCGAAGATTTATGGGGATTGTCTATCAAACTGTAGCGCCATATTTGGCATTAATTTTTAATCTGTGTGTGGATCAAGGAGTTTTCCCTGATTTGATGAAGTTCAGTAAAGTCGTGCCTCTTTTTAAATCTGGGGACTCCAAAGATACTAACAATTATAGACCAGTATCCGTGTTGCCAGTCTTTAGCAAGATATTTGAGAAAGTAATGCTAAATCAGATGCTTAGCCACTTCAACACCTACAAAATCTTACACGATCAGCAGTATGGTTTCACCAAGGGACGTTGTACAACTGACGCCGGTGTCACCCTATTGAAGCACATATATACTGCATGGGAAGAGGCACAAGACGCCATAGGAATATTCTGTGACCTCTCCAAAGCATTTGATTGCGTTAATCACGATACATTACTTTCAAAACTTGAGCATTACGGATTAGGTCAACTTGCTCTTAGTTTAGTAAAATCTTATTTGTGTGATAGACAACAACAAGTTCAGATAAATGGTGTAAATTCACAGGGTTTAACAGTTAAAATGGGAGTTCCACAAGGCTCAATATTGGGTCCTTTCCTCTTTCTTGTATATATAAACGATCTACCCTATTTACTTAAAAATCAACTACACAATATGGTGTTATTTGCTGATGACACTTCCCTAATTTTTAAGATAAGTAGGCGAGCCCAGAATCTAGACGATGTCAATAATACACTGCGTCAGATCCATAATTGGTTCACAGCAAACAATTTAGTATTAAATGGAAACAAGACTAAATGCATTAGGTTTGCCTTACCAAATGTTAAAAATAGTAATTATGACATAGTGTTGGATGATGAGATACTAGAATTCGTCGATAAAACGGTTTTCCTGGGTATAACACTTGATTCAAGGCTACAATGGGGCCCTCATATTACAACTCTTGCGGGGCGATTAAGTTCAGCAGCATATGCTGTTTGGAAGATTCGTCAATTCACAGACGTTGATACTGCGAGAATTGTCTATTTTAGTTACTTCCACAGTATAATGTCGTATGGCATTTTATTGTGGGGAAGGGCGGCTGACATCGAGTCAATCTTTATTCTCCAAAAGAGAGCTATTCGAGCCATATATAATCTACGTAGGCGCGATTCTCTAAGAGAACTGTTTAAGGAAATTAACATCCTGACGGTACCTTGTCAATATATCTATGAAAATATAATGTACGTTAGAAAAAATCTGCATCTTTTCTCTAAAAGAGGTGACAGACATAATTATCATACTAGAAGTAGGAACCAATTAGTTCAGCCGGGCTTCAGACTCGCCAAAGTAGACTCTTCTTTCATGGGGTACTGTTTAAAATGCTATAATAAGCTACCACAAAACGTTCTTGAACTGAATGAAACGAAATTCAAAACATGCATTAAACGCACACTGTGTAAGCAGGCATATTACAAACTGAGCGACTATATCGCTGATGATAATGCTTGGCTCCATGCTGGTCCTGCTCCATGAGACAGTGAATGTACAAATAAATTGATATTGGAAGTATACTTAATACCATTGTTGGAGCTGCTGAAGACTGTACAACTGTATTTGCATTGTATAGATTCAATCTTCCTTGTATTATATAGTTTCATGGCCGACATTGTGTGAGTACTATGTGCTTCGGAGCTGTCATTCACTGAGTACCTACGTCTCTTGTTGACTTGAATGACCCTGGCGGCTGAGATTGTGTCATGCTCACTCAAATGTCTCGCTGATGGTGGCGCGTGTGTCGGATCATTTAGCTCCCTCCAAAATGGTTGAGCTGAATGGTGCTGATGCATGTGTCATGTTCGTGAACGGGCGCTGTCAGTTGAGACTGGTCATCTCTTAGCTGCCACGGTTTATTTTAATAATTATTATTGATCATTTTGTTTTGAATTGTCTTTGTTTTAATTGTTACTCTGGACACTTTTAATCAAAAACTTGCTACATCGTTCTCACATAGTGTACCACCTCAAATGAATGATGTAACAAAGGTTCTGTAATTATTCTGGCGATCTAAAAAGAGTGTCCATGGAGTTTCTTGCACGTTCTTCTCCATAGAGATCTACTTCTTGGAACGGGCATCTACGGTACTTTCACAGTTTTTATGTCTTGTGACTGGGACTGTAGCACCATAACTTATGTAGTGTTTAATAATATTCCTTTGATTGTCTATGACAATTCAAAAGTGCCTGTAACTGGCCTACTTGAAATAAATACTTTGATTTTGATTTTGATTTTTAGAGTTCATCATAAAGAGTTCCTCTTTCTCCAGAAAGTCGGCCAGCCTCTGTCCCCTAGGGTTCCGTTGCCCATACCCAAATTGCCCCACTCTCAACTCATCACCGCTTTTCTTGCCCAACTTTGCGTTAAAGTTCCCCATAACAACAGTGAAGTGGGTTTTGGAGCTATGTATGGCCCTACTAACGTCCTCATACATAGTCTCCACTTCATCATCGGAGTGTGACGAGGTCGGTGCGTATACCTGAATGACCTTCAGCGAATATCTTTTGGATATTCTGAGTATTAGGTATACCACCCTGCTCGACACACTGTCGATGGTTATTATGTTGTTTACGAGGGACTTGTGAATGAGAAACCCGACACCACCTTGGGACTGTTGGTCGCCCTCCCGGTAGTAGAGCAAGTTACCAGACTTCAGGGTTACGGTGTCCTCCCCCTCTCTACGGACTTCGCATAACCCCATAATGTCCCAGTGTAACTTGCTCAGCTCCTCTTCCAGCTCGCAGATCTTTTCGTCAGTCCTCAATGTGCGTATGTTGTGTGTTACCAGGGCCAGTCGTCGTGGGGGTGGGTAGCCGGATCTCTTCCGGAGATTCTTAGCACCCCCTGCTCCGCCGTTACCTTGACCGCTACCCGCGCCAGGGATAGCGGAGCTGCCGGGGACTGGGGGCCTGGTTTTTGTGGTCGTCATTTGGGGGTAATTTGCCTTAATCGCCACGCTTGGCAGGCGGGTTGGCGATCGCAGTGAGGATGTGCAGTACACGGAGGACGCTGCTGCCCGACCTCCGGTTTGTCCCGTAGTCGCCTCTTACGACACCCACGGGATGATTTGGGGGAGCGCAATTCTAAGCCGGCGCCCCACGGCATAGAGATTAATAGTTGTCATATATTATAATAAATAATTGCTGCGTAGTACTATTATATTATGTTCTGTGCATAGGATATACAACGTGTAACGTTAATGGCGCAAAACCTCTCGTGGGGTAACTCAGCCCATGTTACTGAACAATGTTTGATCAAAAACTTTTGGAAAAAAAAAGAAGCATGAAATACAACAGAAGTCCAGGGGAAGACGGTATCACCACTGAAGCACTTCGAGCTGGGGAGCCATCCTTACTACCTCATATCTGTAATCTATTCAACACCATTCTTAAAACAGGCACCTTTCCTAGCAACTTTTGTCACTCAAATATAATTCTCTTACATAAAAAAGGTGATAAATCTGATATTGGGAATTATCGTCCTAGCAAATCTGGTGATTTGAACAAATTCCTAAATTGGTTCAGTGAAATGACAAAAACAACTTTTCAGTGGTATTTAAAAGTAAGCTAAATCTAGTAAAACGTCGACAGAGCACCGCTGCGCGGTGCTCCTACTTCTGGGTGGTTTAAAAAAAAAAAACTTGGGAGGTGTCAAGGGACACCCGGATGGAACGAAGTTACTGTATACACTCAACAAAAATAATCGTCGCGACTCCACTCCACTCCACTCCGCTCCGCTCCAATCCGCTCCGCTCCAATCCGCTCCACTCCGCTCAGCTCTTCTCCACTCCACTCCATTCCATTCTATTCCATTCCATGGTAATAAACACTTACCCTCCTTTGCGTCGCGCAGTCGGATAAAAGTGTCGTGCCAACTTTTCGTAAGAATTTTATCCGTCCAGCCCCCTTTCACAACGCGCGATAAGGAACTTCGTTCCAATAACCACGAAGGGGATGGCGGGGTCTTTCAAACCCCGCCATCCCCTTCTAACCTAACCTGTCCGAGTCGGGGTGCCCCCAGTCGTTTTTACGACATTTTATTA
Source organism: Agrotis clavis (assembly GCA_954870645.1). NCBI lineage: Eukaryota > Metazoa > Arthropoda > Insecta > Lepidoptera > Noctuidae > Agrotis > Agrotis clavis. The sequence continues at coordinate 11,829,716 of OX940929.1, read as the reverse complement.
TTTCTCAGTGCCCCGTTTCGTACACACGGGGTCAAATCCCGATTGGAATAGTAACGTGACAAAAGAATACCGAACGATTACTTCGTTGCGGTCGGGTATGTTTTAAAATACCTAAACGCGAAATCTTAAATTTGAAAGTGTATACCCGATGTCAACACGGCCAGTGACGTCACAAATGTTAGGTAAAGGTACATTTTATTGAGTTAATTCTTTATTTCTGGATTTGAAAATATACCCGACGCCAACACGATCTTTGACGTCATGAGCGTTGGCTAAAGGTTCCAAATACGCGCCGACGACATTGTCCTTTTTACCCGACTACGGCAAAGCCAAAAGGAGGGTTATGATTTTGACCGGTATGTATGTATGTGTGTATGTATGTTTGTCTGTTCCCTTATATCTTCTAAACTACCTATCATTACATGACAAATGAGGTGTTGTTATAAGCGTCTCAGTTGTCCGCTGGTTATAGGGTACTAGGTGACGTGTCACCAAATCCAATATGGTAGGTGCTAGGTGATGTAAAGTCGTGACCAGTGCCGAATAAAGCCAGTGCGGGGCCCGTAGCAAATGTAACCATGGGGCCCTAGAGTTATATCTGGGGGCACGGCAGTGCCCCGCCAAGTCTCGAGCAAAACGGGCACGGCCGTACCATCTTTTCTCGAAGCGATTCGCGGCTGTTTCGCCCCCCCTATATCTTCGACGTGGACAAAGCTAGGAGTTTAGGTTTTCGGTGAATAATAGTAGGCATTAGAACAAGCTTAAGTTCGAAATTACATGCCAATTGAATGAATAGTTTAGGAGTTACGGTCGATCAAAGTTACACCATTTTGTCACTCACTGACTGACTGACTCACTGACCGATCATCAAAAATCTAAGGTACTTCTAGCAGACTTAGAAATTTCAAATTTTGCACCAAGATAGGTCATTAGCCACATATAAAGGAAAAATTATAAAAACATTAAAAAATAATAAACCATAGAAAACAATTTTATATTTGCGGTTTGGCAAGAACATTGTGTATGGATTTTGACTGCATTGTTAACTTTGTTCGTTGTTTAAGTATTCAATTGGATGAATACATACATAGAATAGAAAAGAATAATATAAATGTAATACATAGACTACAATTAATATAAATTAATACATAAAGTTCATAATTCATTAAATTAATAAAGCTAAAACTCCATTGTATTGCGATAAATATTGTATGCGCGCTCGATAGATGGCGTTGTACCTGTCTGAATCGCGCTATGGTTTCGTTACAGAGCGCAGTATAAGTAGTACTTTAAAATAATTCAATAATTTTCATTTGATAGCGCCATCTATCTATGAACAACCATTTCGAAACTAAAAAAATATTGTAGCGATATTCGGAGAACTTAAGTTAGCCGGATTATATAGTAGACTAGCGACCCGCCCCGGCTCCGCACGGGTGCAATCTTTATAATATTATTAAAATTGCGACTATAATTTTAGATTTAAACTATCCTATCTCTCAAGTTGGATCGAACTGCACATGGTGTGCGAATTTTATTATAATCGGTTAAGTGGTTTAGGAGTCCATTGAGGACAAACATTGTGACACGAGATTTATATATATTAAGATTTATTATTGTTACTGAAACAGTTATTTAGGAAAATAGTTTATTAATATAACATAGACATTTGTAGTTACATATCTAGTTGTTTACGTGTTATTTAGTTTAGTTACATTTAGTTTGTAAGTTAGTAGATATATATTTATTTAGTTATTTGTTAGTTAGTTTAGTTCTATTTAGTTTGTTAGATAGAGAATGGGTCCTAAGCAAAACAGTAGCTGAAGTCCAAGAAATTATGAGGACACCTAAAAAAAAAGAAAGAAATACACTCACAAAAAATAAATGAGATCCCACCAAAAACATTAAATGTAAAAAATGCCAAGTCTCTCGATGCAGTCTTTCCATCGTAAAAAGTTTTGAGATCTCACAGAAGCCAAGTCCTATTCAAATTATTTTGTAGTTATAAATCAACATTTAGTAGTTATATCAATAGTTTTCTTTATATTATAACTATAGTGACTTGGCAATGAGCACAAGTAAAAACAAATAAAACGGCATATTTGGAGGAGTTGAAAGTTACACACACCGCATGCATAAACATTCTCTTTTATTTACTTTATTTTATTCTCTTAACATTCATCATTTACTTTCATAAAGCGATGGCCCGTAAGGTATTCTTAATTATTGTATTGGAACATGTAGTCGGTAGTGACCATCATGATTCACACATAACAAATAATCTGATCACAGGTCTCGTCAGTAACATTTGCACATAATTCCAGGCAGCAAGCAGCTTTTAATTTGTGCTCATTGCCAAGTCACTATAGTTATAATATAAAGAAAACTATTGATATAACTACTAAATGTTGATTTATAACTACAAAATAATTTGAATAGGACTTGGCTTCTGTGAGATCTCAAAACTTTTTACGATGCAAAGACTGCATCGAGAGACTTGGCATTTTTTACATTTAATGTTTTTGGTGGGTTGCCTTTTTTTAGCGATAAATCCACGGTAGCGTAACGGTAGTAGCCCTTTACGTTCCGGGGTCACGGTAATGAGATAAGTCTCGCGACCCTCGAAGGCTTTGGCCCTCTAGAGGGGGGCCCCGTCATCATGCTGACGCTCTTTGAGGCGCGCGTGGAACACAACACGCCGTCGACCCCTGGTCCATGGTCGGACAGCGAGTCGCCCATTATCATCCCTGATGGCGTCAGCGTAGTATGTTACGCTGACGACACGCTCGTCCTGGCGCAGGGAGAGTCGCACGAGGCGGCGGCCGACTTGGCGACGGAAGCGGTCGCGACAATCGTCGACAGGATCCGGCAGTTGGGACTCGTCGTGGCGCTGCACAAGACGCAGGCCATGGCCGCGTCAATGCGCCACAGTCGGGTTACAACATAACGGTAGGAGGAGTTCGCATCTGCGTCAGGAGGACGATGAAGTACCTGGGACTCGTCCTCGACAGCCGGTGGAACTTCAGGGAGCATTTCCTGAGTTTGGCCCCAAGGCTGAACCGGGCAGCAGCCGCCCCAGCGCGTCTATGCGCCGGGGCGTGACCCCGCTGCCTCGAGAAGTCGAGGCGCGGCGGGAAGAGCTCCGGCGCGATCTCAGGGCAGTATGGAGGGGACGACTGTCGCGACCGACGGCCGGGAACGCCGCAATTGCGGCGGTAAGACCCCCCTTTGAGGAGTGGCTGGAGAGACGTCATGGCGTCCTTACTTTCCGCCTGACGCAGGTCCTCACCGGGCACGGGTGCTTCGGGAGGTACCTGTGTCTAATGCGGAAGGAGGAAACGTCTAAGCTGGGTGTCACCACTGCGAAGATCGCCCGGAGGACACGGTGGAGCATACGGTGCAGGACTGCCCCGCTTGGGCAGAGCACCGACGTGTCCTCACGGCTGCGATAGCGGAGACCTCTCGCGCCCGGCATTGGTTGCGGCCATGCTGCGGGGCGAGACGGAGTGGGAAGCGGTCGCCTCCTTCTGCGAAGCAGTAATGCTCGCGAAGGAGGAGGCGCGCCGCGCGCGAGAGAGGACAGAGTCCTCCCTCCGCCCCAACCGCGGTGGTGGACGCCCACGGCGACGGACGTCGCAAGACGATCTCCGGCCACCGTAGGCGCGGGCATGCGGGCAGCGAGTAAAAGGCAACTCACTGCCCGACCGTGGACCATGCCCGGGTCGACGGCGCGTTTTGTCCCACGCGCGCCTCAAAGAGCGTCAGCATAATGACGGGGCCCCCCTCTCAGAGGGCCAAAGCCTGCCGGGGTCGCGGGATTATTTCCTTACCGTGACCCCGGAACATAAAGGGCTATTGAAGGACACCGTGGATTTTAGTCAGTAGAAGTCTGACAGTCCCTCCCGCCCTGCCCGGGGTGGGAGGACTCATATATGATGATTTTACCACGTTAAATAAAAAAAAAAATGTCGAACAGCTCCCAACGCAACATAGAAATAGGGGGTGTGGCGACTGAATATGTCCAAGAGTACATATACCTCGGCCAAATAGTCTCTTTCCAGGCACGACAAGATAAAGAAGTTGTTCGACGCACCGAGAATGCCTGGAAGAGCTATTGGTCGATGAAACATCTAATGAAGGGTTCTCTGCTTCTTTCACTAAAACGAAAGCTCATGGACATGTGCATTCTCCCCACCCTCGCGTATGGTGCGCAAACATGGTCTCTCACAAAGAACCAGAAGTCCGCACTTGGAGTCTGCCAACGAGCTATGGAGCGAAGTATACTGGGTGTCAAACTTACGGACCGCATTAAAAACTCCATACTTCGCTCCAAAACACAAATAGCCGATGTTGGCCTAACAGCTGCAAGGTTGAAGTGGCACTGGGCTGGTCATTATCTGAAATATACGTATGTCGGATGAGCATTGGGCAAAAATAACTACTCAGTGGATCCCAAATGGCGGTAAACGACCACGCGGCAGGCCCAGAAGGAGATGGCAGGATGAGCTGGACTCATTTTTAAGGGATTGGCCTACAATTATTGCACTAGATCGCGAAAAGTGGAAGGAGGGAAGGGAGGCCTTTGCCCTGCAGTGGGACGACACGGGCTTATAATAATAATAATTGTTTTTATCTTTTCAGTTATTTCACATTTTTTCACGCAGTCGGGTTTTTTGTTTTTTTTTCTAATATTTTATTGTTATTTTAATATTTTTAGTTTTTGTTAGCATGTCAGTCCAAATTAAATTGAAACATATAAGTTAAGTTATATATATTTTGGTAAACCATTTTTAAAATCCTTTAGAAAGGTATCAAAATACCCCACTTGATAGAATGTGAGAGATTTAAAAAAAAATATTTTTAGTTCGGCCCTTTGCACGCGACTTCGACTCGCACTTGGCCAGTCTTATGTACCCAGTAGTGATGTTGCGAATATTCGCATTCGCATTCGCAAATATTCGCATGTTTTTTGATATTCGCATTCGCATCGGCATAAATTGATGCGAATGTTTGCGAATATTTCTGAAAAACGATTGTTTTATTTGCTTCTATGATTTTTTGAATATGGAAACTATATTTAACGGAATAGTCTTGAAGTAATCAACTAAATTGAAATAGTTCTGTTAGTCCAATTGTATTAAAATAACAGAATCGCAACAAAAATGTCAAAATTCCTTTTTATCGTGATAAAATCATCAAATGAGTCCTACCACCCAGTTATATTAAAAAATCTACCACATAATTTTGCATTTATGAGAAACAAGAGAAAAACAAAAATAAAATATTCAAAATTATTTTTTTAAGTTCTTTGTCCATGCCTGTTCCGGTGGGGTGCTATGACAGGAAACCTCCACGTGCGCCCGTGGACTGGAGTTCCCTCTCGGATACGTCCGGGGGGAAGACCAGTTTTTCGGGCCGGTGCACCCTGGGATGCGGGCAAAAACTCTTCCTTAGGCACTGTGTGCCTAAGGGGTCTCTTTGCCCGTATGCGAATAGCCTGTCGTGTGGACGCTCCAACGCGTGTCCCTCTGATTAGCAGAGGGCACAGCGGTGGAGCGGGCTTGCGGACGGTGAGTTATGGGTAGCTCGCCGTCCGACCAAGGACCAAGCCCGGGTCGGTGGCGCGTCGTGTTTCGCGCCAAATGCCTGCTGGGGTCGCGGGTTTTTTCTTAACCCAGGTTACCGTGGCCCCGGAACGTAAAGGGTATAGGAAGGAACACGGGTGGATTTTAGTCAGTAAGAGTCTGACAGTCCCTTCCGCCCCACCCAGGGCGGGAGAACTCATTTGATGATTTTAACACCTAAAAAAAAAAAAAAAAAAAAAAATGCCTGTTCCGGTGAAAGGTATAAAAAAACCAGCTCCAGTCTAAACTTGTTGAATAAATTTTATGTGTTCAATGAATGAAGTTACATTCATTTAACTATATCCACTTGGCCAATGTTCGGTTAAATTATGTCTGACATGAAATGTCAAACCCATCTATCATTTTGCGTGCGTTTTATTTAAATGTCAATATTCGCATTCGCATTCGCGAATATTGACATTGAATATTCGCATCCGCATTCGCATTCGCGAATGTCAAAAATCAGACATTCGCAACATCACTAGTATCCAGTGACACTCACGTTTAATGGCGGCTCTACATTAGTGCCGTAAAGGCCCGTGAACAGATGCGATCGAGAATGTGGATGGTTTTCGCGGGGTTCACGCGCGTTCGCGCCTGTTCCCCGATTAGTGTCGGTATTTTGTCCCGTGACAAAGGGTTCGCGCCTCCTTCGCGCGGCGTTCACGGATACCCATCCACATTCACGGCCGCGTGAATTTAATTAATTTATTATTATTTTTTATTTTTAATGTAATTCTGATAACTGTTTCTTCATAGAAAGTCTGAAATGAATTTTATTTAATTAATAAAGAAAGTTTTAATCATATTCCTACAAAGAAAAAGCAAACAAAGTTATTGCAGCAGCAGCTTCTACGTCCATTTCGCGGCAGGTTTCACGAACGACTGAGAGCATCACGATAATGTGGAGGGCACGACTTGTGCCGTGAATTTACGGCGAGAATTCACGGTGGCGTGAATTCACGGCACTAATGTGGAGCCGCCATATATGACGAATCTAACGACACCTCTCAAGTTAAAATCCATCAAGCCGTTTAGGCTGCAGAGCGTGCCAAAGAAATATACCCACATACATACATACTTACACTCGAAAAACATAACCCTCCTTCAGGCGCAGTCGGGTAAAAAGCGCCGCGTTTCAAAAGCGAAGGAATGCATTTTAGTTTCATTTCGGCGCTTTTTTAATTATGGAAAAAAAGCGCTCTTGCGTATTGGCACTTTCTGTCATTTATTATACAAAGGCTCAGAAGCCATGCCAGATAACACGGGAAAATATTATATTGTTTTCTCGGATGGTTTGACCATGGTTTGACATTGGTTTGACAAATGACACATCGTTTTGACAATCGTGTTGCAAAGTCAGTGCAGTCAAACGTCAAACAAATGTCACAACAGAACAAGATCAGTCAACGAACGCCTGTTGTATAGGTTGTAGGCTTGTTATGAAATTGAAATTTTACGATAATGTTAAAGATAAGAATCATTAATTAACAGAGGCAATTAAGTGTAAATAATTGTTCGAATAATTTAAAGGGAGTTTTGTAAGTGTTGTATTGTGAGCTTTTTTCACAGTATAATAATATTAATAAAATAGCACCATGTGCTTGTGAAGCGGAACCGCATATATATTTACAAGTCTGTCAATTTATATAACTGCAAGATGGATATAGAGCCGAAAGAAAGTTCAGATTTACTGAGACCAAGGAGTAAAATTGAGGTGAATGGAAATTTAAATCATGAAGAGCCCAAAGGAGTTCCAGACGGCGGAGTACGAGCATACTCTGTCATGGTCGCATCGTTCCTCACAAACGGTCTTTTCTTCGGTGTTATAAATTCATACAGTGTCATATACACTGTCCTTGAAAAACAGCTGAAAAATGAAGGAGTCTCCAACTCGGAAAGTCGTGCTGGTAAGTCCTTGGATTGAAATACATTACTCAGCCAATTTAGATATTTTTCATCATTTGAAAACTCTGTACCTATCGAATTACATTTCGAACTTGCATAGCTATGCCTATTAGCTACACAATCATTGAACTAATACAATAATATGTGCACATGCACAATAAGTATGTCTATATGCCTGCATTTAAATGATTACATCAAGGATTTTTCTTGAGGGAATAGATTGGGGTACTATTGTTTGATTATACTTGTTGCCTAATTATATGCCTTGGTAGAAATTGGAGCATTTTAATCACAGACCACTACCAACAGAACTGCTAAAAAATCCTTTTTAAAAATTAAATCACTTGGTAATAAATTGACCTTTATTGATTTCTTTGGATTTGATTGACATATTTATTGAAATGACCAAAATAACTATACTCACATCATTTTCTGTTTAAAGTTAGAGAGATGGGTAAATAACCTAAAGGCGAAAAGAAAATCATGAATGCACAAAAATAAGCAAATGCATGTAAAGGGCTTCAATTAAACAATCACAATCATATATGACGTTTTTTAATGAAAACAAGATCTAGACAACTAGACCTAAAAAACGTTTGACTTTTTTCTTTTAACAGTATGGATAATAATGATAAAAAGTCTTATTAATAATAAATTGTCATTGTGTAGACAGTCATTTGTAATGAATACTTACTATTATTAGACATGCCCTTTGATACTATGTCAATGAAAATCAGAATATAATAGCAGATGTTCAATATTCTCTTATCACACCAGTTATGTTCCAAGGACTGGATGGGTTATCATATTGATTGATTTATTTACAATATGTACCTACTATGCAGCAGTATATATATACAATAACATACAAGGAATCCAAGTAGGTACTTAATAAAGATATTCTTTGTTTTAATGGGTTGAACTTATGTTTGGAAAATGAAATGCAATTTAGCACTAAGGCTAAAGTGAATAAAAGGAGAAAATTATTATGACAATACTGCATGATTAAAAGTTTGGAATGTAGATTGTGTCATTTACAATGTAGATTTTCATCTTAATGGAAGGTGTAACTTTATAAGAAAGCCTTCAAACTAGATATTGATAAATAAAGTTATGATTTTTCATACCTACTTTATCAACCTCTTGGTAAACCACACACATGAGTAATTTACCAGGAAACAAATATTTCACTATCAAATTAATAACAAACATTTGAATGTAATCAATGAATAACTGTAACCTGTTTGATAAAAAATGAATCATTGCTTGATGGCATTTAGGTCAAGCAGGAACATGTCGAGTGTAGGAACATTCTGGAATTACCTAAATGAAAGTTAATTTTGTTAAGGTTCCATTAGCCCATGGTCTTTAATTCCAATTAAGTACATAATTCATGTTTCAATTGATTCTGCTGACAGACAGAGATGTGCTCAATGTGGTCATGTAGGTTGCTGCAACATAAAGAATACCTATTTGGAACAAAAGTACCTATTACATAAATGTAACATAATTATGTCATAAATGAGTGCAGCAGTAGCAGACAAGTTGAAAATCGTAATATTTAATTAATAATTAGAATCTGCGTAATTACTAACAGACCATGCAATCTACTCATGCACATTTTAGAAGGGGACATTTGGCCTGTGGGCCAGTTTTTTCGTGGGCGAGATGTCCCATAACCCGCAGATACTTCGAGTTCAAAATAACAACATGTTTTGTTATGGAAATGTTCATACTATACCTGAAACCACTCTAGTATGTAGGTACTTGATAGTTAATAGGCCAGATTGTCATGTGGCGCCAAGCGAAGCGCACGTGGCGAGCCGGTCAGCCGGCGCCCGCGATGAAGGCCATCACTTCATTGCGTTCAATTTCATCATGCCTTTGACGCGCCGTCATTGCAATCATTTAACAGCTTACCAAAATCAATGGCAGCATACATTAGGTACATATTTATATGAAATACCTACCGATAGTTCTATCGGCCAGTCTAGTTTCTGATAAGACTGGGCTGTTTGTGTATTTAAATTCACCATTTGATCCTTCTCAAAATCTTAATATTTATAACGATATTTAGGTAATCGTCTTGATAGAATTTACAAAACCACATGTAGACTAAGCGTTTTAAAAAATGCGTGTGAAAAACCCCTAAAACCCTTCTTGATAAAAATATTAGATTCATAGATAAGTACCTACCCATAAATCAATGGATCTTATCAAAAATAGTAGTTATCATTATCAGAACCCATCTGTTTGATACGCGTAAAAATAAACAATTGTGGCGACACACAAACGATGCGACGGACGCCACACAAAAACCGCTTATTTTTCGCGTGCTAACTAAAAGTACTGTAACTTTAGGATGTCGTAAATGTGAATACGTTGCAATAGTATAATTATGTAAACATATAAATAAACATATTAATTTAGAAAATGTGCAATGATCAACTAAATCATAATTTTCCTGCTCTTATTCTATCTTACTTGGGGTCAGCGCAACACCATTTCTTTTTACATTCTCCCCTGTCAGACGTCACAGCATAGCGTCATTTACTCTTTTTTCTTTCATAATTATCATTCCTCGCACAATCAACATCTTTTTTGGAGTTCCTCTTCCTCTATAACCGTTAGTATTCATACTTATCAACAAACGATTCCCTTAATTATTTTCCGTAACAGGTGCCACTCTTAAGCTTCCTCTACGTTTTCTTACTATATCCATTCTTGTTACCACACATGCATCACAACAATCTCATCTCCGCTACAAGCAATTACATCTTCTTCACAAGATCCATGGATCACAAGTTGTTCCAGTGACCATCCTAAACGACCTGAGGTACCGAAAGTTGTAACAGATTGGTAAGGGCGTTCCGATAAGAGTAATTGGCACAAGACTGGAGAAACCACCAGTATCGCAAAACAGATGTTCTGCTTAATTGCAGGCTAACGTTCTCCAAACTTCGCCACCACACCTCCAATCTGCTCTGGACCTCTAAGTCGTTCCAGTCTAATATCATCGGCAAAAAGAATAACCAGTGAGCCTCTTCCTAGATGTCCCATGTCAGAGCATTCATTATCATCAGGAAGAGGTAAGGGCTGAGAGCCGGCCCCTGGTGCACGCCGACAGCCACATTGAAGTTGCTGGTAGTGTCCACTGCACACCGGACTTGGGTAGTCCATCGACTATACATCGCACGGATCAACTGCACATACTTCCCAGTTAAACACTCCTTAAGGGCCCACTAAAGAAACTCCAGACTTTCTTAAACAAAATACCCATAAACCAATAACCTAATATTATATAAAAAACAAGGATTTGTCAATTATGTCTAGCATTAAATGCCATAGAATGTGACAATGTACGGTCTTATTATCCACGCCAAACTACGGAACAATGAAAAATCGTGCTTGAAATTTATGGGACGAACCCTAAAATACGGGATATTTTGTTCCGTTCCTGAACCACCTAGGACCTAGGTGGTTCAAGAACGTAACAAGATATCCCGTATATTATAGGTCCCGTAGGTTATTGGTTTATGGGGGAATTAACATAAGGCCCTAGGTTAGTTCCGCTTGATAATAACAGTCACAAATTGCATAATCACTGATTAAAAAAAAAAAGAAAAAAAGCTGATTATTAATCAGCTTTTTTTCTCCTTTCATGCAGAGGCAAGTAAAGTAACTGAAATAGCCGTACATAAAATGCGTTTTCGTACCACTTGCTCAAAAAAGTGACATTCTATGCCACAAAAAGCGTACATAACAATAGTCATTATTAATCTGTTAGAAACAGCTTTCCCTAGGGAAAGAAAGTTGTACTGAATTTCATTCATCCTCTAGGGAGAGAATGTGATTTGAATTTGGAATACTTACCGATACTGAACTACATCAGTCTGTCTTTACAACATTGAGTTTGTATTTAAAGCAATAAACAACTTTTTGAAAAAGGAATACGCATTTACTATGCAGTTATGATTATTCAATACAATTACGAAAACCGTCGAGGCCGTATGAGCTTGATGCCTTTGCTTTTCCGACAAAAAAATATTAGTCTAGGAATTTGCCGCGTTTTTGTTTTTTTAAATACAATTTTAATTTATTTTTATGAATAAATTAATATTCTAATATAAAAACGTGGGAAAAATAAGTTACGATGTTAAATCAAAGCGACAGTGACAGTGAATTGTCTGATTCCATCAGTGCAAATGCTGCCCCAATTATAAATAATTTGCTTCCAACAAAATCCAAGGAAAATTATTTAAAAACTTATGAAGAATTTTCAACGTGGAGAAGTGCGAAAGGCCTATCAATTTCAGAATCAGTACTTCTTGTCTATTTTGATTATTTATCCAAGACAAAGAATCCGCTCAAAACTGAAAGCTACAATAAGCATCTGGCATCTTATCTTCGCCCGTAACTGACATTGCACCACCACCACTATCTCCGACGTTTACTAGCTGCAATGAAACGCAAGTTCCTCAGACGCAACTTGAACAGAGAAATACTCAAATTAACTCATCAACAATAAATGTACCCAACAAAAATATTACTCTTTCAATAAATAATTGGACCAATGTTTCAAATATTAACTTTTACTTTTAATTTTCATTATTTTTATTAAATGCTTATCTTATATTATTATTGTGTTATTTTTTTCGCAAATGGTACGAAAAGTAGAGTATTTTCCTCGGTGATAAAGCTGTCTTAGTCTTGGGTGAACTTAAATCCCTCGCTACACTCAGGACTCGTCTTAAATCCCTCGCTTCGCTCGTGATTTAAGGTTTTAACACCCTCGCTACGCTCGGGAGTAAACCTCGAGTCCTTCGTGACGCTCGCGATTTAAATCGTCACCCGCGACAGAAGACACTGCTTTATCCCCTTGGTTAATAATCTACTATTATTTACTTATTCGTCATTCATTCATAGTACAAAACTTGTGCAGACGAAAGTGTTGTCGTGATTTGTACTGCGGCTGGGGTGTAGTGATGACCCGATTAGATTACGAGACATTGTGTGTCACTTGTCAACTTTAACTGCTTGTTATAAATTTAGATTTTTCGACTACCACGTTGATTGATGAACACATTTGTATTTGTGTAATGTGTAAGTAACGCAGAAGTGTGCCGACTTCACATATTTATACACTCGTAGCCCTAGAAATAGGTAGGTCATAGTATAAAGGTATAGGTAATTACATTAGCGTTAAAAAGTAACATGTATACAATACATGTATCTTTCTTTTTTTCAATTATTTACACTTGCTTTGCTTATTGTGTGATTTGTGTGTCAACCAAGATTTAAAATACTGTTCAATCAATCAATTAATTAAAAAAAAAACGATTTTTGTTCCTTTTGATTTTTATATATTGAAAATACACAGTATAAAACAAGTATTAAGTATACGTGTATGATTGTATTTTCAGGCTAACCTTTCGAGTATTAATGAGATACTATTTCGAAAAAAATATTAAAATAACATTTTTCTTTCGCAATTTTCAATGCTACTACAGATTCTCCATCAATGTTTCAACAAAAAATATCAAAACAAGATTTATCTGTCTACTTACTCTAGTCTTTTTCTAATGCTGAATTCTCACGGCGCGTGGTGGTAACACGCGCCAAGTTGAACTACGCACTCTCCCGATCGCCGCCCGACATTTAAAATCGGATGCGTCAGCTTACGCCGCGCCCTGTGCACCGTGTAAGGTTGGTTTCATTTACCCCGCAGCTCCTGCCCCGTCTCCATATTAAATTAATAGTTTCACCGACACCTCTAGAGTCTAAACTTTAGACTCTAAAGTATAAATTGATACAATGAGCTCGGGGACTTAGGCCACCCCGACTCGGACAGGTTAGGTGAGAAGAGGATGGAGGTGTTCTCAAATCATTATCATTAAAGCTCCGTTTAAAGCTAATCCCATGAGAGCCCTTTTCTCCAATCAACTCGTGATCATCTGCTCTGCAACTAGGAACCTATTGGGAAGTAGGTTTTTCCTTCATTATGAACAGCACGCGAACGTAGCGCTGATGTTGATTGAGTTAAAGAGAATTGGGCTGTTGTAGTAGTAGGCGTAATACTACCGGATGATAACCTCTGCCCTTACTTTGGAAAACAATTGCGCGGCACTCATCTTGTTACTGAAATTAAATAGAACGGCAAAAAATTAAAATAACAGAAACTGAATAAGTTACCATTGATTTAGAATTGCCAAGTTGATTTATGCTAGGCTATAACTCAAAACTTCTACATCTGATTCTTAAAAGTCAATATTATCTAGGGCTATATCTTGGAAATGGAGATATCAAACCATATATTGTCGAACGAAATAAAAGTGTGAAGTTCAGAACTTTAACTTTACGTTAATTACATAATTATCATAAGTATGCACATCATTATTACAATTAGCTGTCGGAATTTAATTTTGATCTGCTGGTCGACCCAAAAGAGACACACATTATCCTTAACAATAAGTTATTTAATAAACACGACATGAAACACTCAAACATGTCCCAGTTTCATGTGATAGGTGAGATCTATTTCGAGGAAATGTGGTCGCTTGACTTACTTAGTCATTTCCTTGATTTCTGTGTTGTGATGTGATGTGAATAATTGACGACATTGCAAATTGTAGCCAATTGCGTAATGGCTTCAATCAAACTGTTAAAGAAGATCAAACAAAAACTAGGCAAACGCGAGTTGAGACTTAAAGTGCTTAGTCTCTGAACAGAAATAAATTGCAGAACAAGCATCCTTGTAATTTATGTGCTTATAATCATTTCATCATCTTATCCAAATAAAACATTACACACTCATATAATTTTGTTTGTTTCTTTCTTTTCGTTTTATGTTCTAGACAAGTCCATTATTCAATGCCACTTCACATTAATAATAGTACCTAATCAAAAAATTTCGAAAATTTTCGCGCCCTTGTATTAACATGACACTTTTCTTTTTCAGCTCTGGTGGGCGCCCTTACTATGGGAACTACTTTCTTCTTATCGCCTTTGTCTGGTGTGCTAACTGGTGTGTTAGGAATACGACTTACCGCAGTGTTAGGCGGTACAATTGCTACTGCGGCCATGCTTCTATCTTCTTTCTTCGTTTATAATGTTAGTGTACTTTACTTCACGTATGGTGTAATGTACGGGTTAGGAGCATCTTTTGCGTACACTCCTTCGCTAGCAATTCTTGGTCACTATTTTAAAAAGCATTTAGGTCTAGTAAACGGCGTTGTAACTGTAGGTAGTTCAATATTTACAGTTATTATTCCACCACTAATGGAATACATGATTAAGAACCATGGATTAGAATGGCTCTTTCGGCTATTAGCTGTTTTCACTTTTGGCGCTGCAATATGTGGCTTCATATTCAAGCCTGCTCCATCAATGGTTATTAAAGCGGCCAGGGAAGATGATAGCTGGAAATCATTGTTAAAATCTGTTGTAAACGTCCAAATATGGAAAAATAGGAAGTACAGACTGTGGGCATTATCCATGCCCGTAGCACTGTTTGGATATTTTGTCCCGTATGTCCATATTAAAAAATTCATAGAAAAAATGTTTGTTGATGTAAATACTAATTTGCCGTTACAATGTATAGCCGTCACTTCTGGCTTGGGAAGATTAATCTTCGGCTTCTTAGCCGATAAACCTGGTGTTGATAGAATATTGTTGCAGCAGATTTCCTTTTACGTTATTGGAACTTTAACGATCATTCTACCATTTGTGAATAAGTTTGGTTTATTGGTAGCGATTGCTTTAGGTATGGGAATATTCGATGGTGCATTTATTGCATTAATCGGACCAATAGCATTTGAATTGTGTGGGGGTGCGTACGCGGCGCAAGCTATAGGCTGTATGTTAGGACTTGCTGCTGCTCCCTTGTCAGTGGGTCCTCCTGTAGCTGGCTACTTGTACAGTCTTCATTCATCTTACACTTTGCCATTCGTCCTCGCTGGTATATCTCCACTAGTCGGCGCCACTCTAATGTTTACGATTCGTTTCCAACGAGTCCCTTCCAATGAAGAACCTACAAATACTAATGGTGTCGCTTCTCGTCCAGCTTCTGTGCTTGTAGGTGAGTCATAAAAACCACATTTGAATCAATTTGCATGATATATTTTTTTAATAACTGTAATCTTTATTCCATGTGCAATGTGATAGACAAAGCCGTAATATAAAGTTATGTCCCTATGGATATAATTATGTAGGTATATACCGTAACATAGTTAGTCGAAAGTGATTAATTACTATGTTACGGTCGCAATTTAGTAATATAATTATCTGACTAAACTAATCTGATGATATTATAGATAATAGTATAAAATAACATAAAATCAGTTAAAACAATACATTGATTTTTATTTTTTTGACATAAAATAAGAAAGCCGTGGGATACCGGCAGAGTAGAATAGTATCCCCCTTTGTACCAGGTGTCGTAAGAGCCGACTAAGGTACCAGAACCGAGTAATGGCGGTATAACCATTCTAACTGACGTAGCTAAAATGGCACAGGGCGAGGATGGGCAGCAGCATCCTCGGCGCGAAGCTACGTCTCTGCGATCGCCACCACGCCTGCCCAGCGTAGCGATTATGGGCAAACCCCCCCTTTAAAAATGACTGACACTAAAAAGACCAGGCCCCCAGTTCCCGGCAGCTCCGCTATTCCTGGTTACGGTAGCGGCCACGGTAACGGCGGAGCAGGGGGTGCGAAGAATCACCGGCAGACGCCCGGCTACCACCCCAAACGAAAACTGGCCCTGGTAACACACAATATACGCACTTTGAGGGTAGACGAGAAAATTGTGGAGCTGGAAGAGGAACTGAGTAGGTTACACTGGGATATAGTGGGGTTAGCTGAAGAGAGGGCGAGGACATGATAATCCTAAAATCAGGTAACCTACTCTACTACCGGGAGGGCGACCATCTATCTCAAGGTGGTGTCGGCTTTCTCGTTCACAAGTCCCTCGTTAACAACTTAATTACCATCGAAAGTGTTTCGAGCAGGGTCGTATACCTAATACTCAGAGTATCCAAGAGATACTTGCTGAAGGTCATTCAGGTGTACGCACCAACCTCGTCACACCCAGATGATGAAGTGGAGACTATGTATGAGGACGTCAGTAGAGCCATACATACGTCCGAAACCCACTTCACTGTTGTAATGGGGGACTTCAACGCAAAGCTGGACAGTAAAAGCGATGATGAGCTGAAGGTGGGGCAATTTGGATATGGGCAACGGAACCCCCGGAGACAGAGACTGGCTGATTTCCTGGAGAAAGAGGGACTCTTTATGATGAACTCTTTCTTTCAGAAGCCGCCTCACAGAAAATGGACCTGGATAAGTCCCGATGGTTCCACGAGAAATGAGATAGACTTTATCATGACCAACAAGAAACAAATATTCAATGATGTCTCAGTGATTCACAGGATAAAAACCGGAAGCGATCACCGAATGGTCAGAGGCACGTTGAATATTAACGTAAAACTTGAAAGGTCCAATCTGATAAAGTCCACGCTCCGACCTACTCGCGCCTCTATCCAAAACCCCGAAGGCTTTCAACTCGAGTTGTCTAATCGCTTCGACTGCCTGGAAAATTCTGCGTCAGTGGACGAGATCAATAATAGGTTCGTAGAAACTGTCCAAACGGTGGGCTCTAAGTACTTTAGACCCCGTCGTGCAAATAGACCTCAAAAACTCTCCGACCATACTCTAAACCTCATGGCTGAACGACGCTCTTTAAGACTGCAGACTTCCGGTGACGCCGAGTCATATAGGCAGCTCAATAGACAAATTTCTAAATCCTTGCGGCACGATGTACGCCTCTTTAATGCTAACCACATTAAAGAGACGATTGAGCGTAACAAGGGCTTCAAAGTGTTCGCAAGAGATATGTCTATTGGGCAAAGCCAGCTGACAAAGTTGAAACGAGAAGACGGTAGTACAGCGTCGACCAAAGCAGAGGTATTGGAGGAGGTCGAAAAGTTCTATGGACAGCTATACGCTTCGGTCACAAAACCTGTTAGCAGCGCGGCCAAAGACCCAAGAGCCAAATTGACCCGACACTATACCGAAGACATCCCGGACATCAGCCTGTACGAGATTAGGATGGCCCTTAATCAGCTAAAAAACAATAAGGCGCCGGGTGAAGACGGAATCACTTCAGAGCTTCTGAAAGCGGGTGGAACACCGGTACTTAAAGTCCTTCAAAAGCTCTTCAATTCCGTCTTGCTCGAGGGTACAACGCCAGAAGCATGGAACAGGAGCGTGGTGGTTCTATTCTTCAAGAAGGGTGACAACACCTTATTGAAGAATTACAGACTCATCTCGCTCTTGAGCCATGTTTATAAGTTGTTTTCGAGGGTCATCACGAACCGTCTCGACCGCAGGTTTGATGACTTCCAGCCTCCCGAACAAGCCGGTTTCCGAAAAGGCTACAGTACCATAGACCACAATTACATCCCAACTAGCAAAATAATCCTGGCATGCGATTAAAGAATGCTACCTGGACTTATAAAGCTCCTGAGAAGGTTTTGGTAGTTGCTACTACGCTTTTAACAGCATAAATACGTGCTGTTTTTACTCAAGTACGTTTTATCCGATAATTTGTACTTATATCCGTATATAAAACCATATTTCCTGACATATTTAGGATCAGGATTCCTATAAAAGCATGAAATAAGAGTAGTTACACTCAAGAGTAATTACTCCGGTAAGTTAGACTTATATGCGCCTATAAGATAACGTCTGCGGGCTATTTAAATCCTCATACTCTTGCAGAAGCATGTACCAGGAAGATATGGACTGAGGAGCAATTGCTCTTGTTATTTTTACTTTTAGCTTCATATAAGCTAATATTTTGTGGCCAATATAAGTAAATTAAAGTTAAATCACTATAAGTCATTTATGTATCTGGTATGGTTCAACATAAGCTTAGAAGTAACTGTTAAATGAATTTCATATCCACGTTTTATGAATAATAAACACCAAGATTATAACAGAACTCGGTATGACAAAATATTTTCTGTATTATTAAATTTTTTATTATTATATATTTTTTTAGTTTTATCATATGCCGTTTTAAACCTAGACATATTTATATTGGCATTCCACAGTAGTGTTATAGTCTAAGTAATCTCAAACAATCCTGGTTAAAACTCTTATGAAGCCACTTTTGCTTGTAATGACCAGTACAGGCGAAAACACGCTTTATATAGTTTTGAGAAATTCTATTGTAGGACTTGACATCAGCCATTTTGATTACAACAGTGTGACGACCGTTTTGCGAATTTTAGCGAGGGTTCCGGACATGGCACATTTAGAAAAAGTTAGAACTACGAAAGTACCAAGTCTATGAGCGATATTGAAAGTGAGGAAGAACTTTCGGATTATAACAAAAATTTAGAACTGTGTCATTCTATTAAAAACTGGGTTTACACTTCAATATTTCTCATTCTGCATTAAACTCTTTACTTAAAATTTTAAATATGAGATTAAACAATGTTTTGCCTAAAGATGCACGAACATAACTGGATACCAAGAAAGAAAATCTAAACATTAGTGTTTCAGCCCCAGTGCACTATTGGCACATCGGTTTGGTCAAATGTTTGAAAAAAATAAAATGACAATGTAAGAAACATTGTCATTTTATTTTATTTTTTTGAAGAAAAATTTCATTTACCAAATGAAATTTTTCTAAACATAAATGTTGATGGATTACCAGTTTTCAACAGTTCGAGTTTTGGCTTTGACAACCGGGACATATCTCAGATAACAAGAAATGTGTAACATTCCAAGGCCATTTTAAGTTCTTTAAAGATCTGAAATCTTTTTTGGTTAAAAATCGATCGATATCCAGGAACATCGGCATAGTCTTGTTTAAATCGTCAGTAACCTATTATATAATTAAGTTAAACAATGTTTAACCTAGCGCGTAGGACAAACCTGTTTAAAAATATGTTTTTAACTTATCAATATAATATCAATCGATTTCATCTGGGCACATTGCGGAACCCTAATCGGTAACAATGGCGAATATGCTTCGGTTTTGAGATATTCCAATATAGAACCAACATACTTATATTGGTCCTATATTACACTTGGACATGCTAAAAATACTTATTTTAGCACTATGTTACACTTGGAAATGCTTACTAAGAAAATGTCGGCTGCCTTCATAATATTAATTTAATATTAATTAATACTAAAATGTAAATAAGCAAATTTCAAGAGGCGCTTTAAAATTGTAACCCAAACCACCACAGATTTCACAGAAAATTCATATTCCCCTATGAATAAGCTACCTACTATAAGACTAACAATAACTTTTTCTATTGTGGTTGACATTAATAAATTCTGATTCATATAAATACTTAAACACAAGAAGTTAAAAATATTTTCACAGCGCACAACAACTTCCGATAGTCTCTTCGACTGTTCTAATTATGAGCTTACAGCAGCATTTCTAGGAGCGTATTAATCAAATTTACTACTATAACTTACTTATATTGAGATTAACAGGAGTAATTGTATTGACGTAATTCTATTTAAGGAGCAATATGGGCGTAGATGGCATTTCAGCGGACTAATATAAATACGTTATAAGTAAAAGTAGACTTATAAAGTGGGCCCTTTTCGCGACTTATATGTGGATATAAGTCTCATATAGTCCTCGATAAATGTGGTTCTAGGATAGCATTAAAACCACTTTTTGCTAGTTGGGATACGCTGCGTCAAGTTATACAGAAGACCGAAGAGTATAACTTGCCCTTATGTTTAGCGTTTGTGGACTATGAAAAAGCCTTCGATTCGGTGGAGACATGGGCAGTGCTTGAATCTCTCCAACGATGCCGTATTGACTATCGGTACATCGAAGTGCTTAGGTGCTTGTACAATAATGCCACTATGTCGGTCCCAGTACAGGAGCAGAGTTCGAAGGCGATTCCTTTGAAAAGACGCGTAAGACAGGGAGATGTGATATCTCCGAAACTGTTTAACTGTGTAACTTTGGAAAACGTCTTCAAGCTCCTGGAATGGCAAGGACTCGGCATCAATATTAATGGTGAGTACATCACCCACCTTCGATTTGCCGACGATATTGTTGTCATGGCAAAATCGATGGAAGATCTCAGCACGATGCTCGGCGACCTCAATAGAGTTTCCCAACAGGTGGGTCTTAAAATGAATATGGACAAGACAAAAGTAATGTGTAATGGCCATGTTGTGCCCATCCCATTGTCAGTTGGGAACTCGGTTCTAGAAGTTGTTGACTCGTATGTCTACCTGGGACAAACCATCGCGCTAGGTAGGTCCAACTTCAAGAAAGAGGTCAACCGCCGAATCCAACTCGGCTGGGCAGCGTTCGGGAAATTGCGTAACGTTTTCTCGTCCAAAATACCTCAGTGCCTCAAGTCGAAAGTTTTCGACCAATATGTGTTACCAGTGATAACATATGGCGCCGAAACGTGGTCCTTTACTATGGGCCTCATTAGTAAGCTCAGTATAGTCCAACGAGCTATGGAGAGGGCTATGCTCGGAGTCTCTGCGCGATCGACTCAGAAATGAGGAGATTCGTAGACGAACCAAAGTAACCGACATAGCCCAACGAATTAGCAAGTTGAAATGGCAGTGGGCAGGCCATATAGCACGCAGAACTGATTGCCGATGGGGCCGTAAGGTTCTCGAATGGAGACCACGCACCGGCAAGCGCAGCGTAGGACGTCCACCCACTAGGTGGGCAGACGATCTTATGAAGGCCACAGGATCACGCTGGATGCAGGCCGCTTACAACCGGTCCTATTGGAAGTCTAAAGGGGAGGCCTATGTTCAGCAGTGGACGTCTTACGGCTGATATGATGATGATGATGATGAAAATAAGAAAAAAAAATTAAAAGAAAAGAAAAGAATATTTTTTGTAAATTAATGCTTGTTTCATGCACCAGAAGAAGACGGTCGACGTTAGGGGCACCCTTAGGTCCGACAGGACGTTGACTGTCGTCGAACGAAGCCCCCGTATTTGTATCCCTAATACTATTACGGCCTTATCTATCATACTGAGATATACAGGTTGATTTGTAATTGGTCCATTCCTTGAAAAAGGTGATACTAGACCCAATTTGTTACGATTTTAACCCGACTCGGGGTCTAAACTGGCTTGTATTGGAGATATCGAACTTTAAACTAATTGCGAAAAATTTCCACCTTTCCCTCGTGGTCATGACCCATTTCAAGGAATGCACCCAATCACCCTGTATACATTTGCTTATTTATTTTATTATTATCACCGGTACATACTTATATAACCCAATGCCATAGTGAAGCAAACTTAATAATAACAATTTGTCAGCATTGTGAATATACTCCGTATAAAGGCAAAAACGTTTATCTCCTCTGCTACAATCTTCCTTCACAGTCTCTCACATGTTCTATTATAAGTTTTCTTTTTATATTCTATTACAGAGAAATCTCCGAGTCCGTTACTTGTCAATGGAGATGCAAATCAGCAGACGAATTTATAACGGAATTCTGCTTTTATCAGTTTATGAAAAAGTTACATTTGACTGCCAAACTGTTGCTGTTTGGCTGAAATACAGAAGATGCACCGGACAACTGCAAGATATAAAAAGCTGTGACGCTTTTCAGATGTTGAAAACGCTCGTTTTAAATAAAATAGTATAGCTGTAATGTAGCAGCTTAAAATGTAAGTAATGAAATCCATTTGTTATAATTATGATATCAGATGGACATTCTTGTTTCATAGTGTTGTCACTTTTTCACTGATTTAATCATCCGATTATCTAATCTAATCATCGTCATAATTATGTCAATTTTATACACCAAAGTTAAAATTGCCTTTTTGGTCGTTAAGTTATACTATAGTGTTTTAAAAAGCGCACAATGAGCATTTCCATACATTTAAATGATACTGCTGACCCATCATAGACTTTAATATTATTATCATAAGTTATTTTTTAGAGTTGATTACCTATATAGTTCTAAGATTAAGAGTTGACAAGTTAATAATTTAAGAATACATAAATTGCATGTACATTGTATGTTTTCGCTTACATAATTCTTTATTGTAACCGTTGGAAGTTCCTAGTTTAGTTTTAAAAAAATGTTGGAGTAGATTCTATTATAATAGCCCGAGAAGGCTTAGAAGATTCGCCAATTATAATATTAGACAATATGGAGTACACGATGTTATCGACAGCTCTCATGTATTTTTCATGTTTGGTTAAATGTCTGTGGATAATTACTATTATATTCGTCTGAACAGTTGGTACTGTGTAGCATGTATTGTATTTAGTGGTGTTGTAAATACCTATCTTATAATTTATTATGTCCATACCATATTATTCGTGTCCTTGCATTATGTGGCTGCATAAACTGTTCTACGTACAATTTATGTTACACGTGCCCCACAAATAACCGCAACTGAAAAGTACAAACTTATGTGGCTGTAGCGTAGGTTTTTAAACCACAGAGTACCTAAAGGTCGGCTTCGTAAAATGAGAAAAAACACGCACACAAAGACAGGCCATTCGTCAAAGCCATTCCTAGAACTAGTACAGCGAGTGCAGGTGCACTTGATACTTTGCTTCGGCAGATTAGACTATTGCGGGTTGCAGACCGAAAGCTAAGCTAACTTAGATTAGCTTAGCTCGCATAGTTGTCGAAGTTTTTCGAACTTATTGTTGCACATAAGTTCGAAAAACTTCGACAACTATGCGAGCTTCTACAATTATTATCTTTCATACGAGTAATTGTGTAAAGACTGTTTCACGTGTAAGGTTTATACCTCGGAATCCAGGACCAGTAAATGATTCTTCATATAAATTTTTGAAACGTGTTTTAACATACAGAGAAATGTTAAAAAAGTTGCCCGATCTCAATTTTTTAAATATTTTTTCATACAAATTGTATGAACGAAAAAAATTGGCAATTCTTGCCAATTTTTTTATGATGTTATTTGATTTAATTTCATGTAAGGATCATTTCATTGTATGGGAAGGAAAATGATTGTGCAACAGAAGTGGGTCAAATCTAGTGAAATACCTACTGACCACTACTAATACGACTTTATGCTGTAAAATATTTTGGTAAGTTTAACTAACTTCCGCCGTTCCGATTTTTTTCTTCCGAATAAATGAAATGATGATCCTTACATGAAACAGAGTCGAATGGCAGTAAAAAAAAATTGGCCAGCTTCATATAAACGCCAAAATTGACCATATCCAAAAATAGTTGAAGGTTCCCAAGAAAGTTTTCTCGTGTCTCTTACGGATCCTGATTTCTCCCTTTTGGCCTATTAAAAAAAATGAGATCTAGAAAAAACAAATTTCACATTTTTTTATATGCTGATAACAACACATTTCAAAAAATTATAGGAAGATTCATTGACTGGCCTTGAATTCCGAGGTTTTACTATTTTTACGTCCCTCCACTATAGCTTTTGGTCTGCGACTCGCAAAATAGCATAGCCGTTCGTACGTTCGTGCATCTGATTTCGACTCGTAATAGTCAGAAGACCTTCTTCTGTTTTATGGCTAAAATATACACATTGAAATCTCGTTTTATATCTCCCTGGTTTGCTAAGTAAATCTGATTGTTAATCAACTTTCAACAACAAATTAAATTCAATTCATTTTAATAATTCCGGTGGCAGTTCGATTTGTTGTGAGCCCATTTTCCACATGAATAATAATTTATTGATTTGCAAGGTGATATTACTAACTTTGCATTTTTTTTTTAAGTTGGTATATTTTCCTACTGCGCAATAGGCATTTATTTACTTTACGTAGTTTATCCGCTTCTGTTTATTACGTCTCTGTAGTAATAATATAATACTACGCATAATGCGCATATAGGTTTATGCGTAGGTATTATTTTTAAAACCAATGAGATTTCATTTTGTGTAAAATCAGAATCTCGATAAAAGTGACTATATTAGTTACGTTCACCGAAACATTTCTAAGTAGGTAAGCTAAAAAATTATGAAAATCCTATTTAATTTTAAGTTGTCTTAGGTTAATCAAAGTTAAAATTAGATGAATCCATAGTCATAAAGAATGGACTGAGCAATACCTCAATGAAAATTACTCTTTAGAAAGAGAGAAAGCCATTCGGTGGCCATACCTACCCATCTCTTTTCTGTAAAACTTAGAGAATGCCAAAGAAAAACAATGGCACCGCCTAGTTCGCATGTCGATTGTCGCTCACACTTTTCTGCCCGTTTGCCAATGACATTTGAATAGGAAAGGCTCAATCAATTTTCTATGTCTATGGTTAAATAATATAAATTATTACTTGATACTTGGAAACTTGAAACAAATATGTGCAAATAATGTTGACTACGAAATTTCATGACATTTTTCTATATTTTCACCTTTCATGATTCCTATAATGATGTACCTACCTAGTTAGTAGCAGAAACGCCAGCACATCACCTACCCCGATCTGTAAAATTTTCCCAATCGAATATGAACCTTCTTATTTTGTGATAAAGTGGAAAATCTATTAAAGTTGACAGTCTGGGTTAGTTTGATGTGCTGACAATAATTTGGTTTCACTACTATAACAATCATAATTATTTTTGTTATATTATTATGTCAAAAGATCTAGTGCTGACATGATTAGAATTTAAATACCTATCGTCATTCAAAAGCTGTGATATAAAATTCATAATCATTGTTAAAGTTTCAAAATATCTAATGTAAGTTTTAATTATGTATTATAAGTGAGTGTGAAATTTTCAAATCTAATATGAGTTAGTCGTTAATTATAAAAATGATATATTTTATTAATTGTGGTGGCCTCCAAAAAAGTTGAAAAAAATCGTATATTTATAAAAAAAAATCGTATATTTGAAGTATATGTAGAAGAATACCACTGTAATTATTCTTTTTCGTTTAAAATTCTTATTACTAGTGTTTGAACTGTGCTTTTGCGATTTTATTTAATAAAATATAACTACGACCTAAAATGAAAAGTGAAAATTTAAACTAACTTTTGGAGGCTACTGTATATTTGACAATTAGGTGCAATTTAGCAGTAAGCAAAAAAAATATTTTAAAGAGTACCATAGTAAAAGTAAACTACTGCATAGTTAGATAATGAAATCAATTATGTGAAACTTTAAATGGTATAGTACTATAATTTTAGAAAGTTTATATTTATACACGGTGGCTCCCACTAAATCAAACCCCCTATGTTCGGGCATTTTTTGACTTCCCTTAATTTTAAGCATTCAAACTATTTTTATAACAATTAGTATAATTGTCTTTTTATAAAAAAGGAACACGAATAGATAGGTATAATTATAACTGGAGTGCTCAGAAAAGTACTGTGTCAATACCCTTAGTTTAAGGCATGTTCAGATGACCGAGCGGTATAAGATCAAACTAAAATGCGCTGGTGTGCTTCGCAAGTTCTACAAACCTGTATAAACTCGTTTAGTTGAAACAGCGCGATGCTGCGCGGTACCGCACGGTCATTTGAACTTAGCCTTAACCCAATAATACCAAATATTTCTATGTATTATTCTGATATTTATAAGGAAATAGATAATCTTTGGCCCAGTATGAACAAAGACTTGATAATATCTATGAAATAATAGTACAATCAACAACTTAGAATCATGACCCATTTTTGAAGTGAAAACTTCTTTAGCGGCGTTGTACACTTTTTCTGTAATGGGTAAAAAATTTAAAACTCGCGTCAGGGTCACGTGACCGTCAGGGTCACGTGACCGTCAGGGTCACGTGACCCTGATCGAAAATGAGTAAGACGTCATTCAAATTAAAAATAAAACATAGTAACAAAAAAGTTTTCACTTCTACCGGCACTCCTGGAGTGCAACCTTTTTTTTTTTTTAGTAAATTTGTCGATTTGTGTATGTTTGAAATCCCAGTATTCATTAGTTTCTCTTTTTTGAACACGTGCAACCCACCTGACATTTTAAAAAATAAAAAACTTTAAAAAAAAAATGTAACCGCCTTTTAAAGCAACCACAAAAAAGGGTAAAATAACCTTCAAAACTTTTCTTTCGGAAGTCGGAGACTTTTTTTTATTAATTTCATTGTCTTTTTGCCACCGACTTCCGAAAGAAAAGTTTTGAAGGTTATTTTACCCTTTTTTGTGGTTGCTTTTGAAGGCGGTTACATTTTTTTTTTTAAGTTTTTATTTTACTCTTTTTAGTTTAAATATTCAACCACAATTCTTGTCAAATACGAGTACATCATTTTCTTACATGAGTACTAGAATTTTGTAATCCGTAACACCGGTAATAACATCGTTAAAATCTCTTACATTCATAATTCCCTATCTCAAAAACTACTGAACCGATTTTGATGAAACTTGCAGTATTCCCTAAGTTGAACGATACCTAGTACAACAAAAAAATAGAAGAAAGAAGAAAGAATTACTTAAATCGGACTTGTAGTTCCGGAGATATGCGAACACAAACATAATTTTCTTACTTGAGGAGTTGTACCTTCCATCATCAGCTCAGCTACATGAGATGATGATTACCATACGCAAATACATAAATTACTTCATAAAATTTGCGAAAAACGATGTGTAGGCCTATAAAATTTGAGGGTTGCCCTCGATTTCTCCAGGATACAATCATCAGATCCTGACATGGTGACAATGGGACCACTCCTGAAGTATCTCCTTTCGAACAAAAAAATAATTTTGAAAATCAGTCCACAATAATTGGCGGAGTAATCAGGTAACAAACACAAAAAAAAAAACATACCGTCGAATTGATAACCTACTTCTTTTTGAAGTCGGTTAAAAAGACTATGATATTATAATTTTTGAACAGTAAAAAATATGTACTACTAATAGCGGAAACTACTAATAGGTAAAAAGTTTGAAAATGACCTTGCCCATGTCTTTATTTGATTTGATTCATACTTTCAGGGACATCCTGTATCTTGTCATCAGCTAATTTTTAAGAAAAATACACTTATTTTTGTTCATGCTGGGCTTAACTTGTATAATAGTGATGTAGGACAATGGTATTTTTGATGTACCTACGAATATTTCGAAACTAGAAGCTAACAAATATTTTCTGTGGAAAAAAATATTCGAACCACAGAACATGTTTGAAGTCCGCAACGCATGCGTAAAAGCGTATTATTTAAAAATAAGAAGCTAACAAACCGCCCGGGGTATGGTGATACCATTAAATGGTTTCAAGCTCTGTTTATTTCGATGCCTAACTAACCGAACAAATGCTACTGCATTTGTTCGATTAGAGCTTTTAGAGACATGGCAAAAATCATAGGGTAGGCAGTGAAATTATCATGTCTAATGCGTTGTAAAAAGCAATATTAAAATTATTTGTTAAAAACAGCCATTTCGTGTTCCTACCTTATTTTAAGATTATTTTTACTTAATTAATTATTTAAAGCACTACCTATATTAATCTACTTATATGCATTTTTAATGTTTAATTGTTGACATGTTCCTTATGTGTGTCAATGTGGTGAATTATTATTGTATGTCGACTCCTCATACATCTTCTGTCTGCCTTCAAACAAGTTTTACTTTCTAAATACATGTCAGAAGTATGCAGATGGTATCGAATTTATTATTATCTACATTATTACCTACTTGTGATCGTGTTGGTGCACACTTGACTAGAGGGTTTTTATCTCAGTAAGCAAAATAATAACTAAAATAAAGGGTTTATTAGCTGCAATATTGTTAAACCAAAGACAAAGAGCTGTAATTGCATTTTGTGAAAGTTAAGCATTGTTGAATATTCTAACACATATTATCTACAGGGTGCAATCTTAGTCGTGAGCAATATTTTAATCTAATGCTCTACTAACGATACTGAATGTATAACGCAACTCAAAAGCATTATTAATGCAAGTATGTAAAACCTTAAAAAATTCATAAGTGTTTCAAAGTATCAACGCGGCGCGTAGACGCGTTATAGGTACTGCGCTTTAAAATTTGGATACTTCAAGACTTATTGGGGATTAAGATTTTTTTTTATTACTTTTAGTGTTTACTAGCTGTGCCCGCGACTTCGTTCGCGTGGATGTCGGAACTTAATGTATTTTTTATAAAATTGACAAAGTTTCATACAAACTTTCATCCCCTATTTTATCCCCTTGGGGGTAGAGTTGATCAAAATCCTTTCTTAGCGGATGCCTACGTCATAACATCTACCCGCATACCAAATTTCAGCCCGATCCGTCCAGTGGTTTGGGCTGTGCGTTGATAGATCACTATGTCAGTCAGTCACCTTTGAGTTATATTTATTTAGATTTGCAACATTGTGCCTTTGCAATGTGACTTAAAACATTTTTAAGGTTTTCCAAACTTGATTTAAAAATATTTTTGATTTGCGAATTATTACCCCTAATGCAATCAGTATCGTGACTAGAGTCTTAGATTAAAGTATTGCCCACGACTAAGATTGCACCCTGTATAATTGACAATCTTGAATCCAGAAATAATGCGTGTCATTTTAATACGATAGGTATATTTAATGCGCAATATTTTTTTGTAATATTCAACATTGTTATTCTTCGATGATGCAGCCGGCTTTTATGACCGAATATTTTATAAAGGTACAGTCAACAAAAAAGATAAGTATCCTGGCAGTAAGCCGTTTTAAACGGTTTTTCTGCAGGTATGCTATACCTATGCCTTATGTATGTGGGTTTTGGTTGTATGCTACACAATACCATTTAAAACTTGTTTTTCGGATACTTTTCTCTTTTGGTGACTAGTGACTACATAGTATGAATGGATATAATGATAATTATACTTTATTACTTTTATTTGTATTATGTAAGTAAATGTTTCTGGTTTATATTAACCTTGAGAAATCATGCATAAAAATGAAATAAATTATTTTGCAGTTTAATTGAAAGATTTTTATTATCTAAAGTTATTTAAATTGATGCAAACTCATAAAAGACTGGATTTATTGTCGTAACAATGTTTTTAGTTTTTTTTGTACATAATTATTCATGCTTTAAGGTTAATGTGTTTTCTAAGTGCTGCGACATTAACCGTTCTTTGTATTTTTTTAATAATAAGAAAACTGACGCAATAGCTGATAATACCGGTATAAGCGTAACTAAGCAATTCGTTCTTGCGTGATTTAAAGAAATCAACACGGGCGGGCGGAAAAATCACGAGCACTTGTATAATGATAGTAGTAGCATTTTGCCCCATTAAGAAGATGCATGCTATTTACTTTATATTGGACAATCTTGACAATGAATTTAACAAATACCGCTATGTATAGGGTTGCCCGTCCGGATTTGTCCTAGTTTTGAGGGTATTGGGGAGCGTCAAGGGAGGTGTAGTCCGTTTAAAAAATTTAAGTCTTGGGCCGCCCGCGACACACGCACCCTTCACCATCCCCCCACCACTTTCACCGCAGTTGCCACGGTGTGCGCTTCCACTCATGTGCGGGCTCTGGACTTTAAAATCCAGGGTTTTCACGCGTCTTGCCATCTCAAAAATTTATAACCATGCAAATTTTTGAGATGGCAACCCTAGCTATGTAGTCAAACTTGCATGCTAGTTACACTCCATACTTACGAGGGATATAGTTATAGGTGCTGCTCGACCGAAGAACATGAGTGATACATTCTGTATGCCAGCAACAATGAACGGAGCTTTCGATTCACGGTGGCTTCGACTTCTATTTTTCGTTCCCCTCGCTTTACATGCATGATTGCTCATTTGTATAAACCTAATTCCACCCTGAAAGCGCTTCTGAAAGTTTCAGTTACCTTCAGTAGCTTCATCAGCTGCATATTAATGGGGCAAAGATATCAATACCCTTAGCACGAGTTTTCACTCTTTTACTTTACAGCATCTTTCCAGTATTTACAGCGTTTCTTGTATGAAAAAAAAACTTTAAAAAAAAATGTAACCGACTTCAAAACAACCACAAATAAAATTCAAAATAACCTACAAAAAAACTTTTGTTTCGAAAGTCGGTGACTTTATTTTTTATTTCATTGACTTTTTGTCACCGACTTTCGAAAGAAAAGTTTTTTTGTAGGTTATTTTGAACTTTTTTTGTGGTTGTTTTGAAGTCGGTTACATTTTTTTTTGAAAAAGTTTTTTATTTTGTCCTTTTTAGTTTCACTATTCAACCCAAATTATTGTCAAATACATAATTTTCTTAAAATTTTGTAATCCGTAGCACCGGTAATAACAACTAAAAATAAAAACTACTGCACCAAACTAAATGAAAATTTTATGGGACCGAATGGCAGATATTCTGTATCCAACAAAAAGAATCATCGAAATCGGACCAGAAACCTCGGAGTAATCGGTGTAGACAAAGTTGAAAACTTTTTAGGTTTTTGTTGATTTTTCAAAAAGTACTAGTCCGATTTTGATAAAATTTTAATGGGACCATTCCGGAAGTATACCCAATCCAACAAAAAGAATTTTCCAAATCGGTTGTTAAACGACGGAGTTATGCCCGAACAAACATAAAAAAAAAAACATACATCCGAATGGGGAAGGCAAGTGTCAAAGTGACAAGTGACAGTTTGGTCCCAAAAGAACTGTCAAATCAAAGGAATTTTCTGAAAAAAAACGATTTATTGATGTAAAATGACTAGATGTTGTGTAATAAGCTGTAAAAATGATGGAACATACAAATTTCCGACAATTCACACTATCAAGAAATAATGGGTAGCTGCTGTGACTGCCTTGAGAACAAAAATTGAATTTTAACTAAGGAAAAGCTATAAAATAAACAAATATACAGCCTTGCGAAGCCGAGACAGGCCGTTAGTTGAGTTTATTAATGGAATTCTATGATTATACCATAACTAAACAATCGAATACACTTTTCAAAATAATATCTACTTTTCTATTGGAGGTTAAGTACCAGTATTGCATCGCTCCATAAATCATGAAATGGTTCGTCTGGCGGAAGAATTATCACCTGGAACGAGTTTTGTGATAGTTGTGGTGTTAAGAAATTAAATATATTGTGATATTTCTCGAATCTAAATAGAAAAAAGGGGTAAAATTACTGACTTAAAACATTATGATATTTTATTAAAATAGAAAGTCAGAAGCAGCATTATATTCTTGTTAAAGGAGAGGACAGGTAAAACATACCTAAACTCAAAAATTGAAACCTCAACTACAAGTAATTGTGGATTTATTACGGTAAAATCAAATGTATTACCACTCAATTAAATCACTTTTTTTTCTCTTGTAGATGCACCGCGGCGTCTTAATTCTTCTTTTAGTATATGCACTAGCATTGACGAATAATTTCCCATATTTGTTTTGTATTTATACTCAATTTTTATAACAATAAATCTTGTTTGTTTTCTATACAAGGTCGACAGTAATCTGACGTAGGGACCAACTATCGCAGCGCCATCTACGATTAGCTTTGAGTTGCCATCCCCATTGAGAACCTCCTCCTTTTGAGAGTCGATTAAAAATGGAACAGCGCCTCTGGTGTGCGAAGAAGGAACAAATTTTCCTTGAAAATTGTCAATTTGAAATTGTCAAAGTTCCTGTTTACGTCTCAAAATACTGAAAACTCGTGCTAAGGGTACAGGTCATTCATGTAAAGGTGGTGAAGTAGAATCTGACCGCTTCCTCTCAACTGATAAGTGGATTTCTGGTGTAGTACCTGAATCCTCCAGGAGTGTGCTAAGAGGATCCAGGGTTAGGCGACTCAAAGTTGAATCAGGCTATCGCTGTGTTTACATCACTCTATCTTAATCAGCTCGCTATTCCTAAAGACATGCCGACATCCTGGATGGCGAAGGACTGTCCTCCATTGCCCCCATACATCATGAAATCGGGATTTAAGCGCAGTAAAAAACTTGTCTGATCGTTTTGGGGTGGCGGTAAACCCAGCTAAATGTCAAGCCATCATATTAGGGAGCCCCCATAGTTTGCGTAGGCTAAATGGGTTAGCAGTTCCACCAGTAATCTTTGACGGCGCTGTCATTCCGTTCAGCTCTGACGTCAAGGACCTGGGTTTGTATGTCGACACTTGCCTCGACTGGCGTAAGCAGGTCGCGAGTGTGAGCAGTAGGGTCACGGGAACGTTGCGGTCTCTTTATCGTTTGAAGAATGTTCTCCCTTCTCACATAAAGGCACTGCTTGTTCAGTCCCTCATTTTCCCCATAATTGACTATGGTGATGTGTGTTACTATGACCTGAATGCAGATCTACTCAACAAACTTGACAGACTTCTAAATAACTGCATTCGATTCGTATTCAATCTCCGCAAATATGATCATGTTTCCGCACAACGGTCACTTTTAAAGTGGTTGCCCATTCGGCAACGTAGAGCGTTGAGGGCTTTGATGATCCTATTTTCTCTTCTACACAAACCCACTTCACCTTCTTAACTGACTTCGCATTTTCAATTTTTATGTTCTGCTCACAGCAAGAATCTGCGTTCCTCTAATAATCGCCTTCTGCGATGTCCCTCCCATCGCTCTAGCCTCCAGAAGAAATCCTTTTTTGTTCAGGCGGTCTTTCTCTGGAATGAACTGCCCCTGAATATCAGGACGGCAACTAATCGTTTCACGTTTAAAGAATTTTTACATAAGAAGCTAGCAGATTCGATTAATAATTAATTGGTTGGCAGTATTTCCATTTATTTTTCTTTTCTCTGCACAAAGTGTGTATATATGTATTATGTATGTATGTATTTATGAATGTATGTATGTATTATATTGTATGTATTTATTTATTTACTAGCTGTGCCCGCGACTTCGTTCGCGTGGATGTCGGAATTTAACAATGAATTTTTTAGTGCGAAGCGTTTAATTATCGCCACGTTTTTCATTTATAAACCCTGTATTTCGAATTCAAGAATATTTAACGTGTTTGTAATAAACGCCCTCTGTTGTTCAAAGGCAGTACCATTCAATTGCTATTGGATTAGAGTAGTTTGTATATCGATTTGAATTCGATATTGTTTAATGAATTAAATTAATGTTGGTATGGAAAAAAAAATTGATGGAACCTACTCTAAATCCAATTTCAGCGCGCGTGAACGTAAAGCGACAAAAAGAGTTAAAAAACTCCAAAACAAATAAAATTCTTAGATTTTTTGTCAAAGAAACATGTACTACTTACCTACAACGGACATACAAAAAGATTAACAAAAAAACCGGCCAAGTGCGTGTCGGGCCACGCACAGTGTAGGGTTCCGTAGTTGCCCATCAAAATACTTATGCGAATTAACTAAACTGATTCGCTGAATTTAATTTAAAAAAGAAGAATTTTCTAAATCGGTCCAAGGAGTCTTTGAGAAATCGGGGAAAATACATAAAAAAAAGATTACGACGAATTTAGAACCTCCCCCTTTTTTTGAAGTAAGTTAAAAATAGTTGACAATAAAAACCTACCTATCCCCAAAAAACATACCGTAAAAACGTACCTATTACAGCTGTAAAAATAAAGTTGACAAACTTACATTTGCAGTTGAAGAGCATGTTCTCCGATACATTTTGTTTAGGAAAATATGTTATCCAAGTACATTTTATAAGTTGGTCGACTATTACTCGTAAAGTTGTAAAGCCTACTTAGTCATGATAATTTTCTTTTAAACTTCGTTATATATACTACTATTGTGAATTTTTTCACACCCCCAAACATAACCGTTTAGCTGGTAGAGGGGGGGGACACTCGAGTCGAGCAAAATTTAGCACTTTAAAGCTTAATATTTCACAAACCAATTTTTTTATCAAAAAATTGTTAATGGAAACTATCAATATTTTTTAAAGACCTATTTAATGATACCCCACACTAAGGGGTACGCGAGAAAAAAAAAAACATCCCCTCTTTACGTGTACAGGAGGTACCCTAAAAAAAAATATTTTACGAGATTTTATTTTACCACTTTTTCGGCACAACAAATCCGTATATTTACACCAAATTACAGCTCTCTAGTACTGTGCGTCTCTGAGCTAAACTGCGGACAGACGGACGGACGGACGGACGGACGGACGGACGGACGGACGGACATGGCGAAACTATAAGGGTTCCTTGTTGACTACGGAACCCTAAAAATAAGGATTTGGGCTCAGCTTATATTATTATGTAGGTAAGATTTAGATTTTGAAAAGGTTGCTGGAACAATTTTATAAACTTGTCCACTCCACTCCACCCGCTCCACTCCACTCCACTCCACCCGCTCCCCACCACTCCACCCGCTCCACTCCACTCCTCCCACTCCACTCCACTCCAACCGCTCCACTCCACTCCACCCGCTCCACTCCACTCCACCCGCTCCACTCCACTCCACCCGCTCCCCTCCACTCCACGCGCTCCACTCCACTCCACCCGCTCCACTCCACTCCACCCGCTCCACTCCAACCGCTCCCCTCAACTCCACCCGCTCCCCTCCACTCCACCCGCTCCCCTCCACTCCACCCGCTCCCCTCCACTCCACCCGCTCCCCTCCACTCCACCCGCTCCCCTCCACTCCACCCGCTCCACTCCACTCCACCCGCTCCACTCCACTCCACCCGCTCCACTCCACTCCACCCCCTCCTCTCCACTCCACCCGCTGCACTCCACTCCACCCGCTCCACTCCACTCCACCCACTCCACTCCCCTCCACCCGCTCCACTCCACTCTACCCGCTCCACACCACTCCACCCGCTCCACTCCACTCCACCCGCTCTACACTACTTCACCCTCTCCACTCAACTCCACCCGCTCCACTCCATTCCACTCCAGTCCAGTTCACTCCAGTCAACTCCACTCCTTTTCAGTCCACTACACTCCACTTCACTCCACTCCACTCCACTCCACTCCATTCCATTCCATTCCTCCACTCCACTCCACTCCACTCTACTCCACTCCACTCCACTCCACTCCACTCTACTCCACTCCACTCCACTCCACTCCACTCCACTCCACTCCACTCCATTCCATTCCATTCCATTCCATTCCATTCCATTCCGGTCCATTCCTCCACTCCACTCCATTCCAGTCCAGTCCAGTCCATTCCATTCCATTCCAGTCCAGTCCAGTGTATTCCATTCCATTATGTTCGATTCCTTTAAATCGCTTTAATTAATTTCGGGTGAAATGATTCATCATCATCATCAGCCTATAATGTTCCCACTGCTGGGACACAGGCCTCCTCTCTGTGAGAGGGAGTGGGCCATAATCCACCACGCGGGCCCAGTGCGGGTTGGCAGATATCACATGTCTTCGAATTTTTGGTTCTAGGACATGCCGGTTTCCTCACGATGTTTTCCTTCACCGTTTTGAGAGCAGTGGTGATGAAATAAATTACGCAAAGTAATGCGCCTGGCGGGGTTCGAACCCACGACCTACAACTCGTAAGTCGGGACCGATACCACTGGGCCACCACTGCTCTCAATTGAATTGATTACGATGAAACAAAATACCGTACATAAATGTTACCTCAATCCAGGTTTTCTTAAATAAAACGCCATCTGCCGTGCGTTGAAATAATTATGTTTAAGTTTATTAATTGAATAAGTAGTTTTTCCATTCGAAGCTAGATCGCGCTACTGACCTACGCGTCTCGGTGTGAACTGACCGTAATTTTACTTCTGGAACACTTTAAATTCAAATATCTTTTGATAGACTGAACCGATTCCGATGAAACAAAAACTAAACGTTACTTCAAGGTACGGTCAGTCGTTGTGTATTAAAGTTATCTACAGAGCTTTCGTACATTTTAAGTGATGCCCGAACAAATAAACATACAAACAGACAAACAGACAAACAGACAAAAATTCTAAAAATGCTAGAAATGGGTTCTATTGGTTGTCCTTTAATAAACTGGCTTTATTTTTTGAGTTTTTTTTTAATGTACAAAAATTACTTTTCTACAGTTTTATTATATGTATAGATTTTCTTTCCTATTTATTTTTATATATTATAATATAGGTAATTATTTTTTCTCTAGAAATACTTCTCTTTTTTATTGTACCTACTATGTTTTATCTCTGCACCACCCCAAGGTAGACTGGTAGAAAATGCCTACGGCATTAAGTCCGCCGTTGTAGTGTTGTGCATAAAGTTTAATAAATAAATGAAAGTGCACAGAGTTGCACATAGTGGTCTAGTACAATCCTAACACCCTCATGAGCCATGTATTTGGCACCGAGTCACAGGCGATTCTAACAGTCTATACAATATCTTTTGGGGGACGGAGAAACAGTTGAAGTGGCTATATCAGCAGTATTAACCTTAATAATACTGGGAGCGGTAAAGCCGACACATGCGCCTGCGCAGCGTTCATTTCAAAGTAAATTTAAACAAAGTTTTGCTAGTCTTAGAACATTAGGCACGTTGCGTAAGAAATAAAAAAAAATACAATATTTTTTGAATAATTCTTTTTGGCTATTTATTACATAAACTGGTTAAGTTTGCGTAAACTTTTAAGTTTTTCGATTTTTAACTTATATTTGGATTAATTTTTCTAGAAAACTTTCGCCGTACGTAATTGATGAAAACCCGCCATAATCTCACACATCCTATTTGTTGCGCGGGAACTCTTTCCTCAGGCGGGCTAGGTGTGGACGCGCTGTGAGCCGGGCTTCCAAATGAGTACACTCTTAGTTCCAGTTCTTCCAATGATGGTGAATTCGTTTTCTGTGTTACCCAGCGCAGCGGTTTTGATAATCTACGAACAAAGTTTTCTCTTTAATGATCGCATGGTTTGGTTTTGAGAGAACTAGGAAAGGAACAGAATCTAGGATAACGTTTTACTATTCACTCTGTCTTAATTAGACAGACTCTTTGTTCAGGATTTGTACAGTTTTCAATCTGGTTTTTGGCAGACACATGTCCTAAACCTGGCATTAAAAATGGATATCGTGCTTTTCGTTAAAAATTTAACTTTAATGGTTAACATTGGCTGGTACCTATCTTTTCAAATCGGCCTTCCTTTATGAGTAATTCGTGGCGAAATTCGTAATGTGAATGTTATGATATTAACTTACTCGGAGAAATAGTCCATATCCCTCAAAATATCTGGTAATTCTCTTTGATCGACATCGGGAAATACAAGACATAGTCCAGCTAAGAGTATCGTGACAAACAACTCGATTGTCGTCTGGCTAATGTCTCCCATAGGGTGGAATAGAAACAAGAGGTAGCTGATAATGGAGCCGATTTGGCCGGTGGCATGGCAGCATCCGACAACTGTAGCACGTATGTTAATAGCGAACAAACGAGGCGTTATATTCAGAATCAACGCGTGTGCAAGAAGTCCTGAAGCCAATGCAATAGGAGATAGCATGTTACTTATGCCCTGGAAAGATTTGTACTTGATCAGTCAACAATGCACTTACTAAACACTTAGTTTGGTACAAGTGATTGGATTATGTTTAGATTATATGATGATGATTTGGTACCTAGTAGCAGGTAAATTATATTCTTTCGTAAATACACAATACACACTTCGATTAAAATTCTACATAAATAATTATTGTGTGGTGTAGTAAGTTATCTTTGTCTCTAAGGTCTAAAGAGAGCTATAATTGATTTCTATTGCCACATATCGATAGACATACAAATATTTATTGTTATACCTTATACATTACTGTAACCCCAGCGGTAGATACGCCAGTTATTATGATATGCACTAACAGCATGTATCTTAACGTCAACTTCACAGAAGACAATTTAGTCAGGCACCCGAGTAAAGCGACGCTGCAAAACACTTTCAGCATTAAGTAATTGACATCTTTTTCACTATACAGTCTTACGTATAAGGAACTCCATAGAAAATAGTACAGAATCCAAAACAATGTGGATGCGACAAATAAAATTCTTATGTTGTATGTGGCTAACATGCCTCCAACACATGTCGTCGTTTCATCTAGCGAGTTATACGCCTGTAAAGAAAAGCGAAAATATCGTGAAACATTTCTTTTTTACTTAGGTTAATCTGATAGGGACTAATTACTTAGTATAAACTTACAGACGTACTCTGTGGTTAACAGGCCTTATCTTGAAATCATTACACAGATTAATTTCATTTCTCTTGGCAGCATCTATTAGAAGTTTTTCAGCAACACGTATTTTTCTGTTATGTAACAACCACTGAGGTGATTCTGGGCTCCACCTGAAACGTGTCGTGTCATTAAAAAAGTTTTGGCAGTGGGATCTTTTGCAAGATGAGGTTAGCCAAAAATTGTGTATGTGCTCATGCGTTGTAGCGAGCAACTATGTACTTACCTAAGCATCATAAACTACAGGTACTGACATCACTACAAGAAACTATTGGAAGTTGACGCAAATGTAATGTTAATATTGTTACAAGTTATTTTTTAAAGTCATTGAATAAGGACCACCTTCTTATGGGTTGTGATACATCTTCGTTACAAACCTAACTACTGGTTAACTGGTGAAATGCGTGGGTGTACATTGTTAGGTTCATCTCAGTCTAATCTCTATGTTTATGTTAGACGGGCCTTTGTCAAGTAGTGATCCTTGACCATGAATTTGGGTTAATCCCTCGATTTAATTGACTTAACCGATTCGTTGCGGATGGCACGTTTCAGTGCCATCACTTTCTTTTGCGTGTGGCGTTAGGCACGTGGCACGGATGTGTGTCATTTTAAAATTGATGGTAACTCCTTATTTTTGTTCGCCGCCACAGCTAGAAGTTAGCGAAATTAGACATCGCAACGAATCGGTTAATGCGATAATCCGTCTAATCCAATCTTCGACCTAACATCTAAGTACTTATGAGGGAAGACTAGAGAGTTTGCGAATTGCGTTGTGTAATCGTAAGTCATATTCTATTAAAGTTTGAGAACGCAAAGATATTTGTAATTCTCTGTCTACATAAATAGAGCATGAAGAACTGTTACAATGTAATGCGCTAGTAACTCCGATACTAAAAGTACATTGAAAAGATGTCAACTATGCGGTCACCGGCACTTGATCTACATTTTATTGGAAAACAGATGTACTAAAATGTTAATTGGCGAAGTACTTGTATTGTATTTTACAAGGAAAATGGTAATGTTTATTACCTTAGTAGGATTAGACATAAAACAGCGTAGATGCATGATATGAAGCTGAATGTTTCCGAGTTCGGTGCACTGTTTGCAAGAGGAATCATGCATGCTATGGCGATGAGTCTCGGACACATTGTGATGAAACAGAGCAATGTGCGCCAACTATTGCTTGCTATTTCGCATACTGAAACCGAAGGCAGTGTTAACAACATCTATTTTACTACTTCTTGTAAATTCAAGGCACAGAAAAAGTAACTTTTAAGTACGATTGGAATAGCTCCGTAAGCTAAGGTAGACAATAACTACCTTAGGCCTGGAACGTAAAGGGCGAAGGATCACCGTGGAAAACAAAGGTCTTCCTCAGCTCTTTTTGAGGAGTGGCTGGACAGGCGCCACGGCGTCCTCACCTTCCACCTGACACAGGTCCTTACAGGACACGGGTGTTTCTTCGTGTCTGATTTTCAACTGAGTTTCAACGTGGTCTCTTCCACAATGTTCCTATATACTTAACCATTTTTAATCATTTACCTAGTCACTGATTATAGCCCTTTTTATCAGCGAGCTTTTTCTGGTACGTTCGAAGTACTTATGTAAAGGGTACATCAAAAGTTCTGTAAAAAAGTCTTAAAGCCCGAAAGCTTCACAGTTTTTTGGGCGTACTACCTACCCATGGCATTATTGTAGTTTAAATTAAGTTTAGGGTGGCGTCTGGCGAAAGTGGGGGCGAATTTAATCATATTATATCGGATGGCACAAGACACAGTAAATGGTTATTTTTTTAATAGTTTGCATTTTAAATTTCAAATGACTTCAACAATATTTACTGCGCATTTAAATTAATATTGAAAATGTTCAAAAAAGGTTTTTCGGCAATACTGAAAGGTTGTTTCACCGAAACTTTTCTTTATAAGGGGTGTTAATATCTAAGCACGAAACCCGTAAGTAGGTAGTTCCGATCAAAATTGCGGACGTTTTCTACTCCAAATCACTTTCGGACATGGAGGATCGATCAGCGTGTTTGGTCAAAATCGTGCCACAAACGAATAAACGTCGTAATGTTTGTTATTATTTATACACACGTATTTGTTATCTGTGTAGCAGTCTATGTTTGTTGGCTGCTAAATACATTACCCTCCGCCATTGGGTAAAAATATTATCTTGTTTGTGATTTCGTGATATACCATTCGATCTGTAATGTTTGACTAACTACGTGATCTAGTGTAGAGGCAAATAAGCAA
Organism: Agrotis clavis; assembly: GCA_954870645.1. Taxonomy (NCBI): domain Eukaryota; kingdom Metazoa; phylum Arthropoda; class Insecta; order Lepidoptera; family Noctuidae; genus Agrotis; species Agrotis clavis. Next base: position 11,788,943 of record OX940929.1, on the reverse strand, counting down.
GTTAAGTGGAGATTGCTCTTGCATTTGAACATAGTTCTAGAAATTTCATACAAAAGTATACGTTACCAAGAAACGTTCAAACAAGGGAATGAAAGATTTGGGCACGACGAGTGGATTTGCGATAGCCTAATTGCTAAGGCGACTTTTTCTTTTTTAACGTGGTAAGATCATCAAATGAGTCCTCCCGATTAGGGCAGGGCAGGACGGACTGTCAGACTTGTACTGACTAAAATCCACTGTGCCCTTCATTCAATAGCCCATTACTTTGCTGCGTCACGGTAGCTCAGTGAGGCTCTTTGAGGCGCGTTGTGTTCTACGCGCGCCTGCTGCTAGATATGCTGCAGCTAGATAAGCTAATCTATCTATATCTATATACTTATAATAAATCTGTAGAGAGGTTGATTCTGTACATGAAACATATTTCCAAAATAACTATCAGGGGGTGATTAGGGATCGATAGGTACTGATGCCAAAAATGCAATCAGTAAAATTATTGTCTGTCTGTCTGTCTGTCTGTCTGTCTGTCTGTATAACCGTTATAGAAACAAAAACTACTCGACGGATTTTGACAAAACTTGGTACAATTATTTTTCATACTCCTGGGCTGGTTATAGGATACTTTTCATCACGCTACAATCAATAGGAGCAGAGCAGTGAAGGGAAATGTGAGGAAAACGGGAGAAGATACTCCATGCACGCTAATCTTCGGGACTACTGGACGGATTTGATTGTTTTTTTTTTGTTATATAGCTATTAAGTCTGGGCAACATATAGGCTATAATTTGTCTTGGAAACTTGAACACCTGATGCAGAACTGCAATAGATCAGCTAAAATATAAGAGATACAAAAATAGCGCCATAGCTAAAATTGTTCCACGTGATGAGCATTTTCTGCTGAGAGAATAAATTTGAAGATTTGGAACACCTGATGTGGAACTCCAAGAGCCCAGCTACACTATTGCATTTACAGTAATGAAGTCTTAGCAAGAGTTGTTCAGCCTGATGAGTACTCCCTGTTGTCGTATAAAAATTGAAAATCTGGAACACCTGATGTGGAACTCCAAGAGCCCAGCTACACTATTACATATATAGGAATCACGTCTTAGCAAGAGTTGTTTAGTCTGATGGGCATTTCCTGTTGACTTACTTTTGTAAGACAACTGGAACGTCTGGAATCGTCATGCGCATCCCGTTGTTTTCCCGTCCCCAGGCTCTAAGAATTCGACATCGGACGTTTCAGATCTTCGATTTTGACGACCCCGTTGCCGCTGGCATAAGCAACAGGATCCGCGTACGAAGTCGCTGGCAGAAGCTAGTATAAGACTATTATGCGACTTACGCGCTGCCTACTGCGGGAGTATCCAGAAAGACGCGTGTTCGAGTCCCATTCGCTGCTGAATGTGTCTTTCCTCAAAAAGCTTTAAAAATATAGAGTCATGTGGGTCAAGTGTGCGCATTTTTTCTTTGATGCTTCATAAACTCGAATATTATTAGTAGAATGAAATAAAACTGTATTAATTAGAAAGACTGTTTATTTGTAATCACCTTAGACACAACACTAATATTATCAGTAGCTTATATTTTAAGAAACTATAGAAAACAAAAACCCTTTCGTATGCGCACTTTTACCCCAATATCGGGGTATGTGTACGCAGTACTGTGGGTAAGTGTGCGCAACAACACAAAATGTATATTTTAGAAGATAAACAATATTATATTTTATTTTTTTTCATCATAGGCACTTAAAGTAGTAGTAGTAGTAACATAATAATCATCTTAAATCAAAATAAGAGATCAACTTCGTCATTACATGTATCACAAATCAAAAAGTGCCGTGTTCGGAGCTGGTGCACTGTTCGTGCCACCAGGTTAAAGGGCTAAAAAGGCTACATTCAAGTTAGTCGTTCTTTCTTTATGGCTAATTTCTCTTTTTGCTCTTCTTTCTTAACTTCTAACTCAGATTTATAGGGACTTCCTTCCAGCGTACATCTGTGACGATCAGAGATATATGTGGTGACGCTGCGCACACTTAACCCAAACCATCGAAACAGGATTATATGAATATCGTTGATTATTGCGTCATCACAACAACTTAAACACTGGCAAATAACAAACTTGATGTTATGTTGCACTCGATACCAAAACGCATATTTTCAAAAAAAAATACATGACTACAAAAGATAACGCGTCAAATGTGACAAAATATCGTAAATATTCTAGCAAAAATCTTCATTTACGTGTCAATCCAAAATGGCGCGCGAGAAGCCGTTGTAATTCGAACGCTTCACAGGACATCCCGCGGGGTACCGAAGAGAGGGGTTGCCGTTCCTGGCCGCTTTTTAATATTCGAGATATTTAGAATGCGCACACTTAGACGCTGCGCACACTTGACCCACATGACTCTAAGTACTTACCAGAATTTTAAATTGGCTGTATAATCAAATAATACTCACTAAGAATGAGTCCCATATAAAAATTGGCACTGCCAAATAACGATTTCAAAAAGGCTATCAATCGGAACCACCCCTCAGAGTCGCAGAATGTCATAACCAAGCCAAGTATCAGTTCCGCAATTGCATCTAGTATTATAGCTGTTCTTCTACCAAAACTGAAACAAAAAGACAGCACTAACATTACCAATCTGCTATACCAAAGTAAATCAAACTTGCCATGACAAACATGTTTGAAGAAGAAGTTTGTTGTCGCGAACAGAATAGGTACACTTGTTGGGTGAATCCTACATTATTATTTTACTTATTTATTTTACCCTACCACTCAGGATCAAAGCAGCTTTCAACTGGTGAAAGAATTTTTGAAATTGGTCCAGTAGTTTTCGAGTTTATTCTTTACAAACATACACACAAAAATACAAGTCTTTCCTCTGTAAAATATAGACTAATCTTATCTTACTCATCCTACCCTGAAAGTTTTTTTGGACGGATGTCGGTTACGCAAAAACTACAGAACGGATTTGGATGTTTGGTACACATATATTTTATAATCTGGATTAATAAATAGGCAAGTTTGTATGCCGATGTTCCTGTGTTATAATTTGCGAGTTGTAGCTGGTAAAACCGCTGGCAACTGCTTGTACATTTTACAAATGCGAAAGTTTGTGAGCAAAGTTGTAAGTATGAATGTTTGTTACTCTTTCATACAAAACCGCTGAAAAGATTTGGATAAAATTTTGGTATACAGATAGAATTATAACCTGAATTTACACATAGGAATTTTTTATCCCGATTTTGTGTTCCTATGATTATACTTGATTTACGAGTTGGTAGCGGGGCGAAATCACTGGCAACACTTAGTGAACAAACCAAATTTATTAGTTTGAAAATGGTTTGAAAAATCTTTTTAATACATTTTCGCACTATTACTATATAAGGTTAAATTGTAAAGGAAACTGTTAATCAGAAACAGTTGTTTTAATGACCCTGTCTGTGCAGCTTATTGTGCGGATGTGTAAGTACCAACTATCACTTCTGATAGCATGCGTCCGTAGCTAGAGTGAACTGGGTATGTTTAAGGTAGATAATTTACTTGGCGGGGTTGCGAAACCGTCTGTAAAGGACCCCGTAACCTTGGAGCGTAACTGAAGGAACAGACTGGATTTGACCATCTGCATTAATTAAAATTTTGGGAGATCGCCGTTAATTAGAAGCTAGTTGGGAAGATACTACATCATTATATTTAGGTACTCAAGAGATTTCTTGAGTACAAGTCGTCATCACAAATTAAGTACCTAATTGATTCACAAACCATATTCAGGGAAAAAAATCCCTATGAATAAATTTCTAATAATAAACGTGTAAGTTGGTAATTAAAGAATATTTAGTAATAGTAAAGTGCTGATTAACGTCATATTATCTGGGGGCACGGCAGTGCCCCGCCAAGTCTCGAGCAAAAGGGCACGGCCGTACCATCTTTTCTCGAAGCGATTCGCGGCTGTTTCGCCCCCCCTATAACTTCGACGTGGACAAAGCTAGGAGTTTAGGTTTTCGGTGAATAATAGTAGGCATTAGAACAAGCTTAAGTTCGAAATTACATGCCAATTGAATGAATAGTTTAGGAGTTACGGTCGATCAAAGTTACACCATTTTGTCACTCACTCACTGACCGATCATCAAAAATCTAAGGTACTTCTAGCAGACTTAGAAACTTCAAATTTTGCACCAAGATAGGTCATTAGCCACATATAAAGGAAAAATTATAAAAACATTAAAAAATAATATACCTTTAAAAACAATTTTATATTTGCGGTTTGGCAAGAACATTGTGTATGGATTTTGACTGCATTGTTAACTTTGTTCGTTGTTTAAGTTAGTAATTCAATTGGATGAATACATACATAGAATAGAAAGGAATAATATAAATGTAATACATAGACTATAATTAATATAAATTAATACATAAAGTTCATAATTCATTAAATTAATAAAGCTAAAACTCCATTGTATTGCGATAAATATTGTATGCGCGCTCGATAGATGGCGTTGTACCTGTCTAAATCGCGCTATGGTTTCGTTACAGAGCGCAGTCTAAGTAGTACTTTAAAATAATTCAATAATTTTCATTTGATAGCGCCATCTATCTATGAACAACCATTTCGAAACTAAAAAAATATTGTAGCGATATTCGGAGTAGATTTATTATTGTTACTGAAACAGTTATTTAGGAAAATAGTTTATTAATATAACATAGACATAGTTACATATCTAGTTGTTTACGTGTTATTTAGTTTAGTTATATTTTTAGTTTGTAAGTTAGCAGATATATATTTATTTAGTTATTTGTTAGTTAGTTTAGTTCTATTTAGTTTGTTAGATAGAGAATGGGTCCTAAGCAAAAAAGTAGCTGATGTCCAAGAAATTATGAGGACACCTAAAAAAAAGAAAGAAATACACTTACAAAAAATAAATGAGATCCCACCAAAAACATTAAATGTAAAAAATGCCAAGTCTCTCGATGCAGTCTTTCCATCGTAAAAAGTTTTGAGATCTCACAGAAGCCAAGTCCTATTCAAATTATTTTGTAGTTATAAATCAACATTTAGTAATTATATCAATAGTTTTCTTTATATTATAATTATAGTGACTTGGCAATGAGCACAAATTAAAAGCTGCTTGCTGCCTGGAATTAATGTGCAAATGTTACTGACGAGACCTGTGATCAGATTATTTGTTATGTGTGAATCATGATGGTCACTACCGACTACATGTTCCAATACAATAATTAAGAATACCTTACGGGCCATCGCTTTATGAAAGTAAATGATGAATGTTAAGAGAATATATAAAGTAAAAGAGAATGTTTACGCATGCGGTGTGTGTAACTTTCAACTCCTCCAAATATGCCGTTTTATTTGTTTTTACTTGTGCTCATTGCCAAGTCACTATAGTTATAATATAAAGAAAACTATTGATATAATTACTAAATGTTGATTTATAACTACAAAATAATTTGAATAGGACTTGGCTTCTGTGAGATCTCAAAACTTTTTACGATGGAAAGACTGCATCGAGAGACTTGGCATTTTTTACATTTAATGTTTTTGGTGGGATTATTATATTACTATTATACTATACCTACCTAAGTTACTCACATGTTGTTTGCGGTGTCATCTAAAGTTCATTCACAAAGGATTTATTTTAGGACACTGACTCAAAGTGTAAAAGAGGAAAAAGCATAAAAATACGACTTATACAAAAACAGGAATAACTTCTTCAAAACAAAAAACCACATAATAATAAATATGCCTCTAAAATGACTAATAAGGTCGGCCATTCACGGACAGTTGTGAGATGTGCAGTCAAATTCAACTGCTTGAAGCAGCCATTTTTAACTAGGTACTGCAGCAGTCTGTCCTACTTAGTCTGTATCAACTGCACGACAAGTTACAATTTCAATTTCAAGAAGACAGATTTTGAGAAAGAAGCACTCTAACACAACTTTGCTCAAATGACGACTCGAATGCTCGAGCAGTTTCGTGTGTGTATGTATGTAGAAGACTTACTGGTTACTGGCAACTTAGGTTTAAGTTAGAAAAAAAGTAATTAGTGTGTTAGATACCTTATATGAAATTACTACCTACCTTAAGATAGCAGACCTGCTTGTGCATTTTTTTTGAACGAGTGTATTTTGTATAAAACAGTTGATTTTTAATGATCGGGGAGAATTTTGAAACCATCAAGGGTCAATAATGCACTTAATGCATGCAAAAAGGTTTATTTATTTATTTATTTGCTCTCATGCACATCATTCATTTGACATTGCTGTCGGTTCCAGTACATGAACCCTGTCAGGGCACTGCAAATCTCAGCGTTGGTTTGCCATTGAGTTTATACAACAATTAAATTAACATTAGAAATGCAAATGAGTCAATCTTATAACAAATAAATACAAAAGTCGATTTTAATAATAACAATGATATGGATTATTGAGCAATAATAATTACAATAGAATAACAATAAATTTAGAACGAATCATGACGTTATGTCAGTATAAGTTTGGTTTGTAACTGTTACACTTTGTATTAAACATTGTAAATATTACCTGTCTGAAACCAATCCGAATATGATACTTCCAAATACCAATCCAAACCTGCTTATGATAGCTGTGGAAAGCAATTTCAATTTTTGGTCACAAAACACGAGCCACTGAAAGGTGAATAAACGTTAGGTAAAAAGTACGTAGGTATGTATTTACATAAACGTTCATCATCATCATCAGCACTGCTGGGACGCAGGCCTCTTCTCTGTCAGAGGTGGGTCATAATGTGGTCATAATCCACAACGCGGACCCAGTGCGGTTTAGTTAATATCACACAGTCATGTTTTCGAATTTTTGGTTGTTGTGTTATGTTTTCCATCACCGTTTTGAGAGCAGTGGTGATGAAATAAATCACAATAAGTAATGCACTTGGCTGGAATCGAACCCACAACCTACAACTCGTAAGTCGGGGCCCCGATACCACTGGGCCACGCCCACTACTGCTCGTCCATAAACGTTCAAACAATTATAAATAAAATCTTTGATTCTTTTCCAATCCAATACATTCGTTTTACTTATTTGATATCTATCGGTGTTAGCTGGTACCTAATACCCAATTAGGCACTATACTCGTTATCAAAGATCAGAAAAGATAGAGTTTATTATATAATTATCTCACTTTAATTGAATAGCTTTTTTCGGGATTTATTTATTCCGTGATTTTTTTATGGAGTTAAGTATATCTACGTGTAAGTTACTTCCTTGAATATATGCTAATAATGTTTATAAGTAACAGGTATTTTGATTTTTACTTTAAATTTTGTTGGCCCATGAATTTTTATGGGACTTCATCTTACCTTATTCTGAAAACTTAATAATGATGTGCCATAGCTATACATAAGTTGTATTAATTAAGTAGCCCAAAGTGTAATCGTAGGTTAGGAAGATAAGATCCTCTTACTTGTCTTATTTCGCTTAAAGACAAAATGTTATTCTAATTATGTAAAATTTTAATTACCGTCTTTTGCAACCACATGACCCACAAGAACCTTAAATGCCACTTATTACATTTGTAATCATCAGTACCATTATTTTTTATAGTTACTAAACACAAACTTGAATTCATTATTTCGTATTCGTTTGGTAATATACAATAGACTTGTGAAGGTTCGAGGAGGAACATGTCTTCGTATTGATTGAACAAAGCAAGCATCATATGCGATGTGGAAACGAATGTCACGAGCCATTGCCAAGGACCGATTTTTCCCAACACATCTGTTGTCACATCTTCACGGATTGTCCCGATCCTACGACAAAGAAATCTCACATTTGTACACAGCTCCCTTTAATTAATAATTCAATTAATTATGAATCAATACATACACAGACATGGTTTGATAAGTCATTGTCATCGGAGCTTCATAGATTTGGTTTGGTTTGAAAATATGACATTTAGGTGCGATATATGGCGAAAATACTGTTACCAAGTAGTGATTCGAGAGATTCCAATAGTGCGCTCTTTGAGCTGCGAGTGGACTGGTGTTCAATAATTCATTGCACTCGTATACTTAATACTGTGCAGTTTAGCAAGTCAATGTCTAAGTAAAATGATTAACATGTGTGCGGTGTGTGAGGATACTGGTTATTCCCCTCCTTCTACAGAGAGATATTATTCTAAAATTATCCTACTTGAGAACAAATAATGGTTTTACTGAGAATCATCAAGGTAGGTATCATCTAAGTACATACGTAAATCGTGATCAGTGTGACGATAGAATATAAATGGTTGCTTAATATATTCGAAGTTAATAACATGCTTAGAATCCGATAAAATATTGAAGATAAGGTTGTTATTCCATTTTATTTCTTGACGTTAATTTACTGACTGTAAAACATAATGAAAATATTTTCTATAACTTACTTGGGCTAGTTCCATCAAGATCTTATCAGTCAAGCATTCGCGCAAGTCTGATGTGATAACGGAAGTTACACGATAGAAATATATTTGCATATTCTTTTTATAAATGGTATCGGTTATTGCTTACGTGAAGAATAATAAAATATGTTAGTTATTGTATTTTTCCACTAGATTTATTAATGGGGAGATTGAACTGTGTAGATATAGTTGCTAGATAAATGCAGAGAAATAAGTTTACAAAATGCACATTATCTAACGTATTGGGAAAGGAATCACGTCTCACAACATAGGTCAGTGATTGATTAGATAGTAAAAGTGTATGAAATAATTGATGTTTCATTAGCCTGATAGTACCCACTGCTGTATAATACCTTTCTTTCTCCATGTTCCTGTGGCAGCCTCATTCAGGATTATATCAGCGAGGGCAATAATGTCATCCGCCCATCTCGCCGCCAGACAACCAACACTCCTCATTCCAATCCTTGGACGGTCCCAGCTTCACCGTGCCTCATTAGGTGACCTGCTAGTTCCGTTCGCCGACCAAGGCATACCCTCATCACCCCCGACGACCCCATCACCCTCCTCCAGGAGAGCCGTAGGGAAACCAGTACGCTGCGTAAACACAGACACAGACCGACTCCGTCATTCCGCCCTCGCCGCCGAGGCCGCCCGTCGCGACGCCCAAGTCAATGCCCCTCCCGACCCTTGCAAGAGCCAGCCCGCGATGCTGAGCCTGTAGTTTTAAATTAGCCCCTAAATAATGAATACTTAGATCCAGCCTGTCCTTTGCAATCCTCTGTCAGTGACGCCCTAAGCCGAGGTCCGTACCCCACAGGGGGTGCCCTTAGGGTGTGGTCACTTAAATTTTAACTTAGTTTGTAAGCCCTGGCTGGAGGCCTTAGAGTCATCTATGGCAACCACAGGAAAGTCCGGTTAAGCAGCACACAACCTCTTATAGGTTGACCTGCGAGATGCCAGTGTCAAAAAAAAAAATAGGTGATTTGCCCAACTCTTCATTAGGCTCAAACTTTATTTTATTTTTATTGCATGACTTCAAGGCCTTTATGACCGCATTACACTCATAAAACCATTTCGAATCCATGGCTCTCTAAACTATACTTTGAACTTGATGTTTAATAACCTTATGTAATAGTATCAGCCGGGATGTCGATTTCAGTACTTCTCAGACATTCCACTCCACTACATTGCCACTACACCACTGAGTCTATTTACTCTAGTTAGTATGTAATGACAGACTCTATAAGTAGGTACCTGCGTGTTAAAAATGAAATGCTCGCTTTTTTCCATAGACTATCCTACGTTTTGGGTGTGACTTGAGAGAGCTTGACTTTGAGATTTGTTTTCGACCAAATACTTTACTAGTTTTCTTAGAAACACTATTGGATTGTCCTTTGCGGTAACATACTGCTAGGAGGGCACCATGACTTCTAGCTCATCAGATTGACTGGTAGAGGCAGTTTAATATAATGTTTCATACCCCAAAGGTTAACAAATTACATCAGAATAATAAATATTGTGTAATTTTCAACTTTTAAACAAAATTTTCACAGATTGGAGGAGTTGATACGCTGGCGTTGATTGATTGCCTTGTTGGTTGCAAAGCCAATTCTTTGTCGGCTTCTGGTCACTTATATAGTCACAATAACGCCTGGGATATCTAGATAAATATGTTCGATTGTCGTACATCGAGGTAGGTCGGTATTTACCACGTCCTTGATCAGCGACTGTAACTAATATGAGTAGTACAGTCTTTCTCTTTGTGGTTTCTATGCAGTAGAGTCGATTACTAATCAGCAATTATAAAAATTCTAATTGCTAATTATTTACCCTTCCATGTCAAAACGGAAACAAAAGGAGTTTTCAAAACTGAACTTTTGGATAATGTTGTTGAGACACTTTTTGTCATACCGTTCGTTCTGTAGCGAATTTGAAAATATGTGAGACAAAATTAAAAGGAGGAAATATTGTTCAAAGCTATTTTATTGTTATAAATATATATTTCCCTTCTTATTTAGGTACTTTGCGTTTTGTTGTTACTACGGAATAGTTGTGGTTTCTTCCAATGACATTATGTGGAACATTTTTAACATGTTCAGTCAAGCTTTATCAGTGATATTATAAGTAGGTTTTCCAAGTTATGGTCCTAACGTCCGTCTACTAAAATCACCAAGATTTGTTACCAAGATGTGAAACGGCATTGCTTTGGTTTGGTTATTACTTATCTGCCCCCTGAATCCCAGATTCAAAAGAAATTCGAGATAAAATAAATTAACTTACTCGATACAAATACTTCCCTACAATATCCAATTTATAAATATCACAGGATGATACTTAAGATTTTTGATAAAATTTATCATATTGATAAATAGCACTTCAGGTACACCGAATTAGTAAGTACGAACTGATAAGAATGCATGCAGTACGATTTTATCTTCTACTGATACATTTAGGAAAATACGTACTTCATGATTCGAGGTAGGTGCCCAAATCGCCTACTCTATCAAATACGTGTTTTATCGAGCTTTTCGTATCAGGTAACGTTTTCAGAACATCGTGTTAAGTTAGTTAGACCTATTCAAGGCGGGTCCCTAACTTTGTCTTGATCGCAAAGGAGCTAGTTTATTTTTAGATATAACTTGAAATTTCTGTTTTATAAATTATGTATGCTATACGTTTGGCTAACCTTGTGTATGTGTGGCCCATTACATACGATACCAAATGTTTGTTCCATTTGCAATTGCTTGCGGTAAACAACGAAGTCCATAGGTATGCTACCGAGTTGTTCTTGTATGTGTTGTATCAATCGAATTACGATAAACAGTGCCCGCGATATCATTCATTATGTAGGCTGATAATGACGGAACCAGCAAGATGAGACTGTAAACTGTAAAATAGTTTAATGACTCAAATGTTTCAGGTAGTCAATGAAAAGTAATGTTTTCCTTCCTTATTTGTGATCCAGTAAAAGCATGTGGCTGGCTAAAGTTTAAGTTTACTAATAACTTTTCTCGCGGGTTGTTTTTGGATTGGGTTCAAGTATTGCGTCTGTATCAGTGCAAGATAGAGCCTCAAGTGCGTTGCGGCGCGCGGCGCGGGCAGTGATCACCGAACTGGCAGGTATGGCCAATGCAGATAAGAGGTTAGGTTTTTTTCGCGCGATTGCGGTAACCGACCCGCGGTCGGCGCCACGACGCGACGACTGCCATCCATTCGCTCGTCCGCCGGCACGCACGCCTGGCGTCCGCCTGCACGATCACGCCGCCGCGCGATTGACATAACTCTCCTATCAATGGTGCTTGTGAATATCGTTACAGAACTCCGACAACTCCACTCCTGCGCCTGGAACCACAGCCTTCACCATGGACAAGGATCACGCGTTAGAGGAAATGATGGGAAAGCTCGGTGAGTGCTCGATCTACAGCGCGCAGCGTGCTAAAACATATGGATGCTTACAATTTGCAATGCTGAAGTTTGGGACCCTTTTAAATTGAGTACTGGTACATTCTTTTTTGGTTGTTTCGTACGGACAAGCAGTGCAAGTAACGCTTATTGGCCTCGTTTACGTTGCAACTGGTCAATCTTGTCTTGACTGAGAAATGTGATCAGTGTTGTAAGCGTAAACCTTCATGTGACTGAGACATAAGTTTAATAGTTACCGCGCTTTCCTTTCTAATTGATCACATCCTCAATGTCAGTCGCATCTACGTTAATAAAACAGTACTTGCTTAGAGCGAAATAGGAACTTAACTACACCTACCTAGCATCTGTAAACTTGTTGGTATGTACGGTCTAAGGATGTAACATAAATAGTTCTTGATATTCTCGTTAGGTACATTAAAATCCGGATTTGGATTCTGTAAGCGCAACTAATGTTAGCATAATTGTTATAATACTTATAAAATATTTTTTGATAAACGTTATACTTACAATGTTTGAATTGTGATAAAGTCGTTGATACAGCTTGGTCGGTTACTCAATACTTACCATAAATGTTTCTAGTACAAATAACTTGTAAAAATGTAATAAATGTTCAATTACGCAAACTAATGAGTTATATTGCCGACACCCATTTTGGCACCTGTAAAGTACAATAAGCTTTTCCGTTATTGCAACAAAAATAACGCCACTTGGCAACGCAAACAATATGCGCATGTAAAACCAGTCGGTACGTCCGAGACAGCTACGCACGTTGGAAATAAAACAATTTTTAAAAGGAGTAATGTCCTTCGTTTTATGTAATAAGGTTTAATAGTCGTATGCACATGCTCGATTTATTTAAAGAATAGAAAACTTAACTTTTACGCACTCAGTTCGAATATAAACTCGAGTTCGATGCAGCGTGTGACTGATTTAAGGTGCGTAACGTAAACGTGGGAAATTGAACATTTTATCGTCTCAACACGGAAAATAAATTAATACGTATTAGATTTACTTTCTTTTCAAGTTTCAACACAAGCCTTATGCATTGAAAACAATTGACTTAATCTTTAATGAAGACTATTTAATTACAATCATGTCTTTATTAGAAACTAACGGAAATCAAGTACCTACGAATATTAATAACCATAGCTGTTCCCCATGGTTAAACCCACATAAAAATAAATCTTCAATTCGTAGCAGTATAGTTCCTGAGATTAGCGCATTCAACTAAACAAACAGTAATTCAGCAGGAATAATAGTTTTGAAAATGCTATATGTTCGCAAAGTAGGTACGAGTATTCATGTAAATTCAGTCAAACGCCATGACATCGCGTGACACTGGCGACCCTGTATTGTACAGTTTTTACTGGATAGGTACTGCAACAATGTGCTACTGTACTAATTATGTTATGATAACCTAATAACAACTGTTATTGCGATAAAAATCATCAAAATACCGCGCGTAAACTTATCACTTTTAAAGAGTTGTCAACTCAGATAATTATATCGATTGATATCTACATTAAATATGGATAATTAGTATCTATAAGAAAGCTTCCATTTTTTTCTCTCTAAGTATTCTATTATTATGGCGCAGCACGCGATTTATCTATTTAGCATTTACTCATAATTTAGATGCATAATGTTTATTCTCTGTTAGTATGTAGGTTTGCTTTTTAATTACGCTGAAAAGATCAATGTTTTGTTAATTAATACTTATTTATATTTAATTGGTAGTTAAGTCCGTTATAGGTTAAACCACATTAGCAGCCTAGAATAGAATTAATGGGTAATATATATGTCGCAGAATGAACACAGAAGCACAATAATTTAGAATAACGCCATCTATTATCATGCTGCGGAATCAAAACAAAGACAATTTGGTATCTCTATTCATTATTGTTAATTTAGAATAACGCCATCTATTATCGTCGGCCTGGAATCAAAACCGATACGCATTTTAGAATCTCTATTGATTATTGTGAATTTAGAATAACGCCATCTATCTCTCATTGGAGTAACTATTAAGTTAGAATTGACAGATTGTTTAGGAGCGTCAAATTAGTGATAATTTGGAGATGGTTAGCATGGGGAGCAAATGGCAACACCGAGCGAATAGTCGAGTCAAATGTCGATTCGGAAGTTTAATCAGCTATTCGAAGTTGACAGGTAGTGACGTTGACAGATGTTGGCTAACCTGTGTGGGGTAGGCCACTTGGGCGGACAGTTTAGTGAAGTGAACATTTTGAATCGGTCCGGCAAGCTGGGTAGACATTTTGGTTGCTCCGCCATGTTAAACTTCTCGCGTTCCTAAGTTTTTAATCGAGCGATATCTCGGACATCCTTGACTATTTTGTATTCAGTGTGTGTTAGCAAGTAATTAAAAGTGTTAACGAAGATTTTCTGAATGTTATTTCCGATATCCCAACCCCTCTGATAACGATTCCCCGTTATCAGAAGTGGGATGGACCACGACGACCCACGTGTTCGAAATAAAGACTATAGTGATGAAAAATGGATGTGTTTGTTGGAACCGCAATTTTTTGACACTGATTCAAGCCGTGAAAACACCTACTACGTCACCACATGGTTTTCGTTTACCGAATTTCGATCCTGAGAAAAAAATGTGGATGCACGTGCTTGAGTGACGACTACAGTGATGTGCTTTCGTACCAAGATCAACATGGCGCCCCGCTTATGGTCGCTATAAGCCGCGCTTTGAAGGGAGGAGCTTCTTTCTGCCTGGCTGCCTACCGTATCGTTTCCTGGTATGACGTGGACTGATTTTAAGCGACTTTTTATTGCAAGACACGTGGCCAGCTGCAACAAGAGCTGCAAGCGTTTCTTTTGTGAAGAAAAAGCGAAAAGTGTTGTGAAACCTCTGAAGTGTTTTACCTGCTGCAAGCCGGGTCATGAATCCATGCACTGCTACCGCATAGACGTGAAACAGGATATTCGAGCTACGCCGAAGCACCACAACCACAGCGATGGCAACGAGAGGGGTCCATCGACAACTGCGAAGCCTCATGCATCCGAGATCACCTGCTTCAACTGCCACGGCGATATGAGAGGAGCGGCGCCGACTCCGGGGCGTCGAAGCCTGTTAATGAGGAGAGGATTGACCTGTGTCTCCTGAGCGCGTCGACTGGAACCTATCCGGTAAGCAATTTTCATTTTTTTTACGACTCTGGTGCCTTGTGTTCTTTATTAAAAGTCTGTAGCCTGTGGATTTGGTGGAAAATGCCTGAGGTTATCGCTGGTTAAGTACCATTTTGAAGTAGAGGCTTTGAGTTGGATGATAAGAGTGGAATCTTAGGTCGGCTGGTCAGACCGTACCAGTAGCTGTTTCGTAGCCGTAGTCCGTATCTTATTGACATCCCGGTGGTGTCCATAGATGTGCGGTGTGCGGGTGGCACTGGCGGAGGTCGTGTATTGTGCGTTCGTGATGAACTGTGTGAAACAAACAGAGGTTTGTTGGTGGGGTTAGTGTTAGCCATAGGCCACGAATTTGATTCCTGCTTTTTGATGATTAGTTTCTTGCATTGTAATGGTACTATTGCAAAGGTACTTGGCTGCTCTAGGATTTTCGATGGATAGTGTTTGAACTTAAACTTTACTTGGCTATCTCTGGTTAAGCGGTAGTGACGTTATTGCTGGTTAAGCGGTAGTGGTGTAATCGCTGGTCAAGCGGATTACTTTGGCTTTCGCTGGTTAAGCGTTAGCTGTTGAATCGCTGGTTAAGCGAGTTGTGTTGACTATCGCTGGTTAAGCGTTAGTATTGTAATCGCTGGTTAAGCGGATTACGTGGGCTTTCGCTGGTTAAGCGTTAGCTGATGAATCGCTGGTTGAGCGAGTTGTGTTGACTATCGCTGGTTAAGCGTTAGTAGTGTAATCGCTGGTTAAGCGGATTACATGGGCTTTCGCTGGTTAAGCGTTAGCTGTTGAATCGCTGGTTAAGCGAGTTATGTTGACTATCGCTGGTTAAGCGTTAGTGGTGTAATCGCTGGTTAAGCGGATTACATGGGCTTTCGCTGGTTAAGCGTTAGCTGTTGAATCGCTGGTTAAGCGAGTTATGTTGACTATCGCTGGTTAAGCGTTAGTGGTGTAATCGCTGGTTAAGCGGATTACATGGGCTTTCGCTGGTTAAGCGTTGGCTGTTGTATCGCTGGTTAAGCGAGTTGTGTTGACTATCGCTGGTTAAGCGTTAGTGGTGTAATCGCTGGTTAAGCGGATTACATGGGCTTTCGCTGGTTAAGCGTTGGCTGTTGTATCGCTGGTTAATCGAGTTGTGTTGACTATCGCTGGTTAAGCGTTAGTGGTGTAATCGCTGGTTAAGCGGATTACATGGGCTTTCGCTGGTTAAGCGTTGGCTGTTGTATCGCTGGTTAAGCGAGTTCTGTTGACTATCGCTGGTTAAGCGTTAGTGGTGTGATCGCTGGTTAAGCGGATTACGTGGGCTTTCGCTGGTTAAGCGTTAGCTGTTGAATCGCTGGTTAAGCGAGTTGTGTTAGCTATCGCTGGTTAAGCGTTAGTAGTGTAATCGCTGGTAAAGCGGATTACGTGGGCTTTCGCTGGTTCAGCGTTAGCTGTTAAATCGCTGGTTAAGCGTGTTATGATGTGGGCTTTCGCTGGTTAAGAGTCAGCTGTAAAATCGCTGGTTAAGCGTGTAATGATGCAGACTTTCGCTGGTTAAGCGTTAGCTGTTGAATCGCTGGTTAAGGGTGTTATGTGTGCTTTCGCTGGTTAAGCGTTAGAGGGTTAATATCAATGGGTAAGCGTTGTTATTATCACTGGTTAAGTGATAGGATTTGTAACGCTGGCTAAGCGCTACAATTTTAAGTACTGGTTAAGTACTTCAGTGACTGGGTAAGTAGTGATGCATGGTGCTGGTTAAGTGCCGTGGATATGTTTGGTAGAGTCATAATGCTTTCTTAATTTTGTGCCAATTTCTATTATGTGCCTTATTCTTTCATTTTAGTTTGTTTTGTTTTGGTTTGGCAGTAGTCAACTTAACATTTAAAGTATCTAGCATAGTAAGAGTTTTCTTATAATCTGTAACGTTATAGGAAAAATAAGGTAACATGTTGAACAAACCTACTTTAAGAATTATTTTGATAAAAGCTCGAAATGATTATCTTGATGGTGTTGTGTTTGTAACCGGAAAGAGGTTACGTTTTGAAGACCGGATGGAGGTCGATAGATTTCATGCTTATGACCGGATGGAGGTTATAATGTGTGATGGTGAAGACCGGATGGAGGTCAGAGTATGAGCACTGCAATATTTTAATTAGTTCCCTTCATTGAATGAGTATGGTTGTTGTTCGACATGTCAGCTTTGAGATAAAAAGTTTTTTTTTTTGTGATTTTTATTAGACCCTGTAATTATTTTGATGAGAATACCTTTTTCATTTGTGTCAGGAATGGCCGAACGGTTAGAATGATTACTGTTCGAGTTTTTTTTCTCATTCCAGGTTCCTCAGGATGTGATGTCTCACACGAGGACGAATGTCTCACACGAGGACGTGTGAATTGTCAGAATGGCCGTGTCGCAGAATGAACACAGAAGCACAATAATTTAGAATAACGCCATCTATTATCATGCTGCGGAATCAAAACAAAGACAATTTGGTATCTCTATTCATTATTGTTAATTTAGAATAACGCCATCTATTATCGTCGGCCTGGAATCAAAACCGATACGCATTTTAGAATCTCTATTGATTATTGTGAATTTAGAATAACGCCATCTATCTCTCATTGGAGTAACTATTAAGTTAGAATTGACAGATTGTTTAGGAGCGTCAAATTAGTGATAATTTGGAGATGGTTAGCATGGGGAGCAAATGGCAACACCGAGCGAATAGTCGAGTCAAATGTCGATTCGGAAGTTTAATCAGCTATTCGAAGTTGACAGGTAGTGACGTTGACAGATGTTGGCTAACCTGTGTGGGGTAGGCCACTTGGGCGGACAGTTTAGTGAAGTGAACACTTTGAATCGGTCCGGCAAGCTGGGTAGACATTTTGGTTGCTCCGCCATGTTAAACTTCTCGCGTTCCTAAGTTTTTAATCGAGCGATATCTCGGACATCCTTGACTATTTTGTATTCAGTGTGTGTTAGCAAGTAATTAAAAGTGTTAACGAAGATTTTCTGAATGTTATTTCCGATATCCCAACCCCTCTGATAACGATTCCCCGTTAATCGTTATCAAGAAGTGGGATATCGGAAATAACATTCAGAAAATCTTCGTTAACACTTTTAATTACTTGCTAACACACACTGAATACAAAATAGTCAAGGATGTCCGAGATATCGCTCGATTAAAAACTTAGGAACGCGAGAAGTTTAACATGGCGGAGCAACCAAAATGTCTACCCAGCTTGCCGGACCGATTCAAAGTGTTCACTTCACTAAACTGTCCGCCCAAGTGGCCTACCCCACACGGGTTAGCCAACATCTGTCAACGTCACTACCTGTCAACTTCGAATAGCTGATTAAACTTCCGAATCGACATTTGACTCGACTATTCGCTCGGTGTTGCCATTTGCTCCCCATGCTAACCATCTCCAAATTATCACTAATTTGACGCTCCTAAACAATCTGTCAATTCTAACTTAATAGTTACTCCAATGAGAGATAGATGGCGTTATTCTAAATTCACAATAATCAATAGAGATTCTAAAATGCGTATCGGTTTTGATTCCAGGCCGACGATAATAGATGGCGTTATTCTAAATTAACAATAATGAATAGAGATACCAAATTGTCTTTGTTTTGATTCCGCAGCATGATAATAGATGGCGTTATTCTAAATTATTGTGCTTCTGTGTTCATTCTGCGACATATATTTATTCAATTTTTTAAGGGCTACACCACATCTGGCAGCACGGAATTGCCTTTTTCCGTCGCCCTTTCTCTTTCTGTCGCTTAGAACTGCCATTTGCTAGACCGAGACAGAATGAATAATGCGATAGCACGCGGCGGAATCCGCGAGGCGGCCGGCTGCTGTCGCATTGTCTCGGTCTAGCAAATGGCTTTTCTAAGCGACAGAAAGAGAAAGGGCAACGGAAAAAGGCGATTCCGTGCTGCCAGATAATTATGGTTCAACCCTAACTCGTCACTTTACATCTTCAATTACACTACTATAATCGTTTCATTGCAATTAACATAGCTAACTCTCCTACATGTAAGAATAACTGCCTAGCTTAAGGACTTTTTTATAATGACATTCTTGTTATATCTATCTTATATTATAAATAAATTTTATTGTGGTCCTTAGTCCTTCAAACACGAGTGCATGCGCTATTATTAGCAGCGTAGACGCAATGTTTACAATATTATTACAGTTCAGAACGCTCCCGATGCATTTCGTGCACACTTCAGAGATTTACGTAGTCTTGCTTGAACAATTGTACCAAATACAGTAGGTATCCAACGAAGATATCACGGCATTGATAAAGTATTCAAAATTCTTGCTATAATTATTATCACAAAAAACGGGTTAAACCAGATTTTTTCACTATATTTTCTATAAATTCCGTCTGTCGTCTATGCTAATGAACTGTTTTAGTTTTAGAGTAGGTAACTAGGCATACATTGAACTTTCCATGATTTATGTTGAACATTGTTGGTAATTTTCTCGGTGAATTACCATATCAGTTGACTAGTGACACCTGGATACGTCAATGTGTCTCGATGCATCACCAACGAAAACAATACGGTGGGCGTGTATATGTGACTGATCACTGTAAGGTAAACATAATGCGAGGATACTACTACTATACCTACTACTGTTTGTCAGTTTCATATCAGTGCCTGACCTTCAGCTACTGAAGAACGTTATGCTGTGAAAAACGGCTTTAAGAATTTAAAGAGAGATGGCCCTTCCATCTGGTTGGTTTGTTAATCGTGCTCTTGATAACTTCAAATGCCTCTTACTTCACCTCGAATAGTGATAGGCTGCCCTTTATTCAGCCGGAAGGCAGGCCGGATACCACTCGGCAACATCACACCTCGATAATCACGCTGATAAGTTGGTAGTTTCTTAACAAATCGGTATGTGTAGGATCGATAGTAATCGCTGCAAGTATTGCAGCATTCGAGTCTAATATGTTTACGTAAACGCGAGTACGCGACTTTGATGACCCATGACCAGACCAACATTCCGGCTTTAGCACTATTTTCAGAACTTGGTTAAATAGCTACAGAACCTAGCTAAGTTTCACAGTATCTGCCCACTATAATTATGTAACACTTTTATCTAAGCAATTAGTGAAGTTTTGTTACGTAATCAGCTATATCTAGTAATCTTTTATCTACTTGTACATTGCATCTGTTCATAAAGTCGTGATTTATCGATTCAATTTGATTTCTTTGATATTCTGTAACCTATGATAATGTAGTTATTAACTTGTTATGTACCTATGTAACATATTTTTCAAAGTTACTGCGAAATAAATTATTATGTAGGTATAGGTATGAATGAACGGCCTAGAATGAACGCATAATATATTTATGCGTATAGGATAATACAGGTCCGTGGAAATAAATAATTTACAGAAAATAATCTGTGCCACAAAATCAACGGAATGATCTTGAAATGTCAACAGAGACATTATTTAAAGAATGGCAAAATGTTTTAAAATAAAATCGTCGTCATTCTAGTCGCACGATGTGAGAGTCAGCTGATCTAGTACGTAGACACGATATAGTTAGTACGGAGGCGGAAACATTTCGGAGGTGTGTCAGACTACGTAAACAGTAAACACCGATGTATCAAAAATAATGGGCAAATCCAATTAGAGGCACGTGTCGGGGCAATAATGTACCTCTCTATTGATATTCACTATTTTGGAACTTCATCTTGTGTCCATAAATACTAACCTGTTTGTAAACTTTCATAAGCGGCTCCTCGTGGGAGTTATTCTTTCGCATCAGATAATAGACGGGCCACACTAACGGAATTTCCCGTTGATTTTCGCGATAAGGTTCGTATATAAACGTCCATCAACGCGATAATCAACGGCATTTCTCGTTAGTGTGGCCCTATAAGTGTAACAACCGTCAATACGACTGAAAAGATTTCCATCAAGTCTCAAGTCATGTTTTTGGTAGATGTTATTTAAAACAGTTTACCTCATTAGCATGTCCCATCATAGTTAGTCATACGATAAACATGATTTTTTATGCCACATTGTGTTTTCGGTTATTCAGAAATTTCCATAATCATTTACATAAAAAGCATTAAGGAAAATCGATTGATTGTAGGAAATATACCGGAAAATATATGTATTTTTCGTACCACTTGCTCAAAAAAGTGACATTCTATGCCACAAAAAGCGAACATAACAATAGTCATTTTTAATCGGTTAAAAACAGGGAAAGAAATTGTACTGGGCTGCGTTTAAATCAATTATCCAGTTTAAATACAAACTGACTAAATGTCAAACACCCCGTTTAAGCACACCGAGAGGTGAAAAATGAATCTAACTAAAATTTAATCTGCCCCGTTTACGGTCGTCCGCTGGTATAAGTTTTTACTGAATGGAATAAATTTTTGCGACCTTTTTACCTCGCAAAATTTTATCCTGCTGTCAGATTGACATTAAGTTTTGTTGTTTTGCTCGAATCGCGCCGTAAAGTAGAATATTTTTATTTTAGAGAGTGAATATTATTGTGGATTGTGGATTTAATGAGGGTTTTCCCGTATGAAGAATCCACTAGATGGCAATACGTAGGCGTGAGTTCCAACTGCAGCATGATTGTTTTTTTTCGACATGACATTGTCAGAAATGTCAAAATTAACCAATCACGGAGCAGATAGACCACAAGCCTACGTATTGCCATCTAGTGGATTCTTCATACGGGAAAACCCTCATTAATATTACACCGGCAAATTGATTAATTGTTTAATAAACTGAGCTGTCAATTGAATTCGACAGCTAACATTGACAGAAACTTATGACTCCGTTCAGCGAACCCTCGCTAGTTTAATTTTTATCCGGCGGAATATCGCCGGCTGATTTAAACGCAGCCCAGTAAATCATTCATCATCATCAGTTTAAATCAGCCGGCGATATATTATAACAACAAAACTTAATGTCAATCTGACAGCAGGATAAAATTTTGCGAGCTTTAATTGGTGCAGCCTTACTCTCGACACTCGATCTCAATTTTTTTAAATTGGAAATTGGGATCGAGATCTTGTCATTTGGCACTCTTGAATGTTACACTAGCTCACGATTGGAACTGTATTGGGCGGATTTTTTTGGAACTAAATGAAATCGACTTTACTCGAACGAAAATAAATATCAGCACACATTTATTTATTGATTTAATGTGTAATTCAATATTTTTTTTAGTAATTAACGTTTTCATTTGTATGGCTACCCCATGACAATCAGTGTAGGTGTAGTCAAACATGCAGTCGATTCAAATCTCAATCTCGACTTCGTTCAAGAGTGCCAATTTTCTGAATATTGGAATTGAAACTGAATCGAATTGGAATACGATTGAGATTGGGATTGATTTCAAGAGTAAGGCCCAAGGTCGCAAAAATTTATTCCTTTCAGTAAAAACTTATACCAGCGGACGACCGTAAACGGGGCAGATTAAATTTTAGTTACCTAGTTTCATTTTTCACCTCTTGGCGTGCTTGAACGGGGTGTTTCACATTTAGTCAGTATAAATTTAAACTGGATAATTGATTTAAACGCACCCCTGAGTTTGTATTTATAGCATTATACATCTTTTTGAAAAAAGAATACACATTTATTATGCAGTTATGATTATAAATAAAATTACGAAAACCGACGAGGCCGTATGAGCCTTTGCTTTTCCGACAAAAAAATATTAGTGTAGGAATTTGCCGCGTTTTTGTTTTCTTCAAATACATAGACGTTACGTTTATTTTAATTTCTTTCAATTGTCATTATTTTTAATAAATGCATATCTCATATTATTATTGTGTTAATTTTTTCGCAAATGGTACGAAAAGTAGAGTATTTTCCTCGGTGATAAAGCTGTCTTAGTCTTGGGTGAACTTATATCCCTCGCTACACTCAGAACTCGTCTAAAATCCCTCGCTTCGCTCGTGATTTAAATTTTTAACACCCTCGCTAAGCTCGGGAGTAAACCTCGAGTCCTTCTTTGCGCTCGCGATTTAAATCATCACCCGCGACAGAAGACACTGCTTTATCCCCTCGGTTAATAATCTATTATTTTTCTATCTAAATATATAAAACTCAAAGGTGACTGACTGACATAGTGATCTATCAACGCACAGCCCAAACCACGAGACGGATCGGGCTGAAATTTTGCATGCAGGTAGTCACGCAAACGAAGCCGCGGGCACAGCTATAGTATCGATATAAATACGCACTGCTGACAATATTCACAATCCAAGATTTCAATTTACCATACTTAATGGACGTCTTATTTGCAATATCTCAAGATACTTAAGTATTCCTAAACACCATTAACTAGGGCCATCGTTTATTCATTTTAAGGCCTATTTTAGAGAAACTTTTAGAGAAACCCCACATTCCCTGGAATACCTACTTTAGGTTTTCTTTGACTGTTAATACAAACATAATATTCGTTACCAGTTACCAATAACTACCCTCTTATGTACAATTAGTTAGAGAATCATAAAATTGCAGGTTGCGAATGCGAAACTCTCTGGGATAAGTTAGGTTTTCTGTATAAGTCGATATTTTTTGCTTTGCACGGAAACGGGCCGCTAAGGTCGAGGCCCTGTGGGCAAACACCCAGAGTGCCCTTGGGAAAATACGGCCCTGTTAGTAACTCTAAAGTCATGTAATTAGGCAAGAATGTTACCTTATTTACACGTGAATTGTCTTCACCGACTTAACGCTAATGAATGCATTCCATTTAAAAAGGTATAACTGTTCGTGAAGTTAACAGCTAATTGCCGTTGCATGCTGTTTACACTTAGGTTTACGAATAATTCACTGCTGTGACCTAGGTGACTATTTGCATTTTTGTTGGTTGCTTTTCGATGTAAGTATAAATTATTATTGGTGATTTTCTTTGGAAGAATTATTGTTAATTAACGCAGTTAGTTAGTTATAAAGCTACTTCTGTAAATAAATTATTCTGAATTGTTTTATCTCTGTTGTTCTGAGGGAAGAAAAGTAAATCAATCTATGTTTACCAAGATGTTAATAATAATTTGACTATACTTAATGTTTGGTAGTAGTAGGTATGGTACCTATAGGTATAAATAAAAGGATTCATTAATACCAACCAACAAATAAATACAAAATACATACTTAAATATTCAAGAAAGTTGGCCAGCGATAGAAAAAGCTCTATATAAGGAAACAGAGGAAACACATTGTATTTTTTTTTGTTTTCAAGAACACCCCATTACCTCAATTTATTCAGTTGTTTCAGACTCTTTTATCTAATTAATTATTACAATGAATATATTGACTGATGTCTGCGATGCAATATTGTTGCTGCAACTATCACTGTGTTTGCTATTGACAACAATGTGTTGTACTCGTTAATCGATAGACATTTATTAGCCTTTCGTCTACGCGGTCGCACATATTTTCAATGTGTTCCCATTTAGCTGTGCCACTTTTTCTTCACGGACAACGTCTATCGGTTTCACGTCCGCATTTGACACGGCGATCTCTGAGTGACATCCGAGAAAATAAATTACATGAAAAATTACTTATTACCACTATTTTAGAGTCACCTTACCTAGGTACTCATTTCCTATCCACGTCGGTTTGTTGATGCAGCTGCTGCTGTAATACTTCATTGTGATATTTCACCACAAATATTTGCTCAGACAAACTAATAAAGCAATATGCATAAAATTATTGATGCAGTTGGTGAAGCTCTACCTACCGTATCATTATCAAAAACATATTTTTTCAAGGCTGTTATGTTATCTGTATTTAAATCACTTGGAATTATTCATTTTATATGTAGTAATTTCGATCGAAATTAGTATCGTTATTTTCTTTGCACTATTACATTCATTAAGTGATATACCTAAGATACTAATAAGAAGAATTTCTGGGTCAGTGACATGTGTACTGACAAAAACTCTTGAGAGATAGCTAGCTAAATCAGTACACTGGACTGGGTGGTTATTAGGTAGGTTTGTACATTAATATGACGATAATAGAGCAAAATGTGTGTCAGATAATTTGGTTCAAACAAAATTATCACACATTTCTCCAACCAGCTATTACGCATAATTTTTGAATAACATCTCCGGTGTCCTAATTATAGTCACACACAATGTCAGCAATATTTCAATTTGTTAATACGAAGAAAAAAAGAACATAAAATTTTAAGGGAATTAATTCTGCAAGACGAAGAGAGGAGAAAGACACAAAGTAAATGACCTTCTGAGAATGTTCTGTGAGAGTCGTTTATTTTCGTCGCATGTCGAAATGACTGAATTATTGTATGCCCACTGTTTGGCAGGAATGTAAGAAAAATTAATACAAAAGTTCATAGTCATACCCTTAGGAGTACGCGTTAAAAAGGTGTTTGTACATAAAGAGTGCGTAGTTACAGTGAACTACATTCTTAATGCGTGTATTGTACTTTAGCTGGAAATGTTGGAACGGTCCAATATGGCGTAAACGGTGTTCCGCCGGTGGCCTCCAATTTGCAATTTATTGTCTGTATGTGGCCGTGGGTAAGCTTCGGTTAATTACACCAATTCCAAGAACGTAATATTCGGATGATATGTGGGAGTTGCCCTGCTCAGTGTCGACTGTACCGAGACGCTGTGGACGACTTTCACATCATCTATTTTTGAAATTTGACACGTAAGCCAAGTACAGCGGATTACCTAGGTACATAATAAATACACCAATGTGGGTGTTCGCTAGTTGGTAACGCGGTCACAAACTCTATTGTTTACTATTAGCGAAATAAGTCATGAAAAGGTTACTTGAATGGGAAATATTTAGTATGAAAACCGTCATAAACCTTTATTGAGGTTCGTGTTATCGGTCGCGGCAGTGTTGTCGAGGTCTGCATCTGTGTCAATAGTCAGTTCGTGTTGCATGACGTTCTTCCGATCTTAAACTCGCCTCCGGTCTGCGAAACCTGACCGGTGGTACCTCACACTGTCATAACACATGTTATTGTTTCTTCTTGTGTTTGCTATAGGCGGGCGCCAAGTCCTAAGTCGTGACAAGTAATTTTCCATACCGTCAACACTTAATCGAGAAGCTACTGTTTCTGTTTTAATTCTATTCACACAATCACAAAATTATATAAGGTTCGGAAATTAAGATTGGTTATCTAATTTTTATGACATCGAGGAGTATTGGCCTTTTGTCGGCCATGTGCTCTTTGGCCTTCATTAACCATGTAGGCGGTTTGTACTGAATTAAATTTACATCCACAATCACGAACAGTTGAATCCAATTCCTTAACGATTTTGAAACGTTTGAGAGCCCAATCAATGAGTAGGTACAGCTACAGAGACAGTTTCGTTCAATTTATTAAAATAAATGATTTATGAAATTGGGTGACTCAAGAGTTCCGCAATCCTCTTATTTCATATTATAATTATCTAAGTCAATTCTTGTTCTTATAGTTTTGTAGGACACAATGAGCTGTGATTTATTAGTAGCTTTGCGTAGGTATACAGAGATTGCGATGTTACGGTAGTCAAATTATTTACTTATCTGAAGATAACTAAATAATCTACTAAAGTAGAGCGGCCTTCAAAGTCTACATTTCATTCAGCTAGTTACCGGTACTACTGTTTGCGTACAATTCATTCATAATCCGTAATAACACTACAGCGTAAGCTCCAGGAATTAAAAATAATGGGAAGTATCAAACAATACCTGAAGGACTTAATGTCACGTGTTGGTATAGATAGTTAAAGTTATCTTATCACAAGAATATATATCGACGCTTGAAAGGCAAAAGTTACCAAGCGACATTTTGGGCGATATTGAGTTATATATATCATTGAAATCAGAAAAAAAATCTGCGTCGATTGATCCTACTCTCGTACCGCTAGGAAGACTTTTGCTGTCGCTTGGTAACTTAAAAAAGTACACATTTTCATCAATTTCGGCGACTAAGCGACCAAAATTTTACCGATTTATGAACAAACTTCACTTGCTAGATATTTTATTTCAAGTTTTAACACTTAGTAACTTTTGCCTTGACTTGAGTTAATGCGTTTTAACATTAAGTATTTTTTGCTTTACGGTATCTGTTGTATGAGCATTGCTTAAGAAATTTTACCTGATTATTATTTTATATTTTTCTTCATTTAAGACTTTTTGACACACCTTAATTATGTATTCATTTTCATTTAGTATTTTCTTCCTAAATACAGTGTACTTTAAAACGTAATATAGTACTATTTTTCCTGCCTAAAAAAAATAAATTTTGTCGTTTGGTAAAATTTTACCTGCCGTTTTTTTTACTGTTTTTGTCATTTAGATAACTATTTCCGATATGAAATTTGTACAAAAATCAGTTTATTCCCGTTGCACCTATTTTGTTTTGTCGCATGAACGCGTTGCAAATCAGAACATGAATGGCTGTTGGTCAAATAATTTCGATTATTCTTCACTCAACTGTCGCTTAGGCTAACCGCGTGATCGCGCGCATCGCACGTAGTACGTCGCGTAGCTCGGAATATTGATGTATCACCTACTCGTCCTGCCTATCATAAGTTCGAAAAATATTTAACCGAATTTCATTTCACCTCAAACCTTTCGCCGTATCCCAGCAGTTCCATTATGGAACTACTGGTTTTTTTATCCCAGTAGTTACCCAAATAAACGTTTTTTCTTTTATTTCTTCTTTCTTTCTTTCTTTCTCTAAGTCTTTTAGATCCCGCCGTGCAAATAGACCTCAGAAACTTTCCGACATCAATCTCAACCTCATGACTGAACAACGCTTATTAAGACTGTAGACTTTCAGTGACGCCGAGTCATATAGGCAGATCAATAGACAAATTCAAAATCCTTGCGGCACGGTGATCTCTTTAATCATCATCATCAGCCTATAAATGTTCCCACTGCTGGGACACAGGCCTCCTCTCTGTGAGAGGGAGTGGGCCATAATCCACCACGCGGGCCCAGTGCGAGTTGGTGGATGTCACATGTCTTCGAATTTTTGGTTCTAGGACATGCCGGTTTCCTCACGATGTTTTCCTTCACCGTTTTGAGAGCAGTGGTGATGAAATAAATTACACAAAGTAATGCGCCTGGCGGGGTTCGAACCCACGACCTACAACTCGTAAGTCGGGGCCGATACCACTCGGCCACCACTGCTCTCCTACTCTCTCTGATCTCTTTAATACTAACCACATTAAAGAGTCAACGAACGACGACGACGATAGTGTTTGCAAGAGATGTATCTATTGGGCAAAGCCAGCTGACAAAGCTGAAACGAGAAGATGCAAAGAAAGCAGAGGTATTGAAGGAGGTCGAAAACCTTTATGCACAGCTATAAGCTTCGGTTGCCAAACCTGTTAGCAGCGTGGCCACAGATCCAAGGGCCAAGATAACCCGACACTACATTGAAGACATCCTGGGCATCAGCCTTTACGAAATTAGGATGGCCCCTAATCAGCTGAAAATAATAAGGCGCCGAGTGAAGATGGAGTCATTTCAGAGTTTTTGAAAGTGGTTGGAAATTGGTGGTTCTTTTCTTTAAGAAGGATGACAACACCTTATTAAGAAATTACTCGCTCTTGAGACACGTTTATAAGTTGTTTTCAAGGGAACATCATCACGAACCGTCTCGACCGCAGGTTTGATGACTTTCAGCCTTCCAAACAAGCCGGTTTCCGAAAAGGTTACCATATGGTCACACACACCCGCTGCGGAAAGTTATACAGAACACCGGAGAGTATAACTTGCCCTTATGTTTGGCGTTTGTGGACTATGAGAAAGACTTTAAATCGGTGGAGATGTGGGCAACTGGGCAGTTCTTGAATCTCTCCAACGATGTCGTATTGACTATTGGTATATCGAAGTGTTTAGGTGCTTAAACAATAATACCACTATGTCGGCCCGAGTACAGGTGCAGAGTTGGAAGGCGATTCCTTTGAAAAAAGCTTATGACAGGGAAACGTGATATCATACAGACGTGATAAGTTGTTGACTTGTATATCTACTTGGAACAAACCGTCGGACTAGGCAGGTTGAACTTCAAAAAAGAGGTCAACCGCCGAATCCAACACGGCCGGGCAGCGTTCGGGAAACTGCGTAACGTTTCCTCGTCCAGAATACCTCAGTGCCTCATAGTTTTCAGCAAATGTGTGACGACTTATGGAAAATGAATGAAACGTGGTCTCTTACTACGGGCCTCATTAGTAAGCTCAAGGTAGCCCAACGAGCTATGGCGAGGGCTATGTTCGGAGTCCCTCTGCGTGCTATGTGGTCTGCCTACTGCCACTTGAACTTGCTGGTTTTCTGGGCTATGTCTGCAACTTTAATTCGTCTACGAATCTTTTCATTTCTGATTCGATCGAATCACGCACGCAGAACGATGGCCGATGAGGCCGCAAAGTTCCCGAATGGAGACCATGCTCTAAGACAACGCTGCTAGGTGGACAGACGATCTGATGAAAATCACAGCGAGCGCGTATTGGAAATCTATGGGGCAGGCCTATGTACAGCAGTGGACGTCCTACGGCTGATTTGATGATGATGAATTTCATTACGATATACAGGATGAATTTTTGAACTGGGCGTTGATTGCCATATACGAAACTATGACGAATATCGAAAAACGTTGAATGGAGTCTCGAGGCCGATTTTGACTAAAACTAAAACTGCATGATTGGCTTTTAGACAATTCAATAATTCTGGAAAGGAATCGAACCCGCTGGTTTTGGAAAAAAATTACACCCTGTAGCCCTGTACTATTACACCATTCGATAGTGTTGCTAATAAGGATTAAATTCTGGGAAGTAATCATATACCGCAAACTGATAGACATCATCTAATTTTTTTTAAGTGATAAATCTTCAAGGCAATGACTGTATTCGAAACAACTTAACCGTTTCTTCTTTAAAATAATGTTTTTTTTTTTCAACTCAGTATATTACTGAGTTGAAAAAAAAAACCATTATTTATTATTATTTAACCATTACGAGTAGTAGATACAGTGCGATAGTTGACACGTGTCAAATCCAGTGAAATATTGAAAACTGTGATGATGGTGACGAAAAGCTTTAACCGAAAGTTTTTAATTTTGTGTATTAAAACCTAAATTTATTGTTGCTTATTCAAAAAAAACCTACACTAACTTTATTTAATTTGTACCATGGTTAAAATTGGCTGTTAGAAAAATATATTTGTTTTCTATATAGATCATTTTACCTGAAAGTCAAACATGCGCCAATCCAGGATACGTCATCTTGCTTCAAACACAATAATAAAATAATCGGGTTTAGTTAATTTTAGTTATTTTATCATTAAATTTTGATGTCGGTAAGTAACTTTTGCCTGTTTGGGATTTTTTATAAAATTATTACCAACCGACACTATTTCATAAACTAATGAGAAAATCTATAATCTTTAAATGCCAGTTTATTAAGCCTGAAAAATGTATTTAAAATTCGTTGGAATTACGTAATTATGACAAATATGTGATTTTATACGATTTTTTTTCCAAAAATAAAAACTTTAAAATGCTCTCCTGTAAAGTTGGCTACATGTCGCTTGGTAATTTTTGCCTTTCAAGCGTCGATATGCAATTGCACATTTGCATATGCAATTGCACATTTGCATATGCAATTGCATAATATGGCTTTTCTTTCATTATTTCTGAACCTGACTCTAAGAAAAATACAAAAATGTGCCAGTACCTATACGTAATGATATTTGCAAATTGTACAGCAAAAGCTTTCTGTTTCAGTACTCCGATTACTAAAGTTTTTTAATAGACCCAAATAAAAATAAAACATTTTGCACTTTTTTTTAATAATTGGAAAACATTTTCTGATTATAATTTAATTAAATCCAAGAGAAAAAAAAATACAGAAGACACAATAACAATCGCTGTGTGTACAGTAATTATAACAATTTTATAATGCTTAATTTAACGATTTCGTTGCATATTTCAGGCATTTAAGTTGCATATTTAGCCAATTTTATGTTGCATATAATTCAGTCTCTACTACTCACGATAGGTAAAATAATTTATTATTATCTGAATGTCTTAATCTGATATAGTTTTTTTTTATCTCTAGGCAATGCCTTATGCTTAATCTTTATATCATCAATTTATCATGTACAAAATATTTAACCTGAAAATAAACGTGTTAGAGATGAATGATGATAGAGGAAGTGCTCTACCTGTAACCACGTTTACTTCAAAATTAGAAAACTCTCAGATACTCTAGTGACTTTATATAATTATGTTGAAGATTGATGAGTGCCGCACTTCAACACATTTCGTTGTGTGAATAATTATGAACTAAAGCACGTGATAAGATGTGAGGGGCGTGAGTCGAACAGATCGGTACAGTACGGCGGGGTTATGAGTTTATCGCGCCCGACGTCCGCGCCGATAGCGCATTGCCGACCATTGTATACAACGACCCCCTTAATGATCGCATTATTTACCGATGTTACATGTACCATAGTGTCCATAGTATGTTCGACGCCAAACAACACAACGTTTGATGTCAGCTCGTAATCGTATTCATAGTCCGAGATGCGTCTAGTAGCACGCTCTTTGCTAATAATTTAATCTTGGCTTCTCCTGGGTTTAGGAATCATTACGTGCCCGAGTATCCGCGGATGTAAATATTTATTTTAGGTTTACGCAGTTATGACTACTTAGTTGGTTACGTTTATTTTACCTACAAGCGGGATTACTCTAATAAATCGATAGTTATTTTCTATCGTTCAAATTATATTGAAAACTAGCTTCTGCCAGCGACTTCGTACGCGGATCCTGTTGCTTATGCCAGCGACAATGGGGTCGTCAAAATCGAAGATCTGAAACGTCTGATGTCGAATTCTTAGAGCCTGGGGACGGGAAAACAACGGGACGCGCATGACGATTCCAGACATTCCAGATCTTACATTTTTGTAAGTCAACAGGAAATGCCCATTAGACTTAACAACTCTTGCTAAGATGTTATTCATATAATTATATGTTATAGTGTAGCTGGGCTCTTGGAGTTCCACATCAGGTGTTCCAGATCTTCAGTTTTTATACGACAACAGGGAGTGCTCATCAGACTGAACAACTATTGCTAAGACGTCATTACTGTATATGTAATAGTGTAGCTGGGCTCTTGGAGTTCCACATCAGGTCTTCCATATCTTCAAATTTATTTTCTCAGCAGAAAATGCTCATCACGTGGAACAATTTTTACTACGGCGCTATTTTTGTATCTCTCATAGTTTAGCTGATCTACTGCAGTTCTGCATCAGGTGTTCAAGTTTCCAAGATAAATTATAGCCTATATGTTGCCCAGACTTAATAGCTATACAACAAAAAAAACAACAATCAAATCCGTCCAGTAGTTCCAAAGATTAGCGTGTATGGAGTAACTTCTCCCGTTTTCCTAACATTTCCCTTCACTGCTCTGCTCCTATTGATTGTAGCGTGATGAAAAGTATACTATAACCAGCGCAGGAGTATGAAAAATAATTGTACCAAGTTTCGTCAAAATCCGTCGAGTAGTTTTTGTTTCTATAACGGTTATACAGACAGACAGACAGACAGACAGACAGACAGACAGACAATAATTTTATTAATTGCATTTTTGGCATCAGTATCGATCCCTAATCACCCCCTGATAGTTATTTTGGAAATATATTTCATGTACAGAATTGACCTCTCTACAGATTTATTATAAGTATAGATAGAAGATAGAAGATAGATAGAAGATATAGATAGATTAAACAAAATTGAATTAGGTGTAGGTATTGAAACTTTACATTGCGAAAAAAACAAGTGACAAGGCTTGCAAAAAAAACGAAAAAACACGAAATCGGGGTGAGATAACGTGTTCCTACAATTATCGAACACTCATAATAAGCACTTGTGCTTTATCAGAAAATCAATGATCTGGATTACCTCGGTAACTGTGAGATTACTGGTCTTTTTCAAAATTCCATTACACATTTTACATAACAGGTGTGATTGCGAGCGCCAACATATTTCTGCTCACAGGTACAAACCGGTATTGCCGTTGATATTAATTGCGTTACTTATATCCTTCCATAATTGTATCATGCAGGGCTATATTTAGTCCTCGTCTCGATACGACCGCTGCAATTCGCAGTACGCTGTTAAAATCTTGTATAAATGTGAACAGGATACTCATAGCTGTGATTTTAGACTATAAATTCGGTTACGTAAACTTGACTACGTCGTTAGTCAATATTTACATAAATTTAAGACGTAAGTAAAATAATGTGGCCTTTGAATGTACTGTAATGGTAATAAAATAGGTTCAAGGAAAAATAGCATAGATTACATTACAGTTTTGTTTCTTTAAAAGATCATTCATTAAGTATTTAAGATATTATGTAGTTAATTATAATAAAGTAAATATTATTCTTTGACTTTTCTAAAAATATATTCGACCTTGTTGTGGTACAAAGTTCGTACCTAAAATATTAATATTTAATAAGATATTTGACAACTAGCGTACGATCACGTCAAAAAGAGTACTAAAAGCCCTAAAATTTTAACTTTTGGTGCAGAGTAGGCGTTCTTTTTTTTCAGGCCTTATACATAAAAATGAGTCTTTAATTCTTCGTCAATTAACTGAAAGAAAGAAATAAAAACAAAACAATAACAGAACGCGTACAAAATTAAAAAAAAAAAACACATTCTTAAAAATAACATTATTGCACTGTGCATTAGTAAACAAATTGTTAAAATGACGTGTGTATTAAAACTAACATTTATTCGCTGTCCCATGATTGTCGCTATCGAGTCCTATCTATAAAGCCAATATTTTCTTAACCTACATACAGTAGGTATACTATCCGAAAGAAAAGTCACCTTCGCAATAGATTATTTATAGCTCTACGAAAAGCAAACTGAAAATCAATAACTAGCAGTGTTTAATGGTATATTTTGGTGTTTCCAGGTGACTTCGGGCGGTACCAATGTTTCCAGTTCGTCCTTCATATTCTGGCGGCCATGACGGCTGGCATGCACATGCTGTCTCTAGTCACAGTCGCTGCGGTACCAGAACATAGGTCAGTATCCCATCATCTTCCACCACATGACCAGCTTATGGGTATATACAGACACGAGCACTAATATGGATATCTACAATTCTACATACTACATCGATTGCTATCTATGAATATAGTTCGTTGGAATGTATTAAGTATTACGAAATAGCCTTTATCTTTAATTTGAAATCGATATTTCACAAGAAAAACGACTTTGAATTATGCTTTGGGTATGCATTTTAGCGTTCATGTCTGTACACCCGTTCAGGCAGATAATTGGTGAAAAAGCACTTGTGTCTGTTTATGTTGTCAAAGTTGTTGACTTATGCAAAATTCCGACGAGAATATCTGCTAAAATTTTGCATAAATCATCACTCATCACTGCGAGTCAGTTATGTCCCACTCTTGCCAAAATGCATTTTGTTCAGGCAAATACCTATCGACCGACGCTTAGTTTATAAGTTGAGGTATTACGTTGCATGTGCATGGATGGATTGCGGAATTCATAATGAAATGTACATCCTTTTGGGTATTACGTAAAAGTTTATTCAATTTCTTTTATATATGTATACCTTCGGTGGTTCCGGGTAAATACAAATGTATGATTGTTGAATTCCTTTTATAAATTACTTTATAGATTTTCTTCAACTGATATTGGTGCGTATGGGTCTTGTAACATTTACTTATTTGCTTTTGGTTACACAGCGTGTACAGTTTTGCTTGATCAGGAGGATGGCGGGCAGTCGGGTCGGCTTTGGTGTTCTTTATTGTATCTACAAGAACAGAGTGATATTATTGGTGCCGTTATACTTATTATGTTGGTTTATTGAACGTAAGTATAGACTTTTGTAACGTACATTAAATGATTGTCTCTTGGGCTATGGTTTGCTACGTATGTCGCTATGTCTAATATTTCAGTATGAAAATCATTATTTATACTTTCACCGTTAACATCTAGGTACCATCATGGCATTTTGTTTCGATTAAGTTCATAACCTATATTGTTTGTTTTCCGACGATAGATATCAATTAAAGTCAGGTCATTTGACCTTTTGCAGTTGATCAATGCGACAATAGTTAAGAAGCGCACTTTGTAACTCATAGACTATATTTTATTTCTTTCAAAGGGTATCGCCATAAGTTGTTAGAATGGTATCCCTTTTCGTCACCTAAAACTGTTTGTCCGAAAATCATTAGCCATAACCCGTTTGCTATAAAATTCAGTAACCATAATCATCAAAAAAACTTAATTTTGTTTTAATAATTATCTTCACTTCTAACGCTGTTCTGACATAGTTATCGAATATCATAATAATTGAATCTCCTAATTTTGTATGAAATAAAGTCATAATGTCCTAAGTATTGTATTACACAATGTGTATTATTCCGAATGTTCAATTAGGCACCTATAGTAAAACTGATATTTCATTAAATGTTTAGAAACCGGAGATCTTGGGATCCAAGAGCGAGCGAAGCGAGCTCGGGGCTTGTGGGCACCCCAACACGGACAGGTTAGGTTCTTGGGGTCTTTCAGACCCCGCCATCCCCTTCGTGTTAGGTTACTTTAAACCTTGCACGAAGAAATAGGAGCCCCGCGAAACGGGGCTCTGTCGAGATTCCTTGTTGAGTGGTAATGATCAGTAACAAAATAAACAAAATGTTGAAACGATGATGACGAGATCCCTAATTTGTAGTGACTTGATGAAATTTTTAATAATTTTGATTTAGGACTTTTATGTCAATTGGTTTTATGTATTTTGTATATTATAGATTGTTATATTTATGACAAACGAATTTAGGACATACAGTATTTATGAATTTAAATGTTATGGCATGCGATATTATGTGAAATAAGTTCGGATAAGTAATCATTCGGACAAATGATGATTAGATCAAAAGAAATTATGGCACATTATATGTAATAAAGATAAAAAAGTTAGGTAACACAATAGAGAACCTGTTAGAATACTTCTTTAATAGAAATATTCAATATTAATAGAAATAGTCGGTACTCTTAAAATATTATGCTATTAGTTTGGCCACATAAATCTTAACCATAAGTCCTACTTAAGTATTGGAAAATATGTTTTCATATGATCATATCCATGCAAACAACAAAATAAATACAAATATAATCATGTGTGTTAAATAATATGTCAGTAACTGTACCCTCGTTATAGAACCTACCAATAACATATACCGCACTTACGAAAAACTATTAGCGAGCATTATTAAGTATAGTATGCTTGATAAATACAAACGGCAATAAAAAATCGTGCTTCTTTGCTGTTCAAAGTAGTAACACATCGTTTATTAGTAGATATAAGTATAGGTAAAAGTGCATTATCACTCATGATTCTAAACACCACCTATACAACCCTTACTAGAATGCAATAAAACTGCAACTAACCTAATGCACCATGCGCACGCTCGGCACAAAGATAACGCTAAAATAAAGGGACAACAATAACAGTTCGTTTTTCAAATTCCAGATGTTACCTGCAAGGAATAGACAGTGCCAACCATACGGAGCCGTTTAACTCGTCGTTGGTACAGGCCGCCATCCCACGGAACGAGCACGGCAAACTAGACTCTTGCCTGATGTATGGAGTCAACAAAACTTTGATCGAGTGCCAGTCCTGGGTCTACGATACCCAATATTACACTTCATCTCGGGGTATTGAGTGGGATTTCGTGTGCAGCCGACGCTGGATGGGAGCCTCAGCACAAACCGCTTACATGTTTGGTGTGGTGGCCGGTTCGCTTATATTTGGACGAATGTCTGACAAATTTGGACGAAAAAAAGCCTTTCTTTGGTCTGGAGTCTTACAACTTATTTTAGGAACAACTGTTGCTCTCTCTTCTGATTATTATACATTCATAGTGCTTCGATTCCTTTACGGTATCTTCGGATCGGGTTCATATATAGCTGGATTTGTATTGACAATGGAAATAGTCGGTCCGAGCAAGCGTACTATATGCGGAGTTACGTTTCAAATCATGTTTGCCATCGGAATAATGTTGTTAGCCGCTTGGGGATACCTAATAGATAACAGATTTTATTTGCAAATAGTATATGCATTACACGCAGCGATATTGCTTCCTCACTGGCTACTTATGGACGAGTCCCCAAGGTGGCTCTGGGCGCAAGGGCGCGCTCGTGAATCAGTCGCTATCATTGAGAAGGCTCTGAAATTTAACGGATCTACTGATCCGATAGACACACCGTCATTGGTATCCCACTGTAAAGCAACCTGTGCTAAATATACTGACGAACATTCCGCAGGAACTAATGACTTATTCAAGACTCCGAGAATGCTACAGAAGACTTTGATTATTTGCGGTTGTTGGTTCGTCAATTCGGTAGTGTACTATGGGCTGTCGCTAAACACTGGTAAACTTAACGGGAACCCATACTTCCTGATGTTTTTAATGGGGGTTGTGGAGTTGCCCAGCTATATCCTTATTGTGTATTTCTTAGATCGCGTTGGCCATAGAGCACTCATCAGCACCATGATGTTGTTGGGGGGGATCGCCTGTCTAGTCATTGTTGCTCTACCTCACGGCTCTACGTCGACCACAGGTATCGTGATGGTGGGAAAATTATTTATATCAGGCTCTTATTCTATTATTTACAAGTATTCAGCAGAGTTGTTCCCGACTGTAGTGCGCAGCTCCGGAGTGGGACTGGGCAGTATGTGCGCCAGTGTGTCGGGTGCTCTCACGCCACTTATCAATTTGCTGGACACACTGAATCCTAAAATACCTACCATACTTTTCGGCTTTTTGGCTCTGCTATCAGGATTCTCTACATACTTCCTACCTGAAACAATTGGAAGAAACTTGCCTCAATCATTGGAAGACGGAGAGAAGTTCGGTGTCGGTGACACTTGCTTCACGAACTGCAGTGGTCGACGAATGAGCACGGACACAGTCGACCTGCCAGAAACAATGGTGCCTCTGGAAGTTATGGAAAAGAAACCGTAAACAACATTGTTGTGAGGTCTATAGGTAAAGCCTTAACTCTCGAAAATCATGTTATGCGATGTAAGAATAAGCAATAGCTATAAGCAAAGTATATAAGTATAAGTATTTCAATAAGTTATTTCAAACTTAGCCTCGTTTTAACGAAACCTATACGTAAAGCTTGCATTTTATGAACTGGGCTCAACATTTTCTCACTTGGTGTTGCTGGTTCTTTATATATAACACTGCCCTATTTTATACTACTAAGTCTTTCTTGTTTTATATAACTGTTACTGTTTTGCAAAGAATTTAGATATTAAGTGTTTAGGTATGTACGGAATTAGATTACTGTTATATTTTATAGCGTCTAGTCAAGAGTTAATCACACGTAATTCGTGATGTTCACATGAACAGTTTTGCTTAAGACTGGATAATTGTTCTACTAACAATTTATTATTGTAATGCGGAAATACAATTGAATGTATACATATATGTAGCATATAAAATTAAGTACAATACTGCAAGTACGTCCTATGTGTGTCTATTGATTGATCAATGATCACGTATACAATTTGTCTCAAAGACAAAACTTAGAAAATTATAAAATTGAAATAATAGATATCGTATTATCATGTCCACTTCAAGCATTTGGGTGGTAACAATTATATTATTGTTGCTTACACTAACTTAGTTTGCTCAAGTCTAAATCTAGGCTTTAAATACACTAATATTATTTTATTATTATCCTTTGAATGTAGACATGACAATTTGAAAAGGAGAGGATAGTTGCTGGCAGCGTACCTAATCGAACAGAACGTACTTTATACTTTAGATGAAAAGATGAACTTAAGTCAGTGATGGAAGTAAAAAAAGTCTAGAAACTGCCCAAATTCTTTGGATTGTATTTCATATAAAACTTTATAAACATACACGGTATTTTTTTTCATATTTGAATAGAAATTATTATATTTGAATGTGGGCGACTGATGTCAATTCTATATTTACCTATCTAGCTAGTCATTACGGCTAATTAAAAATCATGTTTATGTGACAGCGTAATAATCGATAAGTTTTATGATAGGTACCTTAGATACCTACTTGTTTTGGTTTAAACAAAAATAAACTGTTGTTTTTCCAAAAAAATATAAAAATAAGAAACAGAAACCAATAATTCTCAATGAATACTCTTTGTTTCCATTTCAGAAATAATTTACAAACATGTTACAAATCAGCCGAAATATAATAGTACTTAAAAAATTCAATAAATAAATAAAAAACTACTATTACTAATAATCTAATATAGGAATTATATGGGAATATGCATATGAATATAATAGAAAAAAAAACTCGCTTTCAAAAGATATTGGACAAGACATCAGATTTTACTATTAATTTTAATCTCATTTCGTTATTACCCTGACACATAAATCAATGAAGGTGGCACACTTATACTCAACACAACACTGCCAGTAGTGCTCGAAACCTTACTCGAAACGTTTTGTTTCTATCAAAGTAGTTAAGTAAGCTACAAGCATCAATGCAATTAATTTATTTTGTAGGAAATTTATAATTAACTGCTTTAGGGCTGGTTTTTCAATAGTCAGATCTGTGGCTCTAGTGAAAAAGGGTCTAAGTCTAAAAATGCAACTTTACAGGAGACGCAAAAAACGCCCCGCGCGCACCAAATTACATGTTTAAGTACGTGTGGCATTTAAACAGCTGTCAAATTAAATATATGTGATATGTTATATAGGTAAAAAATGTATGTTCTTTCTTATTCTAGTATTATTTTTTACATAAACTGAATAGTTTTCAAAATAGCGACTTATACTTAACACAAAATGAACTACACAAGGGTATAAAAGAAGTTAGATCCCTTTTCTCATACACAAAAAGTTAATTCACAAAAGTGAAAAAGGATACGCATTTGGAGTTATTTGTATGATAACTAAGAAATTAAATCAGATAATTAGTGTTGGAATAGCCAAAATAAATGAACTGAATGTGTACTTTTTATCGACATGATAAAATTTTGAAAAATAGCAAAAATAAATAACTTGTATCTTTTTTCACATAGTTATTAGACGTAACATAAGGCGCATGTTGACTTACGTGAACCTTTTGTGTAAGTTATATCTATCTTTAAACCAAAAAATATGTAGTTTTGTGGTGTTTATTTTTTTATTAAAGTGAAGAAAAGTATTTTAAGAAGTACCTATGACAGTTATTTTTAAATCATAAAAACAATTAAAAAACAAATGAAAAGTACAAATCGAGTCCCACAGAACCTTGAAAGTGATTCAAATCTTGTTCGATATCAAGAAATGTCTATAGCACAGTTTTTTTATAAGTCAGGACAAATCAACTGCAGTTAAAACCTGGGAAAGTGATCCAGAAAACCTTATTTTAATTTCACTTCTACCGATAATAAACTCCAGTTTTAAAATAAATATGCAGTTAGTAAAAAAGTATTGAAGAAGTTAATTAAGTATTATGACGCAGTTTTTTTAATCAGGAAAACAATTCAAAAATAATCAAATAAATCAAGTCTAACAGAAACCTTAAAAATGATCCAGAAAACCTTATTCGATGTCGTCGTTGCTGTCGTTTAGAAGAGGATGTTGATCTTTTATATTATCATCGTCAATGAAAAGGTTGTTATAAAAAGATCGAACACTGGGGTTTATTAGCGGAAGAAGAGAAATCAAATCTCTCTTTTTCTCATTTGAATTAGCTAGGCCCATCGTATGACCTAGGAATACATTACCGTTTCAAACAGAGGGAGTGGTGATTTTCCTCTTTCCCTCTGCAAATTAACAATGTTCCATTCTTCCTCATCACACAACTTACAATGAAATTCTCCTTTTTTATATTTCTTTTGTCTTTAACTCGTCTGTCGTAGACTTCTAAGCTCCAGTAATAATTTAAAATAATTCTACAAGGTCCTAGTCTTTTAACTTTAAATTTCTCTTCTTTTTTATAGTTTCTGTATCTCTTCTTTCCTTGTTAATTTTCCTAGGATTACGTTTCCGGTCTTGTTAAGTACCTTTTTATATCCCAAAATGACTTATTATTGCTCGTATCTAAATCTGACTGTGGAATAATGACATCGCCTTTTACGTTTTTGTAAAAGTGAACAATCTGAGTTACTTGTGTCAGATAATTTGGAATGAAATCGTCACTACTTTCTGTGGGATAATGCAAATTGGGTTATGATAGCGTATCAGTGAACATAGAAATAATATCAAGATATAAGACAAAAGTTTCATCAGAATCAGTGAATGTATCGACATCATTATCAGGCTCTGCGAAAAGGTTTTTGAAACTTCCAGGTATTGGAGAAAATATTTAAGAGTTTCCCTGCTTTGGTGAGTTATTTTTTAAACATTCAAGCCTTGGATAATAACTGTTTGAACATCCTGATCTTGGAGAATGATCCCTAGAATGTGTAGCCTTTGGAGAATAGTTTCGGAAGATATAAGCACAGGTATAGATTCGCCATCAATCCAATCTACTTCATCCATCATTGCCATATCTTTGGAAACAAGACCCATCAAACAATTAATGCGACCACGACCAGCCATTCTAAAACAATAGATATATTTGACTGGCCTGTTGGTCTAGTGGTAAGTGACCCCGACTGCTTTGCGGAGGTCGTGAATTGGATTCCCACTCAGGACAAATGTTTGTGTGATGAGCACGATCATTTTTTCTGTGTCTGGGTGTAATTTATCCATAATATGTATGTATTTAGAAATATATAAGTATGTTTATCAGTTGTCTAGTACCCATAACACAAGCTCTGCTTAGCTTGGGACTAGATGGCGTTGTGTGATAGTTGTGGAATATTATTATTATGTATTATATTATTTATTAAAACATTACATCAGGGAATCGCGATATGAAAGTTAAGTAGGTAAGTCGAAATAGAAGTATAAAATGTGCTAATTTGACA
The DNA here is from genome assembly GCA_954870645.1 of Agrotis clavis. Classification (NCBI taxonomy): domain Eukaryota; kingdom Metazoa; phylum Arthropoda; class Insecta; order Lepidoptera; family Noctuidae; genus Agrotis; species Agrotis clavis. The sequence goes on along the minus strand of OX940929.1, from coordinate 11,746,980 downwards.
ATTTTACGTATCTATATAATTATACTATAAAGTGTAGTTAAATATATATGTGAGGTTGATATCTGGTGGTTGTTTATTATAACCACTGTTATTGTAGTGTTTTTGTGTGAAGAATTAACTAACATACGTACAAAAACAAAAAAAAAACAATGTCTCCTCTTCATAATAAGTTACGCAATGGAGTTTAAAATAAAAACTCGGTGTAATTGGGTACATTTGGACAAAAATCTAAATAACAATACGTACACTCAAAAATAATTTGCTAAAATATGTGAAAAAGGGTACAACTTACCAGTGCAATTACTGATTTTTTGCAGTGCGTCGACACAAGTTCCCTTCAATAGAGTGCTTGGACCACCGAAAGAGTGCGAGCGCTACGCACTTTCCACCCACCAGCACCATAACCCGTATCGGCCAGTTGTATCTTTTCTCACGAAAAATAGCAGCGAAATATTGGTATTATTTTAGTTATGTCAAATTGCATTTTTAATATAAATATTTCATACGTGAAAACTGATACCAAAAAACTTATTCTGGATTTTTGTCTTTTATTTTGGTGAAAACGGATTTATGTCAAGTGATATCGTTACTCACATAACAATTTTTAAGGAATTAATGTACTTGTGCCGGTATTCACTAAACAAATTGAAGCTCTGACAATACATGTTTATTTAGATCAAAAGACACAAAATAAAAATAAACATAGTTTTGTGTAAAGAAATTAAAGTGCACTTATACCCCGCTTTTGTAATATTTTTAGTGTTAGTTAACCCCCTTTGCACATTGCTAACTTCCTTATTTTTAAAGATAGGCAAGATCTGTTTTCACGAATGGATAGATCATTTTTTTCTGAACATTTTAGTGTACTTAACTCATTTTCGACAAAATCGGACTTAAACCCTTTTTCACTAGAGGCACAGAGATAACCGTTAACTGAGGAATAAAAATAGCGGTTTGACAGCTTATCTATGGAAAATATGTCATACCGTTATTTTTATTCCTCAGGTAACGGTTAACTGACTATTGAAAAACCAGCCCTAAGGGTATTTTATAGGGGTCGCGGGACTATCCAAGCAGGTTACCGTGACCCAGTAACGTAAAGAGCAATTCAAGGAACAGGGTGGAATTTTAGTCAGTAAGAGTCTGACAGTTGCTCTTAGAGGATGCGGAGGACTCTTCTGATGATTTTATAGCATTTAGGCATTATCGCGCATATAGTCATTTATGTGTAAGGTTTGAAGTAATTAAATGAGGGTTATGTATGTAACTGTAAGTACCTATTGGATAATAATTTTAGTTAATTAGGTAATGTATCTTTTCTGCAACCAGTGACCCTACCTGATGCATTTAGATACATCTATTTGTAATGATAAATAACCTTGTGTATACCAAAACAATGGGATATGTTAAAACAAGCAAATAACTATATGACCATCAATGATAATATCTGAATGCCTATCAACTCACATGTTTTACTTTATGCAAATTGGCGACATTAAACATGTCGGTCACACTGGTTGCATTCATACGAGGTTTACTATAAATAGCTGGATTCAAATAGCTTTAGACGTTCCTTTTTTATATTTTTATTACTTAAGGACAGAATTTGCCTGCAAAGTAGACTGATACATAATATATCAAATCAAATCAAATTATTTTATTTGCAAAAATGTAGGTACAATCAAGATGTTAAAACTAATGTGGCCCTATTACATTTTACCATAACATATGGTGTGCAAATATGTCATAATGTTATTAATATTTAATGAACCGCTTATACATTTCAGTTTAAATTATATACAAATATATTCATTAGATATCCATTAATAAATTAATGTCAAATACAATGTCAGACTAATTGAGAAATACAAAGTTATAGTTAATAATAAAATTATTATGATGTCAGGATTCAATAATACATTATTATACATTCAATTAATATTATTATGAACTATTGTAATTTTATTTCGATTGACCTTCTGTACGATATGACATGAATTCGTCTATATCATAAAAACAATTTTCTCTTAACCATTGTACTAACTTTCTTTTAAACATAGGTAAAGGTAAATCTTTGAAAGCGCCTGGTAATTTATTAAACACTTTTATAGCCATTATGCTAGAGTTTCTTTTATGCAACGCAAGCCTACATGGAGGCACGCGAAGCATATGTTTATGTTTGGCTTTATTTCTAGGAGCTACATTTCTGTTTATAACATCTTTATGCTTCGTAAAATAATCAGGATTTTTTTTTTACCAATAGGCATAATTCTTTGTACATGCATGGTAAAGGCAAAATATTAAATTTTGTGAACAAAGGCTTACAGCTATCGGTATACCAGGCACCACAGATTGCACGCACACTTTTTTTTTAACTCTAAACGCCCTCATGATATCCACCGAATTGCCCCACATTACAAGTCCTGTAAGTACTGACGAAATGTAGCCATGATATGCGCAAAGAGCAGCTTCTGTTGACACTGTGACTCTTACTCTTTTTAATGCATAGTCAAATCGATCGAGCCTGTCACAAACGTAATCGACATGCTTCTTCCAGTCACATTTTTGATCTAATTGTATACCAAGAAATTTAGTGCTTTCTACTCGTTCTACAGTAGTGTCATTGTATTTAATATTAAGTAGCAATGGTTTTCTTTTTGTTGTTTGGAATTCAATCATCTTGGTTTTTTCCATATTAATTTTCAAGTTATTATAGTGTAACCCTTGTATGATGTCGTGTAAAGCTTTGTTTATTTCTTGTTCATATGTACTCTCATTTTCACATTTCACAATGAGAGTTGTGTCATCAGCAAATAAGACTGTATCATGACGGGTGCAGTTTGGGATATCATTAACAAACATGTTGAACAAAAACGGTCCTAGAACTGTGCCCTGAGGAACACCGAAATTGTTTTGCAGAAACTCACTTCTAAGAACCACATTTTTGTTATTTATGATTTTAGATATTTCCACACATTGCTTTCTTCCCCTTAAATAGTCTCTTAACCAATCGTTCGGTTTTACCCCTTATTCCATACTAGCTGTTGCCCGCGACTTCGTCCGCATTGTATTTGGTTTTATGGAATTTATACCAATATTCTCTTTTTAATTTGTTGAGAAAGTGAGGGTACCTGATGTCCCACTTTAAAGTTTGTTATAGAATCTATAACAAACTTTAAAGCAAATGAAATGAAAGCTTCCAGACACAACACTTTATATATGACATTGGTAGTTTTTCCCTCTGGTGCCAAAATAAAAAGGTGATCAGCATTACTGACAGGCAAGCATGTGATATATAGTTGGCCGTGGGAAAAACAGTTGGACCTTAGGTCGACATCAGCATCCTTCAGGGTCTGTCCTTGGGACTTATTTATGGTCATCGCGAAGTAAGCAGCTACCGGGAATTGTGTGAGTTTGAACTGGAAAGGGAAATTGTTGGAGATGAGTGGTATTCACGGTATCAATGCAGTTTCCCCTGAGCCACATCCGGTGAGAATTTCAGCTTCGCTTAAATTTCTGTGTAATGCAGTAACTCTTAGTCGCGTTCCATTGCATAATTTTGGTGGAGTTAGTTTTCTTAGAAGCATTATTATTACTTTTAGGTTATTTTATGAGCTCGAGGACCACAGGCAGTTAATGAATTTACTCGTAAAATCTCGAGTGGGTAGTTGCTGGCGACATCCTGATTGACGACGTTATTGTATGAATCGGCTAATATGTTTTCATTTATTGCAGCGGTTTGGTATTTTTTTTTGGTATCGCACGATCACATAGCCAAGAATTTTCCTGAAGTGTTATACTTGACGGGACTCCGAATACGTAACTTATCAATTCTTGTTACAACAGGCAGTGTCTGCCGGAATTTTCCAGAGAACAGTACCTACCGTGATATTGTCCATGGGTCTATCATCATTGCGAACGTCTCAATGTGTTCTGTCCACGGCCTCGACGGCTTTTTTTCGACATGGTACATTCAGACAATTAAATTTTTTTTAGCGTGGTAATACATCACGTGGAACACAACGTGCAATCTTACTCGCCGCCCGCATGGTCGCGCCTACAGTGGCTGGAGATCGTGTAGCGACGTCTGTCGCCATCGGCGTCTACCGCTGCGGCTGGGCTGGAGGTGGACATTGTCCTCTTCCTCATGCGTCCCGCCTCCTCCTTCGCTAGCATGACTGCTTCGCAGAAGGAGGCGACTGCTCCCCATTCTGTCTCGCCCCGCAGCATGGCCTCGACCAATACTAAGCACGAGAGGTCACTGATTATCGTCGTAGTGAGGACACGGCGATGCTCTGCCCAAGCGGGTAGTCCTGCACCGTATGCTCCACCGTGTCCTCCAGGCGATCCACGCAGTGGTGACACCCAGACGATTCTTCCTTCCCTATCCGACACAGGTACCTCCCGAAACTTTCGTGTCCGGTGAGGACCTACGTCATGTGGTAGGTCAGGCTGGACGCCGTGACGCCTATCCAGTCACTCCTTAAAGAGGGGTCTTACCGCCGCGGTTGGGGCGTGCCCGGAACTCTGTTGCGACAGTCGCTCGCAATATGGAATTGCCCTGTGATCGCGCCGGAGCTCTTTCCGGGGATTCCTGGCGATTATATTCTATTGTATAGCGGGCTGGTATCCGCAACTCCACGTCATGCGCGTATTTTACGTGCGGATGAGATGATCATTCTCCTTGCGATGCGCCTCGATAGACGCGGTGGAGGGCCGTCGCCTCCAGGGAAAGACGACTACATTACAATCCTGAAACACTATTGCTATGTCACAGTTTCATGACTACGAACACGTTGAGTGTTGCAGTGTTGTCTTAGTCAATTGGGATTTTAAACAACAAAAAACAAAAAAAAATACGCATCTTACTTTGTTAGTGACGTACAACAGAGACTGCTCATCAGGCTGAACAACTTTGCTAAGACGTCATTCCTTTATATGTTATAGTGTAGCTGGGCTCTTGGAGTTCCACAACAGGTGTTCCAGATCTTCAATTTTTATACGTCAACAGAGAGTGCTTATCAGGCTGAGCAACTCTTGTTAAGACGTCATTCCTATATATGTTATAGTTTAGCTGGGCTTTTGGTGTTCCAGATCTTCAATTTTTATATGTCAACAGAGAGTGCTCATCAGGCTGAACAACTTTGCAAAGACGTCATTCCTGAATATGTTATAGTGTAGCTGGGCTCTTGGTGTTCCACATCAGGTGTTCAAGATTTTCAATTTTTATACGTCAACAGAGACTGCTCATCAGGCTGAACAACTTTGCTAAAACGTCATTCCTTTATAATTTTATATGTTATAGTGTAGCTGGGCTTTTGGTGTTCCACATCAGGTGAGCCAGATCTTCAATTTTTATATGTCAACAGAGAGTGATCGTCAGGCTGAACAACTTTGCAAAGACGTCATTCCTGTATTTGTTATAGTGTAGCTCGGCTCTTGGTGTTCCACATCAGGTGTTCTAGTTCTTCAATTTTTATACGTCAACAGAGACTGCTCATCAGACTGAACAACTTTGCTAAGACGTCATTTCTTTACATGTTTATAGTGTAGCTGGGCTCTTGGAGTTCCACAACAGATGTTCCAGATCTTCAATTTTTATACGTCATCAGAGACTGCTCATCAGGCTGAACAACTTTGCTAAAATGTCATTCCTTTATATGTTATAGTGTAGCTGGACTTTTGGTGTTCCACATCAGGTGTGCCAGATCTTCAATTTTTATATGTCATCAGAGAGTGCTCGTCAGGCTGAACAACTTTGCAAAGACGTCATTCCTTTATTTGTTATAGCGTAGCTAGGCTCTTGGTGTTCCACAGCAGGTGTTCCAGATCTTCAATTTTTATATGTCAACAGAAAGTGCTCATTACGTGGAACAATTTTTGCTATCGCACCATTTTTGTATCTCTTATAGTTTAGCTGGTCCGTTGCGGTTCTGCACCAGGTGTTCGAGTTTCAAAGATAAATTATAGCCTATGTGTTGGCCAGACTTAATACCTATACAACAAAAAAAAATTATTCAAATCCGTCTAGTACTTTTTGAGTTTATCCCGGACATACATACAGACAAACAGACAAACAGATAAACAGACAAAAATTCTAAAAACTATATTTTTGGCTTCGGTATCGATTGTAGATCACACCCCAAGTATTCTTTTAAAAAAATATTCAATGTACAGTTTTGACTTTCCTACTATTTTATTATATGTATAGATTTTTCTAACTTGTACAACAGTAAATTGTGGTCTACAAAGTCGAAAGCCTTGCTCATGTCTAGGAATATCGCCGCAACTGGTATGCCATCGTTTATAGCCTTAGTCACAATTTTCATCAAGTTGAAACATGCCATATCAATTCAGGTGTCGTTGTTCATGACTTAGTATCAAGATATTGATACTTTTATTATAAAATAATAATGAGTATCAATTTTTTAAACAAAGAGGTCTAATTAAAATGTACCGACAAAATTGTTTTCTTCATTTTGATAGTTGGGATTGAATGTTACTTAAAACTCATTGCGATTCTTTTATATTCAATTTAGGCGATTTTATTGTATTAATCATAAATTAATTGCCTCTACCAAGACCACAGAATACTTAACAGTACTAAGACTGAAGACAGAGTATAAACAAATTAGGTATACAATAATACCTAATTTTATACAGTGTGTCCGGGCACGGGTTAGCGATATTTGAATAAGATATTCTAGGCTCATTTTCATCGACAAAAATGCTTTAAAAAAAATTCTTACTCCAAAACTTCGCGAATGGCAGCCATTTAAATTTTTTGATCTGTCGAACTGGGGTGTGTACAATAAAATGCAAATATCTTTGAATCCAAGAGACCTACATTCATGCAAATGACTTTGTTGCAAAGTTAAATGTTGAGGCATATCAAAAACTTACGTAAGTTTTCTAGATAATATGTAAAAATAACCAAAAAACATGGGCAAACACGAAATTGTGCCCATAATGACTAAATAATTTCACATTTTTAACTCTAGCTCGATGAGTACCCCTGAACTTTGCTAGGGTTTTTGCATTAAATTAAAAGTGTTTGAGTCAGGCTATAAAATGATATCAAAATTATCACTCTACGTTAAGTATCTTAGGAGTTATTCTCATTTGAACATCACCCTTCCGTCTCGCCCCACAGCAACAAATCCAAGAAACTGTACAATTTCAGTTTAAGGATGGTTACTTGGGGATCATTTACATGGTGGTCAATAATGCCAGCTCATAAATATTCGTTGGAACGATTTAGCTCACACAAAGAATGCGACACCTGTAATATTGGGGTACATGCGCTAAGGAAGGGTGATGTTCAAGTGAGAATAACTCCTAAGATACTTAATGTAGAGTGATAATTTTGATATCATTTTATAGTCTGACTCAAACACTTTTAATTTGATGCAAAAACCCTAGCAAAATTCAGGGGTACTTATCGAGCTAGAGTTAAAAATGTGAAATTATTCAGTAATTTTTGTGTACAATTTCGTGTTTACCCATGTTTTTTGGGCATTTTTACATATTATTCAAAAAACTTTCGTAAGTTTTTGATAAGCCTCAACGTTTAACTTTGCAATAAAGTCATTTGCATGAATGTAGGTCTCTTGGATTCAAAAATATTTGTATTTCCCCAGTTCAACAGATCAAAAATTTAAAATGGCTGCCATTCGCGAAGTTTTGGAGTAAGAATTTTTTTTAAAGCATTTCTGTCGATGAAAATGAGCCTAGAATATCCCCTTCAAATATCGCTAACTCGTGCCCGGACACACTGTATAAGGAGATAGGTAAGTAATAAAAGGTACCTGCACGCAATCCCAAAAGAAAAAATACCTACCGCGTGTAGAATATAACTATAGAGGTATCTTACATTTTAATTCCCATGACTTTGTAATAAACATTCCATTATTAATGCAGGTGGTCTGCCCTTATTAAAGAGCTTGCTCTAGATTCCCACGCAGTATGAATCCATTATTTAAGGTAGTTTTATTCTAATAAGTAGGTAAATGATGACTGAATGTCTATTAAGTCGGTATAATACGAGAATTTCTCTGAAAAAGAAAAGAAGGTGTGAATTTATGAAGTGGCCTTACTTGTATTTATTTTACTCGTGGAAAAACCCAGTAGCCAGAAATACCTATCCATCTTATTTTCTTTCATCGACGTGTATATGTTTGACGTTTTTTATTTACACTGCTGTGCAGGTGTTTTGAAAGAGGCACCTCATACGTACCTAAGTAATAATTAATAGTAAGATTATAATAGGGGGGTATTACAACGTCTTAAAACCAGGCTTGTTCCGGCGAGTGAAAGTGACAGAGTTATACGAGTCATCTAGCGCCATCTCGTTCACTCACTGGATCAAGCCTGGTTTTAAGACGTAATACCCCGGCAGGCCTACTTATTCGAAAGCATAGTAGGTATCATATAAAAAAAATACCTTCTGGCAAAAATGTAGGTAAATGTGTATATCTACTGAATGCTACTTTAGTACAAAAGGGCCACAAGTCGAAAAAAAACTAAAACAAATTAGTTTTAAAGCAAAAATTGTACCGTTTCAGCCAGAATTGATACGATTTTTGCTTTAAAAAGATTTTTTTTTCTTGTGGCCATTTTTAAAGCAGCGTAATTTATGTTTAATTAAGATGAATTTAAGTATATTGGACTTGCCAAAATCATGACCATTTTACATTTTTATATTTTTGTAGCTGAATTTATGATTGATCAGTCCAATTAGTGGCAAAAACATAGTGTACAAGAATTTAATAAATATTTCATACGAGTGTTGTGTTTCTTTTTTACTGTAAAAATGTAAGTAAGCAGGTTTTATGGGTTCGTAGAAGATCCTTGTTTATTTTCGTGTTATTGATACTGGCCTACAACTACAACCATGATTAAATGCGGTCCGTAATTTAACTTCGAGAGCCATATGTAATACTGAACGGTTGTTCGAATGGAATTCATAGCGAAACAACCTATCGCCAAACGTTACTACTCGATCGCTCGATTTAAGGATTTATCAAAAAAATATTTGATGACTGGACTTTGGGCTCGGACAGGTTAGGTTAGAAGAGACGTAGATGATAGCGAAGTCAGAATGATCCCGCAATCCTGTTTTTGGAAATCACCCAGAATTAGGAGCCCCGCCTATAATATTCTATCCTAAACTGCAAGGGTAAAATGTTAACAAGAAAGATTTTGCGTTTGGCCGACTAGTCGCAGAGATAAAGATAAAGTCAAAACTACCGGATCCATTAAAACAATGTTAAGATACATTAAAGAACAAATATAAAAAGGTAAAATAGGCTTAATTTTTTTTAAATCCACGCGGGCAAAGTTCTAGTTTCAAAAATAACTACGGAACCCTAAAAAGCCCGGGCAGTCAATGTTACATAGTACGCATCTGATCTACAATATTTTACTCGTACTTGCTACGTGTTTGCTACGCGTATTCACCAGGAGTTTTAAGACCACAGGATGTTTGCTACGCGCCTACGAGTGCTACGAACTTATACAGAATTAGAAAAACGGGAGCAATAAATTATTTAAATTGGATTCTTGTTCCGTATCCTTTTGAAAGTAAGGGTACTGTAATTTACTTTATTAAAATACGAATTAACGACCAAATAAAAAAGGAGATGCTATTATAAGTATAACATTGAAGTGATTAGACTCTTAACTAGTCTAGATATAGGTTATTTGTTACGAGAAAAGACTTCATCTTGTGTTTGTAGTGGATAAATTAAGAATATACTGCACCGGTTTTAAAAATTCTCTCATTACAGTAACCACCAACATTACAGTAAGAGGGCAAAAGTATATTGCTAAAAGTTAAAGTTTAATTATGACTCTCAAAGCTAAACTCCTGCGACAGAGTGGAAGAACACACGATCAGCAGGTATAGGATATAATGAAAGACATATGTAGGTTTGTATATTATCTACCTATTAGTAATAGTTGTAAAAATTGGAGGTGATCTTTGAAAACAAACTGTTGGTACCTACTACCAATCAAGAATGGGTCGTTGTCACATTTTATAACATTATAAATCGTCTGTAACGTCAAACTATTTTTGATTTGCAGGTGCTGGGTCGATGGCGTTGACACGAATGTGTCGACAGCGGCGTGGAATTCATCAGCAATATTAGCTGCTATACCTCATACCGAAGCTGGTGGTCTACATAGCTGCCTCATTTACGAAAACAACGAAACAACAACTTGTTCTAAATTCGTATTCGATACGACATACAGATCTTCGTCACGTGCTATGGAATGGAATTTAATATGCGATAAAAGATGGATGGGGGCATTGGCTCAGTCTGTTTACATGTTAGGGGTTTTCACAGGAGCTGTAGTCCTAGGAGGAATGGCAGACAAGTACGGGAGAAAAACCATATTTTGTTGGTCCGGAGTACTGCAGCTAGTGTTTGGTGTGCTAGTGGCGTTTATTCCTGAATACTGGTCCTTCTTGGCAATTCGTTTCATATACGGAATCTTTGGATCTGCCGGTTCGTATATCACCGGCTTCGTTTTGACTATGGAATTAGTAGGAGCGAGTAAGCGAACCGCGTGTGGCGTCGCTTTTCAAGCTGCTTTCGCTGGGGGTATTATGTTAGTAGCAGGGTGGGGAGCTCTTGTAGACAATAGACAAATTCTCCAAGTGATATATGGGCTTCATAGCCTTCTCCTTATTCCACATATTTGGATCATGGATGAATCTCCTCGTTGGTTGTGGGCTCAGGGTCGTTCAAAAGAATCAGTGGATATAGTTGAAAAAGCTTTGAAATGCAACAAATCTGACAGTAGGTTGGATAGAGCTGAACTGGTGTCGAAAGGTAGAGCTGAAGCATCGAAGGGAACCGACGCTCCGGCGGCCAGTACAGGAGACCTCTTTAAAACACCTAATTTAAGAAATAAAACATTGAATGTCTGCTTTTGTTGGTTTGCCAACTCAATTGCATACTATGGGCTTACTTTGAGCACTGGCAAGCTCGAAGGCAACCCGTATTTGATTACAGCTATTTTAGGGTTTGTGGAATTCCCAAGCTATGGAGCGGTGATTTATTTCCTCGATATTTGGGGAAGACGGCCGCTAATAAGTTCTATGATGCTTGTGGGTGGCGCAGCATGTGTTATTGCTACGTTTTTGCCTGCTGGAAGTACGATATCTACAGGAATTGTGATTGCGGGCAAATTATTTATTGCAGGCTCTTTTGCTATTATTTATAACTATTCTGCTGAATTATTCCCAACAGTTGTCCGTAACTCTGCACTGGGGTTAGGTTCCATGTGCGCTAGGCTTTCTGGTGCTTTGACACCATTAATTACATTACTGGATTCTTTTAACCCTAAAATCCCAGCCATTACATTTGGAGCTGTTGCAGTGATTTCGGGATTCCTATGTTTTTTTTTACCAGAGACTATGAACCAACCTATGCCACAATCCCTTGCCGATGGAGAACGGTTCGGCAAAGGCGACACGTGTTTCGGCAGTTGTTTAGGAAACAAAAGAAACAGAACTTATTCTGAGGACAATAAAGCTGTTGAATCAATGGTTCCTTTAGAAGATGCAAGTAGAAAAGTTTAATATGAATTTTTGTTATTTGAGTTTGCAGAGCTGCTTAAAAAGCAGGTTATTATTTTTTCGTCCCTAAGTAAATAGCAAATTGAACAAAGTAGTGATTAGGCATTTAGGTCCACTTCTACTAACATTCAAGTTCCATAATGCTGGGTTTGCTTTGAGTATTTATTGCCTACGTATGTACCTATATTTTTAGATTCATATAACTGATGTCTATCCTGAAACAAAGCAGGGGGATTATGTATTAGTTTTACCAAAAGAACATAACATTTAGGTATATAAGTTAAAAAATAAGTACCAATTAATTGTTTTTACAGAGTTTAGATGTTTTGTTTTGTTATTTGTGTTTTTGCTCATTTAATTTTATGTGATGTACCTATAGAACATAATATTGTATTGGTAGCATTTTGGTGCTTGTGAATCTCATCTCGTGATCAGGTGTGATATAGACTATACGAAGAAACACGTATTACTATTTTGTAAAAATGTACATAAAATAAATGATAGGTACATAAACAGACTGGTTTTATTGCTACTATGAAAAGACTGAATCAAACTCATTATAATTTTATATTTACACAAAACAATAATGAAAATCACAGTGAGATTAAAAACATCAATAGATGATACATCGATGTATGAACAACGAACATATAGAAGATATTAAGCATAGACGTAAATATTAATGATCCATAATGGGCAAAAGCCCTTTTAAAGTTTTCTGTACAAGGAGAGGTGTAGACTACACATAGAACATTAAAGAGTAGGTACAATACAATACAATGCCGAAAATGGCTCTTGTGATACGGGAATAGCTAAAGCCCAGATCTCACAGTAAAAACAGCTATTTGTTATCTTTAATGTTTTTATGAGATCTGTTCACAACATTGCTAAGTAGATTCTGTCTTTGAATAACATGAAACATAGGCACCTCGTGTACAAATTGCAATTTGCAAACAACGGCAACTAATTCTCATGAAATACCTACAGCAACATAGGTAGATATAATTATATATATTATGAAACCCTAACACAACGACGATATAATACTAGACTACGCATTGCACGATCTTACGAACAAAACTATTCTGCCAACTCGCTGAGGTACTACGTAAGCGAGGGGGGCGGGGTACTGCGTTGTGATTGGCTAACTCAAGGTCTGTTCTGTCTCAACGTATATGTTTACGGCTCACAGGATTGGTCGAAATGAGACGGATATAAGACTTTTTTGCCTAATGTGTTGGCAGACATCGGTCGCCTGTTATTACGAGTCTAGTATTATATCGTCGTTGCCCTAACACATTTCTTTCAATCGATGTTTAGTAAATAAAACAGTGCTACAGTCAAGCGAGGAATGATTTCTTAGGGGCTAAATTGAGTTAGGCCGCGCAAACACAATATCAATGAGAACAACGAGATTCTTCATTAATGTCAGGAGAACAAAGAGTAAGTCACTTTTCTCCTATATTTTCCATTTCAAGACCAAGGTAAGTAGAAGAATTGCTGGTCCAACAGAGGCAAGACGTGGTTACCAATACAAACTTAGATGAGGTTTGTAGGTATATTATCAGGAAAGTGACACAAGCAAAGAGCGGAAAGCAGTGTGTGAAGCTGCGCTGTAAATGATAATGATTGTAAAGCTAAACGAAAACTAAATAATCCAATTAGAATTAATGCAGGTACTTGGGTTATTTTTCCTCAGGAAGTTAACGACTTTTAGACACCATTAGGTAATTATTTTTATATAAGTTAGGGTTCCAGGACATTCTTGCAGCATTTCAACGAATGCATTTTGTCAAATATTAAAATAAAAGAAAATTGTATAAACATTGGTCATTCTGAAGTCATTCACAACGGAATTAATACAAGATTAAAAGTAGGTAGTCAACTGACTACCTACTTTTAATCCTGCCTAATAGTCGTGAGTCGACCCGATATTAATTCGGAATTTCAGTCAGTAAACATATACCTATACCACCTATACGTAGATATAATACAGCCAAGCAACTATAATATAACAGAGCCACTAAGTATTGTTCTGAATTACAGTCTTATACTTAACATGGGAGACGAAAATATAATGTAGCTTTGCGTAAGCGTCTTTTTAGGCGTAAAGAATGAGAAGAAATATTTATTAATAAATAGGCATATGAAAACCTTTTAGTTGTTAATACTTAGACAATTGTAGAAAATTTATTAAATCAGCTTTGAATATTGCTGTTTGTTTGATATTATAATAAATGGAAAGACGAATTTTCTTCAAAAACTGTGCACTAGAAGCTTTCTATTAGACTGTTAAGTAACGATTTATCTATAAAAACATTAAAGGGAGTATGTTACCGATTTAATAACAAAAGGTAGAAGATAAGGTAATCCTCTGAAAAATCAATTTTTATCAAGCCAGTTTTTAGAAATGCGAGTATGTCTACTAATGAAACATGTAAAATAGGGAAGAGGTCACCCTAACTTTCAAGGTAATAAGAGTAAGAAATAGATAAATATTAACAAAATGCGCCTAACATATTTGGCTAATATTATTCATAAAAATATCGAAAATTTTCCTATATTTTCTTCAACATGGTCCGTTTTAAAACATATTCACCAAAATATTTATTTGAGCCAAACATGGCGAATCACAACAATGCCGATATCTAAATGTTTAATTTCACTCTGTAATTATTAGGAGAAACCTACGTGTTGTGTGTGTTTTCTCTAGGTACTAATTGCGTTGGTCTATTCGTACGTATAACTAGAAAATGCGCAAGTTGTTTAATATCATGTGGCCCTTGCAAATAGTGCCTGTTCAGTGCCAATTTGAAAATTCTCTTTCAAATAAATATGTAGTTCTAAAAATAAGAAAGGAACCTTACAATGGTATTTTTAGCGATAATGCTTCCCCAAGCCTGCAAAGTTTCTACTTGTAAAATGTTTATAAAAACTACAACAATATTAAATCTAACAATAGGTACATATTTTATAAATTTAATAATTCATTTGTTTGATGTTTTAATATTTGAATAGTTCAATATTACATGATGTATTTGAATGGTATACAAAATGTAAGTGGGTTTACTTTGACAGATATTATGTAAATATACAGTGTGTCCGGGCACGAGTTAGCGATATTTGAAGGGGATATTCTAGGCTCATTTTCATCGACAAAAATGGTTTTAAAAAAATTCTTACCCCAATACTTCGCGAATGGCAGCCATTTTAATTTTTTAATCCGTCGAACTGGGGTGTGTACAATAAAATGCAAATATCTTGGAATCCAAGAGACCTCCATTCATGAAAATGACTTTATTGCAAAGTTAAACGTTGAGGCTTATCAAAAACTTACGAAAGTTTTCTAAATAATATGTAAAAATAACCAAAAAACATGGGCAAACACGAAATTGTACACAAAAATTACTGAATAATTTCACATTTTTAACTCTAGCTCGATAAGTACCCCTGAATTTTGATAAGATTTTTGCAATAAATTAAAAGTGTTTGAGTCAGGCTATAAAATGATATCAAAATGATCACTCTACGTTATGTATCTTAGGAGTTATTCTTCCTTAGCGCATGTACCCCAATATTACAGGCGTCGCATTCTTTGGGCGAGCTAAATCGTTCCAACGAATATTTATCAGCTGGCATTATTGACCACCATAATCCATAAACTGAAATGGTACATTTTTTTTATTATATGAAATCACTTCTAGGAATTATTGCTGCGGGGCGAGACGGAAGGGTGATGTTCAAGTGAGAATAACTCCTAAGATACTTAACGTAGAGTGATAATTTTGATATCATTTTATAGCCCGACTCAAACACTTTTAATTTAATGCAAAAACCCTAGCAAAATTCAGGGGTACTTATCGAGCTACAGTTAAAAATGTGAAATTATTCAGTAATTTTTGTGTACAATTTCGTGTTTGCCCATGTTTTTTGGTTATTTTTACATATTATTTAGAAAACTTTCGTAAGGTTTTGATAAGCCTCAACGTTTAACTTTGCATTAAAGTCATTTGCATGAATGTAGGTCTCTTGGATTTAAAGATATTTGAATTATATTGTACACACCCCAGTTCGACAGATCAAAAAATTAAAATGGCTGCCATACGCAAAGTTTTGGAGTAAGAATTTTTTTAAAATCATTTTTGTAGATGAAAAAGAGCCTAGTATATCCCCTTCAAATATCGCTAACCCGTGCCCGGACACACTGTATATATAAGACTAAAAATTTCAGGGAAAAAATGGGTTCATGTCGATACATCTTGGAGAGTCAGAAAAGTGGGGAGTTATAAGCTTTTCAACAATGGACCATTGTTTTTTGTAGTCTAAAAAATATGGAACATGTTTTTGGAATGAATTCAACTGTTACATGACTAACATCTTTTTGCAAATGGCAATTGAGGATTTGTGTATGTATTTGATTACATTGAACTGTTCAAATATATTTTTTAGGCATATGTACCCACCCTTGAACAACAAATTTAACATTTATTTAGACATATTATCACAAAATTCTAGAACTACCCTTTTTTTATTTATTAATCTTTAGTAAAATTGAAAGAAAGTTTTAATCACAAAATCAATTATTGGTAACTAAGAATAAGTTAAATAAATAAAACAGTTACATCAACTCGAGATATTTTTTAGCTAAAAAATAAATTGGATGAGAAAATACAATACTTGTATGCAAAATTACATGGACATCATACATTTTGTGGTGGTATTCATACCATGCCTACAGCTATAAGGTGGCTGTATATACTTAATAACATAAATTCGAAAATAAAAAAAAAAACTGTCTATCTTACAAAGACTTCCAATGAATTGTTTATTAAAAAGTACAAATATGTATAGAAACTAAGAGAGCATGATACAGTAATTTGGAACTGTTTGCTTGAAAATGCATTAACATTAATTCAAATAGTGTCATATTGCTTTCACTCCGTTTGACTTATTTGGAGTTAGCAGATCTTCAACATTTTATTTTATTATTGCCATATTTTTGTTGTGTATTTTCAAGCAGTACAGTACTAAGTAGTTGAAGTACCCTTAAAATTGCCAATTCATACATTAACAAGTTACAATTTGAAAGAATTATGAGTATAAGTACATTTCATACTTTCAAGACAACTAATTATTTATTTTAGTTTTAGACCAATATTTCAAAACCAATTTTATTGAGCAACCACCCACATTACTTTTTATCATTGTTAGAAGTCTTGCAGTTCTGATATGTTTCAACTATTGTCCATACTTTATATTTTGCCTATTGAATGACATTCACATAATAATGCTGTTTTAATGAACACTGTTATTGAACTTAATGATGCATGATAATTTTGTGAACAACATAGCTACAGTGTAAGCAATTTGTAACTATTTACTTTGATAAAACATAGCACCAATTCAATTATGAGTAATTTCAGTAAAATAAATAACCGCCTCAACAAGCAAAACTACCATTAGTCTAAAATTGTTTATGAATTTCAATTTCTAAAGCTCTTTTTTCTGGAGCTTCAACTTTGTAGCCAACATAAAGACAGCTGATGTCTTTGGTTGAACATTTGTCATAAAATTGACATTCAATTGAATCAAAAGCATTCATATTCACACTACTCTAATTCATAGTCACTAATATGTTTAGAAGGCATTTGTATTAATATTCCGGACAACGAGTATGAGGTATTTTAGCTACAAGTGGGCTCTGTTCAGCAGTCATAGCAGTGTGCACAATGATCGCAGGTTGAGTAGGAGTAGGCGCATGCAGTTCACGGCTCTCACCGGGAGCAAGACTGGCCAAAGCTGCCAATAGATCATGATTTACTAGAGGTTCATTTTCTTCACGAGGTTCCCAACCAACTGGAGGACTAGATGGTGGAGAGATCAAAAATTGCTTTACAGGAGCCGGCGGTCTCAGATTCTTAAGAGAAACAGGCGTCACAGGTTGCGCAAAATAACAGTTGATGGGCGCATCATGAAATTGGTATTGATGTAGTTGCACACGAGCATTAGCTGCCGCCAGTGGACTGTCATAGTTTACGCGTAAACGTTTAAAACTGCGTAGCCATTGAAATGTAATATTATCCGAAAATGTGCGGAATAAATCTTCCATTCCCTTTTTTAACTTTTCATCAGCAAATACTTCACTGTGTATGTTTGTGACGATGATTGATTTAGGCAAGTCATCCAAGTTATCAACTTCATCTTGCTCATCACTTTCATGTTCTAAATTGGCGATATTGGGGTGTACATTCGGCATTCCATCTTCTTGGTTGATGTATACGTCGTCTTCTCGAAACGAGTCTTCATCCTCCTTATGAGCCATTTTAAATAAATTTACTATGGAACCAAACACGCACTTGTTTTATTAAAGACTTCTTATTATAATAGTTCAATTTAAGAAAGCATATTAGCAAACTAAACGTTCACAATTATGTATTTTTATTGTGTTTTAATCGATTTTAGTAATTTTCTCAGCTGTCAGTACTGTCAAAGATCTGTCAACATCATTATTCATTTTCGAATCAAAACCATAGACATCCTCATATTTTTTATAATCGTGGGCAGAGACAATTATTTTTTAGATCCCTATCACACGTGCGCTGCTGGGCTGCTTTTGGGTTGCTTTTGGGCCATAAAAAGCGCTGAGTAAAAGTGAACGCAGACCTAGCCGCACCGCAGTCTCCGCAGTCCCCGCAGTCATCGTTTTCTTACCGCTTCTGCGGCTACTGAGATGCGGGTAAGTGTGCGAGGTTTCATAGAACTTCATACAAAGAATTCGTAATGCGGGGACTGCGGAGACTGCGGTGCGGGTAGGTCTCCGTTCACCTTTAAACAACAAAAAGATGTAAATGTTTGAATAGATACTGATAATTATTGATACTGGCGGACTGACGCGTGACGAGGCCAGAGGCCACGTTTGCACAAAGCAAAAGTTACAGAATGGTTCTACTCCATGGTCTGTGTTCTAGTTCTACCACAGACTAAATAATAGTACTACGTTTTACTCGTTCGTTCACAGACTAAAGTAGAGAGTATTCACTGTTCGTCTACAGTTCTACACTCATAGACAAATAAAACATGTTTACTTGTCAAATTCATGGTATTTTTATAAAGTAGGAATTGGATTTAGCTAATTATTTTGACAAAAGTTATTGCAATATAACACAAAAGTGACCATTCTCTTGGTAGTTTAAGTTTATTATGAAAATGGCAGGACTAGAGTCCATGGTAGTTGAAGAGGTTAAGCCAGCAGAGAAACCGGTCGATAGAGAGAAAGTAAGCTAACCATTTCAAAATAACATTACTTATAGGTACTATGCATTCACTTGGCTCCAGAACTTCTCTTCGTTGAATATATTGTACATAAGCGTTTATGTTGTTAATTTGGTGAGATAGCGAGTGAGATAGAGATATAAATTGTACTTTAACTGTTACAGACCTGTCCACTATTACTCCGAGTGTTTTGTTCAACGGGACGTCACAATTCTCCTGGTGACTATGCAAGAGGAAATGTCCCTCAAAATGAACTACAAATCTACACATGGATGGATGCTACACTTCGTGAACTCACGGGTCTAGTCAAAGAGGTCAATCCAGAGACAAGACGTAAGGGCACCTATTTCGACTTTGCAATAGTTTACCCAGATATGAGATCACCAACATATCGCATGAGAGAAATAGGGGTCACTTGTTCTGGACAGCGCGGTGGTGATGATAATAAAACTTTAGGACAAGTCAAGTTCCAGATTGGAAACTATTTGGATATATCTATAACGCCACCTAATAGAATGCCGCCACCTATGAGACGTGCTCAGCCTTACATGAATAATCGTCCCTACTAAGTGTACCTTGGTTATAACATAATTATGTAAGTTAGTTTAAAATAAATGAATCTTATAATAAAGAGTCTTAGTGTTTGAATCTTGGTCCTGGCATTCCACTTATATTGTTTTGAAAATCAAGAAACTTCACATCTAATATCTAGAAACTGAAACAATTCTAAGCCCGCAGTGTATTTTTATTTATTTATGTCCTACTAGCTCGGCTCTGTTGATTATAACATTGTCATATATGACAGTCCATTCTATTGTAGTTCATCTAACAATGAGAGCTATAGCCTGTATTATCAAGGAAGAGATAACTGTAGGCTTTACCAAAAGAGAGGAAAAAATAAATAACAAAGAGGCTTTATAGAGCATATTTTATGTAGTGTAGCACCTGGGGGTTAAAATGATTAAGATTTTTATAGTATAAAGTTAAAAGTTAACCAATTTCTATTATTGATTTTAATTATTAAAATAGGACCTATGAAAAAACTAACTCTTGTACAGTAAAACGGGGTGAATAGAGAATGCAAGGGTGAATCGGCACCAAACTTTGAAAGGTTTTAATCTTAAATTATTATGGTGAATGATCTGTCGACAAGGTCTGTTCATTTTTAGGTAATAAATAAGTTGCATGTTCGTAAAATATCCTATAACTTACAGCCTTCAAGGTTAAAATCTCTTTTAAAGGTTGGTCTCTATTCACTGCTGCATTCTTTATTCACCCCGTTTTACGGTATTCAATTTTAACTAAACAGTCCCACTTCTGCTGCCCAGATATTTTACTTCCCATACATTGAAACTATCCTTACTTGCCTGCCCTACTAAGCGCAAAAGCAGTATCTCAAAAAATCAAAGTAAAATTGATTTTTAGGGTTCCGTAGTCAACAAGGAACCCTTATAGTTCCGCCATGTCCGTCCGTCCGTCCGTCCGTCTGTCCGCAGCTTAGCTCAGAGACGCCCAGCACTAGAAAGCTGTAATTTGGTGTAAATATACGGATTTGTTGTGCCGAAAAAGTGGTAAAATAAAATCTCGTAAATTATTTTTTTAGGGTACCTCCTGTACACCTAACGTAAAGTGGGGATGTTTTTTTTTTTTCTCGCGTACCCCTTAGTGTGGGGTATCATTAAATAGGTCTTTAAAAAATATTGATAGTTTCCATTAACAATTTTTTGATAAAAAAATTCGTTTGTGAAATATTAAGCTTTAAAGTGCTAAATTTTGCTCGACTCGGGGGACACTCGACCCCTCTACCAGCTAAACGGTGTTAAAACGAAGTTTAAAAGAAAATTATCATGACTAAGTAGGCTTTACAACTTTACGAGTAATAGTCGACCAACTTATAAAATGTACTTGGATAACATATTTTCTTAAACAAAATGTATCGGAGAACATGTTCTTCAACTGCAAATGTAAGTTGGTCAACTTTATTTTTACAGCTCTAATAGGTATGTTTTTACGGTATGTTTTTTGGGGATAGGTAGGTTTTTATCGTCAACTATTTTTAACTAACTTCAAAAAAGGAGGAGGTTCTAAATTCGTCGTAATCTTGTTTTTATGTGTTTTCCCCGATTTCTCAAAGACTCCTGGACCGATTTTGAAAATTCTTCTTTTTAAAATTAAATTCAGCGAATCAGTTTAGTTAGTTCGCATAAGTATTTTGATGGGCAACTACGGAACCCTACTCTGTGCGTGGCCCGACACGCACTTGGCCGGTTTTTATGCCATTGTATGAAGAATTTAAGGTAAAACTGAAATAGGGTTTTCTTTTTCTTAAGGATGTTTTGAATAAGATAGCACTAAAAGGTTAAGTTCATGAGGTGCGTATTTTTCAAAAGCTGTCCAATGGATTTTAAGGATTTTGAGATAAGGCTTTTGTACTTAGTAGGGCAGTTGAAACCAAGTCAAAAATCATCATAAAATTCGTTTACTGTACAAATTGTATGAAAAAAAAAGAACCAAGTTAATAGTATTCACATTTATTTCCATCTCTCATTTATGACCTATCAAGGCACAAGCAAAACCACTTGAAGTCGACCAAATGTTATGTCGATGATAACACTTACATGACGAGACAACGAAAAATGTCCTTATATTTAGATTTCCCTAAAATAAATATAATTATAAAGTAAACTTAAATCCTAATGATTTACGGGTGATCTGAATGGCCTCTTAGATTTTTTGCCCATCGCGGCGAGATCAATCGTAATTCCATTAGGTAAAACAGCCTTATTTTCCTGATAGTCTATGAAACCTTTCTCGTCTCGCTCATCCTTAGCTTTGTCGCAAGGAATACCGGTTTCGTAATTGTATTCACGCTTCAAACCATCAGGATCAACGTATCCGTATTTGCCTCGAGTGACGCAGTCCACACCAATGGTTTCTTCCTTGAACGATCCGTCGTCATTTTCGAATCCCCATGTGATACTACCGTCTTCGTTTTCATCTCGATATTTACGAAGAATCTGAGCTACTGGCTTTTTCTCCCTCTGGTGCGACTGTGTGTATTTTTGCTGAGGTGCTTTAGCGGGTGCCCTGTTAATAGGTTCCTGTGGGCGTGAATACTGCCTAACAGGTTGAATGGGTGCCTCATCATCTTCAATGAATGGTTTCGGTTCGGGTCTGAACACAGGCCTCTGGGGTCTGCTCGAAAGAGGTTGCAGTCTCACTGGTTGCGGCTTGTTGACCGGTTCATTTCTGACTGGGTTGAAGGCTTGTGGGGCCAGCAACGGTCTGTATTGTGTAGGCTTGATGGGTTCAAGTGGCTGTCTAATTGTTGACGGGGTGGACTGTGGGTATGGGGATTGATTGTATACAATCGGTGGTTTGGGTTGTGAAGTGGTCGTTATGTCGTAGTAATCGTTTTGGGGTTCGGGAGTGGAAAATATATTGGGAGAGAAAGCTGTTGGCGTATTGATTTCCAATTCATCTTCTGGTTCTTCAGTGACTGGCTTTGCGGGCTCGTCGAGTGACTGAAGGCTGGGCCGTGGGGAAGCATCTACTGACTTAAATGATGGTCTGGCTAAGCCCGGCCTCCTGATTCTAGCCGGTCCTCCTGCACCCGGAGAAGCCTGCAGGCGTCCCTGTCTGAATCCTCCTTGTCTTTGACCTCCTACAGGGATCGCGCCTGGAATTTGCAGCCGAGGCGGAGCCGGAGAGTCATTATATTGAGCATAAGCTGTGACTACACACAGCGTACATATCTGGAATAAGAGAGGAACACATGTTAACAGTATGTTTGTTTTACTGTAAATCTCTGTTTGGGTTTTGGTGAGAATTTATGTGTACACTAATTTGCGTAGTTAAGAAAAGCACAAAGTTGTAGAGGTATCAGATAGTTTAGCCACTCACTCGCTTCTGACAAATAATCTCCATAGGCGCCCGCCTTTACAGCTTGGCCAGAACGGATTGAAACGGAACTAATCTTTTTGTTTCTGACAACGTTTTAAAATCTTTGATATTTGATGTAAACAAAGACCGCAGGTTTGTTAGATTTATTATTGTGCCATAAAACTAACGTCAAAATGAAAAAAAAAAAAAAAACATTCAAAGTGCTGGTAGCGAGAAGACAGTGGCGACTTCCGGTTTTCTACAGTTTTTTGCCAAGCTGTACGTCAAACTAATAAAGAAGTGGCCTATGAGGACGCCTATCTTTTTTTTTGCATAAACCACGCTATAGTGATCAAACTGACTTTGTTTATGCTCAATTTGGCTAAAGGAATGTACATATTTATAGCCCAAGCAGTGAACTGGCACACTTTCGAGCGACGTGGGCCTTGCTCACGAGTAGGTATAACACCTGACTCCAGTTATTCAACTGTTATAGGTATTATCGCATGCCTTATTCTTATTCTATTGTTGGACTAAACAAATGCCTATCTGCGTATTTTATTAGATTACGAAACCCGCGCCGAGTTTCTATATGTACAGACTTGGATAGGTGCGCGCGTTACTACTTATAAGAATTTTTTGAATTTTGTTTTAAAGAGTAAGTAACCTACATTACGTTAGGAGCTAGAAACCCTTAGGTCTGTCACTTTTTGTTTTGAATTATCTTTGTGGAAATTTGCATTATTTCAATTTTGTCACTAACCGGTGGATTAAGTGTTTATTACTTATGTAAATTTTGTGAAGTATTCAGGTATACATAGGTTTAGGTACTTAATTGATGCTAATGTATTAAATCTCAAGCAACTTAAAGGTGTGTGTCTACGAATGGTGTACAAGGACAGCATTCTACATACGTATCTGTACATTATGTACATAGATCCATAGGGTGCTTGTACACGGTGCATGTAACCCGCGCAAGTAAAGATGCGGGTTACCCGCGCGAGTAACATGCGCAAGCTACTTGATCAAGTTACCCGCGGGGTGCTTGTACACGGCGCATGTAACTCGCGCAAGTAAAGGTGCGGGTTTGCGGTTTACCCGCGCGAGTAACATGCGCAAGCTACTTGATCAAGCTACCCGCGGGGTGCGTGTACACGGCGCATGTAGCTTAAGCATGTTGAGGCACTTGCGCGTGTTACATGCGCCGTGTACAAGCACCCTTACTAAACCCCATAATACCTGTGTGCCATTAATAAGGTCTCAGGTGTGGAGGTTATTTAAAACTAAGCATTTACATGATTATGAGTAAGTGACACGTTTTGGCGCCGGTGGTGGCGATTTATGCATTGTATGGTAAAGATCTACTATTTTTTTGTAGGTACAAATAAAGTATCTATATTCTATTCCGTTCTACACTCTACTCTTTCAAGGAGGTTTACCACATCAAGACGCTGTCTTTACCAAAGGGTATGTTTCGACTGCCCTCCAGCGCGTCTATGAGTGGCGCGTGGAGGCGCAGCGCCGGGGCGTGACCCCGCTGCCTCGTGAAGTCGAGGCGCGGCGGGAAGAGCTCCGGCGCGATCTCAGGGCAGTATGGAAGGAACGACTGTCGCGACCGAAGGCCGGGCACGCCGCAATTGCGGCGGTAAGACCCCTTTTTGAGGAGTGGCTGGAGAGAAGTCATGGCGTCCTGACCTACCGCTTGACGCAGGTCCTCACCGGACACGGAAGTTTCGGGAGGTACCTGTGTCTGATGCGAAAGGAGGAGACGCCTGGGTGTCACCACTGCGAAGATCGCCCGGAGGACACGGTGGAGCATACGGTGCAAGACTGCCCAGCTTGGGCAGAGCACCGACGTGTCCTCACGGCTGCGATAGGCGGAGACCTCTCGCGCCCAGCATTGGTCGCGGCCATGCTTCGGGGTGAGACGGAGTGGGAAGCGGTCGCCTCCTTCTGCGAAGCAGTAATGCTCGCAAAGGAGGAGGCGGGCCGCGAGCGAGAGAGGACAGAGGGGTCCCTCCGCCCCACCCGCGGTAGTAGACGCCCACGGCGACGGACGTCGCTTGATGATCTCCGGCCACCGTAGGCGCGGGCATGCGGGCAGCGAGTAAAGGGCAACTCGCTGCCCGACCAAGGACCATGCCCGGGTCGACGGCGCGTTGTGTCCCACGCGCGCCTCAAAGAGCGTCAGCATAATGACGGGGCCCCCCTCTCAAAGGGCCAAAGCCTGCCGGGGTCGCGGGATTATTTCCTTACCGTGACCCCGGAACAGAAAGGGCTATTGAAGGACACCGTGGATTTTAGTCAGTAGAAGTCTGACAGTCCCTCCCGCCCTGCCCGGGGTTGGAGGACTCATTTGATGATTTTATCACTTAAAAAAAAAAAGGGTATGTTTATTTAAAGGTAAGCATACCTTGTATTCTAAATTATTCATAGCAACTCATGGCTGATTAAGATCTTCCGAAATAATTTCACGTTTATTTCATGATTATGGTTATCGTTTTTATTTATGTATGTCAATCATGTAAAATCACATCGTTATTGTGAAATGGTCAACAGTAACGTAGTTCGGATTGAGACAGTAACTTGTTGAGTTGTAAATATTGTCGCAACATGCAAATGGCTACTCACTCCACTTTCGGAAATCGATGTACGTTTCGCAATAGAGAACTTATTTATTACACTCTCTCAGTTTGACGAGATTACCAAACTAAATTTTTACTATGTTTTCATTATTTTGATCGGCTGAGTTGCGTTGCGTTAAACACGCATAAAGATGCATAATATAGATCATATCTGCTACTGCGTATAGATAAAATCAGGAGTTTTTGTGAATTCAATGAAATCTTTTTTGTAAATTTAAATCAAATTTTTATTTCCCTACATTATTATGGAATAACCTTTGTTTGAAAAAAAAACATGCAAGAATATTACACAAAGTAGTGATCACAGCTTTACAAAATAGCAAAGTTGTAAAAATATTGCGGAGGGTTTGCAACGTTTCACGTAGAAATAACACCATACCCTAGTGATCCGACAAATTGCACAGCTGTATCTATGATTCTTTCTTTTATGAAATCGCATTGAGTGTGTATTTAGAAAATAAGGAAATTCTCGATTGTTCGTCACGGCCGCGAAAGTTGAGTGCATTGTATGATCTAGTTAGATTGTGTGTAAATTGGCGGGCATGTGTTAATATTTACGGATGATTCGTGTTGTGGGTTCCAAATAATTACAAGTCCAAATAATTTAATTGTTAGGTTGATTTTAGCCAAACACTTATTTCATCCGACTTTAAATTTAAAAAACCGGCCAAGTGCGTGTCGGGCCACGCACAGTGTAGGGTTCCGTAGTTGCCCATCAAAAAACTAATTAAACAGATTCGCTGAATTTAATTTTAAAAAGAAGAATTTTCAAAATCGGTCCAGGAGTCTTTGAGAAATCAGGAAAAATACATAAGAAAAAAGATTACCTACGACGAATTTAGAACCTCCTCCTTTTTTTGAAGTTAGTTAAAAATAGTTGACGATAAAAACCTACCTATCCCCAAAAAACATACCGTAAAAACATACCTATTAAAGCTGTAAAATAAAGTTGACAAACTTACATTTGCAGTTGAAGAGCATTTTCTCCGATACATTTTGTTTAAGAAAACATATTATTCAAGTACATTTTATAAGTTGGTCGACTATTACTCGTAAAGTTGTAAAGCCTACTTAGTCATGATAATTTTCTTTTAAACTTCGTTATATATGCTACTATTGTGAATTTTTTCACACCCCCAAACATAACCGTTTAGCTGGTAGAGGGGGGGGACACTCGAATCGAGCAAAATTTAGCACTTTAAAGCTTAATATTTCACAAACGAATTTTTTTTATCAAAAAACTGTTAATGGAAACTATCATTATTTTTTAAAGGCCTATTTAATGATACCCCACACTAAGGGGTACGCGAGAAAAAAAAAATCCTCACTTTACGTGTAAGTACTGGAGGTACCCTTAAAAAAAATATTTTACGAGATTTTATTTTACCACTTTTTTGGCACAACAAATCTGTATATTTACACCAAATTACAGCTCTCTAGTACTGTGCGTCTCTGAGCTAAACTGCGGACAGACGGACGGACGGACGGACGGACGGACATGGCGAAACTATAAGGGTTCCTTGTTGACTACGGAACCCTAAAAATTAGGTTTGTAAACAGAATGTATTGCATAATTTGCATACAAAAAGGATCCTCCTACAAATTAATTTGATTACTTACTTACTGAACCATATTGGTACGTAAATTAGGCGAATTTATGTTTTTTTTTTTATTTTTAATCTTAAATACACATGCATGCATGCTGCATGCATCTTAAATACACATCACAAATTTCAAACAACACAAAATAAAAATAAAGTTCTAGTATTTCTCGTCAAAATACCGTGTTGGATTGTTTGGATTAAACGAATAGTTGTTTTTTTGTAAGAGCACTCTGTTTAGGGCGTGTGCAGACTGATCAGTGATCTGAAAGGAGTAAGGACGCCCGGCGGGCGCGGGCGCAGTACGCTTCCGCCAGTCAAGGTGATTGCGTTGGAATGGCGAACCATACACTAAATACCTAATTATTATTGCACTATCTATCAAATGTCAGCCTGCTTCAGACAATCCATAATTTAAAACATTATTACACTTTATATTCATAACACTTCATTTTTGTTTAAAATGTTAATGCTTCGAAAGTAATGTTTACTGTTAATTGGTGACAATTAAGTGGAACCGTCATACAAAAAGTAAAACTTCGCAAAAATATCAATCATAGATAACCGTAGAAATGTTTGTAAAATATTTTTTAATTGGAAAATTAAACGTTGAAGAAAACATGACAGTGATTACACATTTCATAAACTAGTTGTTATAACACGTCTGTATTCATTACCCGATACTACATAACACATAATGAGGAGTGACGCAGGTGCTCCCGCGCGTTGATGTCTTTTGTAAGAGCTGTAAGAGGTTGATTGAAAAGTACTCAAAACGGTCAGAATTCAATACGTTATTAAATAAGTACGTGTGGAAAATGCCCAATTATCTTCGCATGTGTATATTTATCATATAACTAGGTGCATCGTAACCGTCATGCATTGTTGGGCGACAATTAAATCGCCGCGTAAGCGTCTGCCACATCAATACTTCCATGATCACGTATTATGTACGAAGGGAAACAGCAAAAAGCAAGGTTAAGTAAGGCATTCTTCGTTTGTTTTTCTGTAAAGGTTTCCTTTCATGTGAAAAGTATGAAGTGTAGGTGTGATGTGAGAAAAGTTATTAAATATCGATCTTAGGTTATTGATTTAGAAGAAAATCATGCGCGGCAGCTATAATTATTGTAGATTTAGAGAAAGTTAAGAAAAACTTGATTAACACCTCGTTCTATAAAGAAAAATCTTGTTTATAAATAAAACAGTTTTCTTACAGGTTTGGGTCCACATGTTTGTGTAGATTTATATTGTCAATGTAGAGTATTCGCTTCTGATAACATTTTTTTTTAGTTAGAGGGATTGTTCTATGAATCTAATGTTTGTAAACAACGGTCAAGAGTGCGTATTAAGCTAATTGATTAATTATCGAATTACAGAGGAACACGTATCCTGGGTCACGCAGGGCAAACGGAAGGTGTACTAACACATACACACGTTTCCAATGAGCACAATTTGTAACCGTTTGGGAACGTTTAAAACAGCAGGACGTAAAACTTCATTTGTTATGCATATCCGTGGATTTAGTGTGTCCGTGAAATGGAAACGTGACTAATTTTAGACACACATATTAGTTCTTTCAGTATTTCACAGTTTCACCACTTTTTAGTGAGAAACCGGGCTTCTGTCTCTTAAGTCCTACCGGTAATCAGCTAGTCGTAAAGTGATGGAATTTATGGCACCTGTTGCACTATTTGACAAGGATTTTAAGTTACCGTAGAACCACATATTCAAGGCGAAATTTCGGAATACCGATTTATTATCGCTAGAGACTGCGTAACAGCGTACGGCGAGTGAGTTTATATTTCGAGTTTTTGCAGTGAACGGCCACTATTAAATATAACTGTTGAAATAGAACAAGTTATGCCTATAGTCCATATCTACGTCCAGCTAAGCCTGTTCACAACATTGGGCCAGTGTGGTAACGACACCCGCGAGCTATTTGCCGTAAGTTGCGTGCTTTACGTAATTCAGCTGCTGTTAACATGACAACGACTAACTTGCCAAATTATGTGCTAGTACCAACAATTAGTTCCGCTTGTGAATTATTAAGGGCGTTACTTATATTGGTATGTTGTAAGGTTACTAGAGCAATAGTGTCTATTGCTCTCGACGTACTGCAGTAATCTGTCACCTCACGATCGCCTTCAAGGTTGCCGCGAAATCGATACCTCGAATGCCGCCTGTATGACCGACCTGAATTCTATACCTACAGATATTAATTTACTTGTATATTATTCATTGAATGCTACCAAAGAACTTGTTGTAGCCAGACATACCTAGAAGTACCTAGTTAGATAATTTAATCACTTGTATAGGTATATTATACCTAACTACTTTCACAAAGCTTTGTCCTTACAAAATCTAAGTAAGAGCAAGTTATTTATAGTAAGTGTACTTTTTAGTAAGTCTAATTTGTTATTGTTGTTGCATTCAAGGTGAAGATAAACTATTATTTTGATAAAAGGCAGAAAAAAATGGATAATATACGTATAAGTTTTTCATACTTTTATTTTTATTTACTTTTATTGGTTTTAAATACAACTATTACATAATTATTAATTAACAACTTAATTAATCATTAAAAAATACTTATTAATCAATTTAAAAAAATGTTAATGCATAAAAGTTAATAATGGCAATGAAAGGCAAAAAGAGAATCTATATTTATAATTATTTTCACCTTGAAAGAACTCGGAAGCACTTATGACGATAATTTATAATTAAACGTTCAAAAACACTTTCGAAAATATTTTTTTTAGAAAAAGGGAAATATTTTCAAAACTCGTTGCTATGTGATATAACCGCCCTTGGCGAGGGCACGTCACTGAGACTCACCAGCAAAGCACGCATGATGTCCTGTGTCCTGCGCAGAGTCACGTCACTATCACGCAGCGAACAACCAACAAATAAAGGAAACGCCTCCCGCGCAAGCTATATGAGGTCGCCCACTCTCGCCCTGCGCCCGACGCGACCACCATACCTTATTGCAAGGTGACCAACTGTGAACGCATACCCGAACCACGCGAACCCAATCAAATGCACCACTATACAAATCGGCTGTGCTAGACGCGAAGATACCGCTAAACGATCTAATTATTGAAAAATCTATTGTCTCAATTATTTGTATTCATAACGTGAATTGTAACATCATTTTTTTATTTAAATGATACTATTTCCAACGAGACAGTTCAATATTCAAATATTTTTCACGCAATCTTTTACACCTACGGCTATGGATGTTTCTGCCCTATGCTTCTTGCGAACCGGATTGGATCTGTGCCACTAGTACTATTGAATGGTACAAATGTATGAGGTAAGCTTCTATTCACGCCCATATTGAAGCTACATTATCTAGGAATGCTATTGGATCTCCCTGAGAACTTCACTTTGAGCAATTTGTAGTTTATCAAAGGTTACCATAATGCAACATTACTTAATTAATTTCTGAAGAATGTGAGTTCTTACAGTCATTGTGTATCTAGTCTGCAGTATAAAATATTAAAAAAATAGGTAGGTACATTCTAAACCCAGTTAGAAAAAATTGATCTGGATACAAACCTGCTTGAACTTCGTTTGTCTGTAGTTCAAGAAGTTGTTGAAGGTTACATTTATTTATATTACGTACCGTATCCGCCATGCATTCATATCGAGATACAGTCATCATAACATTAGTTCACTACTTAGTGATACAGATCTTTAAATTTTAAACAACATGCTCTACATTTTTTTTAGAGATAGTTTGTAGATGGTAAATAAAGTCAAATAAATTATTTAAATTAAGTGTGGTGTACACTTAAAATGTTGTAGATTTTATGAGAAGTTTTACCGACATTGGGCTTGGCTAGTATCAGCATGACCTAAATATCTATCAGCTAAAATTATGACTAAATAATAATTATAAAATGCACACATGCATACATAAAATGGTAAATTTGTGGGCCAGTTGCTTAAATTACATTTGTAACGTGTCTTGCATGACCTCAAATAATTTAAAGTTCATGTTTAATAAAACTAATGTCATTATTTCAATCTATGCATTTTTATTTACATAACCTGTAACAATCGGCAACGTACATAATTGCACGTATAAAGCAGCTACCAATAGGGGCATTTTCACACATACACACGTCTTTTTCATATGGGGGTAGGCAGTAACCAATTATAACGCCACTTGCATCTGGTCATACGTTCATTGGTACATCACTTTCGCCGCGCTGGACCTGTAAGTTGTAAGGACCTTACAAAGGTCAGTGTGTGTGGTCTTCCTAAGGTGTCCCTCACGGTGCTATTTCATACATCGACAATGTATAAGATTTTCAAGTAACTACATCGGTATGTACTGGCGATGAGCCCAAGAATTTTCAATCTCGATCCAAGTTAAATAGCCGAGTAACTTAAGATATCCGATCAGCTGTGTCCCCAATGGAGATATTGTGCTTTCGGTAATTCAATCTAAATGCTCACAGCATGCGATATCTCAGTGTGGCAACAACATGATTGTTACGTTTAATGTTTAGTGGTTAATGACATTGCTGTGCTCGCATTAAATGTGACTGCGCAATGTCAGTGCTATGTTTACAGTCAATATAGATATTTAACATGGTAGGTATTATTTTGGATACTGGGCAGACAAGCCCAAAGGTTAATTGATCTAACCTAAGATTATTTCAATTTTCCAGAACGTGTAACATGACACCGTACAAACAAGTTTCGTCTGTAGGAGAATAGACAAAATAACAGAATGAATGCAAGCATTACGATGTTTAGTCTACAGGTTGTAACGTACAACAAACATGTCGGATTACCTATATACAGAAATTACTTTGTAAAATTCTTGGCAGAATAGAAATAGGATTAGTTGTGCTATGCGTGCAAAGAACAATTGAGGGTCTATACTGAGCGACTCCACTGGTTACTCTGCCAGTCGAGCGCAGCCTAGCTAAAAAACCTAAGGTTATGTTGATATTTATGACATTAATATCATAATTATCAACACACAGTAGGGCAGAGGCCTGTAGTCATATGAGCATATGAAGTTCATTGCAAATTGAGATTTGCAGGTGATGATTTGCTTACCGTACCATTTTTCTTGATCGCCACGAAATGTTCAAACTGCTATATCTGCTCGAGTTAAAAATAAGTTTTGATGACAGAAAGTAGTCCACCTCAAAGTTTAATCAAGTAAGTCAGATGCTGGTGGAGTCATATTATGTGTTGGTATGTTGCAGGATAATGCATTTGGGGTTTGTTACATCAGTGCTGTTTCACTAGCTCGTCGCAGTCGAGTCACGCACTCGCAGGAAAGTGTATCGGCAGCATCACTACCCGAGCAAGTGAGAGTTACCGTGGCCATAATAGTTCATTCCCCGCTGCGCGTCGCTGTACACATTACAAGCTCGATTTAATTTTCCGATGCTGGAAATGTGCGGAGGAAAGTCCGCGAAGGTGTTATACTTAACTAGCTGTTGCCCGCGACTTCGTCCGCATTGTATTTGGTTTTAAGGCACCTAAACTAATATTCTCTTTTTTAATTTGTTGAGAAAGTGAGGGTACCTGATGTCCCACTTTAAAGTTTGTTATAGAATCTATAACAAACTTTAAAGCAAATGAAATGAAAACTTCCAGACACAACACTTTATTTACGACATTGGTAGTTTTTCCCTCTGGTGCTAAAATAAAAAGGTGGTCAGCATTACTGACAGGCGAGCATGTGTTATATAGTTGGCCGTGGGAAAAACAGTTGGACCTTAGGTCGACATCAGCTTCCTTCAGGGTGTGTCCTTGGGACTTATTTATGGTCATCGCGAAGTAAGCGGCTACCGGGAATTGTGTGAGTTTGAACTGGAAAGGGAAATTTTTGGAGATGAGTGGTATTCACGGTATCAATGCAGTTTCCCCTGAGCCACATCCGGTGAGAATGTCAGCTTCGCTTTAATTTATGTGTAAAGGTATTATTATTATTATATAACATGTGTTATAAAACACTACAACTCTATGTAGAATGTTACCATGAAAAATGTTATAAAACATGTACGCACCGCATGCACGCAGTCTGTACGCACCGTAATGCAGTAACTATTAGTCGCGTTCCATTGCACAGTTTTGGTGGAGTAAGATTTCTTAGAAGCATTATTATTACTTTTAGGTTATTTTATGAGCTCGAGGACCACAGGCAGTTGATGAATTTAAAATCTCGAGTAGGTAGTTGCTGGCATCACCCTAATTGACGACGTTATTGTATGATGTGTAAACCACATCATTCCCAACAAGTTCGGCTAATATGTTTTCATTTATTGCAGCGGTTCGGTCATTTTTTTAGTATCGCACGATCACATAGCACACGGACACATGACGGGACTCCGAATACGTAACTTATCAATTCTTCTTACAACGGGCAGTGTCTGCCGGAATTTTACAGAGAACAGTTCCTACCGTGATATTGTCCATGGGTCTATCACCATGGCGAATGTCTCAAAGTGTTCTGTCCACGGCCTCGACGGCTTTTTGTTCGACATGGTGCATTCAGACGATTACATTTTTTTAGCGTGGTATTACATCACGTGGAACACAACGTGCACTCTTACTCGCCGCCCGCATGGCCGCGCCTACAGTGGCTGGAGATCGTGTGGCGACGTCTGTCGCCATCGGCGTCTACCGCTGCGGCTGGGCTGGAGGTGGACATTGTCCTCTGCCTCATGCGTCCCGCCTCCTCCTTCGCTAGCATAACTGCTTCGCAGAAGGAGGCGACTGCTTCCCATTCTGTCTCGCCCCGCAGCATGGCCTCGACCAACACTAAGCACGAGAGGTCACCGATTATCGTCGTAGTGAGGACACGGCGGTGCTCTGCCCAAGCGGGTAGTCCTGCACCGTATGCTCCACCGTATCCTCCAGGCGATCCACGCAGTGGTGACACCCAGGCGATTCTTCTTTCCCTATCAGACACAGCTACCTCCCGAAACTTTCGTGCCCGGAGGACCATACGTCATGTGGTAGGTCAGGCGGGACGCCGTGACGCCTATCCAGCTACTCCTTAAAGAGGGGTCTTACCGCCGCGGTTGGGGCGTGCCCGGAACTCGGTTGCGACAGTCTCTCTCAATATTGCCCTGTGATCACGCCGGAGCTCTTTCCGGGAATTCATCCTGGCGATTGTATTGTATAGCGGGCTGGTATCTGCAACTCCACGTCATATGCGCGTATTTTGCGTGCGGATGAGATGATCATTCTCCTGGCGATGCGCCTCGATAGACGCGATGGAGGGCCGTCGCCTCCAGGGGAAGACGACTACATTATAATCCTGAAACACCTTTGCTTTGTCACAGTTTTATGACTACGAACACGTTGAGTGTTGCAGTGTTGTCTTAGTCAAATGGGACTTTAAACAACAAAAAACAAAAAAAAATACGCATCTTACTTTGTTAGTGACGTACAACAGAGAAGCTGCTCATCAGGCTGAACAACTTTGCTAAGACGTCATTCCTTTTTATGTTATAGTGTAGCTGGGCTCTTGGAGTTCCACAACAGGTGTTCCAGATCTTTAATTTTTATACGTCAACAGAGAGTGCTTATCAGGCTGAGCAACTTTTGCTAAGACGTCATTCCTACATATATTATGTTATTGTGTAGCTGGGCTCTTAGTGTTCCACATCAGGTGTTCCAGTTGTTCAATTTTTATACGTCAACAGAGAGTGCTCATCAAGCTGAGCAACTCTTGCTAAGACTTCATTCCTATACATATATGCTATAGTTTAGATTGGCTTTTGGTGTTCCACATCAGGTGTTCCAGAGATCTTCAATTTTTGTATGTCAATAGAGAGTGCTCGTCAGGCTGAACAACTTTGCAAAGACGTCATTCCTGTATTTGTTATAGTGTAGCTGGGCTCTTGGTGTTCCACATCAGGTATTCCAGATCTTCAATTTTTATATGTCAACAGAAAGTGCTCGTCAGGCCGATCAACTTTGCAAAGACGTCATTTCTGTATTTGTTATAGTGTAGCTGGGCTCTTGGTGTTCCACATCAGGTATTCCAGATCTTCAATTTTTATATGTCAACAGAAAGTGCTCGTCAGGCCGATCAACTTTGCAAAGACGTCATTTCTGTATTTGTTATAGTGTAGCTGGGCTCTTGGTGTTCCACAACAGGTGTTCCAGATCTTCAATTTTTATACGTCAACAGAGAGTGCTCATCAGGCTGAGCAACTCTTGCTAAGACGTCATTCCTATATATGTTATAGTGTAGCTGGGCTCTTGGTGTTCCACATCAGGTGTTCAAGATTGTCAATTTTTATACGTCAACAGAGACAGCTCATCAGGCTGAACAACTTTGCTAGGACGTCATTCCTTTATATGTTATAGTGTAGCTGGGCTTTTGGTGTTCCACATCAGGTGTTCCAGATCTTCAATTTTTATACGTCAACAGAGACTGCTCATCAGGCTGAACAACTTTGCTAAGACGTCATTCCTTTACATGTTATAGTGTAGCTGGGCTCTTGGAGTTCTACAACAGGTGTTCCAGATCTTCAATTTTTATACGTCAACAGAGAGTGCTCATCAGGTGGAACAATTTTTGCTATCGCACCATATTTGTATCTCTTATAGTTTAGCTGGTCCGTTGCGGTTCTGGACCAGGTGTTCAAGTTTCCAAGATAAATTATAGCCTATGTGTTGGCCAGACTTAATACCTATACAACAAAAGAAAAATCATTCAAATCCGTCCAGTACTTTTTGAGTTTATCCCGGACATACATACAGACAAACAGACAAACAGACAAAAATTCTAAAAACTATATTTTTGGCTTCGGTATCGATTGTAGATCACACCCCAAGTATTCTTTTCCAAAAATATTCAATGTACAGTTTTGGCTTTCCTACTATTTTATTATATGTATAGATTGTATCCTGGTTGTAAATGCGTTGATATGGCGGTGATGATGAAATGGCATTTTTGCTCAACTATGTTGTGGTGGTAGTCTTATATCTTGTCTTGTCTTGATATCTTGTGCCTTATATGTGTACCTCTATATTTCGCCAGCTTTGTTTATTTTCATGTTATTGGGGTCAGATGACCAGAGAAAAACGTAGACATATTTTAAAATAACCTTGCCCCACATTAAGCATTTCTCCTGTATCATGGTTGCGTTACACACAAACATTCAGACCCGGAACAACCACTGGTAGATCATACAAAATAAATATTTGTTCCGTGCGGGGATCAAACCCGCGGCACGCTGCGTAAGTAGTAGTCGCTCGCTCAGCAACAGCTCCAACCGTGCCTTCCGACTGACGCTGTAGTCTTGATTTCTTGTTCTGTTTGACAATAACTGTGGCATATGTTAATATTACACACATCAGTGTGTTAGGAAAGCGTCATTCATAAGAGCAATAACAATAATTATATTTTTCTTCTCACGACCATTCATTGTTGTAATCTCAATGTCGGTTGTGGGCGTTCACAACCCATCATGTACAAAAATAATTCTCTTTTAATTTAACCATTCCGGTAACTGGTCTAGCCAGGAACACATTTTGTAATAATGTGTATTAAGTAAATACATTATGTATTAGATAACTGTGATGTAGTGTTCGATATATGTGACAAGCGTTGTTGATACGTTGCGATTGATAGAAAGTGGATCAATCTTTTCTTTTGTTTCATTGTTTTTATATCTAGGTATGTATGAAATTAGTGCTTTGTTTGTGCTCTCAATATGGAATCGCGCTCGCTCTTTTCTTGTGTGTATTATTTCTTTTCTGCTAATATTCATATTTTGCTCGTATGTTAAATCTCAGAAAAAAAAACTAGGAAGTTTGATCAATGTTGTGTCATTTTTAAGGGCTAGGCGTATTAAAAACTTTGTGTGACATGGAACTTGTTAATAAGGCAACGTGTACCTAATTATAACTTTTCATGTAAAAGATATTTTTTTCTACATAAACATGGCTCTAACCGACACCCAAAGAATATACCGAGTTCCAATATCGACCGAGACGATCGAGGTCGGTCGATGAAGTAGGTCTCATAGAATACGTCGGCCACTGTGCAACGTAAACATTGTGCATGCTTATTACGCATTTAAACGCTTGACATAATTTCACATGTGATTCCCAGTACTGGTGACTGAGTTGCCCGACGCAGCGGTATGGGCGAGTTGCCCGCCCCGTTATCCGTCCTGCATTGCCTTTTTCAACGGCTTGCTGATTCGACACGTATTCTATTTGCCACCACAATAGGACCTGCTACGAGGTCATATTCATATCGGCTAAATACTATTATGCATCTGGGTTAGTGTACAACAGGTGAATGACCAGAGAAATTTACTATGACCCGTTGATGGGTACTCTACCGCGAAGGATAAATGGTAGTTGGTTACCAATAACAATTTTCTGAACCGATCAGTGGTTTGGCAAGATATTTATCTTTCGCCTTGAGAGTTCAACGAAATCAAAAGTTTACCATCAAATAGTTTGGGATACAATAAGTAACGAGTAAGATAAGATCAGAGTGAGTCAGTGTGTACATCAAATGCAACCTTTATGCAAAGCCTCGGAGTTCGTTTGCTGAGAATTATTTTTTATTGAATAGCACTGTATGTACGAGTATAACAAAGAGATAGTAAATGGCAATCAAAGCGTTAAATATCTACTTGAGTTCGAAATGTCCATGTGTCTGTTGGATCAGTTTATGAGCAAGCAAGTCACGTCTGTATTGACGCCTGCGCGCAGGCTTGTCACCGTTACCGACATTTTGTAATGGCGACCAAGGGACCGCCGGCCCTACACGAAGGAGTCAATGTCCTGACGATAGACGCCGCGCTGCACTCGCAGGGCACCTGTCAATTTGTGTGTGACCGCATGAAGCCTCGCGGTCACCACAGCTCGAAGAGCCACTTCTTCAGTATTGCGGCCGCGACACTCTTTTGGCATACTTGCAAGTGTTATATAACATATACTTACCCATATAGTCCAAAATGAACATCGTATCGATTATTGAATTGGGTGAATAAACAGACAAATGTAAAAATTATTAGTTTATTTCAAAATTATTATATATTGATGTAATTTAATATTTATTAATATTTCAATGTTTAATAGAGTCAGATAAAGTCATTAAAAGATTTACATTGATTACCAAATAAGTACATAAGCCAAACACGAATGAAATTGTCATTATGTCTACCGATGGTAACTCTATGTTAGGTAACATGAAATTATCGAGTCTATATACTACAGTAGGTACTTAGGTTACTTAAAATACTTAATCTTATGACAATAAATAAACTAATTGGTAAGAAATACAGGTACATACTCCCCTATTATAATTTTAGAACTGTACAATTAAAAATATAAGAAGAATTTTAAATAAGTAGATATAAAGTAACAATTACAATGTTTTTTGATTCAAGTCTGTCACAAAGTAAGTCTAGAATCTTGAGTGATTTCGTAGGTTTGGAAGTATTATTTCCTGAATTACTGAAAAATCATTCCTTCAGTGCAGCGATGTCCTCTAAGGTTTTCGGCTGCTATGGACTTTACCGTTTTTGCAACAATATTAAAGAATATTTCCAAAATTGTGAGTCATTTTCAACCAAATATTATGTAAATATATTGCATACGTTCATACCGTTAACTTAATTTGTAAGTTTACGAAAATTAACCGTTGCCTTTTTAACATTTTTAACGTAGCATGCATATAAATCATGGTTACAGTAACAATTTAGTGCGGCCATTGCATTCTGTTAACTAATACTTTATTTTTATTTTACATTTGGATATACTCACGTTTTTAGCTTCGGAAAATTAAACCGACTAGAAAAATCGTTCCGATGAATTCAGAACCTCTTCCTTTTTTGAAGTCGGTTAATAAGTGAGTTTTATATTGCAAATCTTTTTTGGGATTTTATCTGTTGTCCACCTCTGTCGGTCTTCATAAATGTAACGATAACTTAATTGAATCTTTACTATGAAATGGATACTCGTCAAGCTTACTTAAGGACCAGCCTTTTAGCGCAAACTTAAGGCCACTAACAATGGGGATGGCAACTCAAAGCTAATCGTAGATGGCGCTGCGATAGTTGGTCCCCACGTCAGATTACTGTCTACCTTGTACAAAAAACAAACAAGATTTATTATTATAAAATTGAGTATAAATACAAAAAATATGGAAAATTATTCGTCAATGCACGTGCATATACTAAAAGAAGAACTAAGACGCCGCGGTGCATATACAAGAGGGAAAAAAGTGATTTAATTGAGTGGTTGTACATTTGATTTTACCGTATTAAATCCACAATTACTTGTAGTTGAGGTTTAAATTTTTGTGTTTAGGTATGTTTTACCTGTCCCCTCCTCTACCAAGAATATAATGCTGTTCCTAACTTTCTATTTTGATAAAATATCATAATGTTTTAAGTCAGTAATTTTACCCCTTTTTTTCTATTTAGATTCGAGAAATATCACAATATATTTAATTTCTTAACACCACAACAATCACTAAACTCGTTCCAGGTGATAATTCTCTCACCAGACGAACCATTTCATGATTTATAGAGCGATACAATACTGGTACTTAACCTCCAATAGAAAAATAGATGTTATTTTAAAAAGTGTATTCGATTGTTTAGCTATAGTATAATCATAGAATTGCATTAATAAACTCAACTAACGGCCTGTCTCGGCTTCGCAAGGGTGGATATTTGTTTATTTTATAGCTTTTCCTTAGTTATAATACAATTTTTGTTCTCAAAGCAGTCACAGCAGCTACCCATTATTTCTTGATAGTGTGAATTGTCGAAAATTTGTATGTTCCATCATTTTTACAGCTTATTACACAACATCTAGTCATTTTACATCAATAAATCGTTTTTTATCAGAAAATTCCTTTGATTTGACAGTTCTTTTGGGACCAAACTGTCACTTGTCACTCTGACACTTGCCTTCCCCATTGACAACGACGAAAAGTGAACTATTAAAGGACATTTCGTTACTACAACAGATTATACACCAGCTTATTGACTGAAGAATATCATTGAATAGGTCGCTTTAAAAAGAACCCTAAGCACGTAATTATAAGGTCTTTGCTGTAAGTAACAGAAGCAGTTGAGTGAGCAAAGAGGTTTGATGATGGTTCGACGTTTATTATACAAATGGTTATTCAATACCAGTCAGGTGTCCGGTTACATTTGACATGTTATATCTTACGTTCATTTAATTAAACCAATTCACACAATTATGGTTTTGTTAAACTACTGCTTACTTCCACATTTTAGTTAACGACGTTGGGTAACATTTCATTAAATTGACATACGTTTCTACTTAATTGATATTTTAGGGAAGTCATTGAGTAATTAAATCTAATTAGACACTATTTACTGATAAAATATTGCTCTGAGCCCTAACTTTCGTTAAGAAATATTGCTAGTTTAAATGTTTAAATAGACTCTTTACTTAAATCTAGTTTCTTAATACAATTAGATGTCTAAAACTAACTATTAATGATACTGCATTGTCTTACAAGTGTACTTTACATTCAACTTACTCACAGAACTATTTTCCATGATATGTTGTTATTCGTACATTCGTCATACATTCAACTTAAAACTGTAAATTAAATTCGAAAAAATCTCACTATTCACTGTCCATTGCACTTTGTACAGAGTTAAGAGTATGTAGTGATCGACACACATTGGTAACTATCATGTTTCACTTTGTTGTGCTAGTGCCCTCTGTCATCAGTGATCGTAAACGTTCCGTTGCACGGCGAGTTTGTGTCGTACGCAGGCCTGAAAACAAAACACAATTAGTTCGCGAACATTGATCGTAGGTATAGATGGCGCTAGTTGTACCAGTTCTATTTTCAAACCGCATGAGACTTGATTTCAATAACATACGGAAATTGCATTAAGTGCATGGGACATAAGGATTATGCACACCTTGACCTGGTTCTAGCTCCTGCGTATTACACACTACAGTTAACCACCTTGCTTTATTTATAGAAAGGACAAATTCTCAGTGTTTTCTCAATAGAGCAGTTATTTCCGTATTACTTTCACATTACGGGCAATTATTTTCAGAATTATAAAGGCACGTAAATGCTCGGAATGCCAAACCATATTCTTTTAACCGTTATATGTAATTATATTTTATAATAATAACTATTGACTGAAATATGTAGTACGTTATTATACTTAACAAAGTCGCTTAGCCAATTCATTTATAAGGTAATATCTGACAGATCTGAGTAGATATTTCTAGATCTTTACCTGCGTCAGTCACAGAATTTCTTTAGTCCACTAGATTGTTCACGATTAAAAAGTAGCGATAGCATTAATTACTTATTTTTTTTATTATGACCGGAGTGAAGTGCTTCAGTAAAATGTCAAGGTACTTTAATTCCTAGAAAAAAATAATATATACAGCCGTGGGGTCTGTATCTCAGGAATAAATGAATCCCAGGAATAAAGCTTATAACGGATACATGCGGTCTACATCACGGTATATCCATTATTATTGTATACAGTACACCTTCTCCAGAATATAAAAAACACTTTTCTGAAAAGCCGCATCAAAATCGATTTAGCTGAACGCGAGATAATCGCGGACAAACATTTACTAAGCAAACATACGGGTCGAACTGAAAATCTTTTTTTAAAGTCGGTTAGTAAAAAGTTACCGCATTTTTAAGTTCACTGCAAACCAGGAAGTTTTCGTTCTTAGATATTTACTTCTTTTATTAAAGTCTAAGTGTCAGGTTTTTTGTCCTTTACAAATGATAACGGGTTTCGGGCTTAATTGCTTCTCCAGTTACCTATTTTGTGTCGATCATTAAATTGTAATGCATCGCGTTTATCCTATAAAACCTGTTGCATTACTTATATAAAAATGCTACTTCAATGGCATAATAGAACTAACAAGTACCTATGTTGCAAAAATCTTAATTTGATGTATTTTCACGATATGTTTTCCAGTTTCCTGGATTCCGAGATATAATTTTCAACTCAAGATTAAAAGTGTCTTCGATTTATTAGTCTAATATATAAAATAAGTCGGGTTTTCCTTCCTGACGCTATAACTCCAGAACGCACGAACCGATTTCCACGGTTTTGCATTCGTAGGAAAGGTCTCGGGCTCCGTGAGGTTTATAGCAAAGAAAATTCAGGAAAAATTTCCACAGAAAAGCGGGAAAATCTTTTTTCACATACAGTGGTGAAACGGAGTTCGCCGGGTTTGCTAGTTACTAATACAACTAAACATATTCCGTCTTACTACAAGAAAGATAAACATCTGTTGCACACCTGTCTAAAATAACTGTAAACGTCAAAGCGACATTTCACGTTGATATAAGGGTCGTTTTGCAGTTACACATTTTTAAGACAAGCGTTCAACAGATGTATATCTTTTTGAAGTAAGGCGGCTAATTTCTAAATTTTCCAATATCATAGAACAACAAATACTTAGTTATTTCATTTATTATTACTTTACTGGCCTGTTGCAGTTGGTCTAGTGGTTAGTGACCCTGACTGCTATACCGGAGGTCGTGGGTTC
Organism: Agrotis clavis; assembly: GCA_954870645.1. Classification (NCBI taxonomy): domain Eukaryota; kingdom Metazoa; phylum Arthropoda; class Insecta; order Lepidoptera; family Noctuidae; genus Agrotis; species Agrotis clavis. Next base: position 11,704,456 of record OX940929.1, on the reverse strand, counting down.
GATTCCCACCCAGGACAAATGTTTGTGTGATGAGCACGATCATTTGTTATGTGTCTGGGTGTAATTTATCTATAATATGTATGTACATATTTAGAAATAATATAAGTATGTTTATCAGTTGTCTAGTACCCATAACACAAGCTCTGCTTAGGTTGGGACTAGATGGCGTTGTGTGATAGTTGTGGAATATTATTATTATTCTATTATTATTATGAAGTTAGGTGCAATTTATACGCTGCAAGTTTTGCAAATAGTCAATGATATTCTAATATACAGATATGTTATACGCTTACAAAACAACAGCAAAAACTGTTCCGCGCCGAGCGCGGACTTTTTTTATTCAAACATTACATTTCACTACAAGTAAAAAGGATAGCTTGATAAAACGCAATAAGAAAAAAAGTGACAGCTAGATAAACAAACAGCGCCACGCCACCCACGCGTCATCAATCCCCCCGCACCGCCCCGCACGTCGGCATCACCTTGTCGTTCTTACGACATCAGAATATTACGAAAATAATTGAAATATATTAATAAATCGAATTATATTGCTTACTTACGTGTGGTATGAGATCCCGTGTGTTTTATTAATTTTTATAACATGATTGGTACACTTCATAAATACACACGATCGCATTTTTGATGACAATTACGTAGCAGCGCGCAACGTGTTACTCGTAGTCGTGCGAGACACAGACTAAAAGCAATTGTCCGACGTAGGACATTTTCTGGTCTTCACGTTTTGCGCGCTCATAACATATCTGTTTACTAAAATATCATTGCAAATAGTATTTTAATCGTTAAGGTTCTCTAAGTAGGTCTGTACTTACATTTTCTTATCTGTGACCGGCTTTTCTTCAGGCCTCGTGGTGTCAGAGAGCAGGAGTACTATTCCTCCACCGATGGCCGCCAGGGCCGCGATCGTCACCATCGGCAGGTGCTCGTTGAACATTGTCTGTAAAGCACAAAAATAAATTATAAAATATATAATAAAAAATAAATATTTCACTGGCACAAATAAAGAAGGGTTCCGTTTTTTGCCATTTGGCTACGGAACCCTAAAAAGGCCTCACGAAAAACGTTACGTTTTGTTTCGAACACGACATCTGGAAATATTATAATCTAAGATCTTAAAATACTTTTAAGAGCCTACTGGTTACTGGCCCACTGTTTGTAAAATTTGGCAATTTGCTTTAATAAGGACAAAGAGAACATAGGATATTTTTTTTCTATAATATTAACTCCTTGCCTGTAAATACCAATTGTGAAAGATAAAGCTAACTAATTGAAGTAATCATTGAAGGATAACCCAATGAGTCACCAAGAATTCAGGATTCAGGAAGTTGTTTTCACACTGCTAAGTTAAAGCTGTATTTATAATAATAACTGTTAATTGCATTTTTTTAAAACATTCCTATAAGATAACCAGGCTCGCACAAAGGATATATGCTCGAAATGGCGCAGGCGGAACACAACAGCAGGAAGTACCTCAACGTCCGCTTCTGTTGTTTATTAGTATTAAATTAACAAATGTATTTATAGTGATTAATGTAATGTTTTTCTTACCAGTCTCCATAAGTACGGTATGCATATAAGTGCCAGTCCAGCGGCTATCTGACTGGCTCCCACGCCGAGGTTCCTCACCACAGTAGGGTACAGTTCCACAGTGAATATAGGCATCATCATGTTCGTGGAGCCGATGGCAAACTTCCCGATCATCAAGCAAGCGATCATGATCCAATCGTCATCGAACGCGATTGACAATAACTCGCTCGCGATACAAGCGAGTCCACACACTAGCATACTGATGAAAATTGGGATCCGTCTTCCTGCCTTCAAGAGGATCGGGATGCTAATCGCTATCGCTGGGATTTCCACGATGGCTAGGATGATAGACGTGACGTGTAGATTGCCCAAGTTGAAGTTTCCAATGTTTAATAGTAGTCCGTAGTACGCAATGGTCATGCAGAACCATGAAAGGAATAGACAGATGGTCCTCTTGCGCAGCGCTCCTCGGAACAGCATCATGACGCTGGGCAACTCTGTAGTCTCCTGTGTCTTGTGTAACATCAGCAGTTTGTCGATGTCTGACGGCATTTCTAGCTTATTGATCTTGGCAGCTTTCTCAAGAATTTCCTTAGCTTCCTGAGTCTTCCCCATACTGAGTAGCCATCTAGGCGATTCTGGTAGAACGAACCTGTAAATTATTGTATTTGTTAAATGTAACCTTGGTTCATAAACATACTTTTAGTGCATATTGTACGACGCCGACGGCAAAATAGTAACAACTCATTCACTACTATGTTTCATCTTTCAGAATAAACTTATAGACTATTTCGAACAAACGATTATATTGCTACTAACTAGTAAGTCGCCGTCCGTCACATGTAGGAAATAGGCACATTTATATTGTATTCATTTTTAATGAATGGTCTTCTAAATAATTTATGTAAAAATACTTCAGAAAATATTATGAGGGGCTTCTAAATAATTTATATATACATACTTAAATGTTATTTATCAAAGTTATTTGTTAAAAAAATATTTTGTACCATAGTGCAATCAGTAGACACCCGGGAACAGACAGGCTCAGTTGCAGGTCCCTCCAGTTGGGCATGAGCAGTGACAAGAGAGTGACTATCAGATACGCCACTGGCAACCAGAAGAAGTTGCACACTCCTGCGATGGTCACCCACTTCCCTCCAACCAGCTCCACAGAGAGGACGAAGGCAGCATACACCACGGAGACAGACACGAAGCCCATGACCAGCCTCACAACGACATATTGAACGAAGGAACGGACCAGTAATGACAGGATGGCCAGCGAACTTTGTGCTACCATCATGCTCATCAAAATGCGCTTGCGGCCGAATCTGGAACGTAAGAAATATAATAATCAGGACTCATTCTAATTTTGATTCTATTTTAAAATGATCTGCAGAAATATTTGATAATGCGTAAAGAGTTTGCTATGATTGAGGTTTTATATCTTCAAAAGCTGTTTATATTGTCAAAGTGACAAAGCCAATAGTAGTAAAAAAAATGATGGCATAACAGTTTTTTTTAAAGTGGCCTTGATCTTATTACTTTTACAGTATAGATGAAATAGGTTTTATATCCTACCTGTAACCAACCAATAAATACAATACTGGCACATTTAGGTGGAAAAAAAATGATTATGCCATAAATTACTTTAAAAAGAAAATGAAAAAAAAAAACTTTAATGGTATTTTAATATTTTTTTGATGCGAAGTGGCCAGCTACTAAATATTTTTGAAAAAGTTTTTATTCCTTTTGGACAGATTTCCAAAGAAGATTGTTAGAAATATGTTTCATTATTTATGTTTATTTGGGTTGTTGTAAAGCCACAAAATTAGCCAAAAGTTTTAACTTTATAATTTGTTTAGTAAGGTAGATGTTTGTCATGTAATGTAACATAAGGTAATACAGACAGCGATGATGGTCAGGAAATTAACTAATGATTAATTTCCGATCACACCGTCGGAAATTAACTTTTTATGAACAAAGGTTTAAGCAATTACGACATCCCAATGCACTGACCGTACAACCGTCATAGATTTATAAGAGGAAACTATGTCCAGGAGTAGATTGTTCCATACTAAAGTGGAATTTACACGGTTCGATTTTTCGCTCGATTAAAAATATTAGTAAACAAGTAGTCAAATTGCCATTCAAACGGTCGATTTTCAACGCACGGCTAAATCGACCGAAAGATTGACCCGTTTAAATACACCGTATGGGAAATATTATAGTCTTTCAGCCCATCGGCGCATGAAAGGCATTGTCATGGTGAATTGTATGTGGATATAATGAAATATAATTATAAAAAATGCGCCATCTTTTATAATTATAATGAATAACATTTTTATTTTGTTTTCAAAGGAATCATGCAACAACATAGAGTAGACGTCGTCAAAGTCTCACCTGTCAGATATCCATCCTCCGACGACACCACCGACCCCAACGCCAACCAAAAACATGACTTCAGCCAAACTCGTGAGATGTGCTCTGTCGCACACTAAGTTCCACTCCGAAATTATAGTGTTGCCAACCTCTGACCTATCATAGTCAAATTCTGTGCATTTTTGGAACGCGTCTATGAGTGGGGCAGTATGGTTTAGTATGCTTTCCACTGTTACCCCTGGGGCTAGCGTCCGAACTGAGCAACTGTCAATCGGCTGGCTATAATTTATCCATTCTGATAATGGCAAGCTTGATAGGTTATCTGGCCTTCGACACCAGAAATTAGTCGCCTTTGCCTGAAAAAAAGTATAAATTCGTTTTAAAGAAATAATTTATTTATTTGTACACACAGAACAAGAAATAACATTCAGGTAAAAAGCACAAAGGTACTGCTTTCTAAATTTCTTCCAGCATTACCAGTTGTTACTAACTCGGAAAACATGGGAACATAAAATCCGATCCAATCAAGATTATTAACTATCTGTGTGAAAAATGTCATCAAAATCCATTTAGTAGTTATTGCGTGAAAAATAACAAACATCCATACATCAATCCTTACAAGCTTTCACGTTTACTATAGTAGGATCAGTTTAGAGGTATGTTTAAGGTTTACTTACAGTAAAAGTCGGCAGGTATATGTGGAAGGTGCAGGGCAATGAGAACAGAGACAGCAGGAACGTCATGAGCATCTGCCAGCGGCCATACTTGCCAATCACGCTGGACACCACGTCTGGGCCATCTTCCTCCACGGGCGACACTGCCCGGCTCTTCTCCTTAGTCGTCCCTTGGCTTGGGATTACTGGAAATAAGGAAAAAATGGAGTTAAATAGAGTGAAAGATGAGAAGAGAAAACTGTGTACCAGAAAAAATATGTAAAAGATACGAGACGATTTTCCAACAACCAACGTTGTGTGAAAAATGGTATCCCTTTTCGTCTCCTAAAATTGTTTGTCCGAAAATCATTATACATAACACGTTTGCTACAAAAATCCAGTAACCATAATGTTCAAAAATTCTAAATATTGTTTTACATTAATATTTTCATTTCTAACGTTGTTCTTACATAATATCGAGTATAATAATTGAATCTCCTAATTTTGTATGAAATAAAGTCATATGTACTAAGTATTCTATTACATAATGTGTATGGTTCCGAATGTTCAATTAGGTATAGTAAAGTTGATATTTCATTAAACTGTTTAGGTTTCTATTAGCCCCTTCGACAGAAATAGTCGACCTAATATTCGTGACCAAATGTTTACGCTCTGTGTAAAGATAAACAAAAGTACTGAGAACTTGGGATCCAAGAGCGAGGGAAGCGAGCTCGGGACTTGTGGGCACCCCGATACGGACAGGTTGGGTTCGAAGGGGATTCCCTTCGTGTTAGGTTACTTTAAACCTTGCGCGCAGAAATAGGAGCCCCGCGAAGCGGGGCTCCGTCGAGCCTCCTTGTTGGGTGGTAGTTAGTGGTAATCAGTAACAAAATAAACAAAATGTTGAAACGATGATGACGACAACCCTAAAGTTTTTTAGATACTTTATGAAACTTTTAATAATTTAATTTAGGTTTTATGTATTTTGTATAGGGTAAACTACCAGTCATTGGACACTATCAGTTATTGGACAGAACTCCCTTTAATCGTTTTTATTAAAGTTATGATTCAAGAGTCTAACAATGCAACTGACTCTTTATGTACTCCGTTTATTGGCGATACTTAAAAGTTTAAAACATTTCTAATAGATGGCAGTAATTGGTCAAAATTAATTAATTTTCTCGGCGTCCGGACGGTTACCGGTAATTCTAATGAGAAATAAAGAATTTGGTAAGTTTAACTACTACATGTTTTAACGATTTGTATTCTACCTGACAGTCCTATGTTCTTAGTAGTTTGCACAGTAATGCATAATGGTATTCTGTACTGATTTGAATATGATTACATACAGTCAAATACGTTTTTTAGGTTATTATGTAATGTCCAATAACTGAAAACTTTTTTGATTAAAATCTAATTATTGGACAAGCGTCCAATAACTGCAATTTTTAAATTAAAAATAATTGAAATTATTTTGGACTCTACTGCGTATAACTTTAGGCTAAAGGAACCATTTTTAATAGTGTTGCTCTTAGGCACCTTCTACTAGTCTTTGGACAGGGTGTCCAATGACTAATTTTAACATTAAAATCAGATATTGGACACCCTGTCCAAAGACCGATGACTAATTTTAAGATTAAAATTAGTCATTGGACACCTTGTCCAAACTAAAACCTACCTAACTAACGGTACTGTCTGATAATAGTGCTTAGAAGTAAATCAAAAATGCCCAAGGGGAAAAAGAAAGACTAAGATTCGACAAAAAATATGCTTAATAAGTAATTAACATTCAGTGCTGATTGAGAAAATATAGAACTCAGGTAATTTTTTTGTTTGATGTGAATTTTATAAGAGGTATCTTATTTTGTTTAATGCTTACAAGAAAGCATTTTTTTTGTATTACATTAGAGCTGCTAAGACGGAATAGTTTTGAAAGCAACTGTGATTATTAATGTTTCTTCTAAGTCTTAGAATCAAAGAGATAAAATCAATCTTTCAATGAGAAAAAATGTTGTTTATAAATTTCCCCTTTATTATTCGCTATTTTAACGATTTATAAAAATAAATCGTTAAAATAGCGAATAATGAAGGGGCACAACTTAGCGTATTAATCTTCTTTTGAACATTAATGAGCTAAATTGTGCTGTCCATTAACTAGTATAGACTGTCCAACAATAGAAACTCTGTCCAATGACTATATATTTGGGTACTTTTTTTTTAACACGATTTTTTGTTATGTATATGCTATAAAATATAATTTTTAAAAGCAAATTATGTTAACATACACATTGAATAAGCAAAATAATAACGATTCTAGCTTGTAACTTCATAAATGTGTCCAAAAATAATTTTTCATCTATAGAAGGTCCTTAAGTGTCCAATGACTGGGCGTTTACCCTATTATTGATTGTTACATTTATGACCAACGAATTTAGGACATATAGTATTTAGGAAATTCAATGTTATGGCATGTGATATTATGTGAAATAAGTTCGGGTAAGTAAACATTCGGACAAATAATGATTAGATCAAAAGAATTTATGGCACATTAAATTATGGATAAAAAAGTTAGGTAACACAATAGAGAACTGTGAAAAATATTTAGTGACTATTTGGACACACGTGGTGTTTCTCTTAGAAGATCATTCATTCATTTAAAAAAAAAAACTTGTAGAAACAAAAATAAATTAAGAAAGCAATTAATTGTTATATTGTGGAATGTCCATCGTTTGGCAGTCCAGTCCATCTTTATTATCACAATTTCTGCCAGTTTTCGCAAAACCCTAACCCGCTTATTAATAAACGTAGACTAAAGTTACAATCCAGGGTAATCTTCGGACTAAACTAACCATCCATTTTTAAGGATTAACCTTGGTGTAAAACTTCTCGTTGTATTATTATGGGGGTTATTATGTTGGTGTTCATTGATGAAATTAAAATAATAATAACCCGATCAGTCGTTTTTGACTTTATCACGTTCAGACAGACGAACCGATCAGATTTTTGTTTTATAAAGTTTTAATGATATTATTATTGATACAAGGTTAATAAATATTTAATTGCAATTGTGTTTAAAATAGGTGCACCTCATCTAATTTTATCATCTTGGAAAATCACCACAAAAGTAGCAAATTATTTAATAATCCCTGAAACAATCATGCATGTAGATAAATATGTACTACCTAATTATAGGAGGAAAATTCGTATTTATCACGAACTTGTAGGTAATACGAGCATCTAATTCTTCGACTGTACGGTCGATATACAGGATTAATTACTTCTAAGTACCTACATAATATAGAGTATCTTTGTTACTCGAATTATTAATATCTATCTGGGTACTTCTCGGCGTTATTTAATACTTCAACTAGACTTCAGAGCAAACGAATCGAGTTTCGTAACGCTAAAATGGGTTCATATTTTTTTGTGCCGCCATACTTTAAAGAAATAGGTAATTGTATACCGTTCATATATGGACAGATATGTCTGTAATTAATATAACACATGAGTTTAAGAGAAACTACTTCCGACTCGTCAAGGCTGTGTTTTGCAGAAGTGAATGATCGTTGTAAAACCGATAATAGTTGCGTACGACTTGTACGCAACTATTATCGGTTTTACAACGATCAGTCACTAGGGCGTTTATCAATTTGGATTAGGGTTCAATTACAGGTAGTAAAAATTAACGTGATTTAATCAATATTATGCATATCGTTTTTCTAACTATACGTTGGGGTTGGTTTCTCCATAACCTGATAAGCTATTGCTATACTGATCTACACAACTAACACACTGCGTTTACTTGTTACTACTCGAACAAACTAAAACTCAAATGACGAAAATAAAGAGAAATAATTTGAGCCATATAATAAATTCAGTGGTGTTATGCATAATGTATGTAAATGAATTTTAAAGCTCAATTAACAATTCTCTTGAGTCGCGTGTACCGGTATGAAGCTGCACGTGCTTTTCTCGCGAGCATTTCGCGCGCGTTTCTCAATTATTAACGGACACATGCGCCCGCGTCGGCGCCTTGACAATGATCTTCACATCATTGGTATTATAACGAATGACCCACTGTTTCAAAATCGATGTTAATTTTAGCATAATTAATAATATCTTCATTCAAGACGTTCGTAATTATAGAACCAATGAATACACTTCTCATCAAAAAAATCGAAACACTTTCGTTTTTATTGTTTTTGTCCTAATTTTTTACAAAAGAGAATTAATTCCATGAAAAAAAAACATTACTGTGTAGCTGGCAGTTTGGTCATTACAGTAAGAAGAAAAAAATCAAAATTCGAAATAATTTCATTTGTTTATCCTATAAATGAAATTAATCACTGTTTTGAGACAAATGTGTATTTAGGGTTGGAGTACGTTTCTCGTTTAAAAACTAAAAATTAGCGCTTGTCTTTAAACTTTCTGTTTCTTATTTCATTTACTGTGACTTTGGGACGTCTGAAAAAACTTTTTTTTCTAAAACATATGGATACTTCGCCCGCAGAAGCCGCCCAAGTGGTGGCATTGCTGGATTCTGGACTTAGTCAGCGTGTTGTGGCTGCAAGATTGCATCTAAGCTTATCATCTGTTCATAGAGTCTACAAACGCTATCGGGAGACTGGTTCGTTCACGCGCCGTTCAGGATCTGGCAGGAATCGGGTCACTTCTGAGCGAGATGATCGATTTATTGTAACAACTTCTTTACGAAATCGACGCCTTAACGCTTTTCAACTGCAGCAGCAGCTTCGCGTTGTACGAAGAGTAGCTGTAAGTGACTCTACAATAAGAAGAAGGTTGAAGGAACGCGGATTGGCACCGCATAAGCCAGCGAATGGGCCGAAATTAACTGCAGACCATCGAAGAGCGCGCCTTAACTTTGCACGCGAGCACCTAACTTGGTCATACCTTCAGTGGAGCAAAGTACTGTTTTCTGATGAGTGTAAAATTATGCTGTATGGTAACGACGGAAGGAACAAGGTCTACAGAAGAGATGGAGAACGCTTTGCACAATGCTGCATTGAAGAAAAGGTCAGCTATGGTGGCGGTTCGTGGACGGTTTGGGGAGGAATCAGCGCCGACGGTAAGACAGAACTTGCCTTTGTGTCTGGGCCACGGCTGCCTGCACTAAACTCTCATCGGTACATCGAACAGTGTCTTGAACCTCATGTGATGCCCTATGCACATTTTATTGGCAACGACTTCATATTCATGCACGACAATGCTAGAGCTCACACCGCGGGCGTCGTACGAGATTATCTTACCGAAGTCGGTATCTCCATTATGGTATGGCCAGCAAGAAGCCCGGACACGAATCCCATTGAACATCTATGGGATGAATTAAAGAGACGAATTCGAGCAAGAGATCCAGCCCCAGAAACACTTAGCCAGCTGCAAAATGCAATCCAAGAGGAATGGGATAATATACCACAACATGTGATCGTGACTCTCATCCGATCGATGAAGAACCGTATGGAAGCAGTAATAAGAGCTCGCGGAGGGAATACAAGTTATTAAATAAACGTTTCTTACATTTTTTTTTTCATTTACGCGTGTTGTTTTACCCATTTCCTTCATATTCCATACAGGGTAAAAATTACTCATTATACAAAATACGAAACCTATGAAGACTTAATTTGAATTTAGAACATTAACATTAGGATTTAAAAACCTCATACTACTCACTATTAAATGACATTTTACATTTATTCCTAAATATACACATTTTTCTGATAATCCTTATCAAATCATAAACTGCGAGGTGTTTCGATTTTTTTGATGAGAAGTGTATGATAATGTTGATAACTTTATATGCCATCAGTGTTGTGCTCATGCATTCGTAGTAACACGTTGCATTATTAATTGATTCTAATGAATTCTTATTAACATGTTACACTAGCATCTACAAGCACAAACGAGGTAATTTATTTAAACGAGTTTTGGATACTCCCATTTATGTTCAAGTTTTTCAGACGTTCTCTCCAAATATTCAAGCGCGATGGGTCTTAAAGATGTCAAATAGACTTCGTTCAAGGTCCGGTCCTAACCCGCGGCTGTAACCTTTGCGGGTTATTGTTCTCGGCTTTATAGGATACATCAATTTCAGTATTATATATCTGACGTAACGTATGATTGCGTGCGTAGTTTTACAACATAAACTGGAGAGGCGTCATCCGTTTAAACATTATTCTTCATCTCGCGGACAGCGGGCTGCATTCGGGGCCAAGGCCGGAGGGCATATCGATTACGTTTATCGCGATTTGCATGGCTGACTTGGCACAACGAACGAATTGCTTTTCATGCAACTGTTACATACGGATCATCTGAACTGTAGCACACCTGGCCTCGTTCAGCATGCTGCGTGTGAACCAAATATTTATTAAACGAATGTAATTTAGAGCCGTCACGAAAGCTGCTGAAAATATTCAATTACAATGAGTCTGAAATACTTTAGCCTCAATCAAGTTCAACCGATTGTTTCAACTATTGATTGGTGGTTAATCACTAGATAACCTTTACCAGGAAGTTCGTGACATATTGTTATAAAGTTTTCCTAGACCTTTGGATTTTGAAGGTTACACTTTTGTCAGAGTATGTCCAAATACAGCTAGCCAATTACGAGTACCTATGTCATATGAAACTAGAACTTTACGTAAAGGGCAGAACAGAAAAAAAGTAGGTAATACGTCCAGAAAAAAAGTAGGTAATACGTATTAACATTATCTTATTTAAGGCGCTTCTAAATAATTCAAGTAGAAAACCCCTGATGTACTATCGTATAATGAGTTTTGCCTGAATACACCGGTTGATAGCTTAATTATACGTCTAGCACTTGTCAGTACTCTTGATTCTGTCATTATAGGTATAACTGAACCTCATGTACGCCATCCACTCGTGGATCATCTAATCATTCCAGTTCTTTTAATTCACATTGAAGGTGAACTCACAAAGATTTATTTGTTATCACACTGCTTTAGATATTTTAATGAAATTCATTAGAAAATTGTAATGGGTTAGCATTACTCCCGTGCTGTAAATATTCTGAATACGAGGCCTTGAAATAGAAATAGTAATAAGGGATTTCCTTTTGGGGAAGTGCAGCTGAACGAATCTCTGTACACATTACTACTGCGAATAACTTTTGTAATATCACAGAAAAGTCTTGAAAAATTCTAGAGGAAACGTCGACGCAATCGCAGCAAAAAGCGAGTCGATGTTGAAAACAGATCACCGATCTATTTTATTAATTACTCCCAATCCTGAGATTCGTGTGATGACTGATTGAACGCAGATTGAAATAGCCTGCGGTCAATCTACCCAATCATTTCGGCAGCATACCTACACTAAATTGCATAGCGATTTAATGTACACAGTTGTTTATTAAGTAAGCAACTACATAGATGACCATGACCGTAGGAAATAATTTGAATAGGTGTTACATTTTATCAAGCGACATTATACACATGCACTTATTATCAGCAATGTTCTAGTACATCTGTTGACAATGACCTGCTTTCTAAGTCTTATGTTTTTCTCAGGTACTGTTGCAATATTGTTCAATTGCAAATTCTTACAACTAAATAATCCGGTGGTTAACAAACTACGGTGTTTAGTTCGAGGACGGCGAGCGACGTGTTGCTAATTGAATCGTCCACGAGACTTTTCAATCAATGTGGCTTCTAAAAAATTGATTAATTCAATCACCCCGCAGGTGATCTTCCTGGTGTGGATTAAAAAAAATATTGTAATCTGTGACGGTTCCACTCTGTTCGTCACCTCCGTAGTGATCATCTTAACCCAACTAGTGACCTGTTAAATTAAATTTACTGCAGTACGTAGGAGATGATTTCATGTAACGTGTAACGTGATAGTTCAATCGTAATACTGCAATTTGCATTTGAACCTGCAGTCATTAAATCATTTAGTCTGTTTGTACAAATTCGTTATTCTCCAAAGTACGAGTATGACGTAAAGATGATGTGTATTTAAATGTTGTCAAGAGATAAAGAAATATTAATTTATGCTTTAAATGTCATAAAACATGCGTGGATATCTTTTTTGACTATCACCTGACCTGATTTTAATCTTTGTTTAATTAGGCAGAATTTACTTTAGAACCATGATAAATTCGGGATTAAATCTCCGAAACAAATCTATACCTACTTATAAATAAATCTGTAGAGGTCAATTTTGTACATGAAATATATTTCCAAAATAACTATCAGGGGGTGAATAGGGATCGATACTGGTGCCAAAAATGCAATTAATAAAATTATTGTCTGTCTGTCTGCCTGTCTGTATAACCGTTATAGAAACAAAAACTAGTCGACGGATTTTGACGAAACTTGGTACAATTATTTTTCATACTCCTGCGCTGGTTATAGTATACTTTTCATCACGCTACAATCAATAGGAGCAGAGCAGTGAAAGAAAATGTTAGGAAAACGGGAGAAATTACTCCATACACGCTAATCTTCGGAACTACTGGACGGATTTGATTGTTTTTTTTTTTGTTCAGCCTGATGAGCACTCCCTGTTGTCGTATAAAAACTGAAGATCTGGAACACCTGATGTGGAACTCCAAGAGCCCAGCTACACTATAACATATGTATATGGGGTGACTGGCAATTAGTGTACGATACTTAAACACGTGATTCTGCTCATGATAACAAACAATTTTTATCATGGGAAAAAAAACAGCTGTTCAGTACATTTATGTTTGCCTAATGTACCGAGCTGCTGATTTTTTTTTCACGATTTCGGCTTTGCTCCCATCGAGCAAAGTATCGTACACTAATTGCCAGTCACCCATGAATAACATCTTAGCAATAGTTGTTTAGTCTGATGGGCATTTCCTGTTGACTTACAAAAATGAAAGATCTGGAACGTCTGGAATCGTCATGCGCGTCCCGTTGTTTTTCCGTCCCCAGGCTCTAAGAATTCGACATCAGACGTATCAGATCTTCGATTTTGACGACCCCATTGTCGCTGGCATAAGCAACAGGATCCGCGTACGAAGTCGCTGGCAGAAGCTAGTACTTAATATGTGTTTTATTTGACAGGTAGAAAAATAATCATGGCGTTCTTATGGGTACATATTTGAATATCGAAGATTAAAATATCTACGCTTAAAATATCGATGTTCAAAATATCGAAAATGAAAATATCGAATGACCATAAAATCGAAAATTAAAATATCGAAAGTTTAAAATATCGAATGATTAAATGATCGACGTCCAATATATCTAAAATCTAAATATCTACAAAAGTTACATCGAAAGATCTAAATATCGAAATACAGATTATCTAATGTCCTAAATATCGAAGTACAGATTATCGAATGTCCGAAATATCGAACCTAACAAGGTAAGTTGACGGAGCCCCGCTTCGCGGGGCTCCTATTTCTGTTTGCAAGGTTTAAAGTAACCTAACACTGGATGGCGGGGTCTTTCAGACCCCGCCATCCTCTTCGAACCTAACCTGTCCGAGTCGGGGTGCCCCAAGTTCCGAGCTCGCTTCGCTCGCTCTTGCATCCGAAGTCCGTCCAGCTACCTTGTTGGGTAGTAATCAGTAATTTGACTAAGGACGCAAGAGCGAGCGAAGCGAGCTCGGGACTTGGGGCACCCCGACTCGGACAGGTTAGGTTCGAAGAGGGTGGCGGGGTCTGAAAGACCCCGCCATCCTCTTCGTGTTAGGTTACTTCAAACCTTGCAAACAGAAATAGGAGCCCCGCGAAGCGGGGCTTCGTCGACTTATCTTGGTAGGTGGCTATTTTTTTCGATATTTCAACTAGTAGGTATTTTTAACGTAGATATTATGAAATTAGATATTATGAACTTCGATGTATTAAACGTTGATATTTTAAATTTCGACATAACGTCTTTCGATATTTTGAATCATTCGACATTTAAATCAGTCGACATTTTAATCTTCGACGTTTTAAGCGTAGATGTAACATTTTTCGATATTTTGTTACAATCGATATTTTAATTTTCGATATTCTGAACATCGATATTTTAAGCGTAGATATTTTAATCTTCGATATTCAAATATGTACCCGTTCTTATTTACGACTTTCACTGTTAAAAATGTTTGACGAGCGAGAATCAAATGGTGTCACGCATGACCGGAATCTGGAGCGGAAAAGTATTTTGGGTAGCAGATTAGTTACATATATCATTGTCACTAGCTTAAAAAGGACAATAGGTAGGTACTGGCATATTGACTGCCAAAATGCTGAAGCAGTTTTTGTCACAAGCTAGAAGAAAAAAGGCCATCACCTCTTAAGTGCTGTATACCACGGAAATCTGGTTTCTCCTACTGTAAGGTCAGGTAAGCTGTACATTGGCACAAATCTCCCGTGATCAAATGGAACACTTGAACGGAATGTGTTTAATTTTTTTCTTGAATGATACTTCTTTTTGTCAAACGGTTTCCTATTGTTTTTTTTTTCTCGTTTCTTTCGTTTAAAAGTGATTCAAATATGATTTAACTATGTAGGATCAGCGGTGAAGGGTTAAGGTATTCTGAGAGGACAAAAAATATGTGGATAAATAATCATTCAAACAATATTTGCTGCAGAAGCCGAAATAGTATCTTTAGAATTCTTGCTTAAAATTTCACTAATATTCAAATGTGTTATGAAAAAAATGCAGTACCTCACTAAATAATGGTTTCCCAGAACATTTGCATACCAGGCCCGAAGCCACCTAACATGCCGATTCCTATCGGCTTGTCTTTCGACATAAAGCAATTACTAGTATCTATTATTTTCATTATTCATAAACAAATTAAGAAAAGAACAATCAAAAAAAAAAATAAATAAACGCCTACAAATTTTTTCCGCGCAATTTCAACTCACGCCAAACAGACAAAGTTTGTAAGCCGCAAGGCGAATCCGGAATTCAGTTCATAAAATTCAAAGTTTCTCTTGTAGCGATCGTGAGCTTGAGGCCACATAACACCGCTAGTTTAAGGACGCTCGGAAGCCGAATATTACCGGCTTATGATAAGGATAGAAATATGAAATGCGTACGCCAGAACGAGATGGAATGATACTGGACTTCGTAATTCGTTTAGATTGTATTATTTGGATGACAGATTCACATTAGTTTTGGTTCGCGCTTATTTTTTTGTATTTATTGTTTTCACCTGTCCATTTGCATTTGATTTGGTATTATTGTTGAAATTTATAAGTTTTGCGTAGTTAGCGCATTAATAACAAAGTTAGTTCAGTTCAATGGTATTGTTATTTGGTAAATGTTCAGTGTTCACCGTAATATTAGTTTCGAAGTTTTAACTAGATGGCGTTGTGCAATTACGTCACGATCCTGAATCGCGGTGTTAAGGTCTGTAGGCGATTAGTATAGGGTTTTGTGAACATGATTTTGAAGGAAGTTGTTAATAATTGATTAACCGACTACAGAAATTAAGGAGGTTACTCAATTTATTCGTCCTTAAAATACAACGTTTATTTTGTTTATTCTTTGTTCGCGGCATAACTTCATCGTTTATGAACCGATTTTGATGATTCTTTTTTTGTTGGAAAGAAGATGTTTTAATGGTGGAAACTTGATAAGGAAATCAGGGTTTGATGATAGAAGACCAGAGAAATCGAGTGAAACTTTCAAAAATCGTAGGGGCGGCTAGTATGTTTGTAAGTTTTTTCATTAAGTTTTGGTCCGGGTTCCCTTTCAAGGATTTTTACCCTACGCCACTGTTGCATACAGTTATGTGGTGCTAATAATTCGCATAATTTGGAGTCGGATCGCGGCGGTGTGCCGACACGCCCGCGTCTGCATTGGGGGACCTCTCCGGAAGTGAGCGTACTCAATGAAACTGATTCGACGATCCCGCTGCCACTCGGTCACTGTTCTGGTTACTCACTTCAATATAACATACTAGCGCTACGCATTATTCTCTGAATTCCATTTACCTCTTTCGAGTTGCATCCAGTTTTTATTTTATGGTTCCTGTTAGTCACGAATTTTTTTCCTGAAGGTACAATGCGAAAAACAGATTTCCTAAGGATGGACGACCCTTAATACCTTAACTTTACAGGTGCCTTCTTCGACTAATTATTATGATCACACCAATACGTTAAGACTTTACAGGTCATGATTTACCTATGTGCTGTCTGATTGCAAATTTGTATAATAATTTCCAGCATTATTCATTGAAATTTCATTCAAAATATAAGTATGAAATAGATAACGATAACATCTAAGTTATAATAGTCTTCTCTATTTTATTGTTTTGTTGATTCAATTTCCTGGTTGCGCGTTGTGCATTTATGGATTTAAATTGCGAACTATCCTATAGGCGCATAATGTGTATGGCTGACAACACATCGTTTTATTTTAAAAGCAACTTCCCCTTAAAAAGTACGACTGTAGTTCCTTTTAGACAAAGGAAAGTACTAGACGGTGTTGAATTCGATCGGCCGTGTACAAAGATCTGGCAATGGGCATGCCCTTAACCGATAATTCGCGACGTGAACTTTTCGACCCTCCGGTCGGCTAACATTGAACTAATCAGTGATTGAACTGTCAGTGTCGATCTACACGATGACTACACCGCCGCTTCCTTCTGACTCCTGCATTATTATAATGTTGACAAAACTGATCGTAAAATGGAACAGTTAGTTAGTAGTTTGACTGGGTATTCCGGTCAGGAAATCTTGTTTGTCAGTCGAATTAAAAACGTGAACGAAATATAACGAATTTCTCAATTTAAAACATTTTGTACAATACAAATGTGAATTCAAGTCCAATTGGTGATACTTGATTGTGGTATCAAGTTGACAATATTCTGGAATTGTTATTCATCAATAACAATTCCAATTAATCTTAAGGCGCTCCCTCACCGCGAGCATTCACCTGTAATGTATCTAAAATAAAAGTGCGCAATTTGATGCTCTGTTGTCTTCGAATGTTCGAATCTGTAACGAAACATTACAGGTGAATGCTCGCAGTGAGGGAGCGCCCTTATAGAAAAAAATATCATTGATATATACTAACAGACGATAAGAGAAAATGGAAACAAAAACGTTTGGTACGATCACTACACTTCACAAGCGCTTGAATATATTTAAAGAGCATCGACCCTCCGGAGCATATTATAAAATTAAATTATTCATTTAAAATGACACACCCATTTAGTGTTTAAATTCACACTAAATGCTTTCGTCGAAAATTGCAGGGAGACAATAAAATGCTTGGAAATAAAGTGGTTATTTGAAAATTTGAAATATTACGGTGTGGAGACATAATGCTTAACAACTATTAGGTTTGTGAATGAGACCTAGTTAGACTGTATTGTTGTTATGGCTATACAATTTTCCATTGTTGTGAAAATTCACATGGTTAACTATATGAGACATAAAATCATAATTTATTGTGTTTCAATAGGCTATAATGGTCGGTTGTTGATGTAATACTTTGAGGTTTCTTTGCTTGTTACTAAATTCAACAACTTTATGAAATCACTAGGTTACACCTGCGGCGTTGCCCGTATAAAGTTTTGTAGTTATCTTACGGGAACTTCATCCCGGTTAAGAAGCACTTATCTGTTAATCAAGGTTATAAACTATATGTGTATCATATCGTTTAGAAGTATGTGAAAGGATTATCAAACATCCATGCTGTCATCCTTACAAACCTTCGCATTTACAATAGCAATTTATTTTTATGTGCCAAAATAATGTCAAGTCTAGATTCTAATCGAGATAAATAGTCAAATAAAGATTGAACGTTATTTATTTGTGACATTGTAAATAAATTAAAAAAATTCAATATATTCTAGAGAGATCTGCTTATGTACAGGCGCTAGACACATTGAGGTGGAGGTTGATGTGCTGGCGTCTGTACTTTTAAGTTAATGATGAAAAGTTGTACAGAAAAAGACTGCCTAAATATTTAACGTTTCTTTTCAAAGTAAAGTATTTAAGTAGTGAGTAGTACTCGTAGATAGAATATTGGCCAATACATCGTTCGTAACTATCACAAAACGGTTATTTTACTTAGGTACTTACATATTAATTACGTTTCCTTGTCTAGACCGGTTTTAGAAATTCAGCACAATTTCACTATACAGAACTTCACTTATTGAATACGTTCAGTATTAAATATACCTAAATGAAGTTTTATAGTGAAATTGTACTGAATTTATTTATTTTGGAACACTCTTCAAAAGTCGCGTGGCCTAGCGCTCGGATTGTTTGTTTTGGAATCGAATGCACATTCTGCCAAAAACGGTACTTATTCGTAGATATAATAAATATAGACGAAGAGAGGTGTAAAGGTTGGTCTTCTAAGAACAATGCGGGATGACTGACGAAACAGGCTAATTCGATAATATCGCATTAACTTCCGTCCTTCAATTTAGTTTAGAGGAACCGTAACGTAAATGTCCTGGTAACAAAATATTGAGTTACCTACTATGTACAGTCAGCATCGAAAGTAGGTGACCACATTCAGATTTTCAAAATCGCTGTACACCGTAATAATACGGTGTACAGCGATTTTCATCTATACCACAGAATATAATAATAGTACCTGATAAAGCTGAAGAGTGCGTTTGTTTGTTTGAACGCGCTAACTTCAGGAACATTGGTTCGAATTGAAAAATATTTTCCTGTTGGAGTATTTTTGGCTATTTCTTGAGAAAGGCTATAGGCTATATAACATATCCCTGCGACCAATAGGGGCCGGGCAGTGGGGATGAGCAGGGATGTGCAGGCAGAGGTGAGCAGAGCAGTGGTGGCCCAGTGGTATCGGCCCTGACTTACGAGTTGTAGGTCATGGGTTCGAATCCAGACAGGCACATTTCTTTGTGTAATTTATTTCATCACCACTACTCTCAAAACGTTGAAGGAAAACATCGTGAAAAATTCGAAGACATGTGACATCCACCAACCCGCACTGGGCCCGCGTGGTGGATTACAGCCCACTCCCTCTCTCAGAGAGGAGGCCTGTGTCCCAGCAGTGGGAACATTTATAGGCTGATGATGATGAGTGGGGATGAAACCGCTGGGAACATCTGTGGTCTCTAAGACAGTAAGCAGATTGTGAGTACCGGAAAATTGGTTCCGCAGATCAAAATCAAAGAATTTTACGCATTAGATGATAACATTAATCATCGTCGTCTTACAACTCCCACCAGTACACGTAGATATGTAACAAGAACATAATAAGCAACACGCATTTATTAATAGAAAGATCTTGTGACCTATTATTGTTATTAAAACGTATTCTTGTAACACATAAATTAATTAAAAACACATTACAAGTAAACATTGGACTTGTATGCTCCTACTGCATCTAAATGATTTTATTTTCAGGAACGTAAATTGTATTGTTATTTGCGTTGTTGGTCTCTTCTTATATTTTACTAGCTGACCCGGCAAACGTTGTTGTGCCATTTAAATTATTTTTAGGCAATTTCTAGACAACAACAACAACTATTAAAAAAAATAGGGGTTGGTGATAGAAGGGATTTTAGTCAGTACCTACACGATTGACAGTAACTCCCGCCCTGCCCTGGGTGGGAGGACTCATTTGATGATTTTACCACGCTAAAAATAAAAAAGGGGATGGATAACCCTTATCACTAAGAGGTAGGTATGAAAAAAGATAGTAGCCGATTCTCATACCTACTGAATATGCATATAAAATTTTATAAAAACCGGTCAAGCCGTTTCAGAGGAGTATGGTAACTGACACTGTGACACGAGAATTTTATATATTAGAAAGATGATCCGGAAAATATCGACACGTGTCATCACAGATATTGAAGATAATCATGATCCAAAGTGCACTCAAGATGAAAAGTATGCGTCCCGGACCCGTCCCTGCTCTTAAGCTGTTATTCAAAGAATGTGTACTATACAGAACCCAAGAAAAATCACGGAATTCGGAAGAGAAATCAATCCTTACTTTCAGGGAAGTGACTATTGATCATGACATTAGTCAAAGCATGGTCAAGGCCCAAGGGTCGGGTAACCGCGCCTAAACTACTGTTTACTTCCTATATGATCGTGTAGTAAGTAGGCGGCCTGCTCCTTTGACGGCTTCTGAATGTTGATCAAAGGACGACAAGTTCATAATTGGCGCTAACCTAGACACCGCACAGACACTGGCCTTAAAAAAATACCAAATATTAATAGGAACAAAGATAAGTGTACGTATTTGGTTCTGAATTTTGTTTGGTTTTTCCGTCTATTTTATTAATATCGCTATTAAAAACATTTCTAAATATAGTCGAGGTCAATACAATAACTGTGATCTTTAAGGAATATAACAATTATGTCATAAAATTATTGTGTCAAGGTCTTGTGGTTAAGACCCAAAATAAATGCTTAATCATGGAAATTGGCACCATCCAATCTGATTTAGAAATAGTTTATAAAAAGCTTTTTCCTTAAACATTATTTTTACAATGATAACAATTATTTACCCGTATCTTAAGTTTCCTTAGGATCATCTACGCATTTTGTTTTCCCGGCATTACTTGGATAAAAGAAACATGATTCACGTAGACTATATTGGATGATAGTGAGGTGGCATAAAGTAAAACGTGTGCCATAGACACAAGTCCCTCTGCCTAAGGCCTCTTTGCATATCTAAGCAGTCTGTGAAAGAGTACGTCGAGCGACCCTTTCATTAATTCACACGACTCTCCGGGGGCAGTGGGAATGTCTAAACGAGCTACTAGATAAAAAGAATATGTTTTAACAAGTTGTCTCTGATTGCATTGCTTTTTATATCGTCTATATGTCTATTCTAGACTAGCTAGGAATTGAGTAGTAGGTGAAAGTTGATTTGTGAAGTTGACTTTCGATTTCGAGCTTTTTTATGCTTTAAAATAAGAAAATGAGGAAGGTTATATACCTAAAATAAAATAAAAATTATATAATTAAACTAAAATCGTAAATGTTTATTGCTATTATGAACTTAAACGCAACTGAAGCATTTATTATAATTTGATCATTACAGGCAAAAAATCAAGGCATAATAACTTGTAAAAGCACTGTTGTTGCTGACTCTAAATCGTAGATCTTTATTAGAAAAATGGGCAAGAAACTTCATGAGCTCTTTAGCCAAAATATTACCTACTACACAAATACACAATTTATATATATCCTAAGATAAGGATAGGTAAATAAACTTGATATTATAAACCCGTCATAATTATGTTAAAGTTCATAAGCGTACGCGAGTGTGCATAAATAAAATTAATTAATTAGATAAATAATTATAACGTCTACGTATGGTTTATTAGCTGTTTGAGGTTTCCGTTAATTACGAGCATCTTCGCTATTAAATCATTGCAATTTAAATGCGATCTTGAAATCATTATTAGCATTCGAATTAGCTAGTTTTATTAGTACAAATCTGAAAATCCATAATTGTTAATTCTTGTTACATTGTGTCGACGCTATTTCTATAAACTTTTTAACGAAAACGCAATAAGAAAAATTATCCAGTTGGACTATAGACTTATGGGTTTGACTAACCATTTATGATACCTACTCATTTATAACAACAACTTAAAAAGCAACACGCACGTTGCGCCATTATTCAATTTAAATATCGAATAGTGTCGAATTTAGATCAGACTTCTTTTTTCGTTGTTTAAAAATAGTTCATCATCATCATTAGCCTATAATGTTCCCACTGCTGGGACACAGGCCTCCTCTCTGTGAGAGGGAGTGGGCCATATTCCACCACGCGGGCCCAGTGCGGGTTGGTGGATGTCACATGTCTTCGAATTTTTGGCTCCGGTATACCGGTAATAAATTAACATTCTTGTAAACCACAGGCAAAGTACTTAGGTACTTTTTGAAAATACATATTATAGGAAAAGTATCAAGTATTTACTGTTTTCTTTTTTTCCCGATATTTTTTATTGTTGTCCTTGTAGGTAACTCGCCTTTTCTGAAACACCACTTTGTTGAGTGCTCTGAATCCTCTTTCTACCTCTTGCGCCATTGTTTCCTACTTTTAGCAAGTCTCAGCAAAGATTATGATGCTGTAAAATTTTCAAAATTAATCTTGTTATATGTATAGTGACTCTATGGAGTAAAATCAATAGATTACTATTTCATTTGTTCAATATAAATATTCAATGTAATATTATTTTGATAAGAAAAAGTATTATTATTTCAATCAAGAGGTAATCGACACTTGTGTTTACAAACAATGTCTTGTTACTGGTTTTAGTTTTTGTTGTTTGATTTTATTGAATATGTTTGTTTTATTTAAATAAAGAATTATTTTATTCAGGTAGTATTTTTGGGCAGAAATTACTCAAAGGATTGCACAAAATACGAATAAAAATCAAAATGGCAGGCACGCACCTTTTAAAGTTCAATATACTTGTTGTCTTGTTTTATTTAGAACACTATTGAATATTTTTTTAAACACAATTTATTCTAATACTGTCTGAACCAAAGTGTCGAAGAAGACACAAGACACGACATTCTAAATATTTTCAGCCTCAATATGAAACAAGGACACCAAAAGCATGTACCTACATAATAAAGGTATAATTTAGCCAAAGTGGTCGGATAGTGTACCTATTATTATGCCAAGTTGCATCAACAATCTTCAAGTGAAGGGCGACACCTAGAAATTGCAGGTTGCACTGCGTGACAGGTGAACGGAACTTACGGCACTGGCGGTAAAAACATCCATGTAGACAATGCCTAATATATCGTGTTCTCCGTTACATTGGTGTTATTCACATGTAGGTAAAACGTACTTAGATGCTAGAACTATTCTATTTATAATTTACAGCATTATGTTATTTTTTTTAATAAGATACTTTCCACTTTAGAAAAGACGTCGCTTTTGCTATTAAAATGCGATAAAATGTTGGGCAATCCTAAGATAAAATAATTTATAGATGAATGACTCAAACAGTTATAAAAAGACATCTAAAGGCGTGAGACGAGTACATATTTTTAAGGCTAACTTGCACAACAAAGCACACAGAAAAGCTTTAAAAGTAGCGGTTCATCATCTGCCTAGCCTTTTCCCAACTATTTTGGGGTCGGCTTCCAATCGAACCAGATGAAGCCAGGTATCAGTATTTTACATGGAGCGACTGCCTGTCGGACCTACACAACCCAGTAACAGAGCAATACGATACCCCATGGTAAGACTGGTTGTCAGACTTTACAGCTTCTGACTAACTAACAGTAACGACTGTCAAAGATCTACAAATGACGGCCGGGATCAACGGCTTAACGTGCTTTCCGAGGCACGGAGGAAACTCGCTATGACAGATGGTCACCCATCCACAGACCAACCTCGGCAAGCACGGCTTAACCCGGAACATCGGCCTGTGCGGCTGTAATTATTTACATAGCCACGAGCTCCTCCTGCGTAAAAACTAGCGGCTAAATAAAGAATTTAGTTTTATGTAAAAGAGACTTTCATTTAGTACCTATTTGTATTAGAGGTCAAGTCCCAATTAGTTTTATCCTTAAAAAAAATTAAAAACACATGTGCACACGCAAGCAATTATTGTCAAAAAAACCTATTAGTATCAATGCTCTCGCTAACCCAAACAAGGTTGTAAAATTATGTAAGACAAGTACTTATGTATGGATATCTATCTACTTTTACTTAATCTATTATGTTGTTCATAAATATTGAATTAATAGTTTATCTAAGAACTTGATAGGTTTATGTGCAGTATTATTGATTGATACGATTTATCGACTTCAGTATTGAATGAATACAAATGATAACCCATTGACGCACGTTAGCGGGCGATATAGAAGTTTTTCCTTTACAACTAGTTGATAATATGAGAACTAGACAGCACAACATGCATTTTTTATCATGCAATTATTGTTCTGTATCTTTATTGTAAACATGTTCGAAGTTTGAACGATTTAACAATATTATTGTCAACGACAATGCTGGCACGTTCACACTGGCCACATTGCATTGTATGGATGGTCTGTAAAAACTTTAATGACTACGTACGTAGCCATATTTTTATTTATATTACTATGTAAATCATGATCATGGGCACTCGCTGTTCAATGTAGAGGACTTACTGCGTACGAGTTTATGAATATTGACATTGAAATTGTTCTTACAGTTGCATTTCTTGTTTAATACTTCCGAATTTAAGGTTTTTATAGTAGTTGTGTTGTAACCAAGTTTGTATATTTATAATATTTTATTTTTAGTATAGTTAAACGTAGTTTACAGTTGTAAATCTAAAATGAGGGACTATAAACAAAGTCAAGGTCCGAGGTGAATAAAAATAAGCTATAGGCGAAATGTATTAAAAAAACTTGCCTTATAGAAGGTATAGGTATTCCAATCATGATACATCTAGGGGTACATCAGACGTGTTAATAAATTTGTTAAAGATCGTTTAATTTAAATAGAGAGAGGTAAGGTCGGAAAAGAATTCAAATGAATTCATCGATTTTCCCGTCGGATTAAAACACAATACTAGTGATCGAAAGTTGTTTAGATATAAAACTATGATTATAAAAATGCTTAGCTTATATCCTAAAATGCTGAACTATATCAAATAAGGTTAGTTTACATTTAGATGGATTGTTAAAGTTATCGTATTTTTTTAACCGACTTCAAAAAAAGGAGGAGGTTCTCAATTCGGTCGGTATAAAAAATACCGACCAAATTGAGAACCTCCTCCTTTTTCTGATTTTAGTTACCAACCGTGCCTCTGTAACTACATAGCGTAAAGACTTTTTGACGGATTAACCAAAACGTAATAGGTAATTAGGAATTCGGAAACATAAAAATATTTTAAAGGAGGCCGCAAAAGTGCTCAAACAGACTGCGAGCCTAACGCGGTAGCGGCGGCGGGCGCGATAATATTGAATGTATGAAATCGCCGCTCGCCACACTGAAGTGACTAAGGCGGAGGCCTAGCGCGATGTCTACAAGCGATTATGCAAGCCTAGGCGTTGCTAGGCAACAACCGATACAACGGGCGGGTGGCAGGAGTATCAAACCATTTCGGTGTTAGTTAGAATCAATAAATGTTTTATTTTTTCGAAGTTTATATTTCTTTTTGTTTCAGTCAGAATAATCCCTTGATTTAATCTTCCTGTCCACAATGTAGGATGAGATATAAAGTTCGATACTTAAGTCGCCCAAAATTAACCTTGACTTTAAAATATATATTTTCGGAAGTGTGTGCGGAAGTGATTTGCTTCCGTAGCAATGTTTATGTTTACGCAGTGCCGAGCCGACGCACGTAATGCCGACCGGTTATCGGTCACCCGTTGCCATTGAACTGTCCTCTCGTACTTAACTGTACGTGCTTAGATTTTTGTACTATGGTTAACATAGAGGAAAATAGCTGACAAATAGTGCGGAACACCGAACAATGATATCTAATGTTTATGAATGGAATAATCTCTAATTGTGGTCTTAATGTTAACGACCACGGAAAAAATTATAAGCATTTTAAATTACTTACATAAAAAAGATCATTTTAAAATTGCTATCTTACTGGGTTAGTATGTCTGGCGTAGTCGGCGTAGCAAAGGCGTAGGCGTTTCGTAGACGTCTCGTAGCGGTTGCGTAGATGCCACTTTGAAAGAACATTGGGATGTACGCTTTACGAACATAATATATAAATACCGATTAATGATATCTTAAATCATGTTTTTATCTATATCTTGTCTGTCTTAGAAAACATAAAACGAAATGCATTTCACAAAAAAGAGTTCAAATCTTTTCTTCATCAAGATCAAAACTTAAATAAAATAATTATTCACCGCAACTAATAGCTCAGATCAGAGATCAGATAGGATCAGACTAGATTCTTTTTAAAGTAAGTACTGTAGGTAAATAAAAATACAAGATCTTATAATCATAATCATGTTCCTTATAGTTTTTATAATCCTTGGTCAATTACCGAAACTAATGACTTATGGGTGTGTCTGTATATTAAATTAAATAAAAAAAAACTGCTCGGCTAATGGTGTGGCCTAAGAAAATACACTTGGCGAATTAGGAAAAGAAGAAACAAAATACAGAAATGCCTCGTTTGAGCACCTGGCTGGTCACAATCGCAAAGATTTTTTTTTATATTTTATCCACTATCAAACTATGTTTTTAAAATTAACTGTAAAATGATTCGAAATCGTTATCATGCATGTACTATGCGCAGTGGACATAAATGGACTTCTTATGTACCTATCTTCTCCTGGACTGATTGAGTGACATTTGGCTGGAGTTTTTTTATATCGTAGCAAAATCATTAAATGAGTCCTGACTGTCAGGCTCGTACTGACTAAAATCGACGGTGATCTTTCAAGAGCCCTAAACGTTCCAGGGCACAGCGACCAATTGATTGGAACTGGAAGAGATAATCATCGTCACTATGATAATGTTAACATTAGCACGTGTTATGTAAGGTAAGGATAATCTCTTAGGAAACCGCAATTTTTAAATATATTATCAATGTATCTTTAATTATAAAAATGTAAGAAGAACTAAATAAAAATAAATGGATATTCAATATTTCAGAGCTAGGTAAAGTAACTACCTACCTAACCATTAGATTTAATTTTAAGTGATTATAGTCGCTCCAAATGAGAATTTACATACAAAACCAAAAATCACCGGAGCTCGACTAGAAAAATATAATTAGCATATGTAAGGCGTCACGTGTAGTAGTTATCACTGAAAAATATAACAAAAGACAATTGCTTCAATAATTGCTTGAGTTGTGAAACGATGATCTACGAGTACATGGAATGTTTGGTTAAGGTGATTGCTTCGATGTAGCCCGCGAAATTCAAATTTTTTTACGTTTTTTGCAATTTGCAGGCCAGTGACATGTTGTAACTTTATAAATATTTGTGTTGCGCAAATAACAAGTATAATTTTAAATATAAAAAATATCAAAAAACTCGCTCCATCAGCTCTCACATAGAAAAGGTGCATCGTAGTTAGATTTCGGAGATTTTAACATGATGCACCTTTTCTATGTGAGAGCTGATGGAGCGAGTTTTTTGATATTTTTTATATTTAAAATTATACTTGTTATTTGCGCAACACAAATATTTATAAAGTTACAACATGTCACTGGCCTGCAAATTGCAAAAAACGTAAAAAAATTTGAATTTCGCGGGCTGGTTGGAGCATCCCCCTTAAGGTTTAGTCAAAACTAAATCATCTGGTACGATGACTTCTAATGACTGTTATGTTTAATCATAACAAGGAAATTGTTTGAAATTACCTAGTGACAAAAGTCTATTATAAATTCTGAGAGTAAAATAAACTCAGAGAAAAATTAAGTACAGTACTCGAACTGATAAATCAAGCAATGATTAAAATCGCCCATCAATATAGATTAATATCTGACTTAAAGGCTGCAATGTTTGTTTATTAGTTAAACTAAGTATTTGTTAAATCTTATAGGTCCATTTTTTACCATTTGTTAAATAAAATACTGGTTTTTGATTATAATAATGTAGTTAGCTTAAAATATCTTGCCCCTAAACGTGCTTCCGTGCTTCCGAATATCTAAGGTTACTGGCGAAATAATTTCAAAAGTAAAAACTTTAATTGTATGGTTGAAAATGAAAGTTACGATGAATATAAAAAAAAACCTTTTAACACAAAAGTTATCTACGACACAAATAAATTGTTGCAATAAGTATTGCCTAAGGTAACGCATTAAACTGCTAAGCATGGCGATGGCGCAGGCACTCACTTGTAAAATGCAATGCCTGTGCGTATAGTTACAACACACTTAGTTGGCAACCATTGTATTGTATCACAAAAAACGATCCATAAATCAAACTTTTTGCCCATATTTAGGAAATAACCCAAAACTACACACATCAAAAGTGTCTAGGGATCAACATATATTTTTGCAATAACTTTTCTCCTGATTGATATTAATTAAAATGTTCTTTAAGGATTCATCAAATAAAGTGTTATCGTTTGTCACAGTAACGATAAACCAAGTCACCTTTGCATTCATAAAGAAATTTGCCATTTTCCTAATAAAGGGATTTTTGACATTTGAACCACTAACATTAAAGTTCGAAAAAAAGACTGAAATAACAGTTTTCTTTAAAATTTTATTGGGTAACTTAAACAATTAATAATCCGTGTTTCTACCGCGAACACTAACAACACAAGAACATCGGTTTGGCATACTCAAAATGAGTTCATCCAAATCACGCTGTGGAATGGCCGCCCATGTTCGTTGCAACAACAAAAAAAGGTCTTCTTGCGACTGGATACCCTCCATATTCGGCAGAGCTCTTCTCTGTAGCATATCCCATGCATGCTCAATCGGGTTCAAGTCTGGCGACTGAGCAGGCCAGGGCAGGACATTGATGTTAGCTGCGGCGAGAGTCTGTCTTACAACTCTTGCGGTGTGCGGTCGTGCATTATCATGCATTAACTGAAATAAGGGACCGATTTGCACTTGTAGAGGAACGATGACGTCTGATACAATCGTCTCAGCATAAATTTGAGCGTTGAGGTTGCCTCTGATCCAAATCAACTCAGTTCTTCCGCCGATCCAAATACCCGCCCATACCATGATGGTTCCACCTAGAGATGTGCCGTTGCCGGCAATATTGCCCAAGGTGGGAATATAGGTGGAAATATTGCCGGCAATATTGCCGGGAGTGGAAATATTTGGGAATATTGCTTAATTTTAAGTCAAAGTGAGTGCGAAAACTATGTAACACACTTAAAATTAGCATTTACAGATCATGGTATACATTATATACAAAAAAAAATAAAAAAATTGTAAAATTGCCAAAATTGCCGGCAACTTTGGCAATATTCCCGGTATTTTACCGGCAATATTGCCCATTGTTGCCGCACACGACTGTGAATATAAGAAATTACACATACATTTTAAGATAAGAATTGACGATCATTGTATATTGAATAAATATTGAATAAAAAGGCATAAATTCGAATAATTTATTTTAATGTTGTAGTTTAATCTAGCCAACGAATGCTCAAAGCATAGACGGAAATTCTAGAAACACATTTTTTACAACGTAACTTTGTTTGGACTAGTTAGGAGGTGAACATATCAAAACCATGAGCTCTGGCGGGGGGGGGGGGGGGGGGTTGAAGGTACCATTTTTTGGTGTTTCGCTTACATCTCGGAAAACCATGCGTTCTAGCAGCATAGCGTGTGTGAACAAAATAAAAAACTAATTCAATTTTCCGTAAGTTTTACTCAGTAAGCATTTCAATATCTTGTAAGTTTTCGAGTTTTCATAGTTTTCGAGGTATCCGCTTTTGAAAGTCTGTAATTTAGGGGAAAAAACATTTTTAGTTTCGCGCATTTGGAAAGTTGTATTTGATATCGCCATAGATCCAGAAAGCAGTAGCAGTTGATTCAGACCCTCCCTTCACCACCTGCGATGAACAGAGCCAGCATGCTGCATCTTGAGGTGATATGGGCCTCCAGATCTTTATCTGGAGGCCCACGGACATTGAGAGAGATCCCTTCGGGTATCTCTCAATGTCCACAAGGTATAAGTAGTTCTTAAATTCGGTGACCACCATCAAGCTTGATATGTTTTGTCTTCCCACACCGAGGGAGCAGCAAAAATTAGCTTAGAAACTCATTTAAATTATACTAGGTACTTACAGACTAGGTAGGTCTACCACTAGTACTATGTAGGAGGAAATCCGCACCCATAAGAGATGCGGAAAAACTATCTTTGGAAACTTTAGTTCTTTTTTGTTGTAAACAATTTTCGTATAGGTACTAATTTTTGGTCAAGTGTGTTAGTTGCCCACAAAAATACACGGAGGAGTAGGTACTACAGGGAGAACCTGAAAAGACTGCTGCTGGTTTCTGGATTTATGGCAATATTAAATAAGACTTTCCGAATGCAAAAAGGTAAATGTGGTTTTTTGAAAACTAATCAAAATATCGAAATGGTTACTAAATAAAACTTATAGGAAATTTATTCAGCCTTTGTTTTATTCATACAAACCATGCCGCTAGGAGGCATGGTTTCCGAGTTATAAGTGAAAAATTAAAAAATGGAACCTTTAAACCCCCCTCCCCCACAGCTCAAGGGCTAGTGGCGGGGACTTTTGATAATTATATTCACCTCCTAACTAGTTCAAACAAAGTAACGTAGTCCAAAATCGTGTTCCAAGAATTTCCCTCTATAACTGTTCGTTGAGTGGGCTACTAGTTTTTCATGCAAAATCACATAGCAAACACAACGAGTATAAGTACCTATACAATATGGAAGTATAAATCTCTGTCAAAACTACAAATAATCAACAAAAATAACATTATTTTAATGCACTTGTTTCGGTAATTCTTACATAATCAGTAAATCACCGTTTAGAGTAACAACTTAGTAGTTCTTATAAGGCGGACTTAATGCCGCAACGTATTATCTACAGTAATATAAACTGCACCTGCAGTAATAATAAAATATACTGGTGTTATTTGACTGGCAACTTTGGCAATATTGCCAAAGTTGCCGGCAATTTTGGTATTTTACCGGCAGTGGCAATATTGGGAATATTGCCGGCAGTGGGAATATTGCCATCAGGCACATCTCTAGTTCCACCACTATAAGGATGGACTTCCTGGCAGGATTTTAATCGCTGTTGGCGTCCAGGGGTTCTCCAGTGTCGTATACGTCTTGTATCCGGTCTCATACCAAAACGAGACTCATCAGAAAAGCACACGAAACGCCATTGTTCTTCTGCCCAATTTCTGTGTTCAAGAGCCCATTGATATCGAATCCTACGATTGTGCATTGCTATAGGTGGTACCCGTAGCGGTCTTCGGGAATGAAGGTTCACTTCATGCAAGCGGTTTCTGACTGTTTGGTCGCTAATTAAGTTCCCTGAAGAGTGATGAAGCCTCACGGCTAACATCATGGCGGTTATTGTTGGAGCTCTTCGAGTTAAGATTTGAATGTATCGGTCTTGTCTCCGTGTGGTGCAGCGATACCGTCCTCCATGGCGCTCAGCCACGGTACCAGTGCTTCGGTAACGTGTCCAAAGTCGACTGATAACACTCTGACTTGTATTCAGAGCTAAAGCCACAGTACGTTGCCGGGAACCAGCTTCTATCATTCCCACGGCTCTGAGCATTTCTTCCCTGCTTAAATGACGTCGCCGCTCCATAATAACGTTGGTTTTAATCAGTAGTAGGGAAACAGTAGCACTAATAATGTCTTCAATGCGTTGTATGTTTTTATAGGGAAAATATTGACAGCTGATTTTCATCTTTTACTCGAATTTGATTTACAGTTCTTGATTCAAATTATGAAATGCACCAAAAAGGATCCATATGAATTTATAAAATCATAAATTTATTACAAAGCCACATCTCAATCTCAAGAAATCCGCATAAAAATGCTTGATCCCTAGACACTTTTGATGTGTGTATATTTAGTTGAGCCTAAAAAAAGTTTTATGGCCGAATATACAAGGTACAATCAGAAGAACAGGTATGAAGATAGCAATTTATATGAAATAATTATAAATGTTGTGATATAAGTTTCAATGTGTATGCATACACACTGAAAACTCTTTGGCTGCACGTAGCATACAGCCAAAAAGTGCATACATACAGCATAATAATGCATGAATAAAGTATACAGGAAAACCGTTTGAGAATTTCTGCCTACATATTTAACTGTTTTGCTGACTGTACCAAAAAACAAGTAGGCCTGTTTGACAAATGAGTACAACAAATTAAAACAATTACACTTAATTAATTTATCTCGAGCATGCAATAAAGGTATATTCAGCAAAACAGAACAATTAACGTTTTTATTTTTAACACATTAAAGTGTGTATGTGATACATAATATGTGTAACTTCCTCTTATAAAAAATATATGTAAAACATTTTCTGGGACCGCACGTAATATAGAATCTGTTGATATGCGGTAGACTGTATCGTACGTATAGCCACAGATGAAGAATAAAAAAGACCCGACTGGAATAAAAGCGAACTGTAAAGATGGACAAAGATTATAGGTATACTGTATCGGAAAAAACGATAAAACTAAAATGGCGGATTTTGAGCACTAAATCCGCCATTTTGGTTTTATCAAAATTGTATGTCCTCAGCGTCAATCTCACAAATAGGACGAATGAAACGACACCTTTGAATCTAAGGCTTGATGATGGAATTTAGCATCTAAGGCTTAGATGCTAAATTCCATCAAACCGTTTAGGCTTGATGGAACACACAAGCGTGCCAAATATGCATATAAACACACTCGAAAATTAAATGTGTCTAGAAGGTAAGTAAGTATGCACACGTTTATTTCTACGAGCTAAAAATAATACAACTGCAAATGAATAAGTTGCAGGCAAGCTATTTTGGTTAGGTATGTACGATTAGATTCCTAGTAAATGATTAATGTTAATTACAACTTAGTTATTCGATGGAAAACCCCAACCGGACTAAGAATTAGTACTTCAATGGTAATATTTTTTGCCCATTAAGAGGATCGTCTACCGAGCGCTCCTCCATACTAAAAGAGAAAACGTTTTCCTACCCCTAAATGTTATCCTATCTCAATGATTTTTTAGAATGCTTCTGACACAGTAAAAAACTAGGTTTATAGGTTTTCTTTTTTTCAAAAGTAACTCTTAGGCGCCTGTAACTTTCAAACTATTATAATTTAAAAAAAAAAGAAAACCTATAAACCTAGTTCTTTACTGTGTAGGAAGCATTCTAAAAATCATTGAGATATGATAACATTTAGGGGTAGGAAAACGTTTTCTCTTTTAGTATGGACGAGCGCTCGGTAGACGATCCTCTTAACATTTTTGTTTTCTTTTCATAATTATACCTTCTTCAGAACTGCGATCCAAACACAAAATCAGAGAATTTGCGTTAAACAAAAGCGTTATAAAGGTGCCTTTTTAGGGCCGCAAGTGTTTATTTACCGACAGTCAGTGTTGTAACGTTGCGAATAGTCGATTATGAAGGTACTAGCATTGTCGGGTTGCGACGATGCATACGAAGCGCTGATTGCACCCACCGCTGTGATCAACGCACCCGCTCGACCGAATAGATTGAAAAACAACGTAGCCCATCCCTATTTGTATGGGCTTTAGTACTCTCCGGGTGCAAGAAATATATTTTAGTGTCCATCCTTAGCAGACATCTTTTAAAACCATTTAGTTCATTTTGTGTGAATATCGTCTTATTAATTATTGTTTTATAGGTGTGCGAACCGGATTTTCGAAAAAATAGATTTAGAAAAAGTAAGCATGCTCGTGTCTACTAATTCAAACAAGTTATACAGGCTATACATTATACATTTTTCTCTAACTATATATAGAATTGTATTTGGATAAAAATGCGATGTCTAAAAATAGTAAATGTGTTGATTTAATGCTACATTGATAACAAACCTTTTTTTTAAGCATTACAAAATAAACACTAATTCAATATTGTATAGTCTATACTATACAAATATACCTAATAAAATGGTAGGAAAGTCAAAACATACATATCATTGAATATTCTTTTAAAATAATACTTGGGGTGTGATCTACAATCGATACCGAAGCCAAAAATATAGTTTTTAGAATTTTTATCTGTTTGTCTGTATGTATGTCCGGAATAAACTCAAAAAGTACTGCATAGATTTACTTCAAATTATTAAGAAGTCGGGTCAACATTTATAAGCTACATATTATCACGCTATCACCTACGGGGAACGAGCAGTGATCCATTATTTCTTCAACGCATTAATATATCGCAGAGGACGCGACGTCGCGCGTCGAGGGCAGCTGCAAGTAAGTAAATAAATAAAAAACCAAATGAATATCTACCAAGACATCTGTTAGGTCACTTATATCTAACTAAAGTTTTCATTTTGAACGGATTTCGCCTTCTTTCCTAGTAAACTGAATATAACATAATATCACGCCTGTCGTCACCAAGGGATTAGACTGAGGTGTACCTACATTCGACCAGTCAAGTTAAAGTCCCGTGTAATATACTGACCCTATTCCCTTCAACCGGGCCTGCCAGATAATAAGATTATCTGGCAGGCCCGTTTATTATCAATATTATTGATAATAATAATGAAAATGGCATTTGCAAATTCGTTTAGAAGTATTTTTACGTCCTGGAAAGTAACCTAAGTAGATATTCTGAGATCGGTCGCAGGAGTATCTTATCAGGCCTTGGATTTTAGTCAGTACGAGTCTGACAGTCCCTTCCGCCCCATCCAGGGTGGGAAAACTCATCGGATGATTTTGCCACGAAAAAATAATAGGTATTTTAATAGTAATATTTAAATGCATTAACTGGTTATAAATAAGTTGTGTGTGAGGATGTAGGTGAGCAATATTTTCAAAACACGTTATCATACAAGTCAATCAAAATTAAAACTATTAAAGTAGTTTATTTATGCATATTTTGTTGCATATGCAGTCATAAATCGATCCAGCTTGGTTGCTTAACTCGTTTTAAATACATATTTATAATTCTTAATTAACCTACAGTAACGTGACCTTAGGCACCTTAGGTACAATCTCTATTTTCAAAACTAAATTAAATTATTATTTTTATTTATCTACACATCAATCAAGCTGGAATGTAGGTATTTATTTCTAGCAACATATTAATTTCGTAATATTTATAAATGAATGTTTTTAAATTGACCTTTAAGTAGAATCAAACTCTGAAAAAATAGGTTTTTTTTTTATTGAGTTTTTAGCACTCAATGAAAATTCTAAACGTGGAGACTAAAATCCCTTAACAAATGAGAGCCGTCTAAAGGCCTCAGATTCCGCGTCAAAGGAAATTTAAACACTACCGACAAAGGAACTTAAACGCGATATACTGTCGTATTGTCGTCTTTTTAAGAGCGCTATTACATACTGAAAGAACACAGTTTCTGTCAATTTGACATCGTGATGCCCCCCGCATAAAAACAAAACACTAACGAAACAGCTATGCCTCGTATACCAGGAAGAAAACAACATGAGCTTTTGCCACTTTTCTTTCGAATAAACAAAGTAAAATCCCGGGCTTCTAGACACTACTTATATTCATAAACGAATGGATAATATGATAAATGTATACCTATCAAAATTAAATAAGGGCCACTCATTATACTACACTTTAAACCGCACATTGTGTCAATCTGCGAATTGGATATATTTGTAATTTACAAAGTGTGCATTATAAAGATTATTCAATTCCATTCTATAATACGAGTAAATTATCTTGTTATGATATCTTTCAAGTGTTAATTTTGTTTCTAGTGGCTAATTTGAATTCATAACTTATTTAATGAGATTTTTGAAATTATTTAGAATTTACGATTTGGTGTTTAAAATTTTTCAAACTTTTTCTTTGACTTATATATCAAACAGTCATTTAGGCCATCTATTCAGAGACATAATGGACGCAAAACCAGCCACTTGGGGTGATTACGTGGACATAGAAAAGGAGATATAGCCAGAAGTGGTCGGTTTAATGCTTAAATATTTCCAACCAGTGGCAGTGGTACAATATATTTGAAACTAGTGTCAAAAGAAACGGGTAATATCACCAAACGCCGTGATCCAGGAAGAAAGTGAGTAAGGCCCAAGAAGACCATCAAGTTCGTTAAACCGCGCAAAGAGAGCGATAATCTACCTACTGCGCGGATCATACAAACTCCATTGCGACCAGCCACAAGCTCCCCTATAATTGACAAGACAATTTCGAATCGACACCATGAAGATAAAAATTAATATTCAAGAAGATTCTTGGTTCGCCTGCAGTTAACTGTGAGCGGATGGTGCAAATCGTTAAACATTTGCAAAGGAGAAAATTTATTGAACTGTTTTGACTGGGCTTCAGTGCTTCTTATACTGGGTTACAGCTAGTTTATTTTTTTAATAAAGACAGATCTATCAGAGTTCAACAGGTTTCAGATCATTTCACTTTTGAAACAGAATGTTTTGGTGAGCTTTAAATTATAATCTCTAGAGGGGGAGGACACCGTAACCCTGGAGTCTGGTAACTTGCTCTACTACCGGGAGGGCGACCAACAGTCCCAAGGTGGTGTCGGGTTTCTCGTTCACAAGTCGCTCGTAAACAACATAATAACCATCGACAGTGTGTCGAGCAGGGTGGTATAACTAATACTCAGAATATCCAAAAGGCGGCTCTTCGTTGCATGAAGAACCGGAAAGCTGTCGGAGCCGATGGAGTTCCTATTGAAGCCTGGAAGGCGATGGGTCCTCGTGGTGTGGTCATCTTAACCCACCTTTTTAACGGCATGCTCCTCACCGGAAAGATCCCGAGCCAATGGAGACTGAGTATTATCACTCCGGTCTTCAAAGGCAAGGGAACGGTGCAGGAGTGTGGCGGTTATCGTGGTATTAAGGTTATGTCCCACACCATGAAGCTCTTCGAGCGGGTTATTGACTCTCGGATCCGACAGGAGTGTACGGTCTCGGGGTGTCAATATGGGTTTCGCCCGGGGTATAGCGCCATGGATCCCATTTTTGCCCTAAGGGTTGTCATGGACAAGTACAGATCGAAGAATACGCCTCTGCATCTTCTGTTCCTAGATATGCAGAAGGCCTTCGACTGTGTCCCTCGTCAGTTGATCTGGTGGGCGTTAAGATCCAAAGGGGTACCCGAGACCTATGTTGACATCATCCGGGACATGTACCGAGACTCCGGTTCTATAGTTCGTACCGCGGTTGGCGATACGAAACCCTTCCCCGTCACCGTCGGAGTTCACCAGGGCTCTGTCCTCAGTCCGTTTTTGTTCAGCGTGGTGTTAGACGTGCTGTCCACTCACATCAGGGACTTACGCCGATGTGCTTATGCCGATGACATCGCGCTGGCGGACTCGGACGGGGGGCGCCTGGTACAACGTGTGACAGCATGGAAGGAGTCGCTGGAAAACGGTGGTATGAAAATTAATGCGGCGAAGACCGAGTACCTGGCCTGCAATACCACAAATGCTGCTCCTGTTCGCATTGGCGAAGACACAGTCGAGCGCACGGAACAGGTCAGGTACTTGGGATCGGTGCTCCACGAGTCCGGGGACGTCGATAGCGACGTCAAGTCACGTATCTCGGCGGCCTGGGCAAAATGGCGCGAGGTGGCGGGGGTTATTTGTGACCCAAAAATGCCGGTGAAGCTTAAAGGACAGGTCTATAAGACCATCATTAGACCTGTCCTTTTGTATGGCAGTGAAGCGTGGCCTATACTTGAGCGACATAAGCAGAGCCTGCGTGTCACGGAAATGAATATGCTGCGCTGGATGTGCGGAGTCTCGCGGAAGGACCGCATTAAAAACTCCCGCATCCGCGGCAGCCTTCATGTCCGTGACATAGCAGATAAACTGCAAGAAATTCGCCTACGCTGGTATGGCCACGTTTTACGGAAACCGGCAGACTAAGTGGGAAACAAATGCCTTGCCATGCCGCCTCCGCCGGGGCCAGGGAAACGAGGAAGGCCGAAGAAACGTTGGCTTGACGTCGTAAGGGACGATATGCGTGCTAACGGGCTCACGGCAGGAGATGCACAAGAACGTGCGAAGTGGAGGCGTCTAGGTAGGAAGGCGGACCCCGGGCACCGAGGTGGAAGCCAAGGAAGCAACCGGGAATAACGCCCTGAGGATGATGATGATCCAAAAGATATTTGCTGAAGGTCATTCAGGTATACGCACCGACCTCGTCACACTCCGATGATGATGTGGAGACTATGTATGAGGACGTAAGTAGGGCCATACATAGCTCCAAAACCCACTTCACTGTTGTTCCCATAACTTTAACGCAAAGTTAAGAAAAGCAGTGATGAGTTGAGAGTGGAGCAATTTGGGTATGGGCAACGGAACCCTAGGGGACAGAGGCTGGCCGACTTTCTGGAGAAAGAGGAACTCTTTATGATGAACTCTTTCTTCCAGAAGCCGCCTCACAGGAAATGGACCTGGCTGAGTCCCGATGGTTTCACGAGAAACGAGATAGACTTCTTCATGACCGACAAGAAACGGATATTCAGCGATGTCTCTGTGATCAACAGGGTAAAAACCGGTAGCGATCACCGAATCGTAAGAGACTCGCTGAATATCAATGTTAAACTTAAAAGGTCCAACCTGATGAAGTCTACGCTCCGACCTACTCGGCCCCATATTCAAAACCCCGAAAGCTTTCAACTCGAGCTCTCTAATAGCTTTGCTTGCCTTGAGAACTTAGTGTCAGTGGACGAGATCAACGACGGGCTAGTGGAAACTGTCCGCACGGTAGGGTCTAAGTTTTTTAGACCCTGTCGTAAAGATAGACCCCAGAAATTGACCGAGCAAACCTTAAACCTCATGGCTGAACGACGTTTGCTACAGTTGCAGTCTTCCGATGACGCGAAGTCATATAGGCAGCTCAATAGACGGATATCTAAGTCCTTGCGACATGATCTGCGTCTCTTTAATACGAATCGTGTTAAAGAGACCATAGAGCGAAACCATGGCTCTAAAGTGTTCGCAAAGGACAAATCTATTGGGCAGAGCCAGATGACAAAGCTGAAACGGGAGGATGGCAGCATAGCGTCGACCAAAGCAGAGGTTTTAGGCGAGATCGAGAGGTTCTATGGACAGTTATACACTTCGGTCGCAAAGCCCGTTGACCGCTTGGTCGGAGATCCCAGAGCCAAGCTGTCCCGACATTATACCGAAGATATCCCGGACATCAGTCTGTACGAGATTAGGATGGCCCTGAAGCAGCTTAAGAACAACAAGGCGCCGGGCGAGGACGGAATCACTTCAGAGCTTCTGAGAGCGGGTGGAACACCGGTACTTAAAGTCCTCCAGAAGCTCTTTAATTCCGTCCTCTCTGAGGGCAAAACGCCTGAAACATGGAGTAGAGGTGAGGTGGTGCTGTTCTTCAAAAAAGGTGATAACAGCCTATTGAAGAACTACAGACCCATCACGCTTCTAAGTCATGTTTATAAGCTGTTTTCAAGGGTTATCACGAACCGTCTCGAACACAGACTTGATGACTTCCAGCCTTCCGAACAAGCCGGTTTCCGAAGAGGCTATAGTACCATAGACCACATCCATACGCTGCGGCAAGTTACACAGAAGACCGAAGAGTATAACTTGCCATTATGCTTAGCGTTTGTGGACTATGAGAAAGCCTTTGATTCAGTGGAAACATGGGCGGTACCTACTTGAGTCACTCCAGCGATGCCGTATTGGCTATCGGTACATCGAGGTGTTGAAGTGCTTGTATAATAACGCCACCATGTTGGTCCGAGTACAGGAGCAGAGCACGAAGGCGATTCCATTGAGAAGAGGCGTAAGACAGGGGGACGTTATCTCTCCGAAACTGTTTACTGCCGCAATGGAAGACGCCTTCAAGCTCCTGGAATGGCAAGGACTTGGCATCAACATCGATGGCGAATACATCACTCACCTTCCGTTTGCCGACGACATCGTAGTCATGGCAAAGTCGATGGAGGAACTCAGCATGATGCTCGATGGCCTCGACCGAGTTTCACAACGGGTGGGCTTGAAAATGAACATGGACAAGACGAAAATTATGTCAAATGCCAATGTTGTGCCCACCCCAGTCTCTGTTGGAAACTCGGTACTCGAAGTTGTTGACTCCAAGTGTAGTCCAGTTAGGTAGGTCCAACTTCGAGAAAGAGGTCAACCGCCGAATCCAACTCGGTTGGGCAGCGTTCGGGAAACTGCGCAATGTCTTTTCGTCCGACATACCTCAGTTCCTCAAGACGAAAGTCTTCAACCAATGTGTGTTACCAGTGATGAGTTACGGCACCGAAACGTGGTCTTTCACTATTGGCCTCATCTCAAAGCTCAAAGTCGCTCAACGAGCTATGGAGAGGGCTATGCTAGGTGTTTCTCTACGTGATCGAATCCGAAATGAGGAGATCCGTAGACGAACTAAAGTCACCGGTATAGCCCACCGGATTAGCAAGCTGAAGTGGCAATGGGCAGGCCATATTGCTCGCAGAGCAGATGGCCGATGGGGTCGAAAAGTACTAGAGTGGAGACCACGGACTAGCAAGCGCAGCGTAG
Organism: Agrotis clavis; assembly: GCA_954870645.1. Classification (NCBI taxonomy): domain Eukaryota; kingdom Metazoa; phylum Arthropoda; class Insecta; order Lepidoptera; family Noctuidae; genus Agrotis; species Agrotis clavis. The sequence goes on along the minus strand of OX940929.1, from coordinate 11,663,831 downwards.
GACGTCCACCAGCAAGGTGGACAGACGACCTTATAAAGGTCGCCGGAAGACGCTGGATGCAGGTCGCTTCCAACCGGTATAAGTGGAAATCAAAAGGGGAGGCCTATGTTCAGCAGTGGACGTCCTACGGCTGAGATGATGAACTGGAATGTTTGGGAAGTTAGCGAGTCTGAATTACATTTAATTACCAATTCAGAAAAAAAGCTATCAGAATTATTTACATTATTTTATTATCTACAATTATATCCACATTCGAATATAGTGGGAAAATACAATCAACACATTTATATATTTACATTGCAAACAGATCAAAATTAAATTAATTCAAAATAATTATTAGCTTGTATCAAGAAAGGTAGGTTATGCTGTATTCTTGGCGATTGGGAAAATTACTGGCCACGACTCATGACCTGCGGAAAATTCGAGGTACTACATTTTTCATATGGAATTTGATGTCATGACAAAGACACTAGCGCCGCGTATAAAGGTCATGAATGGTGGCGTGTATTTTAAATTTTAATAATTACGTGACTAATGTCAAAATGGTTGCGAGCGATACGTCCTCCCTCAAAAGGCGCCCCGCGCCGTCTAAATCAAAGAACAAACCGTTCTTGGTTTTATGTTGAATTTTGTCATTGCATATTATAATTGTTTAATACTATTATTTTACTTTTAAATGAGCTAATTATTTTTCTAATGCAAGCTAAGATAGTAACCTTAGTTATTCAATACTTTTTGATTGAATATTCAGTAAATATTGATAGATAATAAATATAATTTCGGACGAAAAAATGTCAAATTCTTCCTGTTTTGAAAAATTATTTTTGGTGTATTTCTGAATGAAAAATAAAAAAGTGATTAATGCAGTCCAAATATAATCTTTCAGATGTACCATGGACATTTTCAAATATTATTTTACTATTATACCTTCTATGTAATTCGGTACCAAAGTATGACAAAAAGTAGAATTTTATGAAACATCCTTTGCAGAGACAAGGTTTTTACTCATGTATGTAAACAAATCTAAAAATTTGTTTAAAGCACTCCACACAGAAATAATCAAACTTTCTCGAGTATATATCTTTTTTTTATTTGTGGCAATGACATGCCCAGAATCAGGTTCCAAAAGTCGCACAAAAACAACGAAACGTGTGAAAGCCCTCTTAAAGTGTTTTGTCATAGGCACAAATGGCAAATTAACGAAATGACAAAATACTAAATATATCATTTGTTTCTGCGTTAGTTTGCACATGTCGCTGCGTCAAATCGTACAAAAAATATTACGCTACGTTCAAAAGAACGTTTGCACAGTGACAAAAAGTCGTAAAAATGCATTCGACCAAAAAAGTTGACCGTCGTGTTAGATTTTCCACGAACTCATGGCCTAAAAGCTATGTCGGAGCACAAAACAAAATTCGACAAAGGTATTTTGGACCTATAACGGCCGTTTTTTTTTGAGTGCTTCTACTTGCTAATATTCAGTATTGTTATAAACAGTTAGAATGCTTGTGGTTGTAATATTTTGGGAAAATAAAGTAAAGCAGTCAGTGGAAAATAAGTTTTTTTTTTAATCATAATTATATTAAGTCACCAATTTGAAAATCGATTAAATATGAAGCAGCTTAAGCAACTGAACTATGTACTGAATCTGGGTAGTGTTTTTGTCAGTAAGTAACTTAATAAACTAAATGTAATTTAACATGATGTGACAGACAGTAAAAAATTCGATCAGGTTACATGAAATATAAATGTTCCAGAACGTGTGTGGGTATTTTATGTATCTAGGCCAGACTTTTTATATCTCCGAATATTTCTTAGCGAAGAAGAAGTCCGACAGATTTTTTCAGTATCGTTGAGGAAGTTTATATATTTGTGATATTTTTTTCAAAATCGGAATAGTAGGTACCAATGTCTATATTTCGATGCATTTAATATATTTTCCAAGTTTATCTTGGCCATCACTGACATCGGTGTAGGGAAAATCCTTAAGTAAACATGGACTTCTAAAATAAATATAAAGTCTAATAGTAGCCATACACCATCCTGCCTATCGACGATCGATTTGACGCTTGCAATTGTTTTGTTGTATTTGATGGCATGCCATGCCAATTTGACAGGTCATCAAATCGATTTGACACAACGTCAAATCCGCAGCAGTGATGCATTTGGCTATTATTCGATGACGACAGCTACAATTTTATAAATTTGTAGCTATCGGTCACCGAATAATAGCTAGATCTAGCTATAAAGTTGCTAAGTTGGCATCGCTGCTGCAGATTTGAAGTTGTGTCAAACAAATCGATCGTACGATAGGCAGTATGGTGTATGGTGTATATGGACGAACTGCCAATTTGAAACAATTGCAAGCGTCATACGATAGGCAGGATGGTGTATGGCTACCATAAGCCATATTATATGGCGTATGGTGTTTCTAGAAGTGGCTTAATTAACTCCGAAACTAGAGGGTGGCCACATCTTTACACGAAAAGCAAAGAATAATAAAATATCTGCATGTAATTTACTAGTCAAATCGGATAAGGCATTTGAATAATTTAAGACGATGTATTTGGCAGGTGGTGTTCTTCTTTCGAGTTTTTTTTATTACAACTCATGCACATCTAGAGAAGTCTCAACAGGATCTTTTGCTTTTACGTAATGCTGTCTTATTTTTATGGCTATTATATTATTTTAATGTAAAATGTCACTTGAAAAGATTGAAGTTGCCTTACCCATTTTTAACAAGTATTAATTTGAATATTGTTATCAGCTTTAATAAAGCTATTTCTATAGGTATCAACAACCACGAGTAAGGCGGGTGTTTTCAATAAAGTTCAGTAATTACGGACTGTTATCAACGATGTAGTTTCTGCTTTATTGTTATTGGAATCAGGACTAAATCTTCTAACAAATCTGAGATGTCATCAACAAATTATAAAGAATTAGTACCTATTGAAATCTAAAACCTTATAATATTAAAGTCACGTTATTGTCACGATTTTTACGGATAGTTATATTCATTACAAAATAATAATAATAATATTCCACAACTATCACACAAAGCCATCTAGTCCCAAGCTAAGCAGAGCTTGTGTTATGGGTACTAGACAACTGATAAACATACTTCTATATTTCTAAGTACATACATATTATAGATAAATTACACCCAGACACAGAACAAAATGATCGTGCTCATCACACAAACATTTGTCCTGGGTGGGAATCGAACCCACGACCTCCAGCATAGCAGTCAGGGTCTCTAACCAACAGGCCTGACAAAAAAATGTCTTACTTATTCTCATTTTTAAAATAAAATGTGAACAATTACATCATTATGAAAATAAATAACAATTCCCTAAATGAAAAATCGGTTGAATTAATCGATGCTTTTTAAAGTGCGTATATTTTATATGCGAAATAATATCCGTTTAACAAGCATATAGGAGAAAGATATATACGAGTATAACCTAGCTGACTGTCTTTACTGGAAATTGATAATCTACTCGTATCTCAGTTGTGGTCTTTGGTTGAATATTTTTCTGTTACCAATCAAGGATCGAAGATATATAATTTATTATAGGAAGGAACGGAATTTGGATCGAGATTGAATATTAATTTCAGGCGTTAGCGTTATTTATATCAAACCAATCATCATCATCATCATCATCAGCCTATAATGTTCCCACTGCTGGGACACAGGCCTCCAATAACCAGTGTTAAATGGTAATTTAGTATTAATTTCAGTTTGATTTTAATGGCATAAGCTGTAATAAACACGTTAATGCTGAAAAGCGGAATTTCGGTTATATTGTGAAAATATTAACAGTAATTAAACAAAACAAAGGTTGTAAGTGATACAGTTAATGCGTGTATGATGCATGTTGTAATAAGCAATAGTTACAATTACTTAATTTATAATCTCAATGGGGGCGCTAGGAAGTTGTGTTGTTATTAAAAATAATACAGATCCAGTACAAAAGAAACGCATTAAAACGGTTGCATAAACCAGACGTAATGTTCCACCGAAGAAAATGGGTCAGTAAGCGCTCCGGTCTAACAAGAACAACTATATCTACTGTACATAATATTATCTATTGCAATCCTTCAATAAAATTTTTTTTTGGGCACACTTTGCAAAACGTCAATTGAATAAAAATCAAAGTCCGACATTCAAATAAAAGTTATTTTACACTTTTCATGTTTATTTTAGAAGTCTTTGTTTTTATATAAATACTAACGAGGTTAACCGGCTTCGCACTTTACAATTTCCAAATAAAGAAAATTAATAATGGATTGAGAAAAATAATACAAATCGAAATATTATTTTATACAAACCTTATCCTAATCATGAACACATTAAAATTAAACTATTATTAGGTGGTGATCTTTCGTATGGTAATTGGTTTCACTTATTTTCATTTTATGTCCGTTTTCCGATTGATGCGGCGCCGGAAAACCTTCTTTATGCAGGCACCCTTAGCAACTGTTATTGGCTGGCAGGAATTGTGTTTGGGCAACATGGGGAGGCGAGATAAACACCTAATTATCTAGTTATGTTTCAAGGTGCCTAGCCGTATTATATGTATACACACTTGCTTCTATTATTTATTTTTTTGATAAAATATTAAGTAGAATTTGTGGATTTATCTGTAAGGTCGTCACTTCTGATAACAAACAAATTAAGTTTGAATTGTTATAATTTTTTTATGTTCAAAAAAGTATTTAACTCGAATATTGACTAAATTATACTTAAGTCTAGTTTTATAGTAGTTTAGTTTTATTTTATAGTCTATTAGTGTTTATATTGTGATGGATAAATTAAGGTTTATCTCCACTAACCCAATATACTTAATATTAAAGTAGGTAGTAGGTAATGCAATGTTTTGATGAAATCCTTAGAATATGATATATCTTTTTTTTGTAGTTTTTAATGCTTCGACCATAACGTTATGCAGATAAATGCAAATCGCCGTGGATCCAATGGGTTAATATCAGATAAACTAAACGAGGAAATCTTTTTTTAGATTGATATGAATTAGCCAAGACCAATTTTATGAGTATCACGACACTTTCAGGGTCCTAACGAGGCAAAAATATAGAAAAATAAAATTACCTTGATTGAAAGGCATCAGGTACACAGTTCTAATGTCAAGGAAGAATTCAGTTTCCGTCGAACGTTGCGGTAAAACCAAGCATGTTTTTATTTTGCAAATCGGAGGTAAGCGGCAGTGCGCTAACAGTTTTATGTTGGTACGGTGTTTTTTCTTAAATATAGATGATTGTCAATTTGACATTATAAAGTACCTCCTTATTTTTAACTAATGTTTCAATAGGTTTGAGTTTTATAAGGTTAAAAAATAATATGACATTATCTACTAGTAGGTACCTGACATAAATTAATATTCTGTAATATTAATCCTTAATGATTGATGAATGGCGATAAAAAATAATAACAAAATAAAGCATCCTTAATTGAAAATGTACTCACTCTTGAACAGACCCATCTTGAAACACTTTCTCATTATGTCGGGAAATGTATTAACTTTATTTACGTCGCCCATATATGATGAGCACTTCCTTCCAGCAGTCTTTACAACAAATTTCTTTATTCAGTCATTAATTAATCAATTAAATTAGAACTAAAATCAAAGTTTATAATAATAATTAAAATTACGAAAACTCGTGAAAATGGTTTGTTTAACGTTCATGTAGCCGGCTCGCTACGACCTGATACATTATCAGACTGAAGCGTCGTCGCAGGCGCAGCCGCCGGGCGAGCGGCGCGCGCGCAGATCTCATTGCCGCACTCCGTACAAATCACACACGCGGATTATCTTATTAAGTTTCGAATAATAGTAACACAAGAGTCCACTGTTTGTGTGTAAACAAACAGAAATGTACATGATTGTAATAATATGCGTTTATTATGGTGCGTTTTAATTGCTGGCTGAAACGAGATAGACTGTAAGAGATCATTGAAGCGCATTGTGTAGGTACATATGTGCGCTTGATTAATTTTATAACAGCCAACATCAATCTAGATTGTAGTACCTAATTACGCAGTGGCTTATATAGTAGAGGTTAAAGAACCACTTCACGAGTTGTTGTCCTGAATGTTCTGAGTTATTGAAAATAAAAATTTGATTTTTACACTTTATTTCATATATCTTGTAATCACAAGTCTTCTTTTTTCTACACAATACTTCACCTCTCAAATAAGTCAGTATCAATGTATCTTATTGAATACATTTGTCCTTTCCTAAGGCGCTATCATCGGAAGCATTCTTATGTAATGTAACGTTACAGGTTTGAGCATTACATCAGTGAGGGAGGAAAATCGAGTATTATACAATGTGCATCTTTGCAATGCTACAATTTGTAACATTAATGTGTTCGGCGAGCCGCATACATTAAGGGCTTCACACACAGCAGCTATAATATACATTTATGTACATTACATCCCGGGATGTATAGCTTTAAATTACCTTAAGGTATCACACACACAACAGGTAATGTAATGTATATTTCCCTACATTACATTTCATAACGTCCTTTTCGAAGAGAGATATACGGAAATGTATTGAGATGTATTAAGATGTATCGAAATATAAATGTATATTTTCGTATCGCTCAGTACCTTCGATTCGAAGATGTAAAAATATACATAATAGCTGCTGTGTGTGGTCTCCTGACGATTTCTATGGAAAGATGTAATGAGATGTATCGTGCTATAATGTACATCTTTACATTATAGCTGCTGTGTGTGAAGCCCTTTAGATTACACGCAAATTCTCATCAGTCAGGGAGGTAGTATTATAATGTTATACTCAAAGTCGTATCTGTAATGTTACATTACACGCGAATGTTTCTGGTCAGGGAGCGCCTTTAATTTTATCTTGGACATGGCTGATTTCGTTGAAAGAAAACAAGAGACATCTTGTAAGGAAATCAGCAATTTTAATAATCAATATAAGTGTAAGAGATCTGTGGGGTTGTCAGTGGAAGGTTAATCCACTCTGACAACAGAGAGTGTGGCCATATCATTACACAAAAAAAAGAAAGAAAAGACAAAGAGTTTTGTGTAATAAACATAGATCTGAATAGGTAGAGCTATATAGAGGAGAGCTAGGATATCGACAGATACCTACTACGAGATTTTATGAATTTCATTCTTTTTGTCAACGTCTTTTTGTATTTTTTTCTGTCGCTAGAGTGACGCGCCTGTGTTTGTCTCTTTCTGCGACACTAGAAATCAATTCTTCCGGGAACGATAACAATAATTCCGGGACTCGGGGAATATCCTTATTATTGCTTATATACTTACATAAAACAGCTCTCCCTATTCCTATCTATGGTAATAAACCTGCAAAGAAAGCTGAACTTGAAGAGTATATAGGTAACACTCATTAAGTAATGTTGGATAACTACACAAATTCTCTTTCTTCTCCGTTACGAAGAGAGCTCATCATCACCATAGAGAAGAAAAGAGCTGTTATGGATATTGAACCCATCAGCAGAACTTTTCATAGTAAAATACCAAATTCCAATTTTTGTAATCACTTCGCGGTCAAAACTAAATTATTGAAATTAGAACTTAATGTGAATGTGAAGTTGTGATTTTGTTCGGAGTTTCACTGATTACTACTAATTGTTTGCGTTATGATTATTAGTATTTTACCAAAACATTAGCACATTCCTGTAGTTTCCCGTAAATCGTTACTTCACAGAATTTATCATTTATGTTAGCGACAATGTCGAATAATGTAATAATACAGGGTTTGTTTTTATTCAAAATAAACAGGTCCGATTCCTGGCCAGGAATATTGATTTTACAAAAATCCAATAATGCGAATATATCTAGTAGTTTTCATTAAAATCGGCCTCGAAACTCCTTTAAGCGTTTTTGATATTCCTTGTAGTTTCGGATATGGTTATCCGCCGCTTGGATTTCGGAGTTGGAAAATACACTCTGTATAGTACCATCTAACTAAAAAAATTCTTCCACGTGACAAACATGATAATGGCAAAGTAAACTTAAATGTGTGTGACATTTGTCGACCGATTGCTAAGCTGTGTATCGCAGGTTCGATTCCCGCACGGAACAAATATTTTTGTGATCTACAATTAGTCGTTTCAGGTCTAGGTATGTATGCATTGTATGCGAGTTTAAATGTCTGTAAACCCAGGCGGAGGGTTTTTAAAGGAGAGGAGTGCAAGGTTTTTAAATAGCAAGAAAAGAAAGTTTTTCGAGATAACCTTGTTCGCCCCAACAAAGTTGTTCAGTTTAATGGTCTTTCCCACATCCCTGAACAAACAAGAACATACTTTTTGGTAAATGCTGCATGTATAGGATATTCGAAAACTATTTTCAATGGATTTAATTTTCAATTAATGAGTTGAGAAAATTAGTGAGAGTGAACTTAAAATTGACCTTCAATATTTCATCATTGTGTTTTGGGCGCATATTAAAAAGCTAACATATTTAATATATTCCAATTCCAAATAGACTGTTAAATATTCAAACAAAATTAGTTTCGTAGACGTTTTCAAATAAAGGAAAATTATTATGTAAACGCCATTCTGAATTCTCATGTTTTGTGTATTCACTGAAATTACATAAAAATGCAAGACAACTGCGTCTTACGTCTTCAATATTTATGGCAGAAAATAAAACATTATACGTTTTATTTTTTAAACAAATAACTTCAACAACTTCGAGGTGTAAATCTGTAGATTTACGAGCATATCTCAGTGTCTACGAGTGTCACTAACTAATAAAGACAGCTGATAACGATATGAACATAATTATGTCAAAGAAGGAAGAGCGTCTGTGTCCTAGACAACGCATTATGGTTTACGACTCATTAGTAAGTGTAGAAAATTATGCTATGACACGTCAGGTGACTCAGTACAAGATAAAAAGTCATAATTACGTAACGTACTCAACTAATGGTTAATTAGTATTATTTAATGAAGATACATTAGGAATTAGGGATTTTAAGTATAAAAGTCGCATCTTAGCCCAATTTGTAAGTTAACTTCAAGTGCGGATCCAAGGAGTCTATTCAAATTCACCACACACGTCCATTGGCATTGCGGTAAAAGTAAGTACTTACCCATTTATTTGTACAATAACAAAATGCACAAAGAAATACTCACAGGAATGCCTTTTCACTTTCCTTGTTCGTGGTTAAATTCGGACAATTAAGGTTTCCTTGACCATGTCGGGTTGTTTCCGCTTGGACAGACACTTTTCGTTTAGTCGGATTTTTATTTCGTCGGATTTTCTTTCAACTGTTTTTTTGTTTCGATAGTAAAAGCCCGAAATCACAAATAAAGTGATCTTTTCTAACAATATTTTTAATTTTTATTCACTACAAATTCTTTACGCTTGGTAAACTATGCTTATAAAATATCACTGCCTGGAAATTTTAATACGTAAACAAATAAATAATAATAATGAACAATGAACGGTTTTAATCGATTCCAAAATTTTAATAGTACTTAATACTAAAATTGATGAAAACAGTAAGTTTATATAGATAGTTTTTATCTACTATATTGTATAGGAATATTTTTCGACATACTTTAGTATACATTGAAAATAAAAAAGTGTCACGGTGTCGAAACAAAAATCCCAGATGGAAACCACCCACCCTTTTACGTGTGAAGTTTATATAATCGTATTATATCTGCCTGTCGACCTTCAAAGGTTGTTTAACTTTTTAAAACTTCTTTCTCACTATTAACCCGATGCAGGAAAACCAACGCATGAGTTACTCATTGAGAAAATCCATTGTACTTTCTAAAAAAAGTTTTTTTTTTTTAACTTACGACCCGCCCCGCCCGTGCTTCTCACAGGTGCACTTTAAAAATAAAATATACGTAGCATAAGTCAATCGCTGATTATGTAGATATTTATAATTGAATGGATTTAAAAAAAAATTGGTTTTCACGTATTTTTTGAGTTTATTCATTACTAACAAAGATTTAAAAAATCTCTTTGTTATTAGTGTAGGTACACAACTCTTAAGATGTTATTGAAATTGTAAATGTTGAAAAGAATTATGCATGTAATGCTAACGTATTTATAGTATTTAAGTTCAACTGACGTTAAATACGTCAGTTGAACAGTTAAGTTGATTATAATTAAAAACCTACTGTATCCATTTTAATAGCATTGCAATTACTGCATTCAAACTCAAAGATATACGCCATCATTGACTTTCCTCTACAGCTCTTTAGAGCGAGAAAGAGGAATATTCCACCATACACAACGACAATATAATACTAGACTCCTAATAACAGGCGACCGATGTCTGCCAACACATTAGGCAAAAAAGTCTTATATTCGTCGAATTTCGACCAATCCTGTGAGCCGTAAACATATGTTGAGACAGAACAGACCTTGAGTTAGCCAATCACAACGCAGTACCCCGTCCCTCTCGCTTACGTAGTACCTCAGCGAGTTGGCAGAATAATTTTTGTTCCTTAGATCGTGCATGCGTAGTCTAGTATTATATCGTCGTTGACCATACATTATAATATCAAAGGAGAACAGGCAGTGTTTTCGATGAAAGTTCCCAGGCGGGTTGACTTTTACAGTTATTGTCACAAAACCTTTACCTGGAATCACCGGAATTTTTCCAATGAATCACTCCGCCTATTGGCCAAAACCGCATGAAAATACTTACATTAAGTACTTTTGAGTTAATCACGAGCAGACAGACATACAAACGCGTACTTGGTTTTATAAATTATTGTATTGTGTCATAACTTTATTTTAGTAGAAATATTTAATAAGGAAAAGTTTTGAAATAAGGAAATATTAACGATCATAAATATTTATTTTCAGATGGTACGCGGAATGATTTTAGTTTTGACGATTGTGCTTTCAGTTCAAATCGTTCGCTCAAATCCTCCGTCATCGAAAAGTCCAAAAACCTTACGAGATGCCGAAAAAGATCTAAAGTTAGACTTGGATGTACTGGCTCCCTCAAATCTGCAGAAGAGAGAACTGGGCACAGTGTTGCTAATAATTAAAAACCAGCTCAAAGAAATAATTGCAGAAATATTAAAGCAGGGTTGCACTTTAGTTAAGAGTATTCTATACCAATGCAAAATGCATCTGCTCAAAAAGTTTGAGAGCTACACGATGGCTAATGTACTCCGGGTTATCATCAGTGGTGTTACATCCATGTTTTCTGATCCTGAACTGTCCTTCGATGAATTGGAAGAAGTGGAGTCCGTGGAACCAGTCCAAATGGAGACTTATGATTACAGAAATCCATATTATCCAACCGGATTGGCAACATTATTTAGGAATATTTAGGAATGAAAGCCCTTCAGAGGTGTAATAACTTTTGATTATGTTAGATAAAGATCTATCCTACCATCATCCATATCATACCATATCTTATCACTGGTATTGTCAGTCCCCAATAGCGACAAACGGAAAAAAAACTGTGATAGTGATTTCGTGAAATGTAACGCAAGTGCAAAAGGAGGTTACCAATGAACGCGTGCAGTAGCATCTCTTGCCCAGGTGTATCTTTGGATGGGTGAAAAAATTAAAGTAGATCTTGCCGAAGTCTGTCTGTGGATAAGTCTATTGTCAGAAAGTCAAATATGAGGCGAAATTGAAGTCGAATTTGTGTTGCCTACCAAGGTAAAATGTTATATGTTTGGCATCATGCGCAAATACTTTAAGCCTCGCTTTTTTCTTTAAAAGTGCTATGTTAAGTGTAAATAAACAGTGATATTTAAAACTTTAATTAATTTTTTTATTTGTTACACCATTCCGCTAAAAATAAGCAATAGTTTGAAATACCACATATGGTCAAATGCTCTAAAACACATCTCAAGTTTATCTAAATTTCGCAAATGTTGTTTTGTACGACCATTAAAAGTGAGGGGATAACAAGTTAACCTTTTATTTTTCTAAATAAGCATTGTAGATAATGATGATAAATGTATATCTGACCATGAAGATTGAATTTATTGTAAAAATACGTGACCAGATATAGTATAAACATACACTTTTGGTATTATTTGTGACCACGAGAGTTGTGGAGATCAATAATGGTAGTAGCAAGAAATTCTTAAATAGGTTAATTATTGTTAGAGATGTGCCTAGTCTACCAAAAGTGCCGACTAGTCAGCTGATGAATTAATATGAAATTATAACCTTTCTTGTTCATAGCTTTTAATTAGTAAAAATCTTTACTAATTTATTGTAAAGATTTATTGTAATAACTATATAACAGTTTATTGTAATAACTAACTGCTGCCCGCGACGCCCCGCCGTCGGCGTCGCAGCAGCTAGGTCGCGTTCCCCGTACGTGATAGCGTGATAATAATATGTAGCCTATAATTATGTTGACCCGATTTAAAATATTCGTGCCAAAGAAGTAAATCCATGTAATACTTTTTGAGTTTATCCCGGACATACATAATGGACAAACAGACAAAAATTCTAAAAACTATTTAATTGGCTTCGGTTTCGATTGCAGATTACACTTCAAGTTTTTTTTTAAAACAATATTCAATGTTCAGTTTTGACTTTTCTACCATTTTATTATACCTATGTAGGTATATAGATTACATGAATCGTCTTCATTGAGAACATGATAACAATTTTTAAAAAGATTTTTTTTTATTTTTGTCATAAAATAATAAATATTTTCTGTACATGCATTTTTAAATACTTTCAATGTAAACGATTTTGCATATATATTAACTAACATTTAGCTTCGTGAACTTTGATCAGCGAGAATATTGGCCAAGCCGACTAGTCGCCCTTTTTGCTTCCGATTAGTCGGCTAAAGTCATAGTTGGTCCATCTCTATTTATTACGTAGGTGTACTTACCAACTTATCGTGTATGTTACAATCTTATTAGCGTATATTACATAATTATTAGCTATGTAAATTAAAGAACCAATTGGTATAGGTAGTACGCTTCGTGACAAATTTTGACAAAATAGGTACTTTTACAAAAATAAAACGTTGCACATTCAAATTGTAAGTAGGCTAGACAAGGCTAAATGCCTACAGCATATTAATTACTTCGAAACTATTGAAATTCACTCAATTTATTGTAATATATTTTTTTTAATCTTTTAGCCACACATGGTTTCCATTTTACAGCTTATAAGGCTGTAATCCTTAGGATGTAATAGAGTAGGTGTTGCTGGAGTCACGGAACTGGGGCCTTATCACGGATCCAGTTTAGGCTGTGAGAAAGAGACAGAGCTATATAATCTCGTTCCCTGAGCGTAAAGTGGATCGCGTTAAGAGCTCGTGGTAGGCCACCTGTCCAAACGGGTAACAGAGACCCTGGAACGTAAAGTCGGCTATCCCATGAGCTGATCCTAAATAATTGCCTATTTGCTTACAATTAGTCCGTCATTTAAATAAGAATACCAAATATTTATAAAACATGTTATGTTGATCATTTGTGATTCGTTCAAAAAACCGGTTATAAACGCCCAATTGGTCGGTTTAACATTGCGCGGGATAATATACATATAGGTACTTTTGATTAAAGAAGTGAATATAGTAGGTACCTAAGAAGTACATTTTCAAACAAATTACATTGTAATTCTTATTTTTTTTAATGCTAAGATTTTTTCCTGTATCGTGGGTGCGTTTACAAACATAGAAACATACATACACAAACATCCATCTTTGGAACAGCTACTTGTAGGTCGTTCTGTGTGGATATTGAACCCGAGACCCGCGCAGCAGTTGATCGCTCAGCGAGTGCGCCAATCGTGCTAATAAAATGCGTAGATACTTTTAAACACATTTTTTATCAGTATAAATATGACGTTAGTAACTTGACAAAAGCCAGCAAAGTTTCTCTCAGTATGCATTTAGTTGTAATACGTAAATTGAACATTAAAATGAAATCGAATTGCATAATCATTCCTTGACCAATATAGATTATTGAAGAAGTGTTGCAAAACAGAAGATTACTCCATTACTTCAGATTTATCAGCATCGATTACTTACCCTAACACTACATTACGGTACATAATGGTATCGGTATTGCGCATAATTATAAAATACTTGATTACGATCGCTTTTGACATGATAATTACAATTTTCAGTTTTGAAGTTACGAAACATAAACCTTCAAATTGCTTCTACTAGCTGTGGCCTTCGACTTAGTTTATAGATATAGATAATAATCAATGGTTTTTAAACAAAAATCACGAAAATCATTTAAGATTATAGAATCATACAAATGAGTTCAACTATTGAGTTTGTTTGCTACGCGGCCTACGGGCTACGAGGAGCGGGAGGTTTTCGTAGTACATTGTCCTTGCACCCCGTAGCACGTAGCAGCTACGAAGTTGGAGAAAGTCACGTGGTATATTATAAGAAAGTTTTGGATGATCTGAATGTTTCAGTATTTTTATTCTATAATTTTGTGAATTATTCTAATAGTTGAGATTGAATTAAATTGAAGTTGAAATTATTTTTATTATCCAGCGTTTGGGTTATTTTTAATTTGTTTTGTCATTGATCTGTTTCATGACTACGTTTTCTTTCATACCAATACGGTAGGTAACGAAAATAAGTTACACAATAACCACACATTATTATAATTTCAATGGCAAATGCATAGTCACCCATCCAGCATTTGACCGCAGCAACATTGATAGATCATTATGCTCGTTACCAGTTTACCAATGACCCATTTAATATGTCACGAGATTAACTCTGAAACATAATAATTATGTGTCTATACCTAACCGCTGGTTAACCTTTCTATGAACGACATACTCGTATTATACCTATTATATCAGATAAAATTAATAATCATTGAACCGATTCATGTACTTCCGTATTAACTCCGTAAGTGTCTGAAGACCAGATCTTGATAACGTAGTCATCATAATATACCCTATGTGCTGAGACTCAGGCTTCTCTTTTGCTCACAACTCTCTGTAACAGGGTTTGAAGGACGGAGGCAGACCCAGCCCGGGTTGGAAGATATCAGAAGTATTCAAATAGATATAAATTATATAAATTTTCCTACTCCTCCACTATCCTCACAGAAAAGATTTTTAGGCGTAATAATAGATAAAGATGTCAATTGGAAAGAACACGTAGGCAATGTGAGCACTAGAATTAATAAATTTGTATACGCACCAAAACAAGTAAAAAATATGATTAACATAAAAACTGCTGTAACGTCATACCACGCGTACGTACGAGTAGAATCGTTACTTCGATATGGTCTTGTAATGTGGGGTTATAGATAGCACTGAATTCTGCAGAGCATTCATAGCTCAAAAAATTGCATGAGAGCAATTTGTGGTCTTAAACCTGACGACTCATGTCGTCCAATATTTATAAGAAACTTGGTTTGATACCGTTACCGTCACTTTACATTTACGAAGTATGTATGTTTGTAGCAAAGAATCAGCAATTATTTAAGACGGCAAATGATGTTACTAATCCTAGGAATAGACGCGATCCGTATAAATTAGTGCCTTACCTAGACTAGCTAAATATAATAATAATTGCCTTGCAATGTGTGTGCGTATTTATAACAAGATACCCAGGCATTTCAAAACTTTGAATTTGAGATTGTTTAAAATTAAGTTTTATAAATGGTTACTTGAAGCTAGTTTTTATAGTTTAAAAGAATTTTTGGATAAAAACATTAGATGCTTTTAAAATGTGAATGTTTGCAGTCCTCTTCACTAAACTTTATAATTTTGCATGCTATGTTTTTATCGTAGCTAAACATGTTTGTGCCATATTTTGTATTTAACACCTTTTTATACCATGTTTTACGCAAATAAATATTTTACATTAATTTTATCTTTATTCTTTTCTGATTAATTTCGTTGCAGGATCCAAGACAGATAAATTCATCTCCGGGACACGTCGAGCTTCACTGTCTCCAAAATTTTCTGGTGGTAGCCACTGTTGATTCTGGCTCATAGGAGTTGCAGTGGTTTCGAGTGTTGAGTTGGGTGGGAATAGTGTGGTGGGTTTGTCCCAATAAAAAGAGCCTTCCCCGCCACATCGTGCTGTCTGTCTATTTTAAGCACTCCCCCGAGATGTCTCATCGTAGATGGATAATTGAAGTGACACATCACTTTAACTATTAATCAGTCAGATTTTATAGACTGGTTAAGAGCCCATACTACCTCAAATGGCAGAATCCTGTGATACGTCGAAAATACTGCAGCATTAATTTTGAAATAAATATATATTACGGTAAAGTTGAGGATTAATGTTAGGTCTTATGTTTGGCGAAAAGACGATTCCATACAATTTTCTCGATACAAAAATATCCCAAGATTACCTCTAAATTGAACAATAATCCGCTGGCAATCATAAAATACTTAAAATAAGATCATGAAACTTTTTATACTAACTGAATTAACTATAAAGCAGGTCTTATGTTATTTATTTCTTTGAATTTTCTTTTTTTTTCGCCGTAAAATAAATAGATTTGCGTGAAGACAGCTAAAAGAAGGAGCATGCAATAATGCGTGGTACGTGCAAGTGCGAGCGAGTAACATTATATTGAAGTACTATGGAGCCTTAATAAAATTCAACAAGAAAACTGACTATCGACGCCTTACAAAAATATTATAACAATTATACAGTTACTTCAGTAGTACGCGTAAGAAGTAGTTTAACTGTCACAACAACTTTTTAATGGTACTAGCACAGACGTATTCCCGTTTTGAGCACCTATATTTAGAGCAACAATTGTATTCCCGTTTGAGCATCTATCAGTATTTTGACGTGTTGTAAAATGGGGAACGAAATTATAGGACTGCTTAGAGATACGACGGCGACGTATGGTAGGCCACGCTCAGTTAAGACTCCCTGTCAAAAAAGTAAGAGCAATATGTTTTAACAATGATGCTATTCATATTCAGCAGGCGTAAATCGTTTCAGAGCAGTCTTTCTGTAACTTTATTATTAAAATGTTATACAATGAGAATGTTTAATCAAAGAAAGCTCAAAGATAAGAAGCATTCACGTAATGTGTAATATACACATTCACATTTAAATTATTCAGTAAGACAGCAAGTAATTACTGAGAACTCTAGTGAAGTAACTTGACATACATAAATTAGGACTAAATAATCTAGCTTAGTTGATGAAGGTCGTAAAACATCTCTGATGGGAATATTTTATTAGTGTTGGTTCAGTGTTACCTACGAAAATATTTGTGAGGATTTGGCTAGCCGAGCATAGGGTAGCAAAATTAGGAAACTGCTCAATTCCATAAAAATCTAGTGGTGGTATTTGGTATTTAGTCCATGATTGTTGATATTTTTATTTATATTTAGTCTTCTTATTTATCTTAGCTAACAAAACATAAAGAGGTTTTTACGATTTAATATCACAAAATAGCGCCTGCTTAGTTTCTAATTGCAATAAGTCACTACAATGCTAAATGTCAATCATAATTTTGACCTTTATATAAAAAAAATCTCATATCAAGTAGTACTTACATGCAAGATTGTAATAATAGATAGTGTTAGGGTTTGTGAGTTTTGACTTCCGCTTATCTATTTTTTTAATTAAAATTCACTATTTTTGAGTTTGCATTAATATTTTATGTTGGCCACATTACCGTTTTATTTAATTTATGGTCGCTCTGTGATTGGTTGAGAAAAAAATGGCGGGAACCAATGACAGTCTCGTTTCTTCGCGCTAAAACGGGGGCTCTTGGAAGTTGATTTAAAAACGTTTGGCGGGTTGCGCATCCATTCTGTTATCGGACTCGACGCTATAAGTTGTGCAAGTTATTTAGTTATATTAGACTGTGAATAAGTATACCAAGTATTAAAATAAATAGTGATATTGTTGTAAAGAAATATAAGACAGTTCAACCCTCAAGTGTGCATCGTTATTCTGCTACGACCTGTTCCTGTTCCTGTTGGTGTTACCCACATTTCAGAAGTGGGATAGCAACGTAAGTGTACGCCCATTATTTTGCATTTAGCATTTGTTCTCGTTTATTAGCCACTGCTTGGTAACACGACTTTTTAATTAGAGAATTTCAAAATAATATTTGTGAATAGACTATCGAATCAGTCGGCCTACCCTTAGTTAAACCGATCTGTTACCGAGTAAAGGCGTGATTTTTTTTTAATAAACTGTATATGTGCCACACGGTTTTTGGGCATTAATCTCAGCGTAAGTAGTGCTCAAGATTTCACGATATAATACCATCAAACATTTGGGAATTTGAAAATTGCTTGCTAATATTATTAGCTCAATAATGTAGCAGTTTGATGAACGGTAATGCTATGATATTTATCACGAACTATACGATTTAGAATTTTAAAACCCTAAGATATACCCACTAGATTTTAATTAGGTACTTATAATGTTCAGAGACGTGCATTATTTGGCACATAGTGTTTAGACACACCTACAAAATATGTATTAGAGTAATATTTTACTACTCCATCGCTAATGGAAGGAGTGCATAAATAATCTCGCTTCGATAATTGCCATCTTCGAATTACATAACGCATACAGACTACCCACATAAATTGTTTCATAGCTTAGATCCAAGCTAAGATCTTTTTTTTTTTTTTTCTGTTGAGCTCCCGCATCATGGATGGGACATCTAGACGCCCGAGTACGGGATCCAGCCATCGAAGACTTGAGACGCCCCAAGTGTTGGAGCATCGAAGTAGTAGGAGCCGGGTGAGAGAACGCAGCCATAGCCGGTTGCGAACTCGCAGCCCATGTCGCAACCGGGATCAAGAACTGAGTTCGAGCCACCAACGAGTTAAGCTACTCGAAATGCAGCTGCTACAAGAACGGGAGCGTCTTCTACATGCCAAGACACGTGACCGGAGTCACAGCCGACGTAGCGAGCGGCGCACACCGCCGCGACACGCCGGCCGGCGTAGCAACCGCAGTCGCAGCCATCGCAGTGGGTCAAGCGACCCTGAACGGCGGCGAGCGGGAACCAGTCAACAAGACGGCGACGGTGACTGCCCACAAGCTGAGCATCGTAGCGTCGCGGGACGCTTTAAAAGGTCACGTAGCCCATCTGTATCTAAAAAGTATATTGTTGATGTTTTCAAATGTTTGAAGGAGAGTTTGGCATCTCAACCAGCCCGAGACACACGATCGTTTCAGAAAATTGATCACATGAACATACTGCCTAATTTTGATCCATCTACAAAAAATCAACGGGTCGACGTATGGCTCAAAAAGGTCAACGAGTGCGCCAGTGTGTATGGTTGGGATGATAGAACTGTCATTCACTTTGCTATGCAAAAACTTCAAGGCCTCGCCAAAACATGGTATGAAGGTTTAAACTCAGTGTTATTTAACTGGCAAGAATGGCAAGAGAAATTAGTAAACGCCTTTCCATGCGAACAAAATTACGGTCAGGCCTTGGAGGAAATGCTTAAAAGAAGGAGCCGGTATAATGAACCTATAGAGGTTTACTTCTATGAAAAACTAGCTTTGCTTAATCAATGTGACATTGTAGAGAAACGTGCGGTAGATTGTATCATTCATGGAATCAGTGATAGGACACTCAAGTCAGGTGCCCTAGCTTTACGCTCCTCTCATCCCGATCAGCTCTTACAATTTTTGATGAGCAGCAGAGATTCTTATCAGCCTTCTGATCGAAATTATAACAAAAACAAAACCGATCACCCTAGTACCCCAAATGGTCAGCCCGGCCAAAGGTCGGGTGCTAAGTCAAGTTCATTCTCTGGGTGCTATAATTGTAAAGAAAGAGGTCACAGTTTCTTACATTGTCCTAAACCGCTTATAAAATGCACGAAATGCAACAAAGTAGGGCATACAGTTGATAACTGTAACACGCAGCCACAAAATAGCGTCGTAAAACCCAGTGGAAATATTCCAAAAACCATGAGTATTGATGTAGCCAGTCAGGAACGCGATTCTTATCCGAACTCAAAATTTATAAAGGATGTGAAAATTAACGGTATGTTACATCAAGCTTTTGTAGATTTTGGGAGTGAAGTCACTCTTATAAAGGAGTCTGTAGTTACCAACTTGGGCTTAACCCACGATCAAATACCATCATTGTTGAAAGGGTTTGGAAACGGTATTGTAGAGTCACCAGGCGGGTTGGTACTTAATTTTGAAGTAGATGGTGTCAATGCTCAGGTTTTATGCAAGGTTGTGTGTGATAAGTTGTTAGAGAAATCCACTCTTATAGGGCAGTCCTTCACCGAACAACCTCATATCGTAGTTTATAAAGATGTTACTAGGCTACAATTTATCGATATCGGCAATGAATTGCCACATCCAGATCTGGATCTAACAGAGTCCTCTCTTAAGGTTAGGGCAACTGGACTGGTAGAACTCTACGGTGCAGCATCAGTGAAGGCGTGTGTTGAACCCTCCACAAGTGGTAGCATTCTTATAAATAATAGTATCGCTGGGAAACCAAACGGGCAGTATTTTATATGTGGAGGTCTCTATCACTCTGAAAACAGTCATGTCCATATAACTGTGTTCCCTTGCTCGAGTTCCTGCCGTATCATGAATAATTTAGTTTTATGTCGTGCAAAGAGAGTGGAGGTTGTTAGTAGAGTAGTAGTCGAACCACCAGAAATCCCTGTAGCGATCGAGGGTGACTTCGATGAGAGTCTTGTTCGTGTCGGTGATAAGGTACCAGCAGACGTGAAACAAAGGTTGTTAGAGTTGCTACGAAAATATCATCGTTGCTTCGCTTCTTCTCTTAAGGACCTAGGTTGTACCAACGTGACCACAATGAATATAGAGTTAAGCAGTGAGCGCCCTGTCGTCTACCGCCCATATAGGTTATCGCATTATGAACGTGAGAAGGTACGAACAATGGTGAAGGAGATGCTGGATGCAGGGATAGTTAGGGAATCTATCTCAGGTTACGCTAGTCCAATTATACTGGTACGCAAAAGGGATGGGTCGTTTCGAATGTGTGTCGATTATCGTATGCTCAATTCTGTCACTGTGAAGGAGCGCTATCCTATGCCTATTATCGAAGACGAAATAGCACGTCTTACTGGCCAGGCTTGTTTCATTTCGCTCGACCTTACATCAGGTTATTACCAGGTGCCGATTTCAGAACAGAGTAGGCACCTCACCTCGTTTGTCACACCAGACGGCCAATACGAGTTCAATCGCATGCCGTTTGGTTTGGCTAACGCACCGGCCGTTTTCCAGCGGATGATGAATTCGATATTAGGGTCTGCTCGGTTCAACAAGGCAACAGCGTATTTAGATGACGTCCTTATTTTCGGTAAGGACTTCAGTGAATGTCTGTTACGGCTTGAGGAGGTATTGCAACTTTTGGAGAAGGCAAATCTCACATTAAACCTTTCCAAATGTGACTTCTTACGTGACAAAATCGATTATCTAGGTTACGAAATCAGCGCAGCTGGAGTCAGGCCTGGTGATAAAAAAATCATTAGTGTCATGAATTTTCCACGACCCGAGAATGTCCACAATGTACGCCAGTTCCTTGGTCTGGCTAGTTATTTCCGAAAGTTCATCCAAGATTTTGCCCGAATTGCCTTGCCTCTCAGCATGTTGCTTAAAAAGGACATCGCATGGACATGGGGTAATAGCCAAGAGGAGGCTTTTGAAGTCTTAAAATCTAAGTTGGTTGATAGGCCCATTCTTGCGATATACGATCCTACAGCTGAAACAGAGCTTCACACAGACGCAAGCAAATTAGGCGTTGGAGGCATATTATTACAGCGGTCCGAAGCACATGATGTCTTCCGTCCAGTAGCTTACTACAGTCGACAAACCTCTCCCGAGGAGAAGAATTTTCATTCGTACGAACTCGAAACATTAGCAGTAATCTGTTCTTTGCGGAAGTTTAGGGTCTATTTACTAGGTAAATCATTCAAGATCATTACAGACTGTAGTGCCCTACGATCTACGTTCTCAAAACGTGACCTTATCCCGAGGATAGCACGCTGGTGGCTCCTTCTGCAAGAATTCCAGTGTTCTGTCGAGTATAGAGCAGGCGTAAAGATGGGCCATGTAGATGCGCTGTCCCGTAATCCGATAGAGAGCTCGGAAGAGAATTTAATCGATCAATGTTCCGTTATGTCGATCAGTAGCGAGGATTGGTTACTAACGCTTCAGCTTGGAGACACCGAACTCTGTAGGATTAAAAGCATTTTAGGTGACAACTTTAATGAGAAGGAACTCCGATATTTAAAAGATAATTTTGTGGTCAAGGATAACAAACTGTTTCGTTGTATAGGTAATGATAAAAATAATCTTCGTTGGGTAGTGCCCAAAGGTGCGAGGTGGCAAGTGTGCCGGGTGAACCATGACGATATTGGACATTTTGGGGTGGAAAAGACTCTCGAAAGGATAAAAAAACGTTATTGGTTTAGTAAAATGTCCAAATTTGTAAAAAAATATGTTGGCTCGTGCATCGAATGCGCTTATGGGAAAAACAAAAGTAAAACACACGAGGGTCTGCTCCATCCCATCACTAAAATAGAAGTTCCATTTCATACGGTACATATTGACCACCTCGGCCCTTTTGTCAAGTCAAAGAGAGGCTATACTTATCTTCTTGTTGTTGTAGAAGCCTTCACCAAATTCTGTTTTATTAAACCCGTTAGAAATACCAATAGTTTGAATGCAATTAGAGTTCTTGATGAAATATTTTTCACATTTAGGGTCCCTGATCGTCTTATAAGCGATCGAGGTACTTGTTTTACGTCTCACGCGTTCAGTCGGTTCTGCCTAGACAAGGGAATTAAGCACATTCTCAATTCAGTAGCCAGTCCGAGATCGAATGGCCAGGTTGAACGTTACAACCGTACAATTCTTGATTCCTTGAAAGCGATGACTGTTAAATACGGTGAAAAGGATTGGGACAGTCATGTAGGGAAAATTCAGTGGGGTCTAAACAATACCCTTCAAAAAACTACTGGTAGGACACCGTCAGAGGTACTATTTGGAACCAGTATGAGTAGTGAGATAAATCCCATTCTTAACGAAGCTACCAAAGACTCTCGCCAAAACTGCGAAACTTCCGCTATTCGAAAGGAGGTCAAGGAAAGGATTGTTATCGAGCAAGCTAAGCAAAAACGGGCTTATGACAGGACTAGGGTACCAGCCCGAATTTATGTCGAAGGTGAACTTGTCAAAATAACCAAGACTTGTTTCAATAATGACGGACAAAGTAAAAAACTCATGCCTTCGTATATAGGGCCCTATCGTGTCACCAGGGTTCTAGGTAGGGACAGATATAAGGTAGCACCAGTTCCGGGTGTGGCCAGCATGCAAAACAAACGGCCTACTACGGTGGCAGCAGACCGTATGATGCCATGGATTCATGTTGCGGCCCTAGAACTGAATAATTCGGATACCAGTGGCACTGATGACGAGGATCATGCTGAACCATAATTAGGCTTTTTTATTATTTTCCCAACCTCTATAATGTTTTCCACTAAGTCTAAGTGACGCTTAACTACAGATACGTGTCATTCGTTGTTTCAGATCAAGCACGAGAATCGATCGGATCGTGACTTGATTCAACAATTTACCTACTGGCTGTCACAAGTAAATCGATCGTCTTGTAGGCAGCAGTAGACCCCGAAAAATCGATCGTTCGGGTTAAGTAATTTGATTATGGGTAAACCGATTAATCGATCGTTCGGACCCTTAAGAAGAGTTTAATTAGAAGTGACAGAAAACATAAATCGATCGATGTTTTCTGATCAAATATAAGAGAATCTTAATAAGTCCTAGAAATTATATAAGATGTTACTGATTCGATGCATGTAATTCAATAACCAGATTTATAAATTGTTGCACAAATCTATAGAGCTGATGTCTACTTTATGTTCCTTGACAGTTGAAATCTTATGTGTGAAGTTGAGTTTAAGATATACTCAGATTGTTTTATTTTTATTTATTTAATTAGACCTTAAGCAATTGAAGTGTTATCTACTGAATGTATACGTATTTATTTAAACTTGTACCTAACTTATCCAATTAAATGTTGTTTTGTAGATATCGCCATTGTATGTACCACCATTTAAATAACGCTATTGTAAAACAGCTAAGTAACTATTTTGGTATACAATAAATTGAATAAATGTTTTATAGCTAAGTAAAAGCACATTAATTTGTAATAGCCACAGTTGGTTAATAAGTTAGGAAACAGTTTATTGTATTTTGATATTCAAATAGGAATGTATTATGTAAAAGCTGAGCAACCTGCCCACGTTCCGATTGTTAGGGTTCCACCTGGTGTCGTGTGCGGGGACGCACACGTTGTCAGGACGGTCGATTGTTAGGGTTTGTGAGTTTTGACTTCCGCTTATCTATTTTTTTAATTAACATTCACTATTTTTGAGTTTGCATTAATATTTTATGTTGGCAACATTACCGTTTTATTTAATTTATGGTCGCTCTGTGATTGGTTGAGAAAAAAATGGCGGGAACCAATGACAGTCTCGTTTCTTCGCGCTAAAACGGGGGCTCTTGGAAGTTGATTTAAAAACGTTTGGCGGGTTGCGCATCCATTCTGTTATCGGACTCGACGCTATAAGTTGTGCAAGTTATTTAGTTATATTAGACTGTGAATAAGTATACCAAGTATTAAAATAAATAGTGATATTGTTGTAAAGAAATATAAGACAGTTCAACCCTCAAGTGTGCATCGTTATTCTGCTACGACCTGTTCCTG
This sequence comes from Agrotis clavis, assembly GCA_954870645.1. Lineage (NCBI taxonomy): Eukaryota > Metazoa > Arthropoda > Insecta > Lepidoptera > Noctuidae > Agrotis > Agrotis clavis. Next base: position 11,639,138 of record OX940929.1, on the reverse strand, counting down.
TTCCTGTTGGTGTTACCCACAATAGAAATATTTTTGCTGTTTTCCAAATTTAAAAGATTAAAAAAAAAACTTAAGCGCCTTACACGCTTGTAACGTACGAAATAACAACTGACGCGTAGCGTCATAGCCAACGCAAATGCTTAGGCGCATGTCACCTTACAAAAATAAATAGCAATCTGTTGTTTTCATACCGTTAACTTTAATAAATTACCTACATGTTTTTATTTCTGCACATTTTATTTAGAAAATTAATAGTAATCCGTTGTTGCCATTCAATTAAATACAATATAATTTTAAATTATTGAGACCGTGCATTAAGGGTCTTTCAAAAAAATATAGTTGTCATATTGTTGCCTTGCCATATTATTTTTGCTTATAAACAAGAATCTTAATATGTTACTTAGATTAGTACTTAAGGCGATTCTCACACTGCCCCGCATCATGCTGCATATTGCGTGTCGACGCACCTAGGCGCGTTCCTGCGGGAGTGCAGATCTGCATCATCTTGCGGGTTTTTTGCGCACTCACGCGCGTAGTTGCGTTTTGTAGATTCACGCACGGCGGCTCTCATTTATTTATTCGCCGTTCTCTGTGGTGGTCGTGCAGTACTGAGCATTCAAAATCACGCGCGGCACTGCGGGATTCGGTGTGCCATACCTTGCGTCTCGCCCCGCACCTACGCGCGGGGGTGCATGTTTCTCCGCGTGTATGCGCGTGATCCGCATGAACGCGCGTGGATGCATTTTCTGTGTGTTAGACTGTGCGTGTTTTCCATACAAACGGAGATACATACAAGCAACGGAAGAACACGCATCCACGCGCTACGCTGCATCATGCGGGGCAGTGTGAGAATCGCCTAACTATTAAATCAAGTAGTTACAAATTCGAAAGTTTTTGTATTTATAATTATGGTTGGATGTTTGTTACTTAATCGCAACAGAATAGCTAAATAGTTTTGGATAAAATTTGGCATGAAAATAGTTTATTATCTGAATTAAAACAAAGAATATGCAATAATTCCATTTTCTTTTAAAAGACATGTATGCTACGCCTTCCAAAAACGTTTAGCAATCTATTGAAGTTATAGTGATATTGAATCATTCAACTTTGTTGATTTCGCGCTAATAGGACTTTAAAAAATATAATTTCAGTTAAAGTGATGAAACCCAGTCAAATTAAATAACAAAAAACAATAAAATCGGTTAATTCGACGAAGTAATTTTACATGTAATTGTACAGCAAAACTGTACATGAAAAATCACTTAAAGAGTTTTCCAGCCATTAAAGAGTCCTAGCGTTATCGTATTTGTATTTCCAATTATTAAATAAAACAAGCAGCAATAAAGCAGTGGTGGCCCAGTGGTATCGGTCCCGACTTACAAGTTGTAGGTCGTGGGTTCGAACCCCGCCAGGCGCATTACTTTGTGTAATTTGTTTCATCACCACTGCTCTCAAAACGGTGAAGGAAAACATCGTGAGGAAACCGGCATGTCCTAGAACCAAAAATTCGAAGACATGTGACATCTGCCAACCCGCACTGGGCCCGCGTGGTGGATTATGGCCCACTCCCTCTCACAAGAGAGGAGGCCTGTGTCCCAGCAGTGGGAACATTATAGGCTGATGATGATGATGAAATAAAACATGGGAAATAAATCTGCAATAATTTACTGAGCACATCATTGCAGTCCTAGAAGTAAAATAACAGTGGACCTGCGGAACCACGATCAAACACTCCAAAACACCAATCATTTGGAAGAGGGATATTGTGAGCCATATACATAATATGGCAGGTTGTTACAACTGTCATAGATATTGTCGTGACAACCGGGGCCGACAGCTTCATGTGCTTTCCGAGACACATGGCTGACCATGGCAGCGATGCTCAACCTCGATTAGTGATCTATGTGGTCCCAGTGATTTAGATTTAATATGAAATGTTTACAAGTTTTACTTTCATTGGTGTGAATGCGAGAACTTACCTATTAGTTATGGGGTTATGAAACTATCTCATTAAGTTACCGTGACCCTAAAGGGTTGAAGGATCATCGTGGATTTTAGTCAGTACAATTCTGACAATCCCTCCCATCCCACCCTGGGTGGGAGGAATCATTAATTTGATGAATATACCACGATAAAAAAACCTATTGATAGCGATTCAAACTGGATCACAATCGTTGCTGTAAACATTGGTGCCTTAAAAATCGTCGTCGCTAAAGAACGGTTGTTTTACCATGGAATGTCGTTTATTTTTCCAGGGACAAATACAGACGAACTCTGATAAAGTCCTGATGGAAACATATAATATCACTTTGCCCGACCAAGCAGAACATAAGATAGCTTGGTCTTGTATTCGGTCCTAAAGGTCGACCGAGACAGACCCCTCGATTTATTGCACACGGTGGAAAGGACTACAACGTCTTAGCATAGTATTTGTTTGTTTGTATGAATTTTAGACCACGAAGTTAAACAATACTATGAAATGTGAATTTTCACAGTGTTCCAGTCATCATTTTAAAAGTTAAACTTCCGGTCCATTTTCCATTGCTATATTTGGTGTAGCACAGACGGCACTTTTTTTCTGTGATGCTAATAGAACCTAAGCAAATTAATGTCATTCTTTCAGTTATTTCTCCTAAAGTATGGGATGTACCCAATTTAACTATATCATCTTCTTTTTAACCAACTTCAAAAAAAAAAAAGTAGGTTCTCAGTTCGACCTGTATGTTTGTATGTTTGTCCGCGATTATCTCGCGTTTGGCTGAACGGATTTTGATGCAGTTTTCAGAAAAGTTTTTGTTAAATTCTGGGGAAGGTTAAGGTATATAAAAATAATGGATATCTCGTGAAGTTGCTCACATAGATCCGTTTTGCTTAATAGGATTGTAGATTTTCAAAGACGCCGATTTTATGAAGATTATTGTTGATTATCTCAACTAAAAAGGGAAAAATAAAAAACTTTTTGAAAAAAAGGGAACCGACTTCAGAACCAAACACAAAAAAACTATAAAATAACTTTTCTTTCGGAAGTCGGTGGCCATAACATATGTCAATGAAATAAAAAAAAACAAAGCCACCGACTTCCGAAATAAAAGTTATTTTATAGTTTTTTGTGTTTGGTTTTGAAGTCGGTTCCTTTTTTTTTCTGTATTGTTTTTTATTTGAAGTAAAAGATAGTACATCGCAATTTCTGCGCTGCGCTGCATTTTTTGATGAACCATAGGATACGTGTCTCGCCTGCAGCTCTATTCACATCTCTAACTTCACTCCATACATTAATATTAGTATGCATGTAGTGATACCAATACACGATATGTCATCGTAGCCCTTGACCAAAACGAGCTCAAACGGTTTTCATTTCAAAGTACCTAGGTATGCTAGACATTGATTGAAGATCTTATCAGGTCATGGTAGTAGATTTAATAATTTCTGCAAATTTTGCTTTAGCCATTTTGTTGGTCGTTGGTTTGCATCCCAGCAGGCGCATTAATTTGTGTCATTTATTTCATCACCACCACTCTCAAAATGTTGAAGTAAAATATGTGGAAATCGGCATGTCCTAGAACCAAAAATTCGAAGAATTGTGACATCTACTAATCCGCACTATGCCAACCACGTTTTACCTATGTGAACCTGAATTCCAGTAGTGGAAACACTATAGGCTGATTATGCTATGCTGTAGCTATGTTGGTACTTACTTCAAAATACCACTTAAGTTAAGGCAATTAAATAAGTATGCTTCTTGAATTATTAGGTACTACATAAGTAATTGATGAGGTGTAATTGTATTTATTATTTAATAGGAACATAGAACAAATCTAAAAGGCACGACGCAAAAACCCAAAATATAAGAGAACGTTTGGTGTTAATGAAAGACAATGGAAATTAATCTACAGCATCGGTTTAATATTAAGACACTCAAGTTCTTTTTAAGTTTCTACGCTAATTAAGTAAAGGAAATCGGTTAATCGAATTATTTATACACTAAAAGTGAATGCATAAAAGTAGATAACTGCATAGGCAAGTGATTGTCCGAGTCATTACTTGCACAATATTGTAAAGTGTATCGTGATCAATGTCACTCGCCGACTCAGACCATTCATAATTTTTGTCAGCCTTCACACTTTTAATTATCGCCGCCCTTGTTATAATTTATCCCTAAGAGTCATAGCATTGAAGCATAATTACCATAATGTTCTATTGTGAAATAGTTTTTTCTAGGGAATGTCGATGTAATGTAAATTAGGTGTTGTGCACGAATCTCACTGCGGGCAAATCACAATCCGGAGCAATCATGTTTTATATTCCGGTCACAATGCCACTTATTTTGTCACGGAGGCGCGTTCTAATGTTTTACATTCATTGCGTAGACGCAACGAGATGAGGCACTTAGATTTTGTTTAGATTCAAAAATCTTCACTGAAGACTCGTTCAAAATGGTAATTGTATCCTTTTTGCGAGTTATCGTAAAACTGGTGTAGTTATAAAACGGTTGGATTTGAGCAGTGGTGAGTTAATGACGCTTACGCAGCTCCCATACAAATGAGACGCGTTACAACATCACCTCCAGCTGTCAAGTGTATCGGCTATGGGCTGCAATGTTATCTACGCCTAGACTAGTAATGGAAGTTCAGATGTAGGTCTAAGTCACACGTCGATTGCAGACGACAACACGAATAATTTCAAAGGATAACAAACGTGTCTATCAGACGTCTCAAAGATAATGTCTGACTGAAAATTGGTTCTTATTTAAACTAGTATTGAAGGAAAGATCCTACTGTTTTCATAAACACAGAATTCACATTAAGTTCTGAAGCAATAAAAAGATAGTAATCAGGAGGTAATTTGTGTAAGAAGATCCCAATAAATAAATAAGACCTTTTTCTTGTGTAACAGATTTTATGAAAAGAAGATCGATCATTAATTCCAAGTTTACGAATCCAATCCGAAAACTTGGAATTAATGAAAAGTCAACAAAACAGTAATGTATGCGGACAGAACAGTTATATTCTATAGGACAGAAAATAAAAAGAATACAAACTGACAAAACTCTGTTTACACTTAAAGAGCTATTCTGACTCAATGAAGTTCCTTGATCAAACTACTGTGTAGGCATTCCACATAATCTTCTGAGTAATTTAATAAATCACTGGAAAACTTTAATGAAATAACTTTGCAGGTCTTACGGTGATAACTCAGTGCACGCTGTAACCAGTCTTTACCGTGAAGCCTTCGCCATTAATTAAACAAACGATTCTCTTATACACGCTGTTTTTTTGCATTTTCGTCAAACTTCAGGTGGTTGTCACAAAAGTCATAAATAATCAATTGAAAGTACAGTACCGGGCAAAACTAGTAAGGGCTGTTTTTTTTTTTGTTGTTGAATTTTACAGTATTTCAGAATTAAACCCTTAATTCAATACAAATGAAAGAGAATCACCCGACTACGCAGTCCGCGCGTACGCACACAGTGATGAGCAGCTGGTGTGCGTGAATTGAATCTACTACTCTTGAAGAAACTAGTTCACACTTACGGATTTCAGTAAAAAGGAAAAATAAAATAAAAAAATACCTACCTATTTTATTGTTGATTTGGGTCGAGAATCATGAGTATAATCACGTCCTTGAATTTGACTAGGTTGCAGATCAGCACATTGTATTAGCATAACGAGTACAAAACAATTTGTCTACGAGTCCTCAGTAGCACCATGTAGCACTCAGACTTAATTGAATAGTGTTTTTACTTGACTGCAATCTTAGATTAATGGTTCTTTTTGCAGTTAAGTTAAAGTTAAGCCTATCTAAACTTTAACTATACTGAAAAAAGAACCATTGACGGCACGACGACGGCTTGACGGCATGGTTAGCGCAAATATTTGTATGATCTACAACAGGGTTTCTCAAACTTTCGCCTCCACGAACCTCTGTTCAAATTTCCAGGTGACAGCGAACCCCTAACTAATTTAATCCCCCCCCCCCCTCCCAAAATGATAATATTGACTGATGAAGAAAATAAGGTTTTTATTTGAATAAAAGGTAACAAATTAAGTGCTAAAAGCAATATCTCTTTAATACTAATTTGATGGGTGTGCTTGTTTCTTGTCGCAAACGGATTCAATTTTAGAGTAATTTTGGACAATTACCTTAATTTTGACTCGGTATCAAGCTGATTTCTGTATTTAGTGTTTAACGCGCGCGCCCGCCTGTCAGTTATCAAGCCGCCATTAATCTTGTCGCGAACCCCCTGCCTTCGAAAGGCGAACTCCTAGGGGGTTCGCGTATCCCATTTTTAGAAACCTTGATCTACAAGTAGTTGCTACGGGTCTGGGCGTTTGTGTATATGAGTTTATTATGTTTGTAAACGCACCCACGATACATGAAGAATTGACAGGGTGGGCAGCGTTTTATCTGTTTTAATTGTGCCATCGTTACTTGCTAAGACAGTCCCGCCACAGAGTGGAAGTTTTAGCCCTAGTCTAAATTTAAAACTTAAAAAAACCCTCCACTATTCCCTTTACAATATATATCAATTTTTACCCTTCCTCTCACCAACACACTTTATACCAGGTAAGACGAATTTGCTCATTTAAATTTTATTTTTATTTCACATTTTTTTTATTTCCTAATTATTTATCTATTATTTTCCACTCATTAATCTCAATATTCTCATTTCATATCCAATAAAAACAAAAATGCTTGACAAATACGACGAGATAACGAAATGACACAACAATTCTATTGATTTAATTTTCCGATAACTAAGGCCCTTCGTACATTAGGCGACTCGGGTATCCGATACTCCAGTCGAATACCCAAGTCGCGCGACTCTAGTAGCGCACGATCCGTACACAGCGGCGACTCGAGTCGTAAGACTCAAATCGTCTGTTCGGCCACCATTCTATATTCAACCTTAATAATACATTGTACAAAACACAAAATGTACATCTCATAACTTAAATTAAAATGCTTCTATTTTAAAAATGACGAGCGCATTCCTATTTCAAATTTTTGGAATTAAAAATTGGCGCGTATAGAGGAAAAAAATCAATCTAGAAAGAATCTTTATCTTTACATATAATAAAATCGTAGAGCTGTCATTCCTGTACATTGAATATTTTTTTCTTTTTGTATTTTTTCGAGATAAGGGATCGATTCTAATGCCAAATCAACTTTTTTTTTTTTCGAAATTTTTTATGTTTTTTTGATTTGATCTATCTCCTAAACTACTGTAAAGTTGTCGATCAAATTTTCCTCAAATATTTCTAATAATATGCTTCTGTTGAACCGACCATTTGGGCGTTTAAAACCGGTTTTTTGAACCAATTCCAAATGGTCCACATTACATGATTTAATAGGCTATGTATTATTACGCTATTTTCCCTGGGAGATAAGCAATTTTGAATTTTGTTGTTTTTAAATGTTTGTTTGGAGTTGGAAGCTAAACCACTGGATATTATTTATTCAATTTTTTCTCAAATATTCCTTAAACTGCTCTTCAATTAATAGGATATGTATAATTACGCTATTCTCCTTGGGGGATTAGCAATGTTATAATAAATGTTGATTTTCAGTCATTGTTGACATTTGTATAAGAACCGCTATTTGAAAACTACTGTCAGCGTACTAGCCAGTCTGGGTGGTAACCTGCTTGACTTTCGTGCAAGGGGTCTCAGGATCAAACCTTGCAATTTTCTTTTTCCCTTTTTCTGTTTCATTTTTTTGTTTTTATTTGTCCTAAGAGTTTCAAATAATAAAAAAAAATTGTGCATACTTTTACTTCAATATTATTCGCAATTTTAATTCATTTTTTTCAATAGTTCTCTAGGATATAAATCTACACTGATTTTAAATTGTAGGTTGTAAGTTGGTTTTTTTTTTAAACTGTAATTGTTTCGAGGCGTAAGAATTATTAAGAATTCTGAAAGATTCGAAGACAATCAGTGTTTTATTTTGTGTTTAATTTATTTTTGTTTAATCGCGAATCAGACAAAATAATTCATTAATTGTCGATAGATGGTGCTTTTTATTTGAGATAATTTCTGAATCGCGGTGTTAAGATTCGCACGCCGATACATAAGTACTGTGGATGTATAAATTTTCGGCAACTCAGATCAACACAAGGCAACCCTCTCCTCTTGCCACTATTGTAACGGGTCCTAGGGTGTAAGCACTGCATCTGTGGATAATAAACGTGGCTTGGGGTCATCAAACTGCTGGATCAGTGATCCACATCCACACCTATGAGTTCAAAACTTTACCTGGCTGTTTCGATTTCCCCCATCAAACACCTTGGGAGGAAGCCCAGGTAGTAGGTACCTACGTAGGTGTGACATTATTGATCTAAACTAATATTATGAATGCAAGTATGTTTGTTTTTTACCTTTTCACGCAAACTACCTACTGAATCGATCGTCCCAAAATTTTGCATATACGTTGTCAGGAGTATAGACACGGTTAAAGGGTCTTTTATCCCGAAAAATAGAAGAGAGCTGTTGCCGAGAAAAAAAAACAAATACGATCATATTCCAGATGGCGCCACTTACATGATCCGTATTGTTTCTCAAATTCGAAATTAACGCAAGCGAAGCCGCGGGCAAACACTAGTATGGTTCATAATTTCGCCGCGCCAACCGGCTACAAGGTAGCTCGATTTGTTCAAGCTTTGACTTTCCAGGTGGTGACCATGGGTTCAATCCCCAGGTAAACATAGAATTTTTCTGTTTTCGACTTTTCGTGTTTCAGTTGTTTTTTAGAGGTTTATTCAATTTTTTTCTAGGTTTTTTTTTGTAGTTTTTAACCGACTTCTTTTATTTGCACCGGAACGCTGACGCCCTTACTGCTATGATGATGACCGTGGTTTCAAATTTCAGATTTGAATAGGTTTTTTTTAATGTTTTTGTTTTCTTAATTACTTTATTTTTGTCGTATGTGCAAGTACATGACGAAGCTGGGTTAAAGTAGTAATGTTTGTAACGAAACCATAATAATTTATAAAAGTGCAAAAGTTTGACACCATGCTCGATAGATGGCGCTGTCGTCGAGTTAGATCGCGCTATCGTTTTGTTAGGTTCTATTGAAGGACACCGTGGATTTTAGTTAGTACGAGTCTGACAGTCCCTCCCGCCCTGCCCGGGGTGGGAGGACTCATTTAATAATATGATGATTTTACCACTTAAAAAAAAGCTTATTCCATGCTAATTATCTATTAGAATATTCTTTTGAATTTGACAAGCCTGTTGGTCTAGTCGTTAGTGACCCTGACTGCTATGCCGGAGGACGTGGGTTCGATTCCCACCCAGGACAAATGTTTGTTTGATGAGCACGATCATTTGTTCTGTGTCTGGGTGTAATTTATCTATTATATTTATGTATTTAGAAATATATAAGTATGTTTATCAGTTGTTTAGTACCCATAACACAAGCTCTGCTTAGCTTGGGACGAGATGGCGTTGTGTGATAGTTGTGGAATATTATTATTATTAATTGTAATGAGACAAACAAGGATATTTTTCTACCTCAGATACTTAAATAATAAATTTTAAAACAATAGATACAAATTTTTCGTCGGTTAAAAATCGCGAAGACTTGGGTATCGGCGATCTTGATAGATGAGTAGCGAGCGACTAGAGTCGGCGACGCATGTCGGCGACGCGACCTGTGTACGAGCCTCTATGGATTTGTATTGCGATAGTCGCCTGGAAACCAAAATCGTAAGGTATCGGAAACTTGCGTCGCCTCGTGTACGAACCTTCGTACACGAGGCGACGCAAGTTTCCGATACTAGAGTTTCACCACTACTCATGACCTGCGGAAAATTCGAGGTACTAAATTTTTATAATGCAATTTGATGTAACGACATAGACACTAGCGCCGCGTCAAAAGGTCATGATGGGTGGTCAAGAATATGAATTTATAAAATGGCTGACACATGACTGTAACGATCAAAGTATATTTTTTAGGGTTCCGAAGGTTCAAAAAAAAAACGGAATCTTTATAAGATCAGTCGTGTGACAGTCCGTCCTTCACAGTTAATTTCCTGGGAACCTAACATTAATCCAAATCCAAATACTATAACATAATTTAAAAATTTTATTCAATAAAATAGAAAAAAACCATCTCTCCCAACTTTTTAATAAAACTGCATACAAAATTATGATTTGATAGAGGATTGTAAATATTTTTCTATCGTTTTAAAATAATTAATTTCCAAAAATGATTCAAGAATATGCTACGGAACCCTTTATTCTGTGAATAAAATTAAAAATGGTAAATGAATTGTTCCGCCATCTTGAAAGTCGCGGAAACTCAAGTCGCCGTGATGTCAGCAGATAGGTAGCGCGCGATTGGCGTCGCGCGTCGCGTGCGTGTGTACGAACGTATATGCATTTCTATTGCGAGAGTCGCCTGGATACTGAAGTCGTAAGGTATCGGAAACTTGAGTTTCCGAATGTACGAAGGGCCGTCTACAACAGATTATCAAAAAAAAACTTGGATTCGATTTGCATTTAATTTCTAAATTGTTCTTAATCTTTTCAGATTCTCGCACGATCTACCATAATGGCAGATTACTTGTATTTACAAAGCAATTATTTTGCCAGTTAAAATTATATTGAGGATTGAATACTGAAATATAAATTAATATATTGACAAAACTCTCTTCATTCCAGTTTTTATTACTAACCTAAAAGTCAATTATTAACCTAAAAGTATTTATTTTTTTATTATAAACTTATAATATTTTAAAATAAATTAATTAATAGTTGCATTTTAAATATAATTAATACTTGCATTTTATTATGTTTCCACAATGTTTTCGTTTAGCACCGTACAATAGTGGTTACTGGTTTTTGTACTTATAAATCATTTTAGTTCTATGATAATCATTTAATGATGTATTCTTTTATTTCTGTGTACCGTTACAAGTTGACGCTGGCTAATATTTCAAAGCGAGAACTGACGTGTAAAATAAACGGAACTGACAAAACAACATAACATTAGATATTTAGCCCTGAAGATACTTAATATATTTTGCAAAATTACCTAGAGCCAGCCAAGTACATTCTTCTATTCTTTAGGTCCGGAGTGGTTCACATGGTGAGATCATGTGGTATTGGCCAGAGGGTCGACCGCGAAATATCCGTAAATCCAATGTCACACGCTTCTAGCAATGTTAAGACGCAAATTGTGTAATCGGCGTAAAAGATAGAGTAGCCTTTGTAGTTACAAAGGCTACTCTATCTTTTACGCCGATTACGACGTGTCAGATGGTCTAGTTAAACCATCTGACACGTCATAAGGAACAGAACACAACATGGAATAGCTTAATTGATGAAATTATAAAACTTAGGACTTCAATAGTAATACTTCGGGAAGACACGAGTTGAGCTAAATAAGTTGTAAAACTCATTGACGGTAGCTGTGAGCACAAATAACGCTATTCGAGCAGTGTTGAAAAACCAGGTAAAAAATATCTTATATATAAAATTTCCGTGTCACAATGTTAGTTACCGTACTCCTCCGAAACGGCTCCACCGATTTTTAACAAATTTTATATGCGTATTCAGTAGGTCTGAGAATCGGCTACTATCTATTTTTTTTTAATTTATATGGCAAAATAACGTTTGCGGGTTCAGCTAGTATACATATAGAAATCCAATTCGGTGTGTGTTTTTTTTTCTTTAATAATTATGACTCGTTAATTGTGGGAATAAACAACTCATTAAAAATCTAGACCTAAAGTCAGAGAAAGGCGACTACAGAATATTTAAAAAAATCATGTGTCCTGTCTCTAAATCATAAATGTGTAAATTCCTCGGAAAAACTAACCGTATTTATTTAGGCATGTAAAATACCTTAAACCAGACAAACTTGTTTAATGTTAACTATAAATTAATAAAAAATGGAAATACGAGTAATGTAAATAACAATACCTATAGAAAGTTAGACGCCAGTTTAAAGGAAACTCGTTTCATAGCGCTCGCATTAAACCTTAGTCAGACGCTATTAAATATGAATAAATATATGTAATTTAATATTAATGAACAATTTATGTGTTACCTTCCAAGTTCCCTTCATTTATCGAGATGCCTATGTGTAGCACTGTGCATTTAAACAAGGATGGTCTCAATACCAGCTCATATTAGCTATCCGTACTATATTTATAAGATCGATTTGTTGCATATCACATTTATAACTCGCCTTTACATCTAATGTAGGTAATAATATTTCGATTACTTATCTCGTGTATTAATAGTAAACTTTTAAGTCGTGGTTCTGCCCGTAGCGAACTAACCCAGAAATCCTTAACAATTCAGTAAATATAATTATGATGTCAAAGTGAACCTACATTCTCAAAGTGTTTATGAGTCTCGAAAATAGATTCAGAATTAATCAACGTTTACTGATCAAAATGTTGATCTCGGTTGGTATATTTTGACAGAACTACGCCTGAATAATGCCCAAAAGTGTTGAGAATCGACCCGGAACAACTACCTAAAGGACACATATGTATTTGTTCTTATCGTTAGAGACAGAATCAAACCTGTATCCAGTGCGGAAAACATTAGACTACCTATGCAGTGGCGTAATGTATTAATGTAGTCTGTAGACTAGATACATGTACAGGTCTCTGTAGATTTTTACTGCCAAACATATCTACATTTGCATAATTAGAACTAGACTATTATGCCACATTGTAATTAACAAGAAAATATTGAATTTTTATTTAAATTATATTAACTTAGTACTTATTGATACATATTTAGCACAAGCAAATGCACGCATAAGATCTGGTATTTATAAATACTTAGATTGTATTACCAAATAAGACCAAGGACTAAACAAATAGACGAAACAAATTGTAAATATTTACTCCTCACTTTAGATTTGGTAGTCGCTTTTCTTTTAAATAACTCATTGACCGCATGTATTTTAAGAAAATTAAAAATAGTACGTATTTTAAAACCGCAAGTATTTTTAGAATATTTAAACAAAAACGTCATCAAGGACTTGCTTTTTAGAATTACTTTTAAGATTTATTGGTAAACGGATGTTTCAAACGATGAGGTTATACTTTAATCACAAAGCGACGCAAAGACAGGACAGACTTTTTTATATGAGAGCTTTAACTGTGAAACTAGTACGAGTATATCCACGCTTTTCTTTGTTTTGGAGTGGTTTAGGCTATAAAATAGTTATTTGTTATGCAAGGCTGCAAAGTTGATTTTTGTGCGCGAGTACTTGAATTGAAAACTGAGAGAGCGAAGGATTCTAAGATTGAACCGCGAGAGAAACGAGCGGTTCAAATATAGAATCCTGAGCGATGCGAAGTTTTCAAAAGTACGAGACGCAGAAAAACTTTGCTGCCGAGTGCAACACACAACTTTTCACCTCACACAGCGAGGAAATGGTAGGTGTAAGAGAAACAGCTTAAACAATTTACTATATAAGTATTTATTTATTCATTTTAGAAATTAAAAGTAAAATTACTACAATTGTTAATATTGAAAGTTAAATGTTTTTTTGGAACATTGATACTTGTGTTTGTCACTTGTGTGTTATCATTACGTAAATTTGCGGAAAACTGCTCAAACTCATTGGATTCCATTGTGAATGTTGGAGACAGAGACAGATATAAGGCGGCTCGAGACGATTTTCTTAATTTTGAATTTTATTTTTATTTGAATTTTAAAACCTCAAACTTACCTATACGACATCTATTACTTAACACTAATGTTCAGAAAAAAAAATAGGTTGGTGCACTGACATGCAGTGGGGGCGGCTCACCTGCCAGTGTAGAAAATAATTGAATACAAGACGTGTTCGATTTTTAAACAACACTTTGTGCTCTAGAGCACAAAGTGTTGTTTAAAATTCGAACACGTCTTGTATTCAATTGTTTTCTACTTTTCTACACTGGCAGGCGAGCCGCCCCCACTACATTTCCTCGCTGTGTGAGGTGAAAAGTTGTGTGTTGCACTCGGCTGCAAAGTTTTTCTGCGTCTCGTACCTTTGAAAACTTCGCATCGCTCAGGATTCTATATTTGAACCGCTCGTTTCTCTCGCGGTTCAATCTTAGAATCCTTCGCTCGCTCAGTTTTCAATTCAAGTACTCGCGCCAAAAATCAACTTTGCAGCCTTGCATAACAAATAACTATTGTGATGTGATGGCATGTACAAATATTAATCCTTAATATAATTAGAGCTTTCTAACAGGTTCGATATGAGTTACCTTTCCTACTTGATATCGTAAAACTAGTTTCATTATTTTATCATCATCTTCTTAAAACGTTAATGTTCGTGAATCGCAGAACGATGTATGTACCTACTTGTTTTCTCAAATTACTTTGATAGTTAAAGACGGAATATATTTGTAATGATATTTTAATAGTGTTACCGTTAGTTGATTTCTATTTAATTAAGAAACAATCAAAGACTTAAAAACAATAACTAGCAGAAAAATATTTAAACAATTTATAACTAAGTATAATGACTAATTTAAAATCACCACTGGCGCCTATGATAAATTAACTATAATATAATATTTCTGTTATTATTCTAAATAACATTAATTTAAGCCAATTTAATATTATTAATAACATACTTTGCATAAGTAACAAGACAAATTAATTGACACATATAACTAATACAGTACGCAAATAGACTTATGAAATAAAGTGATGTGGACTATTATACGGTGTGCGTAGTAGACCACCTGATGAATAAATAGCCAATAAGTTAACTTCGCTTATTATATGGAAAATACTGGACCCATTTTGTTTGTCTACTTCCTGTATTTATGCGAGCGTAGTAGCGTGGGACGTAGGTGGTCACTTTGTACTTTAGGTATATTCTACGTTGCTGTTGGTATTTAGGGTTCGTTGCACAATTTACTGTCACACGAAACCAACAAGACTCAATTTATTTTTCGACAATAGCTAGTGATTTCCACGTAGGTACTTACCGTATCCTTAGTATAGAATAGAACCACAGAACTCTGTAAGTTACAGGTAATGTTCGGAAAACGATTGAAAACATCTGATTTTCGGTAAGCAATACAGTTTCACATTAAATGATCCTTAGAATTTTCTTTTAAATTAAATCTTCTCTGCATATCTTAAACACTTTAAGATATCAACATTATTTAAGGTGAATATTGTAACCCTGACTTTTTAAAATATTGCTGATTTAGCTGCTCTGAGGTGGTGTTGTGCAATCTATTTTTTTATCTCAAATCAATTAAATAGGCAATTTCATCGAATTGTATCTATGATCTAGGTACAATCAAATCTGAACCAGTTTTCGTTCAACTAATAATCAAACTGTATAGATAGACCGCCTGAGGGTTAAACAAACATTGTATTAAATTATGTCTTGTGTCTCAGTGGGTTTTAAATTTTAAATTAACGGTTTGTTAGTTTGTTTTCTCAGGAATACAACCAACGCCTTTCAAATGCTATATAATTAAGTTTAATGAGACATTATGGCCTTCAAAATATTAATGTTATTTACATTGCTGGGTAGGTAGATGTACTTATTTTGTTTTATGTAGGTAGGTACTACTGAGGTATTTTCTATATTGGTGATTGATAGTAGTAAAACCATCTTATTTTATTAGGTATCAATTAATTATAGGCACTATAATTAAAATACCTTTTATTATTGTCTTGTTTTAAAATATAGTATACATACTTTTGTTATTATATGTATTATACTTACTTAGTCCAAATTCAAGGTATGCAAACGTGATTTAAAGCGCAGAGGCTTAGATTTTAAATACCAAATAGTCGAATTGAGAATCACCTCCTTTTATAGTCGATTAATTAATAGATCATATTCGAATTATTCACTGTGTAAAAAAATAGCGTAAATGATGAATGTGTCTCAAAAGGCTGTCTAATTTCAACGGGACAGGGAATGACATTTGTGTCGCTAAAGAGCTGTTCTGGGCATGTCCGTATAATTCAGAACAGCTTCCCTAGAACTGGAACGGTGACATGATAGACCACGATATGATAGCGGAATGAACTGCTACTGCTATCTTCATTGAAAAAAAGCTAGCACAATCGTGACAAAAGAAAGAAATGTAGAGAGGCCTTTACTTGGCACAGGGATAACACACTATATTGTCCTTGTGCTGGGGTACTAAGTCGTATAAGTTAGTGTTGAAAATATTAACTTTATTTTATTTTATTTATTTTTTTGTGTTCACCCAGAAGACTTAATACAAGATATAGGTATTATTACAGATAAAAAAGTACCTGGTCTATAATAAACATGATTAATTCACGAATAAAAATTGAATATTTCAAAGAGACTAGCTTTAGTGGAGGTCAAGAGAAGCTTTATCGAAGTCGGAACTAATTTGAATATTTAGGTGAAACACTCGAGAACAGCAGTTCTAAAAAGACCACTTTAGTTAAATCTTATTAAGAAATGCATAAAATTGTTTTTTGTACATAATTCTTACTTAAATAATTGTCTCTATTGTTAAAGCAATATCGTACCTAAGCTATTTCATTTTTTCGAATTTTCAATTCTTATTAACATGCTGATAAAGTGACGTTATTGGGATGCGCAGTGCTGGCCTAGTGGTATATTATTTCGAATTGTGTCGTGAGAATGTGTCGTGAGTTCGAACCCGATCACCAATGATCTCAAAACGGTGAGGGAAAACATCGTGAGGAACCTAACATGTCCTAGAACTAATAATTCGAAGACACGCGACATCTATCAACCCTCACTGAACCCGCGTGGTGGATTATGGTCCACTCTCTCACAGAGAGGAGGCTGATGGAAGTGACGTTTTTGGCCTCGGGGAGAAAAGAAGAAAAACTACATATCAGCCGTACACACAACTACAGCTGTTATTGCCAAAAGTGGTAACGATCAAAAATGCTTAGAGATACAGAATTAGGAACAAAAATGTATTTCTTAATAGACGTAAATCGACATAAATATAGTGATAAAGTGAGTCAACATCGATCAGCTATTAAACCTGCGGTTTTTATCCTTAGGTGTATTAATGTAAATCAGAAACCGCAACAATATGTGACTCTCAATTCCAATTAACATATTTATATGTTATAAATTATTATGACACAGAAAAAATGATACGAACTTTTTTTGATGATTTACAAACCGTGGTATTTCCCATGCATTTATGAACTTTAATCGGGGCTCTTTTTAAATACACTACTTTGCATTTTTCATTCAGAGAATCTAAAGTATTCGTACTTCTGAACATAGAAAGTGTATTGATAGAATGTTCTCAAAAGAACACCGATAACTATTTTTATTTTCGTGTAAAAATTCGTTATCAAAACAAAAAATAAATAAATTGTATATAATATAGATGAATAAAGATAAAGAATACGAAAAAGCTAAACAGAAAGTACTTAAATCTCGAATATAGCATTTCCGTTTTATTATTAGTAAAGTCATTCGTCACCCATGACAATAACTACAATTATTCAACAAGAACTACGATATATGGTACAATAAAACATTACCATGAATAAAAGCAAATTAACGAACAATAGATTGCTAATGTCTTCACTTACGAGAAGAAAACAAACAAAACAAAACCTATTGCTAATCGCACCATCATAAAATAAATGTACTTTGCCGCAAAGTTTTTAAATAAACAATTGAAAATCACTTCGAAAAATGGAGACGTCAAAAATATTATTAAAATTGTATTTATTATATTTTTTGGGACATGCGCGTCTCTGCTTTCCCAAATCGCCGCAGCTACTAGAAGCCAGAATCAACAGTGGCCAACCACCAGAAGCGTCAATGCAATGACGCTCAACGTAGTCCCGAAGAATGTAGTTAGAGGTTTATGATCTATCAGAAAATTATAGCTGAGGAGTGGGGAAAAAATATCTCAATGCTGCGTCTTTAACATCCCAATTCTGGGAAAAGGCGTCCCCGTATCCTTCCAGGCGCCAGCAGACGTGGCGGTCGAAAGAAGTATATTGCACATATTTATTAACTATTTTTATTGTTATCATACTGGTCAGTTAAAGTAAGTGATAGATTGTTTAAAAGATCCTTTCTGACTTCAGCCGTAGTGAGGCCATGAGTATCATAATATTATTTGTTTTAATCGAGACACGTGCTGAGATTATCAACATCAGCTGCGCAGCCGCATACTATGCAACCAGCCGTATCTAACAGTCTTAGAACAAAGCTGGACCGATTACCATTGTACGAAAACAAAACATTTCATTCTTTTTTCAAGTTATTTGAATTTTAAATAGAGAAAAGAAACTCGGATTATGTTGTTAGTTCATTTCTTTTTTTTTTTAGAAATATAAATCATTTTCACGTAAGAGAAGGCGCTAATACGTACTTACATAAATATTTATTTATAGACTTTTTCTGTTTGTATAATTGTACATAATCTTATAAGCAAAATGTTTTATCTTATTTTGGACCCATGCGTGGGCTGTGTCCGACCAGGAGATGTTTTTTCCACTAAAACAATTATGAACTTGTATGGATGTGCAAATTGATTTAAGACTGACATCAGGTACCTACCTAATATTGAAAATCTCATAAAAAATGTTGAAGTTGTATCACAAACACAACATTATGTAGGTAGTTGGTATTAACTAAGTTATTTTTGGCAAACTAAATTGCTAACACACATAACACACAAAAAATGGATAATTTTACTCTGTCATTAGGTATATGATGACATTATCAATAGTTTATATAATAGTAACATTTTGATTACATAAGATGTATTAGGTATTACAGTACCAAATGCACCAACATGCACTAAAACATAAAACAAAGTGAGCCTCCGTGGTGCCTGAACTCGAACGATATCCAATTAAAAATAATACAAATGTCTTATTTCCTCACCTGCACGTGCCATCAAATAACTTTACACCCTTAGTTTACTCCAAAAAACTTGACAACTTATGAATTGACTCATGACTCTTAAACAATTTTTATTTCTTAGTTTTAGTGCATGAGTCGTCAATTCATCATTAAGTATACGCAAAAGGAAAGGCACACTTTCAATACTCGTAGATGCAATGTGAAGAAATAAATAAAATATGTATAAAAGTACTAAACTGTAAAATTTTTCAATCAGGTTTAACAGGTTCCTCGGCCTTACAATCCGATCTAAAAATTAACTACAAAGGAAAATATTTGGTAAGAATGTAATAAATCTGTTTGTCTTTACAATACTTAGATTGTCTAACCAAAATTTTTAAAACATCCTTGGCATTTTAGGGATTTTTATTTCATGACTTATTCATCCGAATTTCCGGGTATCTACCTATAATATCTAGCATCCTTAAAAGGCTTAATCGACAAACAGGCTTTCAAAACTTCCCCGACCACAATCGATGGGATTTTTTTGTCTTTTCCTTAAAAAAATAGAGTTATTTCCTATGTGTCATTTCGTAGAATGACACTAGACTACTTATTCTCGAAAGACAAGACCAGTCTATTTAGTTTTAAGGGTTCACTTTAAAAAATCCGGTATATAATAATAATTTATCCACAAATACCTACATGTGGTCAGTTTTATATTATTTTATGTTAATAACTAACGTAGTCGTGGTCGTAGTACATTCACGAAACTCGCGAACTGATTAGCATAGTAAATATTGACAGAAGTTCATGTCTTGTCTAACATGTCTACGAAAAAAAAACATATATTCAATAGATCGATGTAACACATTCCTACGTCACTTTTGTGGGTTCCATACACTACCGTAGTAAAACAGGATGTTTTCGTCTGGTTAATTTGTCACTAACTCAAAGATTTATACAGAAGGTAATAAAGAATTTCAGAAGCAAAGGGTACTGGCCACACATTCCTTCCAAAACATATTTACTTTTCAAATATAGTCTGACCTCTGTTGTTAATAATGAAAATGTTTAATGTGTAAAAAAGCAACGCCTCGTAAAGATTTTTTTTCCAACGCTTGAAAGATTTTATTCAATCTAGATCACAAAAAAAGTTTCACAGTTTGTTTTTCGTATCGATTTATTCACACAAAACAACTTCTTCAAGCAAAGCACCTTTCAAAGATGACCTGTTCTTCATAGAAATAAATAACAATGAGTGAAATTGGACATTTGACAAAAACTTGAACCGGAAGGTGATGATCCACTGTGCTGCAGCTTACTTCTTTCAACCATCTATTGACATCTTCATTGCAACTTGAATCTAATATTCATGAGTGTTTTTCTCTGCTTCTGGTTGGAACTGGCGCTTATCTGATTTGTTTTCGCGATGATGAATGGGTAATTTTGTATGGTTCTCAAATAAAAAAGCTCAGCCACACAAATAACTCGTGTTTTAAGCATATTTACCCATTCTACCAAATACATTATGCTTAGAATATTAAATGAGGAATTGGTCATATTCGTCATAAATATTTTCCAATTTATATAAAAGAACCGCTTAGTTAAATTCAGTGGGTTTCTACGCTCGTTATATTTTATTTATATTATTTCTCGGTTTCTCAAGAAAAGGATTTACGCAAGAAGGCTTATGCATATTTATTACAGTGATAGATGCCTAGTTAATCAGATGCTAAGCTATCGATAATTTGATATAGGTATTGTCATAATATACTCGTACAATTTTGTTCCTGAATTTACTTTCATAATTTTAGTCTAGGTTTTTTATCAAATGAAACACTTCGAGATCTTCAGACCTTTTTTCCCAATCTATGACACTTTAATAATGCAAAATAATTATATCTTGAATATGATGAAGATGCTTTCGATTGTAAAGTTTTTCGCCTAGATAGTTTCGCATTTTCCAATTTGAGTATACTAAATAATTCTATAATCTTCAGCATACAATGTAAATCTTATGAATAGATCGTATTTATAGATACCTAAATATACCTATATATATATATTTAATAAAATAAAACTAAACTTTTACAAAGCATCAAAAAACTTTTAAAAGCTTCTAAATTACAAATATATTATTTACGACTGTGGAATTACTGAAAAAAATCGGTATTGTAGACGACACTTTAATCGATACCAAAAAGTACAGTCTACATAGTAGTGATGTGTGACAATAGGTATATTTTGAAAACTACAATTTATTCATTTAATTTAATGACTTTTGTCATACCCCCCTTAAGATCCATGTTACACGTGTTTTCATCAAATACAGGTTTAAATTATGTTCCTATGAATAAATTTTGTTGCAAATTAAAATTCCGCAGTGGATTCTTCAATGTTAACGTGTGTCAGTTAAAACTTTAAATTATGTGGTTTTATGCTTAGACAACTCAATAAACCTTAGAGCTTAATTTAAACTCTATTTAAAAGCCAATGTTTAGGATAAAATGAAAATTGTTAAACATTTTAATCAAATGCACAGTATATATACTAGATAAGTTGCGTAGGTATTTAGAGTCTCAATAAGTATCATGAAATATTCAGAAACACGTTACTAACTACCTATATAGGGTGACTGGCAATTAATGTATGATACTTAAACACGTGTTTAAGTATCGTATACTAATTGCCAGTCACCCCATACATTAAGCAGATAAATTACGAAATAAAATCAATTTTGCCAATTCTCCCATAAAAACATTCCAGAATCGATCATAGAGTTCTAAAATAACAAAAACAATGGCACATCATTTATCAGTCTTGTAACTGATACTAAAACGAGTGTGTCTAACCTGTAATGACGAGAGACGTATGTACTTATACGTCGGTAACGATCTCAAAGAAAGACAGTGTGACTCATTCATTCATGTTGGACGTTAGATTGACTGTACTATAGTATTTTATATGACTTAATAATTATGTTTTGTTTTAAAATAAAATGTCAGTGAAAGAATTACTTCAACACTAACTTGTATTGCACTTTTTAGGTATGTCGTCACTTAGTTTTTATAATAATATAGCGGCCCGTTTCGGATTCGCAAGTGTAGAAAGTTAAAGAATAAAAAAAATTGTCCATAAGAACCTGGTCCTGATGGTTACAAACACAACAAAACAAGAATTATCCGAATCGGTCGAGCAGTTTTCAAGTTATGGGCTTAGCTGTTGCTAAGCGATCCGTTTTCATAATATAGATAGCTAACATGGAAGATGTAAATACGTAGGTTTCCTTCAACCACAGATAATCTTTATCACATTCTTTTATTTCATAAATATGAAGAAATCCATCTACGTCATGGAAGGTTCGGTTTTTGCATGTTTAAGATAATTTTGGGAGACTGGAATTTACTAAAATATTAAAATTATGGTTTTATATTTTTCCTTGTTTGAAACCAGTTGCTTAAATCTTAAGCCTGACTGTGGATGACCTGCGTAGCGCTACGCTGCGCCTCGTAGCAAGGTATGCACGTAAAATAATAAATTTTATTCAAATAAGGAAAAAAGAAATTAAATGTAATTCGCAATTAGCTTAAATATCGTAAGTGATCAGGAAAATACCATAAAATAAGGAAATTTTTGATTGTGAATGTAACTGGCTTTAAGCTTTAAGACCAGACGATTAATGAATACTAGAATATTTAACTGAATTATGATATCAATAAAAAAATGGTAAATAATAATTCTGATTAAACTTTAACAGGCCGATTTCAGATCATCATTAAAGATATTGACGAAAACCTAATGACAATGAAACAGGTTTTTTGGCTTCTGTTGATACAGAATACCCCCTAAATAATATTCTGAATATTCTGAAGCCTAAAAAATGTTTTTTTTTTAATCTGTCTGTATGTTTGTACACATCACGCAAAAACTCTTGCATGTTATTGAAATCAGTTATTCGAATTTATTGGTAGACGTCTTACTTAAAATATAGGTTATTATGTAACTAACAAACTCCAAGAACAAAATTAAGCTTTGTTATTCTAATTCCTCACATACAAAATAACTGTCAAAAGCTGGTGAATTAATAAGACTCCTTCATAGGCTACGGAATATTAATCTAGAATAAGTTATTATTTACACTCTTTGCTAGAACTTATATTCAGTGTCATTGGTGACGGAATTCGAAAAGGTCATTAACGTCACGGAATTTTATTTATCATTGGTTCCGGTACTTTTCACAGATCTGCATTTATTTTATCTTCATTTAAAGTACTAAATCATTGAAAAAAATCCTTCATGTCAATTCCTAACATCTTTTAGCTTTGAATTTATTTAATATGTAGGTGTTTTTTTTAATCTAGAGCTTTATCTAATTCAATGAATGTTGTTTTGAATACTAAATAAATGCAATACAGTAGGTTGACATATACATAGGTATTAAGGAGTATTAAATCGTTCAATTGGTAAGACCAATTGAACGTTTACGTAACTAAATATATGACCGACACAAATTCAGTTTTTTATACAATTTAACTTCTACGGCACCTCTTTTAAATGTGAGGTTCCTCTAAATACAGTCAACTTCGTACATAATTATGAATAAACTAAGTAAATTATCTGAAGTATTCCGAAATCAACTTATAGTTCAACTAAGATATTTTGAGGAAAGAAAAATTCTGCTGCGAGCGGGGTTTGAACCTGCGTCTTCTGGATAGGTCCAGATTCCAGACGCCTTACCAATTTTTATATATTTTTTATATGGAGTAGTTGAGTGCGAAGACGCGCCGACACAGCGCAGGCGTTATTTCGTATAAATATATAACTTAAATTCAACTATTTTAAAAACTAATATAAATAATAATTAAGCAGGCTTAGTAAGCATGGTACTTCTATCATGTATGTGAAATTTATATATTCATTTGATATGGTGTAATGAGAACATACATTTATTTCCAATCACAAGATACGCATCTAAGTCAATTAATTAATACAATCCAGAAATAGTACAAAACAAACAAACGCTATAATAAATAAAGTAGGATCTCAATAAATAACCTGTATGTCAAATGAAGTTTAGTAACAATGTATGAATTAAAACATTTATCATAATTAAGTGTAAATGATAGCCATTCAATTGCACTAACATCTCAAGATTACAGACTCATTACTCAAGTTGATGGATGGCCGACGTTTGAAACAAACACTTTTGTTTATGATATAAATCTAAACCTACAGAGATTACCTCCGCATACTAAAAGCGTGGATTCCTCTTCTGTCGTGTCGGCGCGAACTACATAGATGTATCAATTTATACAAATAATGAATGCGGTATACATAAGATTGTAAGCAAGGTGATAGCGTAGCTCAAAGTCCTAATAAAGGTAAGAACTCAACTACAGTGGTCCCGCTATTCAAAGGCAAGCATTAAAAATTTCCTTTTGTTACTGAATTTACAAGAATGAAAAATAAAACAGCAAAAAAAAAGCCTTATTACGTATCGCGTCTATTGGAATTGAACTAAAACAAAAGAAACTCAATGAAAGCTGGTTCATAAAACACGCAGGTAATACCTGTAAATCTGTTTAACTTCTAAGACTTTTGTATTCTGAAGATCGATATGTACGCACTGTAAATGTTACTCAAAATAAATAAAATCAGAACGGATATTACTCAAAAGATATAAAGCTTTCTTCTAAAACTTACATTGAATCAATTTTTCTAAATGAAAATGACCTTCAAGTTTCATAATAATATATTGTACAAATTACTGAAAAGAAAACTTAAGCTTTTCTTCAGTTACGTCGTAAAATGTTGTTTTGCATAATCTCTATTACTAAGTACGTAATGAAACTAAGGTACTAAGCTAACCATAACCATTGAATTTAAGTTTAAAAACTGCAAAGCTTTACTTTTCTTCAAAAACAGTTTTAGAGTACCTTTTTTTTTGTGTTTTACGGATTTTTTATTGTAATTATTCAAAATTATTAGACTAAAATTATGTACAAACTATAAATAAAAAATTACTGGTAATACCTATGTACAAAAAAAAAAATAGATAAAAGAAAAAAAAAAAAGCATTCGAAGGGCTAAGTTATATTACTGTGGTAAAACATTAGGTTGTCGATTTTCTTAAAGTTTTGCTATAAAAGTCTGTTTTAATTTTTGCTGCACATAATATGTAAGAAATATAATTTTGTCTTATAGAAATGGGGATGGTTCAAGACCATAGATATAAAGTTTCTTTTTTACAGGTCTATCAGAACTTGAAACTGAAGGTGCAGTCACAATGTCTGCACTCTGCATCTTCACATCTCCATGAACTGCGAACGTCGTTCGATTTTAATTCTCACCTAAATATTTAACAAGCAGTCATGAATAAGGGCAGAGGAAAGACCTCATTAAAGTGGAATAAGTTGAATAACTGGTTATTTAGGTGAATACCCTGAGATCGTCTCGAGATTCAGCCCTCAAGATGAACCTATATAGGTTATTACTCTACGGGCTGATTTCTGCTAAGCCATATTTTTATTTAAGACTATATGATACAAGATTTGAATTTCGAATGCAAATTTAAATGGATTACAGAAAACCAACCAAAAACAAATGTAAAAAATAAAATATGTGCCAAAATGTGATACACTACTCGTATAATCAAAACTGATTAAATCGTTGTAAGAGGTGAAACCAAATTCTGAGCATCTCGCAATAAAAAGCAAAATATGAGAAAAAAATGACAACACCAAAAATGGACCGTTTCCTTTGGGAAGAAATGGGACAAACCGAGAGAACATTGCACATTTTTAAAGTTTCCAAGAAGTTCCAAAGTGCACTAATGTCCCTAATTCTTCTTTTAAGGCTGCGCAGGTCTACGCTGCGGATTGACAATCTGCGAGAGTGAGTTGCAGTTGGCTTGTGTAAAATTGGTACCTACGAGTAGAGTACCAATAATAATTCGAACTGTGGGATTCAGTATTTTAGGATAAAATTTTCATCAAACTTTCCTTGATAAGACCGACAGTGGACTTTCTTCCCGACGTAGCTTAAGTTAGCTTGTTTAAGCTTAAGGCTGTGCGTCGCGAATTGTAAGTGATTGAATTTATTTAAAAGACAGTCATTTAATTTTTCGTCACACCTCAGAGTAATTAAGATAAAATAAATGACCATTTTATAGGTTCCTACATCATAATAATTATAGTTGTCATATAACGACAAATGTCGTTAAGGTTGGCTGAATTAGATTTGAGCATGCAGATACTGAGCAGTGAGATTAGAGCAGTGGTAGCCCAGTGGTATCGGCCCCGACTTACGAGTGTAGGTCGTGGGCTTAAACCCAGCCAGGCCCATTACTTTGTGTAATTTATTTCATCACCACTGCTCCCAAAACGGTGAAGGAATACATCGTGAGGAAACCGGCACGTCCTAGAACTAAAAATTAGAAGACATGTGACATCCACCAATACGCAACGGGCCCGCGTGGTGGTTTATGGCCCACTCCACAAAGAGGAGGCCTGCATCCCAGCAGTGGGAATATTTATAGGCTGATGATGATGATGCACGTACTATAAACACATTTGGGAAAACAAGAGGGTAAAAGTCTTATTTACCGACAGTATGATCATTAGATATTTCAATAATTTTCCCGAATTTCCACGTCGACTCCTTGAAAAACTGCAACCGCATTTTCAATTGCACTATTATGGATTGTCTTAATGAGCATTATTTCGATGAAAAAGGTGTTTTTTTTATTTTAAAGTAATAATTTCATAATTAACGCAAATACTTGTTAAACCCACACTTTGTATTTACCTACGCTGTCTGAATTTCATGACGTTTTGCTACGGCCGCTACGGCAACGGTTCTGTGCAAGTTCGTATTATTATATATTTACACACGTTTATATGACATTTTTAGCGATATTTAATATTTTTTTATAAACTATAATTAAACTAATTAGGTGGAGAGTTAACATTAGATGTTTTAATTACATTTAACAATGATGTGAGTATTTATTAATGATATTATCATGTTAACATACCACAAACTATGTGATATAATACGCATAAATAAATACTTAACAGGCTTAGATTTTCATAAAATATAAAAATATTATGCAATCTAATAGGTTTATGTTTATATTTGTTTCTACCTTCTAATATTCTTGTATGTGGTACGGAAATGCATGGCTTTGACGTGCGACACTGAACTGTGTATCTAGTCCCTGAATATACACATTATTTCTTAAAAAAACTGATTTAATATATGATTTGCGAATATTATTGGAAACCGGAAATTACCGTATTCAAATTAAGTTTAAGATTAAGCCCCGACGCGATAAAAATCACACGTGACCATAAATAAACATGATATAATTTTCATACTTAATTAATAAATTAATTGAGGCCTCATAGTAATAACGTATCTACACGATGACACTGGACAAACATTGAGCTCAATGACATCGTACTAAAGACAGTGTTTGGTTCAACTTTTGCTTTTATTCGCAAGGACAAGTTTATTTACTTCCTCTCTTAGATCAAGTCCTCTTATAACAGGCTAGGCAGGTGCAAATAAAAAAAATACATGTAATGAGGTCACCGAAATTAGCCTTTGTTATTGTTGACAAATATGTTCCTCAGCACAAACAGCGGTTAATTTTTCGCTAGGTTATTGTTATACGCGATTGAGACGTCACTATTAAGTATACCTTAAAACATTGACTGAAAAACTATGAAAATAAGAACGTACTTGTTGCGCGCTTGCCATCAGCGATCAGCGTCAGACTGGGCGGCTTCTGCAGCAACTCCTGCAACTCCGGCTGCGGGTCTGACGGACTCTTCCTAGATTTCATGTTAACAAATAGTTCACTAGCACAGGTGTCAATTATTTCATTAAAACTCCTAGGAGTCAATCAAGCACTTTTGGAAAATAATGATATTTGACAATGTGCACATCCGATGCTTCATCCGTGTGACGGAGGCGCATGGCTCGAGGTGCGAACTGTGCCGGGAGCGAGGGCGAGCGGCTAATATAGAGCGGAGCAAGAGACGCGAGGGTACGAGCAGAGCCGCGCCGCGACTGAGCTGAGCGCCCGTAGCCTGTCAAGGGTATAACACCTCGCAGACGGCACCATACAGCCTGCCATGCCGGTGCGGCTAGCGGCGCCATCGCAGCTTACGCTAACAAACACATTGTTTATTGTTATCGACTAGTCTTGAGAAAAACTATGATTCATTATGATCGGGTATTTACTAATATTTTTCTTAGCACTAAATTAATGAGTTCTGTCAAAAATAAATTAAACATAAATTATTAAGCTGAACAAGCAGCACGTTTAACAGTCAAAAGATTGCATATAATTCCCAAATGAATCTTAATAACAAATCAACTAGCTAGGAGTGGAAGTGGTTAATATTTAACATCTTTCGCAATTTGTAAACTGCATACTACTTTGTGCGTAAACCTGTATACAAACATAAAACAATATGCCTAACTACATAGGTAACTGCAGGTTGTAAAGGTGAATGACACAAAAAGTAAAGGGATTAAGGAAGTAGTTTTCAACTCTCTGAAAATAACAGTTTATCGTAACTATTTTTATCGCAGTAAACATAAATAGTTCAATAATTATGTAGACAGTAATAATTGACATAATTAATGACGTTAGTGCTTGTGTAAGAGCTAAGGCAGACAGATCATTTTAATAAAATGAAACGCACCTTTCGATTTGACTACAATATCAATCAAAAATTTAACAGATCATCAGGTTGGACACTAATGTACTGTTTATAGCAATAATTATGCAAGTAAACCAAATTTGAAAGAAAAAGGAAAGGAGGTATTACGACGCTGATGTGGCGATTTTTACTTACAGGGCCCCACAAAAAAAATGCCACGGGCCCCAGATAGTATAGTTACGCCACTGGCTAGCAGATAGGTAATAAATAATGATGAAATCGATAATCCGCTAGGAAAATAATCGGCACGATGATGTTATTTTATTATTACAAGAATCTTGAAAACTAGGTTGATGCGCAGTTTAAGAAATTAGATCCGCAACATGTGACAATTATTACCCAAGACACGTACACATCTGGTAATTTCGTACATTATAAGCTTCTTAAATGAGGTTTTTCTCAGAGCCAGATTTTATTTTTAAACTTAATCGTCAGGTTTCTCACAGTATTCTAAGATCCTATTGCTGTGTTAAACATGTGCGTATGAAGGATTATTTTAAATATTACGCGTTACGGAGTGTGGCTTTGAAAGCACATATTCCCCCAAATAGGATAGGACACTAGCAAGTTCCTGTACATGAAACACAAACTGCTATTTTATTGGCAGTACCCCTGTCACTGAAAAACCTGTAAACACGGTCGAACCTCGGGACACTCTTGTGTCTCCTCGACTTTGGCAATCTGTTATTTAGACGCTGGGCGCTATAAATCTTTTACATCTCTCATATTCGGTAAGTAGGTCCATATTACCCCCAAATGGGGCTTGTAGGTAACCAATTAGCGCTCTAGGGTAAGAATGTAGCTAGAAACACAACATCTAATCATCATACTGGCAATAGAGATCATGCATTCAGCCCAATGACAAAAGAGGCTTCGCTATTCAGCCTTGTCTTCGTATGAGTATAATAGTCATCAATTTTAAATATCGAACGGCAAAGCTCAATATCGTTCTTGAAAAAAATAAATAAAAAAATATAAAATATATAATTATAAAATGTTTTATTCTTGTAATGCCGGTTTTTTTCTACTTACCTCACAATCGAGATATAAAGCAGAGTAGAGCTCGGGTGTAAGCATCAATTGCACCCTCGAACTATAATAGGCGGCCTCGCTGCGCTCGGGCTGCAATTGATGCCTTACAGCCCTCGGCTACTAAAAATTATCTCCAAAGACTTGACTATGGGTCGCGGGACTATCTTTTGTGGATTATTAAAGAAACACCGTGGATTTTAGTCAGACTGACAACCCCCCCCCCCCCCCCCGTCTCACCCTGGGCGGGGAGGATTCATTTGATGTTTTTTTTTTAATAAAACGATTTGATGATGCTAGTATTGACAAAGTGATCCAGTTATAATGAAAGTGTATTCGATTGAGAATCAAAATGAGTCATATAGACGAACCGAGGCACAAGTTCCACACCTTACGTCAAGTAACAGACATAGAACGAGGAACTTCTTGCATCTTGTAGGTAAACAATTTTATATTGTGATTTGTGACCAGTTTTTAATTAGTCTACATCAGTCCGGCAGTTTCTATCGCAGTCTAGCTAGTCAGTCTTTCTCAAAGTGACGATGATGATGACTAAGCTAGACGTTTTCAGGGCGAGGCACAAGTAGAAAACATACCTACATACATAATAAGAGTTCTTAGCTATCAAGTATTTTTATATAAACAATGCAAATTAAAAAATATATCAGCAAAAATCTTTAAATTGGTTCAGATCCTACATTTTGAATTGAAGATTTTTGAGTCTGAATAAAAATGACGCTAAAGAACTTGCGAAAAAGTGAGCAAAGTAAATAAGTTTGAGAAACTGTGCGATATTGGTGACTCTTGTTTACAAATACATTGATCTAAATTGCTGCAAGTCCATACAATGTAAAGCAACGCATGAATGCGAAAATGTAACTTTAACCTCTGATAACAAGTCAATCTACATAATAATATATTGAAGGCAAAAGGCTATTTAAGTAACGTATGCGATCATCATAGTTTTTAGTTATTTTCCTAGGCATGTTTATTTTAATTTGT
Organism: Agrotis clavis; assembly: GCA_954870645.1. Lineage (NCBI taxonomy): Eukaryota > Metazoa > Arthropoda > Insecta > Lepidoptera > Noctuidae > Agrotis > Agrotis clavis. Next base: position 11,608,542 of record OX940929.1, on the reverse strand, counting down.
GATTTTGTGAAGGAAGAATCTAATAGTAATTCGTCATTCTTTGTTTAGGGGGTTCACCAGGAATAACGAGGAAAATTACTATTTCTATTATTATAATTTCTTTGTAACTTAGATTGAAAACATCTATCGAATAACAATACCACCGCAGAGTAATCATTTCTATTTATTAACTGTAGAATATGTAAAAGTAGGTATAGAGGAAAATAAATAGAGAAAATGAAGCAAAGTGCCATTGTACGGATGGCGCAGAGGCCGCGCGGGCGACCGTCATCTGCTGCGCTGCTTGGCCTGCTTGTTGCGGGTTTGATTCCCACACGGTACAAATATTTGTACGATCTACAAGTACTTATTTTAGGTGGCTGTTTCTGTTTGTGTGTGTGGGTTTCAATATTAGAAGACGCGCCCCCTTTAAAATTAAAGTTGTCCGGTCTTTCCACCCAAATGTCCGGCTAAACTGACGGCAAACCTAATTCCGGGCCAGGCTGTAAAATGTTTGTAAACGGACCCACGATACAAAAGAAATCCCGGTGTGGGGCAACGGTTCTATAAGAAAAAGAAAAGAATGGGGGGCAGCCAACAGTGATAATAAATTCATTACAATAGGCCTGAATTACAAAAATTATGGCTGTTTTTGTCCATACTTACTAGCTAGTTAGACACATGCTTGTTTATAGTTCTAAAATTTTATTTACAGGGTCATTGTTTCATACGCAGCCATAGTACAATAATTCAATTATATTCAAAACTTCAATAAACACGTGGTTTCTATTCCTGTCACCTTCAAATCAGGCATAAAATTATTCTAAATATCTGAATTGGATACTTATGGGATATTTTTGAATGTCAATAATGTTTGAATTTGCATTCATATTGCGAACATTGAGTACCTAAACGACATGGGTTTTGCATATAAGTATTTTACATACATAGGGACTTTTTTGTTAGTCTATTTAAAGACTGAGTTGTTTGTTACATACCAAAGTATCTGCGAGCATTTTATCACGACTCAACCACGAAGTGTTGAACATGGCCGTCAAAATTATTGCTTTGGTAATAAACGACTTCAGCCTGAGGCTAAGAAATATTTGCCAAAATTCTCATCTTATAGATATCATCGAGTTAGCATCTTCAATCATCAAGTGGAGTTAGCATATTAATATATCGAAGCATTTACACCTTGAAGATACTCTATCGTTAGATATATGGATAACCGTTTTTGTTTGGTGCTAAAATCAACATAATTAAAGTCCTACCGCCCGAAGCGGTAAAGCCTGTCAAACTCTTACTAATTAAAAATCCACCCTGTACTTTAGTTGCCTTTTTGCTTTCCAAGGACAAAGATATCTTTACGGGAGTGACCTACAAGGGTTTCTTTGGGGATAAAACAATCAATGGCTTCGGTTTTTCTTTATTTACATTTTTAAACCGCTAAGCATAAGTCTTACATTCACTGAAAGACAACAAAGCGTAATACACTTATTCGAAATTGTATTGTGAGAGAGTAGACATTTTTCCTTTCATTATGAAATTGAATACAAAGGAAAGATTTTCGGTAAACGAGTCAACTTTCGTGCCTTATAAAAAAAAATTGTTATCGCACAATTGTTATTGTTAAAAAAAAATTGTTATTGTTAAAAATTATTATTATGTGGTACTGGAAAATCTAATTGTTATTATGTGGTACTGTTATTGCCGTGGGGCGCCGGCTTAGAATTGCGCTCCCCCAAATCATCCCGTGGGTGTCGTAAGAGGCGACTAAGGGACAAACCCGAGGTCGGGCAGCAGCGTCCTCCGTGTACTGCACATCCTCACTGCGATCGCCAACCCGCCTGCCAAGCGTGGCGATTAAGGCAAATTACCCCCTAATGAAAACCACAGAAACCAGGCCCCCAGTCCCCGGCAGTTCCGCTATCCCTGGCGCGGGTAGCGGTCAAGGTAACGGCGGAGCAGGGGGTGCTAAGAATCTCCGGAAGAGATCCGGCTACCCACCCCCACGACGACTGGCCCTGGTAACACACAACATACGCACATTGAGGACTGACGAAAAGATCTGCGAGCTGGAAGAGGAGCTGAGCAAGTTACACTGGGACATTATGGGGTTATGCGAAGTCCGTAGAGAGGGGGAGGACACCGTAACCCTAAAGTCTGGTAACTTGCTATACTACCGGGAGGGCGACCAACAGTCCCAAGGTGGTGTCGGGTTTCTCGTTCACAAGTCCCTCGTAAACAATATAATAACCATCGACAGTGTGTCGAGCAGGGTGGTATACCTAATACTCAGAATATCCAAAAGATATTCGCTGAAGGTCATTCAGGTATACGCACCGACCTCGTCACACTCCGATGATGAAGTGGAGACTATGTATGAGGACGTAAGTAGGGCCATACATAGCTCCAAAACCCACTTCACTGTTGTTATGGGGGACTTTAACGCAAAGTTGGGCAAGAAAAGCGGTGATGAGTTGAGAGTGGGGCAATTTGGATATGGGCAACGGAACCCTAGGGGACAGAGGCTGGCCGACTTTCTGGAGAAAGAGGAACTCTTCATGATGAACTCTTTCTTCCAGAAGCCGCCTCACAGGAAATGGACCTGGCTGAGTCCCGATGGTTTCACGAGAAACGAGATAGACTTCTTCATGACCGACAAGAAACGGATATTCAGTGATGTCTCTGTGATCAACAGGGTAAAAACCGGTAGCGATCACCGAATCGTAAGAGGCTCGCTGAATATCAATGTTAAACTTGAAAGGTCCAGCCTGATGAAGTCTACGCTCCGACCTACTCGGCCCCATATTCAAAACCCCGAAAGCTTTCAACTCGAGCTCTCTAATCGCTTTGCTTGCCTTGAGAACTTAGTGTCAGTGGACGAGATCAACGACGGGCTAGTGGAAACTGTCCGCACGGTAGGGTCTAAGTTTTTTAGACCCTGCCGTAAAGATAGACCTCAGAAATTGACCGAGCAAACCTTAAACCTCATGGCTGAACGACGTTTGCTACAGTTGCAGTCTTCCGATGACGCGAAGTCATATAGGCAGCTCAATAGACGTATATCTAAGTCCTTGCGACACGATCTGCGTCTCTTTAATACGAATCGTGTTAAAGAGATCATACAGCGAAACCAAGGCTCTAAAGTGTTCGCAAAGGACAAGTCTATTGGGCAGAGCCAGATGACAAAGCTGAAACGGGAGGATGGCAGCATAGCGTCGACCAAAGCAGAGGTTTTAGGCGAGATCGAGAGGTTCTATGGACAGTTATACACTTCGGTCGCAAAGCCCGTTGACAGCTTGGTAGGAGATCCAAGAGTCAAGCTGTCACGACATTATACCGAAGATATCCCGGACATCAGTCTGTACGAGATTAGGATGGCCCTGAAGCAGCTTAAGAACAACAAGGCGCCGGGCGAGGACGGAATCACTTCAGAGCTTCTGAGAGCGGGTGGAACACCGGTACTTAAAGTCCTCCAGAAACTCTTTAATTCCGTCCTCTCCGAGGGCAAAACGCCTGAACCAACTTCGAGAAAGAGGTCAACCGCCGAATCCAACTCGGTTGGGCAGCGTTCGGGAAACTACGCAATGTCTTTTCGTCCGACATACCTCAGTGCCTCAAGACGAAAGTCTTCAACCAATGTGTGTTACCAGTGATGAGTTACGGCACCGAAACGTGGTCTTTCACTGTCGGCCTCATCTCAAAGCTCAAAGTCGCTCAACGAGCTATGGAGAGGGCTATGCTAGGTGTTTCTCTACGTGATCGAATCCGAAATGAGGAGATCCGTAGACGAACTAAAGTCACCGATATAGCCCACTGGATTAGCAAGCTGAAGTGGCAATGGGCAGGCCATATTGCTCGCAGAGCAAATGGCCGATGGGGTCGAAAAGTACTAGAGTGGAGACCACGGACTAGCAAGCGCAGCGTAGGACGTCCACCAGCAAGGTGGACAGACGACCTTATAAAGGTCGCCGGTAGACGCTGGATGCAGGTCGCTTCCAACCGGTATCTGTGGAGATCAAAAGGGGAGGCCTATGTTCAGCAGTGGACGTCCTATGGCTGAGATGATGACTGGAAAATCTGATCGGGAACAGTTTGTACGGACTAAAATTGCAAAAAAATAATACTCAATCAGTTTAGCAGCTTGTAAATCTCAACCTGTAGGTGTCAACAATTAAGTAAATTATTTTAATCGCTATTAACATCTCCATTCATGCATAGACAAGTAATTGTTTTAGAATCAAAGAATGCTTTGTACCCTGAGAACTGCAGTGCCCATGACCTGACCCGGGACTTGAACCTAAACAATGAAGGCATTGCTATCGGTGGGTCATTAACATTCAAAATTAACGATACACAGATTAGTTTTTAATTTGATATTAATTAGCATGTAATCACACTATGACCGTATAAATTATGTCATTTTAGTTGCACAAAGAGAACAAAATCAGGTTTTTCTTGATATCAACCTCGTTATTTATTTCAATGATTTATTATACCAGTATAAAAAAAAATACTTGTAGGTTTTCTTAAATATACATAACATATAAAATACACGATTAAAGACAAAAAAATAGGCATTTAATGATGATTTATTAAGCATAAAGTTGGCGATTTAAAAAACAATCGGTTAATGGAACATGAGTAGTTTATATTGTACACCTATACATATAATCAATACATTTTTTTGAAACAGGTCCTGTGTACTACAGTACTTACGTAGACGTTTTAATTATATGTTACGATACCATTAATTAATCGATCTCGTAAACGAGATCAGATTGTGTCTCATATATTATCTGGTTTTACTTTTCAATACGCTGAGATTCTTCATATTTTTTGTTACACAACTAACACACAGGGTTATTTGTAAAACATTAACAACCTGTCATGAAATCAAGCCTGAAAAAAAAAATTGCTGTTTGTTTCATACTTTGTCAACGGAAAAATATTTCATATTGTATGAAACACCTGATTTTTATACATAATAATATATCAGGGTTTTTGTGGAAAGAAAAATTCGAAGGCCGATATAGAACAAATTCCAATGATTCGGACAGGAAACATCTTTAAATATTTCAGGTTATAAATACGTAGGGTTTATCCCGGTAGTATATCTTCCCTATTCATCATAATATGGGGTGCTAAGACAGGAAACCTCCACGTGCGCCCGTGGACTGGAGTTCCCTCTCGGATACGTCCGGGGGGAAGACCAGTTTTTCGGGCCGGTGCACCCTGGGATGCGGGCAAAAACTCTTCTTTAGGCACTGTGTGCCTAAGGGGTCTCTTTGCCCGTATGCGAATAGCCTGTCGTGTGGACGCTCCAACGTGTGTCCCTCTGATCAGCAGAGGGCACAGCGGCGGAGCGGGCTTGCGGACGGTGAGTAGTGGGTAGCTCGCCGTCCGACCAAGGACCAAGCCCGGGTCGGAGGCGCGTCGTGTTTCGCGCCAAATGCCTGCTGGGGTCGCGGCTTTTTCTTAACCCAGGATACCGTGGCCCCGGAACGTAAAGGGCATCCGAAGGAACACGGGTGGATTTAGTCAGAGTCTGACAGTCCCTTCCGTCCCACCGAGGGCGGGAGGACTCATTTGATGATTTTACCACCTTAAAAAAAAAAAAATTCATCATAATATCATCTTCCATAATTTTTGAGTGTTGCGAGCGAAGCCACTGGCAACAACTACTCTCTCTCATGGCGCAAAAAGTCATAAAAAACTAAGTTAAACTGTATTATACATGTTCAGGAAGATTTATCAATAAATGAATTATGTATTGTTGTCAAGAAAACTCTACACAAGTAGATCTGCAGATAATTGTTATTTTATACAGCGATATCCTGTTTACAAAATAATATTTCATAATGTCTACATTGTTTTCCTATACTTACTTTTGAATTAAGTCTCCCTGAAGCAATCAGAAAATATCTTCCTACTACTTTAAAAACAAACTCCTGGTCCTCAAACGCCAAGACTGTCTTGGTAACCCACGAAGAAGATATCACAAGATCGAAGACCTGGAATAAAGAAATCAGAGATTATAACATAAAATAAACATCACACAGAGGATATACAGAGGTGTACGTAATAAACATTTGCATTTGCCAGTTATGATTTTCATATGTATGTACTATGTAATAATGACGAGCCTATTGCTATTAGTCGAGCACAAATCCTTAATGTCCTCCGTTGCTGATACTAAGATATTCCAAATGGAAAATCTCGAAAACAGTTTGCCCGACCTGTGAAACACCCCGTGTTCAGTGATCGCTCTTGAAAACCACGACGCAGTCAAACCAGGATTCTTGAAATAAATTGAAGAAACGTCCAGAAGTCATTGCAGAGAAGAGCTAGTCCGCGCCACCGCACTTATGACATGCAGAATTTAATTCGAGGTACAATTTTTTTTGGTTTATGCCTAAAAAGCCCAATTCTCAAAATGGCAACCTAGTCGCAAAAGGACAAGTTCTCAAAATGGTAAATTCTCTAAACGCCTAATTCTCAAAATAGCCAATTCTCTGAAACCCTAATTCGCAATATGGCAAAAGAACTATAGTTATTTTCATCCCCCCATCTCGGTAAGACTATTTTTGCTCTTCGATAGGTACCTAGGTATCTGAGCGCAAAAGCCGTTTTACTCCTTTAAAGGATAAAGTAAATTGAATTTATTTTGAACATCGTGCACACCCCCCACAGGCCAGTTTTTGGGTGGGCGAGATCTCCCCTAACCCGCAGTAAGTTTGTGAATTCGAAACATCACTAAACCTTTTGACGTCTACCTCTATGGTGCTCTATAGTAAAGTATCATACAAACTTTTTTATTTTGTTAAAATCTCAGACTCGGAACCTTCTTGACTCAGGACTAACAGAAAATTAGAATCCTGAGCGGCAGCGGCAAAATCAAAAGAACACGAGGTGAAAAATCTTTGCACTCGAGTGCAACACGTAACTTTTCATCCCACCTCAGCGAGGAAATGACTAAATGCAAAAAAACACATGTACAATCACTAGATATACAATAAATACAGATACTTTTATATGTTATACTTGTCCTTTTGCGACTAGGTTGCCATTTTGCGAATTAGGCTATTTTCGCCTAATCCATTTTTTTTTAAATACAATTTGATGGAATCAAACTACTGTCTGACTTGAGCCGTGGCGCGGACTATAAAGCTTTTGTTAACCTTTTCTGTCCCTCTTCAAGACAAAGACAAAAAATAAACTGGTACACCCATTGCTAAATAACCTACTTTAAAAAAACTTGTCATAGATTTATAGCCTTTTTTGTTGAATGTTGAACAAATGTTAGTCCATGAATTTATTTAATGGCCGCAATTTGTCTTAAAATTAGCGTGCCTAGCCTGTGTGACTCGAAAAACATCCCACGGGAACCAAATACGGGATAAACATGATAACGACCTACCTATGTGCTATCCCTATATCACTTTGTCATCAGTATACTAGCTAAACTATAAACTATCTCTGAACCAAATTTCACCATAGGCGCTTGCATGACTTCACTTTTTTGTGACGTAAAGTACACGGGTACTCTGACGATGAAAAAAATTCCTCATTCGTACACTAGAGGCGCGTTTTTCAGATTCCATTCAATGAATGCTGTAAATACTTTATAATAAAATACGGAAATCTTGTGCTAATGCCTTCGTTCACACGCTCTGCCATTATTGAGTAACAAACATCCATCATCTATTAAAACTTTCGCATATTTAATTTTTTTTTAGGAAAGAATTTACCTATTAAATGATGAGATTTAGCTGAGAAATAGAAGAAAAACCCATTAGAAGGAAAACCGTTACTATTGTATTATTCAAACCGCAGATACAGGTAAATATTTGTATTTAATGTTTTTATTTTATGGGCGCAAGTTACTTGTCTATTAAGTAAACTAAATTGAATCATAACGTGGCGAATTTTAAGGTTACCACGAGCTCATAAATTAGTTATATTATTATCAATTTAATTATCTGATTTATAAGTACGTAGGCGTAGTTCGCATTTGTTAAGGCGCTGGTACACTGGCCACATTTGGCAACTTTGATTCCTTTTCTACTTAATATTTATTCCAATTCACATTTCTACTTAATGTTTTAGGATTTTTTATCAGCTTGTATCCTTAACTAATATTATAAATCGGAAAGGCAGTTTTTTATTGCTTGCTACGCTTTCACTCCTAAACAGATAAGTGAAATGATTTTGATAAGTGGGAACCCTGAAGACGCTAAGGAGAGCATTACTTAAATTGTCAAGTCTATTTACCTTGAGCATCTTCCTCGTTTGAGCATTGAGCATGTCTCTTGTTCGTATTTAAATATTACTCTATAAAATAACTAAGATTTAATTCACCAAGTTTAGATCTAGCTATCTTTGTATCTACTACGGCTAAGATTTGGGATTGTTTACAGCACACAAGCTCTAATTTTTATAATACTTAGCTTTAACGTTAATCAGGGCACAGATAATATAATACTAGCGTAGTCAGGGTGTGCCTTTGACAAGGACGTTGAATACTTATGGTAGCAGTTCTTAATTTGTACTTAGAGATAAGGTGCTTAAAACACGGCCTTCATCAATGCGCGACTAGGTGAAGTCTCGAACGTGTGTACCAAACTTGTGACAGATTCAGTAGACAGTCCAGAAAATTATTTCTCAGATGTCATTATGTCATGGAACAATCTTTACCTTTTGATATTTCGTAAGAGGCATTCGTTGAAGCAGTATCAAATCGGTAGAAATATTGAAAACTTTTTCAAAAAAAATGTAACCGCCTTCAAAAACAACCACAAAAAAGTGTAAAATAATCTACAAAATAACTTTTCTTTCGGAAGTCGGTGCCTGGGTTTTTTTTTTTTCATTGTCTTTTTAGCCACCGACTTCCGAAAGAAAAGTTATTTTGTAGATTATTTTACACTTTTTTGTGGTTGTTTTTGAAGGCGGTTACATTTTTTTTGAAAAAGTTTTTATTTTACTCTTTTTAGTTTAAATATCCAATCCGGATTCTTGTCAAGAACATCATTATTTTACATGTGCACTAGAACTTTGTAATCCTTCGCACCGGTAATTACATCGCTCATTATGTACACAATCTATACATATAATAAAACTGTAGAAAAGTAATTTTTGTACATTAAAAAAAAACTCAAAAAATAAAGCCAGTTTATTAAAGGACAACCAATAGAACCCATTTCTAGCATTTTTAGAATTTTTGTCTGTTTGTCTGTTTGTCTGTTTGTATGTTTATTTGTTCGGGCATCACTTAAAATGTACGAAAGCTCTGTAGATAACTTTAATACACAACGACTGACCGTACCTTGAAGTAACGTTTAGTTTTTGTTTCATCGGAATCGGTTCAGTCTATCAAAAGATATTTGAATTTAAAGTGTTCCAGAAGTAAAATTACGGTCAGTTCACACCGAGACGCGTAGGTCAGTAGCGCGATCTAGCTTCGAATGGAAAAACTACTTATTCAATTAATAAACTTAAACATAATTATTTCAACGCACGGCAGATGGCGTTTTATTTAAGAAAACCTGGATTGAGGTAACATTTATGTACGGTATTTTGTTTCATCGTAATCAATTCAATTGAGAGCAGTGGTGGCCCAGTGGTATCGGTCCCGACTTACGAGTTGTAGGTCGTGGGTTCGAACCCCGCCAGGCGCATTACTTTGCGTAATTTATTTCATCACCACTGCTCTCAAAACGGTGAAGGAAAACATCGTGAGGAAACCGGCATGTCCTAGAACCAAAAATTCGAAGACATGTGATATCTGCCAACCCGCACTGGGCCCGCGTGGTGGATTATGGCCCACTCCCTCTCACAGAGAGGAGGCCTGTGTCCCAGCAGTGGGAACATTATAGGCTGATGATGATGATGAATCATTTCACCCGAAATTAATTAAAGCGATTTAAAGGAATCGAACATAATGGAATGGAATACACTGGACTGGACTGGAATGGAATGGAATGGACTGGACTGGACTGGAATGGAGTGGAGTGGAGGAATGGACCGGAATGGAATGGAATGGAATGGAATGGAATGGAATGGAGTGGAGTGGAGTGGAGTGGAGTGGAGTGGAGTGGAGTGGAGTAGAGTGGAGTGGAGTGGAGTGGAGTGGAGTAGAGTGGAGTGGAGTGGAGTGGAGGAATGGAATGGAATGGAGTGGAGTGGAGTGGAGTGGAGTGAAGTGGAGTGTAGTGGACTGAAAAGGAGTGGAGTTGACTGGAGTGAACTGGACTGGAGTGGAATGGAGTGGAGCGGGTGGAGTTGAGTGGAGAGGGTGAAGTAGTGTAGAGCGGGTGGAGTGGAGTGGAGCGGGTGGAGTGGTGTGGAGCGGGTAGAGTGGAGTGGAGCGGGTGGAGGGGAGTGGAGTGGGTGGAGTGGAGTGGAGCGGGTGGAGTGGAGTGCAGCGGGTGGAGTGGAGAGGAGGGGGTGGAGTGGAGTGGAGCGGGTGGAGTGGAGTGGAGCGGGTGGAGTGGAGTGGAGCGGGTGGAGTGGAGGGGAGCGGGTGGAGTGGAGGGGAGCGGGTGGAGTGGAGGGGAGCGGGTGGAGTGGAGGGGAGCGGGTGGAGTGGAGGGGAGCGGGTGGAGTTGAGGGGAGCGGTTGGAGTGGAGCGGGTGGAGTGGAGTGGAGCGGGTGGAGTGGAGTGGAGCGCGTGGAGTGGAGGGGAGCGGGTGGAGTGGAGTGGAGCGGGTGGAGTGGAGTGGAGCGGGTGGAGTGGAGTGGAGCGGTTGGAGTGGAGTGGAGTGGGAGGAGTGGAGTGGAGCGGGTGGAGTGGTGGGGAGCGGGTGGAGTGGAGTGGAGTGGAGCGGGTGGAGTGGAGTGGACAAGTTTATAAAATTGTTCCAGCAACCTTTTCAAAATCTAAATCTTACCTACATAATAATATAAGCTGAGCCCAAATCCTTATTTTTAGGGTTCCGTAGTCAACAAGGAACCCTTATAGTTTCGCCATGTCCGTCCGTCCGTCCGTCCGTCCGTCCGTCCGTCCGTCCGTCTGTCCGCAGTTTAGCTCAGAGACGCACAGTACTAGAGAGCTGTAATTTGGTGTAAATATACGGATTTGTTGTGCCGAAAAAGTGGTAAAATAAAATCTCGTAAAATATTTTTTTTTAGGGTACCTCCTGTACACGTAAAGAGGGGATGTTTTTTTTTTTCTCGCGTACCCCTTAGTGTGGGGTATCATTAAATAGGTCTTTAAAAAATATTGATAGTTTCCATTAACAATTTTTTGATAAAAAAATTGGTTTGTGAAATATTAAGCTTTAAAGTGCTAAATTTTGCTCGACTCGAGTGTCCCCCCCCTCTACCAGCTAAACGGTTATGTTTGGGGGTGTGAAAAAATTCACAATAGTAGTATATATAACGAAGTTTAAAAGAAAATTATCATGACTAAGTAGGCTTTACAACTTTACGAGTAATAGTCGACCAACTTATAAAATGTACTTGGATAACATATTTTCCTAAACAAAATGTATCGGAGAACATGCTCTTCAACTGCAAATGTAAGTTTGTCAACTTTATTTTTACAGCTGTAATAGGTACGTTTTTACGGTATGTTTTTTGGGGATAGGTAGGTTTTTATTGTCAACTATTTTTAACTTACTTCAAAAAAAGGGGGAGGTTCTAAATTCGTCGTAATCTTTTTTTTATGTATTTTCCCCGATTTCTCAAAGACTCCTTGGACCGATTTAGAAAATTCTTCTTTTTTAAATTAAATTCAGCGAATCAGTTTAGTTAATTCGCATAAGTATTTTGATGGGCAACTACGGAACCCTACACTGTGCGTGGCCCGACACGCACTTGGCCGGTTTTTTTGTTAATCTTTTTGTATGTCCGTTGTAGGTAAGTAGTACATGTTTCTTTGACAAAAAATCTAAGAATTTTATTTGTTTTGGAGTTTTTTAACTCTTTTTGTCGCTTTACGTTCACGCGCGCTGAAATTGGATTTAGAGTAGGTTCCATCAATTTTTTTTTCCATACCAACATTAATTTAATTCATTAAACAATATCGAATTCAAATCGATATACAAACTACTCTAATCCAATAGCAATTGAATGGTACTGCCTTTGAACAACAGAGGGCGTTTATTACAAACACGTTAAATATTCTTGAATTCGAAATACAGGGTTTATAAATGAAAAACGTGGCGATAATTAAACGCTTCGCACTAAAAAATTCATTGTTAAATTCCGACATCCACGCGAACGAAGTCGCGGGCACAGCTAGTAAGATAATAAAATTCCATATCTCAAAAAACTACAGAACCGATTTTGATGAAACTAATAAACTAAATAAAACTATTCCCTAAGTTTAATGATACCTAGAACAACATAATAAGAATTACTTAAATCGGACTGGTAGTTCCAGAGATATGCGAACACAAACTAAATCAATCGACGCCTACTCCTTACTGTTAAGGAGTTGTACCTTCCATCATCAGCTCACCTGAGATGATGATTATCAGATGCAAATACTTGAACAGCTTTAGAAAATATATGAAATTGGTACTATGTGCCTATAAAATTTGAAGGTTGCCCTCGATTTCCCTGGGATCCCATCATCAGATCCTGACCTGATAATCATGGGACCACTTGTGAACTAACCCTTTCAAACAAAAGAAAAATTTTCCAAATCGGTCCTGGCGTCTTCGAGAAATCGGGGAACACATATAATAAAAAAAGATTCCGACGAATTGAGAACCTCCTCCTTTTTTTGAAGTCGGTTAAAAAATCAATAGGTTCAAGATTTAAACCTAAGTTTTAGACGTAAATTAATAACATTATATATTTAAATCTTTAACTGTAGAAAAATATTTACTTGGGTACGCACCAGCCCACAAACAATTTATGTTAATTTACCCATGTGTGCACGTGAATGGTACACATCAAAAACAAATACTTTAAAGGCTGCGCAAAAACCTTACGCGAGGAATGTTTAATTCAAAACATATTATTAACAAGTTGTAAATGTTTAGGCAGTCAAGCATAACCAGATGTGACTAGAGTTCATTCATAGAATAATACGCACCTAAGTCGTACGTAACCTATATCTACCTACTAACGGGTACCTATAACCGCATCATGAGGTAACGTTTACCAACAAAGTACACAACTACAAAATAAATGCCATTCTTATGAGTAACAAATAGAATATTCCATTGTGGTTTTGAAATAACAAACATATCTATGGGGATCATTGTTTGATAGTGGTGCTGGCTTTTCATTACTTCCCGTCGGCTTTGGTGGGTAGAGTGCATAAAACAATTAAAAAAAAAACGAGCGAGCTTATAGGTAGTCGCAATATCCGACACTTCACCTTGATATTAAGCATTAGATACCTTATTGATAATAACCTTTAGAAACCTTGATAATAAACATTAGATACCTTGATAATAAACATTAGATACGACTCTGAGACAAATAGGACTTATCCACAGGCAGACCTCGGCAAATGAGTTGTTGAACCTTGCTCAACCATAAAAAAACAGAGCTTGGCAAGAGTTGTTACCATTTGACGGCTCACTCTACTACCGCGCGCTCATTGGGCAAATCAATTAGGGCGCGCTTCCGTGTTCACATCACACTTCCGTTACCTATTTTTAAATAAAAATAGGAAAAATGATACACTTAAAAAGTAATAGGTAATTCTTAGAATTCGTCACACACGTAATCATCAGGATTGAAAAAACAGTACATTTTACTTCTGCCAAACTGCAGAGCAGTTTGTTGGCAGACGCAGCTCCCACGATACACTATATTAACGTATGTACATTGTACGTTCACTTTTCCATTAACATATAAAACTTACGAAAAGAATATGACCGCAACTGGCAACCAAAATTACTGCAAAATATTTTTACCAAACAACCGTGTCCATCAGCTCATCGTTTATCTAATAGTTCTTATTTTTTTTAGATAGTTACGCAAATATATTTTGATTATATTGATAGCCAATACAGGAAACAAAATATACCCGTATAAATGCAAATTCTACCAAAAACCTTAATGTCTAAGTACTCGTAGTTGATGATTGTGCTTTACGTGCACCTCTATTGTTTGTATGGCTGGAACCTGAAAAAAGTTATCTATGGACGAATTCTTTATTGCAGGAGGGTATTGTTGTATTTAATCACATTTTAGTTGGTGTTTAGCGGGAAGGAACGACAGTAAGTTCTTTATTGCAGGAGGGTATTGTTGTATTTAATCACATTTCAGTTGGTGTTTAGCGGGAAGGAACGACAGTAAGTTCTTTATTGCAGGAGGGTATTGTTGTATTTAATCACATTTCAGTTGGTGTTTAGCGGGAAGGAACAACAGTAAGCTCCTGAATATAGACCGGGTCCACATGGGCCATAAAAGCTAAAGGGTCTTATGAATAAAATTTAAGACTCACAAGCCGACGCCGACGTAATCATTCTACCGTACAAAATACGGCATTGATAAACAACGGAAATTAACAATCACTGTTTGACGTTCAAAAGGTTAACTTATCCAGCTTTTAACAAAACCCTTTCGAATTGGTTCAGATACTAAACTTATTACAATAAGACCGATTATTGTAGATAAAGGGCGCAACGGCCATTGATTCGACAGCAACCTTATTATTCATTTCCTATTCACATTATTAAAACACTTCTGGTCAAGATAAGCGATTTTAATGTAGTACCTTTAACTAATAAAACCTTTTGTATAAGTAGGTACCTAGGTAGATAACTAATTAGGCAAGGTCAACTCGGCGAAGACCGTCTGGCGGGTAGGACCGTACAATAAGCAATACAACAAGGTCTGAATAACCACAGGAAGACAACCCGAACTACAAAAAATTAAGTTTTAACAGTTTAAATGAACCATTTTTACCCGACTGCGCCAGGAGGGTTATGTTTTCGAGGGCATGTATGTATGTATATTTCTTTGGCACGCTCTGCAGCCTAAACGGCTTGATGGATTTTAACTTGAGAGGGTGTCGTTAGATTCGTCTTAAACGTGAGAGTGTCACTGGGTACATAAAACTGGTCAAGTGCGAGTCGAACTCGCGTGCAAAGGGTTCCGAACTAAAAATGTTTTTTTTTAAATATCTCACATTCTATCAAGTGGGGTATCAAATTAAAGGATTTTAAAAATGGTTTACCAAAATATATATAACTCATATGTTTCAATTTAATTTGGACTGATAAATGCTAACAAAAACTAAAAATAGTAAAATAAAATAAATATTAAAAAAACAAAAAACCCGACTGCGTAAAAAAACTAAAAAGAAAGAAACAAGCCCAGTAGTTTAGAATTCACTCATTCACACTCACAGTCGGGGCCCCTTGGGAAGATTTGATTGGTATAATTTGAATGGGCCCCGACTGTGAGTGTGAATGAGTGAATTCTAAACTACTGGGCTTGTTTCTTTCTTTTTAGTTTTTTTTACGCAGTCGGGTTATTTTTTTTTTTTTTAATATTTATTTATTTAATTGCTGTCGTTATTCAGACTATGCTTAGGTATTGCTTATTGTACGGTCCTACCCTACCCGCTAGAGTCTAGACGGTCTTCGCCGAGTTGACTATATGTAAGTACCTACTTACGGCCGGCAAATCGTTGTGACGCAAGGAAAAACTGTGGGCATTTCCTTATAATGCTTTTCAGGTCGTAATCACTTTAATGTCCATTTCCCCAGATACCTATACTTACATAGATGATATGTATAGCTAGCAATACTTACCTGTACACTATATATACTCTCGTATTATAAAAAAAGTAATAGGTTTGTGGATTTCAAACAGGTACCTACCTATCGTGCAATATAAAATCCTACCTAGTTTTCAGCATCAATTGTAGGTAATCCTGTAAGATGAAAAGCCAACATCTACATTGAAAAAGGCTGGACTGGACAAAAGATAACCTTCACGGGCTTCAATATTGCGCATAGAGTTTGTATTCTATATATCCGTGTCGGCGATGTGGGTCTTAACCGACACAAAGGTGTAGGGAGGCTATGCACCTCTTCGACCAACGTTCTTTACCTACCAGAAGAGCAATCAGTACTTACTTACTCATCATCAAAATTAAGGCTACCTAATAATACTGCTATCATGGCAAGGAACACTTTCAGGAGAAAAGTTTTGCTGAATATTATCTTTTTAATGAAATATCTGGTGCAATCCGTTCACGTTCAATCAACTTCGCTGAATATCCCATTATTGTTGATCCCTTTTTTAGGGTTCCGTAGTCAACAAGGAACCCTTATAGTTTCGCCATGTCCGTCCGTCCGTCCGTCCGTCCGTCCGTCCGTCCGTCTGTCCGCAGTTTAGCTCAGAGACGCACAGTACTAGAGAGCTGTAATTTGGTGTAAATATACGGATTTGTTGTGCCGAAAAAGTGGTAAAATAAAATCTCGTAAAATATTTTTTTTTAGGGTACCTCCTGTACACGTAAAGTGGGGTTTTTTTTTTTTTTTCTCGCGTACCCCTTAGTGTGGGGTATCATTAAATAGGTCTTTAAAAAATACTGATAGTTTCCATAAACAATTTTTTGATAAAAAGATTCGTTTGTGAAATATTAAGCTTTAAAGTGCTAAATTTTGCTCGACTCGAGTGTCCCCCCCTCTACCAGCTAAACGGTTATGTTTGGGGGTGTGAAAAAATTCACAATAGTAGTATATATAACGAAGTTTAAAAGAAAATTATCATGACTAAGTAGGCTTTACAACTTTACGAGTAATAGTCGACCAACTTATAAAATGTACTTGGATAACATATTTTCCTAAACAAAATGTATCGGAGAACATCTTCTTCAACTGCAAATGTAAGTTTGTCAACTTTATTTTTACAGCTTTAATAGGTATGTTTTTTAGGGATAGGTAGGTTTTTATCGTCAACTATTTTTAACTAACTTCAAAAAAAGGAGGAGGTTCTAAATTCGTCGTAATCTTTTTTTTTAATGTATTTTCCCCGATTTTTCAGACTCCTGGACCGATTTTGAAACTTCTTCTTTTTAAAATTAAATTCAGCGAATCAGTTTAGTTAGTTCGCATAAGTATTTTAATGGGCAACTACGGAACCCTACACTGTGCGTGGCCCGACACGCACTTGGCCGGTTTTTGAAATGTAAAAGAGGGCCGCTGACCGGCCTGCCCCTTTCTACAACTTTTCAAATATAGGTACGTATTATTGGCTCTCATCACGCCCCATCTACTAAAGTGACAAACACTGGGTTCCCCTTTCATCAAGCAGTTATGACCTTATTTTTAGGGTTCTGTAGTCAACAAGGAACCCTTATAGTTTCGCCATGTCCGTCCGTCCGTCCGTCCGTCCGTCTGTCCGCAGTTTAGCTCAGAGACGCCCAGTACTAGAAAGCTGTAATTTGGTGTAAATATACGGATTTGTTGTGCCGAAAAAGTGGTAAAATAAAATCTCGTAAAATATTTTTTTTTAGGGTACCTCCTGTACACGTAAAGTGGGGATGTTTTTTTTATTTATCGCGTACCCCTTAGTGTGGGGTATCATTAAATAGGTCTTTAAAAAATATTGATAGTTTCCATAAACAATTTTTTGATAAAAAGATTCGTTTGTGAAATATTAAGCTTTAAAGTGCTAATTTTTGCTCGACTCGAGTGTCCCCCCCTCTACCAGCTAAACGGTTATGTTTGGGGGTGTGAAAAAATTCACAATAGTAGTATATATAACGAAGTTTAAAGGAAAATTATCATGACTAAGTAGGCTTTACAAGTTTACGAGTAATAGTCGACCAACTTATAAAACGTACTTGGATAGCATATTTTCCTAAACAAAATGTATCGCAGAACATGTTCTTCAACTGCAAATGTAAGTTTGTAAACTTTATTTTTACAGCTATAATAGGTGGGTATGTTTTGGGGATAGGTAGGTTTTTATTGTCAACTATTTTTAACTAACTTCAAAAAAAGGAGGAGGTTCTCAATTCGTCGTAATCTTTTTTTTTATGTATTTTCCCCGATTTCTCAAAGACGCCTGGACCGATTTTGAAAATTCTTCTTTTTAAAATTAAATTCATCGAATCAGTTTAATTAGTTCGCATAAGTATTTTGATGGGCAACTACGGAACCCTACACTGTGCGTGGCCCGACACGCACTTTTTTTTTTTTTTTTTTTTTTTTTTTTTTTTTTTTTTTTTTTTTTTTTAGCGTGGTAAAATCATCAAATGAGTCCTCCAACCCCGGGCAGGGCGGGAGGGACTGTCAGACTTCTACTGACTAAAATCCACGGTGTCCTTCATAGCCTGTTAAGTTCCGGGGTTACGGTAAGGGAATAATCCCGCGACCCCGGCAGGCTTTGGCCCTCTGAGAGGGGGGCCCCGTCATTGTGCTGACGCTCTTTGAGGCGCGCGTGGGACACAACGCGCCGTCGACCCGGGCATGGTCCTTGGTCGGGCAGCGAGTTGCCCTTTACTCGCTGCCCGCATGCCCGCGCCTACGGTGGCCGGAGATCATCTAGCGACGTCCGTCGCCGTGGGCGCCTACCACTGCGGGGCCCGACACGCACTTGGCCGGTTTTTTCTTTTACAATATGTCAATACCTTTAACTACGCTACGGAAGGATTCAATTAATTGCATATCTCTCGATAATTACTGTGTACTAAGTTACAATTACATTATAGGGGCTTATTTAATAAGTTATTACACGTGACGACACAGTTTAGTGTTCTGTGTGCTTAGTGCGAGTTTTTTTACGGTTGAGAGTTCTCATCACGACCTTGCAGCGGGCCAATAGGAGCGCCAAACGCAGTTAAACGTTACTATCGCGTCAACGTAAAAAAAACTCGCACTAAGCACACTGATCACGTATTTAAGAAAATCTTGTACAATCGAACTAAATATTTACTGCTACTTACGTTTTATGTAGGCGGTCTGTATGTATATTTCTGCAGGTAACGCGTTGGTCTTGTGATTGCATGGGAAGATCGACTATCCCAGGTCACAAAAACTTACCTAACATTGAGTGAGTTTCCCAGTTGGCCGTACTTTTAGAGCATTAGGCATTATCTGAGTAGCTATGTACTAAGTTACTCAGTAAGTAATTATATTAGACGAGAAATAATATAGGTACTTACATAGAAGGTGAGAAGCCTAATCTCTCGTCTAAAAGTACGTTGCATTCCAAATTAAATAAATTAATTCCCTTAGGAGAAGGCGTTCATTTTTACAAAACCCCTTTCGTGGTTGCTGTTTTCCATACAGAATTTTCTCAGTGAAATTCCGTATGGAATACTTACCTGGGAATAGAAGACTGAATGGGTTGTTTCGGTCGACAATAGCAATTGCTTGCGATATCGGACTAACTGCGGGGTTACCAGCGCGCGACATGTTTTGTGAAAATCTTCGATTACTAGGTATGGTGAAAGTGAAGATAATTACGAGACTTAGGACTTTCATGAATATTTATTTGAAAAACAATAATTACCTACTTTATATGTTTTATAAAGCCCAGGTGAGGAGAATTCGGACTTTCGAGTATACCTAAGTATTAGTTTAATAAAATAATATAAGTTCTATTCCGTAGGACACACTTACTTGAACAATACTTACATGCCTAAAATAACAGACTCCGTAACAACTTAAATTGATTGACTTTGTCATAATGCATGGCAAATATTATTACTGTAGCTGCCGTTATACAGTTTATCAACATTGCTTATGGAAATTAGCCTGAGTGCATAGCGCCATAGGTGCTAATAGGTACCTACTCGCCTTATCAATAAAGCACTTAGCGAGATCAATACCGAGACATATTTTTCCGACGAAAGGTCCTACGTACCTACGTACTTTGATTTACTTAGGTATACCTTTTTACCTTTGTATATGGGTATTTATTATTCATAAGCTCGATGAAATCAAAAATTAAATGAAGGAAAATATGTAGTTAACGACAGATTGCACAAAGGTAACAATAAACATAGGTAACCCTTAATCTGGCGCAGTCGGGTAAAAAGTTATTTTAAGCAAAACTTACTACTTCGCCCGGAGGATACGGTGGAGCACATGGAGCAGGACTGGCTGCCCCGCTTGGACAGACCACCGCCATATCCTCACGACGCGACGGCGCGTTGTGTTCCACGCGCGCCCTAAATAATGACAGCATTATGACGGAGCCCCCCTTTAGAAAGCCTGTCGGGGTCGCGGGATTCACGAATTACCGTGACCCGGGAACGTAAAGGGCTATTGAAGGACACCGAGGATTTTAGTCAGCACGAGTCTAATAGTCCCTCCCGCTCTTCCCTGGAGGACGCATTTGATGATTTTACCGCGCTAAAAAAAAAAGCAAACCTTACTAGGTTTGCTTTTTTAACCTAACTAAATTGTTATCTTTCAAGTTCATCACAACGTGAAATTGTCATAAATTAGATACCATTTCCCTCTTTTAATTGACGAAATAGTAAATTAAACCAACTAGATACGTGCAGGTAGGTACTTTATCGACTTAGTAGGTAGGAAGGAAGTAGGTACTTCCGCAATCGTGAATGGGAGTTTTCGACACACGTTTTGTTTTAAGGGCTTAATAATTATAGGGGACTGTCTTAACTGGTAACCGTGACCCTAGATTCCAGGCTCACGGTGAGGACCAGACCACCGTCAAGCGGAAAGTGAGGACGCCATGGTGCCTCTCCAGCCACTCCTCAAAGACGTACCTAAGCTGTGGTTTTATATGGCGGGAGCGTGGTCTTATTGGCTGATCCTTGCATTATACTCGTGAACGTATAATACCTACTGCTTGTTTAGTTATTTGTTTTTTTTCTTTCTTTTGTTATTTACTGCGATGGTCCTAGTTTATCATTTTGTACCTTCTAGTCACAATAGGGATGTAGGTAATTTCAATTTGATGTACTAGGGGTGATCCAAAAGTACCTAATGATAATGAGTATAAAACACGGTATTTGAAGTTAAAATAATAATTTCTTTTTCTACATAGTCTCCTAACAAATCAATCCATTTAGTCCATCTTTTTTCTAAACCCAGGATTCCCTTTGGGAAGCTGGGCAGTCTTGCACCGTATGCTCTACTGTGTCTTCCGGGCGATCTTCGCAGTGGTGGCACCCGGGCGTTTCCTCCCTCCCTGTCAGACACAGGAACCTCCCGAAACTTCCGTGTCCGGTGAGGACCTGCGTCATCCGATAGGTCAGGACGCCGTGACGTCTCTCCAGCCACTCCTCAAAGAGGGGTCTTACCGCCGCGATTGCGGCGTGCCCGAATTTGGCATACTTAGGTCGATTTTGCAGTTTTGGCTATTTGTGTCTTTGTTGCACCGAAGGTGCGTTTTGTGGATGTTCTGCCCAGTTTAAACTCCTTGGCATAGCGTACAACTGTAGAATATGGAGGAGCAGAGTCCCCCAATGTTTCCACCAAGTCACTGTGTATGTTTTTTGTAGGCATTTTTATCAAACAGAGGTACTTGATGACAGCTCTAATTTCGTTTTTCTCCATGTTGATGTTACGAGTATCTCTTCGACAGTTCATACTCAAATAAATGTATCTCCTGGAAATCGTGATCTATTCATGATTTTTTTAGGCTGACGTAGTGCTTATAATATAAGCAAGCAAAAAACATTATTTTTTTTGGATTTTTATGTGGACCTAGAGTAACCGATTATCATTACTTTTTGATCACCCCTCGTATGATGTGAATGTATCTAATTATATACAATTCTTATATTCTTACCGTACAAACAGATGTGTTGATGGGGAGATAATTGCGTTCCGCCACTTCTCCTCCTAGTCAAAACACTGGGAAGAGTCAAAGAGATGCGCTTTGGGTAGGTAAACCAAAAATAACATTCAAATTGCTGATAAATCAGAGTGTTCACCCATGCGATGGACTGACCAGATTAAGTCTGCTGTAGGTGGTCCGTTACATGAGTGCACAAGGATTACAGCCGACAGGGAGGGATGGCGTCGCATTGTGTGGCGAATTATGGCAGCACGATGTCTCGCTGCAACATGCTGACCACGACCACTCTGTCAAGAGTGAATCGACGAAGAAGAAAGTGAAAAAGCGAAAAGAAGTGTTTTTATACCTACCTAAATGAATTTTAATTAATAATAATTAAAAAATATTCTTTTTCCAAAAAACTAGTGATAGGTACAAATATTATTGCAAACGTAGCATCTGTAACGACTGTAACCGAATCGAATGCACTGTTTATATTTCGGATATCAGCGCCAATGCCCTTAAACCAATTATTTAGTGGGCGTCCACCACCGCGGGTGGGGCGGAGGGAGGACACTGTACTCTCTCTCACGCGGCCCGCCTCCTCCTTCGCGAGCATTACTGCTTCGCAGAAGGAGGCGACCGCTTCCCACTCCGTCTCGCCCCGCAGCATGGCCGCGATCAACGACGATATAATACTAGACTCCTAATAATAGGCGACCGATGTCTGCCAACACATTAGGCAAAAAAGTCTTATATTCGTCTCATTTCGACCAATCCTGTGAGCCGTAAACATACGTTGAGACAGAACAGACCTTGAGTTAGCCAATCACAACGCAGTACCCCGTCCCCCTCGCTTACGTAGTACCTCAGCGAGTTGGCAGAATAATTTTTGTTCCTTAGATCGTGCATGCGGAGTCTAGTATTATATCGTCGTTGGCCGCGACCAATGCTGGGCGCGAGAGGTCTCCGCCTATCGCCGCCGTGAGGACACGTCGGTGCTCTGCCCAAGCGGGGCAGTCTTGCACCGTATGCTCGACTGTGTCCTCCGGGCGATCTTCGCAGTGGTGACACCCAGGCGTTTCCTCCTTTCGCATCAGACACAGGTACCTCCCGAAACTTCCGTGTCCGGTGAGGACCTGCGTCACGCGGTAGGTCAGGACGCCGTGACTGTCCAGCCACTCCTCAAAGAGGGGTCTTGTGCCCGAGACTGAGCTGCTACTGAGTAATCCCTAGTGGCAAAAAAAACTCAATCTGTAAAATCTATCTTATGATGGAGACGGGTGTCTGAAGTAGGAAGGTCCTTTTAGGGGTAAACTTCCTCTCCGATGTAAAGGTATCTCCACAACTAGATTGGTTGCCTAGTGGGATTTCTGCCCATTGTATATATCTTATCATAATCGAAATTTTACGATATGGCGCGATAGGGCGTGGCCCCATGTCTCCGGCGCGGCGCCGTGCCGAGCTACGGTGCCGAGCTACGGCGCCGCCCGCCGGAGAGCGGCGCGGCGCCGTGCCGGGCCACGGCGCCGCCCGCCGGCGGGCGGCGCGGCGCCGTGCCGCGCTACGGCGTCGTGTACCGGCACGTACCCTATGTTCAGCAAGTGTATCCAAAGATAAAAATTATAGTTTTGATTTGATATGGACCGCGAAAGGCGTATCCTGGTCCTGTTGCTAGTGTATACATATGTATTTATGTAGTCATACGTATGTCTACGTAAAAAAAAAAATTCTATGATAAGAATAAATAAGTTAAAATAATTTCTTTTATTTCTTACCTTACGGTGCGTACAGACTATGTAACATAACATGTCATATAACTGTAATTTTTATCTTTGGATACACTTGCTGAACATAGGGTACGTGCCGGTACACGACGCCGAAGCGCGGCGCGGCGCCGTGTCTCGGCACGGCGCCACGCCGCTCGCCGGCGGGCGGCGCCGTAGCTCGGCACGGCGCCGCGCCGCTCGCCGGCGGGCGGCGCCGTAGCTCGGCACGGCGCCGCGCCGCTCGCCGGCGGGCGGCGCCGTAGCCCGGCACGGCGCCGCGCCGCCGCACGGCGCACGGCGCCGCGCCGGAGACATGGGGCCAGGCCCATACAGAATCAAGAATTTTGATTCTTCTGCTCCATAGATGTCGCTAGTTAACTATTTGTTGAAAACTTACTTAAGGCCTATTCAGACCTAAGCGATATTCGCTGCCGCTGTGGGTAGAGGTACATACCGCGCGGGTTTCGCTCAGGTATTTAGTATCAAGTACCGCGGCTAGAGCGACCTGAGCGAAATTCGCTGCCGCTGTGGGTAGAGGTACATACCGCGCGGGTTTCGCTCAGGTATTCAGTATCAAGTACCGCGGCTAGAGCGACCTACCGCGCGTTATTCTACCCACAAGGATAGCGAAATCCGTTTTGGTGTGAACAGTAATATTACCGCATAACCACTGGGTTTTCTCTGCCGCAGACGGTAGCGAATACCGCTTAGGTCTGAATAGGCCTTAAGTTTTAAAGGCCGCGACGGTCCCACAGTATACAGACCACCTCACCTCTCCGACTTAGACATTTTATTTCTAGCCTAGCAAGTAGCAGCCTCGATCATCGCCTTTTCTGCATACTTTGTAAGATACTGAAATATTTTTTCATGAACTATACTCAGATAAATCGAGTAGGTATACAAAAATTACGAACATTTTATCGCACGATCGATCGCACGACACACTTATACCACGATACCTAACAAAAGTTACATATTATAACCATACTGCTGCGAAAATAAGGTGTTTAATATTAAAATATGATTTTTTTTTAAACCTAATAGGTAAATATCAAAGAAAACAAACATCTATGGAATAATAATCAAGTATGTTTATTCTGCAGCAGCAGTTTGTGCTTGTCTCGCCGCTTGTCTTTCCTTCTTCCTCTTCAACAGGAACTTCTTCTTTTCTTCTGGAGTCTTCTTCAATCCCTTCATCTTGCGAGTCTGTAGTCTGTTGATGTCCTGCTTGCCCATGTGCACGCGACCCATCTTGGAACCAAATGCATCCCTGGAAATGTTTTTCTTTGTAATTGGTTTGAGTTCCCTGGGAACCCTGCAGGCTTCCTTGAACAGGTCGTCTGATCCAAGTCTGGTTCGTCTTAGCTTGAAATCTATTGAAGGACCTGAAATAAAAAAGAAAGGATTATTTAGCAAATATTTCATGTTATTTAATTTAAGTTTTTGTAACTTTGCTTTAATCTCTGCTAGTGCCCATGTTCATAACTCTAGTAATAATAAAAGAATATGCAGGAAATTCGTGTTGTACTTCCTAGCACGACCATGAACATATTCATAATAACTTTTGATGGTAATAAATTCCTCTTACTTTGTACTATTATATACCACTAATTAGTAATTTTGTACCTCTCAATTATCGTAGATAAGCAGGTCGTGCTCGGAAGGTTGCTTCCCAGCACGACCACGCTAAAATTCCAGTTGGCATTGAAGTTGAAGACACGGGACCATGCCTAATATTTTGTACTCATTTATACTCCGATTTAATTACCGGTATATTGTCGTAAATTGTAAGAAAAAAATAAAATTAAGAAATTCTGCCCACAATTTTATTTAACGCCATCTCGTGACAAGTTTAAAAATCAAATGCAGGCTTGTGGGCAGATTTTTTAATTTTATTTTTTTCTTACAGTTTACGACAATTTACGGGTAATGAAATAGCGGTACATAATGGGCACAAATTTTTAGGCAAGCTCCCGTGTCTTCAACTTCAATGCCAGCTGGAATTTTAGCGTGGTCGTGCTGGGAAGCAACCTTCCTAGCACGACCTGCATATCTACGGTAATTGAGAGGTACAAAATTACTAATTAGTGGTATATAATAGTACAAAGTAAGAGGAATTTATTACCATCAAAAGTTATTATGAATATGTTCATGGTCGTGCTAGGAAGTACAACACGGAAATTCAATGATTCTTTCATGTTATTGTGTTTGAATATGGCCTGGCAGCTCAGCAGCAGTACTTAATTTCTGCTCTAACTTATATTCCACGTGTTAGGATAATATTATTCATCTATTTTATTTTTACTCTTGTACATAGTTTTTTATATCTTTTTTCTTTATTTTATTTGTTTTGCAATATTATATTGCCTTTGATTTTACTCTTTTGTACAGACTTTTTAGTTTGTAAGATAATACAGAAGTAACGCAGCTTATATCACAGTATAATTATCTTTACAGTAGTGGAACTCGGCCGCATGATAGAAATAAATGCCTACAGCCGCGCGGTACGTAAACTTTACATGCGTTAAGCCCGGTTTCCACCGCGAGCGGAACGGACCCATTAAGGACTCCGTTAAACTCGCAAGCGTAAACTGCATACTTGTATTTCCATCAACAAAGAGTTTTTTAGTTCCCGGAGCGAGCTCATTTTTACTCTTTTCACCCGTTGAGTCATTCATGTGTCCGTTCCGCTCGCGGTGGAAACCGGGCTTTAAGGCTGGCTGCCCGTCTCCAGCATTTTAATTACATTTGCCTACTTTCTGTTTCTACTTAGTTTTGTGGTTGTAAATAGGTATACTTTTTTTTATATAAACAAATAAAATACTTTGTTTATTGGATAGGAAGTGTTCAATAAAAATGCGTGTTGTTTTTTGATTGGTAGATTTAATTTAAAAAAAACATGTTTTTGTTTGAAAAACAATTCGGGCTTATTTTGCGACCGAAAAATATTTGCGCCTCGATTGAGTCGTACGAAATTCTTTATTATTAACTTTTAAAATACTCGTATAATAAATCCGCATTCTAATATAAAGCTTAATTAAAAATTAAGCAACCAAAACAGCACAATATTTACTACTAGTCATATTAAATAAATGTACTTGAACTGATTTGTAGTGAAAAAATCGCGCGGTTATTGTTAAAAAAACAACACACCGTCCATTCCATAGAGTACATTTGTATATAGGGGTATAGAGACTTCACTTGACCTCAACGACAAGCGCCATCTGATGTCCAGTACCAGAACTTGCAGTGCATGTGTGTGTCTATAGATACATACATATTACACACACATATGTGCAGTATCCTAGAAAGGGATAGCTATATAGCTATCTATAGCTATCCCTTTCTTTCTTCTCTTATAATAATATAATGTTTATTTTGTTTAGAATAAAACAAAAAATTGAGTATTACAACATTTTATTAAGTTTGTAAGAACTAAACAAACAACTTAAGGGGGATGCTCCAACCAGCCCGCGAAATTCAAATTTTTTTACGTTTTTTGCAATTTGCAGGCCAGTGACATGTTGTAACTTTATAAATATTTGTGTTGCGCAAATAACAAGTATAATTTTAAATATAAAAAATATCAAAAAACTCGCTCCATCAGCTCTCACATAGAAAAGGTGCATCATGTTAAAATCTCCGAAATCTAACTACGATGCACCTTTTCTATGTGAGAGCTGATGGAGCGAGTTTTTTGATATTTTTTATATTTAAAATTATACTTGTTATTTGCGCAACACAAATATTTATAAAGTTACAACATGTCACTGGCCTGCAAATTGCAAAAAACGTAAAAAAATTTGAATTTCGCGGGCTACATCGAAGCAATCACCTTAACACACAACAGTTAACACTAGGTCACAGGAAATTCCAATGAAAAACTCCATGAGTCCAAGAGAATGCACGGGCACTGCACGAGTAATTACCCTGATACCCTCCTTTGCGTCGCGCAGTCGGGTAAAAAGAACACAATGAATCCACAATAATTCAAATAACATAGCCACTATCCAGGTCGTAAATGAAAATCACGGTTAAAACTTTCTCAATACCTACATCAAACAAAACATAAAATATCGAGTTTGACACAAGTGGACACAAGACATGGGTAACCATGGTAACAAAAACAATAATTTCGGAATGGCCGACAAGGAAGTTCCGTAACAAACATTTTTTACAGTGCCAATATTTGACTTGAAATTGTAATTTGTAAACTATGTTATAAATTTACAGTAAGTCTAAAATTTAAATAGTTGTTTTAATTACCGCTCAGTTTATTTCTTCGAGAGCAAGAAATAAAAATTATCACAACGAATTATGACAATTTACTTCTGCTTATGTTTCAATGCGTGTGTAAAATGAAACGTATCATTATTTTACTACGGGTCAGTGTTGTCATAGAAATATTTTATACAATATTGTCTTCATTTTATCTAATTTTCTTTTTAACAAATTTAAATAGTTAAAATTTTATAGATCTTCGAGCAATATTTCTTTTTTTTTTATTTGTATTTCAGTATAGATGAAATTGAGACAGTCATGCCATCTAATGTCCAGTTCCAGAACTATAGCCCAGAACAAAATGCAAACTTACTGAGTTACAGGACCCTGGTCCATTCGTCACGGTACAGTCGTGACTGTCTGCACCCCGAGCGCGCCCCGACATCGAGACGCGTAGGCATAGCTCGCGTTTCGTCCGTTTGTATGAAGTCGGAGTACTGTATAATAATATTACCGTGCTTATATAGGTTTCTTTTTTATATAGATTCTTACATACTTCTTTTTTGTGAATGTGAGAACATTGTAGGTCGTGTGTATATATATTTTTATTTTTTTGTAGTACTAATTCTCGTAAGGACTTCTCTCTTGTTACTAGGCCTACGTTTTTCTCACATATCCAATTACCTATTCAAAATTGTAACAATAAGTTTGTAAAACTATACCACATTTTAAAAGAGTAACCATGAAGTTTCTTGCCGGTTCTTCTCCATGGAATCGACCAACCCGAACCGAGCACCTTTTGTCGACGTTTTATAAGTGCCTTCATGGGCCTATGTGAAATAAAAATATTTGATTTTGAATATTTAAGTATGAATCAGGGTATGCTTAATCATTGAGTATTCAGTTGTATCACCAAAATAAATATTTTTTTTAAAATCCCTATATTTTGCCCACATCTTCACTTGCATTGATTGAGATTTTGTTTTGACCTAAATATCATATGAACATTACTGTTGATTTTCTCAGAAAAGCAGTGCTATTTTTCGGAACGAAAGGTATCCCATGTCCATCTCTGTATGAAAAAATTCAGGACGATTGGTTCAGTGGTTTAGGCGTGAAAATTAAAAAATATTTTACATTTGGATTTATAATTTTAGTCAGGATAATAGCAATACCACATACCTATTTCCTCCAATTCAATTCTGGGTGTCCTCTGTCCACTCTTCTTTAGCAGTATTCTGTATGATCTGAAGTAAATGTTGCCATCTTCAGTGGCTGTGAAGCTAATGACATGCTCCAATCCCTGCAGTCTGATTTGTTCTACCTGGAATTGATACAATAGGACAGAGAATATTTTATTAAAGTATGTTACTTCTTCTTCTCCATGTTACTGATGTAGCTTGCAAAATAATATGAAGGCATAACAATCCATAAACAAAACACACTTTTTTTATCGTGGTAAAGTCTTCAAATAAGTCCCACCCAGGAGGGGAGGGACTGTCAGACTTGTACTGACTAAAATCCATGGTGTCCTTCAATAGCCCTTTATGTTCCAGTCACGGTTGCTATTTAGTCCCACAACCAAATAAAACACACATCACCAGCGTAATATGCTTAACAACTACTTCAGATTAAAAAGTTGTGTGTAATGTTGATTCTTCAAAGGAACATTTTATTCTATTCATTGTTTCCAGATAGGTACGTTTTATTTTTCCAGAGCTACATACCTTTTCTCTAACAAAGAAATCAGTGAAAAGTGACTTCAATCTTTTCAAATCTTGGTTCAAGTCCCATGCTGGCCCATTGAACACCAGGCAAGGTTTTATTCCAGCCAACACTTTCATATTGTGGAACTCTGACATTGCTTTGTAGTTATCTGCGCCAAGTTCTATCATGTCCAAGATACCATAGTCAAATGTACGACCAAGTACAATATTGTGGGGCCTCTTCTTTGAATTGGAGCCAACTCCAAATAGTGCTGCTTCTTTCTTGTAACATAGTCTGAAATTATCATAAAAAATACATTTTTGATGGATAAAACTTCAAATGTAGCATGTTGATTAACCTTGTAACCGCCAACGTCGGATGACGTATCCGACAAATATTTTCAGGCCCATTACTCCAGAGTTGGATATATCTGACAGACAATATTCACGATTTTTGTTGTTTTGTTTGTATTTATTGCATCTATTCTATATCTCTCTGTTTATGTAGATAGACAGATATAATACTTTTTATTGTACACCATAATATTTTACAAATCGGAGCTTAAGAGGAGCAGAAAGAGAGGAACTTGAATTTCACCGATTCGTAGCCCGGCGCTGGGGGCACGACAATTCATATGAAGTCTGGCCGTTAAAAGGTTAATAATAAACTAAAACAATAAATAAGCAAGTTGCTCAATGTTTGGTAATTAGGTTATGAATAACTCTGGTGACAAATTGTAAACTGTGGCTATCATGTACTTACTTCTCAATAAGCGTTGCATCTTCAAATGGAACAAAATCATTTTTTCGGCTGAGGTATGCTGCATCAGGTTTCTTCAAATCATATATATCTTTCAAGAGTTTCCGTGTGCGCTCTGAAGGGTTACGACCCTGAAGGAAGAGCGCTTGTTTAGGCCCTTCAATAGGTTTTGGCTCCTTTGATTGCAAAACCTTTTTACCTTTCCTTGTTGTAGGTTTCCTGACAAAAGATAGTCATAAAATTAGTAATTTTTAAGTGTAATAGATTAACAATATTTTTCTGGATAGGATTTTCTTACTTTACTCTCTGTATTATACCCATTTTGGACGTAAAATTATAAACTTTGAACCAAAACACACGTGGTTACGGATTCTGTTTTTTCAACACGAGACGAGAAAAGGAAGGAATCTGTCAGACTGTCAGTGTCAACGTCAAAATATTGTCAAAAACATAGACATAGATTATGGACCTTCTTCTTCTTTTTTGATTGTGGCAAGCGGCCTTCGCCATTGTTGCCAGAGTCGAGTGTTGCGAAAATTAAACATGGGAGGAGGGAGTTTGGCGAATTATGACGGGGTATGTTTTAGGATGGGCAATAAATAAATATATGTAATAATAAAATTTTAATTTTTTTACTATAAGGAAATGTTGTGAAAAGAAATAAATTTACTAAGACATGAAACATATAACTTATTAGACAAAGAAAGGATGGAAGACAGATTACAAGGAAGGGGAGCTTTATACATAATAAGGAAGTCATATAACGGAAAGGAATTATATTTCGAGCAATTAAAAAGAATATGGACTAAATCACCATCTTCTCCGACACCACAGTCACATAGGGGAGAATCAAACACCCCTATTCTGTTAAGATGCACAGCTGAAGAGCAATGACCAAATCTTAGTCGAGCAAGAATAGAAGTTATTTTCTTATTTAGTTTTAACTTACTGAACCATGGTTTTAAATTAATGATAGGTTGAAGTGATTTATAGAATTGACCCTTAGTTTTCTCACACTCCCAAACCTGAGACCAATTATTAACCAGAGACGTTAATGGAATTGATTGCAACAGATCTCCACAGTACACATCCGGGATCCATAGACCCTGCTTCGCAGCCAATTTTGCAAGCTGGTCCACTGTCACATTGCCTTCTATTCCAGAATGACCCGGAATCCAAGCCAATGCGACAGTTAAGCCCAATTCGTAGCAGTTCTTTAATAAGGATTTGATCAAAATGATAATAGGGGACAAATTGCTCCTGTCAAATGGATTAGAGAGAAGACATTGTAGACTACTCAAACAGTCACTAAAAATAATAGAATTTTTGATTTTTTCACTGATTATGTATTCAATACAATGTTTTATAGCTAAACACTCACCGGAAAAGATGGAAAGAAATGAAGAATATTTATACAATTTAAAATGTCCTGTATTACGTCTAATAAATGCAGCACCCACAGTTGACACTGACTCATGTCCCTCATATTTCGAAGCATCAGTAAAAAAGACCACAGCCCCTAGTGCATTTTTTGACAGAAACGAGGCAAGTTTACCATTTGGATCAGAACAGTTTCTTCCTACACCGGTGGACAGAAATATATTAGGTTTAAATATAAGGACATCATATTGAACTGAATAGATCGGATGTACAGGATATGTTTTAATATTGTGTTCAACATGTTTTATCTTTTCATAGCCTTCTATGATGTTCGGTATGGGACGCGAGATCCAAAAGTGATTCCCATCTGATATTAGTTTGTAAAGATCTTTGATTTTAGGAATTAAAGGATGTGTGCTAGATTGAAACACCTTAATTAAGTAACGGTCACACAGATATTGACGTCTAAGATATAGGGGAGGGTCAGCACATTCAACCTGTAACGCCACAACTGGTGTGCTCTTCATTGCACCTACGATAATGCGGAGACATTTAGACTGTAATCGATCTAATTTAAGCAGCTCCGTTTTACTGACCAGAGGTAGCGAACATGTTCCAAAATCTAAATTACTTTTAACCAACGCATTATATACTAGTCGCAAGGTAAAAGGATGAGCTCCCCACCATACGCCTGCAAGAGCTCTGCGGGGCGATTCACTATCAACGAGCGACACTTGGGCAAAGTGGATGGTTACTGGACACCTCTATATTTTATCGACTGTTATGCGGCTAAGTTGAGGAGTGCCTGTAGAGCGTTAGAATAGTTGCTTTTAGGGAACATTTAAACTTATCAGGTTCATTGAAATTTACCCTTTTGACAGCTATTTGATGCGTTCATTTCGCTGCATTCCGATTGTTCAACATCAAATTTATAACCAACGGGTGGAAAGATGCAATCGTTTAAAACACTACTCATGAGCAGTGTTTTAAGCTAGCCACCGGTCGAGAGGTCTGTGCCGTAGATCTATAAGATGGACTGAGCAATAGCTGAATAAAATTGGCCATAGAGTCTAGTCATACATAGAAGTCTATGCACAGTCTTTATGCAAATATTAGTGAAATATTGTTTTCTTAATTCATCGAGTACAATGGAGTACAATAATTGGTGTTTTGCTAAATAGAAGGAGAGTCGTTACATAGACATACATCGACTGGTTTATAAAAAACAACATTTAGGCCAAGTCATCAGCATACATTTTGGACGATTATAATATTACTCTTTGCTTTGGACCCTTTGTTGTTGCCCGAAGGATCTTGGAAATTAAGTAATTGCTGGGATTTGCTGAAGAAGAGAGGAAACGACTTCGTCTACGACTGGAGAGAAGACGCCTACGTGACCTAAGGGACCCGTTGCAGTTGCCAGAGAAGGAATAAAATGGCAAATTTTCGATTGAACAAGGTTGCGTTTCAACAGGTTATAGAAGAACTTACCTACCACAAGCTAGACGAAAAGCAGCTGTTCGCAATGAACTAAAAGTAAGTATACTGAATACATTAAATCGTTTATTGCATACCTACAGTATTATTTTCTCAAACATGTTTATTTAATTTTGTTACAATCTTGTTTAAAAGAGTATGATAATTAAGTACTTAAGTTATCCTATTATTATTGTTTGTTGCAGATCTTGGCTAGATTCTATTTTTATGCAAATGAATCTTACCAATGTAGAGAGACCAGTCATCATGACACAGTAAGTTTATAAAATATTTAATTCCCTTTAGTAAGTTTTATCTAAATGTCTATCTCTATTGAAAATATTCACCTAAACTGATGACACTGCGCTTATTGTATAATAATAGTAAATGGATTGCAATGGAGTGGCTCTCTACTAATAATCCTGCTAATATTATAAAAGTGAAAGTTTGCTTGTATGTATAAATGGATGTTTGTTACTTTTCATGTGAAAACTATTGAATGCTTTTGTATTAAGTTTGGTAAAAGTCCCTGTCCTTAGTTCCTAGTGTCAAATATCTAGGTGTTTACATTGATGGAAAACTAACCTAGCACACCCACATAGAGGCAAGAAGCTCATATTCAAAGAATTTAATTAAGAATTAAGACACTGCTTACCAGTTTTGAAATTAGTCTGCCAGAGTCTATATGCAGCAATAATCACCTATTGTAATTACTGAGTCATTTCTGTTGATAGCGTTTAATTTTCACAGGTACTGTGGCTCCTCAGATACAAGTATCTTTTTATATTAAGGAATTCAATTTTAATTTTAAATATGTATGGTTGATTGCAGGTTTATGGAAAGATTTTGCTTTCCAGGCATTATTGGGTGCATCGATGGTACTCATGTGGCTATAATTAGGCCTAATGATCATGAAGAAACATATTTTAATAGAAAAAATTATCATTCTCTGAATGTTTTATTGGTGAGTAATAGAAGTTGAATAATTGCGTTTAAATGTATATACCATCTTTATAATTATAATGAGTAAAAAAAAATTGTTTCAGATTTGTGATGCACATCTTAAAATTCTACATGTTGATGCATCATTTGGTGGTGCTGCACATGATTCTTATGTTTGGAATCAATGTCCCTTCAAGACTTATTCGGAGAGACTGCAATAGAATCGCCAGAGCTTTTGGTTATTAGGTAGGTAACTATATCATTTGTATTGGCATTTAAATAGATTATTTTGGCATAAAATACAAAAAGTGATTGATTGATCATATCAATGCGGTTAGAATGGTAGAACTAAAAAAGATAGATCGATTGTGTAGACCCGTTATGTTGAATGGGAAATATGAACTAAAGGAAATATTTATATTTCAGGTGATTCTGGATATGCACAGCGCCCGTGGATGATGACACCTATCTTGGGCACAGCTCCAGGTTCACCTGAAGAATATTACACGGAATTTCATTGCAAAGTGAGAAACACTGTTGAGAGCTGCATTGGTGTTCTCAAAGCACGCTGGCGGTGTTTGCTAGCACACAGCTAGGGTACTACACTATGACCCTGTTACAGCAGCAAGGATAGTGAATGCATGCACTGTTCTACACAACATCGCCAAGAAACGTCCCAATGCCTGACCTCAACAGTGAGTGAGGACATACTTATTGACCAACAGAGCCAAATATCCATGCCTATGACATCTGACGTAGTTCAAGACAACACTAGGGATATACTAGTACAAAGACTGGAATTCTAGGAATATGTAATTTTGCTTCACTAGGACAGATAAATACTATTGTTGGAGCTGCTGAAGATTGTACAACTACGTATTTTATTAGTATAAGCTTAGGTTGTCCCGCTGAAGAACATTTTGCATTGTATAAATTCAATCTCCTTATTATTATATAGCTGCATAGCTTAAGTATATTGTATAAGTACTATGTATTAATAGTGTCATGTATATAAACATATTTTATAGTTGGATTATGTAGTTCCCTTCTTTTGATTAGTTATTATTTCCATGTTTATTGGGCGCTTTCAGTTGAGACCAAATCAAAGTCTAGAATCGCCACTTTAGCAATATTGTTTCTTTTATAATCTTGTAAATTGTTCTTTATTAATTATCTAGGTATTTTGCATTGTATAAATTGAATCTTATTATTATATAGCTGCATAGCTTAAGTATATTGTTTAAGTACTATGTATTAATATTTTCATGTATTTGTGATTAGTTATTATTTCTCTGCATAATGGGCGCTTTCAGTTGGAGCCAAATCAATCAAAGGCTGAAATCGCCTTTTTAGCAATATTGTTTCTTTTACAATCTTGTAAATTGGTTTTTATCAATTATCTACTCTATTGCTTGAGCAATAAAATAGAATACTCCATTTCTTAGAATGTTTTGTTTTTGTTTGATGTAACAAAGGCTCTGTTATAATTTTTGGCAATTGAAAAAGAGTGTTCATGGAGTTTCTTGCCCGTTCTTCTCCATAGAGATCTACTCCTTGGAATGGGCAACTACAGTACTTTCACAGTTATGTCTTGTGACTGGGACTGTAGCTTCATCATTTAAATTGAGATGAATCAAGCTTTGATTGAAATGAAATTAAAGCCAATTTTTAAAACATACTTTTAATTACAAAACCCTTTATAACAAAAAAAAAAATCTTTGTTTATAAAAATATTAATAAACAAAGAAAAAAAATTGAGGAACTATTGTTCAGCGGTTTAGGTGCCAGCTCAAAACTTACAAAACAAAACCACATAATTCAAAATTGCTATCAACCATGCAAAATAGCGTAATAATACATGACGTATTATCAGAAGCATACTTTTCTTTCTCTTTTCAATTTTTAGGGCAGGACAACCATAACAATAGCATTAAATTTTTACATAGATTATGACCTAAGTAGTTTAAAACTAACACAAATGTATAATGAATTATTCCCTTTATGTCGAGTCCCGTTATGTCGAGTATGGAAGTCTATTGTTCTCCAAAGTATTGATATTTTACGCTTTCTATTACCTTTATGTCGAGTTTAGTGAACAAGTACAGTCAGGGATGTAAATTAAAAGCCAATGGCATAAAAACATATTAAAACAAGTGTAGGTGAAGATTACCTAAAAAGAAAGCTCAACGGAGCCCCGCTTCGCGGGGCTCCTATTTCTGCGTGCGTGGTTTAAAGTAACCTAACATGAAGGGGATGGCGGGGTCTTTCAGACCCCGCCATCCCCTTCGAACCTAACCTGTCCGTGTCGGGGTGCCCACAAGTCCCGAGCTCGCTTCGCTCGCTCTTGGATCCCAAGTTCTCTTAATAACAATTCCAATCATGAAGAAAAACAATCAAAGTCCAGAGGACTCATAATTGAAATTCTTAATATCCTTAAAACTAAACTATCCTTGTAAAATCCGTCTAAATTATGTGCATGAATACATTTCATTGGACGTGACTGTACTTCCAAAATATGATAGGATTAAACTCGACATAAAGGTAATAAAAGCGTGGTAAATAAACTCGACATTAAGGGAATAGAAACGGGACAGAAAACTAAGCTCGATATAGGGGTAATAGAAGCGAGACAAGGTTTTCGGCTCGACGTAACGGGACTCGACATAAAGGGAATCAACCTGTATAATAAAGAAGCTTATCAGAAAAATATTACTAAAACTAGACATAATCACAATTTGGATTGCGGATCCACTTTTCGGATCTTGATTAACTTAATTATTTTGTTATAACTTATAAAAAATAGAAACAATCCTCGATTTTGTACTATAATAGTTCTGGGGGGGTATTACAACGCCTTAAAAACCAGGCTTGTTCCAGTGAGTGAACGAGTTGGCGCTAGACGACTTGTATAGCTCTGTCACTTTCACTCGCCGGAATAAGCCTGGTTTTAAGACGTTTTAATACCCCCCCTGGCCCTATAAACAAACAGGCAGACGATAATCGTTATCGCTCAGCAATCACCATTTTCAACTTTATATACACTAGCACATATAGTTGAAAAGCTGAAAGATAATGAACGAAACAAACAAACGATCTGTAAACTCCAATAGATTTTCAACTCTACGAACTGGGGTTTAAAGTTGAAAGTGTAATAATGATTGCTGAGCGATAACGATTGTCGTCTGCTGTTTGCCTATAGGGCCAGTAGTTATACGAAAATAAAAGTGGCATCTCAATCTAAATGTTTAGATTTTGTGGGAGGAGAATCAAAACTAGGAACACTGTGGAGTAAGCTTTTCACAATTTGGTTTTATTTTGTAGCATTTGAGATTAGTTAATAGATGAAATCCGAGCTATGTAGAACTTTCAAAATTTTGAACAAATAACTACATAATTACTTCTTTAAAACATCATAAAAAGTCACATGTATGGTCTGAAGACCCATATTATTATAATGTAATAATAAAAATAATGTAACTTTTTAAATTTTTGCTGTAGGTACATGGCTAAATTTTGGTCATGAAATATTCTAAAATGCTACAAAATCGTACAAAATTATGGTTAGTATTAATCCATAATGTTCCTATATTTGAGGTTGCTCTTGAAATAAAATTGATAAAAAAAATATTAGATTGAGGAGTCACCTTCCTGTTTTTTAGAAAAACTAATTATTATACTTACTACAATATCAAAGATTGGATCCTACAGTGTTTTAAATTTACTACTGCTTAAGAATATTAATTTCATTAAGATATGAAAAGTGGCTCCTCAATCCTTATGGACATCATGAATCAAAAGGTTTGCTATTTTTGGTTCATGGCTCTGACAATTTGCACGAAGGCCTCTGTAGCAGCTGCTCGTCGCTTCATTTGTTCCTGCAGCGCTGCCACTGCGACTGCCCCTCCATGCTGTTAGCGAGCCCCTTCAGTGTGGTTGCCAGCCCCTCCATTGCAGCTGCCAGTTGCTCCTCTGCAGCAACCCGACGGCTCTATAATTTCGTAAGCCCGCTGTGTCTTACTTTCTTGTGGTGTTACTTTCAGGAACTGTAATAAATAATTAATTTTACATTGACTTTTTTTTTACATTGAATATTTGGTTTGGATAAGTGAGCCTGTTCTTGAGTTATAAAATTACAACATAAAGTGGCATAGGGTGCTTTTATAATTTGCCGTTTCATGGCACGGCACGATATTACTGTGGACAAGATAGAAGTTTTGTGGCAGTGGACGGCATGCCGTGCCGTGCCGTAGGGTGATTTTATAATTCGCCGTGAATATATTACGCTTTGCGCGTCTTCAAAGTGCAGACATGTTCTCGAAGAGACAGCGACTACTTATGCTCTATTTGTTATATTTAAGACGTAAAAAAAGACATATTACTAGAAAGTATTGGCAACATCCGCTTTTAAAAGTAAAATATTTAAAAGGGTCATACTACACGCTATTTGATATGCTCAAGGAAGACCTAAATAAGTTTTTCAATTATTTTCGGATGTCAACAAAATCGTTTTATTACATACTTTCTCCCTTACATACTTTCGCCCTGCCACCCGCGCCTCTTGGCTACGCATGCACACATACAAATTTCTTGTATGCACACACTACACTCTCAACAATGCCGCGACGATTTGATAGGGAGCGCTACGGCAATGGCACGGTAGATCGTTGCTGTTCACGGCGTCCCGTTGCCGTGGACGGTAAATTAAAAGCGTTTGCATACAAATGCATACATTTTGCTTTCCTACTTTACCGTGACGATACAAAACGTGCCGTACCGTGCCGTGCCACGGTAAATTATAAAAGCACCCATTGATTTTATGTATATTGATTCTATGAAATACTTTACTCATCTTGGGTTGGCTGTAAATCAGCCGAGGGAGAGGGTGTTCTTAGGGACTCACTATCGAGCCATTCTTCCTGCATAGGTTCTATGGCAGACTCGTTTGGTGCTTGTAAAACAGGGCAGGAGGATACTAGGTCTGCAGCCACATGCTCATAAATTTCCTCATCAACAGTTGGTATCTGTAAAATATTTAATTTACTTGCAATCACACAATATCCAAACACTTGATGATGAATGAGAAAAGAAAAAGAACTAAGATATAAATAGGTGCCTCATTCTATAGACAATTTTGACCTTCAATCAGGTCTTAACAGCGAACCCTGTAAGTTAACAAAATAGATAAGTTGATTAGCTAAATATAAGATGTGAAAAGTAGCTCCACTTGCAACACATGACACACTACTAAATGTCTAGATGTTACAAATTAAATACCCATGGAATAAAGACTAAAATTGTTAATTTATTAATTAGAAACTAACATCGACAGGCGGGCACAAACCGGGAAATCCATCCACTGCCACTCGACCAATGATGGCTAGTAGACACTGCTCATGCTCGTTTAACGGAAGGATTTTGTTTGGGCCTCCACCAATAGCCGCTGCAGACCTCCTGGAATCTGCAGCTTTGCATTTGGTTTTGGCCTTAAGCTCGATCCAGTACTTGATAGAATAAAAAAATAGTGTGCGTGGTAGGTACTTCGCAACACAATTCATCAAGCAAAACTAAAAAGACGTAAACATGCTATTGTTATGGTGCATTAGTGGTAAAGAAGCTACCTACGTAAGTGATATTTAAAGAATTGATGGTGTTTCTATTGGATTGTTTACTTACCCTTCGCCACTGATTTAGTGGCCTTTTCTTCAACGAAGTTAAGCCGCATTGCGACGGATTTCCACGCAGCCTATTAGCCAGTGCAGCCTGCGGGCCTCCAGAGTAGCGACCCAAGGCTATATCGCGGTGGGTCTCAGCAAAGTCCAGCGGTATATCTAACTGCCTGGCCGCGACCTTCTACGTGTAGTCGTCCTAAAAATA
Organism: Agrotis clavis; assembly: GCA_954870645.1. Classification (NCBI taxonomy): domain Eukaryota; kingdom Metazoa; phylum Arthropoda; class Insecta; order Lepidoptera; family Noctuidae; genus Agrotis; species Agrotis clavis. Next base: position 11,568,748 of record OX940929.1, on the reverse strand, counting down.
TATATTTACAACATCATTAGCTTCTTATTGATGGTAATAAAGTAAAGTTAGTATAATTAAATAAATAAAAAACACTTTAGTACCTTTTATAATGAATTATTATCCATTTCTAAAACTTTTAGTTTGTTTTTCTTTAACATAGGTTATGTTTTTAACAATAAACCTGCGAGGGTCAGTGGGTCGTCCTAGGGGAGTATTTTTATTTAGATGATTTGTGAACTTACCTTTAATTATAAATTCTTTTGTATACTTGAGCAAGGACTTGATTCAATGATTCACAGAACTTAAATAATCTAGAAGGTGACAGTTAGCGCGAATTTACACCTGTCAGCTGTGCTGTCAGTTGCAAAAAACCACAAAAATATAAAATGCTCCATAATATCAACTATTCTAATGCTCTTGAGGTACTCCTCAACTTAGCCGCGTAACAGTCGATAACTCAGGCTACACATATCGATAAAATTAGAGGTGTCAAGATTAAGCAACCCATCGCACAGTGTCGCTCGTAGATAGTGAATAGCCCCGCTGATCAAGTTTATACTTTTCTCACATTTACTAATAATATGTTTAATATGCGAGGTACCATTAAATTTAGAGTTGAGTTTACAGCCGAGAAATGTTACTTCAGTGGAATTTGGAAGAGTAAAACCATTAACTTTTATAAAAACCGGAGGAATATTACGAATGCAAGTAAAGGGTACAACGACGCTTTTCTTCACCGACAATTGTAGGCGATGATCATCGAGCCACTCTACTAGACTAGTCAAAGATTTTTCGACATTAATAGCTGCTGTTTCAATTGATGAATGAGAGGAGTAGACTACAATATCGTCAGCGTATTGCAGAATTGAGCATGGATTTATAACTGCTTCTAAATCTTTTGTATAAATATCATACAATAGCGGGCTTAAAACTGTGCCCTGGGGAACCCCGTTCCACAAAACTCTCGAAGGACACGAACAACCAGCAACTCTAACTGTGACAGTCCGATCCGAATAAAGATTAAAAATAAAATTGGAATAATTTGAAGGAACTTGTAATGCTTCCAGTTTTGATTTTAAAATGACCAAATCCACGTTATCATAAGCCGCCGCTATATCCAAAAAAGCAGCTACCATCGATTTATTTTGACTAAAGGATAACAAAACATCTGTAGTGAAAATATTTAAATTGTCTGCTACTCCCTTTCCTCTTCTAAAACCAAACTGAGACTGGGGTAAAATATTATTGTGTTCAAAGTGCCATTCAAGCCTCATTTTGATTAGGTGTTCCGCAAGCTTTGCAAACACGCTAGATAAAGATACCGGTCTGTATGATGAAGGATCTGAAGGATCCTTATTAGGCTTTAAAATTGGGATAAGAATATGTTTTTTCCAAGAACTGGGAATAATCCCAGAGTCTATAATAGTGTTAATAATATCTAAAATAAAAACTAAAGTATCATCTTTACAGTTCCTAATAAAGGAATATGGAATGCCATCCTCTCCAGGAGCAGAATCCGACACGTGTTTTAAAACTAGCTTAAATTCATTTATTGAAAAGGGACTATTCCCAGAATCTGAAGATTGACTGTATGTGAAGGGAATTTGATTTACATTAGGAACAGAAGTAGGGGCAATTTTAGAAATAAATGGTGTAACCCACTCGAGAGAGAAGGAAGATTGTGAACTGATCGCTTTTGAACATTTGAAACGTTTCACATTGTTCCAAACTAATGAAATCGGGGAGTCGGGAGAAAGAGAGGAACAGAAATTTTGCCATCCCTCTAATTTCTTTTTACGCAAAAGCCTTTTCGTCGCTGCTGTCGTATTTTTAAACTGCAAAAAAGAATTCATGTCAAGCTGATCTTTACATAATTTCTCTGCCTTTTTCCTCTTTTTAACAGCTTCAGTACAATCCTTATCCCACCAAGGCGGCGAAGGGATTTTACCCTTAGAAAGACATTTAGTGGGAAAAAATTCATCTGCTAGTGACAACATTGTTGATGTCAACAGATGATAACAATGTTCGACATTTTCTCGAGAAACCTGCGGAAACTCTTTAACTCTATCATCTAACCCGGAACTGTACGATTCCCAGTCACAATTATTATTAAGTTTGTATTTTAACAAAGGCGGCAGTGATGAAATTCGACAATTCGATGTGGCTTTTGAGAGGAGAATTGGGTAGTGGTCGCTTCCATGTGAAGTATTCAAACGTTTCCACGTAAAGCTGGGGAACAAAGATGAAGAACATAATGAAATATCGACATAACTCGGAGACTGCCCCGGAACAAAAGAGCGTGTAGGGGACCCATCATTAAGCACACATAAATCCAAATCGTCAATAAGTTCAGCTATGCGAACTCCAACAACATCGTCATTAGGAGCACCCCAAAGACTGTGATGAGCATTGAAATCTCCTAATACTATCACCGGAGGAGGAACAAATTGAATAATGCGCTTCAAAACCGATATAACAGATGGATCCTTGCGAGCTATATATGTAGACACATAAGTTATGCCACCCATACGGATGGCAACTGCATTTAATATATCGTTGGAAAATGATGGCAGTTGGATGGAAGAGAAAATGCAATTTTTCCTAACTAGAAGAGCAGAGCCACCCCAACCATCAGCTCTGTCATCTCTAATTATGTTAAAACCTGAAATATGAAACCTAGAATTTGGTTTCAACCAGGATTCTGATATAGCTATCAGAGAAATGTTAAATTTGTTTGTTAGATAAATAATTTCTGATGATTTAGATTGTAAACTTCTACAGTTCCACTGAAGAATTTGATCCATGTTTTAAGTGTTTATATATAGAGAAGGTAATATCATTAATTATTTTTACTGCAACGTGGTCCGGTAAACAAGAATTAGAAATAATAGTCATTAATGTGGTTAATAAATTATTGATGACGTCATTATCTTGTGTTTTTACATATTCCGCACTGTTAAGAAGAGCACCACCGTTAATTGAAGTTGGAACATTGTATTCTTTAATTAAATTATTATGAGCAACTTTATCATACCCTTTTTGCAAAGGTTTGTTTGGTTTTTTTGTACTTGTTATAGTTTTTGTATATGAAAAAGACTTGGAAGGACTGCCACCAGGAGGTTTGGTTTCTGAAGTGGCTTCAGTGGACACCACCTCAGAAAACAATCTTTTGCTTGGTTGAAATAGATTGGAAGCTTCTAAATATGACACATTATTAAGAGACATGTGTCTCTTAATCTTTGTCTGTCTTTCATACTCAGGGCAGATTTTATTTGTACTCATATGAGCACCTGAACAGTTTAAACACATGAAGTCTTCACTAGAGCAGTTAGCGCCATCATGATTATTGCCACATTTAAAGCAACGCGGTTGGCTGCGACACTTCACACGAGTATGACCAAATCGACAACAATGAAAGCATTGAATAGTAGGAAAAAAATATTGTTCTACAGGTATTGAGGTAAAAAAAGAATAAACATGCGATGGAAGTTTCTGTCCATCGAATGTGAGAACAACTGTCTGAGTTGGGACCCAAACAGAACCCTCAGACGTTGCAACTTTACGACTCATACGACGTGATTTGATGATTGCTCCAAAATCAGAGGGAACCTGAATGTTTTCCACAATTTCCTTATGAGTCCAATCAACTGGGATACCTCTAACAATACCCAGTTTATTAATATTGAAAGTAGGAATGTAAGCTCTGTAATGATGTCGAGTTAGGAGCTCATTTGACAGGAACAAATTCGCCGCCTTTGCTTCTTGAAAATAAATGGCCAACCTATTACGACCTAATCGTTTGATACCATCTTTCAAAAGATTTCTTAAATTATTCTTAAACAAGAAATGGCCGAACTTAATAGGGTGTAGGTTAGCGCCACTGTGGGCATCTGTCGCAACATACTCCACATGGACTAAATAAGGACCAGTGTCCTTTTCGGTATAAAAATTTCGAGTATGATTAAGGTCTGTTATGTCCTGCTCTGAATCCATAGTGCTATTTGTGTTATTGGAAACAATGGGTTGATCTGAATGCATAGTATTTTGTATGAGGATTGACTTTTGTTTTGAAATATTTAGTAGATGTTTGGTACTGTGCTTGAAGATTGGAGTACCTATCATTTTTTTCGGTTTCGGTCCTTTACTACTAATAGGAGAATTCATTTTCTTCAAGGACTCGTGAGAAACAGAAGCATTAATAAATTTATCCGCTTCAATCAAAGTTATTAGAGGATTCTTGTCGGGAGGAATGTCGGGAGGCTCCGGCTCAACGTCCATATTATTTACAATTTAAAAAGATAAAAAAACAGAAAAAACTTACCGCTATATACACCTACAATATAATTACACACTAATCTAAGATATAAAACAACTTACTACACTAAATAACTAACAAAATAAATTAAAATGGTTTAAACAAATTATTTTAGACCGCCCTTTTCAAAAGCCCGCCAAAAAGTCCGATTATGGACCTGGCATTAGCAGACGTGAATTGCCATATCTAATAATTTTTCATAAAGGACCATTTTTCCTGAAGGATACATTAGAAAGTCTGTCTGCGCCATGACTGAAGTCCTACGGAAAAGTTGTAGAAGGTACCTTAGGTACTTTTATAGCAATTTGCAACACCGCGTCAAAAGGACTTCGGAGTCGTGGCACGGAATCTCTGTTAATTTAAAGGAAACAGTTAAATGGTAAATGATCCTCTGACGGTTTTTCTGTCTTTTTAAAAATTATTAGCAATTTAATTTAACATTTTCAATGTCAATGAACCAGGCTATGTTGAACATATGCACCCCGAGAGGTGGGCAAGGATCGTCACTCACTGGACGCCTGAGGGAGGTCAACGCCGTCGAGGTCGACTGCGGCAGAGGTGGTGTGACGATCTGATCATGTTCGCAGGGCAGGCATGGTCAGAAATTGCCCAAAATAGAGAGGTTTGGAAGGAGAAAGGGGAGGCCTTTGCCCAGCAGTGGGACACAAAATAGGCTAATAAAAAAAAAAAAAAAATTCAATGATTTTGGTCTATGGCTAGTCGTAGATATAAAGCGTTACTATACCAAGCACAAGCTGCTAGAAAGAGAGAAAAACAATCAAAGGACTAAAAATCCACAGTGTCCTTCAATAGCCCTTTACGTTCCAGGGTCACGGTATTCTTTAGTCCCGCGACCCCGGCAGACTTTGGCCCTCTAAAGGCCGCCCCGTCATCGTGCTTACACTCTTTGAGGCGCGCGTGGAACACAACGCGTCGTCGACCCGGGCATGGTCAGACAGCGAGTCGCCCATTTCTCGCCGCCGCCGCCGAGCCCGCGCGGATATCGTCTAGCGACGTCCATCGCCGTGGGCGTCTGCCACTGCGGCTGGGTTGTGAGGTGGACGTTATCCTCTTCCTCACGCGTCCCGACTCCTCCTTCGCTAGCATGACTGCTTCGCAGAAGGATGTGACCGCTTCCGTTTCCGTCTCGCCCCGCAGCATGTCCACGACCAATGCCGGGTGTGAGAAGTCGACGAGTGTGACGCCTATCCAGCCACTCCTCAAAGAGAGGTGTTGCCGCAGCGATTGCGGCGTGCACGTCTTTTGCCTTCCCTACAAAGGAAATGTGCAAAAGTGCGAGAGGTGACAGTACATAAGTTCAATCGGACGAGTTACAAGTTCGTCGCATTGTCTTTTTATTCATTACTAGCGCTCCACCCCGGCTGCGTATTTCCAAAGGCTATACTATTTCAATCACGAATCAGACTCTATTCGATGAGCTTTTGTTTGTGCATAAATTTCTCAACAATACCTAATCTATCTCAGTAAAAAACTTGACTCAAATAGATTAGCTTTTTGTAACGCACGCTTTTCAAGATATCGCCTCTGCAGCTCAGCCAGTCAGCCATAGCCGGTTAACAGGAGACAGTTAGAATGTAACGCCTAGGCAAGATCGCCTCTGCAGCCCTGCAGCCTTGGCCGGACCGCCATAGCCAGTTAACCGCAGCCTTAGCCGGACCGCCATAGCCAGCCAGCCAAGCCAAAAGCCTTTTAGCAAGCCTGCTAAGCCGCTAGCCATGCCGTCACATCCTTCCACGAGATCAGGCCTGATCTTTGGAGAGGATGTGACCAAGGAGTCTTATTTACAGGAAATGATATGACAGTTCCTGCCACAGAGCATGTAACTTTAATTATGGTTGCCTGTCAGACAGCCGTCAGTCGTGAAAAATACGAGTTGTGCCTACCATGAGATTCTGATAATTTGTTAAAGCAAGGAAATATAACCGATTGCATTTATACTTTCTACAATTATTTACCACGCCATTATTCCTGAGTTTTACATTTTAGTTTTGATATTTTCAAAGAATGGAAATACGCACCCCGGCTTCGCTCAGGAGCAATTAAGAACATTATAAACGACATACTGTAATTTCAATCTACATGCAATTGTCGAGATAACGAACACGCTCATTTGGATGTGGTTTAATGCTGACTAGAGGCAAAACGGCTTTTCAAATTGCGTTACAATTAAATTGCAATTGGTACCAAACAGCAGCATTGTTTTAACATGGATTCATTTATGTGTACAATCTTAAAATGACTTACGAGCGTTATTTTTTTCTTATTAACATTAGAGAAAGGAATCATCAAAGGTTTTAATTTTTAACATATTAATACGTACCTACCTACTGAACGAAAACTTAGTAAACATTTCTCTACGCGCTTCAAACCTGAACAACGGCAAAAACAACAACCCTGCTTGTGTACGCACTGTTCATTTCGTGATCCTTCGAGCCGGATACTTGGTGCGTTTGTGTCTACTGCAGCGAATCGGTCTAACTGGTCTCCCAGAAGAGCGTCGCCCCAGTTTGGTTCAGAAAGTGCATAATATCGAAACCAATGCGCAGAGGTGCTGAGTTCCACATGTCAAGTAGTTGTTGCGGGTCGGCGATTGCGTGAGCGTGAGTAAACCCTGTTAAGCAGAAAAGATCCAACCAACAATTATAATAATATTTCCATAAAATTGAGATAAATATATAGCAAGAATCTCCGAATCGAGTTTTATATACTCAAAAAAGATCCAAGCAGTCAGACAACATTCACCAAACAAACCTCGATCACCCCAAAGTTACCAAACCACATTAAGCGTTTTTTGAAAAAAACTAACAAAATCCATGACTCTTGGATCTCAAAAAAGTCATGATGTACTATTTGTATTATTTTTTCTAGATTCAAACAGGTTGGATCGCTTTTCGCAATATATATTTTTCTATCAATTTTAATGAAAAGTGTAATCCAAGGGCATCATTACTTTCTACATCATTCTCGTATAATGTACCATCTCAAAATTAATGATGTTACAAAGGTACTGTAATAATTTTGGCGATTTAAAAAGAGGGTCCATGGAGTTTCCTGCCTGTTCTTCTCCATAAAGATCTGCTCCTTGGAATAGGCATCTATGTTACTTTCACAGTTATTATGTCTTGTGACTGAGACTAGCAGCTTAATTTTGTAGTATTTCATTATATTTTTTGTCTTTGACATTTCAAAAGTGCTTAATGCTTCATATTTTATAAATATTAAACGCATTAACGCATGCGTAGCGAATTATCAAAGATTTTCTTTGGAATGAAAAATTCGAACCACGGGCAGGATACACGTCACCTTGAGACGTTAGAAATGGAATGAAGAATTCGCCGCGGCAGGTAAGATCCTCGGTGGCTCGGTTGGAAATGAGCGTCGGATGTACTGAATCCGAAGGTCGCAGGTTCGTATCCTGCCCGTGGTTCGAATTTTTCTTTCCAAAGAAAATCTTTGAATTCAAAAGTGCTTTTAACTAGCCTACTTTAAATAAATGCTTTGATATTGATGCACAGCCGTTTTACAAAAATATGACTGGTGACAATAGTATAGAAGGTGATGTAGACGTGATTAGCTCGATTAGCTAAGAGAATCTGTTAGATTTAGTAACCTTAAAATGTTTTTATATGATTACACTTGTTTTTTTTTATAAATCCCTTCAATAAATATTTTTTTACTTCACATTTTTGTTTTTGAATCTCTCATTGAAATATCACCTACAATTCTCTTTTTGCATAAAAGATCCATGGTTAGTTTTTTAAGAAAATCATGAAAACTGTGTGCAACTAGCCTGCGGAGTTACATTTAAAATAATGCTATTTTATTGTGTTGCCACTAGTAACTTTTCATTTTTGTATTCTTCAGCTTGTTTAAAAAATATTCACTTCTGAACTTCAAATTGAATTTACTCAAAACTAACATTTTGTTGGTTGGATCTTTTCTGTTTAACAGGGTCCAGTTTATATGTTTGTAAACTCACGAGCAATACAGGAGAAATTCCTGGGAGGGGCAATTTTTTTTTTTAAAGAATTAACTAGTCAGATAAATTAAATGCCGTTTTGTTTGCCATAAAATCAGTCTCTGTCGGAATTCCTTCAATGGCTACGTAGCTAATCCGGTCCTGAATATACATATAACCGGTTCCGTGGATTAAAGTTGTGAAATATGATGATTTAATGCTAAATCTTTAATTATGTTAAAAATAAAATATCGCAGACGCGTTTTGCATTGCGTTTTAACCTAAGTGACTTATTAGGCGTTGCCAACGATTAATAAAAAATAAATGTGTAATAATAAAACTTAGGTAGGTAAACATAAAAGGCGATGACCAACTCTTTAAGGAAACTCTTAAAACATGTTATAAGCAAGTGATGAAGGCAAAAAATACCACCTAAGAGAATATTTATGAGGTGGTTGCATTACTTTATGAATGCAACTTCTCATCTTATTTAACCCTCACCCAAGAATCGGAAAAATTGCCCAAGAATTGGAAATCCTACCAAAATCGGTAAGTGGCCCAACCAAACAAATAAAAATATGGATTTGGATCTTGCATCACCTTATGTCAAACATTTTCAAAAAACTAAAGAAAGAGCTCACATTTTGGAGAATATATTCTACCTTACATGGCTTATTATTACCCGTATTCCGAGTTTGATAAAGTTGCACAAAGAGTGCACATTGATGGTCTTAGTAACAGTCTAGATTTGTGCCTGGTATTGGTTCCGTTCTAGCTAGGGGTTCATTCACTCGAGACCCATCATTACTGACGATTGAAATCGTGGTTTTTCACGATTCATAAAAATCTCGAGACCCCGGAACATAAAGGGCTATTGAAGGACACCATGGATTTTAGTCAGTACGAGTCTGACAGTCCCACCCGCCCTGCCCGGTGTGGGAGGACTCATTTGATGATTTTACCACGTTAAAAAAAAGTCCCTCTAGATCAGATTTAGATCAGGTATGAAGTGCGCTGTCGTTACGCAATTAAGGGAGGAACTGACTGTAACGAGATGCGATGCGATGGTATCACGCCCATCAAACATCAACTCATGGAGGAAAATCTCCTAAGATGTTCTTTGAATTGAATAAGCACTTATAATTATATTCTTCTATATATTATATTCTTTACATAAATACACAGGGTGAATTTTTCAACTGGGCGTGGATGGCTATATTCGAAACTATTAGAATATCGAAAAACGTTGAAAGGAGTTTCGAATCCGATTTCTAAAAGAACTAAAACTGCATCATTGGATTTAAGATAAATCAATAAATAAATCCTGGCCAGAATATGATTACTTTACCAGAATTTGATCCTTATTGGCAACACTACCGAATGGCGTAATAATGATTTTTTTTCCTTAACCAGTAGGTTCGATTACTGCCTAGGATTATTGATTTTCTAAAATCCAATGATTCAGATTAAATTTTTTCGTCAAAATCGGCCTCGAGACTCCTTTCATCGTTTTTAGATATTCCTATAGCCATCCACGCGCAGTTGAAAAGTTCACCCTGTATACGTGCGAAGTCGGCGTGGTAGGAACTAATCGAACGCAGCACGCGATGTATGTGACAGAGATATGAATAATCAATAAACTAAAATCAATGGATGCACCCGCGAAGTTAAGTAGATACGTATGTAGGAATAGTGTTTCGGGTTCTGCTTTTTATTAGCTGCGTGATGATCCAGGATTCTTAGGATAATCGTAGACTCAATAAAATCAACCATTGCGTGTCGCCATGTTTATTTCGACTCCTTAGGGATGTACCTTTGCAGTGGTGTCTACCACGTTGCCAGACGGCCGGCCACGGTAGGGCGGGCGGCGAGTAATGGGCAACGGCGACGGCGCGTTGTGTTCCACGCGCGCCTCTTATTAGAGTGTCAGCATTATGACGCGCCCCTCTATAGAGAGCCAAAGCCTGCCGGGGTCGCGGGACTAACGAATTAATATTATTATTAATATAATCCGTGACCCCGGAACGTAAAAGGCTATTGAAGGACACCGTGGATTTTAGTCAGTAGCTAGAGTAAATTTAAATCTAAATGAAAGAAAATTTAAAAGTTACATAAAAAATACACGTAGTAAACAAGCATAATTTTATAAATTAGAAGATTATATCCAAGATAAAAATGTTTGGAAACATGCTAGTCCTGCTCCATAGTACAATGTTGGGCTTAAACAGAATCAAGCTGGTTGAAACTTGAATGCTCACACACTCCTTGTATTGTATTTGTAAAATAGCTGTAATTATAATATTTTGTCAAAATGTGAACACCATTACCTTTTTGCTATTTTATTTATTATTTCTTATTTTATTTTTTAATAATATTTAGTCTAGATTTTCAAGGTACTACATTGCTTTCACATTAATTATTTCAAACGATGTTAAAAAATATTGTAAAACATTTTTTTTAAAGGAGTAAGAAGTATGGAGTTTCTTGCCCACATTCTTCTTCATACAATCTACCTTTGCGAATGGGTGTAGAATCAATCCCATCCCATCCTATTTCCTTAATTTTAATATTCGACGTTTAAAAGTGCCTCTTTGATGGCCTATTTGAAATAAATGATTTGACTTTGACCAATGATATTATTATAATATCATTGACTTTGACTTTGACTTTAGCTCTGCCCTGGGTGGGAGGACTCATTTGATGATTTTAACACGATAAAAAACCTTTTTAAGCAAGCTGAAAATGTTTTTCAAAATATCTAGTTGAAGGAAGGATTGGCAGATTTAAGATCCAATAAAGTGGTTCCTAGGAAGCGCTGTTATCCACACAGCATACTACCTGACCGTAACCGAGAGTACCTAATTCGAACAAATTCGATCCTCTTGATATATTTATTACCACGATTATTTCTGATCTCCATTCTGTTGTTCTATCATAGCAGTTGATTTTGGGGTAGGTACCTAAATTCAGATTGCTAACCGTTTGTGAACTACATAAAGAATTTCGATTCAATCGAGGGAGCTGGGTTGCTTTAGCAACTGCAATCATGCCAAGTTGGCTATAGGAACATCGAGCTTTTGAAGTGCCTTTAGAAAACACTTAGTCTACTTGCAGCTCTGAACCTCAACGTTAACTGACCCTAAAGATGGAAGAGATGATGATGATCACCTCCATATTGTATTTAAACCAAGGGATGTTCCCTTGGTTTAAATACAATATGAGAGATGTTCCCCTGGTTTAAATACAATATGAGGGATGTTCCCTTGGTTTAAATACAATATATTCTTTCTGATTCGACGACACGGTTGGCGCAGTGGCTGAGTGATTGGCAGCTGTGCAACGTGTCTCGGGTTCGATCCCCGCACGGGACAAGTACGAGTATTTGTATGATCTGCAAGTATTTTTTTCGAGTCTGGGTGTTTTTGTATGTGAGGTCTTATGTTTGTAAACGCACACACCCATGATACAAAAGAAATTCCTTGTGTGGAGGAACTTTTTTTTAAATAAAAAAATCTTTCTTGAAATGTCTCGAGATTTGTTCTTTGAAAGTTCATTTATTATAATTGGGTTAGTTTTTTCGCTTGTGGTTTTCCTCAAGAAGATTAAGGTACCTGTGTATTCGTCCGGGTATTCCTAAGTGTTTTACTATACGCTCGGGAAACCAGTATTAGGTAATACAGTTGGTCTAGGCGTATCATTTATGCTACTTAGAAGTTTCTCAAGGACTTGTTTCACATGGCTGGCCTGGCGCCTGCGCACATTACCACACAAGTTTAAAACATGAACATTAATTTATTAGTCTATTATGACCATATTTACCTTTTCATTAATAAATATTATGTTAGTAACATTGTGCCTAGGCAAAGAGAATTAAACCTCTGTCATTGTGCCTAGGTATCTCCCTTAACGGTCATAACTTCAATTGACGGTCATAAAGTGTTAATTACCTCTACTCTACGTATTTGTGTTAATTACTCTTGCCGGTCACTATTTTACCTGTATAGTTAGGTCTAAGTTTCAGGATTTCCCGGCAAAGTGACTGAAATTATAAGTACTTACATAAATATCTTCACGAGCTCATCACGTGGTTTAATCGTGTGTGGATTTATCACGTGTATCACACGTGATAAATCCACAAAAAAACGAACAACAACAAAAACATAGAATCGCGCCCAAAAGTGACTAACAGGAAAATAACAGCAATAATTATTTTATTATTATTATTATTAGGCTGAAATGTCCCACTGCTGGGCAAAGGCCTCCCTCCATTCCTCCCAATGTTCGCGACTTTGCGCCACCTCTTCCCAATTCTCAAGGAAGACATCCAGCTCGTCCCGCCATCTCCTTCGAGGTCTACAGCAATAATAGTGTGAAACAATTTTTTGAATTGGTATAGATTGATATGCATTTAGTTTTTAGGGTTCAAGTTTTTTTCTATTACAGAAACAGTTTATAATACCTATATTTTGATGTTTAATTATAGGTATGCCGTATGCATGAAGTTCAACCTATGTATTTAGGTTCACATACAAAACAATAACTGACTGGCTTGTTGGTCTAGTGGTTAGTGACCCTGACTGCTATGCCGGTGGTCGTGGGTTAGATTCCCACCCAGGACAAATGTTTGTGTGATGAGCATGATCATTTGTTCTGTGTCTGGGTGTAATTTATCTATAATGTGTATGTATTTAGAAATAATTAAGTATGTTTATCAGTTGTCTAGTAGGTACCCATAACACAAGCTCTGCTTAGCTTGGGACTAGATGGCGTTGTGTCATAGTCTTGGAATATTATTATTATCTTCTATCTATATCTATCTATCTATCTATATCTATCTATACTTATAATAATCTAAACTTATAATAAATCTGTAGAAAGGTCAATTCTGTACATGAAATATATTTCCAAAATAACTATCAGGGGGTGATTAGGGATCGATACTGATGCCAAAAATGCAATTAATAAAATTATTGTCTGTCTGTCTGTCTGTATAACCGTTATAGAAACCAAAACTACTCGACGGATTTTGAAGAAACTTGGTACAATTATTTTTCATACTCCTGCGCTGGTTATAGTATACTTTTCATCACGCTACAATCAATAGGAGCAGAGCAGTGAAGGGAAATGTTAGGAAAACGGGAGAAGTTACTCCATACACGCTAATCTTCGAAACTACTGGACGGATTTGATTGTTTTTTTTTTTTGTTGTATAGCTATTAAGTCTGGGCAACATATAGGCTATAATTTATCTTGGAAACTTGAACACCTGATGCAGAACTGCATTAGATCAGCTAAACTATAAGAGATACAAAAATAGCGCCATAGCAAAAATTGTTCCGCGTGATGAGCATTTTCTGCTGAGAAAATAAATTTGAAGATATGGAACACCTGATGTGGAACTCCTAGAGCTCAGCTACACTATTACATTTACAGTAATGACGTCTTAGTAAGAGTTGTTCCGCCTGATGAGCACTCCCTGTTGTCGTATAAAAACTGAAGATCTGGAACACCTGATGTGGAACTCCAAGAGCCCAGCTACACTATAACATATATAGGAATGACGTCTTAGCAAGAGTTGTTCAGCCTAATGAGCCCTCTCTGTTGACGTATGAAAATTGAGATCTGAAACAACTGATGTGGAATTCCAAGAGCCCAGCTACACTATAACATATATATGAATAACATCTTAGCAAGAGTTGTTTAGTCTGATGGGCATTTCCTGTTGACTTAAAAAAATGAAAGATCTGGAACGTCTGGAATCGTCATGCGCGTCCCATTGTTTCCCCGTCCCCAGGCTCTAAGAATTCAACATCTGACGTTTCAGATCTTCGATTTTGACGACCCCATTGTCGCTGGCATAAGCAACAGGATCCGCGTACAAAGTCGCTGGCAGAAGCTAGTAATAAAATAAAAATATATAATGTCGAATTGATAACCTCCTCCTTTTTTTTTCGTCGGTTAAAAAATAAAATATCGAGCAAATGCCAAAACAAATAAAGGTAGCCTGGGTGCATGTATACATACTTAAATCCAGGTAAAAATCGAAGCAGATCTAAACGAATCTCAAATCAAGCTGTTACATACTCCTACAATAAAATTACAGCGTACATCATCATCCAATTCTTTAAATTATAAATTACGCGACGAAAACCCGTTTATAGACGTTACAGGCCGTGTGTCAAAGCGAAAGCGTCGTTTGATGAGTCGGAAAAGTTGCCACGCACCGCCACCAGCAGGCGCCAGTATCGCGAAATTAACGCAATCCAAAGTTTTATGTATTTCATTTCGTCAACTTCGACATTTCATAAAGTGTTCCCTTTACGCAAAATACATGTATTACTATAATAGAAATATTTTAATATAAGGATATCGAAACATTTACTAAAACAAAATGATAGAAATACTTATTGATGTGGATAAATATATTGTAAATATTTTTATCATTCACAGTCTTAAATTTATTTTATAACACTTTGACACAGATTTTGACGTCCCGAGATAACGAAAAAAACTACTATTTGGTAGAAAATTAATAAAATTGGCATACCTTGCGAAAGTGACAATACCCAATTATCTATTAAGCCCCAAATACACACGCGCACGGGCATAGGCATGTGAGTTGTGTTGTTTTCAGTATTCTTTAGAATACCGTGACCCCAGAACGTAAAGGGCTATTGAACGACATCGTAGATTTTAGTAAGTATTACGAGTCTGACAGTCCCTCCCGCCCTACCCTGGGTAGGAGGACTCATTTGATTATTTTACCACGCTAGAAAAAGCCCCAAACACACGCTCCTTTTATTAACGTCCTTTCACAAAGCTGGTTGCGTGATATCTTTATATCTTTATTATGAGAGTGGAAAGCTAAGGGTGCTTAACACCCTGTCCTCCACCACCTGGTGTTGGTACTAATTTTTGATGCATTTTGATGTAATGACAGACACTAGCGCCGCGTAAAATGGACATTAGTCGAGCCGCGGCGTGGATTTAGTGGTTTTTTACTCATATGAGATACAGGTACAGTACAACAATTGTCAGTAACCTCTTTATAATTAAAGTAATCTTCATTCTATAATATCTTATCCACAGTATTTTTTTTTGGGACAAGGTTGTAATATTATCACTTTTCTGATAAATGAAACCCTTAGATATATCGCACCTTCGGTGCAACAAAGACATAACAGCTCATTTTTAAATTTTACAGGACTTTTAAATATTTTTTTGCATGTTTTTCCTCAGTTCTGGATAACTATCTAAAGAAGGTTTGAAATCTTTACATAATTAATTGTTTATTTAGTTGGCTATAGTTTAACGTAAAAATCTTGTATTTCATTACCAAAGAAATCCTAATAAAAGACATAACAAAAAAAAGTGTCCTGAATAGTGACTTTGTTGCACCAGGAGTTATTTAGTTTTATGACTGTTATGTTTTATGCCTTTGTAGCTCCAAGATTTTGAGCGAAAAAAAGACCTCAATATAAATGATGTTGAGGTCTTAAAGACAGATACGTTTTTGTTGCTCCAACGTACCTACATCAAACAGTCGCGGGCGCGAGGGCACTACTTACAATGAAACGTTGTAGGCCCAAAACGCATGGAATAACCGCCAATAACCACAAAGGCACTTCTGCCATCTAGTGTAGTTTTGAGATACTTTCGCGGATGTCTTTGTTGCTCCAAGTACAGGCATGGTTTAGAAACAATTTGGCATACTTAGGTCGATTTTGCAGTTTTGGCTATTTGTGACTTTGTTGCACCGAAGGTGCGATATTATCTATCGACTCCAAAAGCATGAGCCCAGTACTGATCTTTTTTGACTCCAAAGCAATAAATAGAGCGAGAAGCAACTTGTACCGAACACGCGGTGAGACAGCAATGACCACTGATTTTTCATCGTAGTCGCAGCATTATACTATAGGCGATATTTAACAGGGTGGTGGGTGCTATGCCTTATTTGTAGTTGACAAGTAATTTTGAAGTATTCAAAATGACAACAGCAGTTTTCATTTAATTTACTTTAATCCTGTTTCTGCGAAATTGTTATAAATCTGTGACGAAACTAAATAAAAAATAATAAAAGTGAAGTGCTTCTTATCCTATATCGAAGTTTGATACGATTAGAAGTTGTTTTCAGTTACATATTATCTCAAATTGTTGACTGCAAATCAGTGCATTTATCATTAGTTCATGTGAAATGGTATTTAGATGCATAAAGATTAGATGGGGGGAGGATGGACACAGAGTCGAACCATCCGACAACAATAGTACGATATCACGATAGCATTGATATAATATCACTGTGAGTAATTTATTATTGATAGAAACAATTCGTAATGTATAGAATCATAGGTATTCTAACATATCCCTTGTTTGCTCTGTAGGGATCGTCAGGAATTTCCTGCGATGATTTTCAGTAAGTTTGGTTTATTTTATTCCTGATTTATTAATGAAAATAATGTGTTCTTTAAAATAGAAAGTTTACGTGACTTATTTACAGTCATGTCCGTTTAATCACGTCCCATTGAACACAGCGAAACATAGTTTTGAATAATCTATAAGCCTACGTATCATTCGTTTTTATTTTCTCGATCTTTTTATCCATTTCCAATTTTATTATTACGAAAATCTGACAGCCGCGGTCTGAAAAAAAGTGTCGCAGGTCTAACCTGTAAGAGCCACGCTGGCTGACTCAGGGTCATCAATCTTCTAACTAAAAGCCTGGCACGACTTAGATCATTATACTAAAAAATTGTGGAGTACCAAATGTAACTTATACATCTTCTTAGAGATGTATTTTTTAATTTAGTAGTATTATAATACGAGAGTTTCGATCTGTTCTATAGAGATGTCGCTATACCAAAAATACTATTATTTATCATGTATTTTATTACGTTCCTAGTTTAATGTTTAATTATCTTTTTAATTGTGTCGTTTTTCAATATTTATATAATATGTTTTTCTATTTCGATATTTTCCCAAATTATTAATAGCATTCTATAATTATTTGGGCTACCTACTGGTAACTTTAATTTTCACACATTCGCACCTTTGGTGCAACAAAGACGTAACAGCTCATTTTGAAATTTTACAGGTGAAGACTTTTAAATTTTTTTTGCATGTTTTTCCTCGGTTCTGGATAACTATCTAAAGAAGGTTTGAAATCTTTACATTTAATTAATTGTTTTTTAGTTGGCTATAGTTATACGTAAAAATCTTGTATTTAATTGCCAAAGAAATCCTAATAAAAGACATAACAAAAAAAAATGTCCTGAACTGTGTCTTTGTTGCACCAGAAGTTATTTAGTTTTATGACTTAATCCACATCACAATACACACTAAACACTCCAACTCACACCTCACACCCCATACATACCTCACCACACACCCCACATATCACCCATCTCATCACGTCACGCACATTACACCGCATTCCATGTATGTAGTTTATAATGTAACAATAATAATTGTATGAAAGAGCGGAGTCCTCTAATACAGGAATTGTTTGCCTAAAGGTGGGCTCCAAACACGACTCATGTAAAATTATCTTATTGAGACAATAAACTATTTTGTATTTTTTTTTTGTATGACTGTTATGTTTTATGCCTTTGTTGCTCCATGATTTTGAGCGAAAAAAGACCTCAATATAAGGTCGCGGGCGAGGGGGCACTACTTACAATGAAACGGTGTCGGCCCAAAACGCATGGACAAAACCGCCAATAACCACAAAGGCACTTCTGCCATCTAGTGTAGTTTCGAGATACTTTCGCGGATGTCTTTGTTGCCCCAAGTAAAGGCATGATTTAGAAACAATTTGGCATACTTAGGTCGATTTTGCAGTTTTGGCTATTAGTGACTTTGTTGCACCGAAGGTGCGATGTCTTTTCAATACGTCAATAAAATGTCAGTGTCACATTGCACTTTGCTGAAAAAATTTGATTCTCGTTTGGTGCGGTTCGTTATTTTCCTGCATTTTCTGCTTTTGGTGCTATTCTAAAGTAGTGTATCCGTGTGTTATTTCCATGCTAATAAAATTCTTACTGGAAAGCAAGATACTATCAGTGACACCGATAAATATCAAGTAATGGCTAGAAATTACTGTAAAAACACTGTAAAAGGCCTCATAGTTGATGAAATACATATAATTACTTAACAAATTTGTTTTATTTTTTACTAATGTAGGCATATAGTTATTAATAGTCAATCAAAACACTAAAAGGAATGAGCAAGCTTTGTATATACCTATATTTATATAACTATATACAGAAAAGTTTTCGTCGGTGAACACTAGATGTCGCTGTTGTCCATTGCTCGAAAAACCCGTGAAGTTAGATCTCTATGCCCTATTAATAAAAGTACTCTGTGGGCTGACTGATTCGTCAAGGAACGAAAGTGATGACACTAGGTACTTTTAAAAGGCAAAAGATGAGAGGACGATAGTGAATGTGTGCTCAGAATAAAACGGCGTATGTGCCCAAACATATTGACGTCTTTTTATGAATTAAAATTGTAATTAATTGAAAAAATGTCTTTACAGAATGTAGATACTAGTATTTTCTACAATTTAAAACAACATCCTTTCAATAACTCATAGTAGTTATTCCATAAAGTTCAAAAAATAAAAAACATAGACCGAACTTTGCATTTTTTTTGTATCGAGAAAATTTCATTGAATCGTGTTTTCAACTTTGTGATAATTTAGATCATATAGGTAGTCAATAACTATATTCCAAGTTGTAAGATCTGTAGTCCAGATATGTACGAAGAAAAGTAAAAAATAAAAACCGTATTTTTACTGATTCTACAGACGGAGTTGGCTTTATTATAAGTACAGTTACGTTTTAATAACAATACTTTTGGGTTTTGCAAACACAGTCTTTTTAGAAAAGCGTTGCCTCAATCTACGAAATCTTTATCTTGTAAGTATTGTGGGATTCGAGGGTGCTTTTAAAAACAACCAAACCAGTAGGCCATTATTTATTATCCCGTGTGGGCATCGAACCCGGGACCAATTAAGTATTCTATGCCCGGGACTCGCATTGCTATGCGTGTCGCTGATCAGCCACTGTTTTGGCGTTGTAGTAATGGTGTGGGCTAGATACATAATAGTGATGAAGACTTGAAGGCACTACTGCAGTATGCTTCCTAGACTTCACATGCAGTATCGTATAATACCCCGAATCATCCGACAAACGCAAATTTAAGGCGCTGTACATAGCGAACACTCTGTAAACGACTAGTTCTTCGTCGCAAAGTTAGACGTATCTGTACATGCCACAAGCCAGAAAAAAATACAGTGTATCTTAATCAAATGTATAAAGTAAAGACTTTAATAAAAACACTTTACAAAAGTGGTCTAGAAGTAGGAAAAAAAAAAAGTCAATACGACCACGAAAAAAAAATTTTCGTCTCGAAATTCTCAATTTTTTCAGCGGTAACCATTATATTTTTTGTAACAATAACAGAGGAAATTTCATATACTAAAGACATAGGTATCATTTTTTTTTTAACTCAGACCTGTAATTTTTTAAATACTAAGTTAAAACTGCAAAATTTCTTACATTTTTTCTTACAATTTGCCCCCGCGCGCAGCTGCTTCACCCCCGCGACTACCTTTGCTACATAAAGGTTGGCTACAGCGCCTTATAAAATGATTAGCCAACAGGCGCGTTAACAAAGTGAAACAGGACTTTTTATAAGAGAGAAGTTCGACAGTTACGGCGGGAAGCCCCCAGCTACTAGACTGGTAGTAGAGTCATTCGATTTCTAGTATAAGAATGCAATGACCTGACGGTGGGAACACCAAATCTTTTTGGTCATCAAGAAACAAAAAAACAAATAAAATTGCATTGTAGGTAAAAACTAGTTATACCTAATTGTTTGCAAGTCTCCAATCTGCATTTTTTTACATTTGCCGTGGTAAACGTCTAAAATCATTCAAATATAGGTACTTACTAGTGACCGACCGAAATTTCGGTTTCGGTTTCGGCCAAAATAATTATAGCCGAAACTTTCGGTCCTGCCGAAACTCAAGTGTTCTTGCATTTTCGTGCGTCGTTCGGTAAAATTCGTAGCCAACGTGCTTGCTTGCCGGCGGGGCCCCAGCTCAGTTCGCCACCGTCCATTTAATCGTGAGTTGAGGTTTTTGAGTTTACTGCCAAGAGTAAGTCTTGTACATTCATGTCATAATAAAATATGTTACGTACGTTAATGATTCAAAAACATAATCAATCGTCAAGGCAGTGACTGTATTATAAAGACTTCTTTGAAATATGTGATGTCAACTAGTCACTTACTTGACAGCTAACGTCCTGACCTGCCGCCGGACGCAGGTCCTCACCGGACCTGGAAGTTTCGGGAGGTAACTGTGTTGATAAGGAAGGAAGAAACGCCTGGGTGTACCATTGCGAAGATCACCCGGAGGACACGGTGGAACATACGGAGCAGGACTGCCCCACTTGGGCAAAGCACCGCCGCCCGGTGGTCCAAGCGCCGAACAAGAGCGGTTATAAATACCTTATGCTATTAAATTTGTTAAATGGGTTTTTTCTGAGGGGTAAATAATAAAAAAATACTTCACGAATGTACATTAATGCTTTATTTACATAATTTAGTACAATATATACAATATACTGTACAATATGTACTGTTTAATAATAATAATAATAATAATAATTTATTTTTGTACAGAAAGACACAGTAAACATAGCAAGCAGAGAAACAGAAGGTTGTACAATTATGTCAATAACTATTGTCAGATTTTCGGCCCCTAAACTAGGTACGCAGACCTGTATCTTAGGGGTCGAAGATTTTTCAAAACCACTTGTAAAGATACAACCGTGACATTTCAGTTACATTTTTTGTAGTCAGCTGCAAAATTGAGTTTATGGTGACTGGAAGTTAACTTTAGTGAGGTATGTGTATATTTAAATAGGTGAGTGTATGTAAGTATGTGTGTGTATGTAAGTGTGTGTGAATAATATAAAATCAGAAATATTGTGTAAGTACGTTTAATTTTCAATACGCAATATGTTTTCGGTTTCTTCATAAGACAATGGCATTAGCCACTTTTGAAGTTTCTTTTTGATTTCATGGATTGAGAGTCGGTATATTGCAATAGCTTTATTTATTTTGTTATAGATGCGTGAACTCTGTGCCATAAATTGGCGACTTGCGAACGCATATCTACAGGGGATAGTTTTGCAGACAGGAAAACCTTTGCGCCTTTGAGGTATATTTTTGTCTAAAGGAAGAGTAGAATGTCTTCGCAGAATAGAGCGGAGGATGTATAGTTGTCTGACTGTAAGGATTTGCGCATCCGAATAGAGTTGATCCGTTGGGAAGTCCCTAGGTTTAAATAACATCACCTTAAGAACTGCTCTTTGAGCGCGTTCAGCATTGAGCATTGCGGTTTTGTATGTTCCACCCCACACCGGGAGACAGTACGTAATAATTGATTGACATAGGCTAAGGTAGACAAGGGTCAGGGTCTCGGTGTCGGCAGAATGTCTAAGTTCTTTAAAAATGTAAATTAGTTTCCTGATTCTCGTACAGAGCGCATCAATCTGCGCGCACCAGTCTAGTTTTTCATCTATAATCACTCCCAGATACTTAATGTTGGGCACAACGCTAAGCGTGAGACAGTTGCACAGTGTTGAGTGATGGTTACGACAAGTGTGGACTTTAATTATAGTAGATAGGAGAGGTGGTACGGGTGTCTGAGGACGGTAGAATCTAAGTACTTTTGTCTTTTCAAGGTTGAGTGTTAGTAAGTTTGTAGCCAACCACTCCTTGGTTAACCGCATCGCGTTCTCCGACCTACATCTAGCCTGCTCCCAGCTTTTGTCGTACACAAGAAGCGCTGTATCGTCTGCATATGAAAAAATTTCGCAATTAGTGAAGGATTGCTTACACAGGTCATTAATATAGATCTGGAACAGTGTGGGACCCAAAATACTTCCTTGTGGGATACCAAAAGTAAGCTCCTCATATTCACTTGTATGCGACTCAATACGGACACTTTGGCTTCTATGACTTAGATAGTTCTGGAATAATTTTAAGGTGAGTCCTCGTACTCCTAAGCCTTCTATCTTTGATATAAGTCGGGGGAAAGACACAGTATCGAATGCTTTTGTTAAATCCAGGAAGATACCATAGCAGTGTAAATTGCTATCCAACTTGCTTACCAGACTGTTGGTTAAGGCAATGACGGCGTCCTCTGTGGATATTCCCGATCGAAATCCGTACTGGTTTTGAGCTATAAGTTTGTGTTTTGATAGGAAACTCGTTAGGCTATTATTGATAATTCTTTCTAGAATTTTTGACAGAGAGCTCAAAACTGATATTGGACGGTAATTTGTGACGTTATCTCTGCCTCCACTCTTATAAATGGGGTGAACTACAGCCCTCTTAAAAGCCTCTGGGAACGTTCCAGTGTTTATTGATAAATTGCAGATATGAGTAATTGCGGGGGTTACTGCGTCACAGGAATTCTTGAGAACCTTGACTGGAATTTTGTCCCAACCAGTGGCGCAATCATTACGTAAGCCACTGATGATTCTCATTACTTGCTCTTCATCCACCGGAAGGATAACAAGGGAACTACATACTTGGCTAGATGGGGGTGTTGGGACTGAGTTGTTGGCGGTTATTTTAGACGCCAGATCTTTACCAATATTAACAAAGAATTTATTCACTTGGTTAACCGATGCTTTTTCGTCAATAGAGACTTCTAAAAGTTCACGAGGTGAACGTGCTTGAAAACTAGTGCTTGTTATGGTTTTAATAGCTTTCCACGTAGCTTTAGGGTTATTTTTAGCTTTTTGTAGCTCTTGTCTTTCAAATGTCCGTTTTAATTTTTTTATGAGAGCGTTACGAAAATTTCTGTACCGCGTGTAAGTTATTTTAAGAATTAAGTCGTCCGGATTTTTTCTAACTTTATAATGCATTCTGTCGCGGTTTCGTATACATCGGATCAAACCAGCAGTCATCCATGGTTTTAAAACTCTGTGTTTTTTTCGTATACGCATTACCCGAGTATGTTGAGAGATCACTCTTTGAATTTTGTTTATTAAGTGATAAGCCGCTTGGTCAGGGTCCGTTTCTCTAAGGATGTCACTAAAATCTGAGCAGTTAAGCTCCTCACGAATAGCTTTATAATCATACAGATTAGAAGTCGTATGCTCACTGCGTCTTCCTCTAGAACTGAGTTTCAGAAACAGGCAAACGGGTAAGTGGTCTGTAACGTGAGAGTCTAGGACTAGAACAGTAGAGATCTTATTGGTTTTTAGCATTATATGGTCTAGACAATTGTTAACTCTGGTCGGAAATAGGTGAGCTGGCAGTAAACCAAGAGTAGCAGTAAAAGTTAAGTAGTCGCTTGCGAGCCGGTCACTGGATCCCGACTTGATGTCAATATTTAAGTCACCTATCAAAACAATGTTACTACGAGATTGAAGAGACGTCATTACGCTTTGCAGACTATTATAAAAGTTATCAGGATTTGGGTAAGATGGAGAGCGATAGACCGAAACTACCGCCGTAGTGCCTATATTACAAATAATGCAGTTAGCATCCTGAATTGGGGGTTCCACTGTAACTGATCGCAAGGCTTCTCTAATATATACCACGACGCCATCGTTTTTTATTGGATTATTAGTTGTTGCGAATGATGTGTAACCGTGCATAATAGGAATAGGCCCCGACACCTGCAGCCAGCACTCCGTTAAAACTATGAGATCAAACTCGATTTTGGTAGTAGAGATCATGGCAATAAATTGATCCAAATTTTTATTAATACTTCTAATATTAATGTGAATTATGCTAAGGTTGTTACTAGATTTCGGTATGAAATCGAGGCATTCTTCGGGAGAGCATACGAAGGATTTAGCGACAGACATATCATCCAATTCGTTTGCTATTTGATTTAGATTAGCAAGCTCTGTTTATCAAGTGAGAATGAGTGACCAAGGCGAATACGGGAGTCGGCTGTTTGGGCTATGTGGAATCAGAAATATGTATCTTAGTGCGATTTATACATTGAAGAAAATGGACTATTTTAGTAAGAAACCTAGGCGTATTGAAGCTGCGGGCAATTAAAGTCAGAGTTACTATAATGTTGTAGTTGTAGTAGTGGGTGAAATTGTGTGTGTAGTTAATATGTATGTGTGACTGTATAAATATTGATACGCTAACAAACAACAAAAAATAAATTATGAAATAAGTAATAAAACAGAGAGTTACAAAGAAATTACTAGTGCGAGAGATAATACCGAGCTCACATAAATTGTTAAATAGTCATGATTGACATAGTAACATATTAAGGCACTTTTCCGATTTGATCTGAGTTGGTTTATCGGCTGGCTCCTTACGCAGGAGGATCCTTCCATTTGAGTACCAGGCGGAGTAATTGCGAGCTTTCGCATACTGGCGGGTGTCGTACAGAAGCTTTTTTACAGTAGGGGGTAAATGTTCATCGACGTAAACAGGTCTCTTTTCTCCAGTCATCCCGATCACCAGAGTATTGAGCTTATCAACTACCGGGCGCTCCTTATTAAATTTCCTTACATTAGCCAGGAACTCGTTTCTAATGGTAACACTGCCGAACTCAGCCACTATTGGTCTACATACTCCTGGTTTCCCTGGAATGCGGTAAACATCTCGAAGAGCTGAAGCTTGAATATTCATATTAACAGCTTTGCCCACACTTGATACCAGAGAAAAAAGGTCTTCAGGCTTTTCTTTTTCTTTAATCGGTACATTACGCAGCTCAACAGTTGACTGGCGTGACTGGAAATGTAAGTCCTGTATTTGTTTCTGAAGAAGGCAAATATTTTCGGTGTTAGCAACTTTTTCTTTTTCCAGTGATAAAACCTTAGCAACAACGTCTTCATGCTTCTTGTTGATAAAATTCATGCTACGATCAATCTCTGTGTTTGTATTCTGAATCGAGAGGCATTGCGTTTTAAGGTCCGAGACGTCATGAACTAGTTTGGACAAAATGGCATCTTGATCAGCTTTCCACGACCTGAGCAGCTGTTCGTGCTCAGACTTCCATTCTGTCAGCATTTCCAGTAGCTCCAATTTGAAGGTCATAAATGCTGGGGATGGGTCGAGATTGTTTCCACTATTTGGTGAATCATCCATACGTTGCCGCTTGTTCCGAACAGTAATATTGATAACATCTGTTTTTTCGATTGATGATGATGTCAAATCTGATTCAGAAAGTGACTGACCATGAGCTAGGCATTTTTTGGGCGAAATTCTTTCCATTTTTGTCCAATTAGAAATGGTTTATATTCAAAATAATAATTAAAAAAAAAAAAATAATAGTAAAAATTTAAAGCGGACAAAAAGAGTTTACGTGCGCCCAGGATTTGAACTCCCGTCTTCTCGGTTCTGTCGTTCCATAGGCAGCGCGCTAAGCCACGACGCTACAAGTACGATAATGGAAGTTGCGAAATTTTGGTACTGTTGATTGTGCGACGCTCCATAAACCAGTCGGCCAGTGGCGAAGACGGTAAATTCCTTTGTCTTGCTAAAGGGTCAAAGTCCAAAACCGGCACACTTTTTGAACAAGTTAGCACGTTATTGTATTTTAGAATTTTAATAACGTTTTTATTTTCGAGTAATATTGCACACACTTGACACTCGTGTAAAGATGATAACAACTGTATAGTTTTATTGCTGTTTTATGCACTTTATTCTAGTTTTTGGAATTTAATAACACGGAGGTGATTTAAGTACGTAAGCGCGCAGTCGCGTCACGGCAGCTCCTTAAATAAAAATATAATTAGTCAATATTTGATATTTACTCTCCCAAGTTCGGAAATACATCTGAATATAATATCACCACTGTTCTACGAAGGGCATATAATTAAATAATGTATTCTTTTATATATATTATACATATTATGTACAACAAAAGGCAAGAAAACTAAAACAACAATTTAATTTACAAACATCATCATCTTCATAACCACAACTAATTTAAATCACTACAAAAACCAACCTGATTTCAATATAAACTTAATTCTTAGTAAATCTAAAACCTGCCTCGACATAACGCTCTTTTTCTTACTGGGAAGTTTCCGAAGACCAGTAATCTGAGCTGAGTAAAAGTCTGTTATGTCCGTATTCGTAAGTACTCGCGACATTTTTCTTGTGTGATCCCGTCTGAAGGCCTTATAATTTTTGTTGTTAGATCCTGCTGCCTCTTCGGATGATTCTCCGACAGATAATAAAACATATTGTGCTACTTCAGCTCCATGGATGAGGACTTAGTGAACGGAAGATGGGAGATTATACCACGGATATTCTTGAATTAAAAGCCGCGCGGTTTCCAAAGAATATTCTTTAAATTTATCCGAATCAATATTAAAACCCGAGAATCATCAATCAATCAAACCTTGATTTAATCTGAAAAATCTTTCCTGGAACGTTTGCGTTCGCAAGATGGCACAGGCTGGTTCGCGTTTACTTGAATGTACTTCTCATTACCCCTTACTACTAATTCGACACATTCAATTTCATTTAACCAACCTGAGTACTTATGCAAAAATTATGATTTACTTCTAGGGACAAATTTCCAAAATCTATCAAGACTTTTACATAAATTGAGCATCATACTATCTAAGTTCCTAATTTCTACACTTCCGACCTCATCCAGTGAAGCTAGAATAGTTTCCGAAACGTGTTGATATTTATCTGAGGAACAGTTCCAGTTAGGGCAGACCAAATCTTAAAGAAATGCATCATTGAGAAAGAAAATTTAATCAATTACCTGAAAAACAAAATATAATAATAATTTACGTTTGTTTCGTAGACCGTGCTACGAGAGAGCCTACGCGGTCGTAGAGGGTTATACGTATAGCAACTAAAGACGCAACCAGACGCAGACAAACCTTTTATATTTTCAAAAAAGACAGTTCAATTCTTTATTATAAGATATGTGAGAATATTCGATTATGGATGACTTTTTTTTTTGTGAAGTCAAATATAAGGTACGTATTTGGTAGAAATACTGTGTGGCGTAACACCTAAAAATACGTCATAATAGGTACAACAAAACTTAAAAATATAACTAATTAGTAATAACATACCTTGATCTTTGAAATTATTGTCAAAAACACCCCTCAAAAACAATGCAATTCTAAGAATTCACAGTTACACAAACAGTATTGCTAAAGGGTTACTGACAAGGCGCGCGCAAAATTACGATGTGTTGACTTCGGAGATAGAAAAATAAGTGAGAATTAGGTAAAATGGGTGACATATTTATACTATATGGTAGCTTGTTTATCGGTCAATCATTAAAGATAATACTAGCTTCTGCCCGCGACTTCGTACTCGGATCCTGTTGCTTATGCCAGCGACAACGGGTTTCGTCAAAATCGAAGATCTGAAAAGTCTGATACCCAATTCCAAGAGCCCGGGTAAAAAAAATAATGGGTGTTTGGCCAGTAGAGTAAAAATACTAATAATATATTCATCGTCATCGGAAATCAGTCCTAAACAGTTATCGCCTTCACTGCGTGGAGGTAGGTACTCCCAGTTTATGTTATTTTCTGAAATTAGTGATACTTAGCTTTGACTTGTGGAAGTGGAACACCTGATGTGGATCAGGTGTTCCAGATCTTCAATTTGTATACATCAACAGAGAGTGCTCATCAGGCTGAGCAACTCTTGCTAAAACGTCATTCCTTTATATTATGATATAGAGTAGCTGGGCTCTTGGAGTTCCACAACAGCGTATCAGGCTGAACAACTTTGCTAAGACGTCATTCCTTTAAATTATGTTATAGTGTAGCTGGGCTCTTGGAGTTCCACACCAGGTGTTCCAGATCTTCAATTTTTATACGTCAACAGAGAGTGCTCATCAGGTTGAGCAACTCTTGCTAAGACGCCATTCCTTTATATGTTATAGTGTAGCTGGGCTCTTGGAGTTCCACAACAGGTGTTCCATATCATCAACTTTTATACGTCAACAGAGACTGCTCATCAGGCTGAACAACTTTGCTAAGACGTCATTCCTATATATATGTTATAGTCTAGCTGGGCTCTTGGAGTTCCACAATAGGTGTTCCAGATCTTCAATTTTTATACGTCAACAGAGAGTGCTCATCAGGCTGAGCAACTATTGCTAAAACGTCATTCCTATATACAGGGTGACTTTTTTAGCACCGTCCAAAATTTTTCTAGGCGTTAGGTATCAATCACTAAGCCCATTTTTGAAAAAAAATCGATACGTCAAATTGTCATATTAAATCATTTTCTCATCCTCTCTGCGTGGTCACTAAGCTAAACGTTAATAATATACACTTGCCGACGCATGAAACGGGCAGAGCGCACCCCGCCGACCCCCCGCCCCGCCCCGCTACACCTGAGCGACACATAACAGCGCGGTGTCCAGGTTCATCAACTTTTTATAGATAACATTGAGACGTGATATCTCGATATTTTTGTATTGAGTGATACAAAAAGAAAAAACACGTATTCAATGATTTTCGCCAAAGATTAATATATTAAAATTTGGATGGTGACTAAAAAATCACCCTGTATGTTATAGTTTAGCTAGGCTTTTGGTGTCCCACATCAGGTGTTCCAGATCTTCAATATTTATATGTCAACAGAGAGTGCTCGTCAGGCTGAACAACTTTGCAAAGACGTCATTCCTGTTTATGTTATAATATTAGCTGGGCTCTTGGTGTTCCACATCAGGTGTTCCAGATCTTCAATTTTTATATGTCAACAGAAAGTGCTCATCAGGGTGAACAACTTTGCTAAGACGTCATTCCTGTTTATGTTATAGTGTAGCTGGGCTCTTGGAGTTCCACAACAGGTGTTCCAGATCTTCAAGTTTTATACGTCAACAGAGACTACTCATCAGCCTGAACAACTTTGCTAAGACGTTATCTTAATATATATAAATCTCGTGTCACAATGTTTGTCCTCAATGGACTCCTAAACCACTTAACCGATTATAATAAAATTCGCACACCATGTGCAGTTCGATCCAACTTGAGAGATAGGATAGTTTAAATCTCAAATTATAGTCGCAATTTTAATAATATAAAGATTGCACCCGTGCGGAGCCGGGGCGGGTCGCTAGTTCTTTTATATGTTATAGTGTAGCTGGGCTCTTGGAATACCACATCAGTTGTTTCAGATCTCAATTTTCATACGTCAACAGAGAGGGCTCATTAGGCTGAACAACTCTTGCTAAGACGTCATTCCTATATATGTTATAGTGTAGCTGGGCTCTTGGAGTTCCACATCAGGTGTTCCAGATCTTCAATTTTTATACGTCAACAGAGAGTGCTCATCAGGCTGAGCAACTATTGCTAAAACGTCATTCCTATATATGTTATAGTTTAGCTAGGCTTTTGGTGTCCCACATCAGGTGTTCCAGATCTTCGAATTTATTCTCTCAGCAGAAAATGCTCGTCACGTGGAACAATTTTTACTATCGCACAATTTTTTTATCTCTTATATAGTTTAGCTGGTCCGTTGCCGCTGTCTGCACCAGGTGTTCAAGTTTCCAAGATAAATTATAGCCTATGTGTTGGCCAGACTTAATACCTATACAACAAAAAAAAAATCATTCAAATCCGTCCAGTACTTTTTGAGTTTATCCCGGACATACATACAGACAAACAGACAAAAATTCTAAAAACTATATTTTTGGCTTCGGTATCGATTGTAGATCACACACCAAGTATTATTTTTAAAAATATTCAATGTACAGTTTTGGCTTTCCTTCTATTTTATTATATGTATACGAGTAGTACTAGATATAGATATAGATTAAATTGGGGTTAGTTGATGATGAAATTTTCGATTAATGACCCAGGGCGGAACCACCGTGCGCCATGACCTCACGACGGCGATAAGCGGCAACCTCTCACGTCCGGCATTGGTCGAGACCATGCTGCGGGGCGAGACGGTATAGGAAGCGGTCGCCCCCTTTTGCGAAGCAGTCATGCTAGCGAAGGAGGAAGTGTGAGGCCGCGCGTAAGGAAGAGGACAGCGTCCACCTTACATCCTAGCCGCAGTGGTAGACGCCGGCAACGGATGTCGCTAGACGATTTCCGGCCACTGTAGGCGCAGGCATGTGGGCGACGAGTAATGGGTGACTCGCTGTCCAACCATGGACCATGCCCGAGCCGACGGCGCGTTGTGTTCCACGCGCGCCACAAATAGTGTCAGGAAGGGGCCCCCGTTTGGAGGGCCAAAGCCTGTCGGGGTCGCGGGACCAACGAGTAACCGTGGTAAAGATGGTCCGTTATTTTTACGGTTACACCTCAGAAAGATAGAACTGGGCGGATTTGGCTCCTTTTTTTGGAAAAAACTCACGCCTTGGTCTTAGCAGCATTGATCGTGACTAGATTGCCGGCTCGGCTTCCCATTCGGAGACTACCTCCAAACACAAGTTCAAGCGCTCAACCGGCCTTGGTTCGTCTATTTGTGAATAGGTCAATTATCCAACTGCATCAAGAACCCAGTATTTTCTCCGCTTTCTCTCAAAGGTTTTTCTGTTTTCTTGGACCGTTCCTCTATAACATAGTCAATAATTTCCTTCAAATTTACCCGCATTTAAAACGAAAATGTAAATCCACTGTTACAAGATACCTCAAAACTCTAGACTATGACTCAACTGAAAATCTTTTAACACCTATCAGATAATAACTTGATTTAATTCATAATTAATACTTTACCAATAACTTATTCTATCGGTTTCAATTTATTAAAAAAAAAACCGCAACACTCTTTTACTCATACATCCTCACTCACTCAATCACAACACACACATGTTTGCAAAACACGTTGTTTCTGGCAACTCTTCAATTTATTTGCTCTATTTATCTTGAAGTTGTTGGGGTCATGCCGGTTTTGATGTATTCTTTCGGCATACTCAAATGGACTCAGACAGAACTTGACGCCCTGGATAGAAAGGTCCGCACACTGCTGACTGCAAATCGGATGCATCACCCACGGTCATCGGTGATGAGACTGTATATCCCGCGGAAGTGTGGAGGCCGTGGCTTCCTCAATGCTAAGACCTTGCACAACCGCGAGGTATGCAGTATCAGGGAAGACTTCCTTGAAGCCGACGTGGGGATGCATCGAGATGTAGTCTCAGTGGATAAAGGCCTTACCCCGCTCTCCTTGGCTAACGAGAACTGGCGCAAACCTGTGATATTGGATGCTAGTGATCGCAGGGAGGTATGGCAGAGCAAGGAGGTACACGGACGGCTTTACCGGGCCCTTCATGGGCCTGATGTAGACCTTTTGGCGTCTGTAGCCTGGCTACGTTTTGGTGACCTCTTCGGGGTAACCGAAGGTTTTGTCTTTGCAATTATGGATGAAGTTATCATGACGAACAGTTACCGAAAATATATGTATTGTCAAGGACGGTACGGTTGACATCTGTCGGGCATGCCACCGTCCCGGTGATTCGATCAGACACATTGTTTCCGGTTGTTCTCGTCTTGCTAACGGCGAGTACTTGCACAGACACAATCTAGTAGCTAGGATTATTCACCAGTAACTAGCCCTGCAGTACAACCTTGTGGATTTTGAAGTACCATACTACAGGTATGTGCCCGAACCAGTTCTTGAAATCGCTCATACCATATTGTATTGGGATCAATCTATCATCACTGACAGAACTATTCTAGCGAATAAGCCTGATGTAGTGGTGGTAGATTGCCGAGAGCGCCATACAATGATTGTTGATATCACCATCCCTCATGACGAGAATCTCGTGAAAACTGAAAATGATAAAAAAATCAAGTATACCTTGATTTTGCACACGAGATTGTCGACATGTGGGATGTAGACTTAACAGTCATTGTACCGATAGTCGTTACGGTCAATGGACTAATTGCGAAGAGCCTCGACCAACACGTTAAGAGGCTCTCGTTGTGCAGTTGGCTCAAGGGACTGAGTGAGGTGAGGAGGTTCTTCTCTCTAGAGCCCTAACCACCGGCACTTTGGACCCTATTCCCGATGCTGGTGGGCCTACTATTTTTTATATTTTTAAATGTTTTTATACTCGTATAATTATATTTTTTTTAATAATATACAAATATATTATAAATACCCACCCGTACAGAGTGAGTCAATTAATTTAAAAATAAACTAAAAACATAAAATAACTCATAATTACTTAGGTATTTCTAAATTCTACATCATGAATTCATGACCCATACGCCTGCAGGGATTTCCCAGCGTTAATGACAAAAGATTTGGATCAAACTCAAACTTTTATCCCCTACTAGCTGTTGCAAGTGGCTTGACCCGGTACTACTCGATGATTATCCTACGGGAACATACAATTGGGATAAAAACTATCCTATGATAACACATATCGTATACCCAGGTTATAAAATATTTGTCTAAAAAGAAATCATGTAAATCTGTTCAGAAGCTTTTGCGTGGAAGAGTCACAACCTATACACAATATTTTTACAAATCAGTCAAAGTCAAGACTAAAGCCGGGTCCGCAGCGCCGTGTTTTCGTGTTTGCTAACATCGCACATCACAAAAACAATAACAAAAGAGAACACACTAGACGGGCTGTTATCAAAACATTTTTTGCTAACATGTTTTGTTGAGCTCCTTGTGTTCTGAGTCGAGCTACACGATAACCGACAAATGCTTGCACTGACTGGACAGGTCCACTCAAATCTGTGTGGTTCTTTCCTCAAAAGACCATCTCAGACACCCGCATGATCCTCGTATGACTTGAACAAAACAATGTGTGGACTTTAAAAGAGACTGTGACCTCTGAGTTTGTTTCGGCTGTTTCTTCTCAGAGTAGTCAGGTACGAAACACCGGCCTCATCTAGCTTTAAAAAATATTGGTTGTGACGTGTAAAAGTGTTTTTTTATAACCAACTTACAAAATAAATATCATTAATCATGTTTTGTTAGAAAAAAAAAAGAAAAATTGGCGCTGCGGACCGCGGCTTAACATAAAAACAATTAATTATACTACATTCTATAGCTGAAATTTTGGATAGAGCTTCACCAAACACTTGAAGTAACACTTAACAAATAATAAAGTAACTGGACTATCTACTACCAATAACAAAATCATAACAAACAACATAAATATTTATTTAATTACTTTTGCATCACAGTATTTTACGTCGTCTAAAAGATCCCGCAGACTGGTTCGCAAATTTTCCTGTAACTTAATAGTTGACACACTAGATCAAGAATAAGCGCGTATCAAGTCGGCTTGCACGTGTGTTGTGATGGTGCGTTCAAGCTTTTGACAGGTTCTTATACGTCAGCGTGTCGTCAGAGGCTGCATGAGGCGTGTCAGACACTCGGTTATATACTTACACACGTGCATCTGTTTGTCAATTCGTGTTGGAGCGCGGTGCTGATCGCTGCTGCTAACGGTGCGACCGCTCGATACACATCCAATTCCACTTCTCGCCGTTTGTGTGACTTTTTGAAATTCTGAATCATCCCTTGGAAAACACACACAAGTAAGTAATTTCTTTGAGTTTTAAAGACAGTTTCAGTTAGTGCGAGTAAGTGTGTCTTAGTTTTATCAGGCTTCTTCAGGAGTGGTAGCAATTGAGGATCGATTAATCAATTGAATCAATGAGAGCCTAGAGATAAGCAGTTGCAATTATCTTATGCCTGTATTTTAAAATATCTGAATTTTTCATAATCTACGTAGGTATATTCCTTATTATTAATACCATTTTTCTCTAACTTAAAACTTCTCTTTAAAAGCTTAGATAGTCTCTCAATATTTTAACAACAACATTCAATACTTAGGATTGACATTGACATTTCAGCTTTAATCTGGTAGCGTATCTATGTAAGTCCTACTTACAGCTCTGTTTTTTTTTCATGTCCGTCATTCTTATTGCTATGATTTACCTTTAGCAGCTGGAAAATTCATGAAGAATGTTTCCAGGAAGTACCTATAGACGAAGTTATTATTTCTGCCACAGTATATTCAGTTAAAACTAAAGATAAATAACATTAATTAAGGGCATTTATTTAGTTATCTGCCTATTCCCAATTTTTTGTCATGTCTACTTCCTCAAAATTATTTTTAAGTTAATGAATCACAATTAATTATGTAATCGTCAATTAAATCTAATTACAGTCGGTACTGATAAGTTACATACAATTTTATTATCGGCCGGTGTCCTTGCTCTTAGGCTTCCCAGGAAATGTTCCTGTACACATTAAATCGACGCAAGTTCCGCAAAACATCCGCGAATGTCGACTTCTTTTTGTTACCTTTTAAATAAGTACTATATGTATATCTGAGCTCGCTATGTATTCATTGGCTTAAAATGGTTAAAATCGTTATAAAAACGGACTTCCGATATATTGTCCGTACTTATACTTACGTATCTAGACCTACATAATAACAAGTTACAGCAACATTCGCGAAGTGTGTCTGTCAATTTATTTCATACCTAGCTGAACCTGTGTGGCCCATTTTCCGCCGCGGAAGAGTAGTGTATGTTTGATTCCCAGAGAGAACTCATTAATTTTAACTCTTCTTACTAGCAGAATAATTTCCGCACCTCTCTTTGTTGGTGGAAAATCATATTATCAGTTTTCTCTTGCGTGGTAAAAGTTATTAATGGGTCCACTTTGTTCACGGTGGAAATAGTTTTTTCCCTAATTATATTTAGATTCCCGTGCAATCGTTTCAAAAGTCGAGATGAGCGAAGGAGGTCGCAAGCTAGTATCAAACAAAGATCAAGTTAAAATGACCCTAATGTGTTATAGAGCGGGAGCCCGTAACAGATGTCCGTGACCAATTTCCTCTCAAGCGATAATTAGCAGACTACATGAGGGAGTCGTATCATGAACATTCGTGGAAGTCAGCTGCAATTCCGTTGGTGGGATAAGCAGCAATCGCCGTTCAAACACGTAGAAAAAATATTTTTTTTAGTCATTTCCTCTCAATTGAAACCTGGTTTATATTGAAGATTACCTTGTATCACGAAGAATAAAACCAATCAGCCGACGGTACCATGGTGGAATACACGTCAGCTGGTCACTTGAACATGTAATTTTTTATTTTATTTTCAGTGATTTCCTCTCAACCCAAATTTTGCCTGATGAAAGTTTACATGAAGATATGGCTAAAAACAGACGTCAGCTGGCTGTATCTCGGTGGAAAGGTCCTCAGCTGATACTTTGAAAATTATTGTACAAGCAGGACTAAGGGCTAGTACAGACTTACGGAAACCGCGCGTTCATGAATCGCGCGGTTCGAAACCGCAAAATTGTTATGCAATCAGACTCCGGCGGTTATATGTGATAATCGTACAGGGATAACGTCCGTTTGAAAAAGGAGGTCAGCGAAAAATCGATTTACTGTGGTTTTTGCTCCTTAAAAAAACGATAAGAAAAATGCGGTATGCAATGCAAATGGGTGCATCCAATATTAAGTAACCAACCAAGTTTCCAACGTATTTTCACAATTTACAAATATCTCCACTAACTCTTGCCAAGCTTGGTTATGATAGTTTTATTTGAGTAATCCTCACACTGAATATCCCATATTGCATTTCTCTTCTCCACTTCATCAATAAACAGTTCAGTGTCGAAACGAACCGTGCCAAACTCACGAGCTGTGATTTGCTAACCGCGCGGTATCCGCCACGCAACTGAACGCAAAGTAAAGACTCCATAGTAATAGAAACGCGCGGGAGCAGCGCGATTCTATTTTCTGGCGGTTGACTAACCGCGCGGTTATGTCTGAACGATTACTTAATAACTCTTACATATAAGACTCTCTCCTCTACTCCGCTTCTTTATACGCGCGCTTGTATCATCAATCCAAACGCAATAACAAATCAGCGTCTACGGCGCCGAAGAGGCGCGTTCCTGAAACGCGCGTCTTCTGCGCGTTTAGAATACGCCGTATGCGATGGGCCTAAGGTTCTCTGCCCATTCTTTGCACGAATATGCAAAACAATCATAATGAACTCTTGAAAAAACGTATAAATGGGTCTATTGATTTATTTTCTCAATTAGTGAAAAGTATAAGAAATAAAAAGCTTTTCTATAAAGAAAACCCCCAATCATTGCTTGATTCATTGTTTGATGTTATTGTCATTTACATTTTTCATTTACATTACATATAAAACAATTAAAAATACAAAATAAACATGTTGTTATGAAACATATATCAATGGATATCTAGTTCGGACCTCAAAGATAGGAATTTCTTCATAATGCAAGCCGGATCGAGAAGCTCTTCACGTAATCTCCAAGCGAGAGCCTTGTCTCATCATTGAAGATCGTGCGGGAATCCTTCTGATTCTGTTGAACCGGTTAACGGACCTTCTTGATCAGGGTGTCAATTACTTATTCACTCCAGTAAGAACAGTTCCATAACTTGAACAAAATAACGAAATACAACAACAAAATCATTTAATATTGATTTGAAACCTTATGACAGCAGAATGATTTGACAAGATTAGACATTAGGGATGACACAAGTTTTTTTTCCAAATAATATTTTTTTATGGCTTCTTCTATGTGTCATTATGACAGACACTCGTTTCCCTTATGTCCGTTTTGATATTGCAAATAAATTACGTTTAGTTATTCAGATTTAATAAAATATTTGTTTCTTCATATTTTATTTTACGATCTTTCCACCGAGATACAGCCAGCTGACGTTTGCTTTTATCCATATCTTCATGTAAACTTTCATCAGGTAAAATTTGAGTCGAGAGGAAATCACTGAAAATAATATAAAAAATTACATGTTCGAGTGACCAGCAGACGTGTATTCCACCATGTTACAGACAGCTGATTGGTTTTATTCTTCGTGATATAAGGTAATCTTCAATATAAACCAGGTTTCAGTTGAGAGGAAATGACAAAAAAATATTATTTTTTCTACGTGTTTGAACGGCTATTGCTGCTTATCCCACCAACGGAACAGCAGCTGACTTCCACAAATCTTTATGATCCGACTCCCTTATGTAGTCTACTAATTATGGCTTGAGAAGAAATCACTAACGATATTTTGGTCTGGCTTCCGGTCTATTACTGATGAGAAACATTGACACTGCATTACATCATTCAAACCATGTGAACTTTGCATAAACATGGGACCTATTGTTTGATTACAAGGATGAACATATGAATGGCAAGGTGCCTCTTAAATTCGAGGAAGAACGATTGATAAACATATTCATCTTAACTGTAAAACATGTACCTACTTAGGTAACCTATCAATATTTTTTCATACAAGGAAATAATAACTTTGAACTCATTATCTTCGAAAAAAGTAGTCAGACAACTTGCCATCAATTACAGGTCATAAAAGATTGCGTGAATAATTTTGGGAATGGACATTTATTGGAGAAAAAAGTAATTTGTTTCGAGATTGCACATAATGACTCCCTCCGTTGCCGTTGGAGGGGTGATTGCCCTCCTTGTAGTTTTCCATCCCGACATACCTAACTAACACGCAGTCACTTCGCAGTCACGGCGAGTGGCGACAGTTCTCAAAGCTAACGTTGATTAATTAGTTGTGTGCATAGGTGCTGCATATACGTAGGTACATTTTGTTTGATAGTTATTGTAACGTTGTTATTATTTTGCATTTTTGTATTTACATCAAACTCTTGAATAGGTCGAGGTGTACTTGGAGTAGCTACAGTACATTACGCTAGTTATATTTTTTATTAAGTTTATTTTTTTTATTCCTATGAAATAAGCCGTTGTATTTTACTTGTTTGTTTTATTAACATGTGAAACAGCACACGGGTTTTATGAAAAGCGTATATAATACATATAAATATAACTCTCACTTCATATTTTCATAAGGTATTTCACAGATTCTGGTTATTTCAGTCGATCAATCACAGCATTTGATGTGTTTAAAAGTCTGTTACGCAATTTTTGTGTTAATTAACTATGAGTACAATACAGTAACCATTCAGAAACTGGCTACACAGGACAAGTTTTTATAAATAACTAACGTTTGAAGAGTTACAGAAAAGCCTTGATCTACACAACAACACACATCTCATCATAAAGTCTGCTGTCAAACAGGCAAAAAAAAACTGTCAATAGGAAACTTACGAGCATTGCATTCCCTAGAACAGTGTTTTTCAACCTGTGGGTCGCAACCCCCTGGGGAGTTGTAAAAGATTGGGAAAGCTACGGCAATAAAAAGAAACAAAATAATTTTAACAACAAAAAAATATTAGGAAAATGTTAACTAAAGGACAAAATATTTTTTTCAAAAATTAACGGTAAAGTGTCGCGAAATATTTCTTCATAATAATAAAAGGCTACCTGTCATGAAAAAGTTTGAAAAACACTGCCCTAGAACGATAAAATTGAAGAGATGTGATACCACTCAACCGTAGTAGGCACTGTTATTGCGCAGTTGATTCAGTTCCTACTAAATGGGAGACCCATATAT
This sequence comes from Agrotis clavis, assembly GCA_954870645.1. Taxonomy (NCBI): domain Eukaryota; kingdom Metazoa; phylum Arthropoda; class Insecta; order Lepidoptera; family Noctuidae; genus Agrotis; species Agrotis clavis. Next base: position 11,530,030 of record OX940929.1, on the reverse strand, counting down.
TGGTTAGGTACATTAAATATTGGTGGGTACATTACAGGGATATTATTACCGTGTTACAGGCTTGGTTACCTACATACATTAAATTTTTGGTTATGCTCACTTCAGGCGCAGTCTGACTACGACTCTAGCTGCTCTATGTCATACTAACAACAACAGTTAAAAATTAATACGGTCGAAAATTTAAAATAATATTTGTGTAAACCAAATGCCCATTTATTTTACGGGTAAAGACAATAAATTAAATGGTTATGTAATTCTTGATCTGCTACTATGCTAATTAAAAAAAAAACCGGCCAAGTGCGTGTCGGGCCACGCACAGTGTAGGGTTCCGTAGTTGCCCATCAAAATACTTATGCGAACTAATTAAACTGATTCGCTGAATTTAATTTTAAAAAGAAGAATTTTCAAAATCGGTCCAGGCGTCTTTGAGAAATCGGGGAAAATACATAAAAAAAAGATTACGACGAATTGAGAACCTCCTCCTTTTTTTGAAGTTAGTTAAAAATAGTTGACAATAAAAACCTACCTATCCCCAAAACATACCCACCTCATCATCATCAGCCTATAATGTTCCCACTGCTGGGACACAGCTAGGCCTCCTCTCTGTGAGAGGGAGTGGGCCATAATCCACCACGCGGGCCCAGTGCGGATTGGTGGATGTCACATGTCTTCGAATTTTAGGTTCTAGGATATGCCGGTTTCCTTACAATGTTTTCCTTCACCGTTTTGAGAGCAGTGGTGATGAAATAAATTACACAAAGTAATGCGCCAGGCGGGGTTCGAACCCACGACCTACAACTCGTAAGTCGGGACCGATACCACTAGGCCACCACTGCTCCACCCACCTATTATAGCTGTAAAAATAAAGTTTACAAACTTACATTTGCAGTTGAAGAACATGTTCTGCGATACATTTTGTTTAGGAAAATATGCTATCCAAGTACGTTTTATAAGTTGGTCGACTATTACTCGTAAACTTGTAAAGCCTACTTAGTTATGATAATTTTCCTTCAAACTTCGTTATATATACTACTATTGTGAATTTTTTCACACCCCCAAACATAACCGTTTAGCTGGTAGAGGGGGGGGACACTCGAGTCGAGCAAAAATTAGCACTTTAAAGCTTAATATTTCACAAACGAATCTTTTTATCAAAACATTGTTAATGGAAACTATCAATATTTTTTAAAGACCTATTTAATGATACCCCACACTAAGGGGTACGCGAGAAATAAAAAAAACATCCCCACTTTACGTGTACAGGAGGTACCCTAAAAAAATATTTTACGGGATTTTATTTTACCACTTTTTCGGCACAACAAATCCGTATATTTACACCAAATTACAGCTCTCTAGTACTGTGCGTCTCTGAGCTAAACTGCGGACAGACGGACGGACGGACGGACGGACGGACGGACATGGCGAAACTATAAGGGTTCCTTGTTGACTACGGAACCCTAAAAACTGTTGTTGTTACTAAAATTTAATATATTTAAAAAAATCTAAAAACCCGCTTTTTTAATTGTCCTAAAAATACGAAAATAACCCTACGGGGCTGAGAGAGGGGCCACTCAAAACGTGAGGGCGTATATCATTTAAGGGATTAATGGGATATACTTATTTACATATAGTTCGTGGGTGTAACTAGCAAAGATACGCCCCCACGTTTTGAGTGGCCCCTCTCTCAGCCCCGTAGGGTTATTTTCTTATTTTTAGGACAATTAAAAACGGGTTTTTAGATTTTTTTTAATCTGTTGATTATTTTATTATTTTTATCTTTGTTCATCGGGTTTGAAGCTACCCTGAAAATTTCAGCCTGCTAGCTTATCGGGAAGTGCCTCAAAGCCTGTCCGCCATCTTTTCGTCCGCCATCTTGGGCGTCCGCCATATTGGATTTAAGTCACATGACTATTTTTTCGTATTCCTGATAGCAAACCCTTTCATTTGATACCCATATCATGGGGTTTATCCCACTTTGATCACCTGGGTGAACAAAGTGGACCACTTGGTGTCCTCAATTCGCCTCGGAAAAATATCACCTGAGTGATATCACCCAGGTGAATTGTGGACACCAAAGTTGTCCACTTCGTTCACCTCGGAAAAATATCTGGGTGAACAAAGGCGACTTTTCTTACGCGATTTAGTGGACATTGGTGTCCGCAATTCACCTGGGTGATATCACTCAGGTGATATTTTTCCGAGGTGAATTGAGGACACCAATGTTGTCCACTTTTTTCACCCAGGTGATATCACCCAGGTGAACAAAGTGGAATAAACCTATCATGGGGGTGGATTTCAAACAGCCAGACTGCCATCTTGGACGTCCGCCATATTGGATTTAAGTCACGTGACTATTTTTTTCCTATTCCTGACAGCAAACCCTTTCATTTGATACCCATATCATGGGGGTGGATTTCAAACAGCCAGTCCGCCATCTTGGGGAGGCCGCCATATTGGATTTGTCATGACGTTTCTTAGCTAGTCATGTATTGTCATTAGAACTCAGAGCGTGTTCAAAATTTCAGCCTGCTAGCTTATCGGAAAGTGCCTCAAATTGAGTTGCAAAAGTCCAACCGGAACGACAAACAAACAAACAAATAAACAAACAAGAAAAGTGAGTGTATAAAAACGTGGGAAAATACAGATATCTTCGTCGTTAAAGTTTAGTTCTATTTTTTTTAATTGGAAAGTACCAAACTTTTTTTTTTTTCATTTTGTTCGTTATGTTACCTCTTTCTACTGTATGTTTTGTGTTACATATATGTAGAATTGCTGGACTATCTTAGAAACAGATAGGTACCTACTTCATAAAATAACTATGACATAGCAAACGTTAAATCATTCAGGAATTTTGGAAAATGTGAGTCGAGTCGTTTAAGTTCTTTTTTCAAAGAGACGTGCGCCGACTTTCAAATAGTTTCTATAAAACATAGTATTAGTAAGTAATCATGTTCTATGCATGGAAACGACCGTTGATTACTAAGTAGTTCTATTCGCAGTAACCATTTTGAATTGCAGTTAGATTCCTAATAGCTACTAACTAGGTACGTGCTTTCGCAATTCACGAAGTCTTAATTGACTAGATGAGTGTAGGTATGTATAGTGTAGTTTGTAAAAGTGTCTTGGTATTTACAATCGACAGCCTTGTGACCCAATATTTATGTTTATTTTTCTTACAGACATTCAAATACACAATTACGTCCACATTCGCGTAAACATACATAATCCATGATAACAACCTTGATCTTTGCTATTTTGGCGGATTCAAACGATTTGTTGTCAAAATGGGTCAGGATTTTGACGATTGTACTGACGCAGTCCACTAGCTGGAATGTAAAAGATTTAAATACATACGTCATACATAAAACTCTCGGCCCTTTCTCATGGGGTTAGGCAGAAACCATAGAGCGCTATTTATTTATTTATTTATTTATTTATTAGAAAAGTACAGCCACATCACATACGAGTACATTTAACATTAAAATTTACAATTTATAATAAGAGCGGTCTGATGCACGTGACAATAATGGCGTACCTACATAACATTCACAATTCTTCAGCTCGGTGATAAAAGACAATTATTTATTTAAAGAAGAGAAAAAAAAAAATGTTACATAATGAAAGTTAAAGCGCTATCTCCACCTGCTACGATCCTTACATACTTCTTTCGGCTCATGAATACACATTCATACATCTGGATGCAAAACACTTAAAAAAACTTATCAGATAGGATTAGAATTAAGATGTTAAAGGTTATGATGTAGGATGTTCGCTATCTTAGTAAAACTCAAGGTTGACCACTTTCAAACTTTAGAATTTGATAACCATAAAAAAACTTAGTGGAAAAGGCCAGCCCCCCTAGACAAGTCGCAAACGATAATCGTTAACGCTCGGTTCTCCCCAATAGATTTTCAACCTTATTCCTTCGAGTCTTTAGTTGAAAATCTATTGAAGATTTCATGGCGTTGTCGTTCGTTCCAGCCGCTAACGCTTAGAAATCCTAAATAGATTTTCAACTAAAGACTCGAAGGAATAAGGTTGAAAATCTATTGGGGAGAACCGAGCGTTAACGATTATCGTTTGCGACTTGTCTAGGGGGGCTGGTTAGTTAGAGATACGACAGATTAACCGGTTGGTCGTCATTCTTATCTTAAATTTAGACTCCTTGACAAAAAAAAGGTTTCAACTAAATACCTATGCCCATCGTTTTCAAAGTCGATCTACCAGTCCTCAATGTTACCCTTATAATCTACAAGTAGGTATATTGTTCGTTTAATCAAGTTCACGGAATCTGTTGGGGTTTTAAATATCCCCTTTAGGAAAATTTCGGTTGTTTGTTTAACACTGTATAATTATAAAGGTAAAAATACTAATAAAGAAATATTTTTGGTTTATTAAGTCGTAAAAACCGTGGGAAGAAAGGATGGGTTGGTAAAACAAACAAATAACCTAAAGGTGCCTCAAGGTCCACTCATATTTATTTAAACAAATTGTTTTATATTTCTTAGGTTTAATTGACAATGACTTGTGAATATTCTTTTGATTTGTTTTGCAAATATTACGAATGAAATAAAAAAAAATCACGTTGTGTTTCTAACTATGTAATCATCTAACTATTGGATCCTCTTGTGAGGTGAATACACTCTAACAACTTTTGTCTACAACAGTAAAAAACTTATTAACAACAAAGTGTTAGGATTAGCCGGATTCAGATTGGGGATCAATCAAAAAAGTTGAGAGACTTTTTTATTGAACTGTTTCTTAATTAAATTTCTATATACCTAATCCGCGTTATTTTAATAGATTTTTTGCGGAAAGAAAAAATTCGACCGCGTGCGGATTTAAAACTTTGAACTCCGAATCCTGCACATCCGACGCTCTTGCGTACCGGAGCCACCTTAAACACGTCAGATGTACTAAATCAGGAGATCGTAGCCCCCCAGAAAATCTTTGTTTTTTAATTAGCCCCTGCTGCAGCCAACTTATACCTTTATAATCTATTGTGCTCAGAACTAAAGTAAGTTATAAATATTTAACGATGTTGCTTTTTCGCAATACCTGTCATAAAACGATGGTTTTATGATTTGTATACCTGGCAAGTAGATGCTAAAGCAATATTTATATACCAACTTAATAACAAGTGGCTTATTACTGACTTATAATGTACGTAAATGACTACGTATGTATGAGTCAATGTTGTCACTTATCATATCGACTAAGTATGTTATCTGGTGTCGCGTGGAGGCTCGGCTCCTCGTTCCACTGATAAGGAAGATTGACGTGCTCTGCACAGCACAGACTCCTCTCTGATATCGGGTATAGACAGCACAAAGGTCAAATCAACTATTTGTTTCAAATAAACACTCGGTTCGGGTGAAACAGGAAGATAAATACTATAGAAATAACAAAACAACCAATTAGATAAAACTTGGGAATTACATGTATAAAGTTTACTACCTAATATAAACATAAGTTTTCCTTATAAATACCTATTTCTAAATACAACCCTAACTTTTGAATAGTGGAAACCACGTATAAATATTACAGGTTTTGCACAACAGGTAAACACGTTTGGTTAATTTGTTTTTTTAGCATGGTCTGATGGACGATTGTTGTAAAAAAATGGTAATAACAAAAACGTCCAGTTTTTATCTCTAGTTTTTGATTAATCGTTCATGGCACATGCATGATGATTCTCGTAGAAGAGACACGTGATATAATAAGTATGATAATATAAAGACGTTACGGCTTGCATGTAATGACATCGTTTCATGCACTGAAGCGTGAATATGGCCCTGATATAATTATATATTAATTAAAATTATATATAATTATATAATCTAACTAGCTGTTGATGTCGGAACTTAACAATGTATTTTTTACAATGTATTTTTCAATGTTTTTTTTTTTATAAAATTGACAATTTTTCATACAAGCCTTCATCCCCTATTTTATCCCCTTGGGGGTAGAATTGATCAAAATCCTTTCTTAGCGGATCCTACGTCATAACATCTACCTGCATGCCCAGCCCGATTCGTCCAGTGGTTTGGGCTGTGCGTTGATAGACCACTATGTCAGTCAGTCACCTTTGAATTATATATATTTAAATACGCAAAAGTCTTGTTTATTAAAAATTAAGTAATACGGACACGTGTGCGTGATCAGCTTTAAAAACATTTAGTTGACATTTCAAAAGGTTATTTAAATAAAAACAGCCTATTTAGAATAATTTACATAATCTTATTAATTTCCAGAGGCTCCCAAACATTCTATTTCCAGTTGCCCAATATCCTTAAATAACCAATTCTATGCTAATGCCAGAAATATATTAAAAATAAATGGACACTTAACACTTTCATAAGCTTAAAATTAAACTAAAAAACTTTGACCTCGGGGCTTTTTAAATATTTGTTAGGATTACAAAAATATTTTGTTAGTCCGTTGTACTGATATATCATAAAAAGTGCGAATCGTAACTACCTACTAAAGTAGTATTTAATTAATGAAGTTATCTTCTTAAAAATCGAATAAATACTTATAATTATGATTATCCACAAGTACCTACTTCTGGATGATCATCTAGGTAAAATATCAGGTTTAAAACAAGTGCAAGCAAACAAGGCAGTGCCGGTTTTAGCACTACCAGCGCCCTGGGCCAGATTTCTACGGCGCCCCCTAACTATAATTAAAACCCAGATAAAAAAGGAAAAGTATATAATGAAATTACCATTTATTAAAATAAAAAAAAAACATTGATTAAATAGGTACCTACTCTAAATTTTATAATAAATGCTACGTAGAAATTGAATTTCCTGAAAAAAACGCCTCCTTTACCTTAATTTTTCGAAAACTTGTCACATTATCCGTTCGTCTGTTATGTATTCAATTCTTGGAACCTACCTAATTAATTTTGTTCTTAAAACAATCCTTGGGCAATCGTAAAACATCGGCCCATAAATTGGGTTATCGATTTTGTAACCCTGTCATTATATTGGGACGCGTGTTGCTGAGCTTATGCCCCTGAGATGACCTCTTATGCTCTTTTTAAATGGACATTGTCCATACTGGGGTCTGGGGTGATGGATTTGACGCCCGCACTATCAGTGATATACCTATGTCTGCTACTTACAATTTTTCGCAGTTTTAAAGTGAACCTGCAAAGTGTCGGAAGTCGCATTGTATTTAATTCCGCGGTCTTCGTTTCATTATTTTGAACTTAATTTTTCTCTAACTCTATCTATATCGTATTCGTTTCTATTATTATGGAATCTACAAAAGGATATATGTGTACTAACAATATTACTGTAATATGTAAGTTAGTTTGTTTGAATTACATAAGGAGCAGTACCTATGTTTCTGACTGTTTTTTACTCGTTTGTAAATAATGATGGTACCTGCTTAGTATTTTCTACTTATCATTGAATATTAGCAAGTAAATTAATTAAGTTCTTCAGCAATTAAAACTAAAAATCATACCAAGTTAGATATTATTTGTCTATTGCATTTACATTTTGTGCAATATTTTCATATCATTATGTTCAACCATAGGTACTTCAACGTTAAGCACTAGTATTATGTAAATACAAATATAAATGGAACCTATCTAGTATCTACCTGGTCACGGGACTTATTCCATCACCGTGACCCCGGAACATAAAGGGCTATTGAAGGACACCGTGGATTTTAGTCAGTACAAGTCTGACAGTACCTCCCGCCCTGCCCGGGGTGGGAGGTCTCATTTGATGATAATACCACGTTAAAAAAAAATCTAGTATCTACCTACTTAACATTGAAGTTACCACAAAGCAAACATACAATAGAACTAGTAACTCAATATCGATTTTCATTTATTTTCAGTGTTGGAGAACGAAAAGAAAGACGTAGAAAACCAAACCGTAGAAGAAGATCCCCTGACGAAAGCCATTGGAGCTCTCGGAAGATGGCAGATATGGATATGCTTCGTCGTATTTCTTGCCAAATTCCCAGTGGCCTGGCATCAGATGAGCATCATATTCCTGGCACCGCCGATGAACTTCACTTGTGCCTCCATACCACACGATGGTTACGATAATGTTTGCCACGCTAACTGCACAGATTACGAATATGACCATCAAGTCTTTCAAGAAACTATCATCTCACAGTGGGATCTCGTCTGCGACAGACAATGGCTCAAGAATCTCACTCAGACTATCTTCATGTTGGGTATCCTTGTGGGTAACATGATGTTCGGCCATCTCTCTGACAGGTTAGTTACTGTTTATCGGTTCACATGACGTTTGAGCCGCACTTGGTATCAATCTTCAACCAATTGGCACATCCTGCACTTATCGCTGCATGCCGCAGTGGGACCACTAGGGTCCGGATGAGATTACTTTAGCAAATTTAAAGGGTCAATGCGCTACTGTGTTTGAATCCTACTTAAAGCTGCATTAAGTGCATACTCTGCTCACAAAAGAAACGATTTACCGTTGATATGAGAACTTAAAGGTTGATCTGTAATCGGCAGACATAGGTCCACGATTATTGATAACCCTACCGTTGAATCCTTGGACTAATACACTTCCTATGACATGACATGCCCGAGTCACGTTTCAGAACATGAGAATCTTGCGTGGACGTGCGTACCTATATTTTTCCTAAACTTGTGTTGTTTAGGGAAAAGAAGTCTTAAATTTAAAATACCTACGTTTTTAGATGTTCAGAAAGATGCAGACAAAAAAGGAAAATTACAAATCTAATATCTTTAAACGAGCAATTCTTGTATATATATTTATATATAATCGGGATCTCGGAAACGGCTCCAAGGATTTTCATGAACGTTACAGATTAGGGGTTTTTCGGCTCAAGGAATCGATTTATCAAGGTCCCAGGTTCGAGAAAAGCTCGGTTCCCAAGATATAGACATTTTAAAAACCGGTCAACCAAATATTTAATTTTTATACTTGTAACGAGCTTGTAACTGGTTATCGCCATACCTATGATTCACAGCAAAACAAATGTAATTTGTAAAAAGTGTCTTAATGTGTTTACGTTATGACTATTATTCCATGAGCGAGGATCTTACCTTGGCGTAACACAGTCCTTTTCTAGCACGGGAGGTAAAGAACTTTTCTCTGTATACCGTCAATCTTTAGTTTACTATATTATAAGTGAATATTATGTTTTACCGGTGTACTGTAATCTAAACTTATGGTCAATAAACTTTTATTATTATTTATTATTATTATTATATTAATAATTTTGATAGCCTCGTATTATTTTTTGCACCTTGCGTGTGTAGTTTAATTACTCTGTCGCTTATAAGAGTTTTAAATATTTTTTTATAAACTTCAATGTCACTGTAGATCATCAACATCATTATTAAAACTGGTATGATGCATACCAAAATTTGGATACGACATTTTTTACAAATAATAGTTAATTCTAAGGCGCAGGCCACATAGAAAAGACGTAAGACTAGGACGCGGCCCAAGGGTACAACAGTCTTATCGCTGATAACGATATCTTCCAAACAACCTTTGGGTAGACTAATTGAACTCTAAATAAAAAGGGAATAGTCAGAGGTTGCCTGATTAAATTACCTTTAAACACCTATTGTAATATGTTACCTATGGTTTCCCCAGATTCGGACGGCGCAATCCATTCCTGGCGGCTGTATTCCTTCAACTGATATCTGGAGTGACGACAGCGTACTCTGTGAACTGGTACATGTTCACGACTCTTCGGTTCTTCCTCGCCGTCGCGACGGGAGGCACCATGGTCACCAGCTTCGTCTTAATAATGGAACTGATTGGAGCCAAACACAGAGATACCGTGGGAATCATTTACCAGATACCGTTCAACTTGGGACATCTGACGCTTCCCCTGTTCGGTTACTTCCTAAGAGATTGGAGTACCTTTCAACTGGCCCTGTCTCTCCCATCTGTTCTGCTGCTAAGCTACTACTTCTTGCTGCCTGAATCTCCGAGATGGCTCATGACAGCCGGCAGAACAGAAGAAGCAGTCAAGATCATGGAAGTTGCAGCCAAAAGGTAAGGGGATTTATTGTGAATCTAAAATGTAATAGAATAGTAATAACAAAAGTATTTATTTCCTTAACAGGATTGTTCCTAGTTTAAATGGACAGGCAAACAATTTGAGAGGAGAGAAAGTAATTTTAAACAACTTTCGCTATTACAGTGATGCTTGGTGATGTTGTCATAGCATTTTGTACATTTTCGGGTACCTACCTATGTAACAGATTTCGTGGTATGAATAAAAAAAACTATGAAGTAAAAGCAATCGTTGCAGTGGTCAGAAAGCCATGCTTTCATCCATAATTGATTGCCTTAACTTAACCGTGCAAAGAATGTTGATTAAAATCTTCATCCACTAATTATTCATTACTTTCCGATTCACTCAAAAAGTATGCTGAGGCAATTTACTTTAGGCATGTAAGTTAGGCGTTTATCTGCATTGACCATAAACGTAAACTACATTATTATGGACTTCATACCTAATTATGTCTATAAAGTCTTAAGTATTATGACTTAGCTTGCTGTCTTCGCTAACTACTCGTAGATTACTGTAAAAGATGTTTCAGCACAGGAGGCTAAATTCACTTAAACAAAAAATTATAACCATCTTCATCAATTTCAGGAACGGCCGACCAACAGAAGGCATAGCGCCAGTCACTCAGAAGATAGTGGTGGATGTAGACGGCAAGTCAGACGAGCACGCGTCTTTCCTCGACTTGTTCCGAACACCGAAGCTGCGCGTGCGCACCATCGCGATTTGCTTCAACTGGTTCGTCTGCGGACTCTGCTTCTTTGGCGTTTCGCAGTACATGAGCCATATCTCTGGAGACATCTTCACTAACGTCGCTATATCTGCTGCTATTCAGGTACTTTTCCAACTTTTTATCTACAAATGATTTCATAGTTATTTATTTATTTGATAAATTTAGTACAACAGCTTATGCCATTATTACTAAATGAAGTTAATCATTTCATTTTGTACATAATTAGGTTCTTGTTGTCCACGATATTTAAGTACTTACCTCTTAAATAATTATGCTTCAGATGTAAAGACGCTAGGACATCAACCTACAATCTGTCAATAAAATTCCCATTCGAATATGAACCTTCTAATTTAATAATAAAGTTGAAAATATTATTAAAGAAAGACAGACCTTGGTGATACCTATACTGGCGAATGTACAAAAATACCTACCTATAAAAAATTCGATATCAGTATAATAAAATGATTCGTGTCACTTCACATAGCGATAAGCTATCCCAGTTCAACGAGTTTTCAGGAAATTTGTTTACATTACTTACTATCAGAACAGAAACCAGTTTCACCCGAAATTATCTCGCAGACACTATCACTTACTAGTGCTTATCTGAACTATAGCCACTCGTTAAACTTTATTACCTAGAAATCACGCCGCGAACCTACGTGTATCACGCTGTATTATAATAACTGATCAACCTTTACTCACAGAACATAATGGAACTTTCGGTTAAACATTTACCTTACTGAATGCTATAAGAAGATATCATAATATTGACCTAGTTATCTTAAGTAGGATAGTTTTAATTGCAAATATTGTAAGTAGGTAGTTTAAAATGTAATTCTTTGTTACTATACAACGGGGCCCACGTTCTTCTGATGAATATGTCAGAGTACAATTTATATTAATTCAAATACTTTTCTTCAGGTACCCGGAACGATTATATCAGTCTACTTGAACAGACTTCTCGGCCGAAAAGTGACACTGATCAGCGCCAACTGCGTGACTGGTCTCAGCTGTCTCCTCATCATCGTCGTCCCGCAGTCTGGAGTCAGCCATCTCACACTCGGCTGCCTCGGACTATGGGGGATGAGCATATCCTTCGCCACTGTCTACTTATACGCTGGGGAACTATTCCCAACTGTCGTCAGAAACTCGGGAGTTGGACTCTCGTCGACAGTAGCTAGAATAGGTTCCATGGTAGCACCGTTCGTGGCTACTCTTGCGCACACGAGCGCTTGGTTACCACCTCTAGCTTTCGGTACAGTGCCGTTAATAGGCGCTGGTCTCTGCTTCTTCTTACCTGACACTCGTGGGAAGAAACTACCTGATACATTAGAAGAAGGTGAAGCGTAATTGATGCCATGACTTTAACAAGTATTTTATTTTTAATCAGTGCGATGTTGTATGCAAGTTGTATGAATGCAGAGTGTTATTGTGTGTGAACATATCTACCTTATTTAAAGACTACTTATTTAATTTTTAAAATTTAAGTGTTCTCGACATTTTATTGTAAATTATTGAGATTTGCAACGAATGTATTTTATGAAATTACTAGAATAAGGCTAGACTATAGAAGGTCTATTTTATAGGCTGTGATAAATAATGATTTCGTTAAAATTAAACAAAATTATTGTATTATATGATTTGTTTTATTCAATTTTCTTCATACCATGGATATAATGACAAACCAGGATTGAATGGACCCCCATCTATAGATTGTTATACTGAGATAAACGCTTTTATTAATTAAAATAGCATTCATTTGCTAACAGAAATTGTATGACACTTTTATTAACATGGACGCTTTATGCGAGAGAGAGAGACAGCAGAAACGGGTGAGCAGCTAAACCAATATTCACAACGTTCCGGTATACGTTACACCCAAAGACATTTCCGATATTACATGGATAAGGCCTTAGATGGGTCGAGCTCACCGCCAGAAAGAACTGTAACTCCTGCGTACCGCCGGAACACAGTAAAAACTGCTTAGCGCCGTACTCCAGGTGGTGGTTGCATGGCGGTGGAAGCATTGCTCAGCCATCACCACAGATAGCCTTTGGTGTCGTTGTCTGATGTGGACCGCTAGGAGGTGGATCCCACCCACTACATCGTTTAGGCACTGATATAGATAGGGGGATCCTGTTAATGGTTAGAGGCTGTAAAGGGAGGGGTGAAAACGAGCGAAATCGCGGGCTAAAGCTAGTCGAGGTGTCGACATTTCGTCTCCTTATGTCATTTACCCAAGACAAGCAGACAATTAAGATACAGGGATACAGGTTTATGCTGTAACAAAGATAGTAGTTATTACATTAGAGATAGCAACGTAATAATCAGTGAGGTAACTTAATTCACTGATACTGATGAATTACTGATAAAGTTATGTTTTTGAGTCGTCTTGCACGTTTAGCTTGCTTGAGCACTTGAAAATTCAATTCAAAACTAATATGACTGCGAATTTATAAAATTGTAAGACATTTAAATTGTAATAGGTACCTGCAGAATTAGAAATTAAAGAAGATAAATTGTATGTGGGTGTTTAAAAGTACGATAAGCTGCAAATAATGGAACCACCTATTTATTTTCTACCAGTTCCTGTTTAAAATACACAGGTAAGCATAAGTGTTTTGTTGGCTTGTCTATTAATAATTATAAAAACCTGATACTTAGTATAGTATAGTCTAAATAATAATGATCTAGATCTTGACTTGGCGCGCGAGGTTGTCGACATGTGAAATGTTAGCTCAGCTATCTATTACAGACAATGGTCTGATGGCTCGTTGGGAATTTGTACCAAGAGCCTGATTCAGATTAGAGTACTCTTTGATACGGCTCACATTGTGAGATGGTTCCCGTCTCTGGAACCCTCTGCCACCGGTAATTTGTACCCTGCTGCCACCGGAAAATAGCTATTCTTGTATTTTTAATGAAATTTTAGGAAATGTTTGAAATTAGAAAGATACTCGTGTATATATGTTTTTAAATAAAATAATAATACAGTACTCAATGAAGTCATCAAATCGTGTATTTTTTTATTTTAGTGAAACAGCATGGACGAAGACCACATAGAGACAGCAATAGGTCGTTTTGGTAGATATCAATCGTGGATTTTATTTCTAATTACTGTGGGGAGGTTCCCATCAGAATTTCAACTGAATAATGTAGTATTTATCATACCGAGTGTTGAGTACAAGTGTTTGGACAACAATGTGACCCAGTACTGTCCATGTGAGAACCCAGAATATGACACGAGCACCATTGTAAGTTCAGTCACAAGTGAATGGGACCTTATATGCGAAAAAACATATTTGGCGAGCTTATCTCAATCGATTGTGCAAGTTGGTATATTAGCAGGCAGTATATTATTTGGACACATTTCTGACAGGTAATGGACTTTCATATTTATATACTTTTTATAATGGATTGTTCGATATTGTTTAGTCTTCATTGCCAATATTATAGTAACATGTTTATTGGAGGCAGATAGACAAACCTTCCATCTTTCTTTCATTTTCATGTGGCCGTACTCTGGCGTCAAAGTAAACAGATTCCCTGACTTTGGATTTTTATGTTCTTAAGTCTAAGTTTCCTCACCATCACGGACTTCACCGTTGTCAGTAATGTCCTAGATAAATTTAGAATGTATAATTATACGTTAGGTACTGAAAAAGCCTCTCACACACGTCACATTGTCTCTTGCCCAGATTTGAATAAGCAACCTCATGCCACGTCGTGATACCATGCTATGATGTTTAAGCTAGGTAGATGACGATTGCTGTTGGTTTTGTTAACACAAGTTCTTCAGTGGAGTAGGTATAAGCAATTATTGTGAAAAACCCAAAGTTAGTACAACTGGCGTCCTTTAATAATTTTTAAGCCAATTTGGATGCGATAAGCGAAGGGCTGACCGATATTGTGCAGCCAAACTGAGGCCTGGATGAGTAAAATTATATCGATGGGACAAACTATTTTATTATTTATGTTATTCATCGATGGACCAGTGCATAGTACATTGAATCGCTTGAACCAAACATGCAAGTATGTGATTCACATTAATTAAATTGCGAAGAACAAATTTCAAGACGCCTGCCACATTACTTCAGCATAATAGAGGGAACGAGTATTGCAAACAAATTCCGGAACGGAGACACTCAGAATCGAGCTAAAGTCTAGACGTAGAGGAATAGTTTATACTCACTGAGTCCTTCGATAAATACAGCTAATCTTACTCTTTTCTTTACAGATTTGGCAGGAAACCTGTTGTGTTATTAACACTCATTTTGGATGCAGCCATCGTTGTTATTTCTGCAGTTGTACCAAATTTTTGGATATTCTTATGCTGTCGATTTTTTAACGGAGTGTCCATGGGTGGATCCATGCTCGCTTGCTACGTACTAATTGTAGAATTGTGTGGAAAATCCTTCAGACCTCATGTCTCAGGACTTCAACAGATCACATTGTTAACATCGTACTTAACACTTCCTATTATTGCATACTTTATTAGAGATTGGAGAGACTTACAATTTGTGACTTCAGTGCCATGGGTCATAGTAGTCTTGTATTTCTGGCTACTACCTGAATCTCCACGATGGCTGATTACAGTAGGAAGAAAGAAAGAAGCTATCGAAATTCTTACCCATATAGCAAAAAGGTAACTGCATAGATTCTACATACACAGTAGTTCTACTAAGAAGTATGTACCTATGCGGTATGTCTAAAATAGTATAAGTGTTAGAAATTAAGTATTTTCTTAGTCTATGCATTACATTGACAGTTGTGTTATCTGTATGTCTTTCTCGATGGTTCACTCTCTCTTGTCTCTGCCCCGTTCCAAAACGGACATGAATTATTTTGTGCTGTCCAATTAATATTAAAATCCAAAGACATCTAAGTGAAATAATATTGTATTGTGTACCGTGTACATATTTGTGAGTAAATGCATATTTATCAATATAGAAACGCGACTTATTTATTTTTCATCTCTGCTCACGACATCCGACACGCGCCTGCCAGGTTGGTTGTTGAACTTGAAGATCCACGAACCTACAACAGGTTAACGGTCCCAGTGTGCGGGTTCATTGGAATATAACCCAGAGTATTAATCTGAGCTCCAGGATGCCGTTGGCTAATGAGAATCGTCGCAGTGATGTATTGGATGGCGGCACAACCAATGCCAACAACATAACCTACAACAGTATTGAAAAACTACAAGGATTATCAAACTATCTAAATTGGAAATTTTCTATTCGGATGTTGCTAACGCTGGATGGTGTATGGAATTGTGTCGATGGCACGGACACGGATGCTGCGCGCGATGGTCGTGCGCTGGCGCGTATCTGCCTCTCGATACAGCCAAACCTCTACCAGTTTGTCCGTGACGCCAAAACTTCAAAAGAAGCGTGGAAACGTTTGTCTGATACGTTTGAGGATAAAGGCCTTTACAGGAAAGTATTGCTTCTTCGACAGCTACATAGGACTGAGTACAATCAATACCCCAATATGTCAGATTACATCGAGGGTGTTATGAGCCTTGTCGCACAACTGTCTGACATAGGAAAAATCATAGAAGATGGTGAGATAGCTGAGATCTTACTTTCTGGCCTACCGGAACAATTTGATGTGCTCGTGTCTAGTCTAGAAACTGCGAGCTTGACAAACAATCTAACCAGTGAAGTGGTGCGCACTCGACTGCTACAAGAGGATCATCGTCGTAACAACAGCAACAGCATAGACAATTCGGCTCACCTAGCCAACAAGAAAAAACCAAATAAGCTTACCTGCTCATACTGTAAGAAGAGTGGTCACATTGCCAAGCGGTGCTTCAAGAAGAAACGGGACGAGAAAGGAGAAAAACAAGAAGAACACTCTTTGTTTGCTTCAGCCTACTCAGCCTGTAGTTCTGATGAGTTCATCGTGGACAGCGGCGCTACGGTACATATGTGCATTGACTCTAAGCTTGTTCAGAACGCTAAACAGAAGAAGTGCACTATTTCTGTTGCTAATGGAGAGCATTTGATGAGTGAAAGTCTTGGTAAGGTTACTCTTAAGTCTAATGTTAGTTTAGAAAATGTATTGTTTGTTCCTAGTCTTTCTAATAATTTAATGTCAGTAAGTGCAATGACTGATAAAGGTTATGTTGTTGCCTTTCATGATAATGTATGTGAGATTTATAGTGATTGTAAAATCACAGGCAACCAGGTTTTGTCCGCAAGGAAAAGTAATGGGCTATTTAAATTTAAAGTGCAAGGTCGGCCCACCTCCGGGTTAGGTTATTCTCCTTCCCTTCCATCTATGCAGGGAATGCAGAGTGCCAATGCTGCAGCGTGCGTACCTATGAGTGTATGGCACAAGCGTCTCGGTCATCTTAATCAGAAAGGTATGTCTGTACTTGGTGGAGGGAATCAGTGTGTTGGTGTCGTTTTTCAGCAGGAAGATGATGTGCCAGGCAGCTGTGTCTCGTGTCTTACGGGGAAGATGCATAAGTCATCGTTTCCCCGGGCAACTGCGAGGCGTGCTGCTTCTCCACTGGAACTGGTCCACTCTGATGTTTGTGGCCCGATGCAAGTGAGCAGCTGGGGTGGAGCGCGCTACTTGTTAACTTTCACCGATGATAAAACGAGGAAGACGTTTGGCTTTCTTATGAAGAATAAATCTGAGGTTAGTTCCCATTTTGTTACCTTTAAAAACATGGTAGAAAAACAGACTGGTTTGCAAATTAAAATCTTGCGTACTGATAATGGTACTGAATATTGTAATAACAATTTAACCCACTTCTTGAAAAAGGAAGGCATTATTCACGAGGTATCTGTGCCTTATTGCCCTCAGCAAAATGGTGTATCAGAGCGCGTCAATCGTACAGTAATTGAAAAAGCTAGAGCCATGTTACAGGAATCAGGTCTGAGTAATCGCTTTTGGGGTGAAGCTGTGATGACGGCTATTTACTTGAAAAATAGGTCCCCCACTTCTGCGTTATCAGATAGAATACCTGAGTGTGAATGGACTGGGTCGAAAATTGACCTCAGTCATCTGCGCGTTTTTGGCTGTGTTGCTTATACATTCATACCTGATCAACGTAGACGCAAGCTTGATGCCAAGGCACAAAAGCTTATTTTTGTAGGCTATGGTGAAACATGCAAGGGGTACCGATTTATCGATCCACTTGATCCTCGAAAGGCTGTTTATTCTAGGACTGTTACCTTTCTTGAGGACAAGTTTATTGGAAAGGAGATCAATTGTGAGCGAGACAGAGAGCATTTTATTTTTCATGACCAGATAAATTTTATTAATAATGATAATGATAATAATCAGAATGGTTCTATTGAAAATTTAAATAATTTAAATAATAATAATGATAATATAAATGTATCGGCTGCTGATGATGACAATGTACACTGTGATATTAGTTTTAGTAGAAGTGACAATGCTAAGTCTGTAGACACTTCAAGTGAGAACCTCTCAGTTTCAGATGTGGGCAATACACCAGCAACGGGGTCGCCACTGTCTGAGCTGTACCGCAGTATTGAAGATGTCTCTGAGGATGTTGACGGTGATGAAGATGATGTCCCTTGTGGCGCTGTATCTTCTCTGCCGGCCTCTTCATCTCGAGGAGGAGAGGTGATTACGTTGGAAAGGTCCGACGCGTCTATCTCTCGTCCTGTGCGTAGTACTCGAGGTATTTTACCCATAAAATTAAAAGACTATGATTTGTCATCGTTATTGGCAGCTGCGAGTTCATTAGATGAACCACAAACACTTTCTGATGCTATGAATTCACCTGAGAAGGATGAATGGTACGAAGCTATGAAAGGTGAGTACAATTCCATGATCAAAAACAATGTTTGGGAATTGGTTGACCGACCTAAGGGTCTAAATGTAGTCAAAAATAAATGGGTCTTTAAGAAAAAGTTTGATGCTGCAGGTCAATTTATAAAATATAAAGCTAGATTAGTTGCCTGTGGTTATAGTCAAAAGCAAGGCATTGATTATGCTGATACTTTTTCGCCTGTTGTTAGGCATTCAACTCTTAGAATATTATTTAGCATTTCAAATCAGTTGGATCTGAATATGGATCACATAGATGTTACCACAGCTTTTTTAAATGGTAAGTTAGATGAAGTTATCTATATGGAACGGCCCGCTGGTTTTAAATCTGATGAAGACAATAAAGTTTGTTTACTGAAAAAGAGCATCTATGGATTGAAGCAGGCAAGTAGGATGTGGAATATTAAAATCCATGATGTTTTATCTAAGAATGGGTTTGTGCAGAGTAAATGTGAACCTTGTGTATATAGTAAAAAGACCAAGACTGAATATACAATATTGGCCTTATATGTTGACGATATTTATGTTTTTCATAATGGGTATATAGATAATATTCTGTTACTTTTAAGAGAACATTTTGAAATCCGTCATTTAGGAACATTGAAAAATTGTTTAGGCATGAATGTTTCAATTAAAAAGGTGTAACTATTCTTGATCAATCTGATTACATAAGGCGATTATTGGCTAAGTACAATATGACTGAATGTAAAGCTGTATCTACCCCACTACCAGTAAACTGCAAACTGGACAAATCAGATAAAGATTGTTTAGATGATAATATTTATCAGTATAGACAATTGTTAGGATCACTAATGTACCTATCTGTATGTACACGTCCAGATATCTCATACGCATGTAGTCAGTTAAGTCAGTACAGTACATGTTTCGATATGAGTCATTGGCGCGCTGCTAAGCGAGTATTACGCTATCTTGCAGGAACCATGAATTATGGTCTTCATTTTGTCAAAAGCAATGATTTTAATATCATTGCCTATGCTGATGCAGATTGGGCCAATGATTTGTCCGACCGCAAGTCATATACTGGATTTGTTATAAAAATTGGTGAAAATGTCATCAATTGGGAGGCTAGAAAGCAACGTTGTACGGCTTTATCTAGCACAGAAGCAGAATATCTTGCTATTAGTGATGTATGCAAGGACATTTGTTTTGTTAAGAATTTCTTATCAGAAATTATTGACAAAAACTTTGATGTAACTGTATTTAACGATAACCAAAGTGCTCAAAAGCTTTTACTTGTTAAAGAATACTCCCATAAAAGAACTAAGCATATAGATTTGCGGTACCACTATGTAAAAGACTTAATACAGGGAAAACAAATTAATGTTAAATACCTGCCTACAGACCAGATGGTCGCTGATGTGTTAACCAAACCACTGTGTGGTCAGAAGCATGGTAATTTTGTCAGTAATCTAGAGTTAAGGTGCATTATTTAGATGTTGAAATGTATCTTGCTTGCATGTAGAGTGGGATTTATTCTTGGATATAGTTCCTTATTCAAATGTTTAGAGTCATACTAAATAGGAATGTAGTTGTTTTTTTTGTATCGAGTCATCCTTAGAGAATGTAGAGCCAATGTAGGGCCACTAGTTATCTCATGTAATGCATAAGGAGGAGTGTTAGAAATTAAGTATTTTCTTAGTCTATGCATTACATTGACAGTTGTGTTATCTGTATGTCTTTCTCGATGGTTCACTCTCTCTTGTCTCTGCCCCGTTCCAAAACGGACATGAATTATTTTGTGCTGTCCAATTAATATTAAAATCCAAAGACATCTAAGTGAAATAATATTGTATTGTGTACCGTGTACATATTTGTGAGTAAATGCATATTTATCAATATAGAAACGCGACTTATTTATTTTTCATCTCTGCTCACGACATCCGACACGCGCCTGCCAGGTTGGTTGTTGAACTTGAAGATCCACGAACCTACAACAATAAGGTCTTATGTTATTTCCAGAAACGGCCGACCAACGATGAATATCGAAGATATTGTTGAAAAAATTGAAATGTTGAACAAAAATCAGCAGCAAACTGGAACTTACTTGGACCTATTCAGAACTCCAAAAATAAGAGCGTATACATTGATAACTGCATTAATATGGATGTCTGTGTCCCATACATTTTACGGGCTCAACCAATACATAGGCCGTCTACAGGGAAACATATACCTGAATGTGATGTTGTCAGCGGTTTGCCTAATTCCTGGCTTAGTCATAGTCGTTATCGCCACATTATATTTTAAGAGAAAAATCACTATTATAATAAGTTTCGTCACGGCAGCAGTGTCACTGTTGGTATTCATTATAGTTCCAAGTGACTTGAGAGCTGCATCATTAGCATTTGCTATAATAGGTTTAACAGGAGCTTACACTGCTTTCGTACAAGCGTACTTATTTACATCTGAAGTGTTTCCTACCGTAATACGAAACACAGCAATAGGTTTTGCTTCAATGTTTGCAAGATTTGGAGGATTTATTGCACCTTTTGTAGTGAATATAGGAATAGAGTGGGTATCTATACTTGTATTTAGTGGAATAGCGTTGTGTGCAGCAATACTTTGCTATTTTCTTCCTGAAACGAAGGCAACAACACTTCCAAATACGATTGAGCAAAGGGAACATGCAAAGGCGTAACACAGGGTGATTTTTACTTTATATCTATATGTAACTGATTTGGTTACATACATATGTTTACATAAATATGATCATTATTGCAGTTTATAACGTACATTAGGTAGTTTGTCAGTATAATTAGTAAAAACAATAATGGACCCTGTCAGGAACAACATTTTTTTTGTTATCTGCTGTACAGAAGCAGAAGCTACTGTCTCTGCAGAAGCTACTTTCTGAATGAATGCTATTTCTTCTGGTATGACGGATTAATTTGTACCTAAATGAACAGCGCTTTTGTAAAGGAGTGAGTGATTTGAACATTTGGATGATGTTTCGTTAGTTCGAAAACACATTTAGTCGAAAACTACTTTATCGAATGACGGAGATTTTCGTAACCGTTATGACAATGTTAGTATTTGTTTTGATTGATTCAGAATAGTTCTTTTGGTTCATTTCATAAAAGCATTGGCAGTTCCTTCGTAAGTGCAAATTATTTCATTTCTCGTAATAACATTATTAAGGTAAAAAAATAATTATCAAATCTAGCCTTACAAAATAATAGTTTTTACAATGTCTACCTAGGTATAAAATTACTATAATTATTACAACATGAGTTTCATTTTGGCCGACTGATATGGATTTTCTTTTTCAGTGTCTTTTTAAACTTTTACTACACCTTATGTGCCACTTAAGTTTTGTGCAGCGTTTTCCACCTAAGATTTTGATCATATTGCATAACATAATACGTTCAATATAATTTTAGAGAACCTATCTTCAAATGACATGAAATCTCCATAACCACTTCAGGTTAACCTTGATCTTCAGGCAAACATTAACTCCTAACTACTGATGATTGCGGTAGGTATGTGTTGTCCGTACATTCATTTTCGTCACGCTACATAGCATGACCAATTATTGGTCATATACCTAGGTATATTACTACGTGACATCTTGTGATACAAAAGAATAAAATTGGCATAATTGATTGATAGTCGCTACCTAACTGTGAAGAATGTCGAATAAATTTTAAGGCCCTTGAACGCAAATGCTTCTGAAAACTATTGAACAAATAATGAAATCTGCCTGCATTATCGTGACACACATACCGAAACGGTTCCAGTTAATTATACTGATACAGTACTTTTTTATTTATATAATATTTTATGTTTTTAAATAGGTATATTCATTCATAATATATATATTATATAATATTTTCATAAGGCTGTACAGTTTGGCTGAACGCGCTAATCTGAGGAGCTATTGGTTCGATTTGAAAAATATTTTTGTGTTGGAAAGTCAGTGTGTGGTATATTGAAGACAGATTTATAATACGCTTCGAACAGCTAGTATTCAATAAATACCTACCTACATCTTTATACATAATTATTTTTTGAATATACAATGGGTGTTGGTCAGTACCAGCCTGAAAATGAAACTGGAACTTACTTGGACCTATTCAGAACTCCAAAAATAAGAGCGTATACATTGATAACTGCATTAATATGGATGTCTGTGTCCCATACATTTTACGGGCTCAACCAATACATAGGCCGTCTACAGGGAAACATATACCTGAATGTGATGTTGTCAGCGGTTTGCCTAATTCCTGGCTTAGTCATAGTCGTTATCGCCACATTATATTTTAAGAGAAAAATCACTATTATAATAAGTTTCGTCACGGCAGCAGTGTCACTGTTGGTATTCATTATAGTTCCAAGTGACTTGAGAGCTGCATCATTAGCATTTGCTATAATAGGTTTAACAGGAGCTTACACTGCTTTCGTACAAGCGTACTTATTTACATCTGAAGTGTTTCCTACCGTAATACGAAACACAGCAATAGGTTTTGCTTCAATGTTTGCAAGATTTGGAGGATTTATTGCACCTTTTGTAGTGAATATAGGAATAGAGTGGGTATCTATACTTGTATTTAGTGGAATAGCGTTGTGTGCAGCAATACTTTGCTATTTTCTTCCTGAAACGAAGGCAACAACACTTCCAAATACGATTGAGCAAAGGGAACATGCAAAGGCGTAACACAGGGTGATTTTTACTTTATATCTATATGTAACTGATTTGGTTACATACATATGTTTACATAAATATGATCATTATTGCAGTTTATAACGTACATTAGGTAGTTTGTCAGTATAATTAGTAAAAACAATAATGGACCCTGTCAGGAACAACATTTTTTTTGTTATCTGCTGTACAGAAGCAGAAGCTACTGTCTCTGCAGAAGCTACTTTCTGAATGAATGCTATTTCTTCTGGTATGACGGATTAATTTGTACCTAAATGAACAGCGCTTTTGTAAAGGAGTGAGTGATTTGAACATTTGGATGATGTTTCGTTAGTTCGAAAACACATTTAGTCGAAAACTACTTTATCGAATGACGGAGATTTTCGTAACCGTTATGACAATGTTAGTATTTGTTTTGATTGATTCAGAATAGTTCTTTTGGTTCATTTCATAAAAGCATTGGCAGTTCCTTCGTAAGTGCAAATTATTTCATTTCTCGTAATAACATTATTAAGGTAAAAAAAAAAGGTTGCACTCCAGGAGTGCCGGTAGAAGTGAAAACTTTTTTGTTACTATGTTTTATTTTAAAACTGGAGTAGTACAGATATGAAATTAACTAATTTGAATGACGTCTTACTCATTTTCGATCAGGGTCACGTGACCCTGACGCGAGTTTTAAATTTTTTACCCATTACAGAAAAAGTGTACAACGCCGCTAAAGAAGTTTTCACTTCAAAAATAATTATCAAATCTAGCCTTACAAAATAATAGTTTTTACAATGTCTACCTAGGTATAAAATTACTATAATTATTACAACATGAGTTTCATTTTGGCCGACTGATATGGATTTTCTTTTTCAGTGTCTTTTTAAACTTTTACTACACCTTATGTGCCACTTAAGTTTTGTGCAGCGTTTTCCACCTAAGATTTTGATCATATTGCATAACATAATACGTTCAATATAATTTTAGAGAACCTATCTTCAAATGACATGAAATCTCCATAACCACTTCAGGTTAACCTTGATCTTCAGGCAAACATTAACTCCTAACTACTGATGATTGCGGTAGGTATGTGTTGTCCGTACATTCATTTTCGTCACCCTACATAGCATGACCAATTATTGGTCATATACCTAGGTATATTACTACGTGACATCTTGTGATACAAAAGAATAAAATTGGCATAATTGATTGATAGTCGCTACCTAACTGTGAAGAATGTCGAATAAATTTTAAGGCCCTTGAACGCAAATGCTTCTGAAAACTATTGAACAAATAATGAAATCTGCCTGCATTATCGTGACACACATACCGAAACGGTTCCAGTTAATTATACTGATACAGTACTTTTTTATTTATATAATATTTTATGTTTTTAAATAGGTATATTCATTCATAATATATATATTATATAATATTTTCATAAGGCTGTACAGTTTGGCTGAACGCGCTAATCTGAGGAGCTATTGGTTCGATTTGAAAAATATTTTTGTGTTGGAAAGTCAGTGTGTGGTATATTGAAGACAGATTTATAATACGCTTCGAACAGCTAGTATTCAATAAATACCTACCTACATCTTTATACATAATTATTTTTTGAATATACAATGGGTGTTGGTCAGTACCAGCCTGAAAATCCCATAGGCTCCATCTGAGTCGGGAGGACTCATCAGATGATTTAGACCCAAAAATAAATCCTATAAATACAAAACATTAATCGGTTTTGACATGATATCTAAATATTCAGGAATTTAGGTAATTTGCCACGAGCAAATTGACCGATTGCCAGCACGCGACTACTACCTAGATCAAGATTGACAATGACATACTTACATTCACCGAATTTAATAAAAAATGCAACACACGATATCTTCATCTCTTTCTAAGTTTTCAAACAGAAAGGTAAATTCCTGTAGATACAGAGTATACTTTTACTTACTTTAAGATAACATGTTAAGCTGTTAATCTTCCGACGCGACTGAATCTGATAAATATTTTATGAGATAGCTGTGCCACCACATTTTATGTGAATACAGCGTGAGTATGCATCATTCCGTTACAAACGATAGACGATTGTTATATACTTGAAGTGACAAACAAGACATTAATGATCATGACTGCTTAGTCATACCCTACATTAGTGAAGTAGTGGACACAAGTGCAGTTAAATATGTGCAGTGGTTAAATTGTAAGGTTAACAATATTCCAAACCATATAAAATCCATAGTTATCAAAGTAATAATGATTTACTTTCTATTTTAGTCAAGCAAAATGGACGAAGATCACATAGAAACTGCGATTGGTCGTTTTGGAAAATACCAGACATGGGTTTTATTCTTGATCACAGTGGGAAGGTTTCCAGCTGAATATCAATTAAATAATGTAGTATTTATCATACCGAGTGTTGAGTACAAGTGTTTGGACAACAATGTGACCAACTACTGTCCATGTGAGAACCCAGAATATGATACGAGCACGATTGTAAGTTCAGTCACAAGTGAATGGGACCTTATATGCGACAGGACATACTTGGCGAGTTTGGCTCAATCTATGATGCAAATTGGAATATTGGCAGGCAGTTTACTTTTTGGATACCTCTCTGACAGGTATATACCTCTTACTTACCATAACTATCAATACACTACTCGAAAGTCCTGTTTGGCAGATGTTAGGTAGACGTATCTACATCTTCTGCTAAGCAGGCTTTATCTGCCCCCCTTTCTTTGGACATAACTATTTTTATCTGCAAAAAAAAACCCAAAACATTCATATAGTTAGTTTTTTTTTTTTTTTTTGCATTTTTACTAATATCATATATTATTATGTACCAATCAATGTATGTATTATTATGTATACCAATTAAGAACTCTTCTCCTTTCATTTCAGGTATGGTCGAAAATCTGTCGTGTTGATATCACTA
Organism: Agrotis clavis; assembly: GCA_954870645.1. Lineage (NCBI taxonomy): Eukaryota > Metazoa > Arthropoda > Insecta > Lepidoptera > Noctuidae > Agrotis > Agrotis clavis. The sequence goes on along the minus strand of OX940929.1, from coordinate 11,503,855 downwards.
TTCTTTGAAGTAGTTTTCGTAGTCATCTCAGCGTTTGTTCCACATTTTTGGATGTTCCTGGTCTGCAGATTCTTGATTGGAGTAACTCTTGGTGGCGTGATGTTATGTTGCTACATACTACTCATTGAACTGTGTGGAAAGTCATTTAGACCTTATGCAGCTGGACTTCAGGAAATGCCATTCTTAATCTCATACTTTACGCTTCCAATAATAGCATACTTTGTAAGAGAATGGAGACATTTACAGTTAGTAACATCAGTACCATGGGTTTTAGTCGTCGTTTACTACTGGCTGCTACCTGAATCTCCTCGGTGGCTGGTAACAGTGGGAAGAAAGAAGGAAGCTATTGACATCCTTACACATATTGCTAAAAAGTAAGTGCAAATACTTATAATAGTTATTAATCTCGATCCATCTCAACCACCTCTTCGTAAAACCTTATAAATTGAAATTTTCATATCTTACAGGAACAATCGACCGACAGACAACATAGAAGCTATTGTTGAAAAATTAGAATTGATGAACAAGAATCAGCAAAAAACGGGTACTTTTGTTGACCTATTCAAAACTCCAAAAATCAGAGTATATACCATGATTGTGGCATTGATATGGATGTTTTGTTCACATACCTTCTTCGGCCTCAATCAGTACATAGGCCGCCTTCAAGGGAACTTATACTTGAACGTGTTGCTGTCTGCAGCGTGCCTTACACCAGGATTGATAATAGTCATCTTCGCTACGTTACATTTAAGAAGAAAAGTGAGCGTCATCTCTAGTTTCACCACTGCAGCGGTGTCTTTATTAGTTTTTATTATCATTCCAAGTGATTTGAGAGCAGCTACATTAGCGTTTGCAATAATAGGTTTAATTGGAGCGTATACATCATTTGTTCAAGTGTATTTATACTCATCAGAAATATTTCCAACTGTCATCAGAAATACAGCGATTGGTTTCGCTTCTATGTTTGCCAGATTTGGAGGATTCATTGCTCCTTTTGTAGTAAATATAGGCATCGAGTGGGTGTCTATCCTCATATTTAGTGGTGTAGCATTTAGTGCAGCAATACTTTGTTATTTCCTTCCTGAAACTAAAGCGACTACTCTTCCTAATACAATTGAGCAAAGAGAGCATGCGAAGACGTAGCAGCTTATGCTAATGTGTTTGTGTAATTACATGTTGTATTTAAACCTATTCAGATAGCTGATGACTTGAAGTTACCTACGAGCTCAATAAGTCATTTATAGATAACCTAATATATTTAAAACTAAAGATAAGTAGAACATTATAATTTTTATGTAATGTAATTTATTGCATTAAAATAATGTCCTAAGTATTACGATATCTAGTATCTTTATTACAATAATCATGTCTTTGGCATTGATGAGAACTCACAGTTGTATTTGTATATTTCTAAAGCCTAAATTTAAACATAAAATAACGAATAATTCTATATGAGGCACATTGTATTTTACATTATTTTGTCAAGAAGTTTGTACTGAATATTATGGAAGCCTCCAAAATACCAAGAGATGAATATAAACAGTAAGCAATGATAAAGTACCCAAAACTGGAACAGGACACTGTTGATTAGAGAATATATGAACATTATGTCAATAAAGGTCCAGAACAGAAATCCTAACCTTGCTGTTACAAGTGATCTTGGAGTTCGATGTGGAGGTGCTCTGTTGAATTGAGGATCGATGAAATTACCTGGGAATAAAATAGAATGGTATTTAAAAGTACTTCAATTTATTCCCATTTCATTTACCTAATTTTGCCTGTGTTCCACCAAATATACTGAATGTGCACCAAAATAATATGTTCATTAAAATATGTCATAATGAGGTGTAATAAAAAAAATCTACCTAAGCAGGGTCGACGAAGCCCCGCTTCGCGGGGATTCTATTTCTTTGTACATGGTTTAAAGGAACCTAACCAAACCGAACTTCGGGGTGTCCCTGAAATCTTGCTAAAGCGAGTTTTAGATTTGGTGCACATTCAGTATATTTGGTATACAAAAAGAATGATTGATGCGCATAGCCAATAAAATATAATGCATAATTATGAATTTATATTTATATACAATGCCTCATTAAAATGTAAATTAGCATACGAGATATTTCTGTAGGATATTGTTAATGGGTAGGTTAATGGCAATAGAAGTGTGGATCTATTTGATTATGCCCAACTAAGTACCTAATTTCATCGATGAATTAATTGCTGATAGTAAGATTATGAACAAAACAACTAAGTATAAAATTCCAAGCAGAAAGCCTTGAGCACCTTACTGCAGACTGTGTGTCAACGGCCCTTTCTCTTATTTGTTTTTGTTGAATAATCGTTTCGGAAACCTGTTTACCTAAATACTCTTTTTTATTTTGGTTTTTCTGGAAGCGTTATTAGATTTAGATCAGTTTGATTACTGAAACACTTATTAATGTTTTATACATTTTATTAATTACAGAACTCAACATGCGTATCACAACAACAGACAGTAGTCATAGACAATATAAAAAAGTTACCTATTAAAAAAGTTATCTTTAGGCAAAGGTTGTCTTTCTTACAGCCAACACTCCCCCTTAAGTAGTCAATCTTTGCTTTTACAATTTTGAAAATATTTTACATTTTAAAAGATAACAATGGGCAATGTTAAGTTATTATTATTATTTTTTTCAGTCTCTAAGTTAACAAGCTATATTTTAATTAATAATCATAGAAGAAAACTTTTGAAATTTTACTTTGTCTAAAGGTTTAGTAAATACATCTGCAATTTGATCAGCAGTAGGACAATAGAAAATATCTAATTCCTTGTTACATACTTTCTCATGAATGAATTTAAATCTAACATCAATGTGTTTAGAGCGTCTATTTATAACACCGTTTTTAATGAGATTAATGGCACTTTGGTTGTCCACATATAATTTTACACTTAAAGAGACACTTAATAGTTCTTCACAAACACTTTTTAAGTACAATAGTTCTTTAACACACTCAGCGGCTGCAATGTATTCAGCTTCACTCGTTGAAAGTGCGACCACTGGTTGTTTTCTTGTACACCAGCTTATCAGGTTGCCACAGAAGTAAATTACATAACCAGTTGTGCTTCTTCTTGTGACAGGGTCACCGGCATAATCAGAATCACAGAATGCTTTTAGTTCTAAATCCTTGTTACTCTTTCTGTATTCTAATCCCTTCTGTTTTGTGCCTTTTAGATATTTTAAAATTCTTTTTATTATAGTAACATCCTCTTCTGTAGGGTTCTCTGTTCTTCTAGCACAGTAGTTCACTGCATATGCAATGTCTGGTCTAGTCTTGTTTGAGATATATGTTAAACTTCCAAGTAGTTGTTTATATGGAAAATTTGTGTTCTTTTTGCTGTCTTCTTTTTTGTTGGTTTCCATAGGTGTTATAGCTATTTTCGAATTTTGCATGTTATAGTCAGTTAAGATTTTATCTATGAACTTTTCTTGTTTAAGTTTTAATTTGTCTTTTGTTTTCTCTATTTCCATTCCTAAATATTTTCTTGGATTATTTTCTATCTTCATTTCAAATTGTTTCTTAAGTTTATTTATAATTTCTTCTGTTTCATTTTCTTCTTTTCCAATTAAGATTCCATCATCAACATGAATGCCAAGATAAATTGTCTCATCCTTGTTTTTGAATATACATGGTTCTGCGTTTGTTTGTTTCAATCCTGTTGACTCTAGAAAACTTGTAAACGTCTTGTTCCATTGTAATGGAGCTTGTTTCATGCCGTATAGGGCTTTTTCTAATTTGCATATTCCTTGGACAGTTTCCATTCCTTCTGGTGGGTACATATAGATGTCTTCGTTGATCTTTCCATATAAGAATGCAGTTTTAATGTCAAATGTTTTAATGTTAAACTGTTTTTCTTCAGCTATTGCAAATAATAATCTTAGTGGGCTACTATTGATGACTGGACTAAATGTTTCTTCATAATCAACTCCTTTTTCTTGTTCAAATCCTCTTATGACCAATCTGGCTTTATAAGTTCCATCTTCTTTAATTTTTAAAACCCATCGACTTGTAAGTATTTTTTGATTTTCTGGTATTTTCTCTTTTGGTATAACTTTCCAAGTTTCATTTTTTAGTAGTGATTCTTTTTCCTCATCTATAGCTTTCAACCATTTGTCTTTGTCCTTTCCACTTATTGCTTCTTCATATGTTATCAAAACATAGTCATCATATCTTTTTGGTACTTTTATTTCTCTTCTAGGTCTTCTTTCACAAACATTTTCTTCAACTATGTCTCTATCAACTTCTCTTTGTTCTGTTTGGTCTTCTTTGCTGTTAATTGTTTCCATATGTGATTGGTTTTGTATGTTATTATTAGTCTCAATAGGTTGTGGTTGGTTTTGTTCATTATTCTCAATAATTTGTTGTTGATATTGTTCATTATTAATCTCTATAATTTCTTCTTGGTTTTGTTCATCCATAATCTCAATAATATGTTGATTTGGTTTGTTATTTATGTCTTCAATATATTCTTCTTTTATAATATATTTATTTGGTATGATTATACAGTCTTGTTCGTTGATTTTAGATTCAGTTGAGTCATTTTCTTCTTGATTGTTATTACTTTTATTAAATACAACATCTCTTCTAATGTGAACTCTTTTCTTTTCTTCATCAAATAACCTGTATCCAGTGGGAGCATAACCAATCATTATGAATGTTTCATTTCTCTCCTCTAACTTTTTTAAATATCCTAGTTTTTTGCTGTAGGCTTGATGTCCAAATGTGGCTATATTTTTTAAGTTTGGTTTTTCACCTGTCCATTTCTCTATAGGGGTCTTATCCGATCCATGTGTCGGGGTTCTGTTTAGTAGGTAAGCAGATGTTCGAGCTGCCTCCCCCCATAAGGTGTTGTTGACTTTTGATTCAAATAGCAGGGATCTTATTTTTTCCATGAGTGACCTATTTAGACGTTCCGCTTTGCCATTTAATTGGGGACTATATGGTATTGTATAGTCTAATTTGATTCCTTTTTGTCGACACCATTGTTGCATTATATTACTTGAGTACTCTCCACCGTTGTCACAACGTATAGTACTTACTTTACGTTCCTTTTGCCTTTCTACTTCTTCTATAAATTCTTTTAGGTATTTGAAAACTTCACCTTTACTGGACAGTAAGTAAACCCAAGTGCAATGTGTGTAATCATCGAGAAAGGTAAGTATATATTTCTTTTGGTCCCATGTTTCAGGTATTATTGGGCCACATAGATCTGTATGAATTATTTGTAAAGGTCGTGTTGCTCGATGTCTTTCAGTGTTAAAAGGAAATCTGGTTTGTTTTGCTTTAAGACAGACCTCACAGTTGTTAAGAGAGTCAATGTCTTTATTAGTTAATTTCATACCGTCTACCATTTTTAACATTGTTTTCATGGTTTGTTTCCCAGGATGGCCAAGTTTTATGTGCCAGCTTAAAGCATCATTTTTGTCTTCTGATAATAGAGATGTTTCTTCACTTGATGTATGTATATTTACTGAATATAAACCATTTTCTTTTTTCTTTCCTTTTAAAAGGATTTCTTCATTCTTTGATATTATTACTTCATTCCCTTTAAACAATACTTCACCATTGTTTTCAGTGATGGCATTAACAGACATCAGATTCTTTGGCAATTCGGGTACATACAGTACATCATGCAGTTCTAAATGATTTTTCTCTGAAGTCTTCACTGTACCTTTTTCTTGTGATGTAATTGTAGCATTTTTCTTTGCGGTTGTAATATCAGATTTATATTTACATGTTTCTGTTAAAATATTTTTATCATTAATCATATGTGAAGTACAGCCGGAATCTATAATGAATTCTTTTGTAGTTTTGTTTGTCTCATAGGTAAGTAGAGCTACTTTATCTTTCCTGAAGAAACAGTCTTTTTCTAGATGGTTTGTCTTTTTGCATATTTTACAACATTTATTCTTATTAAAGAAACAGTCTTCTGTTTTATGATTGTTCTTTTTACAGATTTTACAGCCTATTTGTTTCTTGTTATTTGAATATTTCCCTTTATTTTGTTTTTTCTCACTGGCTCGAAAGGCTACATTATTATCAGTATCTGGGTTATTACAGCTCGAGGAATTCTTTTTGAACCTTTGTTCCTCTGCAATCAGACGGGCTGTCAGGTTGTGCATGGTTTTTTCTGAAAGTGGGCTTGATTCCCAGGCAGTCATAAAGTTGCTGTAGATTTCTGGTAATGTACTTAATACTTTAGATATAAGCATGTTCTCATTTACTTTTTCACCAAGTAGGTTTAGTTGGTAAGCAATATTTTGAAGTGTACCTATATGGTAGGATACATCTTTATCTGGTGCATATTCATATCTGAAAAATTGCTGTAACATTTCACATTTTTGATGGTCGGTGTTCCTTTGGAATAAAAAACAAAGCTTTTCATACATGCTTCTGGCGTTTTCACATGACATTATATGTAGTTTTAACTTCTTGTCAATGCTTAGCAGGATCATCCTTTTAACTTTTGCATCGTCTGCACGTTGTTTTTGACGTTGTTCTAAATTATCGCTGTCGCCGGATAGTTGAATAGCATTGCTATTATTTTGAACTATGTCTTGTAATCCATGACTTTCTAGCAGGATATCAAGTTCGAATTTCCACATCGGAAAATCCACTTCGCTTTTTAGCTGTGTAATTTTGGATACATCGTCCATTTTGTTTTATAGTTTTACAATTTTAGTTTTTACTTTTGTACTCACGTAGATTTCTTGTTTTTACTTTTTGTTATGCTGGGGACATAACCTCTTTTTTATTTTGGTTTTTCTGGAAGCGTTATTAGATTTAGATCAGTTTGATTACTGAAACACTTATTAATGTTTTATACATTTTATTAATTACAGAACTCAACATGCGTATCACAACAACAGACAGTAGTCATAGACAATATAAAAAAGTTACCTATTAAAAAAGTTATCTTTAGGCAAAGGTTGTCTTTCTTACAGCCAACAAATACTACCTTCATTGCATCATCAACAGCAGAAGGACTACCAAAAATTGTAAGTAAAAAAATGTCACACAGTCTCTTGCGCCCACTTAGAAGGGGGAAATCATCAAAGTGAATTCCCACAAGTACTTATGGGATGATAGAATTTACGGAATTTACGACTAATTTTTAAACTAAATCGCGGATTACACATGTGTGAACGGACCACCTTTTTATGAATAGGCCAAACAAAGGACAAAGGAAGTGAACGTTAAAACGCTGCAAGCAGGAATGGACGCTAAGGTGGTTAAATTTTATTTTGGATTACTGTAGGTATAATATGTTGCTGAACAGATTTCATACAATTGGATTTGACTCACCATCATTATGAAATCTTCGAAGGCTATACTCCTTTTCCCTCCATCGGTCACCGAGCCATGTTTTGAGTTCATCTTCATCTTGAGGAAGTTTTTCAATAGAATATCTGCAACGAAAATATTACTCATTCATAAATATACATCATTTCGGGTGATGAAAATCTATGTTTATAAGTTTATTTTCAATAAATAGATTTCGCGAATCATGTTGAATCAATTAATTAGCTCATTGTAAGAGGTACTTCTACGAATACAATGCCCGGTGCATTGTATTCGTAGAAGTCTCTAAAGGGCAAACCTTGTCGAGCCGGTTTGTTTGATACACATAGCACAAGAAGTGGCTTTTCCACTAATTCCTCATACCATGCAGCCACTTTTCATTCTAATTAGGTTTCTTTTAACATGACTTCTGTACTGACAACGAAAACAGAAATGTAGTCGGGGCACGAAGCGCTTCTCTCATACCCACATCACTACTGTAGTATTGTCCTTACCTACACTTTTATCGCATATAAGTCCTCCTACTTGCTGCATAGTTGCTATCGTTAATATTTTAATAGTACATTTTAAATGTACATACATAGATAATCTTAACTTCGCCAATTACCAACCTTTTGAAGTAGAAGGAGACATGCATCGGTATTCTTCCTCGAAACAAGTCCATTTCTGTTTGCGCTGGAGTATCATAGGCCACTGTGACGTCATAAACAGAGGCAAGGCCAGACTCCCGCAGTCGAGAGCATAATGCTACCCAACCAGTGGTGCGCGGGTGTAACACGTACTCATAGTGCTGTCAACGTAGATAATTGTCCAATTAAAACACAAATATGTATTTGCCCGCATGACACTCAGCATCAATTAAGCAGAATATGAGCGTACCGAAAGTCGGGAAAGCACTGCAATGAGCAAAAAGCAATAACGAATAGCTAGACATGGGAGAATTTAGACGATACCTTGTGAATAGATAAAAATGAGCCGAAAAAGAATGTAATAGTAATATTATTATTTTGGATGTACTAATTTAATTCGATCCCAAGCCAGCAGAGTTAATGAGTGATGAAATTGTTGCCCTCAGTGATAATTAAGAGCGTTTAGTCTCAATTGCTGCAATTGGCAGTTTTTGCAATGTTATACACCCTTTCCTGCAGCTGTTCTGGTATAAAATACTTGTCCAACAAGGCTGATGAAACATTCACAATTATTACTCAATATAAATTGTACGTGTGTTGATGGTAATAGATAGTTACTAGATACTTGAGGACCCTGTCACTTTGCTGAAACCGCTGAGGTAACAGCCTGAGTGACATGATTAAACAAGATATTGAAATATGAGTTCAAGTTAACTTGTTATAAAGTAAACGCTGCAATTTATGGCATGCAGTGCCGGCAAATTATATAGCACTTTTAAAATGCATGCCGACTCTTGAACCGCTTGTAAGAATTGGTTTAGAAAATGGCGAGAGAGGCTTAACAGCACATATTTTTAGTAGCACTTATTGCTACCAGTGTTGTATAAAGTCGCTAGTAAGTAGACGTATAATTAATATCTAGACGTAGGTATATAACGGCTATAAAACCCTTAGTTAAAATAAGGCTTGTACCTACATAAGATGAGTTTATAATACACCCTTTAGCTTAGCTCTTCGTGTGAAATAGACACAATCAATGCGTGTGCGTTAATAGAAATCACATTTTAAATTCATAGACAGGCACATCTTTAGGCTGGTTTATGGTTCATTATGATTCATGATATTATAAATTAAACACTTCGAACCTAAATTACAAATAAATGGCATTCGTATCTTTGGTCAACGCTGTCATAAAATATTGCAAGAAGCACAAGTCAAGTACTGGACCTTGACAATAACATGGATATCAACCGAACCGGAAAAACCGGACCTTCTTCGGAAAAAGATTCAATTATTAAAATCTGTATCTATTAATAGTCACGGTCAAAACTTTACGCATAATTATGTCTAATAAGAATAGTAAATATTTACCTGCATGTTATTAGCATGTGCAAATTTTTCACTTCGACGAAGATTCTCTTCGCTTAAATCCGTTCCTTCGGGGAATAAAACTAGCCTGTAGTCGTAATCCAGTTTCTGATAGTAATCTACAAACTGAGCTAGATTTACTTGATCTTCACGCCAATTCCTTTTGACGTACAGGAAAAAGTTGAGTTGCATAATCCAGCCTGCAAGGTTGCACAAATAGGTACAGTAAGGTCATGTCTACAAAATAGCGTAATCTCGAGAGAAGCTATTTGTATTACATTTTTTGATCCACGTGATATTTGGCCAAGATTGTATTTGGATTTTTTTTCGCATAATATGACTCACCCATGCCAGGAATGTTTTTAATTTCATCTTTTAAAACAAATTTTATTTTCGATTTGCCTCCAAGATCCAAAGCACTATTAGATTCTCTAGTATTTTGAACCGTTTGTTTACAAGAGCACAGTTGGCTGGAAGGATTCTGCGTGGCGTGGTACAGAGCTATCCATACATAGTTCCAATCAACTCTTGTGCGATGATTCATTACAATTATGGTTTTTTCATCAGGATTCACATAATCACCAAAATGATGCAGTTGAGTGTTACAGCAACATTGAAACAGCGCCTGAAATCAGCACAACAGCAGATACAAACATTCAGTTACGATTATAATAATTGTCCACTAAATATTTAAAAGGTAAACGTCTTACCACTGGATAAAGTTCCCACAAAGAAAATAACATATCGACTAATTTTCTATATATTCTATGACTAAAAAACATCAGGTACATAACAGGACAGTAAAGAATGAAGAATCCTGAAATCAGAATATAAGAAGAAACAAATTGATTGTAATAGGTAGTATTACGTAATAAAAACCATGGATGACGCACCAGCAAGAATGGTGTAATACCAAGCAGTGCAGAGCAGGAAGCCCACCGCCATGGCGTCGCGGGCCCTGGGCGAGCACTGCCGCGCCGGGAAGCCCTGCGCGTGCCGATGTCAGCATCGTTAGATTAGAACCCCTACGTGATCCACTAAGCCGTATTACATGACACCTTGCCTTAGAACAGTATTCTGTATTACAGAGGTACTTTATTATATTATTGTATTGTGTTACACAAGAAATTAAACTGTTTCCATTTCTTCAAAGTACTCGTTCTGCAATATTAACGTCATTTCTTGCCCTTGGGTTTTGATTGGGTTTCTTGCCTAAAGCTTCAGCTTCTTCTATAGTATTCAATAGTTCACAATCTTTTGTTTCTGGCAAAAATAAACACAACAGTCCAGCTGTCAAAGGGAAAACACCAAAAGCAACAGGCGAACACCATTTGCCATATGGTCTTAATCCAGCCGCAAAAGGTGCAATCATAGCTCCAAATCGAGCCATCATCGAGCAAATCCCTATGGCTGCGTTTCGTACTACTGTTGGAAACATTTCAGTACTATATAAATATACGACAATGAAAATAATATAACAAAGCAATTCACCGAAACATCCGATGACCACAGACGCTTTGCCTTCAGGCACAAAGCCGATTATAAATAAACATAAACTGCAAAAGATGTTTGCAGCAACAATAACGGTTCTGCGCTTAGAGAATTTGATCAAGGGAATGCAAAGAATACACGCGCACAGACACATACTGCCGGTGGCCACGACATTGATGAAAATGTCACCAGTTAAGTGGCTGATGTAATGAGTGACGCCGAAGAAACAGTAGCTGCAGACGAGCCAAGCGAATGACATTATCAAGATATTCGTCCTTATATTCGGGGTACGGAATAAATCTAACACCGTACTCTTTGGTCTTATGCTCCTGTGTTCTAATTGATGTAATTCAATGTTTTGTCTAATATGTTCCGTTGGTAGATTATTACTGAAAAAAAATATTGTAAGATTACTTTCAAAGAAATAATGTAACTAAAAAATTAGACAGTATTGTGAAGACAAGTGGTTGCGATGGCCTAATTGGTAAGGCGTCTGGAGTACCTACCTATAAAGAAGACGCGAGTTCGGCTCCCACTCGCAGCTGAATTTATCTTTCCTCAAAAACCTTTACGAAAACGCGACGTAGGCGTTATTGCGTATAAACATATAAAACTTTAATCTCAAAACGTATAAAAACAACTTACAACTTTGCAACTTTTTCCATTAAACACACTGCTTCCTCTGTTCTGTTCATTACTAACAACCATCTTGGACTTTCAGGCAAGAAACAAATATAAAACAACAGAATAACGTTAGAGAGTGAAATAAAGAGTTGAAAATACACATAATCTCGTATGAAGTAGCCAATTCCTGCAAGCATGATATGACCAATCGTAAAGGGTATGTGAAACAAGGCAGAAATCACGTCTCTGTTTACACTTCCTACATATTCCATGATTATCACAAAAGCTATGATCAAGATTCCGCCGTTTGCCACGCCTATAAACATTCTGATAAATGTAAAACTCCAATAATCTGGCATAAACGATGACATTATTCCTCCGAATATTTCTAATACCACCGATATTATTAGAGTCGGTTTTCTACCATATCTGAAATTAAAAAAAAAGGTTTTTATTAAGCGTCCCTTCTGAGTGCCTGACTTCAAATAAAATATCTATTAAATGTTATGAAAAATATCTAGTTTTAATTCCGCGACAAAAATCCAGGCTTGTTGCAGGATGCAATCCCACCCTATGCAATCATGCATATGCACATGCAGCAAAGGAACCACCCTCCCGCCCACATGCATATGCACACGTGCAAGAAACGGAGAAACATGCCATGCAATCAAACCTATACTCGCTCGACACGTGTTTCGCCTCCTGAGGATGCCCCGTGGAGGGGCGAAACACGTGTCGAGTATAGGTTTGGTTGCATGGCATGTTTCTCCGTTTCATGTGTGCATATGCATGTCTTCTTTGCTGCATGTGGATATGCATGATTGCATAGGGTGGGATTGCATCCTGCAACAAGCCTGGATTTTTGTCGCGCAATTAAAATTATTGATTTCCGCAAAGTAACGCCTGATTCCATAATTTCAAATATCCATTGTTCATCTTTACCTACCTATCTGAAGCAATGCCAAATATTAAACTTCCACCGAGGACCCCAAATTGAAAAATCGTTTGAGTGAAATCTTTGAGCCAATCTTTTTCGCATATCAGATTCCATTCAGTAACTATCGTTCTGGTGAATTTAGACTTATTGAACACTGGATCCTCGCAACATGTAGCGTTTGATCCTGGACAGTGGTAGTGCGCTGGTGGGGCCAGGAATATTATTGCCATTTGGTGAAACGCCACACCCACTTTGCTAATGAACACCATAAAACATAGCCAGTAATGATACCGTCCGAAATTTCCTATCAATTCATTGATGTGTGCCATTATATTATCAGAATGTTCATGGTACGGTCACAATTGGTTACTAAAAATCTCATTATTGAGTGTTACAAAATTAAAATGTTTTAATAAAGATAACTGTTTATGTACAATGTCGTTTGCGATTGCTATGCAGGTAAAAACGAGTTGGTCTTGCTCAGTTGTTCTCAGTTGTTCAAGGTTGGTTTTCCCCATGAAAAACTAATTTAAAATGAGTTCAGTTCATGATAGGTATGTGCAGTTATGTGGCGAGGTCGTGCACATAAAGGATTTGAATAAATACAGTGTACCTAAGTAAATTGATGTCATTACCGTCAACGTAAAAATCTTGCAATACCTACACTGTTAATTCCTTCATTTAGGTGAGTACATATTAGAGGAAATGAGCATCAGCATCAGAGACAAAGACATAAGAAGACTGAATTACAGAGACTTCAAGTCCAGGCAATAACAATCCAAGAAAAATTACATGACCCACCACGCCTTGTCGTGCGTAGGCTGCAGTCTAGAAGTCCAAATAAAGCACTTGTGAGTATAATGACTATTAGACTATGGCGGAATATTATTACTTGTTGTGGTGGGCGTATCCTGACGCGCTAGAAGATACTTGATACGATGCTTCTGACTTTTGTACTTCGATGTCTACTGCCTAAGAGGGCCAAAGCCTACCGGAGTTGCGCGACTATCGGGTGACCGTGGCCTCGGAAGGACACCGTGGATTTTAGTCAGTACAAGTCTGACAGTCCCTCCCGTGGCTCCCGTCCTGCCCTGGGTGGGAGGACTCATTTGATAATTTTATTAATAAAAAAAACCGTGTCTACTGAAACGCAAGTGACGTTGCTGATTTCATGGCGTTATTGTCAAGTTATTTATTATTTAGTGGTTATATGCGCAAACGTGACTGATGGAGCGAATAAATTCAACGGCATGTACTACATACAATAGAAGATGTATAATTCAAATAAACATGATTTTCTATAGTAATGATATACAAAAGAACCTATTCTCTATGTTCAAGCCTTTCCTGTTTTTGCTAATTTAACTCTCATTCGGCATTTAGTGATACAGATCCACCTTTAAGACCATCATGCAGACACAATTTTATACAGGGGTGTTATAACGAGCAATTACAGGTACAAATAGAAAATTCTCTGGAAACCCTGAATAATAGGTACTTCACAGAGAATCCTAATAATTTGAATGTTATATAGGGTCCCAAGGTTCTACACGGTTTCCACTGGAACAAACTTTTAGCCATAGGAAGCGGCTGAAATCTAGCAGAGGGATGCTGTATTTTAAAAAGCCTCGTAATCATGGTACACCTTTTGTTTAGTCAACTTTGTTGATGAAAGGCGAGAATGCTGCTGGAAACTTTGTTTCAATCACTATAGGTTGTCCCACACACAAAATGTTGCTCGAGGAAGTAGTGTTTTGCTTTATTCGTTTTATCATTGATCCACACGGCTCCATGTTTATAAACAGTTGCAAATACGTACACACACATCAAAATTTGTTGAAAAACTAATATTTTTGCTCGCCGGGCGTCAACTCTGCAACATGGCGTGATCAACTCCGCCACACAAGTGTTGCCCGCAATATGTTGACAGCCACTCGGCAACATGTTTATGCAACCAGTTTCTAAACAAATGTTTACTATGAATACAAGGTTTAATTGTAACAGATTTTTAAAATGAAGTCATTATTCACTCCTACTGAAATTCTATTGAAGCATGGTTTTTTTTATGAACTAAATCTTCATCGTATATCCAGTGCCCACAATAGGGGTGTGCAACTATGACTGTGCATAAGGTGCCAATGTCTACGCATTGTAGGTGCCCAGAAATGGCCAGACTAAGACATCAAAATGGCCTGACCAGAAGGTAGGCGCATAAATAAAAGGCTTGTTACGGAACTGTACATCATCCATCACGTGGGTTATGGGTGACTCGCTGTCTAATCATGGTCCAACCACGGGTCGACGGCGCGTTGTGTTCCACGGTCGCGGGACTATCAGGTAACCGTGGCCCTGGAACGTTTCCGTAAAGGACTATTGAAGGACACCATGGATTTTATTCAGTTCAAATCTGACAGTCCCTCCCGTCCTGCCCTAGGTGGGAGGTTTCATTTAATCATTTTACCAAGTACAAAGAAACAGGAGACAGCCGGAGGCGTTAGTAAGAATCCTATGACTAAAACCGCCTCAACTTCATAAGATATATTCTATACAATACACGATACATCTAAAAGTAATATGAAAAGAAGTTCGTAACCTGCGGTACTTTCAAAAGTTGATTGATTAAATTATAATGGACTTTATGTGCTTTCTAACTTTCTATGAAGATGTACAAAGTTTTTTCTATGTTAGGTTACATTATGTTGTTGTCAATGAAATCTAAGCCTTGCTCGTCTCCGTTTATGTATTCACAAGAGCCTTGCATTTTATCCTGTATTAAAATAACTTGTTTTATTTAGATTGTATACAACATTATTTTTAGTATATGCGAAACCTGAATATAGTTTGTTCAGAATCAGTAACTGATTCGATTCCAATAATTTTTTTTTTTTTATAAAAGTTTTTTTTTTCAAAAATATTTAAATATTTATTACCAGTTAAATACAATACAATCACCGTACGGTTAGGTACGTATTGCCAAACTATTATCACGAGTGTATCTAATAACACAGAAGACGCGGTTTATGCGGGTGTACCGCGAAATGAGCATGTTTTTGAACGGAAAACCAGGTAATATACAAGCTTATAACTTTGTGATTTTCCATGATACGGTTTTAAAATTTTAACATAGATTCTTTGCACAAAAATATTGGACAGGTCTGTGTATCGGGTTTCGCATAAACAAAAAATAATGTTGTATACTAGTATTATAGTAATTTTGAATTTCCAATGCCTACAGTTATAGTAATGACAACTGTGTGATGTGAATACACGACAATACAAATAATGATAAATCATCTTCTTGAATTATATGCATGTGTAGTTGCTAACTTATTGCTACATGTTTTAAGGAAACCGGAAATAAGAAAATGTAATGGCATGTATTTTGCTAGATAGTCTATTGTTTATGATATTTATGTAGGTACACTGATTACCTATCTCTACATATAGTCCAGTCATTAAAGCCTAAACCCGAAAATAATTAGTAACTTGCTGAAATTTTAGGGGGTTCTTAAGGAAGGTAAAATAAGATACCGGGTGATTTTGCAGCGTTCTGGGGTGTACGGAAAGGGTTGAAAAGGGGTGAAAAGGTGTTTTTTGCTAATAACATTGCCAAAAAAATTAGTAACACGCTGCAAATTTGGAATAAGGTTGTTCTTACGGTTTTGTAACGTGTATTAAATTTGCAGCGTTTTGCAACATACGGAACATTGTTTTTTTTCAAAACAGTGCAATTAGTTAAAAACAGGGGTAAGAAAATTAGTAACACGCTGCAAATTTGGAATTAGGTTGTTCTTACCGTTTTGTAACGTGTATGAAATTTGCAGCGTTTTGCAACATACGGAACATTGTCTATTATTAAAAAAACAATGAAATTATTTAATCACACGGGTGAAAAAAAATTGTAACTCGCTGTAAATTTGTAATTAAGTTGTTTTTACCGTTTCGTAAGGTATATCAAATTTGCAGCGTTTTACAACAAATTGAACATTGTTTATTATTAAAAAAACAGTCCGGCACGGACCTCGCATTCTACAGTCCAGAGATAATTTGTATCCGAGTTGTAATATAAAATATCAAAAACAACTTTAATGAGCATAAAGGCGCAAAAATATAGGTATACGCATTAACTAGGTATGTTTAAAAATTGACCCCTACAGAGGTCGAGTTGATTATAAATATGTTTATATATAGTTTTGAATGGAGAATACCTACATTTTATAATCCTAAGATTATATTAATGTAGGTCTGTTTTGGCGAAAAAGACAATAAGCAAGTATCTAATCTAACTATACCTCGTTTTTTAATCTCGTAGACTGAATTGACAGGTGCAAATGGCGAACTGACACGAATTTCAATAGAATTTATGTCAGTTTTGACATTATCATTTGTCAATTTGGTCTACGAGATTAAAAAACAAACTATAGGTAAATAGGTACCTATTTGTATTTTTTTTTGTTTTAGTTCCGTACCTAATTTTTTTATTCACTTAATTATAAAAATAAAATGAAAATAATATACTTAAAATCTGACTGATATTACAAATGCGAAAGTTTGTGAGGATAGATGGATGGGTGGATCTTTGTTACTCTTTCGCACAAAAACTACAGAACGAATCTGGACGTAAGATACCACACAGATATAACCTGGATTGACACATATATAGGCACTTTTATTGCAGTACTAGCTGGTGTCCGTGGAATATTCTATAGTATTCCGATATAATAGGTACATGCGAGCGAAGTCGCTGACAACAACTAGCTAGTCCTTCATAAATATTAATAAATTATTATTGACTTATTTCGTTGAACAAATATTTAAAATTGAAGTATATTTACTTAACGTTTACATCACGCACACGTGGCGCTAGGCCTAAGTTACATAATGTCAGTTAAGTACATGAAAACTGTCACATTCTAATCTGATGTTAAATTATGACGATTGCTCATCATGTCTAAGTATATATCTATCACATTACCAAATACCAATAATTCAGGTACTTAAAAATTTTCCTGACTCTTCATCTTTTATCGTAACTTCTACAATGGGTTTATCTCTGACTACAATCAGCAAGGGGCATCACCAGAGATGACAAGAGATCATACGGAGAGGATTAACGGTAACACCTACATATTGATAACGTATCTACTTAATGAGTATTGAGTAGGTAAGTATTAGTGATAATGGATTTACATATATAACATCTACTCCAAACATTCGACTGTTACTCTTACTTGTATAAAAGATCAACGGTAAAAACCCAGAAAAATGTAATGTAAAAGTCATAGATGGGAGACCTTTGACTCTTTAAAACATTTTGGTGACAAGAATACATGATTTTACAAACAAATTATATGGAAATACCTTTATTTACAACTTTACACCTGACTCACGACACCTATGTTAACAAATTTAAAATAACATGATGATGGGCCTCCCTCTACTTTAGTACAGTCAATATGCAACGAAAAGAGGCTTGCCCTCCGAAAAATGACAAACCGACATTTGACCATTTGAATTTTGTTTAAACAAAAGTTGTAGATAATTTTGTGACAAACAACTTTCTCATTTACATTATTGTAAAAAAAAAAATTTTTCCTAGTGAAAATGGCAAAGAAACACTTTTTTGATCCTTTAGCGCCATCTACTTTTTGTATTTCAAGTCGGATGACGTCACACCAATGACAAAAAATGTAGTTCGCAATGACCTCTACATTTTTTATTTAATATACTTTTCGCTAAAACCTACCTATACTTTCTGAGAAAAACGCGTTTCAAATTTTTTTTATTGAATTTTTGGATTTCTCAAAATCTGCATGCAGCGCGACTTTCATAATTTTACAGTAGGCTCCTGACACGCCCCCCTAACGATTTATTGAGTACGTGCACGACATCAGCGCCACCTAGCGTTCGCAACTTTAGGGGCTCTGACCGTTCTAATTGAAATCAGATTCTTTAACAAATCACTTGGTTTTTGATTCCATGGCGATTCATTGGCACTGAACAAAATTAAATAAGCATAGGCAAACTGTATTCTATAAGAAATATATCAATTAAAGGATTAAAATTAGGGTTATGATGTTATTCACTTTTTCTCTTCACGGCAGCTAACCATCTCCTGCATTGTTCATCTTTCCAAGAACCGCTTGGGAATCAATAAAACTTAAATTTACTATTTCTGCTAGTATTCTTGCAGTTTACAACACAACAACTATTTTTTCCAGCGGAATAATGCGATTATAAAAAATTACGTACAGACGACAGAGCTGAATGTCAGAGCCGTTGTATTCCGACTGCGCCCCAACACCTGCCGTTGAAGAAACTACAATATCTCGTCAGATATTCATTGAAATCAAATGATGTCCAGGGCAATTTTGTTTACCCGGGCGCCCTGCGGACTCTCCGTCCGCATTCCGGCCCATCGTGCTGCTCGACGAGGTGGGCAAGCTCTTGGAGAGAGTAATTGCAGACCGCCTCGTCGGGCACCTGAACCGGGTGGGCCCGAACCTGTCGGAGAGCCAGTTCGGCTTCCGCAGGGGGCGCTCGACGGTGGACGCCATCATGCGCGTGAGAGCCCTCACGACGGGGGATGCAGTGGCCCGGGGCAGGGTCGTCTTGGCGGTGTCTTTGGACATCTCCAATGCCTTTAACACCCTGCCCTGGAGTTGCATCAGGGAGGCACTCCGGTATCACCGGGTGCCGACCTACCTCCGCCGCATAGTCGAGGACTACCTGACGGACAGAGCCGTCATCTACCCCGGTCACCGGGGAGAGTGGAACCGGCGAGAGATGTCGTGCGGTGTTCCACAGGGTTCGGTCCTGGGGCCGCCCCTGTGGAACATCGGATACGACTGGGTGCTGCGCAGCGACCTCCCTGACGGCGTCAGCGTAATATGTTACGCTGACGACACGCTCGTCCTGGCACAGGGAGAGTCGCACCAGGCGGCGGCCGACGTGGCGACGGAAGCGGTTGCGACAGTCGTCGATAGGATCCGGCAGTTGGGACTCGAAGTGGCGCTGCACAAGTCAGAGGCCATGTGTTTTCATGGCCGTCTGAATGCGCCGCGGTCAGAGTCCCACATAACGGTGGGAGGAGTTCGCATCGGCGTCAAGAGGACGATGAAGTACCTGGGACTCGTCCTCGACAGCCGGTGGAACTTCAGGGAGCATTTCCTGAGTTTGGCCCCAAGACTGAACCGGGCGTCGGGCGCCCTCAGGCGTCTGCTGCCCAATGTCGGCGGGCCAAACGCTTCCTGCCGTAGGCTGTACGCCGGCGTCGTGCGGTCCATGGCCCTCTACGGGGCCCCTGTGTGGGCCCTAAGCATCCGGACGCGACCACTGAAGTTGGTCGCATGCCAGAGGGTCATGGCTATCCGGATGATCCGGGGATACCGCACGATTGCCGGCGAAGCGGCCAACCTCCTTGCCGGATTACTGCCCTGGGATCTGGAGGCGACTGCCCTCCAGCGCGTCTATGAGTGGCGCGTGGAGGCGCAGCGCCGGGGCGTGACCCCGCTGCCTCGTGAAGTCGAGGCGCGGCGGGAAGAGCTCCGGCGCGATCTCAGGGCAGTATGGAGGGGACGACTGTCGCGACCGAAGGCCGGGCACGCCGCAATTGCGGCGGTAAGACCCCTCTTTGAGGAGTGGCTGGAGAGACGTCACGGCGTCCTGACCTATCGGATGACGCAGGTCCTCACCGGACACGGAAGTTTCGGAAGGTACCTGTGCCTGATAGGGAAGGAGGAAACGCCCGGGTGCCACCACTGCGAAGATCGCCCGGAGGACACAGTAGAGCATACGGTGCAAGACTGCCCAGCTTGGGCGGTGCACCGACGTGTCCTCACGGCGGCGATAGGCGGAGACCTCTCGCGCCCGGCATTGGTTGCGGCCATGCTGCGGGGCGAGACGGAGTGGGAAGCGGTCTGCTCATTCTGCGAGGCAGTAATGCTCGTGAAGGAGGAGGCGGGCCGCGAGCGAGAGAGGACAGCGTCCTCCCTCCGCCCCAACCGCAGTGGTAGGCGCCCGCGGCGTCGGACGTCAGCAGATGATCTCCGGCCACCGTAGGCGCGGGCATGCGGGCAGCGAGTAAAGGGCAACTCGCTGCCCGACCAAGGACCATGCCCGGGTCGACGGCGCGTTGTGTCCCACGCGCGCCTCAAAGAGCGTCAGCATAATGACGGGGCCCCCCTCTCAGAGGGCCAAAGCCTGCCGGGGTCGCGGGATTATTTCCTTACCGTGACCCCGGAACGTAACAGGCTATTGAAGGACACCGTGGATTTTAGTCAGTAGAAGTCTGACAGTCCCTCCCGCCCTGCCCGGGGTTGGAGGACTCATTTGATGATTTTACCACGCTAAAAAAAAAAAAAAAAAAAAGGGCAATTTTGTTTAAAATTAAATGCTTGTAATGATTAACGCATTTTTTTGGATATGGATTAATACTATATTCATTAAAACATTGTCGCAAGAAATGTATTATTTTAAAACCAATTTGATTTCCAAAAGAAAGGTTATGGTGAGTTAATCTTAAAAGATAGACATATGCTGTCGCGGACTTTATTTTAGAACGTTTCATGAGGAACAATTCCGTCATACATCATTTTTGCGTAATATAAACCGTTTACGCAGCGTACGCAAGGGAAGCTCTCAAGAAGAATTTCCCGATTTGACAACATTTTTCATTGCTGCTCTGCTCCTATTGGTCATAGCGTAATGCTAAGTAGGCTATAGCCTTCCTCGATAAATGAACTATCTAACACAAAAAGAATTATTCAATTCGAACCAGAAGTTCCTGAGATTAGCGCGTTTTTAGCAGTTGGCAAAACTGAATGTCCTCTGACATTATCCCCTTTTAGTTCTACTATTCGCCACCTTAAGCGCTGCAATCGAATAGTACTACTCCCACCGCCGTCGTGCACGTTCTCAATACGGTCAAATGTCGGTTTGTCATTTTTCGGAGCGTAAATTGCATATTGACTGTACTACTTCCCATCCTAGATTTGTATAAGCTCAACACACGCATACGCATTGCACCAGAAGAGCATCGCCTCAACTTACACAAGTCTAACGCGGTCGCTTAAACACGATTTGTATGACTGATGACCGTAAAATGTTAAAAAAAAGCAACCGACTTCAAAACCAAACACAAAAAAAGTGTAAAATAACTTTTCTTACGGAAGTCGGTTCCTTTCAAATCAGCGTCGGGCACCAGTTGTCCGCCATTATGCTGAAATGGGCCTATTTTGCGCAGCCGTAAGTCACACAGTATCACCATAATTATAATAGTCACCATGCTTTTTTTTTGGCTTAGATAATTATATATATTTTTACAAATTGTTTAGTTTTAAGTTCTTTTTTAGGGTTCCGTAGTCAACAAGGAACCCTTATAGTTTCGCCATGTCCGTCCGTCCGTCCGTCCGTCCGTCTGTCCGCAGTTTAGCTCAGAGACGCACAGTACTAGAGAGCTGTAATTTGGTGTAAATATACGGATTTGTTGTGCCGAAAAAGTGGTAAAATAAAATCTCGTAAACTATTTTTTTTAGGGTACCTCCTGTACACATAAAGTGGGGATGTTTTTTTTTTTTCTCGCGTACCCCTTTGTGTGGGGTATCATTAAATAGGTCTTTAAAAAATATTGATAGTTTCCATTAACAATTTTTTGATAAAAAAATTCGTTTGTGAAATATTAAGCTTTAAAGTGCTAAATTTTGCTCGACTCGAGTGTCCCCTCCCTCTACCAGCTAAACGGTTATGTTTGGGGATGTGAAAAAATTCACAATAGTAGTATATATAACGAAGTTTAAAAGAAAATTATCATCACTAAGTAGGCTTTACAACTTTACAAGTAATAGTCGACCAACTTATAAAATGTACTTGGATAACATATTTTCTTAAACAAAATGTATCGGAGAACTTGTTCTTCAACTGCAAATGTAAGTTTGTCAACTTTATTTTTACAGCTTTAATAGGTATGTTTTTACGGTATGTTTTTTGGGGATAGGTAGGTTTTTATCGTCAACTATTTTTAACTAACTTCAAAAAAAGGAGGAGGTTCTAAATTCGTCGTAATCTTGTTTTTTATGTATTTTCCCCGATTTCTCAAAGACTCCTGGACCGATTTTGAAAATTCTTCTTTTTAAAATTAAATTCAGCGAATCAGTTTAGTTAGTTCGCATAAGTATTTTGATGGGCAACTACGGAACCCTACACTGTGCGTGGCCCGACACGCACTTGGCCGGTTTTCTTTCTTTGTTCCATTGTGTGCTTTGTGTATTTTTTTTTTGTGATACTGTGTGCACTTGTGGCGTGTGCCAATAAACGTTTTTCTTTCTTTCTCCTTTATTTTTTTTCAAAATTTTTATTTTAGGTTCTTTTTAGTTTATAAACAAAAATCTTCATCGGCGTCTTTGAAAATCTACAATCATAAGCAACAAAAACGGGTCTATGCGGGCAACTTTACGAGATATCCATTATTGTTATACCTAACTAAAACCTTCCCCAGAATGTAGGTAACGAACACTTTTCGCGGTCAAACATACCTACATACATGTATACACACATACAGCACAGATTACCATTACAGGTCGTACCTATTTTTTTTTTAAGTTGGTTATTCAATTCATTCAAAAGTGTTGTGATCGGGCGTTTTTCCATTAGCCGGCACGGCACCGGCACCGGGGACGGCGCCGGCGTAGTGCCGGTGCTGGGAAGCGAAAATGTATGAACGCCGTGCCGGCGCCAGCGCCGGTAAGTGGAAAAGCGAGCCGTATATTTTCATACATTTTTGCTGGCACCGGCGCCGGCGCCGTCGCCGGTGCCGGTGCCGTGCCGGCTAATGGAAAAACGCCCATCAGCTCAGTAGTGAAATTAAGGTGATATAAAGTGCTTATACCTACGTGTGTAACGTGTGCTCTGAACTTCATTCCGCTTATTAGCAGCTGCTTCACAAAAATAAATATTGTTAGGAAGATAAGTGTCGTGTGACGTTTATCTAAGCTTCCACTTAACATTTAGATGACAATGGTAACTGTCAAGATTAACGTTATTTGGAAAATTCAACTCAATGTTGTTGAGGGATATGTAGGTATCTTTTTATCAAGTCTTATCTCTCTCACGAGTATAATATAATCAAATAAAGTCAAACATAAGATTTACGTTTACCTACCTAAACATAGAATTATATTACAAATTACTTTACTACCGTAATTAAAGCAAGTTACCGTATCAACAACGTTGTAAAATGGTAAGACCCAAAATGGCTCGCTTATTTTCCGTTTATCGTTAATTAAAAGGAAGTGCAGCTTAATGAGAAGAAGTCTGAAAACAAGATAATTGGATTCTTTGATGATTCTCGATGTCGAAGTAATGGAATCATTTTTGAAATCAAACCAAGAAATTAAAAAATGCTTGTAATTTTATTAGCCATCAAGTTCGTCCGTTTTGTATTTAATTTTAAATTGATCTTTAAAAAAATGAAACTTACATTACATTGGTAATAATAATTAGTAGGTTCTAAAGAAATACAGATTTTGAATCAGTTCTCCAGAACAATGGTCATATAAAATGAAACGTTTATACAATCTTAACCTAGTTACTTTTCTATTTGAGACTATTTTATAAATTATCAAAAAAGCAGATTATTATTTAGTGACCACTCTTTTACTTGATATGTAAATTCTTGATACCTACATATAATAATTATGTAAGTGAATAAGACCTACACAACTTTAAGAATATTTTATGTACTTTTACCTACTTGTTCAAAACTTATGAACAAAAAATCACTTCCTGTCATGTATAAAATACTTTAATAATTTAGTAGTTAGTTGTCTTAAAGCTAGACCGCAGTCTCTAAAATTAAAACACATTATTCAACGAAGTATTTCCTATACTTTTTATGCTTGCCTACACCGATACGGTGACTAATTCAGAACTGACCCTGTGACGAGGTGGAATACAATTCGTTTTTGATAATATGTACAATATATTTACAAAAAAAAATCTATGATAATTTTCCCAAATCAGTTTTTTCAGTTCTTTACTTGCTCGTAGTTTCTGTCTTTTTCCCAAATGCTTCTCCCTCTTCGATAGTGGTTGTAAGTTCACATCCTTTGGTTTCTGGTAGAAGTACGGTTATACCAGCTGCTATTAATGGCAATATGGCAAACGCAAGTGGAGGCATCCACAATGCTTTAGCTCTACTTTCTATAACAAAGGGTGCTATCATGGAGCCGATGCGAGCTGCCATCGATGAGAAACCGAGAGCAGCGTTTCGGACCACAGTGGGAAATAGCTCTGTACAATATAAATATACAACTACAAAAACTATAAAACTAGCTACGACGCCAATGCTGGCGCAAACTACAGAACCTACCCCTTCAGGTATTACTGCTAATATTATTAAACAAATTGCACATATTAGGTGAAATATTATCACAATGGCCTTTCTTCCCATAAACTTCAACAGAGGTATAGACACAAACGTTCCGAGCAAGGTGACGCTTGCACTACATGACACATTGACGAAAACATTACCGGAAAGCTGACCGACATACTGTGAAACACCATAGAAACAGTAACTACATGTCAGCCAGTTAAACGCCATGGCTATGATATTTTTCCTAAGATTTGGAGTTCGAAACAGGTCCAGAATATTCCCCTTCTTTAATTCGTGCTTTTCTAGAGATTGTTGATACGCCTCGATGTCCGCTCTTATATTGTCGGTAGGTCGTTTGTTTCTGTAAAACATAATAATTATTTAAAAGAAGTCGTTTTTTGCTAATAAAACACACTTTATTGATTTTAGTGGCAGATTGTGTAAACTTACACCTTAGCGACACGTTCCAGTACAGTGATAGCTTCTTCTGTTCGTTTTACGGCTATCAGCCACCTTGGCGTCTCAGGCACCAAGAATAAATATGATAGTAGGATGATAACTGGTGCAGATATCGATAACTGGAAATCTGAGTAGTCTCTGAAGAAATAGGCGAATGCTGGCAGCAGCATGTGGCCCAAATTAAATGGTACTTGATATAGAGCCGAGATGACATCTCTGTGCTTTGTTCCAACAAATTCCATAACAATAACAAATCCAGTAACCATGGTCCCGCCTACTGACATGCCCACGAAGAATCGTAACAATGTGAACGTCCAATAATCTGGAGCGTACGCAGCCGCTACTCCGCACGATACCTGGATAACCACAGCAACTAGAAGAGGATATTTTCTCCCGAACCTAAAAAGTAAGCACATTTTCTAAATAATGACGACATATGTTATTTAAGTATTAACATCAGTGAAAATATGAAATTTACCTGTCAGAAGCCATTCCAAAAAATACACTGCCCAGCAATGTCCCTAATTGGAACAAGGTTTGTGTGAAACTTGTCAACCATCTCCTATCACATATCAAATCCCATTCACTTATTATGGTTCTAGTGAAAATTGATGTGTCGTATACTGGATCTGGGCATGGACATGTGTTATTCAATTCTGATGCACCACAACTATATGAGACTTTTGGAGACAAAAACAGAATGGCCATCTGATGAAAAGCCACCGGAAATTTTGATAAAAATATTAGGAGACATAACCAAAGGTGATATTTGCCGAAGGACCCCATCACCTTTTGCAACAAATCTTGTGTAACCGCATTGGGTGGCTTTTCTCCTGAAAACAATGAAAAAAGGTGTTCAACGTCATGTGAAATAATTAAACATACCTACACCCTTTGGTATAGGCAATTTAAATAAACGTTACCTTTTACGACACTTAAAAATGTATACATGTCACATTGATACAGCGTGCGATACTCATGGATTTATTGTTAACCGTTAGTTTTCTAATTTCAAATTATGTTTAAAAATTTAAAAACAGATAATAAAACAATTTTAATTATATAATTTATGATTACCTAATAAAAATATTTTGAACAATTATTATGATTTAAATGTTGATGAGTATTAGAAAAATTAGAACGATAGAGTAAATCAAACAAATTCTATGACGATCAAATGGGTATTTCCTATACTTTTTTCGTTATCATTACTCTGGTCAGTGACCAACCTACCCTTTGACCTACTACGATTGTTAACAGGGACGTTGTGTCTACTCTACGTACAACTTGATAGAGTTGTGTATCTATTACAATAATTGTATCAATATCTACATAAATACTTTCTCATATAATTATCATACTTTAGTATAGTAACAGAAAAGGGTTAAGTTCCAAAAAAAAGGTGTCGTGTCTACGAATGTCATATCCTCATTTGTTGAGACTTGATTTACAACGACAAAATAAGATTTATTCCACTCTAGTCCACCTTGTTCTTTGTCCGTCTCCCACTATTATCTATTGTAGTAGTTACTCGTACTTCACCAATTGAGTGGTAAAAAGGGATACCGTGACACGGTCTATTAATCCTGAGAAATAATCTGTTAAATAGAATTTTTGTACCGCCAAACCGTTTAGTGGACGATGGATGAGAATTAAATTTTAGACAATTTGTTTTATAATAAATGAGAAATCTTGTTCTTTTCGTTTCTAATTACCAAAAATACAACTTTTTTGAATGGGTCAATAAAAAGTAAAATATCAGTTGAAAACATTAATTTTTTTTTTGGGCAGTTGTGTAATGAATATGGATTGATAGTTTTGAGGAGATTGTTAAGAAAAAACCACCTTTCAACTGGTTGATTTCTATTCAATACCGACTTTTAATCAGAGCAGTATATTCAAGGAAAACAAAATTACTTTTTAAGAAACAATTTACATAATGTCTGCATACTTCGATATTTGATAAAATTCATTTAACTACTGTCACTTAAAAACTCTTGACTTTAATGAGCAAACATCACGCTTTTAGTACTCAAGATAGGTAGGCAGAGTTTCAATATATCGTGGTACATACAAAATTATCTAGTTATTTTAATAATTTGTTTTAGAGATGTAGCCACTACGTTAATGTTCGCCGGTGTGTAACACACGCTTTACGTACTTTACTAACTAAAAGGGACAAAACGTTTAGTGCCCTTCAATTAGGAATTCCCTAACGATTGTTGAAATTGCACTTACTGTGTATGTTACTATTTACTTACATTTTTGGGGTATGTTTATGCCTTAATAATTATATTCACTATTTTTTTCTGCAAGAGTTACTACTAGACTAAAATATTAAGACCTCGGAATATGAAGTAACACAACTTGCGGGATGTAGATAGTTACATAATGGTCATTATGGTAATAGACACATACCTCCGCAAATTCATTTTTTATTTTTCTTTCAATCATAATTATGGAAAAAAAGTAGGAGCTGCATTTTGTTATAAATATTTAATTATCATGCCGTTGCTTTTGCCACAGCAAACAATAAACATCACAAAAATATAGAACACAATAATTTGCAAACTTTAACACTCGTCTCAGTGTCAATGCTAATTTGCCAAGGCCTATAATATCAGGGTCAACACACCATGTTGAAGTCAATACACTCACTTTCACCACAATTCATTCGCTTACCGTTTCGCTCCTGCATTTCCATTTAATTTTTCTTATTGTTTATTTTTAAACTTATATCACTCGATGGTTGGATACTTTTGTCACGCGTAATTTAGCACTGGGTTTTATCGATCCGGTGTTGTGCACTACGCGACACGCTGCTGCAGACTAACGACATTGCTTTGTGACTGAAACCAAAGTTGCGCCCGCGCTGCATGCGCCGTTCTCTTCGCTATCAGTGTTATTGTAGCAGCCGTGAGGAAGTGTCAGTTTATTGATATTATTGTGACAACAACAAGTAACTACAAAGATAACAGCAATCAAATAACAAGGTTTAAATTAAACCTTACCCCAGCTGTGTCAGAAAGCTGAAGATCCTCATCATCTTCTACATCAGCAGTGTCCTGCTACGCAGACTTCTCCACTCGCATGCCATTCGACTGGATTCTTCCTCTCTCATCCAGATAGAATCAGCTACTTAGTGATGGTCGTCGAACCACACGGTTTGAGAGCGGCTAATTCCAAGTAGACTTGCCACAGGCTTTGTCACCACTGTTCATTGACTGAGGCTAGTAATTTGCAAATGTTGCACCTAACATGACTCCTTGATAAGACTATTGTCAGACTCAGGGTTCTGACACCTATAAAAGTATTAGGTAACAATAAATTCATACACGAATAATAGGCACTAACATTAATCGTAGGTACTTCTCGTGGAGTTTTACATCTGCTGTTGTTTATCTACTTAAGGTTAGTAAATAAGCGTTCTTGGAGTCGCAGTCTCAATTCAAGAACTTGTTTATCCCAAAGATATTATGGGTCTTAGGAACAAAATGGCCACGCTACCTCATAAGGTAGAACCAGTAGATGTTATTCAATTTTGGCTGTGCAATAAGCGAACGCCCTAGAGAGCTGGTTGATATTTTTAAGTAGGTGTTTGAGGTACGGTGAAAACTTGTACAAGACTTCTACAATGATGCCCAAATTGCCCAAACATAAGATTCTGTCTGGAAAGAAGCGGAAAGTATTCACCCTTAAAGATTTTTAAAGATAAGTAGGCACGATGGACTGCTGTTTTTTTTATCTGCATATTCGATTCCTGACTATGATTATTGTTCTTCATAAATCCATGAATATACGAGTAGTTATTTATAATGAAGTTTTTTAGAAGCAAAAGAAGACCCGCTCAAATTACTGCTTCGCAGATGCTAGCACCGCAACACAACCCTGAGCTCCGCTTTCATACTCGTAATTTAGAGTTCTAATTTATAACTGCAAATAGATAGGTTTTAGTATAATTTTATGAAAAGCAAAAAATAATGCCCGAGCTATAATTATGTAGATTCATCCCCATGCGAGCGAAGCCAAGACAAAAGCTAGTCGACTGTAAAATTGAACTTGAGAACTACATAATGAACAACATTAGAACCAGGGCCCCAATTCTGCTAATTAAGTAATGACTCAATTGAATATCAATTGGATCTCAGTAGCAGTTTTAACTACATTTGGTATTCTGCTACTAGTTTAAGACCAATGGTTTTCCAGTGACATTCCATTGAACTGCTATCAGAATATTTGCTAGTCTGCTCTTCAATCGTGTTACATTTGTAAATCGATTGTGGACTTTATCGGTATTCTACTCTCTAATGGCAATACATAAAACTGTTCAACTGAGAGTCAATTACAATTACACTACGATTCCATTACGACTCTATTGAGCTTATACAAGTTTTTGCAGAATACCAAAGTTCTAATCGTAATGGAGTCGTGATTGAGTCTCAATTGAATATCAATAGCATGTGAGTTAAATAAAATTAGCAGACTTGAGGCCCTGATTTGTAGCAGCGGTCAGTCGGAGAACAACTAGTCACATCCGGATCGTTTAATTTGTACTAGGTATGACAAATTGCCTCAAAGAGCGTGAGCATAATGACGGGGGACTCTAGAGGGCCAAAGCCTGCCAGGGTCGCGGGACTTATCTCATTACCGTGACTCCGGAACATAAAGGGCTATTGAAGGACACCGTGGATTTTAGTCAGTTCGAGTCTGACAGTCCCTCCCGCCCTGCCCAGGGTGGGAGGACTGATGATTTTAGCACGCTAAAAAAAAAGGTAGGTATGACAAATTGACAATGATGATCATACCAAAATGTTTTATAACCGGGCCATGGTATTTCCCGTTGATTTTAGCGATAATAGCCTTTAAATACTTGTATTAACGACTATTAACGCGATAATGAACGGCAATTCCCGTGTGGCCATAGGGTTAGGTCGATTTACAACTTAAAACATTACCAGAACAAGAAGTCAGTGGAGCATTATTTTCTGCTGTGCTTGTACGAACACACTTACCCAGCTCAAGTACCCATCATCATCATCATCAGCCTATAATGTTCCCACTGATGGGACAAAGGCCTCCTCTCTATGAGAGGGAGTGGGCCATAATCCACCACGCGGGCCCAGTGCGGGTTGGTAGATGTCACATGTCTTCGAATTTTTGGTTCTATCCCAACTAGCATTTTGGTAATAAGAATTGGTGATAAAAGAGTTATTTAAAAGTGCATTTGGCAAGCAAGAGTCATACAATGGTTTTAGCAATTGGAGTTAGAGCACGCTCTAACCCCTTACAAACTCTCGATTGGGCCCACGTCTTATAGCGCTATAAGTAATATAATGATTTTAATGCTCACTCTTTTAACACTGAGAGTTACATAATAGTTATAGGGTGGCGTTAGTGGCAAACAATTTCTTGTATCTATAATGGTGGTATAATATAAATCTAGCTACCTCAAGCACTTTAAAGTCTGTATTATGGTTATAATAAAAACTATAGGTGGTACACAAGTTCTGAAATCTACTGGTATAAAATATGTAGTAACATATTAGTTCTTTTTTAGGTCCATTTTTTTCTTGGATTTGCTTTATACATCTTGATCAGAGTTGACTAGCAACTCAGGGCTGTAGCGTGTTTTCTTTTTCTATTGTTTTGCATATACATTAGTTCCAAAAGTGTTACTTTATTTCTCAAAAATGATGGTAATAAAGAGGTGAAATTAAGTGAACTTCAAGTTACGGATTGTCAATAACTCGGTGAATCAAGTTTGATTTCTTTATCACATGGCTAAAATTTATTGCGAGGGTTACTTTATTGAGAAAATAATATATGTTTTGCATCTCAATTTTGCAGGGCCTTAAAAATAAGTGATATTTAAAGTAAAAATAAATTGCATTTTATCATGCGGGGCATACACTCAATCTAAATTTAGATAAAAACAGGATATTGGCTGTGTCTTTTACATTCATTGTGTATTGTAGTAAATATGTTGCGTTTTAAAATGAGAAAATTAAACAAAATATGGGTTTTAACCTCTTTGGTCCTGAGAGTCCAGTGTGCTTAGTGCGAGTTTTTTTACGTTGACGCGATAGTAACGTTTAACCGCGTTTGGCGCTCCTATTGGCCCGCTGCAAGGTCGTGAGAACTCTCAACCAATGAGAGCGCCAAACGCGGTTAAACGTTACTATCGCGGCAACGTAAAAAAACTCGCACTAAGCACACTGATGTGGATCGTTTTAGGATCCACATCTGGACTCTCAGGACCTAAGAGGAAACAATTTATTTTTTATTTATTTTTAGGTTATGTTTGATTTAGAAAATGGTGTCTACTCCTTATTATCCTAGGTTCCTATTATTACTATTAATGAACAAGAAGTACTGGATGGGCTGTAGTTAGAACTATTGTAGCACTTGTTATACCAGAATAGGGTTTTAAAGGTAATAAGAGTACAAGTTTAAGAGGTTTGGTTCTATAATGGTTCGACTTAGATGCAAAAGTAGTGGTATTTTAGGGTTACGTTTTTCAATCGATAAAACCCTTCCATCAAAAAAGGGAATAAATATGTAAAATTGAGATTAAATGCTAAAGAGTTACAATGTTTAAATTCCGTGTTATTATGGCTTAGAATAACATAAAAGTAAATTTGAACCCCACTGTAACGATTAGGGCTCTAAAAATAACTCCATAATACCAATTGCTATCATAAATAGGGGTTTCTGATTACTCAATTAAGTAGCTGTAAATAAGTTGCAATTAATACTTTTATAGCAACGTAGGTGGTAAAAATATTTTGCTAACTATTTTCAAGAGCTCTTGTCGGTAGGAAGAGTTATAACAAACTATAATGTTACTTTTAGTCATTTCTGTTACTTGAATTTATAAAAGCAGGTGCTATGATGGTTGCGACTGTACCGTTTATACCTCCTTAAGTAATAATACGTTTCCTAGGCAAGTTAGGTGGTATAAAACATTTACTTAGCACTCTTTAAGAACATTTGAAAATAGTGAGACTTATTAGAAATCTAACTATTACCTTAGGTACTTATTGTTACTTGAAGTTACTACCCCTAGTGTTACTGTGGTTCAGCTTTTATCTTTTATACCTACCCTAGTCATATTATGTATTCTTGTTACTGTTACTCATCTTGATGAGTTATTTAGTTATAGTCATAACCATTGAATAAACAAAAGTTTTACTGGGCGCTTTTATACACCCGTTAAACCAATACAAACTATAACAGAGGTGGAAATTAGCGTCAAAATGTTGGTTGATCCCATCCTCACGATGTTTTCCTTCACCGTTTTGAGAGCAGTGGTGATGAAATAAATTACACAAAGTAATGCGCCTGGCGGGGTTCGAACCCACGACCTACAACTCGTAAGTCGGGACCGATACCACTGGGCCACCACTGCTCAAGTACCCACGCATTAATAAAACCAAGTAACTAGAAAAAATACAGTGTCTCCGGAAGTACTTAACAGAATATAGAAAAATAATGCAGAAAGCTTAACCTGACCCCAAAAACTGCACCAGCCATGCATCAATAACGGGTCCATGCGGACTACGTTACGGGGTATTTATTATTGTTCTACACCAAAATCTTTTCCAGAATGTAATTCATACTTTTCTGAAAATCACATCAAAAACATGAATAACTCGAAAACTATAAAAAATCGTGGAACTTACATGGGGTGATTCGGAAACCCCATAGCACGAGGAATCCAAATTTTTCTATTGGACGTTTCGATAATCTTCCGGCCAACCTATACAATCATATAAATAGTATTGTGATATTACAGCTTGACATAAAAATGTAGAAAACCGGAAGTCGCCACTGTCTTCGCGCTACCAGCACTTTCAATGATTTTTTTTTTTTTCACTTATTACCTACGTTAGTTTTATGACACAATAATAAATTGTAACGCACGCTTTTCAAGATATCGCCTCTGCAGCTCAGCCAGTCAGCCATAGCCAGTTAACAGGAGCCAGCTAGAGTGTAACGCCTAGGCAAGATCGCCTCTGCAGCCCTGCAGCCTTGGCCGGACCGCCATAGCCAGTTAACCGCAGCCTTGGCCGGACCGCCATAGCCAGCCAGCCAAGCCAAGCCAAGCCTTTTAGCAAGCCTGCTAAGCCGCTAGCCATGCCGTCACATCCTTCCACGAGATCAGGCCTGATCTTTGGAGAGGATGTGACCAAGGAGTTTTATTTACAGGAAATGATGTGACAGTTGCTGCCACAGAGCATGTAACTTTATGGTTGCCTGTCAGACAGCCGTCACCCATGAAAAATACGAGTTGTGCCTACCATGAGATTCTGATAATTTGTTAAAGCAAGGAAATATAACCGATTGCATTTATAGTCCAGTCATTAAAGCCTAAACCCGAAAATAATTAGTAACTTGCTGAAATTTTAAGTGGTTCTTAAGGAAGGTAAAATAACATACCGGGTGATTTTGCAGCGTTCTGGGGTGTACGGAAAGGGTTGAAAAGGGGTGAAAAGGTGTTTTTTGCTAATAACATTGCCAAAAAAATTAGTAACACGCTGCAAATTTGGAATAAGGTTGTTCTTACGGTTTTGTAACGTGTATTAAATTTGCAGCGTTTTGCAACATACGGAACATTGTTTTTTTTCAAAACAGTGCAATTAGTTAAAAACAGGGGTAAGAAAATTAGTAACACGCTGCAAATTTGGAATTAGGTTGTTCTTACCGTTTTGTAACGTGTATGAAATTTGCAGCGTTTTGCAACATACGGAACATTGTCTATTATTAAAAAAACAATGAAATTATCTAATCACACGGGTGAAAAAAAATTTTAACTCGCTGTAAATTTGTAATTAAGTTGTTTTTACCGTTTCGTAAGGTATATCAAATTTGCAGCGTTTTACAACAAATTGAACATTGTTTATTATGAAAAAAACAGTGCGATATACGTTACGAAACGGTAAAAACAACTTAATTACAAATTTACAGCGAGTTACAAATTTTTTTCACCCGTGTGATTAAATAATTTCATTGTTTTTTCAATAATAGAAAATGTTCCGTATGTTGCAAAACGCTGCAAATTTAATACACGTTACAAAACCGTAAGAACAACCTTATTCCTGCAGCGTGTTACTAATTTTTTTGGCAATGTTATTAGCAAAAAACACCTTTTCACCCCTTTTCAACCCTTTCCGTACACCCCAGAACGCTGCAAAATCACCCGGTATGTTATTTCACCTTCCTTAAGAACCCCCTAAAATTTCAGCAAGTTACTAATTATTTTCGGGTTTGGGCTTTAATGACTGGACTATTATACCGTCTACAATTATTTACCACGCCATTATTCCTGAGTTTTACATTCAGAAGTGGCATTCGAACAGTTTTCTTGAAAAATCTGACAAAACAATTGAAGGATGGAGATGAACTGACGATCGATTTTTTTTTCCGAAGCCTGAACTGATGATGAGGATTTCCATGTTAGAGGAATGCGGCACCGATACAAAGCCGCCGAGCAATTGATTTTGATGAAACCACAGGACCCACGAATTGCCTGAACGTCATCAAGTGAACCTCAAGTGAACACTGATTCCTGAGAGTGATGATAGTGCTACGTGCTGATGATCCGCCGAGAACTCATTGAGAACTGAAATACTTCATTGTAGCAATGAAAAGGAGTTGAAGAAAAGAAAGAGATTCATAACGTTTGGTTTATTTGGAATCAGGGGTATTCCAGAGACTGTTAACGCAGAGAGCAAGGCGATGATACAGCGAGAATAGCCGGAATATAAATTTCGAGAAGAAAAACATACAGACGTTGCCATGCCACACATCTGTACTAGCAGAGATTTTAATGTCCTTTTTATCGTTTTAGATCGGAAAACCCAGTCGGTTGCTGTTGCATACGAGCTTAGGAGTGAACCACGTCGCTAACATAGTATGATGCGAAGCATGATCTGGTGGGCACTGGGCATCATCTGGTTCGTGTCGTGCATTAGTGCGAAGTCCCAACCTCGCTGATATAGTCACGTCACGATCTTCTGCAGACGACGTAAGCGAGCCTGTGCCTTGCTGGTAAACTGCTGCGATTAACTCGGGACCCATTTCATCGTGTGAGTCGTATTTTATGTTGCACTGTTGATCTGAATTTGTGTAGTGTTCTCTGCCGTCGACCGAGTTTCCGTCGTCACATGGCGTGTTGATTGTACCACTAATGATGTTTTGTTTTCTTCATTGCGGGAGCCTCTGCAGCCCTGCAGCCTTGGCCGGACCGCCATAGCCAGTTAACCGCAGCCTTGGCCGGACCGCCATAGCCAGCCAGCCAAGCCAAGCCAAGCCTTTTAGCAAGCCTGCTAAGCCGCTAGCCATGCCGTCACATCCTTCCACGAGATCAGGCCTGATCTTTGGAGAGGATGTGACCAAGGAGTTTTATTTACAGGAAATGATGTGACAGTTGCTGCCACAGAGCATGTAACTTTATGGTTGCCTGTCAGACAGCCGTCACCAAAGAGATTTAAAAGAACTATAGAGCGGGCATTGGGAATATTGTCCAGTGTTGCCGTTAGGACAATCTAGTTTGTGGCCACATGTAAGTAAAAAGTAGCCAGATTTGCAAAAAAATCTCTTTCAAAATTCGGCTAGAAGTGGCTAAAGTGCTTTTGGCCAGATACTGTTAGGTATCGAATTACTATTGACAAGTATGTATTACAATTTCGGCATGGTGATAAATGGGTTAAATAAAACTATTTTAATACTAATTATTATTTAACATTATTAAAAGCTAATAAACGTTCAGCTAGTGAAAAATATTCTCAATTATTTGGTTTAAAATTAAAAATCAATTCCAAAGTCTACAGTGACATCTGGAGATTCATTAATCTCTTCGTCAATGGGTGATGATGTGGGTGGTATTTCAATTTGTATGACCGATTTGACCGTTTTTGTGACTTTGTTTAAAACTTCAGCATGCAAAACATAATTGTGGCAAGCTTTTTTAATATTTTTTATTGTTTTTTTGTAGTTTGGTTTAATTAATCGGTAGACTTCTAATAGTAATTTAGTAAAAGTTTAACAATCGAAAAATCAGCCAGAAGTGGCTAGATTTATTTTGGTGGCTAAAATGGTTTTCTGATTGGCTAGAACCGTTGAAAATCCGCTAGATCTAGACACAAAGTGGCTAAAACGGCAACAACACTGATATTGTCATACAAAATTGTTGATGCCGTGCGTTAGTAGCGCTATCTAGCGGTGTATAGCAAAACCACGTATTAAAGTAATTCATCAGAATATATTTCAGCTATTGCGCAATAGATGGCACTGCCGAGCACCTTATGATAGAGGTGCAACATTAAAGAATGACATAAATTATCGATACATTAACATCGATAAATTTAACTAGGATTTAAATATTTTAATAAGTTAAAAAAGTGTGTAAGGGCAGAACGGAAATAAAATTATATTATAAGTTATTAATACGATCTTTTATTATTAATTTATGAAAAAGTCTTTTGTTTTACCTACTTCCACCGTCTTGATTTTATTTTTCCCCATATAATGAGCCTTACATGAACTGACAACCAACGAGACAGTCCATTAAATCATAAACAAGTAAGTATAAGAAATTTTTAATTACTCTTCGCCAAGAGTCTTCGACTTAATAAATATCGATAGTTCATATCGATAAACAGACAACTCTAATTCCTTAGCAAAATACGTATAGCTACCACAGCTACTGAGCAACAGATGGCGTTTATTTCAAAAATGCAAATGTTCTAGAATAATATCAGAAAATATTGAAAAACATCTTAAATACTAGGTAAAAATAAAAAATATTTACGAAAATAAATTGATTTCAAGTCCACTTGTTTTCCCGTACCTAGATTTGCAGTTTGGCAAAGCGAAACTAGGCAAATTTTCTTATAATCGTCTATCAAAGTTTACATTTTGTCGCACGGTCACACGAACTGTCAGGCGGAACGTCTCGAACTAGACTGAGCGACTTTTTACTTATTGGTAAAAACTTTTGGATCACAAATTTCTTCGTGATGTCCCGTCTATTGCTCATATATTATAGTTTAATGTCTTTGGCCGTCACCCATGAAAAATACGAGTTGTGCCTACCATGAGATTCTGATAATTTGTTAAAGCAAGGAAATATAACCGATTGCATTTATACCGTCTACAATTATTTACCACGCCATTATTCCTGAGTTTTACAAAATCTAACAAACCTGCGGTCTTTGTTTACATAAAATATCAAAGATTTTAAAACGCTGTCAGAAATAAAAAATTTAGTTCCGTTTCAATCCGTTCTGGCCAAGCTGTACATTTTTTAGGGTTCCGTAGTCAAGAAGGAACCCTTATAGTTTCGCCATGTCCGTCCGTCCGTCCGTCCGTCCGTCTGTCCGCAGTTTAGCTCAGAGACGCACAGTACTAGAGAGCTGTAATTTGGTGTAAATATACGAATTTGTTGTGCCGAAAAAGTGGTAAAATAAAATCTCGTAAAATATTTTTTTTTTAGGGTACCTCCTGTACACTTAAAGTGGGGATGTTTTATTTTTTTCTCGCGTACCCCTTAGTGTGGGGTATCATTAAATAGGTCTTTAAAAAATATTGATAGTTTCCATTAACATTTTTTTTATAAAAAAATTCGTTTGTGAAATATTAAGCTTTAAAGTGCTAAATTTTGCTCGACTCGAGTGTCCCCCCCCTCTACCAGCTAAACGGTTATGTTTGGGGGTGTGAAAAAATTCACAATAGTAGTATATATAACGAAGTTTAAAAGAAAATTATCATGACTAAGTAGGCTTTACAACTTTACGAGTAATAGTAGACCAACTTATAAAATGTACTTGGATAATATATTTTCTTAAACAAAATGTATCGGAGAACATGTTCTTCAACTGCAAATGTAAGTTTGTCAACTTTATTTTTAAAGCTTTATTAGGTATGTTTTTACGGTATGTTTTTTGGGGATAGGTAGGTTTTTATCGTCAACTATTTTTAACTAACTTCAAAAAAAGGAGGAGGTTCTAAATTCGTCGTAATCTTTTTTTTTTTATGTGTTTTCCCCGATTTCTCAAAGACTCCTGCACCGATTTTGAAAATTCTTCTTTTTAAAATTAAATTCAGCGAATCAGTTTAGTTAGTTCGCATAAGTATTTTAATGGGCAACTACGGAACCCTACACTGTGCGTGGCCTGGCCCGACACGCACTTGGCCGGTTTTTCATGTAATCAAATGTACACTGTTACCTTGATGTAAGTACGGAATGCTTTGTTGTCTGGTTAACAGCTTCGTGAAGGGTCCCTTTGTAATAAAACTATTTTTATTTAACTTTTGCGTTTTATTTAATTTACAATACACATCTGTTTCAAATTATTCACCCATTTACATAATATTATTAGAACGCACTAGAGTCATAAAATAATGAATTGATGTGTAGTGTAGAAAGCATGTTCCATATCAAGGAGCTCTATCACTTGAGTATTCACCCGTAATGTAACAAAATTAAATGTACCAATAATGCTTGAAACTAAAATGTTACATTACAAGCGAATGCGCCCGTAAATGTTATCATTCAGAATCACTGAGTAATAACAGGTATTACTTATTAGCTCTGCTAATCATGGACTACCTTATAATCGTAGGGATCGCAAACATCTCTGCCAGATCTTCAGACTGACAAAATACATGAAACTATCGGACTAATTCGAATTATTCACTTTTCGCAAGAGTCGAGTTAGCGAACACTGAAGCTTATGGGCTGAAACTGCGTTATGGTCCAGTTTCATAAAAACTATAGGTACTTAACGGTACGATGATAAAAAATAACAAGATTTTCTAAATTTCTTTCCTGTCAGGCGGTGCGAGCACGCACACATATGCATTGAAACGCGCGAGGGTTGCCCGAACGTTTCACTCTCTAAAACGCAACTTCAATTATTTTTATTTTATTTTTACTGGTCATTGAAAAATTCTACGACAATTCGATGCAATTCGACTGATTTGCATCGCCAACCAACTAAAAGTGACAATTATGACTACGACATAAAAGCGCTGTCAACAAAAAAAAACATGCGGTAGTCCGTGGGTAGGCAAATAAAACGTCACAGACAGTCAGTTTAATTGCATCTTTATGTCGTAGTGGTAAGGATGATTTTCACTTTTAGTGGGTCGTCGTAGCAAATCACTCGAATCGCGTAATGATTACTTTGAGTAAGGGAACTAACTCTTTATTTATGACATCATCACTTCAGCCTATTGCAGTACTGCTGGACACAGGCCTACCACAAGGAGGGCTGCAACTCACAACACCCTGCCTTTTTTCATCCAACAACTGCTAGCTACTTTCTTTAAATCACCGGTTCATTTTGCCGGGGAGCGTCCCACACTACTTTTACCTACGCGCAATACAGAGCGTACAATTATATTAGTTCGGTTGATGCGACGGAAAACAGTGCCCACACGAGGTGGTCGCGCGGGGACAACTTATCAAGCACGTAACGCAGTTTCAGACCTAAAGGAAACGGTTAGTTTATACCATAAGAATGGAAAGCCAATTAATCACTCTGACCATCGCCGTAGGCAATCAACTTTGATTGATCTAGATATTATTACCGTGCAGTGCACAACTGCACACTCCGACTCTATTAAGCCCATAATGCTGCGCTCCGCCTAGATGGAGCGACGGCCTTATCTTAAAGCTACCGAAGTAATACCTGTTAACTATTCAACTGAGAATAATAGCACTCGATAGATTACAATATTGTACTCACATAGGGTTAATTATGTGTGTACTAAAAACATATTAATTTAAGAACGAATCTGTTGTCGTTCGGATCGAATACTGGATAGTAACAAATTGAACGAAAAAGTAACCATCTACACAAAAATAAACGACGTCTATGTCTTAAAACTAAAAATTCTGATTTTTTACAATTATTATTTAATAGACTTATGCCAGCGGATAATTCCTCCTATAATAAAATATCTATACCGAAAATATTTACATCAACAAAATAGGAAAATTAAATAACTAGTTCACTTATTTACTCTTGTCATGTGAAAACTTAAATACATATACATCACGTAATTATGATCATAGCAACATATCAATCTTTAATTAATAATATTATTTATTACTTTAACAGATAACATTGAAATATCACATGATGAAATGTTTAAACACAATAACGCATAATAATGGCAAAATTTAATACCATAGCTCTATAAATAAAATACGTCTTCATCGTTACAAATTATATTAATTCTCATATTGAAAAACCAATCAAACGCACACATAAAACAGAATAAGCCGAAAGAGTTAAGAGTCTATACAAAGTAGAAGGGTCATCGATGCACAAACGGTTACCAAATATTCAGTACATAATTATCATCCTTGCCCTTCATATATTTATATCATTTTTTCTATAACAAAGTTTTCCATACATTTTGATGGTGTAGATGTTGCACTTTTGTAGGAAACAGCAGATTCTATTTAAGTACTGATGGATATTGTGTATGGGGGAGTTCGAAATATGTACTGAAAACGTGGTCAAAGTTTGAGCATCGATGACCGTTACACCTGCATAATAATTTGCATAATCATTGTGTAAGGGTCGATTTATACTAGCACAGAGTCGAAGCGCATCGAAGCGCATTTTCTAAAACTGAACATAACAATTTCAACCTTAACTCCACAGCGTAACGCACACTTTACTTCTAAGATTTTCACGATTGGCGTTGTTCGCGCGCAGACGCGCGAATTCTGAAGAATGCGCGCGACTTTTTAAAATCTTAGAAGTAATTATGTGCGTTACGCTGTGGAGTTAAGGTAGAAATTGTTATGTTCAGTTTTAGAAATTCGCTTCGATGCGCTTCGACTCTGCGCTAGTATAAATCGACCCTAATACAATAATATTATGAATACTAAATCGTCATATAAAATCACAGCTTCTATTGGTGTCATTGAGCGCTAATTCGACCTAAATGAGGACATGTTGAATGGGACAATTTTAAGTACACCTATTTATTTATGAAAGGCACTAAGACCCTAATCTACGATAAAATTTCTGTACACGGTATTGAATTTGAGTTTATAATAAAATTGTATGTACTTACAGCGTTCAGGCAAAATTTGACGCACGACTAGCCAATATTTATGTACAATTAATTTAAACCTAAATAGTACAGCCCAATAATAACTTTAGAGGAGTTAAATGGAATAATAATTATGTAATATGAGCTCTTACTACATTAAATGCAATTTTACTCAACGAAATACCTATTTACATGACTAAATTAATATTATTAGGAAAACCTATAGGTACGGAAAGAAGTCTCAAGTGTAAACTGCACCTTATTATTGATTATATAATTATTCAAATATTAATAACGATTGAATTCAAGTAGATGACTCTCAGAAATTATGTTAATATCATTAGAGCCTTTTATTAGTTGCGTCACGTCGCGGTCGGTGCCATAATTGGCGTTACTGCATTTCACAACGCAAAAATTTGCGAGGTGTGAACCGCATTTAAGGTGTGTCGCCAGAAGGGTGCGTTTCCACTGAAGGGAATGGGTTCAGGAATCGACCATGGTTTGAAATGAACGCGATGATATCTCGATCTTGTTCCTGCATTCTACTACGCACCGCTTACCCTGATGCTAAAATATATTGTAACTTATTTATGTAAACTTATGGGTGGTCGAGGCCAAATGGATATAAACATTTTTAGGTAGTTGGTTTAGAGACCTATCTGTACCCTCCAGGAAAATTAAGTTTTTTTTTTTTACATTTTTAATTGGAATTTACGAAGTCTGTCGATTTCAAGGAAAGTAATTTTTCTTTAATTGATATGAAATGCACTTCAGATTTGCAGATCAGTCTGATTTTTTTTCTTTCTGAGAGAGTGCAAAGTCTAAGTAAGCACCTAAAATAAAAATCTTATACAGGGTGACTTTTTTAGCACCGTCCAAAATTTTTCTAGGCGTTAGGTATCAATCACTAAGCCCATTTTTGAAAAAAAATCGATACGTCAAATTGTCATATTAAATCATTTTCTCATCTGCTCTGCGTGGTCACTAAGCTAAACGTTAATAATATACACTTCCCGACGCATGAAACGGGCAGAGCGCACCCCGCCGACCTCCCGCCCCGCCCCGCTACACCTGAGCGACACATCACAGCGCGGTGTCCAGGTTCATCAACTTTTTATAGATAACATTGAGACGTGATATCTCGATATTTTTGTATTGAGTGATACAAAAAGAAAAAACACGTATTCAATGATTTTCGCCAGAGATTAATATATTAAAATTTGGATGGTGACTAAAAAATCACTCTGTATATAAAATTTCCGTGTCACAATGTTAGTTACCGTACTCCTCTGAAACGGCTTGACCTATTTTTATGAAATTTGGTATGCATATTCAGTAGGTCTGAGAATCGGCTACTATCTATTTTTTTTTTTATTTGTATGGCAAAACAACGTTTGCGGGGTCAGCTAGTATAATATAATTTTTCATTTGAAAGTAAATAAAATTTATGAAAGCATTAAAAGTTAATTTCTAAAATTACAAAAATTAAAACATTTGTAAGCACCTGACAAGCGATTTTTTTCCTGGCAGGTACAAATTAGGTCGCTAAGCCGACAACCTAAAAAAAAATTATATCCATCTGGCCTGGACCACCCCGTATATCAAGGGTAATCCTTGCGCAACCAGCGGCGA
This sequence comes from Agrotis clavis, assembly GCA_954870645.1. Classification (NCBI taxonomy): domain Eukaryota; kingdom Metazoa; phylum Arthropoda; class Insecta; order Lepidoptera; family Noctuidae; genus Agrotis; species Agrotis clavis. Next base: position 11,460,927 of record OX940929.1, on the reverse strand, counting down.
CAATAGGCAAAATGACTGAAATAACCTATGCAGTTGTATTATTAGACTGACTGACACGATGAGTGACTCTCAGATTTAATAGCTACTTTGTCACCAAGTCACAGATTGTCGGGCCTAGTTTAGAAGATATAATGCGTTACAATATTAAGGTATAGCCAAGGAGCTAGCTCTTTGACTAAACTAGCTCTTGGTCTTAAAAACAGAACTCATTCTTATGAATACTTTGCTCTACCACTATGTTCTCACATGCCCTGTTTCTATGTCTCAACTCAATTTCTCTAGTATTTTGTATATGCTACTGTAAAAGCTCGAACATGGTAAATCTTAAGATTTAAGAGTAAATCTCAGGATTTACCGACTTGTGTTGGTAAATGTTAATATTTCTGAAAATGGCACGATTTTTACGGGCTTTTACCATTGGAATGCAGTATGTGCAAGGTTTTACCGCTGTCAGCTGGTAGATGTTGGTTTTAGGAGCATATGAGTAATTCTTAAACAACTCATGGGCACCCCGAGGTTCGGTTAGGTTAGGTTCCTTTAAACCCGGAAATAGGAGCCCCGCATAGCGGGGCTCCGTCTACCTGAACGACATTATGACATGTTGTATTTTTCAACATGTACCGTGCCTATAAGTAAATCCTAAGATTTACCAAGTGAATGGTTGTAAACGTTCGGATCGCAAACCTTTCTGGACATTTACCACTAAGCATTGGTAAATCTTAGGTTTTACTAGAAAATCTTAGGATGTACCATAGTTCCAGCTTTTACAGTAACATACATTACCAGAATTATTGTAACTATCACAATCATTGTGGATGATTCTAGTTTTAAAATAAGTGCAGTCATAAAAAATTAACTGCTGCGATTGATTCACCATTGTTCGTGTATGCTCTATATGTGAAATTAAATGTCGGCTTGTTTATCAACATAATATTTTTATTTACCTATAATTAGATATCACTAATTTAAAATCAAAATCAATAATTCTGACAAAAATATTTCAATCATCTGTTTCGGGAATTTTATGCCTGTATTACAGAACGTCACTCAATACTCAAGTATTCAATGATATTATAAAGTCATAGATATGTTATACGCGTACAAAACAACGGAAAAAACTGTTCCGCGCCGAGCGGCAGCACAGATACACACTTTTTTATTCACACATTACATTTCACTACAAGTAAAAAGGATAGCTTGATACAACGCAATAAGAAAAAAAGTGACAGCTAGATAAACAAACAGCGCCACGCGTCATCAATCCCCCCGCACGTCAGCGTCTCCTCTCACTCGCACCCGTGCTCGCACTCTTTCTTTTACGACGCCATATTTATAAAAACGTAATGTTTTATTTGTGAAAATATTATAGATAAATAGTATATTTACGAATGTTATGTGATTCCTTGACTTTTAGAAGTCTTGCATGTTTAATTTGTACAATATCTCATCACACACGACGGCATTTTCGGTAGTTTTGAGTCACTTTTACTTTTGATTCAGTCTGTGGTACGTGAAGTGCCGCTGGCAACGTCGCACTGAGATCAAGATGTGTGAATCAGCCTCATTTGAGCGCATACTTTATTGAGCGCATATGACGTATCTACACCTTTTTTACTTATAATATCATTGCAAGTATTATTAAAACTGAAAGAGTTTCGTTCTGCCTATACGGGCCTAAGATTCGATTTTTTTAATATACTTTTGTATTCAATGTCAAGAAACCCAACCTTAAATTAAGTTTTAAATTCTGCAGTCTACACAAATAAAATACTTTAAAAACTGCCACACTACGGGACTCGTGACTCGCACAATAGCGCTGCTGCGAAAGATGTGAACTGATTAATATGATAGGATTTTATTATAATGATGATTATACGATTCATAATTTAAATTGCTGTTTTTAAGGCCTAAGCAAAGTTTACAATAGCCATTTTAGATGTGATTGCCTAAAGTCATAACAAAATTAAATAGTCAAAATACTTAACTCTTCAATTTATTGCTAAAACTGTCCCAGAATTTCGAATTGAACATAGCTTTGTATTGTTGAATATTTGAAAATATATTTTGAATCATAAGTCAAAAACACTTTAAAACCACTTCCTTTTTATGAGATTCAAAAAAAAAGCAGATTCTAATATTGAAAATTAACATTGTTTATAGATTTCTGAGAAGTGTGTAAAAAAAAAGAAACTTATAGTTTCAAACTCCAAGAGTGAATTATTGTAATATTATTGAATATCTAATACACAGTAGAGCTGTATAAATGTTTAGGTACTATAATGTCGGCGATTTTTAATTTTTGATACAAGATTGCAAATTTTTAAAGCAGGGCCTAGTTTTAAACCCATATATTTCATCATCATGTCTGAGTTTAACAATAATAATGCTTTGCCATCTATTTCCTGCAACAAAACAAAACGTCGAATTAGTATGAGAAATCACTTTTTTCGGAAACAAACAACTGCACTCATGTATTACATAGATGGTATAACAAAATTATGAGATCAAAATGGCCTCTGACATGCACGGCACATTGACACAACTGAGACGAGTTTTTGGAAGGGGCCGTGGCTCCTTCTTCCTGGAACCACTTTCCACTACAACTTATTACCCACTTTCTCTTAGTCTGAACACCAAAAACAACGCGATTAGCGCTTCCCAAAACTAACAAGAAGCTGTCGTCTAAAGAAATCTGCAACCATCTCAATGTTTCCAGAAGCTCTTGCTGATCTTGGACAACCATGACGAATTTCGTCTAGTGTCCAATAGCATTGAATGCCTGAATCTTCGCGACGATAGTGACCCTACTACGGGGTTTGTCCGATATTTTAAAATTCGTTGAAAGTCGGAAACGGTCAACAAACGCGACTAAACGATCGATTGTTTTCGAAATACGAGCGCACCAAAACGAGCTTTTCCGTGTAAAGCATGGTGGCAAATAAAAACGGTTGAATAGATTTTTCTAGAGCCACCTCTCCCTCACTTTCACCTAGCTTTGTTTGAGTCTCGTTCACTCTCAAAATAGTCGGACTGTTTAGAAACATCCTATATTTCATCCAATTTAATATGGCTAAAATTTAAATGCGCATCAATACCTAATTCTTTTTGTACACCAAAATGGATAAATGGTCACCAAATCTAAAACTCGCTTTAGCAAGATTTCAGGGACACCCCGAAGTTCGGTTTGGTTAGGTTCCTTTAAGCCTTGTACACAGAAATAGAAGCCCCGCTTGGCGGGGCTTCGTCGACCCTGCTTAAGTAGATTTTTTTTTATTACACCTCGTTATGACATATTATTTTAATGAACATATTATTTTGGTGCACATTCAGTATATTCGGTGGAACTCAGGCAAAATTAGGTAAATGAAATGGGAATAAATTGAAGTACTTTTAAATACCATCCATTTAATATCCGCTACTAGACTGAAGCTTAGTTCGACTATAGTAGATGTTGACCTAATGCTTGGCTAAGTACTGAAACTGTGTCATAGTTGCTGTACTTACATGCTTCCTAAACAAATCAGCGTGAGCGGCAAGGGCTTGGTCGGCGGCTGCAATGAACCCGATGACGTCCTCGACCGACCAGTCGGCGGGCGGCGCGCCGGGCGCGGGCGGCGGCGGCGCGCCCGTGGTGGACGAGGCCGGCTCGGGCCGCTCGGGCGACACGCGCGCCAACTTGCCGCTCGAGCATTCGCCCGAGCCGTTCACGCTACTGCCTGTTGTGCTCTCTTCCTGTAATGTTTCGATTTACAATGTCAGTGCACCGTTAGTACTAAACATGTTTTAAAACTAAGACAGGCTGAAGAATCAATATTATTACTGTTTATCAAGCATTTGCGTGGGCTTTTCTTCACACTCGTCGCCCACTATGCTCTTTTCCTTTACTGTAATGATCTATCCAACATAATCAGGTTTGTAATGTAACAATTTTAAATAATGCAAGTAATATACTATTATGTTTAAGTGCACACAAGACACATAGACAATGAATTTATTAAAATACTAGCTGTGCCCGCGACTTCGTTCGCGTGGATGTCGGAATTTAACAATGTATAATTAGTGCGAAGCGCTTAATTCTCGCCACGTTTTTCATATAAACCCTATATTTAGAATTTTCTTAGGGTCAGTACAGACCGCGACGCGAAGCGACGCGACGATGCGCGCACTCTTTTAAGAGCCATTCAAAATACGACTTTATTTTCTACACCAAAAGATACACATTTCGTTGTGAGAATTTAAGCGGCGTCAGCGGCGCCGCGCAGCGCGGCGCATCTCAACGTAGTGGTGAGTCGCTGCGCATCTCGACGCCGCGCGGCGCAGCGCGGCGCCCCTTACGCCGCTCGAGGCCGCTCGACGATGCAAGATGTTAGACTGGGTTCTAGAGGTGTCTGAGTATGCGTAATGTGAGTGTCGAATTTCGCCAACCGATTTAAGTGACGAAAAGGTCAAAGAATAACAATGTTTATCTTGCCGGTCAATTTTCTGGTCCATTTATTACGCCCTCTTCTCTTATTCGTAAACGGAATGTATTGAGTACATGATTTAAAACCATTTTAATGATTATTTCCGTAATAATTTATAGAAAAATCAGATCACAGCTTTTTGCGGGACAGATAATACTTAATTGCATAAAAATATTTTTTGCTGAATTAAATGAAGTACTGAACTAAATGAGTGGACTACTTCATCAAGCGAAAAGATACACACACTTAATACAGGCAGGATATGTTTTGTCATTATTTAGGGTCTCAGGTAGAAGAATTCGGTCATGGTTGCCTTCATTCGGATTTTGTATACTCAACTACCTCTAGCCCCTGGACTATGTAGCTGACACCAAATGGTAGACTGCGGGAGGATAGGGGGTGGGCGGGAAGCACGTGGCGAAATAAGACACTCCGCTGCATCGCGCGGCGTCCGGATGCGCAGCGCGGCGTCCGGATGCGCAGCACGGCGCATCGCGGCGCAGCGCGACAAACCGCGGCGCAGAGCATCGCATCGTCGCGTCGCTTCGCGTCTCGGTCTGTACTGACCCTTAGATTTTTCAAGAATATTATTTTGACGTGTTTGTAATAAACGCCCTCTGTCGTTCAAAGGCAGTACCATTCAATTGCTACTGGATTTTAGTAAGTAGTTTGTTTATCGATTTGAATTTTCGATATTGTTTAATGAATTAAATAAATGTCCACTCCATTCCACTCCACTCCACTCCGCTCCCCTCCACTCCCCTCCACTCCACTCCGCTCCCCTCCCCTCCACTCCACTCCACTCCCCTCCACTCCACTGCGCTCCCCTCCACTCCACTCTGCTCCCCTCCGCTCCAATCCGCTCCGCTCCCCTCCCCTCCACTCCACTCCACTCCACTCCACTTCACTCCACTCCACTCCACTCCACTCCACTCCACTCCACTCAACTCCACTCCACTTCACTCCAGTCCAGTCCAGTCCACTCCACTCCACTCCTCTCCACTACGCTCCGCTCCACTCCATTCTATTCCATTTCGTGATGCCCGCACAAATAAACATACAAACAGACATACAGACAAAGAGACAAAGGATCTAAAAATAGAAATGGGTTCTGTGGGTGTTATTGAGTTTCTTTTTAATGTACAAAAATTACTTTTCTACAGTTTTATTATATGTATAGATATAGATATAGACGACAATTCGGAAAAAATCTTATTCTATGGCCACACATTAGTAGTTGTAGTATAAATAATTATGCGTTAATATAAAACTATCAAAACTGCATGTACTCACAGTTTTAGGTCTCTTGACACCCGATGTAACATTATTAGATGTAGATTCACCACAAAGAGTGCAAGGCCGACCAGCAGCCTCGCCTGTGTCAACCTCTATCATACCAATACAGCTGCCAACACCACTAGATACACCTTTTAGCCAGTTCTTAAGTTCTTCAATTGTTAGCTCTGAAGGAACTTTTACTGGGTAATTTTTATTTCCTGATGAAACCTGTAACAGTTCAAATAAATATTGGCATTGTTCTTCGAAACATCAACTTTTTTACTCTCAGTGTTTGGAAATCAGTCAAACCAGATGTATTGATAATTTGAAGATCAGATTTAAATTTTGAATATCTAATATCTTTAAAACGAGCAATTCTTGTAAATTTATATATAATCAGGATCTCGGAAACGGCTCCAAGGATTTTCATGAAAGTTACAGATTAGGGGTTTTTCGGCTCAAGGAATCGATTTATCAAGGTCCCAGGTTCGAGAAAAGCTTGGTTCTCAAGATATAGACATTTTAAAAACCAAGCGAAGCTCGGTCAACCAGATATTAAATATTTAATCTTCAAAAATATCAACACATATTTTTTGACTTGATTTAAGTATTGTCTATCTTCATACAAAAACTGTTGTCTTACCTGTACATTAGATATATTAGAATAACTACTAGATGCAGTAAGTATTGCTCTTGTCAGCCTCTGTGGATCTGGGTGGACACTTAACAACTCTTTCACCAGTGCTTCAGCAGCCCCAGATGGACCAGAGCCAGAGACGGAACTTGGAAAAGAGCTACTGCCACCAGTGCAACTGCTTCGTATGCGGAGAGTGACTGTAGCTACCGGTGTTGGTGTTACAGAGGTATTTGAGTTTCCTGCACCAGTAGAACCCCCTTCAGGTAAGGCTGGGTTGGGTATACCGCCACTAGGCCTCATTTTGAATCTGTAAGATTGCAGTCATTATTTATTAAAAGCTCATATCTTCCCTTCATATTGATGGAATACAGTTTTAAATTATTTGGATTCAGTAGGTAGCTACCTCAATATACCTACTAATATCAGAAATGCTATCTTAAGTCCTTGTAATGTATTCACAACCAATTCTACCAAATAATCTTTTTTCTATTTATAAATAGTATACTTAAAAATTGGAAATAAATGGTTGCAAGGAAGATAAGATGTAAAATAGCTCTCTCTTTTTCTTTACTGTAATAAATATGCTATCATTTGACAAAACAACAATGTGAATCGGATATTATTATTAATCTGGATTTTACATATTACCTAATCCATCAAAACCAAAAAAAGATCTAAATTACAGAAGTTCTAGACATGCGGAGCATGGCCAGCCAAGCATTATTTATTACCTTGATGGTGTTGTAGCACTTTTCTGACCAGGAGGAGCAAGAAGGTGCCCAGCTCTAGCACACCAACCAACTGGGAATATATCTCTTGAATCATATCTACACCAATAATCAAATGCACCTCTCCAGCCATCAAATGTTACATGTATCTGATCATTTTTCACAGCACTTACAGTCGCACAACAAATCAACTGTGGATTTTTTTTATCTACAGCCTCTAATTTCTGCCCAACCGCAAACAAATTTGTCTTTGGTGTTGGAGGTTCAGGTTGAAAAACTTTAGCAGGAGCCATATCTGCACCATTAAGAGTTTTGAGTAAAAACATGGGCCAGCTACTGGCATTCATTCGAAATCCTAGAGGAGGCTGCAACATACCGTCGTTTCTTTCACAATGACCAATAGGATGAATGTCTCCTGCATCTACAAGACGCCAGAAGTCATTTTTGTTGTCACTGCCATCAAGCCTCAGCCTTAATCGAGGGCCCAGAAGCCCAACAACAGTTGCAATACAGGTAGATGTTAAGTTTCGGGGATCAAGAGCCTCTAACTTCATTCCGACTTTGAAGTCATTTACTGGAGGCATAGGTGCCTGTTTAAAACATTCTTGAGGTGCTGCCACACTGTTTGTATCCTTCATGTACTCATTCCAATCAAAGTCTTGGTAAATGTCATAAAAGGAACCCGTAGAATTATTATTTGCGTGATTTTCTGATCCGTTAGCTCCATTTCCAGATTGTGGGGATGTAGTTCGCTTCTCATTTTTCTTTTGATACTTATTCAAACAATACGTAGAACAAAAGTTCTTACTACTGGAAGGCGCGTTACCCCGAATAACATTATCACAGTGAAGACAAGCGCCTTTACTATACGCCTGTCTGAATTCAGACAAACACGTCTCCGAACAAAATTCTTTCTTCCCGTTTTCTGTAGGCAGAACGTACTTCAGTGGTGTTTTACTTTGAGCACACCAAGTGCATGTACGTTTTGGTGGTCTTCCAGGTCCACGTATTTTGCCGGGAGCAGGCCCCGATGAGCCGACAGTGTTGTTTGACATCGTTCCGTATGCAGTTTTAATACATTATAGTATTTCGACTTTCAATGTGCAGGATTATCCACTAGCATTATAGATAACACAGGCACAAAATTAAGCTTAGAATATAATTAAATCTTAAACTTTTGCGCAAATATAAACAACGTCAGTTGCGTATTTATGACGCGCTTCCAACGGCCATCTTTGTTCTCTTTTATTTTTCTTAAATTAACCACAGATTAAAATGAATAACAACTATTTGCACAGAACACAATTTATTGCTATATACATATTTGCTTATTTTCAGCCAGCCATAAATTATCTGATTTTAAATTGCAACATTGGTTGCAATCACAGAATAAGTAGAGAGGTTGCAATCATGGGTTGCAATACTCTGTCACCAGGTGCCCCAGCTATGTCCCCAGGTCCCCAGATACCCCAAAAAGAGAGTAAAACAATCAAAGATTCATCTATTTCTTTCCTTGTATTAGATTTGACCATGTTAATTTAATCTGTGCTGTTAAGACCTTGGTATTATGGCACAAAGGGCTCAAAGCCATGCCAGAAACATTTAATTTAAAAAAAAGGACTTGGTATTTTAGTGGTGTTTAGTGGTATTTAGCTTGCTTGGTATTTAGAGAGCAGTAACAGCCGTGATAACAGTTATTGAGGTATACTAAAGCGGTAGAAACAAGTTCATTGTAGCCTACAGCTTGGCAAATTAGGGCGTTTACGCACTACGTCCGATCCAAACCCGTGAAAAAAAATCACGGACAGAATTCGGATATTGCTTACGCACTACTCCCATCTCTGACAACCAACCGCATACCCCCGCCCGCCCCGCTGCCTCTCTGCTCGTACGTAGCTCGGATTCAACTCGGACGCAGTGCGCGAGCGTTCATACAAATAATACTATGGCTACTTCGGTCCGTAATTTTTTCTCCGAAACGGAGATTCTCGGATGACGGAGATCGGATCTAGTGCGTAAATTACCATAGAAATAGTTCTACGGTTACGACGCCGGACCGTATTTTCACGAGTACGGATCGGATTCGGATCGGACGTAGTGCAAAAACGCCCTTAGAGTAGAAAACCGGAAGTCGCCCTCGCCACTGTGCTCTCGCTACCAGCACTTTGAATAAAGATTCCACGGAATGCAGTGATAAAAATAAATATTGTGGTCCGTCAATACACTACCCTACACGTCAATAAATATCGTAACTCTGACAGTTTATGTTGACAGATCACAAAACAGCTGGAACACGTACCTACAATTTGAAACTTGTTTCACCAGCTGCAGTTCAGTTCCATTCCAAGGAAAAAATTGTTTCAAAATCCTGTTCCAAAATAAAAGCCTGTTACATTGGAACCAAAGACTGTTTGATTGCAAATGCAGCAGATGTATAGAATAGTATCAAGTTTCATTTAGTACACACGGCTACACATCAATCTATGTGAGATAGGTTTGCTCTTGGCCTTAGTCTAGGTCAGAAATGACTAAGGCAAGGTCGACAATGGAACGAGCTTACCCAGAAGAAGCCTGTTCACTCTAACTTTGAAGAGATTAGGGTTGTATGCGTTCGGAAACACAGACGCAGGCAGAGAGTTCCACTCCTTCGCTGTCCGCATTATAAGACGTTTGGAAACGCTTAGTGCGAATTGGTGGTAAAGCAATAAGGTAAGGATGGTAATTTGCCGTGCGTCTAGATGTGCGATGATAGAAGGGGGCTGGTGGGATGAGGTCGTGGAGTTCTTGGGCACACTCTCCGAAGTACAATCTCTAGAAGACCGACAGGCAGCAACTTTGCGGCGATGAGTCAAGCTATGGATCTTGCCATTCACCAATTTCACGTCGCCAACGAGCCTCCTAGCTCTGCGTTCCACTGAGTCAAGAGCGTTTATCGTGGTCTCGCTTTGTATGATCATTCCGCGCATACAACGCGGCAACGTTCAGCTTATACTGGTTTTGTATAGCTTGATGTGTAGCCGTGTACAACAATTATATGTTGAAATAAAAACTAACTTTCATGCTTTTATCCTCTGCCTTATATTTTGCGCATTGTTCATAATTTGTGTGTGCATCTGAAATGGTCAGCAACAGAGAACAGGTGCTATTTCTCTCTATGACAATAAAATCCCTTCTACACGATCCAAACCGACCACCGACAGAGGTGACCTTGGTCGCGTCAATCGTCCCCACGTCGACCACGGACGCAATGGATGTGCTCCCGACCAAGGTCGTCCAAAGGTCGTTTGACTCCACCTTTATCTAGTCGGCCGACCATCGTTTACACGGTAGATTTTTACACCAACTGGACCAAGGTTACCTCTGTCGGGCGGTCGGTTTAGATCGTGTAGAAGGGTTTTAAGAAAAGAAAAGAGCTTGTTCGAGAGAACAGATGCTATCTCTTTGTTTCTTTCTCATTTTTTTATCTTTTTATTCACAATAAGTCAGAGAAAGAAGGAGCATGTTCCAGATTACAGAATTTATGCTATGACTTTTTATAACGATAAGTTAGATGAGAAATTAGCTTTTTCCATAGAACAGATACAATCTCTTTCAATTATAATACACCGGAAGAGAAAAGAGCATGTTTCAAACTGTTCCAGTTGTTGTTGTTTGTGGAATAGGCGAAAAGCAGGAACAGTTTTTTCGGTATCTAAAGTACCTGTTTCTCTTATTGTTTCGATATTACTTCCCCTCACGCCTACTGTCAGTCAGCCGTCAGCGTCAAAGTCATTGTCATTTTGTCATCATCGCGTAAGTAATTTTGAGGTTAGAAAAAACAACCTCATATTGTTACTTTCGATGTTAATGAACATATTGAAGAGAAATATGTCTCAAAATACTATCAGTAGAATTATAAACAATGCTGAAAAAGCAGAAAAGAGACTATCGGAATTAAAAACTAAGGTATTTATTCAAACTCCTATTGCAAAGAAAGAAGTCTTTGCCCAGCAAATATATAATTGCAAACATTTTATAAAGATGTAAAAGCTTTAATCAAATGTTTTGCCTTTCAGTTAGATGAAATTAAGAAAGTCAAAATTGAAGAAAAACTGAAAGAATTAACAGAGGAAAATAAAGCTCTAGCTGCTAAAGTAGAAAATGCTAAGGCAGAATTAATAAGGTTGGAAACAGCAAACGGTAAGAAACAGTACCCCATTCCAGGGAAAGTTTCAGTGCCATCTGTCGTCGCGGTTAAAACAGAGGATATAACTGTAAAGACAGAAAAACAGCCAGTTGTGAAAAAAGCAAAAGAGGCAAAGAAAATCAAGGAAAAACCCGAGTCTTCCAATGAGGCTGTAATAGATGTTAGGAAGTTGGATTTCAGAATTGGAAAAATTATTGACATAAACAAACATCCTGATGCTGATTCCTTGTATGTAGAAAAGATTGATTGCGGTGAAGACAAACCACGAACTGTTGTTTCTGGTCTTGTAAATCATGTACCAATCGAAGAGATGCAAAACAGAACTGTCATGATACTTGCTAACTTGAAACCAGTCAAGGTAAAATACAATTATTGTCATCAGTATAATACAATAAAATTATATTTTTTTTATTTGCCCCAAACTAAGAATTTCTCCTGTGTCGTGGGTGCATTTACAAACAAACTCACAATACAATAAGACCCAGACCTGAAACAACTACTTGTAGATGATACAAATATTTGCTCCGTGTGGGAATCGAACCCGCGACATGCAGCGCAGCAGTCTAATTGCTCGGCTACTGCGCTAACCGTGCCACCGAACTGTCAGTACAATTATGCTAATATAATATATTCACAACTATCACACAACGCCATCTAGTCCCAAGCTAAGCAGAGCTTGTGTTATGGGTACTAGACAACTGATAAACATACTTATATTTCTAAATACATACATATTATAGATAAATTACACCCAGACACAACAAATGATTGTGCTCATCACACAAACATTATTTTGTCCTGGGTGGGAATCAAACCCACAACCTCCGGCATAGCAGTCAGGGTCACTAACCACTAGACCAACAGGCCAGTCAACAATCAATATATTATTATTTTATGTGTACATAATTCTTTCATTTAATGTTTTTCAGATGAGGGGAGTGACTTCAGAAGCTATGGTGATGTGTGCTTCATCTTCTGAAAAAGTAGAAGTCCTTGTACCTCCAAGTGGAGCAGTTCCTGGGGATTTGGTTGAATGTGAGGGCTACCCTAGAGAACCAGAAGCCATACTTAACCCCAAGAAAAAAATATTTGAGACTTGTGCCCCTGACCTTTTAACAAATGATGACAAAGTTGCTTGCTATAAAGGAAGCCCATTAATAATCCCAGGCAAGGGAGCAATAGTGGCACCAACTCTTAAAGGAGTAAATGTAAAATAGGTACAAATGTTTTATTTTGTAGTAATTATTTAATTAAATTTTTTCAGCTTGACATTATATATGTTTTTGTTTTGTCCAATCTGCACCAAAATCTGCATATTGTCATTGAATATCAATGAAAAACTAAAAAATTCTTTGGGAGGTCTTATCTGGTGAAATTCATATCCTGGTCCTACCCAAATCAAAAACCCCAATGACTTCCAATTTGAACTGCACAATGGTGTACAAACTTGCAGGTAGGCAAAAAATATAGTGCCTAGGCACGCAAATATGAAACTGAACAAGATTAATAAAGGGTTACTGGAAACTGTCCACACCAAAACAAACATGGGCCTATAGCCAAATGGTAATCGATAACACTCAGCAGTCACTAATACATTTTGAACTCTATACCTCAGCTCATAAAGTTGAAAATCTATTAGAGACTGCAGAGAGGTAGCAAATGAAAATGATCTGTCAACTTTAATATATTTTCAACTTTATGCGCGAGGGTATACAGTTGAAAATGTATTAGTGACTGCTGAGTGTTAACGATTATCGCTTGCCGTATGGCTATAGGCCCTGAAAAGCTCTCGAATGAACCATGATCGATCACGGGTCGATTCCCGCACGGGACAAATATTTTTATGACCTTCGAAGTAGTTGTTCTGGATCTGGTCGTGTAAGGACGCATCTACATTCACAAACTCAAAGGATCCATGACCCATCACAGATATCAGGATCCATATTTTGACTAAAGGATAAAACATAAAACCGATAGCAGTAGCAATAGCCGAAAATGTTGACGAACGCATTGGAGGACGTTTTCAAGCTCTTAAACTGGACCGGGCTCGGCATCAACATCAATGGTGAATCACTTACCTTCGTTTCGCCGATGATATACTTAGTCATAGGAACCTCAATGACCTCATCAGTGTTCCCCGACAAGTGGGTCTTAAAAGGTACATGGACAAGAGTATACAGCTTGTATCCATACAGCTTGTCATGAGAACAATATTGTCGAAGTTGTAGTAGACCATTATAATACTTGGACAGATTGTTAAGGTGGTAGGTAGGTCCAATTTTGTCAGAAAAGTCACCCGAATAATCTAATTCGAATGGGCAGCGTCCGTTCGTTCGTTCAGCAACTTATATGAAATATTCTCATCGAAACCTCTACAGAGACCCTCGGCGCCTAAGTCTAGGCCTTAGCCTCACCGAACCAGCAACGCAAATCCAACCTTGTAGTTGTCCTTGCGCGATAAAATACGAAATCAGAGGATTCGAGGATCGTCGAAGGACCATAGTTATCGACAATAGTTCTAAGATTTTTAAAGTGACAAGTGCCAAGCTTTAAATCGCTCATGGAATTGATGACGTGGTAAAATCATCCGATGAGTCCTCCCTCCCACCCAGGGCAGGACGGGAGGGACTACCAGACTTGTACTGACTAAAATCCACGGTGTCATTCAATAGCCCTTTACGTTCCGCGGCCACAGTTACCTGATAAGACAGTCCCGCGACCCCGGGGGAAGTGTTCCGGACAATGGGTCAGTCCCCATGATTTTAATTTTGTTAACATAAAGATTTAGTTGAAACTAGCTTCTGCCCGCGACTTCGTACGCGGATCCTGTTGCTTATGCCAGCAGTCGGGATCGAAGATCTGAAACGTCTGATGTCGAATTCTAGGAGCCTGGGGACGGGAAAACAACGGGATGCGCGAGACAATTCCAGACGTTCCAGATCTTTAATTTTTGTAAGACAACAGGAAATGCCCATCAGACTAAACAACTCTTGCTAAGACGTCATTCCTGTATACATTATAGTGTAGCTGGGCTCTTGGAGTTCCGCATCAGGTGTTCCAGATCTTCAATTTTTATACGATGACAGAGAGTACTCATCAGGCTGAATAACTCTTGCTAAGACGTCATTCTCTTATATGTTAGAGTGTAGCTGGGCTCTTGGAGCTCCACATCAGGTGTTCCAGATCTTCAATTTTTATACATCAACAGAAGGTGCTCATCAGGTTGAACAACTCTTGCTAAGACGTCATTCCTGTATATGTTATAGTGTAGCTGGGCTCTTGAAGTTCCACATCAGGTGTTCCAGATCTTCAATTTTTATACATCAACAGAAGGTGCTCATCAGGCTGAACAACTCTTGCTAAGACGTCATTCCTGTATATGTTATAGTGTAGCTGGGCTCTTGAAGTTCCACATCAGGTGTCCAGGATCTTCAATTTTATTCTCTCAGCAGAAAATGCTCATCACGTGGAACTATTTTTGCTATGGCATCATTTTTGTATCTCTTATAGTTTAGCAGGTCTGTTGCAGTTCTGCATCAGGTGTTCAAGTTTCCAAGATAAATTATAGCCTATATGTTAATCGAACTTAATACCTATACAACAAAAAAAAAATCATTCAAATCCGTCCAGTAGTTCCGAAGATTAGCGTGCACAAACACACAGACAAACAGACAAACAGACAAACCGACAAACAGACAAACAGACAAAAAAAATTGTAACTACATTTTCGGGTTCGGCATCGATAAAATAACAACCCCTGCTACTTTTTTTTTGTATATTTCCATTGTACAGACACAACTTTTCTACAAATTTATTATATGTATAGATAATGATGTCGCCAAATCTCTTAATTTGTCGGTTTTTTTTTTTAAGGTGGTAAAATCATCAAATGAGTCCTCCCGCCCTGGGTGGGACGGAAGGGACTGTCAGACTCTTACTGACTAAAATCCACCCGTGTTCCTTCGGATGCCCTTTACGTTCCGGGGCCACGGTATCCTGGGTTAAGAAAAAGCCGCGACCCCAGCAGGCATTTTTTTTATTCCAGTCCACGGGCGCACGTGAAGGTTTCCTGTCTTAGCACCCCAATTTGTCGGGTTTAGAAAATATAATACTTCAAATCATTTTATTGTCTTCTTCTTCTCTTGATGCCAAGTCTTGTCATGTCTTCTAAACTAAGACCCAACAAATTAGCGGCTTTCTGGGAGAAAACAGATACTCGCCAGGTGCCCTAGTTCTTGAGATTCACACGGGGCCAAGGTAGGGAAGTTTTAACGGCACGGTTGGCTCAGTGGCTGAGCGTTCGACTACTGCGCAGCGTGTCGCGGGTTCGATCCCCGCACGGAAGAAATATTTTTATGATCTGCAAGATAGTAGTTCCGGGTCATTGTGTTTGTATGTTTCTATGTTTTTAAACGCACCCACGACACGACACGACAATGGAGAAATTCCCAGTGAGGGGCAACGTTTTTAAAATAATAATTATAAGAAAACTGACTCCAGCTCTGCCTGCCGGTGACTGGTTCAAAAGTTTGAACCAGTGAAGTGACCGATAAATTCTAAGATTTGGCGATTAAGTCTTGTATTCAAAATCCAAGATGGAGACTAAGCTGGTGGGACACAATGGGGAAGGAAAAGTTTTTGAGTGGCGCCCACAAACCGTAAGACGTGGTGCAGGCCTCCTATTAGGTGGAACGACGCGGCCAAACGATGGTTGCAAGTGACGGATTGACGTTCGGCGTGGCTTTCAAGTGTCCTTTGTTTTGCAGTGGACGTCTGCCGGCTGATGATGATGAAGAATTGATCAAAGTACAATTATTATTACATGTTTTGATTGAGATGCTTAACCGATTCGTTGCGATGTCTAATTTCGCTAACTTCTACCTGTGGCGTCGAACAAATTTGAACGAGTTATCATCGACTTTAAAATGACACACATCCGTGCCTAACGCCACACGCAAAAGAAAGTGATGGCACTGAAACGTGCCCTCCGCAACGAATCGGTTAATAAAATTAATTTCATTTATTGAATTTAATCAGAAAGGCACGTCATAAATGGACTTGATAGGGGAGTTCGGAACTAATAAAAGGGGATAAAAATTAAATAAAAATTATATTATTGTTTTAACCAATCACTTAGTTTTCAAACTCAAACATTAAAACTTAAGTTCCAATACCTTTTTAGTAAGATTATTAAGTATTTACTTCTTAAATCGAAATTCTGACTAAAGTTTTCTCTTCCTCAAATGCAACCCCTATTAAGTCCATTCTAAAGTAACTAAAATTGAATAAAAAACGAAAACCAGTGGATTGTTTTGTTACCAATCAACACAAATGAAACAACATGATAAGCAATATCAACAATATTTATATTATACACATCTATGTGATTTCTATGCAACAATTTGATGTTATTATTCACTATGTAGAAATTTAATTTCAGATAGAAAAATAGATGTGACATAACATTAACATCCAAGACCACAAAAATTCCACTCATTTAAGACTTTATGCTAATGGGGCGAATGAAAAGTTATAATTCTCTCATTTATCTATTCAATTCCTTGATTTGTGGTCTTGATAGGGTATTTGTATTAGTAATTGGTGTCAGTTACAAAAATTTAACATCTTTGTAATTGTATGCTACAAGTTTGAAGTGTCATTGAAAATATTTGCTACTTCAACATCAACATATTATTATGAGCCGTAGGAAAATATTTCTTTATAATTAATTAACAAATGTGCAGGCAAGCTCGGTCCAAAGTGAATGAATATACATTAATTTATTTATCTATTACAGTTATATTAATAATATGGACTTATATAAATATATATGCAGTATTAAATACTTAATATATTATATGCACAATTATTGGTGGATTGTAATTTACTTTAAACTTCTAAATATTGTATTTGTGTTAATTTTTTGTAGGTGGGTCAAAATGTTGGAAAGCTAGATTTCTATACAAAGATTTATCTGGAATGGCAGCAATCACAAGTGATTGACAGATTCTATTGTCCATCCTGTAACATCACTAGATCTTCTGTTTTCAGAATAGGTAAATAAAGAGCGTTTCTGGTTTGGTCTAACAATTCTGACTGGATGGCGCTTGTGAATGTTGCCTATCCTTCCTTCTTACGATGCCTCACTTTTCCATATAACCATAGTGAATTGTGCGTCAAGTGTGCGCCAGCCTATGCATACCAGTGAATCAACGTTGTCGATTCCTTGCCTAGCCTTGATAGTGAAAATCTTAAAAATGTTATTCTCTGAATTGTATATTAGGGTTGTACCGGATTCTAAATCTTGTTTTGATAACCTGAAACTTCTCACTTACTATAACACAACTTTCTTACGGATTAAGGTAAAAAAATATACTATTATGCTGTGCTAAAAATGTACTTATTCGTTACACTACGAAAGCGAGTCCACTACTTTCTAGAAGGAACATGTGCGCCAATATGTAGTGTATTGCATTAATATCAGTTTGTTGAACAATAATAACTTTAAATTACGTATATTAATTTAAAAAAGAGCCAATCCTTTGTGCGATATGATCAGAAAATACGTGTATACATAATACATATTATATAAGTAGGTAGATGCTACCACATACTACTGTAATGTCAACTGGTATTAGACTCCTAAAAGTTCAAAATATCTCCGTCAAACAAGTAGTTTACATAGTCAAGCTAAGGACAGTATGTCGTACCCTAGGTATTCTTAAATTGTATCACATAATTTACATTGATGAGAGGTCTACAATTTTATGTTTGTACTTTTATGGGTATCAAACGCCAGGGAACTTAGTGGATAAGAAAATATCTGTTAATTAATTGATTTAAGAATGCCAGAAATCGGCACACCAAAACGTGATAAGGGCGAGTCACGGATCAGAAACTTCATGAAAATTTAACATGAAGCAGTTTTTTTTACACTATCTGGGGTCTGAGGTCTGTATTTTGATCCATCAAATAGAGTAGACACACGTGGTTTGCACCATGCAACAGATCATCAACACCGCATGATCTAGTAAGTGAAATAGATTTCTAACGCAGAAAAGTACACCATCTTCTCAATAATCAAGTCCCTGGCTGGATAAATCCAAGCATACTGCCAAAGTTATGATTACAGTAAGTTGTGTTACGTGTTTTTTCATAATTATAACAACGGGACAGCATAGATGCATTATCATTTTTGCAAGGTAAGTATGGTATTTATTCTCTAAAACTTACAGACATAATATTACACATATTACATAGCTAGTGATCCCAAGAGGTATTATTTAATTTGATAAAACTCATCGTTTATTGAAAAATATAAGCAATAGTATACCTAGTACTCGTACACGACAGTAGCTACTCGTACTTCCGAGTGGAGGGCCTGCAGACAGCTAATACAACACTAAATCAGTGTAAACCGTTACTGCTACAAAAAAAACTATGTAGCCCTTTTTCAATTTGGCATTTTGAAGTATAGTTAATTTTATTTGCGTTGGTTCTGCGTTCTTTTTCACATTTTGACAACAACTTAACTGTAGCGTTGATTTACAATCACTGCAAACGCCCTCAGTTGGACCATACACCTAAAATATTACTGTTACCCACTTTGAATACAAACATTCAATAATATTAAGTCCATGAAATTAAGAAGGTATTTAACAATGTTTCTGAGCGAGAAACATGTCTGACGACGAAGTTTTCGCTGCAGCCGTGCTTGTGATTTTATTAGATAAACAAAAAGAGGAAAATGAATGTGAGTTGAAGAATGGTTGAAAAGAAGGTTTAAAATCGCCCAATCGTGCAAATTCAATCCCCTATACTGGGCAGGGCTGGGTAGTATAATTAAAGGTATAGGGCCTACAATCCTACATGTTTAATGATATTGTGCAATATTATTTTAGGTGTATGAGTCACCTCAGTCAGATCCACACAGAGTACAGAATTGAAAAAAAAAGTGAATAAAGATTACTGGTGAATGCAAAATCAACATTATGCAAAGAATATTTTTTGAGATGGAAGAAATCCGATTCCATGGAATTAAAGTAATGCGAACAAAAGAATCATGAACTTTAAGTCCGAGATAAAAAGATGCTACTTAGCAACACTACTTGATTTGTTTAAGCAGAAGGTTAATTGGTATTGGCCACCTACAACCCTAACGTAAATATCCAAGCACCTTCAGCATAATATTGAGTTAACATGGAGAATGTATAGAAATAATCCCGTTTGCATTTTTTTATGATTACAACTACCGTAAACATTACTATTATGGATCCTAAGGGATAATTTCATTAATATGGAAGCAGGCATCCAGTTCAAATGTATATCCTATATAATAGATCATAATAGTATATATAATTGTATGCGGCACCCATTTACATGCACATTTTCAGATATGTTTGATGTTGAAATTTTCAGAATGTTATAAATTCTTAAAACCTTAATTTAAGTTTATCTATTAAGATTTATATTTTATTTAATATCAATTCCTTCAGTTGATAAAACTGTAGTCAAAATAATTACATTTAAATTTGGTAAAAATGACGAGGTACAGATTGCAAGCACTTAGTCATCATAGTATTTACCATAATTACAGTTATAATTTACAGGTCACTGTTAGTAATCTCTTGGTAAAGCCAATGGTTTTGGTAAATACTATCAACGCAGGCGTTGCTATGTACTTTTAAAATATTATGCCAAATACACCTTAAAGTTCTAACATGAAGATAAATCTACACAATCCTAAGTTTTTTCAAGATTAATTCTGTTAGAATATAAACATTAAGAATAAAACCTTATAATCTTTGGTAGAAAACCAATCACCATATAATTATTTCTAAATTATTACTGTAGTAGAAATAAAATACAACATGTATAAAAATATATGATTATAAATGACAGCCACCTTTGAATGAAAATAATACAGATTTGTATAATTAGTTACATATTATGCAAATAATATTATAACAGGTGGTATTACTATCTTATATTAGTAATTATTTTTAAATAGTTTGGCATAGGGACTTGCTCGATCTGCACCATAATACTGAATAGATATTGTTAAAGAACAATGATTAGTTAGTGTTATTAGCAGTAAGTCAAGTTGTCGTATTTGAAAATAAAATTGAAAAACAATAATCTTGTTTCTTTTTAAACTTGGAATTAATTTTCAATTTTTAATTATTGAAAACAAAAAATATCGTATACAGGTCACATGTCAGTTTTTACTAATTAAAGCAATACATTCATGAATTTAGGTAAATTCCATAAAATAAAAGTAAAGCACAGGGAATGGCACAGTTAAGATAGGTCTATAACTACAACATATTATAATAGATTAATAAAGTATTTAACCTAACTTGTTACGTAAGTATTTAAGTGTAAAGTTATTTAAATAAAATAACAAAAATAAATGAATAATGATTTACTTATACTAACATCATAATAATACTAAATGACATTCTACATGACAATAACTATACTGAGGGTAATTGAAAAATGAATTTTGCTTTCATGAGCAAGTTAGGCCTTATTGATATGAAATGATTACGAGTAAAACACCACCTTTACAAAAATAAAGTACTGATTAATAATATTACGCAACATTTATTTTGGTTTAGTTGGTTATTCAACGTAATACTCAAATATTCAGGTGGCGAAATACAGATATGGTGAAATTAATAAGTTGATGCGAAAAAGTGAATACATGATTTTCTATAAAATTGATTTTATGTGTAGATTTTACATATTTATAATAAACTATCTAGCTTAAATGCTTCAAAAAAAAATTGAAGAATAAATAAATTGTTTCTTTTACGTATCTCTGGTGGCAAAAAGGTGGAAGTATTTCGTGGTGTTGCTGTCTTTTTTATTTTAATTTGATTTTAAAGTCAGTCACTTACATATAGATTCTATGCTTACATCGAATGATACTGTCTTATAAAAATATAAACAATTTTTCCATTACAAGAACAACATCAAACTAAAAGTTTGCAACAACTAATGGCTATGAGTATCTTTAAAGAAATAATATTACGAGGAATACTAAAAGAAGGTAATACTTTACAAAAATATCTTTGTTTTAGTTTTTAGAGATAGAAAAAGAAAATTAAAAGAAAATATTGCACATCAGCAAGCATGGCACAGGGAAGTTTTATAAGTTAGGAGTACTACATAAGTGGGCCAGCCATTTCTTCCATAATTATGTCGTTGTACGGTCAATCACCCCTCGAAATTAAGGCGCTGTCAATGTAAAATTGTCACCATGTTCTGTTGACCATACCCGACTTCTACAATAAATATTTCACAGGAAGACGACTTTCTTTTGTCACAACAGTAAAGCTCTTTTTCGCACATTTATATGAAACAAAATAAACGTTTTTAATGATGATTATGCTAAATCGTTCTACACACCTACTTATTTGATAAACATGGTACGGAAAAGAGCAAATGAAAGGGTTATGTTATCCACAACACCAATTTCCAGTAATGATTATTGATTTGGAATGTCCTAACATATTGATCTTATTCTTGATGACTTTTTGGGAATAAAAATAGAACTCTTTTGTAACCAAG
Organism: Agrotis clavis; assembly: GCA_954870645.1. Lineage (NCBI taxonomy): Eukaryota > Metazoa > Arthropoda > Insecta > Lepidoptera > Noctuidae > Agrotis > Agrotis clavis. Next base: position 11,439,060 of record OX940929.1, on the reverse strand, counting down.
TTCATTGGTATAAGCAAGACTAGCAATCACAAAAACTAGTGAGCTGAAAAAGTAATGTGACAGAACAATAACTATAAATATAATTTTTAATTTAACATACTTCAATTTTTAAACCGTTTATTATGGAAATGGGTCTCATAACATTATAGGCTTAAAATATTTTACAGCTATCGTCGCGTAAGTCGTTGGTTTTGTTATAAAAAATGTACTTACATTTTCGTCTATAATGTACCCATTAACGAAATCCAGATTCCCAATTAATTGTTAACCGTTGGTCTGAAGATAGCTTAAAGTTGTGTAGGTGGGAAACGTCGCTGGGGTTTACTACGACGCTGCGCGAGAGTTGATTGTGAGACGGGACCCAACACTTGTGGTGTCAATGGCGATGCTGTCATTGCCTAGTTAGGAAACAGAAATATTGCTGTAATTCCATTTTGCAATCCCATAGAATCCAGCTTAGAGTGGATACTCGACGACTATTACAAGCAAATGTGATTTCAATTTATCTTGTAAAAATAGTAAGCCTATTCAAGTAGCAGAACATAGGGCACAGGGAGTTTAGGGCAACTCGACTTATATGGGTTAGGTTCGAATAAAACAGGAGTTACAGTGAACGAGCAAAGCCGGCGAATTTGACTCCCGTCATGCTATTTATGTTGGGTTCCTTTAAATCCTGCAGACAGAAACAGGAGCCCCGCTGAGCGGAATTCCGTAATCAAGTGCATTATAATACATATTCGAGTAATAAAGTACACCGTTGAAGGGAGCCGATTGGAAGATCATTAAAACCAATAGGTATTCAATTTATCCACACTTTCTTTGGGTACATTCTCGGACACACGTTTCCGAGTATTCAGCCCTATGTGGATTGTATAGGGTGGAAAAATGAAAATGCCGAAATATTGTTGAAGTAGCAGTAAACATTACAGACGAATAAGGGTCAGCTCAGACCGAGACGTGACGCTTCGCGCACATTCGATAGAGCTACTCAAAATCTATAGTACATTACTGCCGCGGCCTATAATGGCTACTTTGCTGGTCGCACTGATGATGGCCGACAGCGCAGCGTAGCGCAGCTCCAGGCCGACACAGCGCGGTCAGCATGCAGCACTGGATGGACGAGCTGAGATAAAGGCCGAGGCCGTAGGCCGAGGCCTTTACAGCGAGGACAGCAAGGGCTGCAATGATGGCCAAGCTGGAAGGCCTAGAGCGTAGCTAGGCTAGCTCGAGGCAATCATAGCGTGACCAGCGAAGCAGACATAGTGGGCCAAGGCTTGTATAGTGCTTTACTCAAAAATGCAAGTACCTAACCTACATAAAACCAGCAAGTGATTTAAATAAAATATATATTAACTAACTAGAAATTTAATTAAAATAACAATTATGAAAAATACAGTTACTAAAATTCAACACCGACTTTCCCGGTTTCATATTACTTACTAATAGTTTGCGATAATTTTAATGCGATGCTGCTATATTTTCTTCATTTATTACTTCATTTACTTAAAGCAAAAAAGTCACTAAATAAAAATAAAAAATTCGCTGAACCGCGCTTTTGTTCCTTCTTTGTATTTTTTTTTTAATTAATATGGAATACAATCTTTTTGTGCCTACCTCTTTATATACAAACAGCTGTGTTTTAAATAAAACCTTTTTGCATTTGTTTTTTTAAAACGTTGAAACGTCGTTTTGAGTAAATAAAGTTTACTCAAAAATGCATGTAATGTGGTCATTATTTTGACAACCTTGTTTGAGCAAAGTAGACTTTGCCGGTCTGTTTCAAGTAGCGGCCAGCAATGTTTTTGCTGGCCGCTCTACCAGGCCGGCAAAAACATTGCCGGCCGCTATTTTGACGTTTCAACGTTTTAAAAAAACAAATGCAAAAAGATTTAATTTAAAACACAGCTGTTTGTATATAAAGAGGTAGGCACAAAAAGATTGTATTCCATATTATTAAAAAAAAAAAAATACAAAGAAGGAACAAAAGCGCGGTTCAGCAATTTTTTTATTTTTATTTAGTGACTTTTTTGCTTTAAGTAAATGAAGTAATAAATGAAGAAAATATAGCAGTCAAACATCGCATTAAAATTATCGCAAACTATTAGTAAGTAATATGAAACCAAGAAAGTCGGTGTTGAATTTTAGTTACTGTATTTTTCATAATTGTTATTTAAATTAAATTTCTAGTTAATTAATATATATTTTAATTAAATCACTTGCTGGTTTTATGTAGGTTAGGTACTTGCATTTTTGAGTAAAGCACTATACAAGCCTTGGCCCACTATGTCTACTTCGCTGGTCACGCTATGATTGCCTCGAGCTATAGCCTAGCTACGCTCTAGGCCTTCCAGCTTGGCCATCATTGCAGCCCTTGCTGTCCTCGCTGTAAAGGCCTCGGCCTACGGCCTCGGCCTTTATCTCAGCTCGTCCATCCAGTGCTGCATGCTGACCGCGCTGTGTCGGCCTGGAGCTGCGCTACGCTGCGCTGTCGGCCATCATCAGTGCGACCAGCAAAGTAGCCATTATAGGCCGCGGCAGTAATGTACTATTACTACACGAAAGACACATTTGCAGTATCGTTACGTCACGTCGCGTTGAAAAGATTGAGATATTGGGGAGCAGGGATTAGTGTATTTTACCTGGAAGGTGAGATCCACGGCGCGGCGTAAGTCGGCGGCGGGAGGGTCGTGGTCGCTGGCGGGCGGCGCGGGCGGCGCGGGCGCGTGCGGCGCGGGCGCACTGATCCAGGGCTCGCGCACCAGCTCGGCGGCGCGCGGCCGCTGCGCCGGCTCCAGCTGCAGCATGCGCCGCACGCAGGCGCGCGCGCCCGCCGACACGTGGCGCCACACGCCCGTTGACAGCTCCACCTGCCATTCATTCATTTTCATATCATACCACGTTATGTCACGCAAGCTTAAGGTTAAGCCAGACATTGCTCTAGGCTCTAATATATCAGCCTATTTGCTAAAACGTACGCCTCCCCCAAAGAGCGCCAGCCCTCCCGATCCTGGGTAGTCCGCATCCACCCGACACCAGCCACATTCTTCAAATCATGCGTTTGCCCATTCGCGGCCTCCACTCTCGCACATGAATGAAATAATGAAATGAAATAATGTTTATTGAGGACCAAACATACAATTTTCATCTAAACCCACCAAACTGCGCAGCAGTTTGTCGGCGGGATTGGCGCTTGTTTTAATAATGTTTTGGTACACTTAACCTAACATAAAAACTTAACATTTTGTTTTTAATACATATTATGCATTTTACAGACGGTTGTGGCAGCGCGAGCCGTCGACGCCGGGCGCCGACACAAGCGCAAGTGCGTTGGAGTATCCAGTTACTATGTATTTATCTGTTTAGCGGCGTCGTCGTCGACGGTCGCGGTCCGCGCTGTGCATACTATCTCTTTAAAAATAATAAAATAATAGGCGTCAATACGCAAAAAAAAAGTTTAAATCTATTACCTAAGTATTATGTTATAATATTTCTTCGTGGACACAATCGACAAATTTCAATCATGACCCTTTGAAACCGTCAAAGTAACAAAGATCAAATTCGTTACCACGTTTATGTATGTTTACGTAAATATGAACCTAATTGTATTTGAGTATCTGTAAGAAAATAAGCTTCCTGCGAATGAAATCTCTCCCCACCCATATCGACTACAATGACACACAACACCCATACATACATATTAGTCACTTAGTATCAACAAGTTAACAGTACTAACTTCAAACTAGATACACACAATAAGAATCGTTATGGTTATAGGTATTTGGTTAACATTTATTATCGAGTGAACGCAATGGACAAAAACAGATGTAATAACAACAGATTTAGTTAGGTATATGACTATTACAGCTTGTGACTACTTCATTTAGCAGCACAGTTTTGAACCTATTCTTTAATCTTTGTTTACTAATACTGCTGTTCTCTTTCCTTAACCAATCGTAGTTATTGAAGAGTGTTGGGGTCAAATACTTATTGGTCCTTTTGCCGTAGTAGTTTTTTACGGGTGGTCGTACGAGTTTCCGTTCCCTAGCGCTTCTGGTATTATAATCGTTTTGAACGAGTACTTTGTATTGGTCGCTGTAGAATTGCTCAAGAACCACCAAGTACTTGACCCTCTCATGTACAGGAAGCACCTTACACACGGCAAATAGCCTGTCATAATTTTCTTTACATTCAAGTTTAATTTTCGGGTTAACGAGATATTTCATAAAACGAATTTGCAAAAGTTTTATACTATTTAGATAGGTTTTAAATGTACGACCATACGTACATAAACCATAATTAAGCAGCGACTCGGCGAGGGCAAAATAAATCACACGCAGAGTTTTCCTACTCAGCGGCGCCTTCAGGATATAGCACTTGCTCAACACTGACCTAAGCTTTGCACACACTGTGTCAACCTGTGTCCTCCAGTTCATGTTGCAGTCCACCCACAAACCTAGGTATTTGAATTTATCAACATACTCCAGCCTTTGACATATGCAGTTGACATTCCTAAAGTGCATGCACTCATACGTATGGCCCACGATACCGATATCATCACGGTTGACTTTCTTTGCAACCAAATTGTGCGGAGAGTGCACATGCATCACTTTAGTCTTGCTTAGGTTTAAAATGATACCGTTATCGTGCGCCCACTGAGTAATGTTATCAAAGTCAGCCTGTAAGACAGCCCTGATCTCCTGTATATTTTTACCTGAGTACAACAAGCACATATCATCCGCATACATATACACACGACACTTTTCAACTACATTGCTAACGCATGCTCAACATGTTTGCTCCATCTACCATCTGTCCGTCTACAGACGTGGCCGGCCCACTTCCACTTCAGCATGCTTATTCTACGCGCAATGTCGATAACTTTGATTGTCTGGGCTCTAGGCTCTAGCCGGGCTATAATATTAAACTGGATTTCACTACCACTCGCTGGTCAATATCGTGATTTCAATTTGGAACTTCAAATAAAAACAACATGAAAACGTAACGGACCCAAATAATCAAATTAAGTACTCAACTTCATCTTAACAATACATGAGATAACAAGTTTAGTAGCAATAATGTAAATAAGTAAAAATAGGCAATATTTCCTTAAACATAATATTAGGTAATGCAAATTGATATTTTATTATGGGCTTCGTTTCAAATATCGAATTGGTTTATTTCCTTGTAGCAGATGTGAAATGTAGAATACTTACTCTCTTCTGGGAAAATGGTGCCGTCGTCTTGGAATGGTCGGAACTCCTCGCTTTTGTTTTTTTTATGTGCAATGGCTTTGCTCTTGACCTTACTCTAGGTCAGGAGTGACTAAGACAAGGTCGATGAGACGATGGAGAGAGCTTACCCAGAAGAAGCCTTTGCTCGGGACTTACCTCTTCTTTTGCTCCGGGGGTTCGCCTCAAGAATCCATAGTTACACTTGTTGCATAATTATGCCCGTGATAAAAAAATATTCAACCAATGCCTATTTTATGTCATGATGTGGCGTATTGTGCGAGCGGGTGGGCCAGGTTCCAGCCAGTCATTTATTCAATGCAATGATACCGTACGGTCCGAAATAGAATTACAATCGCTTTCATTCACCTCATACAATTGTCGTAATCGATTTTAGCGCTGTAATCCTATTTCGGACCACATGATTTGCCATGCACTTCTTTATTGATTGGAGCACTTACTAACAATATCCACATTTCAAATTATAATTAATGAGCTATTTTAGTCCCTATTTACGAATAATCTTGCCCTTTTTGAATAAATGTGATAAAAATACAATTAAATCATTAAACCTTATTATCGTAGTAACAGAATCTAATTAGTAACGTACCTTTCCTGATTCGATTCTTGCTAAAATAGCTTCCGGCGTATCATCTCCGGTTGAAGCGAACGGTGTTCTACCAGATAGCATTATATAAGCAAGCACACCTGTAATCATGAAATTGAGAAGTTTTCTTTATTTACTTTTTTTTCGTACGAGTAATAGCAAATGCGATGCATAAAACAGCTGGACTATTTCTAACATACATATAACACAACTAGTAGCTGAACTTAATTAGACCTCGCTCAACCTTAGCTCATTTCATTCACGCTTGATCCAAAAATTAACTTTATTTGCATAATAGCGGCCCATCCACTAACGTTCATTCCTGCCAGAACCTACAATCCTCACAGAATGAACGCCAGTGAATTTGCAAGAGCGAGAAATTCGTCTTCTGTCGCGAAGGACGATGTACGTAAACGTGTGTTTGGTCACTGAAGGATTGTTTTTTCTGTCGATCTGAACAAAACGTCCTTAAAAGAACTTAGGATTGTGGTTTAATTCAACTATTTTATTTTATCCCGACGCTTTTCTGTACAGTTTGCACAACGGGACAAGTCAGAAGGAATGAACGGTAGTGGATGGGCCACTACTCAATCAAACTTTTGAAGGAATATGAATAATATTTTTGGAACGAAGTTCCTTATTTTTACAATAAGGTTCATTTTCGGATGAAGTGCGATTGAGCTAAGCTTAAACGAGAGGATATCGTATTAGCAGCTGCGTACTGTACGGATTTTATAATAAGTTTTATCGAGCTTGTTAGAATTTCATATTATCATTATCAACTGACAACCATGATAACCTTACAACTCTTTTATCACTTGCAACAATAAATTATTAATTCGCTGATTATACAAATGTTGCTAAGAATCTCAGGTGATTAATTAGGGTAACGTATAAACGGCAGCTGACAGATATGTTCAAGACTAGATGATAACTCGTTTACAATGTCGGACATAACAAAAACAGGACACAAGCTTCCTCAATATGAGTGGGAATTAGCTATAAACCACCAACCCACGTAGATGTCACATTGTCCTCGAATTTTTAGCTCTAAGTTTGGATGGTTTAAAAAATGTCATGTCACGATGTTTTTTTCTTTCAGCGCTAAGAGTATTCGTTTTCCCATATAATCTTCTGTTACATGGCAATTTGTGAGATTCACAATGGACCATTAATGGCAACGAAATTAATTACACAAAGTAACATGCCCATTGTTTGGAACCAGTTGTTAGCTGCTTGCTCTAACATTAACTCATGCCTTTTCCCTCAGAAGTGGGCAGAAAGTATAGAACACGTCGTCTACGATCCTTACTTCATCATCATGTCAGCCGTAGAACGTCCACTGCTGAACATAGGCCTTACTCATAGATTTCCAATAGGACCGGTTTTTCTAGAATATTTCAGAAATTCATACCTAAGCTCCAAATGTCACAGGCAGCATCGTATCCAGCACGTTTTAGCACTTCGGGAGCGACGAAGTTAGCAGTGTAACATGGCGTCATCAGTAGGCCGTTTTCAGCGCGCAACTGTTTCGCCAAACCAAAGTCAACTAGACGAATGTCCTCAGGCCTCTTCTCTGCCGTTGCAAACAATATGTTCGAAGGTTTTATATCTCTGCAAAAGATATAATGGATGTGTTAACTTTACGAATATTATACTCAGTGCCGGATAAAGCCGGTGCGGGGCCCGTAGCAAATGTAGCCATGGGGCCCTAGAGTTACATTGCCTCTTTTTTTAGCGGTAAATCCACGGTGTCCTTCAATAGCCCTTTACGTTCCGGGGTCACGGTAATGAGATAAGTCTCGCGACCCCCGTACGTTTGGCCCTCGAGAGGGGGGCCCCGTTATCATGCTGACACTCTTTAAGGTTTTTTTTTTTTATTAATGATAGGTTCGCGTTTGACCACTAACTCGCCTGATGGTAAGCGAAGATGTGGTCGACGGTGAAGCACGCTTGCCTAGAAGTAACCTGCGGTGCGCGTGGAACACAACATGCCGTCGACCCTTGGTCCATGGTCGGACAGCGAGTCGCCCATTATTCGCCACCCACGTGCCCGCGCCTACGGTGACCGTCAGAGATCGTCTGCCGACGTCCGTCACTGCAGCTGGGGTGAAGGGAGGATGCTGTCCTCTCCCTCATGCGGCCCGCCTTCTTCTTCGCGAACATGACTGCTTCGCAGAAGGAGGCTACCGCTTCCCACTCCGTCTCGCCCCGAAGCATGGCCTCGATCAATGCCGGGCGCGAGAGGTCTGCGCCTATCGCTGCCGTGAGGACACAGTGGTGCTTTCCAAGCGGGGCAGTCCTGCACTGTATGCTCCACCGTGTCCTCTCGGCGATCCTTGCAGTGGTGACACCCAGGCGTTTCCTCCCCCTTATCAGACACAGGTACCTCCCGAAACATTATGCGGTAGGTATAAGGACGTCGTGACGCCTATCCAATCACTCTTCAAAAAGGGGTCTTACCGCCGCGATTGTGGCGTGCCCGGACCTGGGTTGCGACAGTCGTTCCCTCCATACTGCCCTGAGATCGCCCTTGAGCTCTTCCCAGCGTGCCTTCACTTCTAGAAGCAGCGGAGATACACCCCGGCGCTGCGCCTCCACGCGCCACTCATAGACGCGATGGAGGGCAGTCGCCTCCAGATCTCAGGGCAGCAATCCGGCAAGGAGGTTGGCCGATTCGCTGGCGATCGTGCGATATCCCCAGATCATCCGGATAGCCATGACCCCCTGGCATGCGACCAGCTTTAGTGGTCGCGTCCGAATGCTAATCAGGGACCACACGGGGGCCCCGTAGAGGGCTAGGGACCGCACGACGCCGGCGTATAGCCTCCTTGCATGAGGCGTTTACCTCACTGAAATTGGGCAGGAGTAGCCTGAGGGCGGCCGCTGGAGGTTTTGGAGCAAAACTCTCAATACGAAATGCCGAATACGAAATTGTTTATGTATAAACAAATCTCTTAATAGTTTTAGTTTGTAAAAAATGTCTGCAGTTTTATTGTAATTTAAAAAATTATGTATGTAATTGTTGTACTAAAACAAGTCAAAGATTGTAAATCTAATTACTTGGACGACATAGTAAACGCACGACTCATGGTCGTGACAAAAGTAACTGATATATCAGTCCCATCAATAACTTCTTTCTCAGGTATGACTCTTAAACAGTACTGGTTATAAGGATATTTTATAAATCATCTGCCTAGCTTTTTCGCTACCAAGTTGAGGTCGACTTCCAGTATAACCCGACACACGTAGCTAAATCCTACTACTATTATAAAGGCGAAAGTTTGTAAGTATGGATGTATGGATGTTTGTTACTCTTTCACGCAAAAACCACTGAACGGATTTGGCTAAAGTTTGGTATACAGATAGTTTATAACCTGGATTAACACATAGGATAGTTTTTATCCCGATTTTATGTTCCCGTGGGATAATTTTCGAGTTGTAGCGGGTGAAGCCGCTGGCAACAGCTAGTACGTAAATACTAGTATTTCAAATGGAGCGACTGCTTATCAGACCTCCACAGCAGAATCAGTACTGGGTAAATTCGGTAAGATTGGTAGGTGGACTTGCCACAGATTACCTTTAACTACTAACAAAGATCTCCAAATGACTGCCGGGACTAACGGCTTGACTTGCTTTCCGAAGTACGGAAGAATCAATGAACCGTCCTAAGCAAACGCGGCTTAAGGTCAAACAAGTCAACATTTTTTCCATAGAAACTTCGTTGGGGTTTTACTCCACTATTTGACAAGGTACATCCAAAATTAAACATGGTATCGTTTTGTCTCATTATTAATTTTGTCTGTACGGAAGCAGAATTGTAAAATATGAAGCTATTAAAAAGTTACGAGCTTCTAAAGATTCGTTTTTTTTGCTAATTTTAACACAAATTTAGGTGTAAATTAGAAGCTAAAGAAGCATCAAATTTCCAAAACGAAGTACGTCCGTACCGACACAGCAAATTTATCGAAGAATTTAATAAATTTTATTTGAAATTAATTGGTGCAGTTGATTTTTCTTAAAACCCCTTCTTCCAAAGGCTTTTTCGTATTTTTTTACGCGCGCCTTTTACTCTGAATGATCGTGCATCTCACTGAATAATGTTTTCCCCTGTTTTCTCCACGGGGGGATGACGCTCGCGCACACATGTACAATATGGTTCGATTTCCGGTGAAATATCATGGTTTTTGACCATGCCTGCCAGTGAGTTCGAGCTCGCGACTAGCGCCGCCTTAACTTTGAAAATCAACCTGTTCGGTGATTATAACTTAGACACGACCTCCTCAAGGATATATTTACACACGTAGAAAATATATTATCAATTGACAGATGACTATTTTAAGCATACAATAATTAACAATACATGTTATCTCATTATCACTTTATCTCTGAGTCATAAAAACCACTAACATATTAGCAAGTCATTCCATAATGCACACACGGATACACATCAAGTTATACAAAACCAGTTTGTCTTGGACTCGCTTTATATGATCTTTGCGCACATTGAATGGTCAGCTTATACTAGTTTTGCATAGCTGATGTATAGCCGTGTGTACTACTGACGAAAGAAAAAATTACATTACCTATGCACGACGGTGTGTCGATGTAGATAATGTATGGCGTGTAGGACATTCCTCAGTATGGGTGCAGCCTCGTGTTCGGGTAGGTAGCGACGCTGCGTGATGTGTTCGAGCAATTCTCCGCCACGACATAGCTCTGTTACTGCGAGAATACGACCACCCTCCTCGTACACACCTCGCAAAGTTATGATGTGGGGATGTTGACTGTATCTGTTGAGAGAATATATACCTATATTAAAAGGATTCACTTGCGCAATGATGATAGGTCGGAATTAGGTAAAGTTCATGTCCTTACACTGATTTCATACAGCGAAAGAATAAAGTGGATATGCCCCAAATCCCGGAATTAGTTTTAAAGAGCAGAAAAACTGGTGATTTATTAAATAGAAAAGTTACTTTTACACAATTTATTTGTCTAATCTTACTCTGATGTTTTTGTTATTATTATTTATTTGAAATACTGTTTTCCACACGACATTGTCTACTAGAAAACCCGGGAAGATCCATATTAATATCAACATTTCCATGCACGTACTAAAATAACTTTAACTAATCCCGACCTCTGGTGATGATAAAAATGCAAAAAAAAAAACGAGGTGGATTTTTCACATCTTTTTCTTTTACCTGCAACGTATTAGACCGAAATATCACATTCTGTCGCCAATTTCTGTAGGTGTAGTACTTGAAACTTACAAAACAAATTGGAGTGATTGTGTGTAGTATACCTTACCGGGACAAAGACCCATTTAGCGTATAATTAGTGCCCCACTGATGATTGTTTAGACTCCAAGATGTTTTTCTGACAATGGGGGGCCTTATAAATATATAGCCTTATAAAATGCCCAGTAAAACCTACAATATATGTTAATAAAAAAAATTCTTTTCAAAAAAAAAAAATAAAAAAAAAAAAATAAAAAAATAAAAAAATAAAAAAAAAAAAAAAAAAACCTACAATAAATTCTAAATCCCAGTGTTATAATGTAACCTATATACTAGCTGATTGTCACTTTATATATTTACATAATACATGCATAAATATAAATGGACACGCGCTCATTGATTGCACATTGACCTGATATTGAATCATTGTACGGCTTCCGACTTCTAACGCTTCTAAAGTTATAGGTCCTAGGTCATTAGGTCTTGTGTTATCGCGAAACATAAGTTTTCTTTGGTCTACTTCACGAGTATTATAGATCTTACATTTTTGTTGGAAACTAGAACTGATGTGAAAAGTTCAATAATTGATTATTTTGAATACGAGAAGCATTTTCCTTGTTTCGAATTAAAATAATAGATTTAAGAATTCATTGAATTTTAGTGATGACATCATTATAAATACCTACCGCAGATTTTCCTACATTATAGTAAGTATTCTGTTTTAAAAAATAAGTATTTTACCTCAGTAGTATTTCAATTTCTTCACGAGGATCATATTGTAGTTTGTCCATGATTTTTACAGCATACTGCACCCTTGAGGTTTTGTGTTCACAGAGGCGGACAACTGAAAATGAGCCAGTGCCTAGCTCTCCCATTAACCTGAAATAATTACATTTTAACTAAACATTGAAACTTCTTTTTTACAACCACAATAGTACGCGAACAACTGCTCTACTTGAGGTTTGAATTGTAGTTTGCCAGATTTTTTTTGCATTTTATATTTCGAATTTACACTCGAGAGCAATGAATCCGGGTCACTTTAAGAATGTTAAAAATCTCGGAAACTAAAAATGATAGGTTAATGCAATAAATTGTATTTAATAGACAATGTAATACTCCTTAAATGAAAGTAAAAAAAATATGAGTCACCATACATTTTATTAACACAAAATTATATAAAGAAAAAAACTGCTGATCTCTCCTTAAAACAAAAATAGGAAACATGAAATTTTTGAACTTTATTACGATTTTCTTGAATTTTAATACTTCGTATTGCCTCCTCGTGCTTCCATTACTGCGTTTACGCGGTTTGGCATGCTGTACACCAAGTTCCTTATACGATTTTGGGGAATATTCTCCGATTCCTCTGTGAGAGCAATTTTGAGCTCACGAAGCGTGATTGGGGGAGGGTTTCGTTGTTTTACGCATCTGCCTAGCTCTTCCCAAGCATGCTCGATCGGGTTGATATCCGGGCTGCGCGCTGGCCACTCCATACGAGTAATGTTCATCTCTTGAAGGAAGTCATTCACAATCCTACCTGTATGAGGTCGGGCATTGTCATGCATAAATATAGCATCCTCACCTAAATTGACCATAACTGGACCAACGTGATCATTGAGGATTTCTTCCACATATCTTACGCTAGTTAAAGAGCCGTTTTCTATGATCACCAGCTCTGTGCGACTTTCAGAAGAAATTCCGGCCCACACAAGTACAGACCCACCACCGTAGGCTACTTTTTCTTCGATGCATGCTTGCTTGAATCTTTCCCCTGGTCTTCGATACACTCTGTGTCTTCCATTGTGCTTGTAGAGCATAAATTTTGATTCGTCGGAGAACATAACTTTTGACCAATCTTCAATACTCCAATTTACGTGGCTCTGGGCATATCTTAGTCTTGAAATACGATGCCCACGCTCTAGTTTAGGGCCGTTTGCAGGTCTAAGGGGTTTTAAGTTAGATTCAGCAAGCCGACGTCTTACTGTCCATGCACTTGGGTTACTTCCTCCGAGGCGTCGAAACTGATTGGTGAGTTCAGTTCCTGTGAGAAAGCGATTTCGAAGCATGGTGTTCACCAAGTATCGGTCTTCTCGTGCTGTGGTACACCTGGTTCTGCCCGTTCCTGGTCTGCGTAGGTTAGAACCAGTTTCTTCGTAACGTCGGAGAACTCTTTGTACTGTTGACAGCGACACACCGACAGTCCTGGCTGTATCGCGCTGACTCCGGCCGGTTTCCAGCATTGTAAGTATTCTGGTGCATTCTTCAGGCGTAAGCGACATAATTTCAGCTTGAATAATGAATATAGAGCACTATCAACATGGTTTATGTACCCACATAAATGACAGATTACAAACAAAAGCAAAACCAAATGCTGTAATTTCGTAGTTCCATCTTCGAAAGTGGCCCTTTTTCAAATTTGATTTTTTTATGATATAACTTTACAATAACTAAGAAGTTTTAATACCTTCATTTAAGGAGTATTACATTGTCTATTAAATACAATTTATTGCATTAACCTAGCATTTTTAGTTTCCGAGATTTTTAGGATTCTTTAAGTGACCCGGATTCATTGCTCTCAAGTGTATTTGGCCGCCTTAATGGATTTGAGGTGAATTGCTTCAGGCCAGCTACATGAAATATGATCTGTAGGGCGTACTTAAGTATGCCTGTTCCCACACCGCCAATAGTTATTTATATTAGATCCTGTATAAAAGAATTAAAACTATCTTATCTACTTTCGCCTACCTGTATTCATCAAAGAAATTATTTCTATTGACAAATCCAGCCCAAAACTCTTCGGTGGACGTCTTGTTGTTCGTGGCTGTATGATTTTGGTTTTGATTAGTAACTGTTTTGTTACTATCATCGTTAAGTAAACAGGGTGCGACGAAACTGAAACCGCTGAAAAAATAACATTAACGATTTATTTGCTGAGTGCGAAGGTTAAATGACGAATGGAGTTTATCTTATCATTAGACAATCCGATGGTATGATAAAGTTGGTTTAACTTATTATACAATTGCCTATCATAAACAGAACTGCAAACATTTCTTGCACTGTTTATTATTTGTTTTAGTATCGAAAAACGGAAACGGTTTATAGCCGCTCCTTAGATTCTATGTACATTTACTTATACCATTCAAAACTTCTGATATGTTAGGTATAAAAATATTGGTTCAAAGATGGTAAGCGCATATGGTATCTAGCTAATTCTTTCAAACTGAAATGATAAACTGATTAACTAAACTTCATAATTACTGATTTGGATAGCGTATTGATTTTATACAGTGGCCATGCTTTTTCATAAATTGAATTCATGTTGATGATAATCTTACCGGAATAATTCATGTGCATTCGCCGAAGCGGGTACACCCGGTGAATCTCGAGGCGTGCGACACGTAAACTCGGAATCAAAGTAGAACGCGTCATCGGCCCGAGAGACGGCCGGCCGGAATGGAGGCACCACCTGATGATAAACACTCAGTTTAATGTAGTAAACGTTGAAGAACCAAATTCATCTAAGGCACAATATTATAATTCAGACGGGGCATAGATAGAGGGCCAAACGTCTGCTGGGGTCGCAATACTGTCTAGGTACCTGTCACCCTGGGAATGTAAAGGGCTAAGGAACACCAGGCCTATGTTCAGCAGTGGACGTCTTCCGGCTGATGATGATGAAGGAACACCTTGGATTTTAGTCAGTAGGAGTCTGACAGTCCTTTCCGCTCATCTCAGGGCGAGAAAACTCATTTGATGATATGTATTACCTTACCACGTAAACAAGGCACAATTATAATGCGATCGCGTGTTTAGGCATCTTCTATTAACAGACGGTATACCTATATACTTTTGCCTCCTAACCTATTTTCTGTTGCACGGACGATTTTATATGGGGAACTTTTTGAGTGTGCACTGTATTTTTAATCTAAGTATCTGCGAGTTGAAAATGTTATAAATGGCATCCCTATCCGTTTAAATTATCCTGTTAAATTTTCAAGTGCTGCAACCTTTAAAAGCTTCTTGGCGGTAAAACAAAGTTGCGATGGAAATTCCCCTTTGCGATCTCGAGCGTTGAGATGAGCATGTGTGATGTGTCTAAAAATTATAATCAATTTGTCTTATCAAAACTGTGCATACACATTGAACAAATACACATTTTGAGAAAGGTCTAGTCTAGTCATAAATATGTTCTATATTTATAGTATGAGAGTAATGAGAGTCTCAAATCATAAAGGTCACACGGCACACCATCTGTAATACGCAGTTCGACTTATAATCGTTTCGCTGGTGTTATTAGATTCATTTAGACCATTAGGTGGCCATACCAATTGCGCTATCAGTGACCTTGGCGCCTCCCCGACTGACGTAAATAAACTTGCCAATTCTGAACAAGTATATAAGTAGGTTGCTACCTGGACATTCTTTATTCAAAATAGCCACAATGACATCGTTCCAAATCCTATCGACATCATTATAAAGCAAATTATCAAGCTAAA
Source organism: Agrotis clavis (assembly GCA_954870645.1). Lineage (NCBI taxonomy): Eukaryota > Metazoa > Arthropoda > Insecta > Lepidoptera > Noctuidae > Agrotis > Agrotis clavis. The sequence continues at coordinate 11,423,486 of OX940929.1, read as the reverse complement.
TAATTAGCTTTGTAATTGTGCTGAACTACACCACAAGACTAAATGTCCACAAAATAAAATTCTGCATAAATATATGGGAAAAAGTAGCCAAACATGCAACGTATTACCAAAGGAACTTTACTCTTACGTAATAAAATAATGTAGTTACAATCCGTAGTTGATTTATACGCAATAAAGCCTATAGAAGCAGGAAAATGTTTAAGTAGAACATTGAAGAACACTTCCATTGAAAGATAACCAAAACATGTAGGTAGTAGTCAGTGCTAAAAAAATTACAAGTTGCGGTAATAACAAGTATAATTTTAAATATAAAAATTATCAAAAAATTCGCTCCATCAGCTCTCACATAGAAAAGGTGCATCATGTTAAAATCTCCGAAATCTAACTACGATGCACCTTTTCTATGTGAGAGCTGATGGAGCGAATTTTTTGATAATTTTTATATTTAAAATTATACTTGTTATTGGCATGTCACTGGCCTGCAAATTGCAAAAAACGTAAAAAAAAATTGAATTTCGCGGGCTACATCGACGCAATCACCTTAAACATAATTATTATATGTAATTACACTTTAAACCAAAGTCATTACATGTTTAGCTTCAGGTTTGTGCCAAAGGTTGTGGCGGTGGCCGAATAATCGGCTTCGGCCAGAAATAAACATCTATTTCGACACTACATTCGGATTCAGGGATTGTGTAAATCAATTCAAAAAACATAATTATTATACTGTCATTATGGACTGCAAAATCTTAATTATATTAAAATTAATTGTGTATGTGCCATTAGGTAAGAAGTAAATACTTTTACATACATACCTCTTTTTTACAAAGCGCATCCCAGTCTATGTTTGCAAAAAACTCATGATTCTTGATATCTTCAATACCATTGGGTCCAGCTCCCAATCTGCAAAAATACCATTATTTTAATACCATACTAGCCAACAGGTATTATTGGAAAATTATTGAAAGCCGTTATAAATTGGTCATAATGTTGCTAGAATTGATTGTATAGGTTTTAGTTTATGCAACACACACAAAACAAATCTTATATATTTTCTCATTTAAATATTAGTTTACACTAGTAAGTACTAATGATAAGTATTTTTTTAAATTAACCTGTTTTGAGGGTTTCTTTTGAATAAAGCTCTCAATAGAGACTGTGCCTCTTCACTAAGATTAGATGGCATTCCGAGTTTAGCTTTTAATATCTGTGTCATTGTTTCATGTCGAGTTGAACCATGGAATGGCAGATTTCCTGTTAGCATTTCAAACTGAAATACAAAAAAAAAATATATTGACACAATTTAATGCAAAAAGAAGAATATCTTTTAATTTAAAATGAATGAGAGAATTTCCATACCATAAGTACACCAAAAGACCACCAGTCAGCAGCAAATGTATGTCCTCTCCTGTTAACCACTTCTGGTGCCATATATTCCACTGTTCCACAAAAGCTATAAGCTTTATCACTGGTTGGAGGGAGTTTTGACAAGCCAAAGTCAGTAAGTGCTATATGGCCATCAGCATCTAACAAAATGTTTTCCGGTTTGAGATCCCTGTATATTATTCCCAATTTGTGTACATGTTCTAATGCTAAAGCTAGTTCAGCTAGGTAAAATTTTACATCCTCCTCAGTAAACATTACCTAGAAATAATTAAAATGTATAGAGAACCAATTTAAAGCATACTTCAATTGTGTTACAATGTGCTACCTCATAGTTATTTATGATAATTATTACACATTCAAAAACATAAACAATAGACGTAGTAAAACTTACCTCTTTACTGAGTCGAGAAAACAAATCACCGCCACGTAGGAAGTCTAATATTAAATATAATTTACCAGCAGTTTGAAATGCATAATGTAATTTAACAATAAATGGATGGCCCATTTCAACTAGAATATTTCTCTCCATTTTTGTACGTTCTCTATCTCTTACTTTTAAAGTAGCCTTTTTAAGTACCTAAAAAATATTGGATGTTGTTACACATTGCTAATTAATAAACAGATATTATTCCATATTTTAAATAGAAAAAGAAACATAACTATTACCTTCATGGCATATAGTGTGCCCGCATCAGCACCAGTCACTTTCCGAACTAAAAATACTTTTCCAAAGGAACCTTCACCAAGAACTTTGAGCAATTCAAACTGTGATGGGTCTGCCTTATCATGTCCTTCTTTAACCACATCTTGTATTTCAACCTCCCTTTCCTCACTGATATCAACAGAAGTATCTACACTCTCAGTAGTAGATGCTTGACGAGACTCAGCTGAGTTTTCAACCACTATTGGAAGACTGTTGGCTGGTTGTGCAGATGTACCAAGCTAAAAATATATTTCAATGACTTAGAACTGTTCATTTGCGGATGCAGTGCAGATATATTTTGCAGAGTATGTAACATCAATGTCCAATAGAAACTTATTTGTACAATAATAATGTACAGGAGTTTATTGAAATAATTAAATCATTTTTCAATGCTTTATTCAATAAAACATCAACATCAACAACTGCAAGAAACACCTTGATAATGGAAAGTCATTGTTATTAGTAGAGAGAGCACAAAGGTTCCCCTCCTATCCCTCCCCTTGGCATTGAATAAATAAGGCATAATAAGCAAACAAATAAACCATAACTTATTGAAACAGTAAAAAGCATGTTTTCATTCTTCATTTGGAACAACAGGAATAATATAAATAGGTTGAACTGTTGAATGAATGTGCTACCTGTTTCATTTTTGAAACCAATTTCATTTTCATTATTTTCAACCAACAAAAATCTGCTTTTAATTTTAATTAATCATAATTTAGCAAGAAACAACTGCACTATTCACAGATTTTCAATAACAAAGCGTACACAACACATCTTCAGTCTTTGACTACTGGAAAACTATTAATACTTGTTAATGTATAAAAGTAAATGAATCATAAAACACAAGCAGTTTACATAGTATCATCTCACTTTTCCTTATAAGTTGGCACTGACATGATTTATGAATTTTGCTGAATTAATTGTAAAATTTGTATTTATAAAATTGGTACGCATAAGTCAGTGCAGAAAAAAGCAGTGAAAATTAATTTGAAGAAATTTTGTTCTGAATAGTTTCTATGTGGGCGTAAAAAATAGATTTTGAAATGAAAATTTGTGAGTTTATTTCAGTCCATGCATAGGCATAATATAGGTACGTATGGTGATTTCATTCTTACAAACATCAGAAAACATCAGGATATAACTCAAAACACAATTACAAAGTCAATAAATTCTAAATATACCGTGTTATCTCCAACATTCTGCATTCGCCAAGGATCGGACGATGAAGTGTTAGCCAAAGGCATGATTTATCGCTTTTGCGCTTGAACATTCACTGTAAAATACTTCAACAATTTATTAAAACCAATTAAAACATAACTACTCTAAATAAAATCCATTTCTCAATTTCTCATTCCTAAAACACGAACAACGTGAATACACACAATCATTGACAGCAGCAGACATGAGAAAATTAAATTACGACAAGACTGATTTGGGTGACACTAGCTGGGTTCCGTATTAGGTATTTTCTCTTCTCCTATCTTAGAGAAGACAAATTTAAATTTTTGTAGACCAAGACAAGATTAACTAACATTAGAAGCATTTGCTATTGAAAAACGAGCTATCAAAAACGAAGCCATGAAAAGCGAATGTCAACCATATTTGAAGCGCGAGCGTAGCGAGCGCGAAAATTTTTAGCTTTTTGGAATAGGACACGGCAATTCTTCATAGAAGAGCGAACGCAGTGAGCTCTAAAAGTTTAATGTTTCTGGACTTCAAGTTTTAATTTAAACGTGAGATCAAACATTTGAAATCTTTAGTAGGTACTTAAACCTAATCCTATTTAGTTTTGGATTATTTCATTTTTTTTCTGACGCTTTGGCGCCCCTAAAGGATGGCGCCCGTGTGCAATGCACACATTGCACATATGGTAGCGGGGGCCCTGCATACACTTATGAAATTTTGTACATTTGTTCAGACGCTGATATAGACTAAAATATCCGAAAACTGGGCAGTTCTGGAAATATTACATACATACGGGTCGAATTGATAACCACTTTTTTTTTTAAGTCGGTAAAAATGAAACGCCAGCAGAGGATGGAGGCCCCTGGAGAACAGGGGCCTTAAGCACGTGCTTGTAGTGCTTATACGTTAATCCGCCACTGCACATAATATTATATCACCACACCACACGATTTGGTTAATATTTGACGAAAATAGGTGACAAGGTATAATCAAGGTAGGTACCTACCTCTGATCTTTTTATTTATAAAACTTCTTTACAAAAAAAAACTCGGTGTGACTCGAAAATTATCTTACAATAATATACACAAGGTTGTATTGAATAAAAGAAATATGTATTAAAAACTACGGTCTATTAGGTATTCTATGCTACGGTTTCAAACTTACCTCATGGAACAGCGCCTAAAATTTTTAGTTTTAATACTATTTCAATTTTCTAAGGAACCCTAGAAAAATTAAAAAAAAAATGTACTGATTGCGTTCCAGATAAAAAATAACTACATCTTAGGCTTCTTTTTGGCGGATATTCTCGATGGTTTTATTAATAGTTTGTTTATGGTTTGATGATGGTTCGTTGGTTCGGTTCGTTTACAGGAAACTAATGTTATGGCTGCTACACACCTTACGATAAATCGTTACGATTAGTCGGTACAGATAAACTGCAACGATAAATCGACAAGTGTGTATGAGAAAAACCGTACAGTTTGTCCGATTTTATAAGACTGTACAGTTGAACGGAACAGTATGAAATTTTGGATAGATAAATCGGAATCGGATGAAACTGTATCGATAAATCGTAACGTGTGTGGCCACTTGTTCAGTTTTTGCCTTATAAACCAACAACTGCCAACGCATCGTCAGTCGAAGCCATGGCTCAACTAATGAATAATCGTACAGTTTTCTAGTACCTGTCTGAAGGTGTGTGGGCACTGCCGAAACTGTGCAGTTTTATCTGTACCAACTAATCGTAACGATTTATCGTAAGGTGTGTAGCAGCCATTACAGTTTTGAGATGGCAGAAACAGAAAGACGGCTCACCATCGGCGTCACGTCGCTCTTCAACGCCGAGCCGAGGTCCTTTAGTTAAATCTACACAGTCTCTCACAGAGCTGTTAGTTTTTATCTGTTAAAAGTGGAACTTTTTGAAGGTGCCGTGGCCGTCTATATCACAAATCTAGGTACACTCGTAATTCTATGAGCTTGATTACTAGAGACCGTTCAGGTATTACGCAAACACCATAGGGGGCCGGGGGTCTTGCTTTGCGGAACTTTGATGACATGATGGGGGTGGGTGTGAAGGTCTTTTTACTTTTTTTATTTTTTACATTGGCAACCCACACATTGTTTATGCTTGAAAATGAAACGCAGGCTCAGGGATTCCCGCAAATTGTTAAATTGACGATTATTATTGTGTGCGTTGTGCGTTGAAACCATCTACTTACCCTACCTGCTTACTTTTACGGACAAAGGGGGAGGGGGTACCTGAACATTGTAATAAATCTACTTACGTAATACTTAAACAGCCCTTAGCTAAAGCCATTTCAAAACCTTAAGGTGAATGCTCCAACCAGCCCGCGAAATTCAAATTTTCTTAGGTTTTTTGCAATTTGCAGGCCAGTGACATGTTGTAACTTTATTAAAATATGAATTGCGGTAATAACAAGACTAATTTTAAATATTAAAATGATCAAAACATTCGCTCCATCAGCTCTCACACAGAAAAGGTGCATATTGTTAAAATCTCCGAAATCTAACTATGATGCACCTTTTCTATGTGAGAGCTGATGGAGCGAATTTTTTGATAATTTTTATATTTAAAATTATACTTGTTATTACCGCAATTCATATTTTGATAAAGTTACAACATGTCACTGGCCTGCAAATTGAAAAAAACGTAAGAAAATTTGAATTTCGCGGGCTATATCGACGCAATCACCTTAAGACCACACTGATCTATAGTGATCATAACACAGCGATATGTTACGTTTTTAACAACAAACAACACCATCTGCAGCCCCAAATAAAAACATGAAAAAAAAAACTCTTCAGTGTAAGCACTTTGGCCCTTTGACCTTTTTATTGTTCATTTGTGTTGTTAGTACATTTGTGTTCAATAAGTTTGGCATAGGTACTATCAGGTACTATTGACAATGCATGTCATTTAAGGGTTGGAGGAGTTTCATTTCATTGCAATTTCTTATTTTAATTATTGTGTACAGATTTGGGTAGATATTTATAGGCAATCTTAACAAAATGTTAACGTACGGCACTGATGAGACTGATCAAAGGGACCATTCCATTTTGCAACAATTAAGTCAGTATAAAAACAGTAGATATTATCTGAGTTATTTATTTAGTTATTAATATGCATATAAAAGAAATTAAAGAACATGGGGTTGGGATTTCTATTAAAGTTGTAATTTATTTTAGAACCTCCGGACCCGAGAAATGAGGCGGTTTCCAAAAGCGAAGATGTAACCACAAAAATCATTGGTGACTTCGGAAGATGGCAACTAAAAATCAGTATATTCATGGCACTCTTGAAGTTACCCATCGCTTATTATCAATTAAATATTATATTTATGGCTCCACAACAGGATTTCTGGTGTACTAAACCGGAAACCTTTGCTAAATACAGTGTTGAAGAATGGAGAAAAATTTGTTCACCAGTAAGTTTGTAAGCGCACAGTACTTACGGGTGGCGAGTGGGCTTGCAGGCGGCGAGTAATAGCTGCTCGCTCCCCGGTCCATAACGGCCAGGGTCAAACGGCGCGTAGTATCGCGGGACTGTCTACTGGCTTGATCCCAGATCGGGATAAGCGATTTAATTTATTTTCCCATCAATAAATTAATTCACAGTAGCAAGTGATATCGGCTCCGACTTAGGTATGAGTTTTAGGTTCGAACCCAGCAAGAAGCATTACTTTGTGTAATTTATTTCATCGCTACCACATCGCTACTGCTCTCCAAATAGTGAAAGAAAACATCGTGAGTAAATCGGCATGTCCTAGAACCAAAAAATCAAAGACATGTGACATCTACCAACCCGCACTGGGCCCGTGGTGGAATGGCCCACTCCTTCTCGTTCTCACTGAGAGGAGGTTTGTGTCTCAGCAGTGGAAACATTTATAGGCAGATGATAATGAAGCCGAGTTTGAATTGTTGACCAGATTCTGGCGATAGGCTCACCCCATTACATAGGATTTACATGATGAGCTAACTCTTTAAAATAGAATATAGATAGATACAAGGTAGAAAAGTTAAAGTATCAGTAGGTACTTATGAAAATCTTTCTTGGCTTTCTAAGCGTCCACGAACGTCTCTCTTACAACTTTATACCAAATAGCTGACCCGTGTCCACTTCGTTGGGCAGTAAATATCTTTATAATTTATAGCCTATAGCACTCACGGATAATGTAGCTTCCTACCAGTGAAAGAATTTTTAAAATCGGTTCATTACTTCCGGCGATTACCCCTTACATACAAACTTACAAACAAATGTTACCTCTTTATAATATTAGTATAGATGTAGTAAGTACAGTGGCGGATTAAGGTATAAGCACTACAAGCACGTGCTTGGGGCCTCTGTTCTCCAGGGGCCTCCATCCTCTGCTGGCGTTTCATTTTTTACCTACATTTTATCGAGATTCATCTATATTTCCGAAATCACAAGGCGAAAGCGGTCCTGGAGTGACCCTTCATACACCCTCGCAGGGCCCTGCGGCTGCCCCCTGAGCGTTTGCTCTGAATAAGGCAAGGAAAAAAATGTTTTAAGTTTTAAATTATACCTACTACACTTTCTATTTTGATGAAACTTTCATTTTATACTTTCTGCCTTCCCAATTTAAGCAATAGAGGGCCTACACAGGCTCTGTGCTTAGGGCCTCAGAAACTCTTAATCCGCCACTGAGTAAGTAGGTCAAGCTACATTTATGTAAGCGGTAGGTACTTAAGTTACTAATAAAAGTTTTTTTTATGTTTTAGCATGTGGAAGAACATCCGTGTTTAATTTTTGATCCAGATTTACTTTCGATTGACCCAAGAATGGACAAGTGCCTGATTCCACTCGTACCATGTAAAAGTTTTGAGTATGACCTAAGTGTGTTTAAACGAACTATTACTTCTGATTGGAATTTGGTATGCTCAAGGCACTGGCTGGCTCATGTACGTAAACATTTAGGTACCTGCAACTTCTAAAATGTTTATTTCAGATGTCTACTTCTGACAAAGTCTGATGTCTGCTGTCAGCTTGGCAGTATTTGTTTGTTTGTTTTTTTTTATTATTATTAAATCTTGGGGTCAAGATTGAATAGGGTACTTCCAGACATACTACTTGCTTCACTGTCGCGCGGGTAAGCTATCTTTGTTTACCATCAGGCGAGATAGGTAGTGGTCAAACGCGAATTTATAGTTAAACTAGCTGACCTCCCAAACGTTGTTTTGGCATAATTATATTTTTTTTTTAAATAGATAGTAGCCGATTCTCAGACCTACTGAATATGCATACCAAATTTCATAAAAATAGGTCAAGCCGTTTCAGAGGAGTACGGTAACTAACATTGTGACACGGAAATTTTATATATAAGATAAATAAAAAAAATAACATCATGAAATAGATGATTATTTTTGTAATAGACCGGTACGGTTGGATTTTTAATGAATTAAAATCATTAAACAAAAATTGAACATTTATTACCTTCAATAGTCATTCAATAACTTTGTCGCATACAAGTGATACAAGTAAAGAAAGAAAGAAATTGCGTCAAATCCGGTAGTTTTGATTTTTGCAGACTCGTGTAACAAGTTGGCCCAATGAATAATCTTTAGTATATTTCATTGTTTTCAAAGTCAGTGAAATGTGGATGTATGTTTAAATTATAATCGTTAGGTACAGAGTACAGGTACCATAACGTAGTCCATAGATCTCCTGTATACCTTACCTGTCCTTTGTGTTTACCTCCTACTACATCTTTTACACCTCTGCCTACTCCTTCGGGTAAAACAGGTGTGATGTTATTATAACAAACGACTACATTGCATTTTGTATGCCGAACAAGATGGCGGGGTCTTTCAGACCCCGCCATCCTCTTCTAACCTAAATTGTCCGAATCGGGGTGCCAGCGAGTCCTCGCTTCGCTGGCTCATGGTACTCGTGCCTATTTACCTTATTATGATAACCACTTACATATTTACCTAATACATTTATTATTTTACATTTACACCGCAATTTATCCTTTCAGGTTTGCCAGTGCGTAATGATGTGGGGAATAGTAATAGGGGGTATGGTTTTCGGATCTTGGGCGGATAAACATGGTCGAAGAAAACCTCTTATAACTGCAATATTTATCGAGGGTGTCACAAGTATAGTGGCCAGCGTGATTCCGTGGTACTGGGTGTTTCTGGTCAATTGGTTCATTCTAGCTTTAGCGTCTGGTGGTGTTGGTATAATATCCTTCGTAATTTGTATGGAGGTAACTTTAACTCAAAGTTTTATATTTTCAGAAGCGACGCAATCGATTTATCTTTAAATTCATACTTACTTTGTTTTAAATTTTAGGTGGTAAGTGGCAAGTGGCGTACTTTAATTCCTGTGATTTATCAACTACCTTTTGGTCTAGGTAATGCAATAATGGCTGGATTAGCATATTGGCTCCGGGACTGGAGGAAGCTTGAGTTGGCTCTGGGAATTTTTTCTTCATCTTTCATCCTATATTGGTTTTGGGTGCTAGAATCTCCGAGATGGTTATTGGCAACGGGGCATACAGAAGAAGCTGTTGGTAGGTTATTATAGAGCCTATTTGTTTTGGCAATAATTAAACTGCACCTAATTTTAGCTACATTTTACCAAAGTTAATGGTTATATAGATTAATAATGATTGAAACTTGACTTATAGTCATGCGTGGGTAACATAATTGCGTAGTACTTACTAGCTAAATTAGGTCAGAGAGCAGTGCTGACGCAGTGATAACGAGCTCGGTTATTTTATTTCATCACCACTGCCTTCAAAGTACCTAGTGATGAAGAAAATCCAACAGAGTGCTATAATTAAAAAACATACATTATAGTACCAACTCGGAATGGGCCCGCGAGGTGGATTTAAGCCGAAAATAATTAAGGCGGGCTTACAGTAATTTTTATGATTTTCAAACGTCTGAAAGTCTCATTAACTATGATATTTTTAATAAATAAAAATTATAATATTAAAGTTGAACATATCCTCGAGTGAATGGTAAAGATAGAAACACGAATTGGAATAATTGGCTCGATAGAAAAAAATGTCAAACATGACACTAAATCACAATTTTTAAACGTCCACTGCTTAGAGATTTCACAATGAATTTATATGAAACTTATATAAATAAAAACAGCTCATTATTTAGAAGTGAATGGTAAAATCAGATTTTAAAATTTCGTTATAATTTTTCTCCAAGAAATAAAAAACCCAAAATATTGGCATTATTTCGCTCGCCGGGCGCCCCGCCAGTGCCCGCCGAGACGTGATGGAGGATTGACGTACGTCGTTGCTGCGCAAAAATTCCCCCCGCGGTTACGTATTAGCAGGCATAGAACTGAACTACTACATAGAAACAAAGTCACACACACAAGCGATTGCGTGTTAGTTGCGGGAATAGAATAAAATAGTCAAGTGATCTAATTTTGACACGATGTAAATTTTTTTTATGGACTACGTATTTTTTAGCTAAGATGCGAACTTGATGGAGTGACTTGAAGGTCTACATCGGTGGCTGTCACTGGAACTCGGCGACGGATCGAACTAGATGTACCGAGTTTGGGCTCGTTTTGTAAGTTATGATGAGATCTTACCACCGGACTTGATGGAGTGACCTGAAGGTCTACATCGGTGACTGCCACTGGAACTCGGCGACGGATCGAACTAGATGTGCCGAGTTTGGGCTCATTTTGTTAGTTATGATGAGATCTTACCTCCGGACTTGATGGAGTGACCTGAAGGTCTACATCGGTGGCTGTCACTGGAACTCGGCGACGGATCGAACTAGATGTGCCGAGTTTGGGCTCGTTTTGTTAGTTATGATGAGATCTTACCTCCGGACTTGATGGAGTGACCTGATGGTCTACATCGGTGACTGCCACTGGAACTCGGCGACGGATCGAACTAGATGTGCCGAGTTTGGGCTCGTTTTGTTAGTTATGATGAGATCTTACCTCCGGACTTGATGGAGTGACCTGATGGTCTACATCGGTGACTGCCACTGGAACTCGGCGACGGATCGAACTAGATGTGCCGAGTTTGGGCTCGTTTTGTTAGTTATGATGAGATCTTACCACCGGACTTGATGCAGTGACCTGAAGGTCTACATCGGTGACTGCCACTGGCACTCGGCAACGGATCGAACTAGATGTGCCGAGTTTCCGACTCCCCGATGTAAATCTTCAGGTCACTCCATCAAGTCCGGAGGTAAGATGTTATCATAACAAAACGAGCCCAAACTCGGCACATATTAAATATACTGCTGCCTAATAAAGTACATTGCATGCACTTTGTAAAATCAAAACTATCTCGAATATCATTTTACGAAAATCTAATCCGGACACACTCGAACGTAATTGACTAACTGCATTACGCTACGCTGTGGCATACACACACACGGTCCCTCCCGCCCGCACCGCTGTCGACTTGCCCCGCCCCTTTGCGGGGGCTGAGGTAGTGCGCTCATAGCTGCGGACTGTACTGGAACCTGGCCTTAAGCAAAGCTCTCCCCCTATTATTGAGAGTAGGCCAACGTCTCCGTATTAGAAACATTATAGGCTGATTATGTTTAATACGAAACTAAATGGCGTCTATTAAGTTAAATATCATCAGTCAGTGCCTCTAATTGCAGGAGTTTTAAAGGAAATCACAAGACAAAACCATAAGCATATGAGCACCAAACGCATTAGAGAATTGATAAATGAGCATAAACATGAAAAACAGCAGGAGCCAGAATTTATGGCTTTCTTGAAATCCAAAAATATGAGAAAGAAAACATTTTTGCTTTCATTGAATTGGTAAGTAGGTACAAAGGCGTTATTTACCAGTATGCTTAAGAAGAAAAATTCACTTGTACTTATGGTGAATTTTTCTCAACTGGGCGTTGCTGATGGCTAGCTATACCTATCCGAAATTAAGTTGATATCGAAAATTTCGAGACCGATTTTGACTAAAACTTAAACAGCATCATTATATTTTTGAAAAATCGAATTGGATAGTACGCTGATTTTGAAAAAAAAAACCACTGTTTATTAAACGATTCGATACTGTCGTTATAAAGGATCAAATTCTGGGAAGCAATGACGTACGGCATACTTAAGGAAATAAAATAGTTGATATTTTACATAATTATTCCTTTTTTTCTCGTTACCTACTTTAATTCAAAGAAGATACTGGTGACGTAACGGTTTGCTCGAACACGTTGCCTGGAAAAATAGTTTTCCTTAAGTTTGCCCCGTATATTATTACATGATTAATTCCCAGAAATTGATTCTAATTGGCGACACTATCGAATGGTGTAGTAACACAGGTGTGATTTTCCAAATTCAACGGGTTCGATTCCTGGCGAGGATTACTGATTTTTTAAAAATATAATGATTTCTTTTTATAAATTATATTTCACTTGCAGGTTTTGTACCGGATTGGCTTTTTATACATTTTCACAATACTTAGGTTCCATAGGTGGAAACATATTTGTTGCTGTATCATTAACAGGAATAATTTCATTATTTGGTGGGTTAACATGCATTTTTATTATAACAAGAGTCGGAAGAAAGACAACCGTCGCTATATACCAGATAGTAACAGCTGCTTGCTTCGTATTGATAATGATGACACCCAGGGGCATGTATGCAAACGACTTCCCCAGGCTATTGTTCGCTGGAATAGGCTTTGCAGGAATGGCGGTAAGTCAGCGATGTGCGAAATTGAATCGTAGAATGTATAGATTGAAAATTTTACCTTTGTATGCTGATATGAATGGATTACAATAATGCATAGCTAGCACTTTTTAATCTATTTGTATTCCCACCACACCCACTAAATCAACGACATGTTTCATTAAAATTAACAACCATCCCTATTTTTCCTTCTAATTTGTATGCAGAATAAATAGCCAATAACTGTCTCCAGGGTCCCATTTATCAATTTGCCAAAATTCATCAAAATCGGTCCAGTGATTTGGCGTGAAAACAATTAAAAACAAACTTGTATATCTTTCGTAGGATTGCCACTTTGAAGTTTTTTATCCTTTCAGGGCACGATACCAGCATTATATTTATTTTCGGGAGAATTATATCCGACATTAGGAAGAAACGTCGGTGTCAGCGGGGTGACGACTTTCGCTCGTATTGCGTCCATGGTTGCTCCGGCCGTCGTTAGTTTAGACAGCCTTCTTGTGGAACTTCCAATAATCATATTGGCGATCATTTCTATCGCACAAATATTTATGATATTGCCTTTACCTGAAACGAAAGATTCCCCATTGCCAGAAACTATAGAGGAAGCTGAAAAAATTTGATGACTTATGCTAGAGTCAAGAACATCTAATTCATCAGTGGTCACAACACTGATAACTTTGTAATTTATTAAAGGGATTCAGTCTGTGATTTTTACAGAGCAAGTAAGTACATAACTACTCATAATTTCTGAAATATGATAAGTACTGCATGGGTTTTATGTATCAGAAAGTTATGAGTTGGAAGTGATTGTAGTGAGGTAAAAAAAAAATTCGATGATACTACCTAATGATATTTATTGTTTAATAAAAAGACATTGTGTAAAAATAAAATGAAATAAACCTTTTTACATATAAAGCTTACTTATTATGTAGTTGTAGGTATCCTTTGAAATAAATGCTTTTGTGTTAAATTGATAGAATAATATTAGATCAAATCACTGGTAAGACTTGAAATATTGTATTTAAAGTTACTTTTTGACTTACATATTAGGGCTGTGCGCCTGTGCAAATTGGCTTTAAGGAAGCATAAAGATAGAGAAGTAGAAAAATAAAAAGAATGGACTAGAATATACTACAAAATGCAATTCACAACTACACAGAAGTATATTTTTACTTGTACTGTTAAAAATGTATGGACATTAAAAAATTGTACATTCTTAATAATATACCTTAAAAATACTATTCCTGTTTTACATTAACTTGGTTCCTTATATTTTCAATTCTGTGTAACAATGTTGGATGTGAGTGGTACCAAGATGAATATAATTTATCATAAATTGGATAATCCAAATTGTCCTTTCCTAGCTTAATTAGAGCAGACCTCAACTCATTAGGATAATTGAGAGAAACAGCAAAATTGTCTGCTTCAAATTCAAACTTTCTAGAGAGAGCTGTGGCAAAGAAAGATAAAACTGAATTGTATGGTGCAAGGATCATTTGTAAAACCACAATAAGGCCGATAATTATTGGTTCTTGGCCTGCAGGGAAGCCAAGTGATGTATACAACATGGAATATTTGAACAGCAGTCCAAATGCACTAAACAACAAAAGTAAGTTCACTTCAGTCAGGGCAATTGATTTGTAAATATGACTGCAGCTCCAGTGTCCAAGCTCATGAGCTAAAACCCCCAATATTTCACTATCTGAACAACCAACTGTAACCTTCTTTTCCTCGTCAAATTTCTCTAATAATGTATCAAATAAAACTATCCTCTTCGCACCAAACAAGCCACTGAAGTATGCATTACTATGTGCTGACCTTTTAGATCCTTCAACAATGTATACTTGTGATAAAGGGAAGTTAAGCCTTAAAGCTAGATTTTCAATTCCTTTCCTTAGAGAGCCATCAGGTAGTGGTACAAACTTATCAAATAGTGGAGCAATCACTGAAGGATAAATTGTCAATAATAACACTGTTGCCACCGTGGTGAACAGCCACAGCCACACAACAAACATGTTTCCTCCAAGCATTATTATAAATATAGCTATGGATATAATGGGAAGTGTGATAACAAGGCTAAGCAGTAATGATTTTAATTGATCCTTTATAAAAAAGCCTGCAGTTTGCTTATTGAATCCATGTTTTTGTTCTAATACAAATGTTCCATAAATAGTTAATGGCATATTGATGACAAAGTTAAACAATGTTACAAAAGTCATGAATACACAGCTGATTAAAATTTCTCTCTCAGGAGCAATATTTAAGCTTGCTGCAATATTTTCTGACTTATGCCATGCAACATAAATCCACCGGTTATATAAAATTACAGAAGTAAGTGCTATGCTGTAAAATTCTTTCACTATCTTGAACTGTGATTTGTCTATACCATAGAGCCGAGCTTTTTTGAAAGATTCTGCATTTAACATTTCCTTCAGATCATTAGGTATGGTATTGTTAGTCTTGTATATCTTCAACTGAAACAAAAAAGAAACAGGATTAATCAAGTTGTAAATGGACTTATTTATTGATATTAGCAAGTAGATTGCCACTTGATTACGTTGTACATACGGGTATGTGTATAAGCTTGCTTGTCTGGCTTGCTTATAACATGGTGATTTAGAGGAAGGTTTAGTCAATACATCCACCAAAATAGAATGCTAAAATTAATTCAAAACGATCACAATAATGTGTCAAGAATAATCTATTGATAAACCAATGAGAAAGTAATGAATACATGCAAAACAGCTCAAGTTATCAAGACATAATTACCTGCCGCAAAGACAGATATAACTCCCACAGATATTCTGCCCATGAAAATAGTAAAATCAAAAACACAATACAATCTTCGTCAAACTTCATTTTGGTTCTGTTCTGATGGATACAAAATCCTAAAGAATATTACAAATTAGTGAATAAAAATAATCTTTTAGAATCTTTGTCAGCCGGACAATTTGACAGTTTAACGCCGCGTTTGACACCAGTGTTGCCAACTGCTATTGTAAGAAATGCGCTAAACAAAACCTAAAATGCACTAGATTTGTGCTAATTTTGATAAAAGGGCACCAAAAAAATAAAATCAATTAAAATATTTAAAAAAATCCGTTTGTATTGAGAATATTGTGATTTTTCTGCATGTTTCTTCGAGTTCAAATGTCGTTTAATATCATTCAGCCTGGCACTCATTTCTACCTTACAATATGCACACAGCTTTCGTCGTGGCCCCACTGACTGGCCGTAACCAAAGCTTAAATTCAGGATCACTTTCCCTCTCCTTGCGATAGTTTTGTTGATAGTTCTTTTTAGAAAATGGCATCTCCATGTTGTATATAAAAAGTTATTGTTTATTTTACACAGACAATGAACGGACTCTTTTATTACTCAAAGACTGGTGTTTGCTAATGAATAAGACAAATAAAGAATAAAAGATCAGCACAATCAACAGCTATACGACCATGGAGATACAGATTTTCATGCTGAAATTTAACTGTGTTTCAGAACGCGCCATTGATTGGTTTTGTTTTTACGAAATTGCGTGATAAATTGCAGACTTTTAAAAATGCACTGGTTAAGGCACTAGGCACTGTTGTGGAATTTTGAGCGCTAAAACATCAAGAAATGCACTAGATCTAGTGCCGAAAGCACTAAGTTGGCAACATTGTTTGACACAGTTGACACTGTGATTTTGCACAGATAATAAATTTCTATCTCCATGGAAGATCCATTGCGTTTGGAGCCAGGAGGTTTAAATCCTTGGTGTTTGAGTCATGGAGGTTTGAGTTCAGTAAAACTTTTTAATACTGCGACCATGATTGCGAGAAATAAAGGCAATATGAAATTACCATCTATGAACTTTATTATAATAAAACTGCTGAAAAATCACGTCACATCATACTGAGGTACGTACAAGATATTTCAATTATGTTTCCGACAACCCGCTGATAAATCTTGCCTTCAGTCCCCAACCCCTTAAACATTACCAGCTTCGATTTATATAAAAGGGCAACAGGGGGAAGAAAAAATGTATTATCGCTTCAAACATCGCTTGCTTCATACAAATCAGGGACAAATAGAGTTTACGATGATTATGTATTCAAGAATTTATAAGATTTTATCAATTTACACCATCCAAGTATTATTCGTAGTCATATTAAAATGTGCTGCTGAGGAACCTTGTGAAACGATTCCATCTGAAATACACATAACTAAAGGTATGTTTTAATGTTTTAATCAACTTGCCATTAATTTTTTAAATGGTCCCCTGAGAATACACAGAAACTAAAGAAAGTGAAAACAAAAGTAGTCATGTAGCTACCGTTTTACCATATTACGGAGGCACCGAGTAAGAGGATTGTTAGAAAATCTAATCCACAATTTTAATTTACGAAGGGACCTGTAATAAAACTAAAAATAAAACTTTACTTGGTCAGAAAACTGCAATTTTTCAAGCTCGCTTTGCTCGAGCTATAATGAGCCCTACATTTATACGAAGTTTTTCTCAGTTTTCTTACATTGGAGTCAAAATAGTAACTATCTTGAAAGAATAAAAGTGGGGTCAGTATTTCACTAATTTTACAAAAATTATTAGTTTTACCCTTTCTTCAGGGCGTGATGGGCCCGATCAGCACAAACTTACTTATACTACTGGGACGCCGCCGCGCCGTTCGGCACTAGCTATAATACGTTTTTACTTCATCTAGACTCCCTGTGATGTTGTCAGACGCCAGCACATCAACCTACCCTACTGCTCTAAAAGATTTTGTACTTTATCACAAGATCAGAAGATTCGTGTTCGATTGCGAGTTTTTTAAGTTTGGGAAAGGTTGCTGGTGTCACTATTAGCCTATTAATCAAGTTATTGTGCAAAAATCCGATGGAGGTACTTAGATTGACTTTAAAATAATTGTTTCATCTTGAACATTACAGAGGAATACGACGATATGGGTAGATTAGTAAGATCGTGCAGCGGTGAAGTTAGCGTGAACAAATGCGAAGGGATGTGCAGTAGTCAAGTGCGGCCATCAATTTCTGCTCCAACGGGTTTTTCAAAGGTATGAAGGTGTTTTTCGACAGCTCTGTGCATCATGTAGGTAGAGTCTACGCCCCGGCTGGTGTTTTGTGGAAATTAATTTGATGGAATGCCATATTATAGAAACTAGCGCCGCGTCAAAAGGACTTGAGTCGCGGCGCGGTCATATGTAAAAGAATGTATGTATGTGCACATTTGAAAAAAATCTTTTTTTTTTTCTCAAAATGAACGGTAATAGCAAAGAGAAATAATTGTTTTTAGTAAATTTTTATGTCTTTTATGTAAAATTTACCAATGTTTGCAGGACTGCTTCTGCTGCCGAGAAAATTTCTTGCGTGAACGCTTGGTTACCCTGACTCATTGCTATAATCCTGATGGTGTTAGGCTCGAAGATGAAGATAGTGCCATAATGGAAGTGCGCCTGCGTGAGCCTGATGATTGCAAATGCTACAAGTGCGGAGACTACAGTCGTTAATGTTTTATTATCTAAAAACCAATACTACTTGGCGTATCCTGTGTAAATATGAAAACGATGAAGAGCACTGATTTGAAAATTGATTAAATATTAAGGCATTAGGTTTATAATAGATGATACAAATGGTCAAGGGTTTTTGTATAAAATATAATTAAGATTTTAGTTTAAGTCATCGGTGCCTGCGTATTTTGTGATAAAATACTTCCTTATTTTATTCTCCTAACTTAGCATAATGTTGTGTGACACAATGCCAAAAGAATAAAAAGATAATGAAGTTATTCCTGAATTTTATTTACTGTATTTACATATTATTTACTCCAACTAAAGCGCCTCGTCCACGATAGATTAAAATAACGTAGAGCGACTCTCATAGGGCAATCTACGACGTGTACACATTAGCGAGACTACCCTAGCTAGAGTATCACTACAGTCTACGTAGACACGCTCGGCTACTCTCGGAAGGCGTCGTGGACGCAGGTGCGAGACCGAGACAAGCGATATGAATAGAGAGCTCTCAAATTGTCTACCCGCCTTAATCAGTCTAGCTAGGGCTTGAGTAGCAAAACACGTATTTTGTTTTATTTAATGTAGAATTCTGCATTGCTTTATTACCTTGATGAAGGTCGAAACATGTTTGGTCAAAAGAAGAAACCATTAAAATGATACAAATGTATGAAGGCTTTCCAGAATTATGGAATAAGTATATCTCATAATCATTGAGAAACCATTGTTTAACCCAGCAGCTTCTTTTAACATTTTGCTTTTTTTTCTTTTCCAATAACAAAGAAACCACGATCGCAGCATAAGCGTGACCGCGACATGTTTTCAACTGAGAGAGCTTATGATTGAGAGTGTATAACGTGACCGAATATATCTAGTCTACGAGTAGTGTAGTGTACGCAGGCCAAAATCTGTCTATGATAGAGCTTCCCTACGATAGAGCAAAAAATGCAATAGGGTGCTCTAATGATCTCTACGTGTACGCAGAAATGAGAGTATAGATTAGATTAGTCTCCAAGCTGTCTAGCTCTATTCTCTCTCCGTGGACGAGGCGCTTAACACCCTATCACCCTCTACTGCCACATTATGAAAAATTCACCTTATTATAAACGTAAATAATTTCTTTACGATTTATCGAAATAAATTGACGATTGATCCAAATAGGCATACATTTATCATTATGTTTTCTTGAAATATTTTTCTCCTGAAGAGTACCAATTAAGTACATATTTTCATGGAATGATCTGTTACAGAGTAGAGATTGTAAACAGCGGGCCCGACGATTCTTACCGGGCCCGTTCACCGGACCCGGAATGCATGCAAAAATTATTTGCTTATAGAAATATTAGTAGGTACTCATTGAATTTAAAACTTTTTCAAAAAAAAATGTAACCGACTTCAAAACAACCACAAAAAAAGTTCTTTAATTTATCCTTTTTCGTTTCACTATTCAACCCGAATTATTGTCAAATACATAATTTTCTTACATGTGCACTAAAATTTTATAATCCGTAGCACCGGTAATAACAACGCCCATGTACCTATGTATGTACACAATGAGCTAAAAACTTTTTTAAAAAAAGGGAACCGACCAAACCAAACACAAAAAAAACTGTAAAATAACTTTTCTTTCGGAAGTCGGTGGCTTTGTTTTTTATTTCATTTACTATGGCCACCGACTTCCGAAAGAAAAGTTATTTTACAGTTTTTTGTTTGGTTTTGAAGTCGGTTCCCTTTTTTTAAAAAAGTTTTTTATTTTTCCCTTTTTAGTTCAGATATTTAACAAAAATCTTCATAAATAATCGGCGTCTTTGAAAATCTACAATCCTAGTAAGCAATAAAAACGGATCTATGCGGGCAACTTCACGGGATATCTATTAGTGTTATATATTAAAACCTTCTCCAGAATGTAATGAACACTTTCCTGAAAACTGCATCAAAATCGGTTCCGTCAAACGCGAGATAATTGCGGACAAACATGCAATCGTCCCTGAAAATCTACGATCCAAGTAAGCAAAACGGATCCACGCGGGCAACGTCACGGGATATCTATTAGTGTTATATACTAAAACCTTCTCCAGAATGTAGAGAACACTTTCCTGAAAACTGCATCAAAATCCGTTCAGCCAAACGCGAGATAATCGCGGACAAACATACATACATACATACATACATACATGCATACATACATACATACATACAGGTCGAACTGAGAACCTACTTTTTTTTTGAAGTCGGTTAAAAAATAAAAACTACTGCACCAAACTAAATGAAAATTTTATGGGACCAAATGGCAGATATTCGTTACTGGCAGCTTTACGGAAAGTGGCAAACTGTATTCCAAACAAAGTGCGCACTCTGATTTACAACTCATTAGTCAAATCGCACTTAGAATATTTAATTGAAATATGGGGATCCGCAGCAATTACAAACTTAAATTCACTTCAAAGAGTTCAAAAACAAAATAATTAAAATTCTATTTCATTATCCTTATCTTACTTCAACAAAGACCTTATACGAAAAAACTCAACTATTAAATATAAAACAGCTATATATTTACTACACCTGCATTCTTATTAAAAACATAACCACTAACTCAATACAAACTAACATACAAATAAAGAAAAAAAAGGGAACCGACTTCAAAACCAAACACAAAAAAACGATAAAATAACTTTTCTTTCGGAAGTCGGTGGCTTTATTTATTTTTTTATTTCATTGAGATATGGCCACCGACTTCCGAAAGAAAAGTTATTTTATCGTTTTTTTGTGTTTGGTTTTGAAGTCGGTTCCCTTTTTTTTAAAATGTTTTTTATTTTTCCCTTTTTAGTTGCGATATTCAACAAAAATCTTCATAAAATCGGCTTCTTTGAAAATCTACAATCCTATTAAGCAACAAAAACGGATCTATGCGAGCAACTTCACGAGATATCCATTATTGTTATATACTCAAACCTTCCCCAGAATGTAACAAACACTTTTCTGAAAACTGCATCAAAATCGGTTCAGCCAAACGCGAGATAATCGCGGACAAACATGCAATCGTCCCTGAAAATCTACGATCCAAGTAAGCAAAACGGATCCACGCGGGCAACGTCACGGGATATCTATTAGTGTTATATACTAAAACCTTCTCCAGAATGTAACAAACTCTTTCCTTAAAACTGCATCAAAATCGGTTCAGCCAAACGCGAGATAATCGCGGACAAAAATGCAATCGTCCCTGAAAATCTACGATCCAAGTAAGCAAAACGGAACCACGCGGGCAACGTCACGGGATATCTATTAGTGTTATATATTAAAACCTTCTCCAGAATGTAACAAACACTAACCTGAAAACTGCATCAAAATCGGTTCAGCTAAACGCGAGATAATCGCGGACAAACATGCAAATGTCCCTGAAAATCTACGATTCAAGTAAGCAAAACGGATCCACGCGGGCAACGTCACGGGATATCTATTAGTGTTATATACTAAAACCTTCTCCAGAATGTAGAGAACACTTTCCTGAAAACTGCATCAAAATCCGTTCAGCCAAACGCGAGATAATCGCGGACAAACATACATACATACATACATACATACATACATACATACAGGTCGAACTGAGAACCTACTTTTTTTTTTGAAGTCGGTTAAAAAAAACAATGTCATATAACCTGAGAAATAGACATAAAAAAAACTTTTTAAAAAAAAGGAAACCGACTTCAAAACCAAACACAAAAAAAACGATAAAGTAACTTTTCTTTCGGAAGTCGGTGGCTTTGCTTTTTTTTTTATTTCATTGAGTTATGGCCACCGACTTCCGAAAGAAAAGTTATTTTATCGTTTTTTTGTGTTTGGTTTTGAAGTCGGTTTCCTTTTTTTTAAAAAGTTTTTTATTTTTCCCTTTTTAGTTGCGATATTCAACAAAAATCTTCATAAAATCGGCTTCTTTGAAAATCTACAATCCTATTAAGCAACAAAAACGGATCTATGCGAGCAACTTCACGAGATATCCATTATTGTTATATACTCAAACCTTCCCCAGAATGTAACAAACACTTTTCTGAAAACTGCATCAAAATCGGTTCAGCCAAACGCGAGATAATCGCGGACAAACATGCAATCGTCCCTGAAAATCTACGATCCAAGTAAGCAAAACGGAATCCACGCGGGCAACGTCACGGGATATCCATTAGTGTTATATACTAAAACCTTCTCCAGAATGTAACAAACACTTTCCTGAAAACTGCATCAAAATCGGTTCAGCCAAACGCGAGATAATCGCGGACAAAAATGCAATCGTCCCTGAAAATCTACGATCCAAGTAAGCAAAACGGATCCACGCGGGCAACGTCACGGGATATCTATTAGTGTTATATAATAAAACCTTCTCCAGAATGTAACAAACACTTTCCTGAAAACTGCATCAAAATCGGTTCAGCGTAACGCGAGATAATCGCGGACAAACATGCAATCGTCCCTGAAAATCTACGATCCAAGTAAGCAAAACGGATCCACGCGGGCAACGTCACGGGATATCTATTAGTGTTATATACTAAAACCTTCTCCAGAATGTAGAGAACACTTTCCTGAAAACTGCATCAAAATCCGTTCAGCCAAACGCGAGATAATCGCGGACAAACATACATACATACATACATACATACATACATACATACATACATACAGGTCGAACTGAGAACCTACTTTTTTTTTTGAAGTCGGTTAAAAACACACTTGAAGTTATCAGCGCGCGCACTAATTACGGTAGAAAGACCATATTGTTTGAAGGAGCAAAGCTGTTCAATGAATTACCGGACGATATTAAAGAATGCGATAACATAAATGCATTTAAGAATAAGCTTAAAAAACATGTTTCTTGTAACTTCTAACACTCTGGAGGAAATTGTCCTGTATTTTCATACATAATACTCTGTATCTCATTATAAGTGGACTGTAAGTTCTTATGAGAATAAAATTTCTTTAAACCGAGATATACTGTATCGAACAAAAAAAAAAAAAACATCGTAATCGGGCCAGAAACCTCGGAGTAATCGGTGTAGACAAAGATGAAAACTTTTAAGGTTGTTGTTGATTTTTCAAAAAGTGCTACTGCTAGTCCGATTTCGATAAAACGTACCTACCCTATCCAACAAAAAAATAATCTTTCAAATCGGTTGTTAAACGACGGAGTTATGCCCGAACAAACATAAAAAAATACAAACATCCGAATTGAGAACCTCCTCCTTTTGGAAGTCGGTTAAAAAATATAATGGCTCCGGTAACCTCCCTTTTTAACCGACTTCAAAAAAAAAAGTAGGTTCTCAGTTCGACCTGTATGTATGTATGTATGTATGTATGTATGTATGTTTGTCCGCGATTATCTCGCGTTTGGCAGAACGGATTTTGATGCAGTTTTCAGGAAAGTGTTCATTACATTCTGGAGAAGGTTTTAGTATATAACATTAATAGATATCCCGTGACGTTGCCCGCGTGGATCCGTTTCCCTTACTTGGATCGTAGATTTTCAGGGACGATTGCATGTTTGTCCGCGATTATCTCGCGTTTGGCTGAACGGATTTTGATGCAGTTTTCAGGAAAGTGTTTGTTACATTCTGGGGAAGGTTTTAGTATATAACAATAATGGATACCTTGTGAAGTTGCTTACATATATCCGTTTTGCTCAATAGGATTGTAGATTTTCAAAGACGGCGATTTTATGAAGATTTTTGTTGATTATCTCAACTAAAAAGTGTAAAATAAAAAACTTTTTTTAAAAATAGGGAACCGTCTTCAAAACCAAACACAAAAAAACTATAAAATAACTTTTTATTCGGAAGTCGGTGGCCATAATGTCAATGAAATAAAAAAAAAACAAAGCCACCGACTTCCGAATAAAAAGTTATTTTATAGTTTTTTTGTGTTTGGTTTTTATTATGTAGTTTAAACATAAGTATACTGAACTTTTTTGCGTTTTACACTTTGTACAATAGGTGAATAACACAAAACAGACGCACAAGATGCTTAAAAAAAATCGCTGGGAATTTCTTCTGGTCTTACACCTTATGCATTTTCCACCAGTAGGTTATTTAATTAGGTGAAGCACAGAAAGATAACAGTTTTGTATAAAAGTAGATGTATTCCCCACGGGAATGTGGTTTTCCCCTCGATCCTTCCTCGTTTTTTTTTGTGGTATTGCTCTTGAATCTAGTCCCTGGCCAACGGTGACTGAGACAAAGCGTATGATGGAGCGAGCTTACTCAGAAGAAGCCTGTTCACTCTAACTTAGAAGAGATTCGGGTCGTATGCTTTCGGGAACACTGACGCGCGAAGTGAGTTCCACTCCTTTGCTGTGCGCATTATGGCGGAAGATTTATAGCGCTTAGTACGAATTGGTAGAATGGCAAATAAAAAGTCCGATGGTGGAAGGGAGCCGATAGGATGAGTTCGTTGAGATTTTGCGCACTCTCTCCGAAGCAAAGTCTATTTAGAAGGCCAACAAGCAGGCAACCTTGCGGCGATGATTCAAACTGTGATGTTTGGTATCCACCAGTTTTACGTCGCCAATAAGTAAGCCGGAAACACATTATTAACACCCGACGCCACCCGATGAAATGTGATGTGTGTTATGTTGAGTCAAATCAAATGTATTGTTTTCTATGACCAGAATCACACTATGAACACCCGACGCGACGACATACGCTCACACGCCACCCGATCCAGACGTGTCAGGTCGGTGTGTTGCCGATGGTGATGGTGATGGTAATATATATTTGTGGCGTCGCATGTTGGTTAATGTGCACGGTGTACATCGGGTGTCGACACGTTGCGTCGCGTGGCGTGATAAATAATGTGTTTCCGGCTGTATTTTTTAGCTCTGCGTTCCAGTGAGTCAAATGTAATGTAGCAAGTTAGTACCTATTTTGCTGGGCCATCTCATGGGTGGCTGCAATACTCCATGCAGGATTGGACTTGCGCTTTGTGTAGAGTCAAAAGTGGTATTCAACACAAAACAAATTTTTCAATTCGAATCTAGGAGTTCCTGA
The DNA here is from genome assembly GCA_954870645.1 of Agrotis clavis. NCBI lineage: Eukaryota > Metazoa > Arthropoda > Insecta > Lepidoptera > Noctuidae > Agrotis > Agrotis clavis. The sequence continues at coordinate 11,397,989 of OX940929.1, read as the reverse complement.
GATTAGTGCGTTAAAACAAATAAACTCTTCAGTTTTGTAATATTAGTAAGTATCGATATAAAAATAAAATGTTTACCTGTAAATAGCCTATTCTATGTTAAATATTGTGATTAATATTTTTTGTGGAACCGCTTATGGACATTTTATTTGTGTTGGTTGTTTTATAAGTGGCCTTGTCTGTTATGTAGGATTATAGGAGATAAATTAATTAAATATGTTTGACAGCTAAAAATAATATATCTATCATTGCTACTTAGTTTTAAAATGTGATACCTACCTACATAAAGCCTTTAAAAATGAATAAATAATTGACACATAATTTTACATCCTCTAAACACCAACATAGATGTATTCAATTTAATTTAGACTAATATCATAAAGCTTAAGAGTTTGATGGTTTGAATGCACTAATCATGGAAACTACTGCCAGTTCGAATTCAAAAAAAACTTTTCTTTTCATTTTGTTGGATAGCCCATTTCACGTGGAGGGCTACAGGCTATATTATTATACCATCGCACTACGATCAAAAGGAGTTGAGCAGTGGAGTTACACCCGCGGGAAACAGCTAGTATATAGGTAATCCATAACCAGTGGAAAATGAAAACGCTGCCTGTGACTGACTGCCTGCCTACGTTATCTACTTTTTTTTTTTTTTTTTTAGCCTGGTAAAATCATCAAATGAGTCCTCCAACCCGTGTGGTCCTCTGCGGCCGGACCACAGTTTAGTACTCAGATGCTATAGTTCGAAATAAAAGCTACCTAAATTCTACTTTCATCGGAATATAAATATATTTTCAGTACCTCAATAGATATCTTTTTATTTAACAATTTATGTGGTCCGGCCGCCAAGCAGTGCTCTCTGGCCGCGCCACCTCAAATTCAATAGAGTATAATGAACTATTAATAAATCAATATCCCTAAAAAAAGCTACCTAAAGAGTACCTTGCATACGACAAATATGGTCCAATAAATCCCTTTAGATAAGAAGTTATTGGTCGTATTAGGGTGTGGTCCGGCTGGGAGGTATACTCTGCAGCAAGTCAATTTTGCAAAATTTAATATTAACTATCCGTAAATCAATTGATATAATGGTACCTTTTCTCTACTCTTCGGTGATACTTTTTTCTTTCAAGAAACTATGCATTTTGATTAATTAATCTTTAAAGTATGTGGCGCGGCTAGGGAGGATTACTTTCAGCAAATATAACGAAATATGCTTTATTTCTTTATGCCAACGATAACAGCATAATAAGTACTTTATAAAAAGACCTGGACTTTATCTTTAAACAACCTTTTCAAAAAGTGCATTTTTTTTATTTTGGAAAAAGAAATGCACTTTTTGGTTTTTCTTTACCTACCTATCTACCCAAGAATAGAGAGCTAATTTTACGAAGTAAATGATAATTTTGGTTTAAAATAAACAATAAGTGCGAATAACAATAAAAAATGGTTAAAACAATAGGTTTTATAAATTGCAGAACTTTTTTTTTATCGTTGTGTAATCATCTAATGAGTCCTCCCACCCAGGGCAGGGCGGGAGGGACTGTCAGACTCGTACTAAAATCCACGGTGTCTTTCAATAGCCCTTTGCGTTCCGGGGTGACGGTAATTCGTGAGTCCCGCGACCCCGGCAGGCTTGGCCCTCTAAAGGGGGGCTTCGTCATTATGCTTAAACTCTTTGAGGCGCGCGTGGAACAGAACACGCCTTCGACCGGTCCGATGGTCCATGGTCGGACAGCCGGAGATCGTCTGGCGAAAAAACTAAATAAGTAACCTATCCACCCACAAGTGTCCAACAGACACAGTAACATTTTGTATGACTCTAGTTATAAAATAGATTGTTTATTTACTTATACCTTTATCACATAGTATCGGGTAACAAATTTTGTTGCAATCATTGTCTTTGTACTTGCATTTTGTTTGTATCGGTGCTTAGAAACGTTTATTATAATAAAGCAGTTGTTCACTCATACGTTCTAAAGAAATGGCTAAAAATCAAACACCACAGATTAGATTACATAATCTCATATGCACCAAAAATATTTAAAAAAACAAAAAACCCGACTGCGTATAAAAACTAAAAAGAAAGAAACAAGCCCAGTTAAGTAGTTTAGAATTCACTCATTCACACTCACAGTCGGGGCCCATTCAAATTATACCAATCAAATCTTCCCAAGGGGCCCCGACTGTGAGTGTGAATGAGTGAATTCTAAACTACTGAGCTTGTTTCTTTCTTTTTAGTTTTTATATGCAGTCGGGTTTTTTTTTAATATTTATTTTATTTTACTATTTTTAGTTTTTGTTAGTATTTATTAGTCCAAATTAAATTGAAACATAAGTTATATATATTTTGGTAAACCATTTTTAAAATCCTTTAATTTGATACTCCACTTGATAGAACGTGAGAGATTTAAAAAAAAATATTTTTAGTTCGGAAGCCTTTGCCCGCGAGTTCGACTCGCACTTGGCCAGTTTTATGTACCCAGTGACACTCTCACGTTTAAGACGAATCTAACGACACCTCTCAAGTTAAAATCCATCAAGCCGTTTAGGCTGCAGAGTAACACAAAGAAATATACATACATACATACCCTCGAAAAACGTAACCCTCCTGGCGCAGTCGGGTAAAAAAGGACCATGTTGTTATTATTTTTGTTAACGATGCATTATGGCAAAGAAATAGATGCAAGCGATGAGCTATACGAACATAATCATCATACATAATGCTTCAATTGCTGGGGCACAGCTGCTTCCTCTCTATGAAAGGTGCTGTAATCCACCATGTGGGCTCCATGCAGATTGGTATATGTACAGATATCTTAAGTATATGTCACATGTCTTCGAATTTTTGGTTTTAGGATATGTCGGTCTCCTCACGATGTTTTCCTTCACCGTTTTGAGAGTAGTGGTGATGAAATAAATTACACAAAGTAATGCGCCTGGCGGGGCTCGAACCCACGACCTACAACTCGTAAGTCGGGACCGATACCATTGGGCCACCACTGCTACTGAAACTAGTGATAGCTATTACTTTTTAAGTTTATCCCGGACATACAGAAAAACAGACAAAAAATTTAAAAATTATATTTCCGGCTTCGGTATCGATTGTAAATCACACCACAAGTATTCTTTTAAAAAATATGCAATGTACTGTTTTGACTTAACTTATTTTGTTTTCAACGTGTTTATTTTTAATTTAGCATTGCATTTTAAAGTTGGAAAATAATTTCAAACTCTTTTGTTTTTGTAATATTTAGTTAACTTTATTTTTAATACGCGGTTATGGCACACTCTTTTTTTTGTTGTTATTTCTTGTTTAAAGGGTTAAAAACTAAAAACCGCTAAAAACTCTTAACCGCTGTGGTCCCGTTTTTAATTTAATTTAATCTATTGATTTTAGTTTGATAAATAAAACACTTTTCCGTCCGTTACAATACCTTGCATATACAATTGTATTTTTTTTATTATGTAAATATATTTGTTATTCGTTTACTTATTGTTTATTTTAAACCAAAATTATCATTTACTTCGTCAAATTAGCTCCCTATTCTTGGGTAGATAGGTAGGTAAAGAAAAACCAAAAAGTGCATTTTTTTTTTCAAAATACAAAAAATGCACTTTTTGAAAAAAATGTTTAAAGATGAAGTCCAGGTCTTTTTATAAAGTACTTATTATGCTGTTATCGTTGGCATAAAGAAATAAAGCATATTTCGTTATATTTGCTGAAAGTAATCCTCCCTAGCCGCGCCACATACTTTAAAGATTAATTAATCAAAATGCATAGTTTCTTGAAAGAAAAAAGTATCACCGAAGAGTAGAGAAAAGGTACCATTATATCAATTGATTTACGGATAGTTAATATTAAATTTTGCAAAATTGACTTGCTGCAGAGTATACCTCCCAGCCGGACCACACCCTACGACCAATAACTTCTTATCTAAAGGGATTTATTGGACCATATTTGTCGTATGCAAGGTACTCTTTAGGTAGCTTTTTTTAGGGATATTGATTTATTAATAGTTCATTATACTCTATTGAATTTGAGGTGGCGCGGCCAGAGAGCACTGCTTGGCGGCCGGACCACATAAATTGTTAAATAAAAAGATATCTATTGAGGTACTGAAAATATATTTATATTCCGATGAAAGTAGAATTTAGGTAGCTTTTATTTCGAACTATAGCATCTGAGTACTAAACTGTGGTCCGGCCGCAGAGGACCACACCTCCAACCCCGGGCAGGGCGGGAGGGACTGTCAGACTTCTACTGACTAAAATCCACGGTGTCCTTCAATAGCCTGTTACGTTCCGGGGTCACGGTAAGGAAATAATCCCGCGACCCCGGCAGGCTTTGGCCCTCAGAGAGGGGGGCCCCGTCATTATGCTGACGCTCTTTGAGGCGCGCGTGGGACACAACGCGCCGTCAACGTTATCTACTAAGTTACCTTTTCCAAATTAAACAAATGAGGTACCATTTGTTTGGAAAGGGTAACTTTAAGTGGTGACCATCGTTAATTTCTAACAATAAGCACATAATGAGGGAGCGGTGGAAATTTTTCGAAAAGTTCGATGTCTTCAAAACCAGTCAGTTTGGACCCCATGTTGTCAATGTTAAAATTGTTGCAAATAAGGTCTATTATCACCCATTTCAAGAGGAGTGCATCGAATTACAAATCACCCTGTTTACTAACTAAACTTATATTACAAAGCTGAAGAGTTTTTTTTGGTTGAACGCGCAAATCACAAAAACTACTGGTTTGAATTGCGGTTAGCGCATTTATCGAGGAAAGCTATAGGCTACTAGACTATGGAGACTAAGGAGCCGAGCAGTGGGTAAGACCACGGGGAACAGCTACTTTACTAATAAAACTTTTTTTATGATTGATTATTGTGTTGCTGCTATTATCATACAAATATAGGTTCCTAATATCAATAAGATTCTAACAAAAATATCAAAAAGAACTCCCGCTGAATAACCATTAAAAGGTCGATTAAACGTTGTCAGCGCAGTTGGATCCCTGTGTCGAGTCGCAAACAGAGATGTTTTTGCTAAAATGGATTTCATGTTAGGTCACAAGCCCTTGTGTTTCGTATTGATGCACAAGCCTTTATAAACTGTGGCAATTTACCCTTTCTTCACACAGCACTTTCTTCTGCCAAAGGATCTGGACGATCTTAAAGTTTATTTTATAAAATGTTTCGTTTCGAAATTATTTCATTATGTTTAGTATTTATGGCAATTTTTCTGCACCATGATAAACCTGTAAGGGCCCAATCTGTAGAAGTACCAATAACTCCCGGTAAGTGCTTCTAGTGCCTTTATTGTTCCACTAGCGACCCGCTCCAGCTGCGCACAGTTGCTAAGGTGCATGTTGTATTATTCGCGAAGTTTGAAGATCTCATCGTACAGAAGAAGGCGGGAAGCTACTTTGCTTTTATAATGACAACACAACATGACTATGTTTTAGATAACTTCTGATTATTTTTTGTTAATAGGACAAGAATGCCAAATGACCCCTGTTATTCATATTCTTAAACATCCTGGATGTTTACCTAAAGCGATACCCTCCTTTGCTTGTATTGGCAAGTGTACAAGTTATGTGCAGGTAAACTATACTTCTGTTATTTTTATAATAAGTAATATTTTTCGAAAATGATTAAGTTCAATAATAATAAAACTCTTAATCCAATATTTTATAGGTTTCTGGCAGCAAAATCTGGCAAATGGAACGAACTTGCAATTGTTGTCAAGAATCTGGTGAACGAGAGGCTACTGTAATTTTACTTTGCCCTAAAGCAAAAACCGAAGATAAAAAGTTGAGAAAGGTATTTCAGCATTTCTATCAAGTACCTACATGCACAATAACCAGTGCCATGCTATCAGAAAAAAAAAACAGATTCTTAAAAGTAAAGTTATTAATCGAATTACGTTTTCCAGATTACCACCAAAGCTCCTCTGGAATGTATGTGCCGTCCATGTGGAAACATAGACGAGAATTCCATCATTCCTCAAGAAGTGGCTGGTTATGCTGATGACGGACCCCTTTACAATCACTTCAGGAAGTCGTTTTAAATTCAAAGCATAGAATTATTGATTGTTACGTTACAAAATCATGGTTTTATAGTGTTTTTAGTGTATAAAATCAAACTAATAAAAACCCCTTGACCACTTAAATGTTTTATTAAAATTATTACATAAAACCGCGACTGAATTTGAATGATCAAGTTACTATGATGGAACTCAAAAATAATAAGTTACCTACAGCGTCTTCATGCAAGTTCAAAAACTTGCTTTAATGGTCAAATTAAAAGATCATTCAAAGGATTGAATAGATCAGAAAGTTGTAGCAATTTTGAGGCAATCAATCATATATTATTTAGAGAAACTTCCTCAAGGCAAAGAGATTCTTTTGAAAATCGCCAAGTGCACTGTCCATTTGCCGCCCACCGCATTTACCCGTTTGAAACACCTCTCCCGTTTTTTTGTTGTAAAATCATCAAATGACTAAAATCCACGGTGATCCTTCTATGGCCCTTTACCTTCCAGGGTCACGGTTCGCACAGATACAGATCGGGCCTTCGTCGTAAGTGTTCCCTTTGCCGTAGAGGCAACGACAACCACACGGGTTGGTTAAACAACACAGGTACTATTATATGACCAAAATTAGATGCATGAACGTGGACGAGGTGAAAGGAGTAAGTATGTACGGATCGTAGCAACTAATGTTCTGTGGCATAAGTATGTACAAAGCAAACGGCCTAAATTATAAAATTGTTTTGATTCCGTGTTCAAAACGTAACATTTTTCGTGAAGCCACTTTTTGTGTGAGTGAGAGCCACGGTCTTAAATAAATGCATTGAGTTATAATGTACTACGTAGTACGTACGTAGTACATACATTAAAACTCAATGAATAAATGTTACTTTTTGGCATGTGACCTAGAGGGATTGAACGAAGAGGTGATTTTTATAGACTTCAGAGGAGCTTGATGCTATTTCTACTATTCGTACCCGAACTGACAAGGAGGTATGTTTTTGTAGGTAGTAGTTGATGTAGTTGATCATAAGATCTCGTGGCGATGTAGATATAGAGCATAGCCTGAAAATTCCAAAATGTGAAATAAAATTGACCACTTTTGACTATTTTTTAGATTTTCTAGAAACGAAGAAAAACATAAGATTTCCGAACGTTACGTTTCATGTCAGTGTCACTGTCAAATTTGATTTGATTACTTCCCCGTTTATTTTGTTTTGGATTCACTCTATCTCATCTTCTTCTGTATTTTTCACAAAATAAGCAGTTAATTACAAATTAAATCTTCAAAATGAGTCGCAGAAAACGTGCAAGGGTAAATATTGTTGTGTTTTGGTCAACGGTATTCGTTAATATTTTCTATTTATTTGTTTGGTTACTAGGTTATGTTTATCGATCGTAGGTTGAAACCCGGGAACTGGATGAGAAATTAAAACAAGATGATTCTGAATCTGATCAGTCAGAAAAGAGTAAGGTTACGTCGTCAAGTCCCACATCGGTTGGGGGTCGACGAGAGTCGTCATCGAGCCGTACTGCCGAAGTCATAAAAGATACAAAAGAGAAAAAGGATGACACCAAAGTTGAAGATGCTAAAAGCGACGATATCGAGGAAATCAATTACAAAGAGATGCTTAACAGGTAAACCAAACCCAGGCTAGTTCTAACAGTTGTTTTTTCTACAAGTACTTTATTGGTTCCAATAAATATTCTCGATAAACTATTGATTCTTGTGCATCCTAGCATTAACACTTTAAAAATTAATTTACAGCTTGGAAGGAGCAGCATTCCAGTCTCGGTTGCCATTCGACAAGATGTCATCATTAGAAGCTGAGTGTTTCTCAGACTTGCAAGGGCCCTCAAGCCATGCATTTGTTCAAATAAGGAACCGCATATTAAAACTGTGGTTTGAAGACCCCAAGAAACAATTGACTCAAGAGATTTCTGTGCAGAAAATGGAGGTAATGTGAAAAGTTCTTAAATTGTAATCAATTGATTTTAAACTTAAACTGCCTCTGATTTCAGAACGCCATAAATGTTTTTGCTAGTCATTATGAAATCTAAGTCTTGAACAATTTTTGTAGTGTGGCAAATCTGAAAATTCAAGTTCTCCTATCCTTCATACAATTTATAAAAACATTTAACTGTTCTATTGTAAAACTTTTTATAGAAAATGATAGAAGAGTAAAATTTCATTGAACTTTTAATGTCAAAATTATTTACAGAAAAAGCAATGCAATTGTTCATAACAATACAAGTTTCTTGGTACTAAATTCAGTCTCTAATTTGTCCTCTTCAATATTATTTCAGGCTCCTTACAATGGCGACCCTGCATTAGTGATGAGAACTCATGCATTTTTAGAAAGACATGGTTTTATAAACTATGGTATCTATGAACGGATTACACCTATTCCAGCTCCACCAAAAGGAAAGCAGAGGCCCAAAGTCATCATTATTGGAGCAGGTATGAATAAATATATCATAATACTAGATTCTGCTGCAGTGCCGTAGCTAGGCAGGGCCAAAGGGGACCCTAGCCGCCGCCTCTCATCTGAAGGGTCCTCGTGTTCAGGGAAAAAAAGAAATAAACAGAAAAAAACTTGATAAAGGCGATCACAAGTTTGCAATCAGTCAGTAAAAAGATGAAAAACGATCACATTTTGTGTAGATGACTTGGAGAAACACACATCTTAAAACAAGGGGGCCTCGTGCGAGCAGCGGGGGCAAGTCATATTTTACGTTCTGAAAGAAAAGGGCCTCGCAGATGCGTCTTGCCCCCTCCTAGATTCGGTCTCGCTACGTCACTGTTCTGCTGCACCTTCATTTTTAGCCCTTGTTTTAGTTAAATAGAATACTCTTTATTAAACATCTAATAGCTGGATAAATGTTATAAAATAAATAAAATTTTAGCACTCAGCAATAAGCCTCGCCGCCGAGGACGCCCGCCGCGACGTCTATGTCAATAAAAAAAGTCCCCGACCCTTGCAAAAGCCAGCCCGCGCTGCTGAGCCTGTAGCTATAAATTAGCCCCTAAATAATGATTGAGATCATGCCTGTCCCTTGCTGTGCTCTCGCAGTGACGCCCTAAGCCGAGGTTCATACCCCACAGGGGAAGTCTATAGCGTGTGGTCACTTAAGTTTGTATTTTTAGTTATATGCCAAGTTATTTTTTTTCATTATTTCATTATAGAGATCAAAAGGGGAGGCCTATGTTCAGCAGTGGACGTCCTATGGCTGAGATGATGATGATGATGACTTAGCAATAATGTAGCTTCCTGTATGAAAACAAAACTCTTATTTTTATTTATTTTTTAATTACAGGTGTCTCAGGGTTGGCAGCTGCTCGGCAGTTGATTTCATTCGGCTGCGAAGTTGTTATTCTTGAAGGAAGAGATAGAGTTGGAGGCAGAATTACCACATACAGAAAAGGGCCTTACGTAGCTGATTTAGGTGAGCAAATATTTCAACATTATTGCATGGACCCTAAATTCACGTTTATGAAGTTAGTGTAGAGGAAATTATAACAAAAGTGAAGTGGGCTTTTGTCCGCAAATGCGGTAAAAGTAAGATAAAAATTGAAGAAGCATTATTGGTATTAGCAGCCACAAAAAATGGCCTTTTTTTTTAGAAAGTGTGTAAAACGTTAATAGGTATAATGAAAGGCTAGTTGTCAGCAAAAATAAATTGCAGATCTATTTAGTCTGCTATTGTATTGAATGTAATCATCATGAATCAAAGGCCCAAATCCACTTTATAACTTTAGCTCATTTAGCCTTCATCTAAACATAAACCATATAAGCCTTCAATTAATGTTCTCATTCATAACCTATGATAAGCTTGGTTACAGTCGTCAACAACATAGTAACAAGGTTTATTTTTGGGTGAAGCATAACTCTACTAAGTTTGAGCTAAGAATAAGGACCGGTTTCCATCTAATCGGAGTGGAGCAGAGAGGAGATGTGTTTTTAATAACCAATCAGATTTCCAAATCATATTCTTTTGTTTCTGCTCCTCTGGTTTAGTGGAAACTGGGCCTTAGTTAAATTATTAGATTTGTTCCTAACACCACCTAACACTATGATTTTACGTTTCCAGGTGCTATGGTTGTGACTGGTCTAGGTGGTAATCCAGTAACTACGCTATCAGTACAGATGAACATGGAATTGCATAAAATCAAGCAGAAGTGTCCGCTCTATGAAGCGACTGGTAACCAAGTGCCAAAACATAAGGATGAAATGGTATGTAAAGAGGTAATTTTAAACGGATTTTAATTTGTGCACTGGCACTGTATGGGCAACAGGCCAAGCTCAATCATCTTAAATGAAAGTAATAAGAATGAAATGACACTCGACGGCGAAGTGGTTGGCTGCTGCATCGCGTGATGCGGCAACAAATTAACATTTTTTGTAGCATTTCTGGGTTTCAACCTTTTTCGACCTTTTTCAATTAGTCGGGTTTTTTAAAGATTTATTTTTTCTACTTTATTTCCACAATGAAAAATGATGGATTAAGTTGGATATTCTGGCAATTTACCGAAAAAAAGCGCCTTGTTGCTTCGACTGAATGCACGTGGATCAGGATTTGAATTGATATAGAATATTAGTTATGGGTTTTAAAAAGCACAAGACTAATAGAAATAAAAATAATAATATTTTTTATAATAAACTCTTTCAGCACAAGACATCACAAACAAAAATAATGATACTTAAAATAAACTCCTCCACAAAATATATACTCGTATATATTTTTTTCATAATGACTTGTTTCTTTTATATAGGTTGAGCGTGAGTTTAACAGACTTCTGGATGCTACGTCTTATCTGTCACACCAGGTAGACTTTAATTACTACAACGACACACCCGTCTCTCTCGGCCAAGCATTGGAATGGGTCATCAAACTGCAACAGAAGAATGTCAAACATAAGCAGGTAATTATATTTTTATTTTAGGGAAGAACGCTTAGGTTGCTTGACGGCTGACGCGCTATTGAACGGGGTATGTTCCGAGTTTATTTGAAGAATAAGACCCAAAATTAAAAAATGAGAAAAAAGCTATAGTTAATGGTATTGCTTGCAGAGTAAGACGGTTTATTTTTCTTTTCGTGTTGTACTTGTACATTTAGGTAAGTTTGGGCCAGTAAGTGGCCTCTTCTATAACGACGTCGGAGGCTATAAGAAGAGGAGTGAGAGGGCTGAAATAAAATACACCGACACTGAATCGATTTATTGATATCTTCTTCAAAACTGTTTGAATACATTCACGTTACAACGTTTGTTCCAGGTACAACATCTAAAGGCTCTTATTACTTTGCAAGAGAGACTTAAAACGAACATAAACAAGTAAGTAATTTAGTTATACACACAAATAATGTGTACACAACGTGACAATTTACATTGGTCAAAAACAGTGGTGAGTGTCGAGTACCTAGATACCGACTACTGCCTGACTCGCTGATGTCCGATCGGTTTACTCTACTGTTCTTACCAATATACAGAAAGGGGGAAAGAGCATAAATGGAAAGTATGGAAGAACTTGTTCAGGGAGTCAAGAAGCAGGTGCGGTGATATAATCCAGCTGGGCTTTGGCTAACTTGATAGTCACTGACCAGCGGTTGTCCACTGAACTTGGATGGCTTGATACTTCTCATAAGGCTAAGTTGAGTGGAGTGCCTCAAGAGCGTTAGAATAGTTGATTTTGAGGGAACATTTACATTTATCAGTTTCATTGCAAATGCAAAAGCCAATACGAAATTCACCTTTTGACAGCTATTTGATGATCACCACACAGACACCGAGATACGCAATAGCCCCGCTGATGGGCTTTGTCCACCGACGTCTCCATGATGTTCTGGCATGCAGTTAGTAGGGCCAGGGGAGGTGATAGGTTGTCCTTAGCCATAGTAGTTATCAACTTCGCTATACGTTTGTCGAATGTAAACCATTCATGATATGGGGAGCCCCCAGATTTCATATCAATATATTTTTCCAGAATGTCAGATATCAAAGAGCTTCTGCAGTCTATGAAAGCAGAGAAGGACGCTTTGCTCGTAGAGAGAGATAAAGGTGTGACGGGAGATGCCAGTGTCCTGCAAGAGTTCAATTTTCGCCGCCTCAATAGAGAGATGACTCTGCTTTGTAATGAGTATGAGACCCTGGTCTCTACGAATGCTACGATTGAGGAAAAATTGGCGCAGTTAGAAACTAATCCGCCGAGGTATGTAACAAAGATATGATAGATAAGAGATTTTTTATTAAAGAAACTTAGACATCAGTAAACAGGCTGATTTTGATCAGTATATGGTATAGTCATCTATAGCAGAACTAGGCAGATATTGGTAACTAAATAGTTATTGGAGTAGCGAAGTCCTCAATGTATTTTAGGTATAATGTTAATGCTGTAAAAAACTCATGCGCCGTTGCACATAAGAACACATCATTCTACCTTAATCTGTCTATATTTAATGGATTTTCAACTTTATCATAAAAGTAGAAGGTTCATGTTCGATAGGCAAAATTTTTAAGTTTTGTCAGGTTGACGGGCTTGGCGTCTGTATTTTTTGTACTCTTTCTTACTCCCATGTAAAAGCGAGTCTATTACCATAATTTGATGCATAGCATATATTTGAGCCAGATCTCTATTCGGTCTAGATAGTAAAACCGACTTGGGAATTAACCTATGGCATGCTCAGCAATAAGAAGCACCTGCGACCACTCAACCAGCGTTAAAGTGACCCATTCTTAGTAGTCTAGTGTTAATCGCTAATTTCAGGAACTACTAGTTTGTATCCTACTAATATTATAAATGCGAAAGTTTGTGAGGATGTATGTATGTGTATGTAGGTATGTTTGTTACTCTTTCACGGAAAAATCACTGAACGGATTTGGCTAAAATTTGGTACACAGATAGTTTATAACCTGGATTAACACATAGGATAGTTTTTATCCCGATTTTATGTTCCCGTGGGATAATTTTCGAGTTGTAGCGGGTGAAGCCACTGGCAACAGCTAGAATAGTCTAGTTTTCGAAGAACGCTATTGGCTATATGTCATCAGCATCACGCTAGGATCAATAAGAGCCGAGCATCGGGTGAAAACACGGGGAACAGCTAGTAATTAATAAACAAACAGCTCAATAGAAAAACCTTTGTTTAGAAAACCAACCACCTTTGATCAACAGTCAACAAATACTCAATAAGAATATGTTTTTAGTTCAGTATACTTGTCGGTACGCGATAGACAAATACTCGACTGGCACTTCGCTAATTTGGAGTTCGCGAACGCAACACCGCTGGGCAACCTGTCTCTCAAGCACTGGGATCAAGACGACGACTTCGAGTTCACTGGGAACCATTTAACAGGTATGTTTGCATTATACATACATTTTGAATTGTACGAAAAGCGTCCTTATTGATATGTAATAAAGGTGCTGTCAGTGTCTAAACGTTAGCATAGACATGTTGCACCTCAATTCTTAGATTCTAAAATTTCCAGATTCCGTTTTCAATACAAAATATAACGTTTCCGTGAAGCCACTTTTTTATAAATGTGTTAGTGAGTGCCACGCTCACATTTGGATGTAATTCCCTGGCGTGTGACGTAATGATCGAACGACGGGGTAATTTTTCTTCCTGTGGCCTACTAGGGATCTGGACATTCTATAATCTAAGTCGACAACAAAATGATTGCAAAAGAGGTTTTAATAAAAACTGTTAAACAAGACAAGTAATAACGCCAGCACATGAACCTACCTCAATCTTACACTTTAATAGATTTTCAACCTAATCACAATAGTGGAATTTGGTTCGATTGGTAAAATTGGCAGATTGGGGTAGTAGTATGACCTGCTGGCGTCTGTACAATTAATATAGAAAAGGTATAGTTTATTAAAAAAAAAAAAACTCTAGTAATTTCTCATGTGTTGTGCAACATATAAACTCACATAAAAAACCGGCCAAGTGCGTGTCGGGCCACGCACAGTGTAGGGTTCCGTAGTTGCCCATCAAAATACTTATGCGAACTAACTAAACTGATTCGCTGAATTTAATTTTAAAAAGAAGAATTTTCAAAATCGGTCCAGGAGTCTTTGAGAAATCGGGCAAAATACATTTAAAAAAAAGATAACTAACTTCAAAAAAAGGAGGAGGTTCTAAATTCGTAGAACCTCCTCCTTTTTTTGAAGTTAGTTAAAAATAGTTGACGATAAAAACCTACCTATCCCCAAAAAACATACCGTAAAACATACCTATTAAAGCTGTAAAAATAAAGTTGACAAACTTACATTTGCAGTTGAATAACATGTTCTCCGATACATTTTGTTTAAGAAAAATATTATCCAAGTACATTTTATAAGTTGGTCAACTATTACTCGTAAAGTTGTAAAGCCTACTAAGTCATGACAATTTTCTTTTAAACTTCGTTATATATACTACTATTGTGAATTTTTTCACACCCCCAAACATAACCGTTTAGCTGGTAGAGGGGGGGGACACTCGAGTCGAGCAAAATTTAGCACTTTAAAGCTTAATATTTCACAAACCAATTTTTTTATCAAAAAATTGTTAATGGAAACTACCAATATTTTTTAAAGACCTATTTAATGATACCCCACACTATGGGGTACGCGAGAAAAAAAAATAACATCCCCACTTTACGTGTACCGGAGATACCCTAAAAAAAAATATTTTACGAGATTTTATTTTACCACTTTTTCGGCACAACAAATCCATATATTTACACCAAATTACAGCTCTCTAGTACTGTGCGTCTCTGAGCTAAACTGCGGACAGACGGACGGACGGACGGACGGACATGGCGAAACTATAAGGGTTCCTTGTTGACTACGGAACCCTAAAAACACCTAGACCCGAAAAATTCGAAGCTCGTAATGTAATCAAAACCTGTAGTATACTTCCCGTTGACCTAGAATCATGTTTGGTAGAAGTGAGAACTTACAAAACGAGGTATTCCAGGAAGGGCACCCTCTAAAATGGCACCTGAGCGAATGGCTCCTAAGCTACGGCCAGAAATAAGGAGTGAAACGAAGAAAAATAACATAAAAATAAATTAAAAATATATTATTTAGAAATGTGTAAAAGTGCTACCGTTAGTCAATAAATATAATCAGCTTTAATTAAGAAAATTATAACGAGTGTCTACAAAGATTCACCGATCCCAAAGTCAAACCATTACAACGGTTTTGTGGGGCTTAATTTATAAGCTTGTATTATTTTGAGAAAAAAAAAAGTCTTAATAGCTATATCACAAAAAAAACACTATGAACTAATATATATAGTTAATTTCATTTAAAAAAAGAGTGCACACGCCAGTATAAGTTAATCTACCGGAATTCATTGTGCGTGCGCGCACTTGGCCAGTTTTTTTGGATGGATCTCGGAAACTGTAAGTTCTATAAAACATAATTATGACCTTACAAAATTAGAAATACTCACAATTTAACTGCGAACCTCTACGACGTAACGCAATTATGAACTGATGGAAATAAAACAAACAGTTTGCATGCATTAATGTAAACAAAAAATCAGTTTATTTCACATCTGGGCCTACGAATGACAAGTAATGATGGGTGACTCGTCCACCGATTATGGACCATGCCTGGGTAGACTGCAAAGTGCTCAAACACGTTGACTCGCCGGCGTGGGCGCGGTCACGAAATATCAAACATATGGCGTAATATCCAAGTGTTCACGTACGAAAAGCGCGGTAGCGGGCAACCTAGCGACTAACGCGCGCGGTGCGCTAGCGGCAGTATCAAACGCATGAAACTGTTTGTGTGTGTTCACGTCGAACTAGCGGCAGAGCGCGCGATTTACTCGCGAAGTCAGGTAAGTTCAACCCAGGGTCTCTTCTCACAGTATATTTGTATTTTGTTTTAAAAATCTCACTCGCGCAAACACCTGCCGGCCAATGTGAACACGAACCCGCCACGCCTCCGCGCCCGCCCGCGCCCGCGCTTTCCAACGTGAACAAGTACTGAGTCGTGTTCCACGCGCGCCTTCTAGAGTTTTCAGTAATCTTGCAGGGCGGGCATCCCGCATTACGCCAAACGCCAGCCTGGGTCGCGGAACTGTCCAAACGGGAAACCTCTCTGATTCTGAAACGTAAAGGTCTATTGCAGAAACACGGTGGATTTTAGTCTGTACGAGCCAAACAGTGCGTCCCACTCCACTCAAGACGGGAGGACTCATTTGATGATTATACCACCTAAATAAAAAAGCCAATTCTCAGATTAGATAGAGAAAAACGCATTGACAAACAGAAACAAATATTGTAGTTCTCAGGATTTTCTTTTGGGTTCTATTAGGTTGACAAATAATATTGAAAAATTAAATTGGTAATTTTTCCTTTCAGTCTTAATTAAATATATGAAAAATATTTTGTTTATTTCGACTAACTTCAGCGAACTATTTCATTACAAAAGCGTACATCAAGCAGATGTCACCATAAAGTAAGCCAAATTGGTTTCCGTTTCCATTATTATCGGTGTGTTGGAGTTAACTAGCGAAATTACCATAATGTGTATTAATTGTCACCGCATGCGACGTGACTTAATTAATTTAGGGCCTCCATTTGGTTCGGATATCTAATCGTTATAAATGATTCAGGATTGTGTAATTATCTAAAAGCCAAATTATGAATACACGTGTACTAGGAGCTAATTTTGTATTGACTTTTAAATTCTGTAATATTTTGCGTCTGTCAACTTCTTTAAGCCTTGAAACTGATCAATCAACTAGAAGCTACGAGATTAGCTGATCGATGAAGTGACAAACGGCGTCGATAAAGAAACACTCCATTAGAATGGTTTCCGTCGCTAATCACCTGGGCATTCGGGCGTCGGACCAACGACGGCAATAACTTCAATTAGCCGAAGCCACGGCACTCGTTAGCGTTTTACTGAACGTTTCCGTGCAATCCAGCACGATCGATGCGCCATTGTATCACACACAAAAGATGCTACCGAATAGCAATAGTTGTCCCTATAAGGGTTGTTTTACCTCGGTGTGTTATTTGTTTCCACTTAGACCATCCTATCTAAGCAACGGTGAATCTGCGGGGCTTATAAGGCTTTTGTATATAGCTACATATTTTAACTGCCAAGCCTTTTACTAATACATTTAGTGTCATTGATAGCATACAACGCATGTATGCTGCTGATGTTATTGCTCTGTTAAATGTACAAACTGCATCGTAAAAAGCTTAAATAAAGTACACGGTTTAACCACAAAATGTTTTCGCAGTGAACATCGATTCTTCGCGAGTGTGGTTCGACAGTGGCTCCATTCGAGCCCAAGGGCTTGCTCCGTTATGAATGTGGAATTTTCGAGTTAGTGGCCGGTTGTGATCTTTAGCAGCGGATGGCGGATTTAAGCCCCGAGCGATGGTTCTTGTCAATAATTACTATCATTTCTGGCCGCAAGTTTCCATCTTCTACAGTCGATAAATTACTGACTGACTTCTGTGAATTGTCATAATGACCGTTGCAGAAAACGCGAGCCCAGTACTTTGCTCTTTTACACATGTGTAGGACTGACAAGTTCTAAGAGATACTCGTTTAACATGTTTAATTACAACTTAGAAGTAAGTAGTGTAAGCTCTTAAATAATGTGCTTGTCTACTATTTGTTATCCAGATTTGCATAATGTATTCTTCTGAGTTGGCGTCAGCTTGTTGCTGTCAGTTGCTGAATAAAATTGCATTTGTTTAGATTTCATTTATGTTTGTCGATTACGCGTAAAATATAAAAAGGGAAGAAGTGAACTGTTGCGTCTGTTGTTCAGTCAAAAGATATGTATCGCGACATCCCCGAGACGCCTCTTTTGTACTTCGACTGTGCGTGTGTTGTCGGCCATATTTCTTGGTGTTCGCTCGCTCCGTGGTGTGTTCGCGGCGTGGGTAGTTGAAAAATGACATCTTGATTGTTGTGCGTTATTCTACTCATGAGAATGTCGAGTCGCAGTGGTCGCGTGCACCGCCATTGTCGGGGTTCTCAGCCCCAGGCTGTACAAATTGAACGATTGTTAACCGTTCCGTGAAAACTCTGTTATCGTGACTTGTCACGGAATTATGTGTACTTACTGAGATAACATATTTTGTTAGGATATTACAGTAAACATAATGTTCAAGTCTTGTTCGCACTGAAACGCAAGCGGCGCTGCTTATATTGTGATGGCGATTTGTGCCACATATCTATACTTTTTTTTTGCTTTACTCGTAGTTTTTATTCAGTAAATCTTATTTGGACTTCGGACCAAAATTCATAACACGTATTAAAACTATGGCAAATCTTCGAGTTTCAGAATAATACATGGTTATGCTCGTACTGATGACATAAAGAATTACTTGTAAATTGTGTCTAAAACCTAAAAAGAAAAACAAAACTGTTTGCATGCTCCATAATAATATTATACAGCTCTGTCATTATGTATTCCATTCTACATATTTATATGGCAATTTCCGTATTTAACTTCGTAAAATACGGAAATTGTAAATTACTTTGAGTTATTTGTTGATTTAACTAATGGCTATTTTTCAATGGATTGGCGATACTGCCACCTTTACATTCCAATGATAATTACACCCAGCAATAATTTACCGACTTGGTATTACCACTGAGGCATTTGCAAATCATAAATAAAACTAACAAAGCCACGGTCACAATGAATTATAAGCTGTTTAGCTGTTTACCAACGACAAATAGCGTTTGAAACAAGTCCCCGAGGTGGCGGCGAGGGCCAAATGATCGGACTATAGAAGAGCTCACGGCGGCAACAAGTTTTGATAAGAGTGTGCGTGGCAAGATGCGAGGCAGTAATGAATGTGATACAAGCGCGACCTTCCTCATTTATCACTCGCTCTATGAATAAAATATCTCGACGTTCCTTTCGGATAGTGTCTGGTCGTGCCGGGACGCTTACGGCTCATAGCATTCGATCACAATCTTCAGCCCAGTACCTAATAATGCTGGGCTCTCAGGAGAAATTCACACTGTTCGCTCTTGTTACGTCTCTTTGTTTGCTGCAAAACAGCCACTAGGGAGTATTCCATTCTGATTTCTGAGAACAGCCTATTTTCTTATTTCGTTGGTCCTTTACCGAAAAGAGTAATAGTGTTGTAGTACGGTGAATAATTTTTGAATGTCGGTCTACTTATTTTCATTTTGGATCTTTATTTTCTGTAAGTTGTGGCAGTGTGAATTTCTCCTGGCAGCTTTGCTAGTGACAGTCAGTCCTCCTTATTAATCACATTACCTGTTTTAAAGAAACGGATACACCAGTCAAGTTTTAACAGCTAAATTAAGTGGTGATGCATAATAATCTTCATTTGCGATAATCCTAAAGATTAACCAACGATGGTAATAAGTAACACGCGTGACATACGTATAGCTGGTATGTACTGTTATTAAGTGAGCATTACCAGTCATTGGATAGTCGCAAGAAATGACTGATTTTTTTAATAAAAACTGAAGCTTCAAATAATATAAAAGCTGTAAATTCGAAAACCCAATAGCCAATACACCACCTCAAACCACAAAAATCAGGCAAGCCGAAACTTACACAAACTACTTCTTCATCGTTTCCCAAGAAGGCACTAGCAGTAGTTGTTGCACATCAGTATGGTGTAAAGACATAAAGGTCTTTTGACTCACGAGGATGTCAATCGCGACGGTGGCGTAGCCTGCGGAGGCGTCAGGGGCGTGGATGAATAAGCAATGAAACGACGAATGGCTCTATTAGACCGCCATTGTTGCCTTGCAATCGCTCGACTTGCGCAAGCGACATGTATTGTTCGCAACTCGTGGCTTTCACTACGAGGGATGACGTCACAACGCTTGCGACCTAAATGCTTGCAGTGTTAGATGTAGTGCAATTTCCATTTATTGAGCCTTATATAGCTTGGAATGCACCCAATACGGTGGTAAGTCGTTGTCGCCACTACAATGCCTCGAATGTTACTTGTTTAATGTCTAAAGAAAAGGATTGATCGTAGTAAACTTTACGTCTGAACTTTTTAGCTTTTATTTCAGCTTAAACTTTAACTATGTTGAAACATTGCCTCAGAGTCAATTTCAATCAAGTGTTGCAAGTGCGCCTGTCTTAAAAGGAAACTTGGGCGCAGATAAATGTTTATTATTGTTAGAAACTAGCAGGAAAATCTGTGAAGAAGTAGTTTATCAAGATAAGTCCATCTGACACGGTTTTCTGTGGTTCACGTCACTGTGAAGGATTTATGTATACGTGGTACATTGTGTTACCACGGGTCGGCACTTTGTGCGTCTAATTGACAAGTGTCCGGAAGCGAGCGCGTCACACCTGTCTAACGAGCACATCGTGCACTTGATTGCACCCACTCAGCCCTACTAACAAGCTACTCATCTTTGCCTATATCAAATTCCTGCATCTGACAGTTTTATTGACAATTCGAATTATGGAAGATTGATTTCATGTATTTTTTTTTAACTTTGTGAAATTGTGATTCTAAACTTTAATCTCTCTATTAAAACTTTTTGCTGTATTCTTGCACCAAAAATATTTCGATTTCAATAACACGGTATGAATATTAAGCAGAATAAGTGCACCGAGAGATAACTTGTTTTTGATAATTGTGCTAATCTGGCAAATGCAGTGGAACAGGACCCTCTGGGCGACTTCAGCCAGTAATATAATTTGCATCGTGTACGGTAGTAGTTTTATTGCCAACAATTGGCCATTATCTGAGAACATTTGCACGCCCGCCCGTCATACTGTTTAATATATTGTTTCTCGTCGTCTATTTCTATTGGTCTAAATTTGACTATAAACATCGCTGTGTCTAGACCGTCTGTTTTACGAGTAGTGCGTACTACCTATATTTATTACTGATTGTCACCCCTCCTTTTCCCATAATATTATTTTCAAATCACTCTATTACTGAATATATTTTGAAAGTGAACAAAGGTTTAATTTAATTTGAACTTACAACGTACTCACTCAAATTTTGATTATTCCACGTTAGTTTAAATCGGGTCTCCGTTCAACTTTCCTTTCATTGTAAAAGTTGTAATCCTCTTTGTGGACCCTAATTGAATTCACTGTTATGCTAATACTCTGATTTCCCATCTTATTTCGTTAATAGAGGTCTGTGGTAAACCAATTAAAGGGTACGTCTGTGGATTACTCAACTTTTGGCGAGTAGTTTGTGGGTTCTGCATGCACGGGAAATTAAACGTTTATTTGGTCCTTTTACGTAAATAGCCAGATCACTTCTAAGAATTCTTAAGGTTAAGGGTTTTATTGTACCTAACACAGATTACCTAGTAAAACTTTTAGAACAAAAGTAGTTATCATCTAAAATGTAGTTGCAGGTGTTGTTGCCACCAAATCGAGGTTGTAAATTTTAAAAACTGACTACGATTAATTGTATTCAATAACACCTATGTATGTGTTTTCGCACAGTGTGTGCCTGATATGTGCAGAAGTTTATGTGCGACGGTGCATATGTCGCTTTATTGCGCGTTTCGGAAGGCTTAGCATTCCGCCCGTGGACTCGGTCGTCTCTAATGCCGGCGGCGTATTGCGGTTTTATTAACGTTGTTTCCTTTCGTATTACATTCCGTAGCATCTTGTTCACATGTGAATGTATTATCTATTTTCCCGGGTATCTAGAAGGATTTTCTTTAAATCTTTCTGTCTTATCCTGGCGGAGCAATTTAGTTTATTTAAACATACCTCTTCTGATTTATTATACATTGTAAGTTTAAAGTGCTTGTGTTTTAGTGAAATCCAATGTTCATATAATATGAACTTTGTATTTGCAGTTGTATTTGTCGCTGTAGTATATGATATGCATTAGGTATGTGTTCATAGGAGCGTTGTGCAGGGTTGTGTCACTCGGCTCGGTCGAGTGCCCCGGCAGTCAGCGCAGCGTGAATTGCGGACGCCCGTTCCAGTGCCACTAGCGCTGCGCCGGCTGGCTACACAAAAAACGTATAGTTTTGTTTAACTTAAATCCGCTTAAACCTTTCCAAAAGTCACAAACGATAAATGGCTTAACCAGTAAAATAAACTTTTCACTGTACTGGAACGTTTTTCAATCCTGTTGAGATATTACGTTTTATGTAGTTTGGATCAGGCTTCGTTGCCAGTTGGTCCTGAAAACGGCCCAGATGTCGGCTGGAAGTGCAAAATGAAACACGTTAGCGCTTCGGCTGACGTCAGTTCCCTTTTTTGTCGCACCGCCTGTGGAAAGCCATTTATCAACTTTTTATGGAAACGCTTGTTTTAATTTATGCTTACACTAAGTTCCGGGCTCGTAGCTATCTACGACCTCATTTGCAACCACAGCTTTGTTGCTGTTTACTCGGACTACTAGAGCTGTACTCCATTTTAAAACAAACGAGACCATAACGCCTCTCTAAATGAATGTTTACGAATATGCGTTATTTTAAAGGTGGCACGGAGTGTCGTTAGAGCTTTAATTGAAATGGTGCTATCAGGCAATGATATTAGTTGACGCTAAAATGTTTTAAAACAATTATTTAAATAATATTGTACTGTAATATACTGAGACGCACATCACGTATAGTCACATTTCATATTAAAAGTCGCAATACGTCATAACTACTGATTTTTTTACCGTCTGCAACAGAAGGAGGTTTATGTTTTTTTATCATTGGATGGTCAACTTGTAGGTATGTTTCTCGGGCGCGGCATATATTTAAAGCGTTGCCTGATGCAATTACACCTGATGGTTGTCTGAAAGCACATCTGATAAGGCAACTAAAATGGCTTGTGAAGTTACTTTAATTAAATACCGACTTTTTTGCTCTAGAGGTACGTGTGATGTTGAGATAAGATCGCACATAAAACGCAAAAAGATCACGTAAACATTTTTCAAACGGTAATTATGAGTCATTTAAATAAAGTTAAAGAATTTATTCAAATGCGTATCAGGCTCTTCAGGGGCGTCAGGGTCAGAAATACAGTGGATTTTAGTCAGTATGAGTCTGACAGTCCCTCCCGTCATACCCTGGGCGCGAAGACTGATTTGACGATTTTACCACGTTAAATAAATAGGGTCTTGATTATTCTGCTTGTGACTAAAAATGGTAAAGGTGTCAGAAAAAACAACATCAGGTGTTAGCTTAAAGCCAGGAGCTAGTTTTCAGCAAAGGTCTAACTTGCTGGAGGCGCCCGCGAAACGTCCGCCGCAGGACAAATTTCGCTTATATTAACTTTTGCTTCGAGTAAACTCTTGAACTGTGCGACCACTGCACTTCCAAGTGGCTAAGTTTTAATCTCGTCGCCGGGTTGCGGCTATACTTTCTGTGTCTCTCATTGAGACACTGTCCTCTCTCCAACGTTATTTGTTCACTTTAATGAAGGTTCTATTTAGATTAACCAGATTGGCATTTATTTTCAAGGTTCTATTTAGATTAACCAGATTGGCGTTTGTTATGCATTTCCAATACTTTTAGCCTGAAACAACTTGGAAAGTTTAAGTTGCATTTAAGGGAATTCATAAATAATATCAATAATAAATTCTATCGATCTGAACACACTTTACAGTTGGAAAAATCTTAAGAAAATTGAAGCGTCTAAAACTTTTATTAAAGTTAACTTTCTAGAAATATATTAAAAGTTGCTTTAGTCTTTGCACCCGTTCCTGGTATCTGGTGTTCTGTTGTCTATTAAAGAATACTTGTTTAGCATGTATGGATATGGATCTATCAAAACCCCGCCGAATGCCAATGTGTGCAACGTAATTCCGGCGTGGTCTTCTAAAAGCGAGCACTTAACCACAGCGTCATTCCGGTAAAAGGTTCGGCGGGCGTACCGTCCATTCTCTTCTTAATGTTTATTTAAGCGAAAAAGTTCGACGCTCATTAACCGGATTGGTGGTTAATGAAACGCGTACGACTTAGAATATTATACGTCCACCGCTACCACCAGATAGTATCACACATTATTTTCACATCTCATTGAAGGCAGCTCTCTTATTAACCTGTTTTTCAAGTTGAGGTGGTAAAGCCTTGATGTGTAAAGACGATAAACTCAAAGTTTTAGTGGCTCTAGCAAAAGGTTCGAGCTAACCACTGCGACAATTACTGGGGACCTTAATGTCAATGTGCTAATGATC
Source organism: Agrotis clavis (assembly GCA_954870645.1). Lineage (NCBI taxonomy): Eukaryota > Metazoa > Arthropoda > Insecta > Lepidoptera > Noctuidae > Agrotis > Agrotis clavis. Next base: position 11,373,827 of record OX940929.1, on the reverse strand, counting down.
TTTGTGTTGATTTTGTTATTTGCAATGCGACGAATTTTTGGGTATCCATTGGATGCAAAATTGAATTCAGTCATTTTCTATTCTAAATTTTTACACCCGGCAACTTATGAGTAGTAAATAAACTCATGGATCTAACGAGAGCACTCATTAAGGGCCCTTTTTCATTTCGCACCATCGCTCGGTGCGGTTTTCCAGCGCCATTGAATTGTGCTGCAGCCGCTAACTTCCGCGGCGAACTGTTCCACCCTCAGGGCTCTGCCGTTTTTGCATTTTAACACCTCGGATAATGAGGTCTAGAGGCACGTAGTAGACGTAAAGTGCTGCAGATATTATGTACTAGAAAGCAAGTTTAATCTATCACGAATTAATAACAGCTTTAAGGAAAAATTGTTTTCCTCACTGAATATATTTTTGCTTATAATACAGACGTACATATTTGTATTTTTCTTGTGATATGGAACCTTTGTATGTTAGAAGGCATTGTGTTAAAAATTGTGTAAACATTATGTAATTTTTGTTGTTTTTAAACATAACGTGACAGTTATTTATAAATTCAGTCTATTTATAAGTTGTGTAGTATTTATAAGTTGAGTCTCCCATTGTGGTGTAGGCTTTACAGTGTGGGACTGGATATTTTAAAATTTAGTGTAGGTTTTTTAATGTGACTATCTGAAGATGAAGAATTAGAAGTCACCATGTAGGCCTCGCCTTATCTATAAAGGAGAATATGCCCCATTGTGTATTTCTAAACCTTGTTTGCCTTTAGTTAAAAACTAAAATACAGAATTGAATGAGCTCGTGATGTCACACGTGCCACATTCAATCTCATAAAAACATTTCGAATAATCTTGCTCATTATTGCTCTTAAAAAGACTGAATTTGTCTCTATTTTACTCTCGCTGTAACTGTTGGTTGGCAGCGTTTGTTCGCGTCTATCTAAAATATGTAGCAATAAAAGCGCTTTGGACAATGTCCGGACGTGTTAGAATCCATTTATTGTTCGGGGCCCACGTGTTGTGGCTGCCCGGTTATACACGGAGTCTCTGTGGCATTGTGACATTTACAAACATTTTGGTTTGTTGTCTCTCCGGTACAATTAAGTGTCCTATAATATTACGTTTTTATGTTCTGCGACTCGTATCTTTCCTTGAGATTCACATCCTCCACACTCGAACATTGAACATGTCGTCTTAGTTCTATCTGGGTATATTTATCAGCTGATAAAGGTTTTGTCGTCTCACTTAAGACGTTAAAGGAGAAATAGAGCCGTAGGGGTTGGAAGCAACGTGTAACCTATTTGTACTTGTTTATCAAGGAGATAAGTGTCTGGAGTGTGCGGCGAGGTCCGCTAGCCGTCTTAACCCATTAGTTCAGAGGAAAGATAGCGGACCGGTCGGATTCTTCCTTTAATTGCTAAACTATCCGTGCTGGGAACTGATATACTAATGTTTTTACATCCGGACACAAACTAGCCAATTTTAAAAGTCGAGAATACCCTGCCATCGTTGTAGTTTTCGTTTTCAATACTCCGTTGACATTGTCAATGTGATGTTCATGTAGTTAGTGACCTTCTCAGTGGATTACCATCTAAAATCATGCAGTCCGCAAATTAATAAAATGGTGAATCCATTTCTATACTAAAATAGACGTCTGATATTGTGATGCTTATCATTTAAGCCAAACGGCTTTGATTCCGCTTTGAATTATTATAGGTATCTTCTGTTATCAAGGTGACACGATATGTTAGATCTTTTGTCCTCTCTACTTCATAACTCCTAAAACGAAGTCTTAGTTTTATAACAGTGTCGTCAAAATGAAATTTTATTTTCTTTTGAAAAGAAAATATGTCCCGCTTTTTAAGCTTTTCTTACCTTCCTATTCTATTCTGAAAGGAAAAGAAAACATTGTTCCGTACCTATTGTACCTATATAATAAGTCTGTTGATGGTAACATGAGTTTCGACTTAGGATACAAGTCGGAGTATACAAAGAATGGTATTATGAGGGTATCTAACCATGGAGCGCCGTAAGCGCATTATTGCAAAGCGCGGGTGGCGGCGGTGGCGGGTGGTTCGTGGTGAGATGCGACGCCTCTCGAATGTACAATGCGCCCTAAGCTCCGGGTGGACGTATTCACAGAATAAGTGCTTTGGTAGTCAAAATGAACATCGCTTTTTGAGCCTTATTTGGAAATGCGACACACTTTCCCTGTAGTGGAATTACCATACGAGAGGATAAGCTCGAGCTGGCTGCATGTGACTTCGCGGCTTTTTAATAAAACATCCCTTTTAAGATTTTATAGGATTTGGAAGGTTTCTTTTTCTACCTTCCATTTATTTGTTTCACTTTAACCCTAGAAAGCCACGCCACAAATGAAGACGTGACTAAAATGAAAGAATCGTTCAAGAACTATCTATCTTGCAGTGCCAGTAATACCTGTTCAGTGACTGACTACAAAGCATACATCTGTAACATCGGTGTCATTACACGTATTCAACGAATTAATTAAACGAACGACGAGCGTATAATGAAACTATTTCGCATTCATTATCTTTCTTCGGATTAGTTAATGTGAATGTTCTGGTTGACAGTTAGGAACGCCCAGCTATGCAAATGTCATTGTCTCTAATGCGTGCCCGACCGCGCCCTGGCGTATGGGGCTGCCTACGCAGTGTACGAACTACGACAATCTCAGCCAATGAATATTAACAACTCGACATAATATGATGCCTATTGCCTACTGCGACAACCGATGTATATCATACTAGCACGTGGCTTTGACTCTCGTGGAAATCTATAAGCACAGCTTGTTTCGTTGAAGGATAAAGACATTACCATTCGACAATGCTAGGTTAACTATGTAAATTGTTATGTTTCACTGCAAAGCTAAGGTCTGTCTTTTCTAACACCGGTACTTAAACTGAGAACAGTAAGTTTTCAGTTTCTCACCTATTTGAAAAGTTATACGAATCGGAAAAGTAAATTGACAAGTACAAAATTTACCTTCTCATTGATATAAAATAAATAAAATTAATAAAAGCGCTTTCGTTTTACTATCCAAACATAATCTAAGCGAAAAATATAGGTATTATCAGACAGTCACTGCAGCTAGACGTGACATTTATATCGCACGCGTAGCTTTCTCTATTATGCAAGTGGAGATTGACACGTTGTGCGCGCGCGCACCGTGCCCTATCGACCAATTTTACAGAGCTTTTCCGTGTTAAAAGATCGCGAGATTGAGACGTCACGATTGATGCTTGTGTCACATTCTCACATTAAAGCTATTACGTCATAATATTACGAAATGATTTGCGGGTAAATTTTCAAAATCGGTTTTAGCTCTAATGATTCATTCTATTTGTTCATTATGAACCGTAGACAGAGAACCCTGTATCTACGACTATGAACAATCAGTTTACCTTATAAATAATATCAGAAATGTATAAAATTGGTTATACTAATATTCCTTGTTTATTTCGTTAAATTATATTGAATTAAAAATAAAAACGAGTATTACGATGGCTAATAGAGAAAGAGATACGTAATTATAGATAAATTGGTCAATTGACAGGATTGAGTCCATCTAAGCTGTTAATTTAGACGTGAGTGATGGACATCCGTGTCGATCCCAAAATAAAGGAAAAAACCTGTTCTAAATTAAGTTGTAAATTGTCCTGCCCTTGTATAAAGGGGACGATCATAAATCGGCGCTGTAGTGGGGTCATAAGCGTCGTCCGGCGTTGTCGCCGGCCGGACGGACATCTCGCTGGCATGTATACGATTATTAGCGGTCCAACTTGTAAATTCCCTTTTAAAACTACATCTGAGATCTTTATCTCAATAGATGCGAGCGATAAGGCCGCGCTTGGCGAGAAGTGCTTCGCGTTAGCTCATATTGTTGTCACCGCGCTCAATTTTATTGTCACCTATTTGCCATTTGGGACTGATTTAAAACAACTCTTAGCGTAAAATAAGGCTAGGCCATTCGATTAGATCACCTTATTTAATCAATTGAATGTTAATCGAATTTTCGCGTTCGCTATAATAACATGACAGTTAACAAGATCATAGATCGTAGATTGCTAGATTAATATCTATCAGTATGACAAATTCGAATATCAAATAACTTTCTGGTAATGATCCGGTTTGGTTTTGGGAAATCATTCTAAAATGTATGCTGATATATCCCAACTATGTGACCATTTTATAAGTTAATAGGCTTTATCTGAATAATATTAACATTATATTTTACAATATAAAATGATTTTCATGTTTCTAAAGCAAGTTTTCAATTATTTCTATTTGTGGCAAACGCCCACAAACCGCCTAATAGAAGCAATAACTGTAAATGTAATCTCATTACCACATTGCAAAATTCTATTTCCATTACAACATAACGAGAATTTATTTGTTCTCCATTTTCATAAAGTTGCGCTTGAGAACCCGATACTGGGGCCTATTCGGCTTGTCGTGTCCTTGTTGGAGAAATGTAATTGTGAAGTATTTGTGTACGCACAGATCAGGCGCACTTGGAAAGGCAAGAAAATTACTTTGAGTCGGTCTGACGAAATGTAACGAGATGAGACTTATTATGTACTTAATAAGTTGGTTGTGTATCCGTTGTGTGTTTTGCATAATGGCGGAGAGCACGCATGCGTATTTGTTGAGGATCTGCCGCAGGCGCTCCAGTCGGCCGACGCCCGCGCCGTCGTGGTTGCACTGCCGCTTCTAGTGTTCATGGATTATCAGCCCCAGGTCATAAATATCGTGCACGTCTTTTATTCGAACTTGAAATCGATGCGTGATGGTTCTTTTTTATGGCGGCAGATTGTGTGTATTAATATGCTGCTGCATGCAGGTTTGCAACCTGACTTAAGAAAACTTTGTAGACCAGTTGTACAACCTCAAAGTTATGTTAAATTATATTTATATATAATTAAATAGGACTAACACTGATATTTATTATATCACGAGACACAGTGTTTTCTCAAGAAAAGTATTTTAAGTACCCATAAGCTTTCAAGTTTCCGGAAACAACGTTTTATATGGTGCATCAATTTTCTTTATTTGAATCTTAACTGGCCATGCTTTATGGCCATCTTGGTCCTCGGTAGGTTGGAGCTATCTCGTGTGTGCAACCACCGAATATTAATAACTGTAATATTTCTCCCAGTGCAGCGAGCAGAGCCGACGACACGGAACTTGCTTTGACATTTAGATTAATAACTCCATGAATATTTAAAAGATCCCTTGTTAGTATTTTAACACTGCAATTCTGACAATTATGTAGTCATCAACTGTCACCTAAGGCCATGAGAGTATGGCCCTAGTAATAATAATTAAATATGTTATGTACATGTATGGTTTTATATTTGTTCCTAAATGCCATGAAAGATGTAGCTAATAAAAATCTAGTATAGTTGGTGCCAGTTAAGATGGCAATAGCGGTCATTGACCTTTACCTAATAAGTCCTCGTATAATGACATAAGATCAGAATTAGCATTTTACTGTGAAATGATAGTGTTTACTTGTGAGTCTTAAATATAAAAATAATATAAAATCTTAGTTATAGGTGAAATATTTTTACCATTTTGATATTTTATGAATTATAAGATACTTATATCCTTACAATATACTTACTAATTTATTCGGTATTTTATAATAATGCTAATTCTGAGCTTATGTCATTATACGAGGACTTATTAGGTAGGGGTCAATGTCCGCTATTGCCATCTTAACTGGCACCAACTATAGTAAAACACTTAAATAATTTTATTGAAAAACAATATTCGTGAATCAGTCGAACCAGCTTGAATAAAAAATATTGCCGAAGCAATCGAACTGTTGTTTTGCTAAAAAGTTCATTCATCGTAACTAATTTATCTATAACCAGCAAAGGAATTTTTGTTTAAATCAAATTGAGTTAAACGTAAAGCAACCGATAAATTGGAAACTGATTCAATTGTCACTTCATATAACTCTTGGTTAATTGAAGATAATTATGTAGATGGAAATATAGGTAGTAAGTCGTGTAGTGGTGGTCCCTTGTTTCCGCATGCGACGGCACCTGCAGCGGCCGCTCGAGGTGCGCACGCGCCTATGCGCCGTGTTCCCGCCGATAATGAATACGAGTTAATTAAGCAACATTAGCTCGAACATCGGCGCCTGCACACGATGAGAGATCCGGCCTAAGATTGCCACGTGAACAAACATCGTTACTATTATCTATTCCAAAATAATTTTAATGCCCTGACTAAGGTTTCGAATGGGTTTATGGTAGGTCATATTTTTTAGGAGTTTTAAGTTCTATCAGGTTCTCTTTCCAGATAATTCACAAACTGACTGATCACAGTTTTTAATTTACCTACAAGAAAGTAAAGTGAAGAGGAGTAGGTTAGTAGTAGAACAATTAAACAAAAGAGAAGGAATTCTCACTAGAGTATTCGTCTGTAATGCGTACTCACACTACTCACTGATATAATGCTCAAATGAACATTGACATTATCGGCCATTCGCCTCCTGGCGAAGTATGTTATTATTAATTACCTCCAATTTCCACTAAACAAACAACATTGAAATAAAAAAAAATATTGATATTAATTTGGGTATTAATTAGACTTGCTCTATGGTTCTCACTAACATTGTACCTTATAAAATAGTACCTCTGCCAAAAATGGCAAAGAATTGAAAAAAAAAATGATAAGACAAACTGAAATATGAACGGAAACAGCACATATATGGTACTAGAGATAACCACAGTCATGTTCAGGGTTCCCTAAGTACGAAGCTTTGAGGGGAAATTCGCAGGCCATTCACATACAATTGCGAGAAGAGGCTTCGATAAGCCGCTGCGAATGCTAATGTTTTCTAAATAAAATTTTATCGCATAGCGTGTGCACTATCTGTGCGCAGCTTCATGTATAGCTAGTTAGCTGAAATTATAAGCGTTTAGAGAAACCTAAATGAATTTTTGTGGCTGCATTTACGTAGTACAATTTCATAGAAATCAGTCTCTAGTGACCGGCATTTTGGCTTACAAAGTATGATGATTTTATTACCTTGAACTGAAGTGTTTTTTTTCTTTAATTATAATTGCATAATTATTAGCTAAACACGATTTTGATGCCTTTATTCCATTTGAGGACATTAGCTAAACAATGAGTATGAAGAAAAATGTTTTGTTTTATGAATATCCATAACCACAGATAATTCTACATGGTTCTAAATGTTGATCAGAGGAGTGTTCTACACGTTATTCAGGATTTTAGCATTATCAGGAATACAGAAATACCACGAAGAATTGTGGACTGAACAAGTGCTACGTTTGCGCAGTCTATCATACTGTAAAAGTAATTTATTGCTAACGATGTATAGTCAAAGACGGTGAAGTAAATTATGAAATGCTGTGCCCATCTTTATGTGTGGTGCACGGGAGACGTGTTGTAGGTGTTAAACATTTAAACATATGCGTTACCTCTCAGTTAGTGATATTGTAATGATGTATTGTTTCAGGTAAGTGGGCGGAGCGCTGCTTGGCAAGCGAGAGATGAGACGACTGATACACTTTCAAGACGCTATGAGGCAACACCTTGTCATCATCGTCACGTGGGAATGTACCCATTTGCCCTTTAAAACAATACGTAAGTATTAAATTGCTAACTCTGCAAAGGTTAGCTAAATATAATAAGCGTATCTTTTTATAGGCCGCTAACTTTGAAGAACATTTTCGGAATCGCGTGTTTACACAGGCGCTAAATTTTGATCAGCGACAAGGGATCACTCGAGAGAATATCCTTCCTAGTTGAATTATGTAAGCTCGTGCTTTGGTATGATAAGGCGAGGGAGCGATCGGAGCCAGTGCTCTCATTGTGTTGGCCATAATCTTGCGTATCGCGTAGGACTCGTGTCGGAATGCGAGTTTATTTTAATATTTAATAACTCCCGGGCGGGCGAAGATACCGTCTGCTCAGAGGCGATTCTCTGGTCGTTTTTCCTCTGTTATCGCATTGCTTTTGTGTCACGCTTTCGCTCTTATTCGTTTTACTTAATCACGCCGCTGATCAGCTCGAGTGGCTGGCCGGGTTCGCAAATCAGATCGATACTCCTTTACTCTGTCTTAATATTTTTAATAAATCGAAGTAAAATAATTGGTCTAAGTTTGAAAAGAAACGTAAGTTAGTATTTACGCATTATATCAACGCAATACAAACAAGGCACCCATTGTTCGCTTACAAATAAATTGTAAACATAATTACAGGGCATCACGAGTGCGCGCCAAAGCCTAGGAGAGCGCCATCAGTTTCTTTGAGCTGTTAAATTTGACGCCTCCCTACATAAATTGTTGGAAAGAGCGCCGAGCGCACGTGACGCGCAAATAAAAATACTAATTCAAGTGGGAATTTATCGTCTAATTGTTTTGTATTTATGAGCTCGCCGGCACATTGTTGTGAGGCGATAGCTGCAACCGCTCGACGCCCGGCATAAAACAGAGTAACGAACGCAGGTACTTCAAGGCTTCGCTGAAAGTCGTGCCGTGACTAGCAATATCAACCCGATGCAAATATATTTAGGTTCAGGTTACGTTTTACTTTTCAGCTTGTCACCGTAGAACGTCACTAGGGCGTAACCTAAGGTGCGCATTAATTTATCAAGCAAGCTTTTATCGTAATGATGGTCGCGGCTGAAAGTAGGTCAGGCAAGGCAAGTCATCTGAAACCAACGAGTACTTTTATAATCCTGCACGGTTGCTCGCATTCCTCTGTTTCTTCGGCTTGATTATTTATCCGAGCATTTTTTTTATTTATCCAGAATTGGGGAGCGAGCGTAGAGACTGATAGACGTTACAGATAAAAGGCGTGTCCACGGTACCAACTTCGACAATTTTGGCGGTTTTTGAAACTGCGCCAACGATTTATTTGTTGTCTGCTTTACTTTTCTGGCGCCATCGATACGGAAGGAAACACTTCACTTTGATATTTTTTTGCTACCGACCTCCGGAATTGATTAAACGTGAAGAATTTAATGTGGCGCAACGTCGATCGCCGATCCCGAAGTCGATTGCAAAACGGGCGTGGGAAAAGGGGCTATATTGAGTATTTATGGAAGTAAAACATTTCGGGAATCTCGTTTATTGGCTCCCTTGTTCAATCGATTGTCAATTTCGACAATGTCTTTGCTTAATTTACAATATGTTATCAAAATGGACGGCGTCTTTGTAATGTCGCAAGTCTGCGTCTTTTGGGTTTATGTTACCTCATGACAAAGTTATGTTCACTGTTACAGCTTAATCACCTTTGGAGATACCTTTCTTCCTATATATTATTAGTATACAAATGATTCTATTACAAGTGTTGATAGACGTGGTGGTCGCGTGTAGGAAAACATCACGGTTGTTAAGCACATGGTTCGGGTACATGAAGATAACGAATGAATGAGTGACAAACAGATTGTCTGTCAGTCAAACGGTTGCTGCGGGCATTGTCTGGACGCATGCAACTTCTATTATTTATAATTTAAAAAGTACCCGGTTACAACTCAATATTCAAAGAATTGTTATGCATTTCGCTGTTCAAGTAGTAGTTAGAAAAATGCTGTCTCTATTTCCCAGCATGTGACGAGGAAAATGTGCGGAGAAATACAAACAAATATTAATTTAGTCTTGTTACGCGTTGTTTTTACAAGTCCTGGATATTTTATTATATTATAAAAATAATATACATATTATTAAAAGTAGGTATGTATTTGAGGATGGATAGATCTCTTTCAAACAAAAACTACTGAGCAGTTTTGGTTGTAATTTGGTTATGGTTTAGTTTATAACTTGAATTATCACATCGGATATCGCTATCGCTGATATAAGGTTCCTGTGGCAAACTACACGTGGGACAAGTAGCTGGCAACAGCTATCTATGATCCCTATGTTTTCAAAAAGATGTTCAACACAAAGTCAGCCTAATTCTCCATAGAGTTAATGTACATAGAAGATGTCTGATTAAAGTTCCGCCTCGTGATTGGTAAAGTCAACGGCGCAGTAAGCTCAACTGCGCTTCAATTTACTTAGCAAGTAATTCAAGCGATTCCGCAAACTTCACTTGTAGCAGGATTCTAGTTTGCATGACGCCGCTTTAAACATGTCGACAATAAAGTATGTCAAACTTACTTGCTAACGCTAGCAATTGCGATAACGTATCAAAATATTAATTATGGAATTCTTGCTTCAAAGAATCTTTACATTTTATGATTTTCTATAATTTAAAATGTCCGTAGTGTACCCTTTTTTTTTGTAAATTTTCCGAGGAGTGTTTGGTTGCTAGTATAAGTAAGTTTTTCAAGCCAGAAGGTTTCAAATAAAAATCAATAGCTATACATAAAAGGAATCTGTCGATGCAAAAAGGCAAATGAATGTTTCTTCATTCAAGGACAATACCATTAAAAGAAACGTTTCCTTTTCAATTTTCTCACGCACCGGTCGTCAGAAGTCCGCGATCTTGGATTCGCTCGATCATGAAAATATATAGCTTCATTCGAACGATCGGTATCGGAAAAGCTCCTTAATCGGTTTTCTTTTATATGAAAATGGACTTTCAGATTTATTACACCATTTTGGTTGCGAAAAACGTGATATACGTCTGCTCGGGTTCAAAATTGCATATTAAACAAAAATTCAACAACGTGCCGCTACATATTTTAGAGAGAGTGCCCCTTTGCAAAGCTGCTAAAAATATTGGTTATGAAAAAAAATTGCCCGGGAAAAGTGTGGTTGCGTTGATTTCTTATTTCGTATTCATTGTGCGTTGAAATGGATCATACCCCTTGAGTCGAAATGTCTCTCGAAGAAAATGTAGTAATTGGGATTTATATTGCGGTATTTTTTTCGTACATTCCATATTATTTGCAATACTTTTAAATCAAAGTCTAAGCAATATATGTAATGGTTCTAAGAGCACATAAATCGCACCTCGAGTATATTTCAGCATGTTGCTTGCATTCATAAGGAGTGTTAATTTGGGCGTCTCGGTGCGGCGATAAGGCGACACGCACGCGAGCCATCTCTTATGTCGCAGTGCGTGTTCAATGCGCGCGCGCATCGTAAATCTCTACGTACGAACACCGACGACCGATTTCAGGAGTGCAGTCCGCTGCATGCGTCCCTTAGTTGTTGTCACTGTCGACAGGATTGCGGCTTCAATACGTTGAAATCTTTACTCAGATTAACAATGTTTTTTTGTCGGCTGCTTATTTTTTTTTGCCTGAAATCTCAAACACTATTGAATATGTCGTATACTTCGGTATTAGTGGACAGCTTATTGTTTAAAAACTATAAAGTTAAGTAAAAAGTAAAATAGAGTGTTCAATGGTTTACGTACTGTGAAAATTTAATAAAACAGGTTCAAAAATCCATTATTATCAGCACGTGTGTTAATACAAATACGATAATTGTTTGACATAGCGAGGCGGCACCAAAGAGGTGCATCAATATTCGTACTCGCCCACGGATTATTGCGTGGGACGTTCGCGGGCGCATACGTTTCTCAAAATTTTTACTCGCCACCTTTCATGTAATCCTGGCCTTACACCCGCCTTATCTTTTTGAACACGTCCGTATTAAGTTTCGAGAATTCGCGTTTCATGCGTACCCACATTCAAGTATAAACTCGGCTTTAATTTTATGCTAGGTAGGTGAGAGTTAGCGGCTTAAATTATTAGGGTATTTATGTAATCAGACCTTCAGTAATATTTTTAATTTGAAAATTACACTCGGCATGTTTCGGGTTATATTTAAAATATGTATTTCTACTGTGGGTTTTTGTTTAGGCAAAGTAATGAAGGGACAGAAGGCGACCGCTGTTAAAGCCTAACTCGACAGTTAATTCGTGCGCTGGGCTCGTTATTTTTTTTTGCAAAATGTCGGAACTTTATTAAAGCAAATATTAGCGTGTGTGTCCCATCATTTTATGAGCGGGGTGTTAGCAGCGTGTTGATATTTTATTTACTGTATATCGCCGGCTGAGGCAGAGGCTATTGTGTTCATAATGAAACTCAACTCTTGCCGAGATTTTGTTGGGTCAGTAATTAAACACATCTGCTACACGTGCAATTGTATCTCCCTGTACGTGTTTTCATATTTTCAGTTAAACATTTCAGAGGGATTTTTGTGATACTTATGAGACCTTTTACTTTGTTATGTTGGTAGTTTGTTTTAATGTTAACGCTTATGTCGCAACATGTGTCGATTATGTTAATAAGTTTCAGCGTACTTTTTATGACTGTGCAGCGTGTTCTCAGAAATATACATAAACCGAATTATACGTAGTTCTTTGTGCTCTATGACCAAGAAAAAAGAACATAATAATACTAATGTGGATCTCTAATTAACATACGTTTAACTTTAAACATTTTACGAACACGCTTTGCTAAGCTCAGACAGAAAACCATACTGGTGCTAAATAAAGCTAATGAGAATTTATCTCGGTCCATGCATGGTTGATTAACAGCCATTACCAGTCGTATTTCTATTGTATGAATAAATGTTCTCGCCTTGACTCATATTTAATGCGTGAATTTACTCGTTCCACTTTTAATACAAACAAGGGTATCGTATTGTAAAGGGAAGATCATTCTGAATGCAGGCTCCTTTGCTCTCCGGTGTGCTGTGTAGGCGCTATTATATATATTCCGCGTCCATTGTGAATTGTTTCTGAACAATTCGTTTCGATTCCCACTACTGCGAGGACCGTTTTAATAAAATAAAATTCGTTCCGACTTTATTTGCGCATGAAATTAATTGCAACCGTAGGTAGTATAAATAAATATTATCATCGTGGTTAATTGGTCATGTAGTGCGTATATTCAGGCATACGTTTCCGTTGGTGATTGTACTCATATGTATAAATAACTGCGGAGTGAGTGTTGTACTCGGTGGTCTCCGGATCGGTGACCATGGTCCCGCGGGCCTAGCAACTTCTCTAATAACTGTAATTAAGTACAAGCCATCCCGTTTGTCGCTGCGATTAGTTATGTACCAGAATTTTAATATATCGATATCGATTGACTCGGCATATCTGCAGCTATTCTTTTTTTTGTGATGTAAAAATTATCAAACAGGTCCTCCCGTCTTTGGTGATGTGGGTGGAAGGGGCTGCTAGACTCTTAGTTTGTGTTCTAAAGCCGCGGTGTTCTTTCACGACAACCCTGCAACTCCTGTACCTGTTAGAACTATTTTTTCGTAACGCTCAACTAAGTTTGGCAGGATTTTGTATTAATTATGTAAATTATTTGAATAAAAGAGGCTAAGAATCTGTAACAGCAGAGACTGTTCAACTTTAAATGTAAATTCAATCAATTATTTGCGGCAGTGTTATTAGGTTTCAGTTATGTTGATGTAGAAATTCATTCATCTACAAGAAAATACATATTTTGAAGTCTCAGTTGGTTTTCAGGACTAAAAAAACGTAATTTTACTTTAATTAAGTCACCAAATATTCTCCTCCTTGAAAATTCTTCTTCTCAAAATCGATAAGCGAATGCTGACAACCCTAAAAATGAAGGGTGGTTGCGATCTGTTTGTATCAACTTGTCGTTGCGGCGCGAACTAGCTGATCGCAATCTGCGCTTGTTAGCCACCATTATGAATGCAAATTTAACAATTATATACGTACTGTTCGGTCAGGTATTTGAGTCGGCACATCAGCCTCGGTCATCGCGTGACTCTCACTCCTCACTAACTACGAGAAAATTATTTTTCGACGAAAGAAACTCAACGTTTTTGACGACATTGAGTATCATAATTATGAAAAGTACCTACGTAATTGAGTAGGTACCTCGGCGATGCTTGTTTTAACTGATTTAAAAAGGAGGTTCATGATACGCAGTCTTTTGTTCGTGTAACGTAGTGATAGGTGACAGGCTATTTATGAGGGACTTAAGTTATTATACCAACCAACCAACCTCTTTGTTGATTAGCAGGTAATTAGTCCATGAAATTGACCAAATCTGGTTTGCAAAATAATTCAACCGTTCCTAGTTTGTAAATTATTTTCATTTTAAATAACTCCATGAAAACAGTAATTTGCAATAGCTGCATGTCTAACCGCATAGTTAATACAAAGTAGCCGCGTGACGTTGCGGTCCGCTGCGGTTCGCTTATGGAATGTCATCGCAACACTAACTCGCCTCTAATAGAGCTTAATCAACCTCCCGCCTTTCATCCAATCTCGTTAACGAACTAAATTGACTTTCTTATTGCGCGCTGTTTCTCTCACACTACACGATCTAAGTTTATAAACCTCTTAATCCGACATTATAGTTGCAGGCAGCGGCACTAAAAGCCGTAACAACTGCATTTGCCTCTAAACAAACATCGTTTACTAAGTGTATTATCTGCCGTGCGCTACACATTGGAATGAGTCGAACTACTTACCAAGTAGGCGATGTGCTTCCACTAAAGTGGGTTCGCGCCGCGGAGATGGCTCTCTGATGGCTTCCTACGAAGCTAGTTTGTCTTGTATCCTTCATTAAATGGGTAATAGCTTCGCCTTAAATTGACTACGTAGCTTTATCCTTTAATGCTTTATACTACAAAATGTTCACGTTTAAATTAATTATAGAGTCTCGGTATAAAATTAATGTTGTTTTACTTCAGATGCCGCGGAATAGGATAATAATAATATTTGTTTAGGACTAGGGAAAAGGTATCCCGCAAGCTTTCAATATCCGCTTCCGTTGTTGACAGAAATGCGAACTATAAAACTGTTTATGGCTACATGAAAATAATTGTTTTATTAAGCAAACTTAGGTTTAATAATAAACTTGTTTTTATAGTGCGGAACTTTGATTTTAAACCGATTGCCAATTATAATAATAGTTATGGGAAAAATTTGAAGACAGTTTTTTTTTCAATAAAGTGAATTTACATTGGAAATGGAAGTATTTCCTCTAAAAGAAGTGATAAAACGCGTGTATCGGAAAAGTGTAGATGTGATTCAGATAGAAATATTTTGCAAAATTTGATCAACTTCCGCCGTCCCGATTTTTTTCTTGTGATACAATGAAATGATCCTTACATGAAACAGAGTCGAACGGCACTAAAAAAAATTCTGGCCAATTTCACTCATTTCTGTGGACAACTCACACTTGACCAAAAAAATAAAAACGCCAAAATTGTCTACATCATAAAAGATCCTAATAAAGTTTTCCCGTATCTCTTATAGATTCGGATTTCTCCCTTTTGTCCCATTTTAAAGAAACACCCTGTATATCTGCTAAATAGGTAGTTAGATACGCTGTATGTTGGAACATTGAACAGTGTTTATTTAGTGACCCACTCACATGACACGATTCAATAGAGCAGACTGACACAGTCAGTTTAGCTAAATGCGTCAACATAGTTGTCTATGTTGGTGGCCACATTTCATGAAACATTACTCGTATAACTTGTTTACCTTTTTTTATCGTGTTAAAATCATCAAATGAGTCCTCCCACCCAGGGCAGAGCGGGAGGGACTGTCAGACCTGTATCCACGGTGTCCTTCAATAGCCCTTTACGTTCCGAGGTCACGGTAATTCGTTAGTCCCGCGATCCCGGCAGACTTCGGCCTTTTAAATGGGGGCCCCATCATTGTGCTGATACTCTTTGAGGCGCGCGTGGAACACAACCGGCCGTCGACCCGGGCATGGTCCATGGTCGGCGGTCGGACAGCGAGTTGCCCATTACTCGCTGTCCGCTTGCCCAACTTTAGTTTATCTTTGCAAGAAAATTCTTAGGTGGGTCACTGGATTTTGCATTATTGGTACAGCCGTTTTGACGTGAAGATGGAACATACATATGTATTTATAATATACACTTTTTCCCAGATAAGGAGGTATTTGTGCAAATGTAAATAGTCAATATTTCAAAGTTGGTTTCATAGTAGTCGTTGTTCGAGGTTCGAAATCGTGAATACAATGATCTGCCAAAGAAATTTCTGGTAAAAAATCTAAGCTTGTTTATATATAAGTACGTTATTTATCATTAATAAATTAAAACGTCTCAATAACAAGATTCATTTCGTTCGTTTATACCGTAAAATTTTTACGACTGACAAATTTGGAATTAATTGAATCGTATTAACGATCATTATCAAGTTACGGATTTTGCCAATTTAATTAAGAATAAATATGTTACTATAAAATATATTTTATGTCATTTTGTAAGCGCTCGGTCGTAAACACTTTTATGGCAGCTTCCTAACAAGAAATTGAAACTTACCGCATAAAGTCATTTAATTCCTCTTCACGCTATATCTTTCATGTGTCTAATTTGTATGAAACCGCAAACCGTGGACCCCATGGGCAAAAGAATTACGAACTTCTTTATTAATTTTCAGTTATTTTACCCTTAAGGGGTTCATTTTCAAAAATCCTTCCATCTTGTGTACAGTCAGCAAAACAGGTAGGTGCACGCAACATTAATAACAGTTTTTTGTATACTACATGTATGCTTTATGCTCTACTTATGCATTTTTTGGCTGTATTCTACATGCAGCTAAAGAGTTTGGTATGCAGGCACATTGAAATTTATAGCACAACATTTGAAAATTGTTACCTGCATACCTGTTTTGCTGACTGTACGTTCGTTTACAAAGCTCATGTTTTTTAGTCCAGGCTTTTTATTTAGTGAACCAAGTTAGGTAGGTATTAATATAAGAGTCTCCTAGTGTAAGCAAAAACAGGATAGTATTTATGATGTAGTAGTTTTATCTAAATTAATTTGCATTTTATATGGAACTGTAGCGATTCGGTATCTAATTATCGTAATAATTGTGATCTGATAAGATTACATATTTCCTGCTACATCAAACGTTGCAGATTATGTGGTAATTAGTGGTTGGATAGACAAAGTTTGTTTTAGTGCTTCCTGTTAGTGTGACGGTATCAGATAAACGTTGCTGGTTATTATTCGCGCGAATCACTGAATTATGGGCATTGTACATAAGCCGGGACACCCGCTGGGACCACCCGCGTCCGTCGTCCGTGGAAGCGGCAACCGCTGCGAACACGCCGCGGGTTTGCGGCGCACAAACACCAGTCTATTGTCAAGTTCTTTATGCTTAATTCTCAACACAGGTTTTATTGAGAACAACAAAACCGAAACATATTTTCTTTTGAACCTGTAGGTAGTGCGTGCTAATTACAATAAACCAACATTCACCTTGCATCACTATGCATTTGCCACGGTCGGGTTGTGTGTCTCCTAACACAGTGTCAACATAGCTCTGTGCCTACATCGCGTAATTTTGACATAATCTCGTTAATGTGGGGCGTGCTCCAGCTTGTATCGGCGTATGAGCTTTTACGTTATTATGCAAATTGATATTTGATACGCTTTCCGAGTTTGTGAGTTTGTAACCACTTAAGAAAGTGGATGCTGTAAGAAAACGGAGTAATGTGAGTTTAAATAGACTCCTAATTTAGAGGAAATGTAAATTAACCGTTTCTTATATCTCTTTGACAGATATGCGGGGATGCACTACCATCATGATCCACTTCATTGGTAACGAAAACAAATCTAAAATCATTCTTTAGATATGTTTTCAGCCTCGATCGATTTGTACAGCTTCTACATAGATCTACATCGGTCAGTTTGCACTGAGAAAAAAACTTTTTCTAAAAAAAATGTGACCGCCTTCAAAAACAACCACAAAAAAGGGTAAAATAACCTACAAAACTTTTCTTTCGGAAGTCGGTGACTTTTTTTATTAATTTCATTGTCTCTTTTGCCACCGACTTCCGAAAAAAAAGTTTTGTAGGTTATTTTACCCTTTTTTGTGGTTGTTTTTGAAGGCGGTCACATTTTTTTTAGAAAAAGTTTTTATTTTACTCTTTTTAGTTTAAATATTCAACCAAAATTCTTGTCAAATACATCATTTTCCTACATGTGCACTAGAATTTTGTAATCCGTTCGTTGTTCGTATTCGTAATAACATCGTTAACATCTCTTTCATTCATTCCCTATCTCAAAAACTACTGAACCGATTTTGATGAAATTTGCAGTATTCCCTAAGTTGAACGGTACCTAGTACAACAAAAAAAAGAATTACTTAAATCGGACTTGTAGTTCCGGAGATAATTATGCGAACACAAACATAATTTTTTTACTTGAGGAGTTGTACCTTCCATCATCAGCTCAGCTACATGAGATGATGATTTCCATACGCAAGTACTTGAATTACTTCATAAGATTTGCGAAAAACTATGTGTCAGCCAATAAAATTTGAGGGTTGCCCTCTATTTCTACAAGATCCAATCATCAGATCCTGAAATGGTGACAATGGGACCACACGGGAAGCACCAGCTTTCGAACAAAAAAAGAATCATGAAAATCGGTTCACCCAGTCGCAAGTTATGAGGTAACAAACATAAAAAAAAAAAAAAAAAAAAAAATACAGTCGAATTGATAACCTCCTCCTTTTTTTGAAGTCGGTTAAAAAAAGGAAATCACAGTTAACGACGGCTACTATTTGTCACAACTCTCAGTACGCGAAAAAGCAGGTGCGCAGGCGCGTATTTATTACGTCACTGAAAAATGTCCGGCGCACACGGCGACAGGACAAACGAGAGCCCACCGATGCAACACGCCGCCATTGACATATCCCCACCTAATGAGAACCACCGACGGTACGGTAATGAGAAAGAATATTCTCTATTCGCTTGTCGTAGCGTAATTAACTAACTGGATTCCTTGGACTGTCTAGATAAATAGACTTCTGTGCCTGTCGGTTTACATTTCGGAGTAGCAGTTCTGTTTGATTTTCAGGTATTAGGCAATGTTTGGCTTTCGGTTCCGTGTTCAATATTAAGTATCATGTTGGCAAGGGCAAAGGATAGAAGCTGCTTATGTATTGGCAGATTGCGTGAATTGATGAGTGTTAAAAATAGATATGATTTGTACGCTGGCGCTATTCGTGTCATGCTGCTAGCACAGCTACTCGTTACTATTATGAAAACAAATGTAACTTATTAGATGTTGCCAGCCGTTTCATCCGCTAAAACTCGAAAATTATCTCACGAGGTGATGAAATTGGGATAAAAACTACTAAGTGTTAATCCAGGTTATACACTATCGGTGTACCAAATTTCATCCAAATCCGTTCAGTAATTTTAGCGTGAATGAGTAACAAACATCTAGACATCAATCCTCACAAACTTTCATATTTATAATATTAGTAAGAAGTAAGATTTAAAATAATAACTACGTATTACTTGTTTACTTATTCCAATGTAACAGCACTTTTCGATACTTAAGTATATTAAAACCGACCGTAGTAAAGGCATGTCATGGTCAGGGGTGTTCGGAGCACCGTTAAATAAACTGCAAACACAAAAACTCCAGAGGGTGAACCTTTTCCAAAAAAAGGTATAATCGATAAAAAGTGGAGTTTCTTACAGACAGGAACCGATATAATTTAATTTCCCTTACAAAACCGAAATAATAAGAAATGAAGGCATATGGCGTATTCAATAGAACTGCCGATCGATATAATTATTTTCGAAGTGGAATTGAATTCTTATCCTGCATGTCATGTGTACGATTTTTAAATTAACTGTCAAAATTTCGTTTTTTTATAAACTTAACGGCAGGTTGCCGTTTTAATGGTTGCCTCTAATTCGTCGCGTGTGCATTTTTTTGTTTCATTTGAATTAAAGTATCAATACATTTTATTGTAACGTTAAAAGTAAAGCTATATTGTTAAAAAGTGTATTCCAATCGGACCATGGAAGGTTTTTCTCATGATCGAGGAAAAAATATGACCAAAACTATGTTCAGCTGAAAATCGATGAACGGTAATACGGTAATTAAAGAATAAATAACATTTGTTGATCCAATACCTTTTGAGAAGTTGAATAGCAAGAGGTACTATAAGTAACAAGAAATTAACTTGGCCTATATTCTGTTTTTTTTTTATTTTATTTCTGTGGCCACCTTTTATTTCTATTTCCTTTTACGCAGTTTCTTTTTCGATTTTTAGATAGTGGGAGTGGTATTCGCTGCTATGAAGTGCTTTTGAAAGCTTTTGAAAATTCACTTACTTATATTTTTATCGATAATCTAGTTAGTTTGTTTTATTTCGTTAGAAAAGTAAAAATGTAAATTACAAACAATTAAAAAATATCCGCCAAAATCTACATTGATCTACTTTGTGATTCTTATTCATTTTAGAGTCTCAAATGATAGCAATGTTTTAATTTAAAACCGCAAATGCAACATGTGTTTATATGTTCTGACTACAAAGGTGGACCATACGGAATTTATTCCGTTTGTTGTGGGAGTAAATTATTAGTCAGCCTTCATTAAAGTGCATCGCAATGCAACAATGTTGTGACGTTGTTTAAACTCGTAAATTAGAGGCTGGTTTCGTTATTTCATCAGCATCATCGCATATTATTGGAGTTGGTCTGCGCAGTGATTGTAAATGGCCGCGGCATCTGAGCTCGTTAGTGTTTTTGATAGATGACGGCCGGTCGTTTGTTGAATTTGTTGTAACACTCGCTGCCCGTGTAAAAACACATGGTTCGACAACGAGATATAAATGGGCACTCCCCTCGGCGATCTAAGTTAACGAACCTCCATATAAATAAGGAGAGGTTAATATTTTATAATTCTGACGCACGCTACACTAGTTAGCGCTCGGGACCATTGAATATATTGTGCAAAAATTATTACTTATTACATGTCATGCAGGGAAGTGCTATACCTTGAATTCATTAAACCTCATCTCCACAAGTTTCTCAGTTGCGCAAGAAATAAAAGTCAACATTATTATTACGAAACATGACAGTGTGGTGCGATAATAAATAATTGAATACGCGTTGACGCTGATAATTTGTAAAGTCATTATTCAATATTCGTGACGTGAAGCTTATAAATTTCTCTGCAGCGTTTTACACTTTAGCACTTGGTCTGATGTAAAGCGCCGCCCAATAAGACAACGGCCGACTATTTTGACGAAGGCCGGTCACGTTTCGTCGATACTCACCATGAGAATATTTGTTTTTCATTGTGTGCCCGCCGTCGAGTAAAAATTGAAGTGTAATTTTACGTTTTAACCGGTGCCTGCCCCCTTTCGTTCCGCTCGCCTTGAGTGATGGTTATCATAATTGGAGAGAGGGTAGGTGAACAGTGCGCGCCGCCTGGATGATGACGGTGGGCGGGCACGCGACGAATATCCCTAACTACACACTTGTTCTTGCTTCCACCTTCTCTTGAAGTAGGTCAGTACTAACGAACTGTCCCGAAGATAACCAAACATACGAGTTTATTTAATAAATCGAATAGTGACCGTCGGTAGGAGGTGTCAGTTAACTGTAATCGAAGTTATTGATTGCATTAAACAAGCGGGTTTACCATTAGTGTTATCAATGCGCATATGTTGTGAGATGTTGTTGGCTAATACAATGGTAAGATTAATAATGCGGACGTATCGGGCGAGACCGTTATGCCGGCGACACGAGTGATCGCGGACCAACAAGGGCGGAAGAGATGGACCGGATAATAAAGCATCAGCTCGCTGCATCGTAACTCAATACCGTCGACATAGAAATTGTTGGTTACATCGCTGCGCTAAACTCTCCACAATACCTTATGGATGGTAATTGGCCAGTCTCTCTAATCGACGTGTTTCAATAATAATACACGTATGTTCGAGGTTTATGCTGACAGGCTTGCAGATTGAGTCCCATTCTAATAATTTAACGACTGTTTTAACATATCTTACTCAAGAGAAGCCATTTACATTTATTTTTATTATCATATAATTTTGCGTCAGCGCATGTAATTCAATATTTATGACCAGTTTTAATCTGAAGTTGTCAGTTCTGCAGCTGTAAAACATGTAAATTCAGTAAAATAACTCAAAGCGGAAATTGTTTTATTTATGTTATTTTCATTTCTGTAACTTCCCTCATAAATTGATGCATTGCTTTGTCGATTGCAATCTTGTATCCATAACTCATTTAAAGTACAGTTTGTCGCAATTTCCATGCCATATCCAGTACTTGCTATTGTTTTAGATTGTACAACAAAGGTGTCTAGTGTCGACATATAAAATACAAGATGTAACAGGTTCGCCGTGACCGGTACGCACGAAGAATCGTTCTCGAGCCGTGACGGAAGTAAATATCCATTGACACATCCTTCAATAGGTTTTTCATGATCATAATTACCATCTATTTCGATACAGACGCGTTCCAAATGGTTATTGTCTCATGATTGTCAATTGTCGTGATGAATGTTTAATAAGTTATACTCTTACCTAAGTTCTTTGATGCTTCTTTAAAGTAATTTCATATTTTAAAGGCTTATCTCTGTTAAATTGTGTACAGTGGAATTTAATTTGTAATGAAATTCATGCCCCGCTTACTTATCTATTTACATGCATTTATACAAATCTGTAGTAACTTCCTAGTGTATTGTTTCATGCAGGGTGTTCGCGACTTGTTTATAAACAATAGCAATTTGCCTTTTGGCGTTAGGTCACGCCTGCCCATTGAGTCGCTGGTACGTAGTCGAAGGTTCTATTATATTATCGACTCAATATCATACGGATATGCCCGTTTATTGGCTAGTGATTTCTGTTGTACGGGACTTGTTGATAAGAACTAGTATGAATTATCAGGTGTAGAAAAAACCGCTAGTTAGTAGGTTTGCAGGTCCGTGTAAATTAAGTTTTTCAGAGGCATTTAAACATTCAGGTGTTATTTTCAGATAAGTCTAAATATAGAAACGGCCCATTTTACTCATTAAAGAAAAATATTATCTTACAAGTATCTTCGTAACAACATCACTTAATTTACAGAAACGAAGGGCCTTGTCTCTCTTTGAGATTAGATAAATAAAAATGGTAAAATGTCGTACATTAATAGTTAACCCCAATTCTACCTTTTGAGGAAAACATACCGTGTTCAAATAGCTAGGTAAGCAGTCTGAAAGCAGGTAGAAAATTATTGCATGTAAATTCTTACTAGGTAGCACTTGTTGACGTTGTAAAGCATTGATCAGAATGCACGCAGATATTGTGAGCGGGTGTAACTGTTTACAGCTAGGAGGCGCGGCAATTAGCGGTGCAGGTGGTGAATGCGACCCCCTGGCCTCTATGCACTGGGGCCTTTGCGCTGGGGCCTCTGCGCCGGGGCCCGGGACCCCCGAGAGCACCCAGTGTATAGCCACGACTATTCATGTTTATTGACCATACGCTTCCGTAACTTAGACAAATTAGTAAGCTTGTGACTAATGTTAGTTTGATTAGTTTTACATTTCGCTGTAAGGTGATTTTGGATTTGGTATCTTCGAATATCTTTGAAAAATCACAAGAGATTTGCATCATGTTTCTACTAATATATTTATTTGAATCGTTACTAATTAAAAAAATTTATCCTCAAAAGTCTTGATGTCTAATATTTTGTTTTTGGGTGATATTACTCGTACAGTGATATTACAGAAGCTTCGTAAAGGTTTTTTTATACCGCGACACGTGGCTACGTATCATTTTTCTAGCATATTGAACGCGCACATACCGTTATTCGTTTTTTAATTAAACTTTTTATGATAATAATCATAAGGACAAGGTGTGTAGTGTGTACATGTGGCGAACGAGACGCGACATACGCTTGTCGGCTTTTTTAATTACCAGTTGTCAATATTTGACACGAGCTTGATCAAACTATGTGGCACCTGAAATCATTTTGTGAGTGTGAAATCGATTTTAACTGCTCATTAATCAGAGTGGTAATAATCGATCACTATATCGAAGTAGGTACTTTAATCTTGTTCGAATTAATTAGGTATTTAGAGGTGCGGCGCCACAGAATTGTCAGTGAGATTTTCGTCTCTATTGTCCTTATTACATAGTAGCGTTTTTCTGGCAATATCAGATTTGAATGAACACTTTTTGCTAAGATAATACCCGCATCGGGTATTCACATAAAAAAGTTTTAACATTTCCTGTTTTGCTCCTCATTTCTTATACAAATATATACAAACAATTCGCAGGAAACTTTGTTTCGCAAAGTTCTCACATAGTCGCCAAGGAATCCTGAAACTGCCAGTGAGTAGAGATGGCTTTGCTACCCACATTTACATAGGTCACTGCTCTTAAATATATTAGGAATAGATAGTTACGTAGTTTCAACATCATCAGATGTTCCATATTATGTCGATCAAACCTTTCGAGTAGAACACATTGTTAAATTGACTTCCTTTGTTTGAACTACTGTTCTAGCGATCCGGATATGAAATATTTTCTCAGAAAATAGAAATACTCCCTAAAGTTCGTTTCCATAGATATTTTCATTTCAAAGTTACCGTGAATTCAGAGTATTAAGTTTGATTGAATTCAACTAAAACTCGGACTGTATGAATTAAGCGGCTGAAAATTCAATATTATTTATACCGTTTTAACTTTTAAAGCGATCACATAAAAAACCTTCTGTAACGATGTTTCAGTATATTTTATCCTGAGACACAGCTATAACATTATTTCAGAACACGTATCGCGTTCAGATAATCTAATGCAGAAGCGTTATGACGCATTTATTGGTTCAAATGTGTTGCACTATGTAAGCTCACGTAGCTGTAATTAATCTGGGACATTTGTATTAGGTACCACCAAACACAACTACATATTTACGAGTAATACGACACTATTTCCCGATATGCTATTTGAACATTATTACTAGAATAGCGGCATAATCGTTACTACGCCGTATTTATTATACGGTTCATAGCAGAAATCGTAAGTAAAGATACCTTTATCTTTTTAATAAAACTTTGCAAGATATCCATTTGACGGTTTTATAGTTTACCTGGCTGGGAAACAAAGTATTTACTGTAGAAATATCAGATGGTTGATAAAAAATATATTTAAAGAAAAACCAACTTTTGCCAGCCAGAAATGTTGAAAAATAAGGTGCACTATTGTCAACCGTTGAATAAAAGTAAATTTTCTTTTCAATGGGAATGTTGTTCTGTGTTCGTTGAACATTGTCGCCTTTCGTTGGCCGTCGGTGGGTGCCGGTACATGCCGAGACAGACCTATTCAAATGTCAGTGTGAAGACCGCCCTCCCCTCCCCGCGCACACCTCGCGCTCGCCTCTTCACAGATACTGAAATGTCACTCGCCACACGAAGCAATCAATTTCGTATTTGTATGCTCTGCCTAGATAGTGGTAGCAGTAGATTTATCGAATCAATGGGCCTGTATTATCTTGTTATACATGTTTTGTTGAATGATACATTTTCTGCATGCAAATTATTCGCACTTACCGAGCTTTGCGATAAGATACGAGTATCAATGATTGTTGTCAGCCAAGTAACTTAAAGATATTTGGTACCTAACAATAACGATATTTATATCGTAAACTGAAAACATCTTTCACAATTAGTTCTCTAGCATCAAATTAAGATTGAAATCTCTAGTCAATGCTTAATACTTAGTAACATTTAATTCGATCCCAGTCATTGTAAGTCGGCGCCAAATGTCGCACTAATTGCTTTGCGCAACTGAAAGGCATTCACGACATAGAGCCGTCTGTTAAAGTTTATTAGCAGGAAATTAACGTAAGCGACAAATGAACTATCTAACTTCACCCATTTGTAATCTCTTTATTTCATTAAACAATGAAGCGATTGTTCAGTCTGTTCCTGTTACACCTATTTTTGTTATTTAGGCCAACATTTACATTTTCAATTTAAATTCACTACACAGTAGCACAATTTCTTAACCTTGTTCGAAGTTAGAAAGCGATTAATCAACGTCTAACAACATTCTTATTCCCGTCTACGTAGGAGCGCAAGAAATACAGCCTTTAAATGTCTTAAAGATAGCTTCACAGTTGCTGGCAAGCAATTGTCCCTTTTAACCGGTCGGCCTCATTAGCATGGTCTGATCGCTCTGGCCTATCAACCTCCTCAGATTGATACATTGACGGTAAAGGTCTTTTTAGTAGCTGCTCCAACTTCAATCGTAATTATGACTGCCAGCTTGACGTATCTGGTTTCGTTTACGTTTGATCGATTCTCTTCGCGTTGATCTTACTTTATACAAAACGTTGTGTATCTAGACACTATAATGTGAATAGGCTGTCGTGTATACTTCACTGTGTACAGAATTCAATAGATAGGAGTATAAGGTAAGGAACTCGATGCGGACAATCGCGTACTCGCTATCGCAACTTAACGAGCCACGATTGTTTTTCTCAGTTCTGAATAATATTGAACTTGAACGTCCCTCGGTATCTGATGGCGATACTTTCGTTGGGCCGCGCTGTACTGTTAGCTGGCTAGCTTACAAATGAACGGTGTGATTATGGGCGCGCGGATCTAACTCCACGATAATTTAAATGTTCCCGCAACCAGCACCACAAGAGCCCGTGAGATGGCAACGATTACACCCGTGACTTCCTCTCATGGTTACAGTAAATCTACGAATTTTGAATAGAGTTACGGCCACCGCCGTTTCTTGATTAGGAATATTACTTTGATTATAATTTCGTATTCATTAAAATTCCATTGAAATTTACTTATTTGGAATAAAACAAATAATCCTGAACTTTATCGATAGGAACGGTAGAAAGGTGTGATAGAACAGTATTTGTTTTTTGTCTTGAAATACCAACAGGTGCGTAAACAGGCAATTACACTCGGCTAAGTGAAATTCACACAAATCGTTTGGTATAAAATAAATCTTTAGGGCTCTGCGGGCTTACCTCGTGAATCCACAATGTGGCAATATGAAACGGTTTGTTATGTAAGCTACAGTTAAAGTCCTGTAGCTCTTAACTTACATTGCCGAATTTAAAAGGATGGTCATTATGACGCAGATCATGGTGGTGGTAATAAAACATGATACTATCTCCTAAGTTACATAATTAAGGTAGTAGGTAAATTGTAGGTCGTGTATGTAATCCGAGTGGCCCGCCTGCCGCGAATTCGATGCGCGCCTCTCGAGCTTAAACTTCAGAATACGCGATATGGATCTCACGTTTACCGCCGACTAAATAGCGGATAAATTAGCTAACCGAGTTAAATTAGTGTAGCCAGCCAGCTGGGCTTAGATCAGACTATTTCTGTTTCAGTGTGAATATTAATGTAGGTATGGAAAAAAAATTAGACTACTTATACAGAAGTGCTTACTTTGACCTCCCTTATATTTATTTTATAAGGAAGGTCTTATAGAGTTCCAAAATTCTAGTGGTAGGATTTTATAGAATAGGTACATATTTTTGTCAATGACAGTTTACTTTTGTGTCGAATTATCAGTTTCGGTCTTTAAATGAGCATCACGCTACTTTGCAAAGCTCTCAGAGAAAAAAGCTTGTGTGAATGTCGAAACAAAACAGAACAAAACCCACCGGTGTTAACGTTCCGCGACTTTTCCTTCGCTGCTAAGTTTCGCTGCATAAGTGAATCGCAGATTCAGCGAGTGCCGACCTCCGTTGTGTCCCGTAGGTATCGACACTACGAACCGAAGAGGAAGTTGTGCCTACTTAAAGCCACTTTACAATGCCACGTCCCGACGCCCTTTGTGCACTTGTCGTGCGTTGACTGGTTTGGAATAGCTGCCGCTCTTCGCGGAAGCGAGATCGAGTTGGCCGATTCGTGAAGACACGCTGCCTGAGAGCTCAATCTCTTGTGAGATCGCTTATTGCTACTGTACCGCACCTGCGCACAATTATTTTAGAATCATTATCTTCACTTAGTGCTAGTAATTGAATTCCGTTTTATTTTAATTTTTACTAAGCATTTTTCCAAAGATAATTTTATTCTTATTGTATTGTTTTTATACATCTTAACATTTTTTACGTATGTAAAAGTTCTGCCAAAACTTCGCTACGTATTGAAATATAATAACATGGTTATTTTTTTCAATGAAAATTTATGATGGATCGTCACAAAATCTATGATTGATTCGTGCTGTATTATTCGTTGCTTTCATAAGAGTGCCTTCGGTAGGTGCTCGCGTCTGCGGCTTTCCGCGCCCCTTCAGTCGTTATGATTGATTACTCGCCGGCAAACTTCATATGTTTGGAAGATAATTTTGTATTTCAGCCGTAAACAGATTATGTGTGAAAAGAATCATCACTTTCTTCCAAGTTTCTCCGTACAGTTTGTCCCTCATTATGACGCCGCGTTTTTCTTGCTCGATTACACATCTGTGTCCTTTTGAGTAGGCTTCTTGGGCTCGTTTCAGCTGCTGCGCAAAACGAATCTGTATCATGGGTCTAAGTAGAATGTTTCGTTATGTTCTTTTGATTTATTTAGTGTTCAAGCGTTACTTAATCACTCATTTTATCTGAAAACAGTGTCAACTTTATGAATTATAGTTATTTGAATATTATTTAAATATTTCCAAACCTCTGGTTTCTGAAATTGTGTAAGTTATAACCATTAAGGCGCTAGTACCGACAGAACTGATTCTATTCACGCGAGAAATGAAAGTGACTGGCAGCTCTAACCCTATGTAGGTACGTTATGGAGTTTGCTTCTTGTTGCTAATTTATTCACTATGGCATTTGAAGATAATTGAAATCAAGAATTATTTCATGCCTTAACACCTTAAAACAAAATAATTTTATCTTAAACTTATTGGGTTAAATTATTTAACATGCAAATGGGCATTGTTTATTGGGAAACGAATGAAAATCGTGTGAAATGTCTGCTAATTTCATTTAGGTTACAGGTAAGGTTTATACAGTCATTTAAACTTGGGAATACATAAAAATAAACATAATTTTCATTCAATATTCATGCGAGGAAATCATCTAAGGGAAAGACAAGAATTACATTTAATCCTTAAAATGGGTAGACTTAAAGTAAGTGGTGAGTAGATAGTCGGTGGTCGGTAGCTCGTTAGAGATTGACTATCTCACGCTATCGAGATCGCGAGCAAATTGATTTGCGCACGCGCACCTCCAGGTATTGGTTGACAAAGCCGACGCTGATTGAATATCTAGACCGCACACTGAAACACTGAGTAATTTTACTAGTTCAACTATTTAAATTGCTTGAACTGCAAATGATGATAAATTATACTCTACCCTGACATTTGCAGTACAGATATTGAAATCGATTTACTAAAACAATTTTATGATTACAGTTTATAACGACATCCATTTAAGCTAAATCCAACAATTTTGCGGACGTTTTTGATTTCATATTCTGACTCACTCGATTTTCTCAGAATTAAATTAGCTTCACGTTACATTATTTCAGTTAACCTCGATGTGAGCGGCACTAAATTATTTCAAGCTTGTCGCATTGTTGAGGCGATATCTTAATTCAAAATAATTTGATGACATAGAGTACAATTACTGTCCGCAACCACTTCCCACGGCAATACTGGCGTGTCCACAGAACTGGAGCACGCTGTGACACATAGAGCGCTCTTGTGGAACGTAATGCCGGTAATATAACAATACTCTTACGGGTGCCATCTTAAGATGACCCCTACCGCTTCTGCGACTAACACTCACAAAAGGAGAAAGAGTATAACTGTAAAGGTCTCGAAGTAATGGTGTTTGGGCATAGTGCTCCAACCTCGTAGCGGTTTCATAACGCTGGCATTTGCGTGAGAGCGCCGACGTCGCGCGTTGTCGTACAGCCTACGGGCTTGTTCAACACACGAATAATTGTACCGAGATATAACCATATTGTTGCTTAATTTATTCCACGTCTTCGTATAAAATAAATACTAGTAGACAGAAATTTTAGTAACAGCCTTCAAAGTGGAATTTTCTATCCGCGGGTATGCGCAGTCATGCCGTTTGTTTTAACTTTCTTTTAATCCTGCAAAGTGAGTATGTAATTTATAGAGGACTACTTCAATATTACGATTTAGTTTGTATACCATTAACATAAAAAAGGATCGAGCTCATTATTATAAACTACATTTATACACCTACCTCACTAAAAATATACAGTAAAAATACTTCAAGGGTTTTTTTATCTTGTTAAATCATCAAATGAGTCCCTCCCGCTCAAGGTAGGATGGGAGGGACTGTCAACTTCAAGGGATAATAATAATAATAATAATAATAATAAATCATTTATTTCAGAATTCAATTCCATAAATTATGTACAATAATTTGTTAGTAAAACTACTTAAAAACTATGTTAGTAATTTACGATCTTTTTTGAGTCAACTACATGAAGCTGACTCAAAAAGTGCACAATAGGACAATCCAGTTTGTTAGCAATGACACCCAGGAGACTGTTAGAGCTGGCTCGCACTCTGTACAACAAGGACGCAGCACGCTTGCGTCTTATTGCAGCGAAACCATCAGTATGCGCGTCAGCAAACATACCTGACGCGCTACAGAAGCGAGGCAGCCCCAACAGCATCCTGAATGCATTGTTGTACTGGACTCGAAGAGCACTGACAGCTTTAAGAGTAAAATTCGTCCAAAGGCTACACGAGTAAAATACTTGACAGTAGGCTTTAAAGAGTGTCACTTTAACGGATCCTGAGCAACGTGAAAACCTTCGAACCAACATATTACACCGCACTGCCAGCGCTCTCCGTGCCCTCTCAACATCTAGATTGTCCTTTAAGTCATCAGTCACAATATGTCCTAAATATTTAAACTGATTGACACGGTTCAAGACACCCCCATTCAAAGTGACGGGTGGGTAGGTTTCAGCATTCTTGTTAGCGGCCCGAAATATAAGAATCTCACTTTTTACTTTATTATATCTTAAACCGTGCCCCTCAGCATAATACTCACACACCTTGATCAACTTTCGAAGACCCGCCATTGACGGACTCAGCAGCGCCATGTCATCAGCGTAACTTATGTTATTAAACGCTACCCCATCCATATAACAGCCAGCATGCACGCTGCTGAGCTCGACAACCAGGTCATTTATATAAATGTTAAATAAGGTAGGGGAAGTTAACCCTCCCTGTCTAACTCCACATTGCATGACATAATCATCCGACAGTACATTAGCCCATTTTACACAATTGACTTGATGCGTGTACCAAAATTTAAACACGCCTATTAATTCAGATGGAATATTAATACTTAATAATTTGGACCACAACTTCTCATAACATACCATGTCGAATGCCTTTGACATGTCCAAAAAACAGGCGAAGACAGGTGTTTGGTTGTCAGTATAATATCTTACAGTTTTCTTAAGACATAAAATTGCTGATTCAGTAGAAAGACCTTTCCTAAAGCCGTGCTGGGCATCATGCAGTTTGACATTGTTTTTCAAATAATTATTCAGTAGGCAATCAAAAACCTTAGCCACTATGGTGGCTAGGGAAATTGGCCTATAGTTTTCCTTATCAGAAATATCTTTGCCTTTATTTTTAACAATTGGAACAACAATAGTCCTCATTGCATCATTTGGTAAATAAGCATGCGATATGCAACAGTTAAAAAACAAAGCTAAAACTCTGGGAAGGTGTACTCCGGCGTATTTTAAGTGTTCCACACTGAGTCCGTCGTGACCTGGAGACTTCCCACGCTTCATATGTGCAATAACATTTTTAACCTCCTTCGCTGAATACTTGATAGTTAATTGTTGTGAGGAAGGCAGCTCAGTGGCTTCTTCACCTGACGACGACCGACTCAGTGGTGATTCCACAGTAAAATAGTCTTTAAACATGTTAGAAATGTCAGCCTTCTCAGTACGACCATCAACGCTAACAGGAAAGCTAGACCCACCGTTCAAGTTGTTAGTACCTTTCCAAAAGCCCTTAAAATCATGAGTGCTATGAAGATTGGCCAACCTATCCATTACAATTTGCTCCTTATTGTCCTGGCACCATTTTAACTTTGACTTAAATAGCTTTCTAGACTGCACCATCCTATCATGAAGCAGGCCACCTGATGGCTTACCAGCCTCCGACCATATTTGAAAACACAGTCTAGCCTCTCGATGTGCAGTACCAACATGCCTATTCCACCCACTGATGTAACCTCCCTTTCTTTTACAGTGAGGTTTACAATAACTTTCGCGGGCCGCATCACTCAATATTGTTATTATGCGTTCATACATATTATCAATGATCACTCGGTGTTCTAAGTTACGACAATGACTATCAATACAATCACAAAATTGGTCAGGAAAATCTATGTCTTTCAACCTATCATTGCAAATTACATTATATTCAGATATTTGATCAGTATGCCTATTACCCCATACAATTTTATTTTGCCACACATTATTTAAAAATACTTTCGGTTTAATGATACCGAAATCACAGTCAATACACAAAGGGAAATGGTCAGACCACAAAACATCATACCTAACATTCACACCCACAATAGACCTCCACGCCGACTCAGTTGCCACACAGTGGTCAAGCCATCTTCTACAATTATGTGCGTCACTTATAAAAGTAAAAGTATCCGAATTAATACCTAGCAACTCCATATCAGCACATTTCCAGTCTTGCTCTAAACAAAATTGATGCAACTCATTACAAAATAATTCATTCGGATGTGAATTAAAATCACCTAAAATATAACAAGCTTCTACCTGTTGTTCCTCGATTATGGCATTAATTCGACTTAAGCACTCCGTAAACTCGCTCAAGTTTTCTACACAGTTAGTAGGCATATACGCACTAAACACAAGAATTGACTTTTGAGACATCACGATTTTTATAGCACTTAACCGCACACTGCTGCATTCAACTACAGACACCGTTTGAAACACACTTTTTCTCCAAAGCAAGGCAACCCCTCCATGGGGCCTGCCATGAAGTAAACCCGCCGAGATGTCCACTGCCGATGTCCCAGTATAAGCAAAGTCAGAGTCAATTGTGCCCAACAGAGACAGCTCATATGGTAAAAGCCAGGTCTCCTGCAATGCAACAATGTCTGCCGACCCACATAAAGCACGCACACCCTCAATACTTCTCTTGAGTGATTTACAATTAAATGTCACTAACTTAGTACTCATTAACGATCTTTATTCATGATCATATTTCGCTTCGAAAAATAAACAAAGCGTCTAAACGATATTCCGTCGGGCCATAGTCCCGCATCCATGAATATATTCAATTTACTCTTTGGTACATTTATCTTGTAAGCATCATAATCTTTCTCCCTCTTCATTTGTAACTTTTCCAAGGAGACTTGTACTTGTGTCTTATTCAAAATATAACTCGCTATATCATCTGCAGAAGTGTTTTTAGAGACGTTATTAATAAACAAAGAGATTTTCGTATCTGCTGCTTTGAAGTTACCCTCCAACTCAACAGTGGCCTCGCCCTTTTCACTACAAAATCTATTTTTCAGTCTTCTCCTTTGTACTAAATGCCAATTTTCATCTTTATTTTCATTCCTCCAAACTCGTCCATCACTTAGTAAATCAGCAAAGGATTTCTTCCTTGGATGGGCGACTATGTTATGTACTTGGTTATCAGTTGCCGAGCGAGACCCGCATTCCTCAGCTGTTTTTACTATACCTGTTGATATATTTACTTGACTCGGTTGATCTGGTATCAAACTATTGGGCTTTATAATCATAGACGAGTTTGAGGGACTCTGCAGTAAGAGAGACTGCTCACGATCACTTCGCCCCTCAGATGAACTACCTTCAGATATATTTGTGATCCCCCGTGACTTAAATATTTCTGAATTAGCAAACGTAGCCACTTCATTCTTCACTGCATTTAAGTCATCCAATTTCGCGTACATTTGCTTAATTGTAGAAACTTCCTGTTGTAACAACACAATGTCTTTTAAAAGCCGCGTAACGTCGACGTGATCAAACGTCACTGGGGGTAGTTTGGCCAGGTTGCGCGCAACAAAAATTGGTATCTCGTCTTGATTAAGCTGATTCATTAGACATATCATATCATCAACATCTCGTTGAGCTTTACCACCTTTCTTCCTCTGTATTTTGCGCCTGTCTGTTTTCACAGAATCGAACAACAGATCTTTGGCTACAACTATGTCCTCCTCCGAAAAAGCACTAGTGCAAATGCGGATTAAGCTCACATTGTCCATTACATCCATTTTATTTTGAATGAATGCAAGCACCTCATTTATCACAATATTGCACGTAATACATTTAACGACGTCCGAAGACATTTTTAAACAATTAACACTCCCGACTCAGAAAGCGCGTGCGCACGGTACACGACTGCCGGCCGGACTGATAATGCTGACACTGCTTAATTTGTAAACTTGCTTGCTTTTTAGTACCAATATCAGGCTACTCTCCTATTATGATAATTATATAATTAGTAAAGGAGATCATTTTTTTTGGGCCTTTTCTGAAAGTGGCCAACGAAAAAAATTGGTACTTATGGGTAGTACTAGTCATTTGGAGCAATAGTTATTATGGCACAAAAGTTGTAGGATTGCTCTCGGCCAAGTTATACAAGTTCGAAGATTCGTAATTCTCATACATTTTTTAATTTCTGAAAGTGCCGAGAATCCTACTAATATTATAAAGGCGAAAGTTTGTATGTATGGATGTATGGATGTATGGATGTATGGATGTTTGTTACTCTTTCACGCAAAAACCACTGAACGGATTTGGCTAAAATTTGGTACACAGATAGTTTATAACCTGGATTAACACATAGGATAGTTTTTATCCCGATTTTATGTTCCCGTGGGATAATTTTCGAGTTGTAGCGGGTGAAGCCGCTGGCAACAGCTAGTCACCAAATAATGATAAGTATTGCAAGAACTAGCGACCTCAAGTAATTTAACATAACGCCTGTAATCTCTGAGGGGTTGGGCAGAGGAGTACCGAATAAAAATGAATAATAATCTGTTTATTTTTTATGAAAAGTAATAAAAACATTTTAAAATATACAAATCAGCTGGTGGGACCAGCATCGGGAACAGAATCGAAGCTGCCAGTGGTAGGCCTCTTGGGAGAGCAACCTCCTAACAATACGAGTCGTGACCAAAAGTACTGCTTTCTGATACAACCACGTTTTTCGGGTAATAAAATCATCAACCGTGCTACGGTACCTATCCTGCTGAGATAGTCCCGCAAGCCGGTAGGTGTTTGGCTCCATAAGGGCCACTGAAAGCTTATTTAGACGCGCGTGGAACACGACATGCTGTCGTCCTGGGCCTGATCCTTGATAAGACAACTAGCTCCGCATTACTTGCCGTACGCAACTGGATTGAGATTTCGAGGGCGTCCTCTTTCGCGTGTTCTGCCTCTTCTTTCACTGTCATTACTGCTGCAGAAGAAGTGGCAGCTTCCTTTCCGGATTGCCAACGTGTGATCTGGAAGCAGATCCTCCAGCATCTATGTGTATGAGTGGATCACCCGAATAGCCATGATCCCTTGGTGCGATTAGCTTGTGTGTTCGCTTCCTTAGGGAAACGACAGACACAGGGTTCCCGTAGAGGGGCTTTAACCGTACCACTTCCACGTAGAGTCTTCAGAAAGCGGCGTTTGCCTCGCAAGGTTGGGTAACAGCTTGAAGGCAGCCCCGGCTCGATCCTGTTTTTGATCCAAACGTCGGAAATGCTCCTTGAAGTTCCACGTAATGTCAAGGGCGAGTATCAGTCAAGTCTCGTTGACTGGACGGTGAGGCATACCCGTCTCACCGCTAATTGTGGACACGACAGTATCGCGTTCCAAAAGCTATGAGGCTCTTTGAGAAAACAACAAATGTATGAATGAAATGTAGGTACCGGCTCGTCGACTATCTTAATATCTGGAACGCAAAGGGCAACCGAATGAAGAGGGGACTTTTAGTCAGCAAGAGTCTGACAGTCTCTGCAGCTCAGCCCAGATCGAGTTAACTCATTTGATGATTTTATTTCCCCCTAAAAAGGGTTGATTCAAAAAG
Source organism: Agrotis clavis (assembly GCA_954870645.1). NCBI lineage: Eukaryota > Metazoa > Arthropoda > Insecta > Lepidoptera > Noctuidae > Agrotis > Agrotis clavis. Next base: position 11,338,005 of record OX940929.1, on the reverse strand, counting down.
CAGTAGTGCTGATCACGTCTCGTATTGTTAGGAGATTCCTCTACCAAGACCCCTAACCACAACCGGATGATCCGAGGTACCGCATGATCGCCGGTAAATCGGCCAACCTCCTTGCTGGATTACTGCCCTGGGATCTGGAGGCGACTGCCCTCCAGCGCATCTATGAGTGGCGCGTGGAGGCGCAGCGCCGGGGAGAATTCCCGCTGCCCCGACAAGTAGAGGTGCGGCGGGAAGAGGTCCGGCGCGATCTCAGGGCGGTATGGAGACAACGACTGTCGCAACCGAGGTTCGGGCACGCCGCAATCGTGGCGGTAAGACCCTTTTTTGAGCAGTGACTGGAGAGACGTCACGGCGTCCTGACCTATCGGATGACGCAGGACCTCACCGGATACGGAAGTTTCGGGAGGTACCTGTGTCGGATAGGGAGGGAAGAGACGCCCGGGTGTCACCACTGCGAAGATCGTCCGGAGGATACGGTGGAGCATACGGTGCAGGACTGCCCCGCTTGGGCAGAGCACCGCCGTGTCCTTACGGAGGCAATAGGCGGAGACCTCTCGCGCCCGGCATTGGTCGAGGCTATGCTGCGGGGCGAGATGGAGTGGGAAGCGGTCGCCGCCTTCTGCGAAGCAGTAATGTCCGCGAAGGAGGAGGCGGGCCGCGAGAGGGAGAGGACAGCGTCCCCCCTCCGCCCCAACCGCAGTGGTAGACGATCTCCGGCCACCGTAGGCGCGGACATGCGGCGAGCGTCAGCAAAATGACGGGGCCCCCTCTCAGAGGTCCAAAGCCTTCTGGGGTCGCGGGACTTATTTCCTTACCGTGACCCCGGAACATAAAGGGCTATTGAAGGACACCGTGGATTTTAGTCAGTACAAGTCTGACAGTCCCTCCCGCCCTGCCCGGGGTGGGAGGACTCATTTGATGATTTTACCACGATGAAAAAAAAGACCCGTAACGACAGGCAACCTCGGTTCTGTTCCCGATGCTGGTCCCATCAGCAGATTTGTATATATTAAAATGTTTTTATTACTTTTCACAAAAAATAAACAGATTTTTATTCGGTACACCTCTGCCCAACCCCTCAGGGATTAGAGGCGTTATGTTAAATTACTTGAGGTCGCTAGTTCTAGCAATACTTATAAGTATTTGGTGATTCTCGGCACGTTCAGAAATTAAAAAATGTATGCGAATTACGAATCTTCGAACTTGTATAACTTTGCAGAGAGCAATCCTACAACTTTTGTGCCATAGTAACTATTGCTCCAAATGACTAGTACTACCTGTAGGTACCAATGTTTTTCGTTGGCCGGCACTTTCAGAAAAGGCCCAAAAATGTATGGAGCGTGAATGTTCTCCTTACCTACTTATCAACTTCACGATTATTTCAGTATGTAACGGGTTAACGTGTAAAAAATCCAATGTTCAATATTACAAATTGGTCAACATTTTCTTATGCATAAACATCAAAGCATCAGAAAATAAATGTAAGAGCTACCAGGATGTGAACAAAATTTTCTTGAAAATGTAATTTAGTATTTGATTACACGCAGCATTACTGGGAAACGGTCGCTGTAATTACGTGTGCTGTTTTGTTTAAACAACGCTTATGGTGATATTATACGAGTTCGTCATCGCCAAATCTCTTTATAATAGAGTTGTTCTTCTCAAAAACTTAGATTTGGCATCATTTGCTACATAATTACGGTGGTGTCGTTGTCTGATGGACATAATTTGGCTCATTACTCGGTTCCACTGAGTCAGTCACAGTTAGAAGTACTCGACTTGTAATTTAGGTCGAAGCGTGACTTGATTTGCATGTAGGGCGCTTTGCTAAGGTTCATAGTGAAGTATTTTATGTGTCTATTCATAGGTTTTACGTAAACTTTCCAATCGTTAACCGAAGTACCTAAATGTTGCGAACGTTGCTTATGAGTGTGGAAATATCTGTAAGGAAGCTTCTTGCAAAACTTGACTTTAAATGTATGACTATTTAATAAAGGAGAGTTTACTACACGGATTTGAAAGGATCCCAGAAGTAATTTAAATTGCAATATTGACGTTCAGGTGACGCTTCTATTACTGGTGATGACTAAGCAAAGGTTGCGCCAGTGGAGGCTGTGGCGGCTCTCAGATAGCAAGGAGTGATTCCGCACGTCAAAACATGCGATTGACAGCGATACATTAAGAACTATCGAGCGATCGCATTGCTTACGCCGACCTGGGAGGAGTAATTTTTCACTGTCAGCGGTGAGACTAAACGTCCTCGTCATCGTTTCGACTAGTGACTGTCAAAAAATGTTAATGCAATTTTCGCTTGCACGACGAGGCGAGGGTGCCGTGAAATATTGCCGTTAGTAAACCTTTCCGGTTACCAACTTCCGAAGGGTACCTTGTTTGTTCAGATATTATTTGTGTGGTAACAGTTAGTCCTCTATCAATCTTAGTCACAATTTTGTTTATACTACTGTGGTAGACTGTCATGTTTTACAAGAATTATGATTACAGAGTGGTGTGCAACAATACCAGTTGCAGGAACGTGATTTGATAAGCAAATAGGTATCTTTCGCAAGTGTCCGGGGTCCGGTTGGAAATGGTCGAAAAGGCGTAGTTCAGTCGTGCAGTTTGTTGATCTGGTTGGTTCTGCGTGTCGGTCATGGCGCTGGAATCTGTTCACGTGTATTGTTGGGACTGCCGCACGCCGGCGATCTCGCGATAAAGCGGGATATAATCGGTTTAGACACGCTGTCGCTCACTGGTCTATGTACTAATTGCCATGGTTATGTGTTACGTGGCCCGGTTAATGCCCGCTAAAATATCGCGTGCATTTGCGCAACACTTTAGGTAATTGCATGATCGATAGATTGACATAGAGATAACATTGCCTGCTTTGTCGTTCTACTACCCTTTTAGTAGTTGCGTTATGAATTGATGATTTCATATTGCGGGCTAGCTCTAGGCTAGCTTTTGGAAAATGAGGTAATATTTGTGTTACTAAGAATGTCGGCTATATTAGTGAGATATCTAAGATGTTTATCATCACAATAAAGTTTTAAACAATATTGACGGGTATTCAGATTTCAGAAGAAGCCGAAGAAGTATTCACTATCATAGTAGAGTGGGTTTTTAATATGGTTTCAAGCTTATCCTACTAATATTATAAAGGCGAAAGTTTGTATGTATGGATGTATGGATGTATGGATGTATGGATGTATGGATGTTTGTTACTCTTTCACGCAAAAACCACTGAACGGATTTGGCTAAAATTTGGTATACAGATAGTTTATAACCTGGATTAACACATAGGATAGTTTTTATCCCGATTTTATGTTCCCGTGGGATAATTTTCGAGTTGCAGCGGGTGAAACCGCTGGCAACAGCTAGTTTATTCATAAATGTATAGAATATATCTTTAGATAGCAAAATAGCTTGTTAAGGAGTAAATAACAAGAATTTGACTTTCATATTCCGGTTTTTCTAAAGACTGTTGTCCTTCAACATGATCTATATAGGTCTAGGCACATAACGTACTCAATTATCTTGAAGTTAGATCTAAAGTCAGTGCCAGAGCTTGATCAAAGCCTTGGAGCACTATAAAATTTACATTTACATTACGTTTGCTCCAGATTCTGTTAAAGTTGCGACACTAGCTTATAGGTTTTATTGACAATTTATATCTCCATTCTACTTACATAAACGTTATGGTTTATGTTGAGGTGGGAAGTTCTATTAAATCGAATCCGCGAGTTATATGATACTTTTGTTAAACAGAAACGTTTTGCAGCTACGATATGTTCCAAGGTATGAGTTGCTACAAGCACGAGCATTGTAACTCACGCGCATAACCAATGTTTGAAAATGAAATTGGATTTCGTTCTGCATGATATTTTACTCATGTGCTTGAACTGCAACATTTCATCATTGATTTCCTTTGCTCTTTCTCTTCTCATATCGCTAAAAGCAGCGGCACGTTGAAAAGAGACGTCGCGAATTTAGTGAATTTCCGTCGAGTACCTCGGATCGGGTCACTCGTGCTATGTAAATTTGAGACCTTTTATTTTCTCGTGCGGTAGAATGTTATAATGGAATTGTGGGGCGATGTTTGTGTTGTCAATGCTTCTGCCGCACGCGTGCATGCTTTGCAAATGCTATCGATACCGTGCCTTTAACATCGATTAATTTCGAAAACAATGTTTTCGATTTTAAAGTTCACTGGTGCACAAGTCACGAGTCATGAGCATGCATCTGCTGTGTTTACAATTTCAATAAGTATGTTTCGCTACGTTAGCGCTTGTATTTATGATTTATGTACAATAATAACACAATGCTGTTTATATGTTAGGTATTATGGTAAAGGTCCCTTTTGTATATGCGTGTGCGTAATATATCCGAGAGATCCAATAACAATATTCGTTGTCCCAGTTTGCAAAGGTAATTTTATTTTCTTGAATAAAAAATAAACATTCAATCTGATACATTAATGCAGTCTCCATTAAACGATTAAACGTTGTTCGCTCATCTGCATGCATGCAACGCAGTAGCCGTCTTCAAAGCGCAGCCGCTCGAATAAATTCGGATTTGTAGTCGTACTGTGGATCCATTTCCAAACATTCGTATTTAGAACACAACAGTACGGAATGTTCTAATGCAATACGCCATATAGTTAAAACAAGTATGTCTATAAAAATATAAGAGAACATGAGATTTTTAGAAAGTTGTTACACTCGAATATTTACAAACAATAATTTACAATTATGGTTATAATAATCTTAGTGGGCAGATTTTCCGGTTTCTAATTACTTTATTTAGTAAAAGTTCTGGACAATGATATGTTTAACATATATAATCACGGCATAAGCGTTTTAGTTATGAGCAACTGTAGCTCTACGATAAAAATAAAGCTCTTTATTTATGAGGCGCTAACTAGTTTAGTCGTGATAAATTATGTTTCAGGCCAAAGATACCATAATAAACAATTTGTTAGCAAACGTTTATCAGATTTTTTTGATTATAAAGCCGTGATAAATATTTTTGAAGAAACTGGTATGTGGTGGTGTGAGAAGGGTCGTTGGCAGAGGCTGCGAGTAGGCACACAACTGATTAAAGCTCACAATCAGGTCTGTAGTTCGGCAGGGCCTGCTCTTTGAATTTACGATGTGCCTGACCGACGCTTATCGCATGCGAATGATCTGCCCACGGCGCACGGACCGCTCCGCACACATATTTTATTTTATTCGCGCTACTGTGATGTAATGAGCTGATAAATGGGAGAAAACCACCAATTAGTGTCGATGAATTTATTGTTTCTACTTAAAACGTTGGAGGGCTACGTACTTAATCTTAAATTGCGTTTTTAAAATTTGTTGCCTTTAAATTTAAATCATTATTTAGATTGTTGCCAATTACATGTAAATACGTTTATAAATTAATATTAAATTAATCTGATTTGTGTTGTCCGTTATCATAATATTTTATGCACTGTATTTTAAAATTATGCAAATAATATTCAATAAGTTGTTCAAAGAATTTATGATTATACACACTGAGCCACAGCATTCGTTGTTCTCATTTATTAATACGCTTTTTTACGGTACATGTATTTGAAAACAATACTCTATCGTGTCCTTGAATGTCTGATTATATTGTTTCATCTGGGGAATTTAAAGCGTGGAAGAAGAGAGATTTGACTAAATCCATCTTTGTCACAGCCGTGCGTCAGTTGGGACTATAAAAAGCTGAATTGCCTTATTTCAGCGGTTAACTATCTAGTGTCTACTCTCTCTTTCTGTATAAGTAACTGAGCTGTAACGGACTCGGCTCTTGTCCAGTTGATATTTATTCCCGGCTTTGATCTTTAGCCTGCCACGTACTACTAGCTAGACAGTTTGATTTGTGACGACGAATTTAGTGTGAACATCGTTGAGAGAACTCTCACTTTTAACAGTGCCAGCTTTACCGATAATAGTGTAGTTTCCAGGGTCAAAATAATTACATTCTATTTAGTCCGTATTTTAGATTATAAAAAAATATTGGACACGTATTTTTTCTTTTTTCGATTAAACAAAAAAGAACAAAGATAATAGCCTATTTAAGTTACCTGTGACGTCACTCTGCGCGAAAAATGCCACGCATCGTGACGTCACACGTAACTTTAATAGGCTATATCTTTGTCATTTTTGGTCTAATTTACAAATAAAAAAATACGTGTCCCTTATTTTTGAATAATCTAAAAGACGGACTAATTACATTTTTTTTAGGCAACTAGCCTATTAATTGTTTAGTGTCATTTCACACCGAGACGTCTCGCTGCGCCCCCATTTCGATAGGGCGACTCAAAATTTTACTTTATTTACTACACGAAAAGAAACACATTTCCAGTAACATTTCGTCACGTGACGTCGCGTGTCGTCGCGTCGCGTCTCGTAATGAACTGACCCTTTGGCAAAAATATACCTGTAGAACCCATAATTCACCAGTTTATTTTAATCCTTAGTTAATGTGTCAATACGGAGCGCATCTCTACCATTATGTTTGTAATCTTTGGCAAGATAAAAATGTGCGTATAGTATCTCACATCCAGATTTCACCAGTGATCTTTCAGTTTCATATAAAAGAGGGTGATCTATCGCCACTGATCTGGGCAAAAATCAGATCGCGGGCTACTATTGATAAATTCCTGAAATAATAAATTCAATGACACGGCTTAACCTGAGCATCAAACTCAGGACATTTTCATATTAAACAGTTACGCTTGCAACTACTAGTTAGACCCACGAAACTGTAGCGTACAGGTACAGGTTATTAACTTATCACCAACTATGTATTACAAAAATATCATCTACTTGAAAGTATCAGTGCCTAGAAGCAACAGTTACTCAAGTAAGTGCGTGCACGCTGCAACAGAAATGACTTCATCGCAATTGTAACTTGTTCAAATGAAATGACAAACTGCACGAGTAAGGTCATGAGTCACGGGAGCGGGTGCGTGTGACGCCGTTGATTTATCTCGCTTCATTACACAAACCGCTCGAGCATTTAATCGGACCGCGGGAGGCGCCCGCGCATAAGTGTTGACCGCGATCGTACTGGTGTATGCTCAAGTGTTAAGATTATGGGAATATTAGAGGGTACAAAGAAATAGGAAAAAAGATAATTGCCATTTCAAGAGAGATGAAAATTAACGCAGATAGAAGCAGGATCGTTAGTAGTAGTTTTATCAGGGGAATTTAAGTTAAGTTGAATATTGTGCGACAAAACTGATGTAAATATTCCCACGAGTGGTGACTAATTTATCTTTCTTTTTCGTGTAAGGATGTGACCGTCCTCTTGTGCCAGAATTAATCTTCTCTAGCTACGCTACAGGCCTTCGACATGGCTTTTGGACTATATTCAGGCTTCCCCACGATGTTTTTTTTTCACCGATTGACAGTGATGTCCAGGATAAACATAGAAAGTACCTACATAACATATGCATTACAAGAGTCACATTGGTACTTGACCGGGTTTGAACTTACAACCTCGTGCATGAGAACTTATAATACTGTAACGTGGAATACATGTACAGTATATAGCAATATAAGAGCGCTCAGATTGCCTCTAGCGACAACAAACCAAAACCAGACGAAGTTGATGATGTGGCTATTTTAGATTTTTAGGCCTACTAGATATTTTGTTCTACGGAGCCCCATCATTTAAAATATTCGTATCAATGTTCGAAATATTATTTCATAATTAACAAAACACTTTTGCACCCGATAATGTTCAGGAGTCAGCTTCTTTTGAGATTGTCCCTTTTGTCCGTGTCACGCAAGGAGGCTGCGTTGATCGGAATCGACAATAATTAAATATCTCATGCGCTCTTTAATACACCAATTTATTCACTCTCTGTCTTCACTGCGTATTAATTAAGATTGATACGAAATGTTCCCTCTTTAACTGTCGGGTTATTTATTTAGTTACAGGTATAAATTATTGCCATTTTATGTGAGTGAACGAACGGCCATGTTAAAAAATTAAACGGCGAATTCGTTCCCAACAGTTAATTTTGACGCGCATACAAAAGACTTCAACGAGCGGCTTTCGATTGTGCTCTTTTATATTTTTAACGAAATCTTATTTTCTGCTAGTTTGTGGTTAAACGTTTATAACTTTCAGTGTTTTATTTTGTTGGTTTAAAAATGTTAATAAAAAAAGGGTTGTGTTATAAAGTGTAAAATTAATATTTTTGTATGTTGAGGCTTTATTTTTATTTTTAGCACATTTTAAGTGTTTTTTTTTTGTAAAGCTATTGTAATATGTAAGTACACCTAACCCTTTATAAAAAAAAAACCGGCCAAGTGCGAGTCGGACTCTCCCATAAAGGGTTCCGCAGCAAGTAACATCATATAAAAGTTCTTGTAGTTGGTTGTAACTTTGCAAGGTAAATTGCGGTTTACGATTTATGACGTATTAAAAAAAAAACTAATTACTCGATCACATTCAAACCAATTTTCAATTGAAGTTTGCATAGTAATGTACTTCATATATTTTTTTTAGTTTCATCATTCTCTTATTTTAGAAGTTACAGGGCCCCCCCTGTGGTTTGAACGAGATCGAGTAATTACACACATTTTACTACTTTGGAAGTGTCTCTCGCCTAAACTGTTCAGTTTAGAAAAAAGTGATGTTAGTAACCTCAATATCATTTTTCAAGACCTATTCATAGATACCCCACACGTATGGGTCAGGCGAAAAAAATTTTTTTGAGTTTCAATTCTAAGTATGGGGCCCCAAAATTGGTTTTTGTTTTAATTTTGTGTGAAAATCCTAATGCGGTTCACATAATACATCTACTTACCAAGTTTCAACAGGATAGCACTTATACTTTTGTCAAAAAGTGGCTGTGACATACGGATGGACAGACAGACATGACGAATCTATAAGGGTTCCGTTTTATGCCATTTGGCTACGGAACCCTAAAAAACGCATCCATGTGATTAACACGACTCAGTTGCTGATACGTTGCATCGCATTTGAATCAAGGTAAACGGTAGACAGCATCAGTGTCACATTTTGCAATGCTTCTCGATTATACACGCCAACTTAGGATTAGTCTCGAGCTCACGTATATCAGAAATTAGATAACTGACATTTATACCTTATGGTGTAAGAAATACAGTTCATAATCATTTATCTAGATCTAGTCTAGTCTGGTCGGTATAAAGTTTTAATAAGAGCGTGTCACACGTCCTCGACGTAGCTTTTTAAATGTATGATACGCTTATTAATCCAATTGTAACGGTTATTTAGTTTTCTTTCTGTATTTGATTAAAGTCGTAATGGTGTCTGTCTTCTGTGAATTGCAGGAATGCATAAGGTGAGTAAATGATTGAAATTGTAAACCAGAATTATAATAATAAGAAAAATAAAGAACTATAATTTAGTTGTCAGTTGTTTCCTAAAGTTGTAGTAAATAAGTTCAAAAGAAAGTGCAACTCCTTTAATTTGATAAGTGCAACTTGTAAATATTAAAGTGGCAACTTCCGCGGGTTGATAAAGGAATGTAATTGTAACGTCGGCGGCCATTTTGTTTGCGGGTGGGGTCAACGCGACCCCGCCTCGCGTTTCCGCCACGGGATAATTAAATATTACCCCACCACAAGACTTCCTCTGAAGAAATGTGATTCGCTATACATCTGTTTACCTTTTTTTTTCTTTTATTCTCTTTACACGCTCTTTCATAGAGGGTTTAAAGGAATATTTTTTAAGAAACATAATTATCTCCTTTCAATTGCACTTACGTTGAGGTTTCTGTTATTTGGTTAATAATGCATGTTGCACATACACTCGTAATAATATGTAATGACTTTAACAGGAGCTTTTCTTTGAAGATGTAATAATTTTACAATGTTAGCAAGTAAGTAACTATTTTAAACACTGGGTATTTTGAACCAATCATGTTTTACTACTCCTTACTAGTGAAAAGTTAATTTACTTTTATACCAAACAGTATATTTTAAGTACTTATTTCATGACTTTTGAGTTTAATTTAATTATGTATTGAAATATGTTTCCTTTCATGTTTAAGTACTAGAGAATAACTGTAATTTAAAACAGAGGGAGTTACAACTTTAATATAACACAAGACTTTATTTTGTACATACCTCTAAGTTTTTAATAATCGGACAAAGTAGCTTTTTTCACTTAAAATTATGTGAAGTTATATAATAATGAAATAGAAAAAGTTTATTTCCAAACAATTCCTGATTTTCTTTGCGTTCTAGATTCGTTGGAGCACGCAACACTTGATGGCCTGAATTAACTTTAATGTTGATATTTGTAAAGATTTTCTCCTACCCATTTAACACAACGGTTTTACGACTCATTGTTAGTAGAAGGTATTATTATGACCATAATTTAAACATTTTCTCTTTCCAGTTTCTATTTTAAACATCTTGCTGGTTTAATAAACGCTTTTAGTGTCTCTTTTATGTTGAAACCAAGCACAAAAATTTGCGTCTTGTAAATACGTGCTGAAGTCGATAATTTTTTAAAAGAAAAATATTATTGCAATCATCGCCAAAATATGGCTGCTGTTTTTTTCTATGAAAGTACGTTACAATTGCGGCATTTCTTAGACTTGAATTCGGAATTTAAATCGAACCTTACCTACTCCATTTCAGAAAATATTCAGTAGAATATATTGAAAAAAAAAAGTGAGCTGTATGCAATTCCACAAACATTAATTCAATTATATTCTTAAAACACTCCGGTTTAATCCTCTAATTGAATCACATAGCTAACCGCGATATAGGATTAATTAACCCCTAGGATAAATACTGTGTATCGTTCACGTTGTCATCTGATAGCGTTTCTAATTATGCGTGCAAAATTACGAGTAATATAATTGCATGCTATACGACCTTCGTAGTTTTCGTATTATTCGTACTGAGATACGCCGCGTCTGTCTTTGATTCAGAGCAAATTGAACCGGGAGATTGGCTGTTGAGAACATCTCATTTGACGCTGCAATGCTTCCAATTGTCTCAAGACTTCGACTCTATCTATTGTCTCTGCAGTTATCACCTCGGCGTTGTTAATGCGAATCAGCTTCCATATTGGAAATTTTAATGTACACACATCAAAAGTGTCTAGGGATCAACATATATTTTTGCAATAACTTTTCTCCTGATTGATATTAATTAAAATGTTCTTTAAGGATTCATCAAATAAAGTGTTATCGTTTGTCACAGTAACGATAAACCAAGTCACCTTTGCATTCATAAAGAAATTTGCCATTTTCCTAATAAAGGGATTTTTGACATTTGAACCACTAACATTAAAGTTCGAAAAAAAGACTGAAATAACAGTTTTCTTTAAAATTTTATTGGGTAACTTAAACAATTAATAATCCGTGTTTCTACCGCGAACACTAACAACACAAGAACATCGGTTTGGCATACTCAAAATGAGTTCATCCAAATCACGCTGTGGAATGGCCGCCCATGTTCGTTGCAACAACAAAAAAAGGTCTTCTTGCGACTGGATACCCTCCATATTCGGCAGAGCTCTTCTCTGTAGCATATCCCATGCATGCTCAATCGGGTTCAAGTCTGGCGACTGAGCAGGCCAGGGCAGGACATTGATGTTAGCTGCGGCGAGAGTCTGTCTTACGACTCTTGCGGTGTGCGGTCGTGCATTATCATGCATTAACTGAAATAAGGGACCGATTTGCACTTGTAGAGGAACGATGACGTCTGATACAATCGTCTCAGCATAAATTTGAGCGTTGAGGTTGCCTCTGATCCAAATCAACTCAGTTCTTCCGCCGATCCAAATACCCGCCCATACCATGATGGTTCCACCACTATAAGGATGGACTTCCTGGCAGGATTTTAATCGCTGTTGGCGTCCAGGGGTTCTCCAGTGTCGTATACGTCTTGTATCCGGTCTCATACCAAAACGAGACTCATCAGAAAAGCACACGAAACGCCATTGTTCTTCTGCCCAATTTCTGTGTTCAAGAGCCCATTGATATCGAATCCTACGATTGTGCATTGCTATAGGTGGTACCCGTAGCGGTCTTCGGGAATGAAGGTTCACTTCATGCAAGCGGTTTCTGACTGTTTGGTCGCTAATTAAGTTCCCTGAAGAGTGATGAAGCCTCACGGCTAACATCATGGCGGTTATTGTTGGAGCTCTTCGAGTTAAGATTTGAGTGTATCGGTCTTGTCTCCGTGTGGTGCAGCGATACCGTCCTCCATGGCGCTCAGCCACGGTACCAGTGCTTCGGTAACGTGTCCAAAGTCGACTGATAACACTCTGACTTGTATTCAGAGCTAAAGCCACAGTACGTTGCCGGGAACCAGCTTCTATCATTCCCACAGCTCTGAGCATTTCTTCCCTGCTTAAATGACGTCGCCGCTCCATAATAACGTTGGTTTTAATCAGTAGTAGGGAAACAGTAGCACTAATAATGTCTTCAATGCGTTGTATGTTTTTATAGGGAAAATATTGACAGCTGATTTTCATCTTTTACTCGAATTTGATTTACAGTTCCTGATTCAAATTATGAAATGCACCAAAAAGGATCCATATAAATTTATAAAATCATAAATTTATTACAAAGCCACATCTCAATCTCAAGAAATCCGCATAAAAATGCTTGATCCCTAGACACTTTTGATGTGTGTATTTTGGGTCACTGCTGTTATTTATAGGTTTGATTAAACTTAGAAGAATGTACGTTGAAATAAAAGTAATAAATATTCAAAAGATTCCTTTATATTTAACCAACGTTTAGACGTTTACGGTGCCAATGATTTATCAGCGTTTTGTCTGTTTTAACCTCGTCTGTGAAGCACCAAATTGAATAAAATGCTTAAAGCTTAAGAATTTCAGGTCGATAAATGTGATAACTAATATGTAGTTAAGGAAACTGTCGGTGAAATTTATAACTGAATATAAATTCAAATAAAGTGATTAAAGCTTGGTTTAACAGTAACCCGTTGATTTGGGTGTTATCGTTACCAGTATTGTTTTATGAACGCGTAGAATAATAATATAAAATTGGAGTGCTATTGCGAGTGTTGACGCAGATTATATCCTGCAGCCTTGTGTTCGACTGGTTTTTAATTACGGTCCGAGCGTGCGTTCCCCGCGCTGATTTAGAGTAAATTGAATGCTTCGAGCCCCTCGCGTCCCGTAACCGTCATCTCATTCGTCCGCAGTCGCGGCACCTATCAATTAACTAGCACTCCAATTGAGTAGCCGCCTCATTGCTTTAAAACTATGCGCTTGCCGCTGAGCACCTTGTTATAACGCCGAGAATTCGTTCACCAACTCATTTTATCTACATTTAAATGAGAATATGGCAGAATAGGTAGAGTATTCGTGGCATTCCAACGCTCAAAACTCGTCGGTATACGTACGGTATATGTGTGAAATGTTAGCAATTGAATTAAGTGAAAATAGCCATTATATCTCCCGATCTAATGTGGATACTTTGGTTCGAGTGTGAATTAAATGAATTGTGCTCAACGTCGAGTTTTGAGATGATGGTATTGTCATAACGGCAGCTTTTCGCAAGTAATTGTATGTATGAATGTTAAATGAATAGCAGATTATTTTGTGTACTGTCAGTTATTATGATGACAGCACAATGAGGAATATTCGGTTGGTTGGCGGCTGACGTCTTTGGAGGCCCTCCGTATAAAAGCTGCTGTCAAAAGATTTACGATACATCTAGTAATAACAGATGGTCGTAACCTCAATAGCTAAGTAAATAGTTTTGAAGATTCCATATTAAATACGTTAGAAAAAAGATGTCTAGAAAGCTATTGGCTATATTATTTTTTTTACTACCACGCACTACATGCTTGTAAATCAAATGTGGGGAGACGATTTTAATGATCAGAATTAAATGTAAGTACCGTAAGTTTCTGCTAATGCTCATATCCCCGAGCTTCAGACTAAATTGAGGTTCGTCTCTGTAGGTATTAAGCTTCTTAAATTATCTTTATTCAATCAGTTCTTTCCAAAAAAAGTTACGTGCTTGTTAAACTAAAAAACAGAAAACAATTATGTTTCCTGCTAAATAATCACGGGTATAATTTGTTTATCACATCACTGTCAATTTTGACTTCTCGTTTTCCAATTTAAATAATAATACGTTCCGAAGTATTTTTATGGGTGCAAGAGTCAACGACATTCAATTATTCTGCTAATCAACTTATTGCAACTTGACTTTAACACAAGGTTACGATCAGATCACAATAGATTGATAGACGTTTACACATCAAAGTTCAGTTTAATAAGGACATTGTACGCTTACTATTGCAAAATATACCTTAAACGCTTCCCATCTGAAATCTAACTAATATATCTAGTAATAAATGTGAAAGCTCATAAGGCGATAAATTCAAGCTCGCATCAAAGTCCAGCCTCAGATACGTGCATTAGATTGACCTATGTCCAGCAGTGGACGAATACAGGCCGATGATGAGATGATTAAATGTGAAAGTTTGTGTGGATGGATGGATGTTTGTTTCTTACTGTTTCCCAAAAAACTAATGAATAAATTGTTTGATAGAAATTTGAGATATAGGTATTGTTTATAACCTGGATTAACTCATTAGATACTTTTAAACTTTTATATCTCGTTATGACATTCTCGACATAACCGCGGGCGAAGTTACGGGCAAAAGCTACAAAGTAATAAACTTTAAGCACTGCGAGTTGTCCATTTTTAAAAGTAATAGATCGGCATACAATTTCAACATTTTACGGAGAGCTGAAAGGGTCGCACGAGGTTACTGACATTTCAATAGACCGTTCAGAATTTTATCGAAAAATAAAAACTCACAGTAGTTAACAAGGACACGTAATATCGACATCTCGTCATGGTTGCTTTTTTATGCTTACAAATTGCAGTTGGCTCGTTAATTGGTCAGAATGGGACGGATGACTGGTGTTTTTGGTAGTGCGAAGTGCGCGCGCGACGCGACGTAATGATAAGTTGCGCGGTAATGGCGGCTGCGCGGGAGTGCGGCCCTGCTGAGTCAGCACAGTTGAACGGTGCCGGCGCCTTCAGGTACCAGCTCTTCCTGATTCTTCGCGCCTAATGTATAGTTTGGCGTTAAAATACTCACACGCTAGTCGCTACCGACTTTATTCTTCCTAATGGGCGCACCTTTTTATTATTTTTATTTTAAC
Organism: Agrotis clavis; assembly: GCA_954870645.1. Taxonomy (NCBI): domain Eukaryota; kingdom Metazoa; phylum Arthropoda; class Insecta; order Lepidoptera; family Noctuidae; genus Agrotis; species Agrotis clavis. The sequence continues at coordinate 11,322,819 of OX940929.1, read as the reverse complement.
TGAGAATAAACTTGACTTCGCTGTTGTTTTTGAAGCACTGCATTGTAAGCAAGTAAGGGAACTATCGAATATTTTCGATATTGTGCACATTAATAAGATGGTTTGTACGGTTATTCAAGTTGGTGCCATAAAGGACTTATAAATCTCCAATTAAGGAACACTAAGTTAATTTAACTTGCAAATGGAAGATGTACAAAAACGTAGACAAACAAATTTTCCGTAGACTTAGTCGCCGAATCGGGAACGTCTCTGTATTCTATATTTTAAATTCTTAGCACGTACGCCTCCTTGTTTGATTGTATTTCACTTAATCCGTCCGTTCCGCTCATTCTCTATGGTAATTCATCGGTGGCATTGTTTTATTCTGTAACAATCGCCAATAAAGTTAGCATTAGCTGTCGCATTTATACATGGTACTATAGACTCTACTTGGTGGATGTACTGACCACAATCGCGTATTTTATGAACTTTTTGACGTGAGCAACTAGTTCGGGTGCCGACCCTACGCATCCGGTCGAACCACTCTCGTTTGCACCTTGTCAGCGCTACTGATTCTATCTGTGGCCCTAATTGCTGATATTCCATTAAAGTAATAAATACGCTTCGCCTTCTCACCTTCTTATTAGAGTTGATTACTGCACTCGTCTGTTTCTATTATGTCAGGAGTTGTTAATGTTTGACGAGCGATTGTTCGGCTCTTTTCGTTGTATTAACAATATTCGTGAGATTTGATGTTTACTTTCACAGGTGTATAGGGTATCATCAGAATTGAATGAATAATTACGTGGACGGCTGTTGAAGTGCGTTTTATTCGAGCGCTTAATGGATGCCGGTGTTTTATATGTGGCATGTTTCGGGGTGATAAAAGCGTTGGCTCATAACTCTGCGCTATGCTTGGCACGTTTTGTTAAGTGTTATTATGAGATAGGATTTTCTTCAGAACAAGGAAGTTCACACCGTGGTGAGTAACACATGTTTCGGTATGAGTACGCGTAAGTTCTCACACACACATCAGATTATCACGCGAGTGGGCCGACGGGAATGTACCGAAATGCGTGTAACCAGTCGCAGTAAGAAGAGTTCGCGGTGAGCGGTTATAGAGACACGGGTTAAATAACTGCCTTGTTTCCAACATTCTTAACTGTGTGTATATTTCAAACTTACATGTCTACCTCTGCTGTACAGATTTGGATGGCGTGTTAAATATTCATTGACTTTAATAATTAATTGACTATTCCAAACATAGCGCCCGAGTGTAGATTTAATAAAAAATTGGTGTGTTGTAAATTAATATTCTTTTTATCAGATTAAGATAAGGAAAACTGGGCGACACCAAATACATATAAATGGCCATTTTCACTAACAATAGGCGAAACTTATTTATATGCGAGACTAATATAATGACACCGGTTCAACAATGCGTAAGAATTGACTATAAATGAGAAGGCGTTTGAAATTTATGTAGATTTGGAAACTTACGAGTTGTCTTCTGACAAAGTAATGGTGAAACAGGAATTCTGGCCTAGAGCTCTACTTACGTATATGAAATGTAGTCATACTTTTTTAATATGTTATCGTTTGAATTATATTATGAAGACGGATATACTCGTAGAATTGGATAATTAAACCTAACTACTTGACAAATCAATAAGTTAAATTATGGAATCAGGCGTTACTTTGCGGAAATCCATGACATTAAATGTTATGAAAAATATCTAGTTTTAATTCCGCGACAAAAATCCAGGCTTGTTGCAGGATGCAATCCCACCCTATGCAATCATGCATATGCACATGCAGCAAAGGACCCACCCTCCCGCCCACATGCATATGCACAAGTGCAAGAAACAGAAAAACATGCCATGCAATCAAACCTATACTCGACACGTGTTTCGCCCCTCCACGGGGCATCCTCAGGAGATGTTGACTCGACAACTAGACTAGAGCTGTCAAACTGGCTCATTCGAGGCCGAGCGCTTGTCGAGTCAACATCTCCTGAGGATGCCCCGTGGAGGGGCGAAACACGTGTCGAGTATAGGTTTGATTGCATGGCATGTTTTTCTGTTTCTTGCACTTGTGCATATGCATGTGGGCGGGAGGGTGGGTCCTTTGCTGCATGTGCATATGCATGATTGCATAGGGTGGGATTGCATCCTGCAACAAGCCTGGATTTTTGTCGCGGAATTAAAACTAGATATTTTTCATAACATTTAAAATCAATAAGTTATTATTGTAAGTTTACTTATTCTAACTGGAAACTTTGTAGAAGCTGTTCATTAAAACCACAATGGGTTTTTTGAAGACTGCTTTACATTATGTTAATCGCTGTAAGCTTTAGTTTTAGAGCTGTATGAGTATGTCACAGTATGTCATCTCTGTCATCAGCGGCACGGTCGTGGGCAGGGTACGTGTGTAATGACACGATCACTTCATACTGATAACAATAGATAAACATTTAACTCATGCTGTGAATAAAACATCGGTTACTTAAGCGTCAACTTAAAACCTACCTGTTTGCACATTCCTAACATCCGGTATTAGCTGATTTAAGGCACAATTTACATAGTTTTGTCGTTAAGAAATCTAAATGTTCACATTATGGTGGCAATTGCCTAACATTGGAGATAAGAGCCGACAGTAAAGCAAAATCTGTCAGAAAATTTAGATAAGGTTACGCAAAAAATAGAATTTGTTGCCTATAATGATATTCTATTCAGTCCTCAGACTCCATATTGTTAGAACTAGGTAAGTCAAATATAATGGGATACATATACGTGATTTAAATATGAAAATCTTACGTGTGAACTTCTTCTGAGATATTCATTATTCATAGATTTTTAAAGTAAATCGATATAAACGCGTTGAAGTCTTTTGATTACGTGATTTGAATATACATTTTCTGTTAATTTAACATATTATGTATGCATGAAAACACAAGTTAAAGTAGAATCCAATCTCAACTTGAATGTAAATATTGTTCTATAAGACCACGATTATTTAAGGACTTGATAAACAGTTAGATATTTAGACTTAATTATGTAAAAGGAGGTGTAACCGGTACCTGCACTGTACCGATCACACATACATTGACAGTTTCTCTAAATGGAGCTTTGTTTATGTATTCCTGCATGTTTTATTTACCTACTGAATATTAGACGTGTGGATTTTAAAAGCGTTGTAGAAGGTTTCACATAGTGAAAGACGCAGTTGCATATACAATTATACATTTACTCGTTGGTAACGAGTTAAGTGTGAGTGTCTTTAAAATATAAATGTACGCGATTCAAATGCATCGTAGCGCACCAGTGCACCGGCACCACAGCGAACCGGAGATGTGCGGAATCTACTCCGGAGGCACTTAATGTGGGCCTCGTTTAAGTAAACAAGGTACACGTCTGCGAGTAGGCTCCATGTCTTGTTTTTATCCGTCTTAGTCCGCCGCTCCACGCTTGTTATCTTGTTATCCTATCTTGGCGAGATTGTGCCTTTTTGTGCAGCTGATGCACTCAATGTATGCACATATTTCTCTCATTTTGAAACGGACAGACTCTACACGTTTTACGATAGTTGCAGTAAGATCAATCTAATTCCAAGTCCTCCTTACTTGTAACAGGTTTTATTATAAGGAAAATTAATGGCGTGGATTGAAACCGCTACTACATTCGCTCTCCGGCTCAGTATTGTGAGTAGCAATAAACAGTCAGCCAGCTAAAGAAAGTCACGTTTTTCCTGAACACCATTCGCGGTTACAATACTGTCAACGTATATGGCGTTAACGAAGTTAAAGGTCTCTTTGGTTGCGACCTCCTATGTGCCGCTTATTATGTCTAAATTAAGATTAACACGAGCGTGTTATCTGCCAATTTCATCTAAAGCCGGGTTACAAAAGGTTTATGTAAGGGTACTCAAACAATTTGTCTGTGTTTCCATATTTCACCCCTAAAATGAGGGCAAACATTATTTGCAAAATTAATTTTACCCTTTAGTTTTATGTTAATTAGGGACTTTAACTATAATTTTCTTTGAACCCGCAACCTGGGCCGGTGTGGTAAGTATATACGAGTAGTTGCATTAAAACCGTTTCTATTCGGCGTTAAGCTTAAGTTATAACAGAGAAGAAGGCGGGAGCGACGAAGGCACGGTGCGAGGTTGCAGCCTTTGTAGGGGTTCTCTGTGCGCGGCAACGACGATATAATACTAGACTCCTAATAACAGGCGACCGATGTCTGCCAACACATTAGGCAAAAAAGTCTTATATCCGTCTCATTTCGACCAATCCTGTGAGCCGTAAACATACGTTGAGACAGAACAGACCTTGAGATAGCCAATCACAACGCAGTACCCCGTCCCCCTCGCTTACGTAGTACCTCAGCGAGTTGGCAGAATAGTTTTGTTCGTTAGATCGTGCAATGCGTAGTCTAGTATTATATCGTCGTTGGTGCGCGGACTATCGCGGCGACGACGTTCATCGTCGCGAATAACGTAAAAAATATTTTCTCCCCATCGCCGCCCACGAAACGCTAGCCCCGTCGCCCGTTTTCCGCTGAGTTAAATTCTCATTACTTTTCTTTGAAAAAGAAGTTAGCTTTTATAACCGCGCAGCGGACGAGAAAGAAAACTCTATTACAACGATGGCTTTTGACAGAGATGCCCCGCACACCGCCGTGTCAAACTATTTCAGGCGCTTTTATTCACAAACAATTACAGAACATTAAGGGACATTATGAAATCGGAGCGCGGGCGAAGTATCGTGAACGTTTAATGATAAAGCGGACGGCGGCGGTGGCTTTGGATCGCAAATCTCGCTTTAAGTCGACGTGCGAGCAATGGCTTCGATAATAAAATTAATTATGAAATTTATAGCACCGGCCTCTGCCGCGGCGGGCGTTTCTGACGCGAGGGCTTTTGTCGTTCAAATGTGTACCGTCTTAATCGACAATTTACGAGGGCCGTTTAGCGAGACAGGGACGATTCCAATGTCCTATCCGGTCATAAAAGCCGGCTTGAATCAAATTATAATCGCGAGATACATTATTATTTAAAGATTGCAATGTTAAGCCTTTTGTCGCCATTACCTTACAATACGTAAGCCTTTAACTGGTACTTCAAAGAGAGCTCGATCGTCCCGATCTATACTTATTGAATTTGTATTTGTAAGATTTGTTATTTTTGTAAAAACTTTTCATGATGTAATGAAGATTAATAGTTTGATCTATGAAGCGTTTAGAAGTGACGAAATTTCAAAGACACCCAGAATAAGACATTTAAAGATCCAAAGGTTTAATACACAATGTTCAAACTTCTTTCAGCAGTTATTCTTAGTCTTTCTCGGTTATAGCCACAAACTATACTAAACTCCTTTAAACATTTTACTGTGTAATAGTTTGGTTAGAACAAAAGTTGCGGTCTGTGGTCGTGAGCGTCGCTAGCCGCAGGGTCATCCATACGTCGCGAACTCGCGACATTCGCATAATGAGTGCAACATTGTACTGACCCTCAACTATATGTTAGGGCTAACTAATAACTAGAAGTTGTTAGCTTGTTACAGCGATGTACAACTGTGCCAAGTGAAATTCTACATAACAATGATGTATTTGTACGAGTATATGCAGCCTATTCTGGGAATAACTAGGTTAAGTCTTCTATGTTTGTTAAAGGCCTACACGCCTTTGAATTACATCGCAACCCCTTTTTCTAATATTTTGAAGTTAAATTAGTTATTTTTTGGCTTTTCAGATGTTTCATTACGAGATTATGATTTAATGCTAACTTAACGCTTTTTGCATCTCGTTCTAGCTCTGACCATTGATAGACTGATATTATAATCTCTAACAATTGATAACCTCTTCTGGACAGAAAATGACTGGCGGTACTTTTGTGTGCGTATGCATTCATTTTGGTTCATAAAGCATAGTTTTCATATTTGCTCTGCTTACGCTAGCGTTATAATCTTGACTCTCGTTTTTAACTTGACTGGGTGAAAAAAGTCTAAAGACTTCGTTGAAAGCCTCTCACTGTAAGTACCATCTGGTGTAAATATTTAATCAAATTACACTTAAGAAACGATTCTAAATCATGTTCAACGATAAACTCAATGAAATGAATAACTTTTACGCTTTCATAACAATAAATCAAGGTAATTAGGTTTTAAATCGACTCCGTCAGTAGTCCCACTTGAAGCAATCATCGTATTAACATGAGTAGTTGTCGAGAATTGACTGATTGCCTGTTCAATATACCCGTTCGTATTTAATCACCCTCAAATTGCCGCAATTAATAGCTCTTAAACGGTAGTGCTTGTATAATTGTTTATGTGAATTGTTTCTCAATATAATATATAGACAAACTAGTTAACGATAATTTAAAGTGATGATTCGAACTTAAAAGAAACTTCTCAATTACTTTGTTGCAGTTAAATTATTAACATTTTGCAGATGATGATGGTGGCTACGAATGAACTTGACTTGTGGTTCTGCAGGAAAATGTTGGATCATCGAAATCTGTAGTACGGAGAGAGAACTTAATATCCGTCGAACTAGAGGTGATGTTAGTGCCTTCTCAGCATTAGCATAACGCATTCAGTAACAAGACACGTTCGAGTACAATTGCGTTCGCGAAAGAACCCTACTCAAACAACCCATTTCTATTTTAGGTCGCAACCGCTTGTTTAATGTTCGGCCCGTACAACCGCGTCGGCTAACACTTAACGCTTTTTGCATACGAAAGCGTCCAACGTTTACCGCCCAGTGTCTCTTGTTATTACGCTACTCTGTATTCAGGTCGGGCTAAGTTGAAGGTCGCCCTTCTGCTCGAGATAACGAACAACTAGTTTCTTTTATTAGTTTATGTACCTCTATGCTCTACTCATAACATGTGTTTGCATACTAAAATTGCTTTGGTATAGTTTTGAATTGTATGACTTATTCTTCGGTTGTCAGAACAGTGCAGCTTTGTTGTAGTATTGTTTAAATCCAAAGGCTTTGTGGAGTAACAAATTTATTTGTTGAGTCGTTTCCTGAACTGACCTGAGTAGCCCAAATAAAACGTTACGCGCCGCCACAGAATAGCCCATAAAAGAACAACTATGTAGGACGTAAATGCTTAGATAAACGACTGCACTTAATCCGGGAGTTAGAATGTTGACAAGGAATGAACGCAATCAAATATAAAAAGGCTGGGCATTTTATTCCATTAATCCACGTCATGTTGAATGTATTTGTAACAAAGCTAACACTTAATAAGTCAAGTCGGTCCACGATCGAGCAGTGCTTCCACTGAAACGTCTAATCATTGTGTGGGTTGCCGTAATTGAAGTGGAGGATCGTTCCTTTGCTTTATCTTAATTTTATTCATTCCGAGCGCACTGATGGTTAATATTGCTGTGACCGCTTGTCACTTTCAATAACAAGGTGCTCGTTAATGAGATTGTGCACCTGTTAGTATATTATGACAAATTATAAACTCGATACTTGGAATGTAGTACAAATCTCGATTCGTCCAGTGTCGGTGATAAATGATTACATGTCGAGTTTTACTGTAATTGACATGTTGTATTTCATAGTTGAAAATAATTAGTGTGATGGTTGCGTGACTAGGGTCATATGATGGATAGCGTGCCTAAGATACGATCGTCGGGTGCCGCCGAATTTCATGAGAAACTTATTTACAGCCGAAGGCGCCCGCGCCGGAATCAATGTTGTAAATTATCGAATTATACTGAACCCGACAGAGCGTGCTCGTGCGTGTTTATTTAATTTTGGAAATGTTTTGTTCCTATTAACGTTTCCTTTTTTATATTATCTAGTAAACTGCAGGAGAGTGTGGGAACATCGACTATCGTTCTGTTAATTCGTGTGTACGTTTGAAATTGTTTGTGGTCACGAATTTAATTTGTAGGTGTCAAATTGTTAATGCTCAAATTACCTAGTTGTTTTATCGTATGTTCGTATCGTAATAGTTAATTTACAAATTCGTATGTTGTTGTTAGATTAGATTTAAATACGGATAGTGTTATTGTTTGCGGCTCTTGTAATAAAATAATCGTAGACCATCATCGTTTTTAAAATAATGACATAGGTATATTGAAAACGCAATATGAGTCTTACTCGTTGCTTGTCTAGGTGGTGTACCTAAATACTGTATGCCTTAAAAATACCAAATGCGCGAAGTCGTGTCCGGATTTACAAACATCCTCTTTGGTGGGGATCGCGCCGTTTCAGCGGGGTTGCTCAATAGCTCCACTCCGTGCCAGTTCCCCGAGACCAAAGTGCATCAGATTGCCGGTTACATTCCGAATTATGTATCGCTGTAAACTGGATCGCTACTCGATCTTCGATGCCGTACAAAATAGACGAGTTTGTATGCATGATGTCCAACTCATGATGTACAGATTCCAGTGCAACATTTGAACGTATACCGGTTTCGTAACAAAGCTCGCGGATTACGCGACATTGGGGTCGCTGTCTTGCCCCGTCTTCTGACATCACTTGTCGAATCGGATCTACTTTTACTCCCCAATTGTTGGTAATAATAGCGAGGTAATAAGACCTCAATAGCTGTTTGCGTTATTTCAAACATGCAACAAAAAGTTACGTGATACGTAATTTTGGCAGTCGTATGCGATTTAGACTCTCAATAGGTATGTGAAAGATACAATATAAATTTTACTCCATTATTTTATATACAGTTATTGTTTCCTATAAATCAAACACAATAGACAGAAACAATAGTGGCACAAGGTCCTTTATATGTCAAAGATGCCGAATTATATATTGACCTCAGGTTAGTCACGATTTCCACCATATCAGATAATTGCAACGATATTTTCTCTTAACAATAAATTCTCGTTGGCCTTGTCTCGTTAATGCAGTTTGAAATTTAAAGGTCCTATGTTAGCCATCTACGATACTGACCGAAACTGATAGCAGTAAATTTTGAAAAAAGAATTTATCTCTACTTTCTCATTATTCTTTACCTTTTTAGTTGTAACAACAGATGTGGGTCAGAAGTATGACAATAAAGTTTCTTTATAGGGGTGTTATCTCGTTGAGCGATCGCCGCAAACCGTGAACAGTTTTTGCCGTTTGTACACAACACTAAATTATGGCACGTCATGTACCTAGCGACTCGATGGGCCCTGAAAGAATTATTGCAAGTCGCTGGGTGCATCTCCCGTTTCGCACGCCCGCTTCACATTGTTATTAAGTTCAGAGGTCGCTTTGTTTATGAGTCAACGCTTTCGAAAGGTAACACGGCGGGCGCGCGAGTGAAAACATCGCTCCGAAGACGCCGATGACATACAATTGATAATGTAAATATTGCGCTTAACCTGTGCCCACGAACACACTTTTCAACAAGATTTAGGTCTCAAATAACGTGCTTCATAATTTGATATCTGTCTCCATCTTATATTAGTTGACTTACACGGGAGAAGAGCAATTTTGATACAAGTTAAGTCCGGAATGCTTTGCAGCTTGTAAGCTTGGCTGATGGCGCAACTTTGTTTGCTTATTACAATATCCATTAAAGGAAGTCGGAATGGAATGGCAGCTTAATGTCGAAGTCATCGATCGGAAACGGTTAGGTCATTTACGATTGTATTCTTAATGTCCGATTGCGTGAAAGTCTAGTCACGGCGCACAGCAAGCAAATGTTGGGCGACATGTTTGTTGCAGACACGACAATTCACTTTCGATAGCGGTCGTGCGCCTCTCGGCCTACGGACACAAATGCTTGCCATAGTTGGTGCAGTATCTGGATTATGATCAACGGCTACAATTGTGGGGCGGGTTACCTATTGCACATCGGGCCAGCTGTTTGCTTATTGTCTTGCGTAACTCGGTGAAGCCAACTGGATGATAATTTGCTCGCTCGCCTCGGCTTTCATTATCGTCGGGGCTACTTCGTGCGTGTTTAATTTAATTTTCTTGCCAGAGTCACTCATTATTAAGTAACTGAAATTACTAATTTACTAAAAAGGTCTTGCTTGTTGGGTTTATATATACTTACCAAGAAATTAATTAAAGTTTCACTTTGCCTTAATTTTCGTGTCATGACGAATTTTCTAACTACCACGAGCTACCAAGAAAGTTGTCTATTAGTGGAGTGCTGTAAGGTTTATACCTCGGAATCCAGGACCAGTCAATGAATCTTCGTATAAATTTTTGAAATGTGTTTTTAACAACATATAGAGAACGGTTAAAAAAAATTTGCTCGATCTCAATTTTTTTAATATTTTTTCATACAAATTGTATGAACGAAAAAAATTCGCAATTCTTTCCATTTTATTTATGATGTTATTTGATTTAGTTTCATGTAAGGGTCATTTTATTGTATGGGAAGGAAAATGTTTGTGCAACAGAAGTGGGTCAAATCTAATGAAATACTGACAACTGCTAATACGACTTTACTTTACCATTACGCACTAGTGCGTAATAAGATACATTACGATACTGAAATAGGTGCAGTAAGAGACCTTTTACGAGCAAATGTGTTATAAAATATTTTTGTAATTTTGACTAACTTCCGCCGTTCCGATTTTTTTCTTCCAATACAATCAAATGATCCTTACATGAAACAGAGTCGAAAGGCACTAAAAAAAAATTGGCCAGTTTTACTCATTTTTATGAACAACTCACACTTGACCAAAAAATGATAAACACCAAAATAGTCAACATCAAAAAATAGTTAAAGGTTCCCAAGAAAGTTTTCTCGTATCTCTTATGGATCCTGATTTCTCCCTTTTGGAAAATTTAAAAGAGAGTCTGTATAATTAATTATTTATTTTAATTATAATAGTACATTATGATACAAGTGCGGTAAGTTGATAATTACAGCTGAGGCGATATTGGTAGAACGAGCCGTAAGGCGAGTGCTATAAGAAAGCAGAGGCTGTAATTATCAAACCGCACGTATGTCATACGACGTTTTATAACACATTTGTGAGTAAATAAATAAAATCAGTACATCGAAAAGGAAAAGCAAGCGGAATAATTTTTACTTTTTCACAAATTAGCGATGCGCGCGCACCAGCATCTTTTGTTTATGGCAAAGGCACAAAAAACAGCCAGTATTACTAATAAAGTAAATTAATTCTTTTGTGGTTTTATTACAGATAAATGGTTGTAATTAATTGTCAAAATTAATTAAATTAAAGAATAAAATGTTTATTTACTATATTTCATCTCCCAAATTTAATTTTAATAATAAAATGTTGACCGCTTTTCTGACATGAAAAGTCTTTGCTAAGATTTAAAAAGGTACCGTTCGTTTTAGACGGAGCATCTTGATAAACCGTGCGTTTTACTTTACCATTACCGCACTAGTGCGTTTTACTTTACCATTACGCACTAGTGCGTAATATGATACATTACGATACTGAAATAGGTGCAGTAAGAGACCTTTTACGAGCAAATGTGTTATAAAATATAAAAAAATTTAGATCGGGCAAAAGTTTTTATTTACATTTTTCTATTATGTTTAAAAAGTTGTATGAAGATTCATTGACTGGCCTTGGATTCCGAGGTTTTACTATTTTTACGCCTAACGGCACTCCACTATATTTGTAGATCGAAAAGTTTTAATAGGCTCAGGTACCAAAAATATAAGAATAAAATTTTTAGCAAGTCCTGGCTCTGAAATGTAATTCAAACCTAGCTTTACCTATCGAACATTATCACGGAAACACTTTTACCGAAACATAGCTCCTTCGACAGTGAGAGTGGCGCAGGGGCGTGTGATCCGTTGCCTCAACGGTCTAATAAAACTTCGTCCTGCCTTCGAGGAATGCCGAAGTAAGCCGATCCTGTAAATGAGTGAGGAGGAATCCCGCTCGGTCGTGGTCACGCGAACAACCTGACACTACCCTTTGTTATGTGTGGGTGCCTTTCGTACCACGATCGTGAGTTATTCAGATTCCAGATTTATTCCGTGTTTGAAATGTTTTATTGAGGTAGTAGCTAAATCCTTGTAATTTTCTGTTTGTAAGGTCTTCGAATAAAATTGGTTAGTAGTGTTTTTCTAACAGTTGTAAACATTACAAGAAATCAACATACTGTCATGAACTCGTGATGATTTTTAAGAAAAAAATATAAGCAAGTTAAAGTTTAATTTATTCAAACAAAGTAACACGTCCTGTTTTTTTTATTTACTACATAAAAAGTTACAGTTTTTCAGCGGCCAGAATTTACGTGCGTACACTTAAACTGAATCCTATTTCGATTGTTGTGTACGTAGATACTTTCCCTGGGGCAGGATTAACGTGCGATATAAAGGTGAGTGCTTACCAACAGCGATGGTTTTATTGGCTGTAAGCCGTAGTGCAAGGGTTTTGTGTAAAACGAATTGCGATAATATGCCCTCTGTATCTTGTAACACGTTAACAACTTTATGTTCTTGCATTATAGTGAAAGATCAGGACATTGTGTGGTATTTATCTAGGTCAATTTTGCATTTTTTGTTAATAACCATTTGCATTTTTTAATAAGCTAATAGTGAAAAAACTTATAAGTCAGAAAAGTATTTGACCCGTATTTTTTTCCTTTGCTACGTAAACCAAAATTGACGAAGAAACGACGCGTTCAAAATTCACAAAACTTGTCATTTAATGCGTCCTGACGTCACCCACTCTTGAGTTTTGATTCGTTTTATCATTGTGAATATTCACTGATTTAAGAAAAGCAAAATATACGTGTCCATTATTTTTAAAAACTCTGACGAACTAAGTAGATATGTAGTTTATTGATGCTGGAAACTAGCCTATTCACGGTCCGCCAGTTAATATTTATAATTGTTTGTACTAATTATTCAATTCAGGTTTAATTCTAAACTCTTGACTTCGAACACACAGACCTCATAATACAGGTCGCGTCTATCTTCTACTTACTCTACAACACCACTTCATACGGGATTAGAAATACAAAAGAAACGTCCTGGACTGGTAGAAAACACATGACTACGTGAGAACACGAGCTGCACATTACACAGCACTCCGAATAGAACGCCACCGCAATTGAACCGCGGTGGCTGCTGCGGTGTGCTACATGGAAATACCTTTAAGAATGTAGTACGGAAGCTTTGAGGCGAATACTAGGTGATCAATAAGCAATTTTTCGAGGAATAACAGCTTACTCTTTTGTATACGTGATAAAAGCGTCTCTTTATTGAATAGATTCCTTATGATGTTATTTTGAAATAATTTTCGTGTCTGTGTATTTGATATTGTTGATCTTATTTGTTATATCTGTGTGTCTTATATGTTATTGAAAGGACATGGAAGTTGTTAGCTCCTGCTGCTTCGTGGCTAAAAAGCAGCCGCTGCACAAGTTAATCATCATAAAACCTCCTCTAGGTTGACTTGCGAGATGCCATTGAAAAAAAAATAGTTTGCCTAAGATTTGGTCACCTTGGTTTGGTGAGATTGCTGACTAGTTGTAGACTGAGGACACTGACAAATTCTTCGGCACATAATAATCTGTCAGTGTGGTGTGCAGAGCCATTTCCACAGTGTCCGTGCCAGCCTGTTCCATCAGGTCCTATAACATTTATCAGTGTTCGTTTTAAAATATGCACTCACTTAATTGTAACTTAATTAAGTAACCTCACTAAAAACCTTTGATCTTCTACGAAAAAAGAAATTGTTTAATAGCTTTAGTGCACCAATTTAGCTGTATAAAAGTTACTGCGTTCATTCTACGAAGCGTGGCGCACTACACTGACATGCGCACTTGCACAGGTACAATAGTTACCAGTAATCGCCGCTTTTGTCTTTGCTGCCGAAAATGAGATGCGCTTTGTACTCACCTCTCAACTACTGACACAGACTTCATTATCAGCGCTCTTACAATATTATACATTGTACGTTGTGCCGCGCTGGATATGATACGGGTCAAAGATTTCTCTTGCTTTGTAATTATAACAACATGCTTTTATGTCAAATTAGTCTGGTATTTTATGTTTTACTTGTGGGCTGTTATTTTAAACAGAACTGAGTTCATCAAAAGTCGTTTATTCAATCGGCAGAAAGATATTGTGAGACCACTCACATAATAAACATTAATGAAATAATCATGAAATCTAGAAGTAAACAAACAATTTGCGATTTTGCAAATCTTTTTACTTTGTTGTGGATTATCAAGGTTCAAGGTGGTGTTTTAGTTCTGACATGAGCTGACATCGTTTAGAAATATGTAAAATAACCACATTAGTGCACAGATGTGGTTATTTTCGAATGAAACATTCTTGAGTTAAGGTGGAGGACTGAGTACTCTCTATAGATTTAGGCCTTAGTCTTGCGATTTTCAACAACAAATCGGAATTCAAAAATTTTGGCTTTAAGGCCATGTTGGGCTGTAGTGCAGAAATAGAGACATGAGGTTTTTGAAGATTTGAAAGATGTGCAGTTTGGCCTGAATATCCACACTCGGAGCCAGTTTGTGGGGCAAATACTTGATTTGCAAAGTGCCATTACTGTGAAATGGAACTTCACGCTTTTAAGATGCTGATCAGGAAAGCAATGAGTGCATAAACTAACAGAGATCCTGAGTTTCTTCGTGTTGGGTTGTGCCTTATATTTACATACCATAACCACCCAGTAATAAATAATTAGGTGATGTTTTTCGTCAAAAACTGTAATTAGATCATATCTTTTAACTTTTTCTTATATTGCTCTTCCACAATTGAAATGAATAGCGAATCTGATTACTTTTTCTGCGCTACACAGCGGATGCATTAATGTGATGCAGCTCGTTACATATGATTTTAAATCGATCCCCAGTTTAGATTGCGAACGCAGAATTGGAACGGAAAAAAGAACAAGTCCGAGTAAAGGCCAAGTAAAACTCAGCGCGCTATTTATCTTAAACTTATCAGAATACCGCAGCGTGTTCGTTTTTCTCTCCCGTCCCGTGTATACTTTGAAATGGGTGTCGTTTTATTCTCGTTTCAAAAACAATGATTACCGCGTTGTCTGGAGCGCGCGTCGTGCGAGAGGGACGCTGTGATCGTTTTGCATGGAACGAGGTGAAACCATCAATTTGCGCCGAGCCGCGCCAGAGGTAAACGTGTCGATCTCGCTTAAAAGAGGCGAAACTGAGCTCACTTGTGGGGCTGCCATACTTTGCAGTTAACAGTGCGGGTTCCCGCTGCCTTGTAAACTCTTGCTGCATTCGCGGTACTTACAAGTGTCCCGACTTAGGAAGTGTAACTTTACT
The DNA here is from genome assembly GCA_954870645.1 of Agrotis clavis. NCBI lineage: Eukaryota > Metazoa > Arthropoda > Insecta > Lepidoptera > Noctuidae > Agrotis > Agrotis clavis. Next base: position 11,307,613 of record OX940929.1, on the reverse strand, counting down.
ATGCAAATAATGTTAAAAAACATTCGCATGTACAAGCAAGGTGGCAATCAAATTGTAATTCTTTAGGAAGCGAACAATATAAATCATTAGTTGGGCAACTCTGATAAGGAAATTTCATAGAACAATGTCGTTACATTGTAGATATAAGCCACATAAGTGCCTACAGATACACTGCAATCGTTGTGCTCAGACGGCAGAGGCGGCAAGGATTTCGCTGAGGTGCGATTCTCTCAGCGGGCGGTAAATGCAACAGCACGGCTCCTTTTTTCCCAACTTGCTCGTGTTTTTGCATGAGAAGCGAACGAGCCAGTTTCAAATAAGGGGGCGTAGTGGCAAGAAAATTGCTATTTTTACAAACAAGCTCTTTATGGCGTAAAAAATGTGTGCAGCGGCGCCGCAACTCGGTAATCGATTCAAACGGGCTTCATTGTTTCGAGAAAGAGGAAGGGCTCGAATATGTCGATATCGGGTGCAACCGCGAGCTGCTCCAACCTCGATGTGGGGACTTTATCGGATCGAACGACTGTTGCTGGCAGTTTATGTTCACCCGCAATGGGCATTCCTGTTCCTTCTAATGTTCACCTTATGTTCACTTCCTTGCTTGTGCCGGCAGTTATATTACAGAATTACAACACCAGTGGTCTTTACAATGTATCCAGTGCCACAAGTAGGACCTCCTATCTAGGCGTTATGATACCACATACCGTAGGAATTTTATTGGAGCACGATAAGTACGCGGTCGGAACGTCGGCAATTCATAATAATTTGCTGAGTTAACAGGTTTAGGTAGTCGCGCTACGGCAGGGCGAGCGTGTCGGGCCGCCGCCGCATCGCCTCGTAATGAGCAACATCTGCGAATCAATGAGGTCGGTGCGCGTTTTATTAAGCGTCGCGATAAATTTGCATCGTCAAACAGCGACTGCGGCGGAGAGGCACGTTCGGCAAATAGAATAAATACGTAGCGGCTCCTCGTTTCCTCGCCAGCCTCCGAGGTCCCGACATCCCCCGCCTCTACTACAAACACAATTTGGACCTATTTATGTGCTGCTATTGCCTCAGCGCCGGCGCCGCTTTCCAATTACCTTAAATAGAAGAATTGTGAGCGAGCGATATGCCTGCCTCTCTGCCTGTTTCAGTTTTCACTTTACGCTTTATCGCGTGCACAAACCGGTACAACCTCTACTCTCAGCTTCATTAATCTTTCAACAGTGATTTGATAATGATCTGTATTAATGAAGTATCAACTGTTATCGCAGTGATTTGCTACTTCAAGTACTAACCTAACTTCTTGCTACTGTTGTTGATGATTCAAAAGAACCAGCTTGTCGTTTTACCTAGTATGTGAGGTGTACATAGTTATTTTACTAAGATAAGTACTATTACTTAGTATTGCAGAAAACCATATTCACTGGGAAAAATAAGCTCAGAGAAACTTTTATTCCTTGTTAACTTATGTTGAGATTAGAAAAGGAAGAGAAATCTCATTTGTTCTCGGCTCATCATAAAGTATAATGACGTCGTTGGTTAGGTAATTTGCAGTAAAAAGAATTCCTGAAAAAAGCTTGACAAAGTGTTCGGTCGTCGGCGGTGTTCAAGGGAGCAGTCTCGATTACACGCATCAATTATACCATAATTGCGGACAGCTTCTAGAGCTAGTGTTACGCGGGTCAGTAGTCGTCGTAAAATTTCATGACCACTCGCCCCGGACGAGCCGCTGAAGGGAATCTTATGGGTTGTCACGAATACCCGGCACTCACAAAACGACAGGCTTGCAAGATGCTGGTTTGTTTCACCATGCCTCGCGTCTAATAGAAACATACAATTTCTCTATCTAGATAGTTTGATCTACAATATGAAACGGTCAAGATAAGAGATGATATTATCGAGCGGTCCATGTGTCGAAACATTACAGATAATAATACTTCCAATAATGCTAGCACCGTAACGACTTACATTACGGCACTTGCATACGTGAATGTCCAGTGACCCGAAAGCTGTCAGATTTAGAAAAGATAACTGGTTCGATGGTGTAGGCTGGGAGTAAGACGAGCGATGAACTCGGAATGTGTTGGGCTGATCCGAATCCGTTGAAGAGTTCAATAAGCCAGGCTTAGCATCGATCTTCGATCCGGCGATTACGACCGATGGCGTTGACGGATGTCAGCTTAACTTGTCTGTCACCCGGCCGGCGCGGACACCTACCATATTAATCTCTATTCTCGCCGAGCAACACGTGGATTTACGCATCGACGAAAGTAATTTATATGCAAATCATTTCAACCTTAACGATTTCGTGACTCTAATACGGCTGTCATAGTCTAAAGCTACAAAGCCTCGGGATTTATCTTACGGTACTTACTAGATGAAAAGGTGTGAATTAATTATTATCAACTGATTTGTAAAAGGCGTTAATATACTTTTTGTAGAAATCATTTAACTGTCATATCTAGTCCATTTTGAAGATAATTATGAAATATAATACCAACACTAACTTGAAAGTGTAACAGGTTATTTCACAAGTAGACACCTTTTTATTCAAGTTTCGATTAATATTTCACTAATACCAATGTCGCTTGTCATGAAACAAAGAGCTTGGCGGTGTACCGGCGTCGCGTCGCGATCGCTAGCTCTTTGTGTGAGCCACAACAATATTACTGGCGTCTTGATAAATAGCAACAACTGTTGGCTCAACAATGCGGCTCGTAAGGCGATACGCGCGCTATCGACCGCTCGATTAATGACCGTCTCGCCTAAAAGAATGGACCATAATATTTATTATCAGATAAGCGCCCGCTACTGGGTAATTCGTGTGTCTCCGACTATTATACAACTCTCCGTGAATCGCCTATGCATTAGTCACGTTGCGTCTTACGATATCATTTTATGGATTTATGCCTTTATATTATAGATCGCGTCGGTTTTATGTTTCTCGGAACCATTCTTCGCTTATGGCGCGTGGTAGGTGTTCTTTATTTGTTATACTTATGCTACTCTTATTCAATAAAAAAAAATATGATCGTAATGTAGAGGAGCTTTCATGACACGCCCTACAAGATTTTTGTATAAATATCGATTATAGTTTAAAAAGCGTTAGACGTTCAAGGAACTAATCAGCTTGGACTGCTTTTATATTTTAATAGTTAATGAAACGGTCCGCCCACGGCTCGAAAGCCAATTGATCTCCGGCGCGTTAATGGGCGCGTCGAAAGATGTGTGCATGCGCACCCAGACATGTGAACAGAGTCCCCGCCGTCCACCATTATACATTTAAATACGGATATTTATAGATTTTTATAATTGGGTACTCGTAGTCAGTATTTGATAATCGTTGATGTGATGACGATAATCATTGCATGATGAGAATATTGTTCGCATTAATTTAGTTTTACCTATGTGTAGAAAGTAGAAATCTGTTAATGGACAGTTTGTTAAACAGTCATCTGCCTAGCCTTTTCCCAACTATATTGGGGTCGGCTTCCAATCGAACCAGATGCAGCTAGGTATCAGTATTTTACATGGAGCGACTGCCTGTCGGACCTCCACAACCCACTAACTGGGCAATACGATACCCCATGGTAAGACTGGTTGTCAGACTTTACAGCTTCTGACTAACAGTAACGACTGTCAAAGATCTACAAATGACAGCCGGGACCAACGGCTTTACGTGCTTACCGAGGCACGGAGGAAACTCGCTATGACAGATGGTCACCCATCCACAGACCAACCTCGGCAAGCACGGCTTAACCCGGAAGAGTGGCCTGTGCGGCTGTAATTATTTAGCCACGACCTCCTCTCTTGTCTTCTCTCTCCTCGAGTTTGTTAAACAGTAAATAATTTCATTAATTCAATACGTAGTAACTTGACTTGTGTAGTTGATACACTCCAGTTGTCCGTTCTACTTTCTGCAATAAAGACATTAACTTGTATACAATAAGAAAAAGAAATACATTGCCGTGCACACCATTCAAAAAGTCAAAATAGTATTGTGTTGCAACAAAGTCTTCCGAAATAACCACAACGGCGACTTGTAACAGTTGTAACGGAACTAAAAGCTCCAAGTTGTAAAATAATACATCCCATCCGCGAGTTGTTATGAAAGATAATCATAAGAGAGGCCTCGACGGGTCTCAGTTACAAGGGAATATCTTTCCCTGCTGAAATTTATAATCCGATGTTGAGATAAATGGCTCCTCACTCACAGTAAATTAGTCAGAATAAATAGGTAAGGCACATAAATTGTTTCACTTACACGTCACTGGGATATTCAGATATGCGTTATGAAGACATTGATCAGTAAGAACGGGTTACGCGACACGGGTGTAGCTGCTTTTTGTCTTGATAAAGTATGTGTTGTGTGTTATTCTTGTCGCAGTTTCTTTTAGCGAGCTCTTGTAATGAAGAGATTTGCATTCAACTTTATGATGTTTTCGAGTTAAAAAATCTTTTCTTGTGTGTTTGGCTCTCAGAGCATAATCTCTTTGTGTTTATTATTATGTTACTCTTACTCGTATAACTATATTTTTTTTCCAATTTCGTGTTTTTTGCAGTAACGGGCGTAAGAAGTTGCTATCGTGAGTTTCAATGTCAATGCAAGCAAGAAGAATTTCTTTGTGTAGAATCTAGATAAATATTAGTTTCTCATAGTTATGAGAATTAAATCGCTGTGAACACAACTGGTAAGTTCGCTGGAAGATAAATTAGGTCCCTAGGTGTTGCCTATCCAGTCAAAAATACAAGTGTCTTTCAGAACCTTTTTGGTCTGAAAAATAAGTATTCTATTCAGGCAGGTAAGCTCACAAATATAGAAAAGGAATTGTTAAAATACCCTTCCACTGGTATTGTAGGAACGTGGTCTGTATTGTTGCTTTGATATCGATCATTTTAATATGCAGCTTTCATGATAAACAACAGACGGCTCCGGAATGTAGTCTGGGCTTGATCCTTTAAGCTTATGAATACCTAACGCGTTTCCAACGATCTTTATTTAGAATTGAATAATACAGGATCCATTGATGTACGATTAAGTACGCTAGGCTGGGCTAATTCTGAATAACAGAATTTTGAATATACTCGTAAATATTCTCAATATAGGTATTATATTATCCGATAAGTTTGTGAATAACCTTGGTTTATAAATATAAAGTTTGTCACTTCATAGCGTGGTGTTGATGATCAATTTCGGTTGACAGTGTCAATAGAAGCAGTGCGGTGGTTCGTTGGCATCGTTACAATTAGCCGCGATTGGTCGCGGTGCGGGCCCGACGCGCACGGCCGCGCTTCCCATAGCCACCTGCGGCTCTCCGCACTGTCACCGTCAACGGCTTTAATTAACTTTTTGTCTTCTCCACCTCGCACAATCGACAGACATTCCGGACTCCGGACGCTTCTACTAGTGAATCACCGTCAACTTGTTTAGACGACGTTTTTCTCTTCATTCACTATAGTTTATGGGAAGTGAAGATCCACTCGACTGGAGCGGTCTCGAATTAAGGTGGCTTGGTCTAAATCGATTAAGCCTTAAGCGTTCAGTTATATTGGACATTGCTTTTATGAATGAAGCTTTCGTTGCTATTGAGTCGATTCGAGAATATGAGACCTCACCTGTCTATTCTATTTCTAATCGCACAGGTTAGTAAACTGTTATAGCTTTTTAATCTCTTTTTGCTTACAATAATAAATTAAAGCTACAAGACCGTACTCCAGCAGTCCACTGGTCATCGAATTATTTAATCTCGGTCTGCGGCTCCACCCATATGTTTTAAAGTAATAACAGGTTGCCGTAGCACTCTAGATTTATGGCGACAACGACGACTTTGAGGATTTCCTCTTTGAATTGTGTCAATCGTTAATTGAAGCATGTTCTACTTTAACATTAAATGCTATATCTCTTTATTGAAGTACAGTATTAAAGATTAAACACATTAAGTAGTTCATACGGAGATTTATAAATCATAATAGAGAAGTCAGCAATGAATGGTAACATTGCGCTTGACCGTCCGTCTGCAAGTTCAAGTTCGCACGGACAGCCGGCGCGCGCGCAAGTTGCGCAAACGCGCCGGTTCTCCTCCACACCGCAGACGCATGACTAGCGTCATGACTCATCAACAGTGTCAGCGCGTCAATGCCTCGTTTATATAAATACGTTGCATTCTTCAACATGTTTATTTATAGACGAGGGTTTCGATGGAAATCCTCGATCATTGATTAAGTACCTATTTATTTTCTCTTGTCTATTGATAGGCTTTCAAACACATTTGATCTCTTCGTGGCAATTTATATTTATGGTTTTTACATGATTTTGGTACGGGTCTGTTGTATGTATGTTATATCAGCCTACCCATCACATCAATACACCAACAACACAAACATTCTTATGCAAATGTAAAAGATTGGAGTCGAACAAAAAGAACGATTAATCGAAGTCAAAAGTAAATCGAGCGTGCGGGCGCGGCGGCTCTCGGTTCGCGCTGTCTCTTTAATTGCTCTTTGATAACCAGTAATAGTAGTATAAATGCACCCATTATAGTTTCTTCCATTTATATTGATCGCATTAATGCTGATCGCGTTTAAAATTTAAACGCCCTTTGTGCGGCCATCGCATGGTCGCCGTCTTGGTAAGCAATACGAATAAACTTTAGTATGAATGGTTTCACACGAAACTCTCGCACTCAGTTAGACTTGTAATGCGAGATATGCGTGGGTTTCATTTTAATCCCGGACGTATGTCGTGTCATTCTATGATAACTTTACGATACTATTACAGTTTTCTAGATATTGTAATGTTTTATCAGGCTGTTGTTTGGTCAAGCCCTCTGAAGCTCGTCCGATTTCTATAATTCTTTATCATTTGACTTGAGACTTAAAAAATATGCGGTTTTATAATTTATCATTTTTTCATACACCTAATTTCAATCCAAGAGGGGCGCGTTATTAAAACACCGTCAAATAAATTATTCACTGGAACTTGAAGTACATAATTTAACATCGTGTCTTGGGAGCTTGAAAGTCGATTGACGGAGTCAATGTAGCAAATGTGGGAACATGAACTTTTTTCATTTTTTCATAACGTTTATTTTAAGTATGTTCTTCTTAGCTTTGATGATGATTTCTTAAACAAAATATAAAATCATACTTTGTTGAGAGTGAGAGTAGCTTTTATTGTAAAATATAATAAAAGTGAAACTGTTCCGTTAGTAGTACTAACTTTTGTTTCTCGCCTTTAATTTTACTTGACATGGCCCGAGCGTTTACGACAGCAACTTGTGCGTCTCTCCACGTTTTATGGACCACTGTTAAATAATGCGTACTCTTTGCGTATTGTCAGGATAGGGAACCATGTCGTTTTGTACTCTTTTTATGAGTTGTAGGGACGTGTCTCATTTTATCCGATTGCCACAGAGGGTGAAGCTTTTATGATTTTGTTTAGTATGATATGTGTAAAATAATCGTACACTGTAATTTCCCTTGTAAAGTTTAATGTTAAATTAGTTTAGCGATACAGGTGGGCTATCTAATTAAATTACAGGAAAGATTTAGGGCTTTGTCATTACGGATCAGTTATTTTGTATTTTATTTAAACGGCTACACATTTTTGTATTTCATCAGGATACAGGTACATTCAGTTAACTGTAATTTTTTCATTAATGTTGAATTTAGGTCCTCCGTTTCATGACCATATTATTATCATATTTAAACCCAAACTATTGTATTGTTCCCATCGTCCTTGCATTACAACTCATGAATTGTGATTGCTTTCTCCATACCCGTTGTCTGCGAGACATTCCAATCAGTCGGAACGCCTCAGAGGACGAACTAAGACTGGGAAAACCGTTAACTAGATCCGCTACCGTATTCGGGTCGCACTTCATATTCGAGGCGACGAGTGTCTTCCAAATGCAGCAGAAATGCGCCTTCCTGCTGCGAAATAAGGGCTCATGTTAATTTAGTATTGATCTGTGGTTCCGGGTCTAAAGTATATCAGTACAAAAGGCTAGATTGCTTGTGAAGTAGTTACGGCCCTAAAATCTAGTTGTATTTCAAATATGCCCTTTTCTTTTTTTTGTTTACGGGGGAAACCTTCAAAAGGTTACCGGTCTTTGGGAACAAGACCGGGGAGTGTGGGATTTTTACCTCACTAAAACCACCCCAGTGATTACCACCGGCGCATGGGTGGAGGCCCCGTTTCCTCTTAAAAGACCTGACCGTGGCCCCCTCTGTGCAACGAGTGCTAGGGCACATCCCTAGGGAGGTAACAGTGACCCTGGAACGTAAAAAGCTATTGAAAGATCACCGTGGATTTTAGTCGGTACAAGTCTGAGAGTTCCTTTCGTTCCGCCCTGGTGGAAAAGTAGATACTATGAAAAAAAAGGAACTTTACATTTTTAAACCAAATAAAATGGGTTTGAAAATGTAACGTTCTTTTTTTTTTTGGGCATTGGGTTGGAATTGATTTTAGTCGCCTAAAAACGGGTATAAGCAACAACATTGTACCCCTCGCATCAGCAGGTATTGACATGTGGGGTGTCACTTGAGTCAGACGCGGGGGCTAATACACACACGATTTTTCCAACCAATTTGCCACTGAGCACTGTTCGCAACACCTGCCTGTTTTTTACGGTAAATCTGCTCCAAGCATGCACTCAGTATGGCGCGAGCCCTTATGATCTGTTTCTTAAAAACATATGCCGCTGAGATAAGTTACACTTAGAAACAGTCGGAGCTTCCTAAACCTACTGTGCCACTCAACGAACCATTTTTGTGGCGTACGGGTATCCGAAGAATTTAGTGCGCGTTTTAATATTAGATTCTAGGTACTCCTCCCCCCGTTATGTCAGACACGAGGATACATCCCGCCACATTGCAGCAACATTTCCTCGAATCGTGTGCCCGCCGAGTTTTGAACTCGGTTAAGCTTGGCGAAATAGCTATTCTGAAATTTCAGCAACGCATATGCAAATGTCAGCTCTCGACACTGATTGTACGAGTGGCACGGGGAAAATTCATGCATTTACATTAAATTTCACCGAAATTGGATCCCGACTTCGTAGTTTATATACGAGCTAGTGTGACACGTGCGCCCCGCTCCCGATATTTACGATTTTCAATCGCATCTGTCGCAACAACCGTATGATTGTTTAGCGAGCGGGATCCTTATTCCTATTCGTTTACTGTGTTCCATATTTTTCTGACATGTTATTGCTGTTAATGATTTGCAACGATATTGCAATATCTTCGTTATTAACAACATAATATTATTATTAGCGTTAGGTACTGGAAGGCGTTAGCCATCCATAATCTTTTTTTTTTTGCAATCACTTATATAAGACATCTTACAGGCATAAAGCTGAAGAGCCCAATCTTGATCTAGTTTATTTGCTTATTTGGCGCACAATAGTTAAAACTGAACTCTGTTGTTTCCGTTAAAAGCAACTCTGATTGTAATTATGAAGGCCCATCATTCAATCACTATGCGATACGATGATATAATTACATAATTATGTTGAATCATTAAATCAAAATCCCCTCACCCTATCTATCAGATTTCAACTAATTGTTGTATGATTGTTAACCACGATATATGTGTAATTATGACAGAAACTATCATGCGGGTCTATTTCGATGCAATTGCGTACATGCTCACTTAAAAAATGTTTTAAAGTCATGTATTGTATTCCTCGGAAATTACTCCTTTCAATTGTTTCACTTCCTTTTCATTAACTTTTAATCAAAGCTGGGCTATCGGCTCTACTATTAAAACGTTAATGCGTCGCTTACCGGAATAACTAATCGAATGATTGTTTACATTCGTTCGGTTCGCAAGCTCACCAGCTTGCGTATAATGAATGTTGGTTACATTAATTACTACTTTAGTGCCAGGTTTATAGCTTTGCCGTTATCGGCTCGTGTGAGATTACGTGTTCAACCTTATTACTTTTCTCGTTTTTATTTTCGATGACTCAATTTCAACTTTATTATTACCCTCCTTAACAGTACTAAAACAACAATGAATCTATTAATTTATCTTAATTAAGTTTTTTTTTGTGGTCATAATGTAGTAAGTGAAACTTTCGTGACACGTCAACTTTGCACGTTTTTTTTAAATTTTGTATTATCACCCATTAAACTTTTTATATAGGCGATTGCATAAACTTACTGTTCAACTATAACGAAAACGTGATCATTGCTTGCTTTTATACAGCAGTTACAAAGCTCATCCACTAAGATTTCCTTAAAGTATTACGAGGAAAATATCTCAACAACACCCACAGTGAACTAATTGTATCACTTGTGGAACAAGTGGAACGACCGTTCTCTCTAATTTGCGGGTAATGCCGTACAGCGCATGAGCCTAGGAAAGGTAATAAATTGGCGCGGGCGATCGATTGCGGCGCTCGCGCACAAATCAACCGGCATGTCAAAACAATGGCGGCTACGGCTGCGGGGGCGATCGTGCAACCACCCGCCGCTTATCGTCAAAACCAACTTATTTATACCACAATACCTCGGGACCTACATACGCTTGCTGGAAATCATTTAACTAATAGCTATGGGCCTGATCCCATCTTACGTTGCTTGCAATTTCTTGAATGGGAAATGCGCTTGATCAGATTGCTAGTCAAATTAAAGAGTACGCACAGCGCAGACGGCGGACCTTTAATCTACCGATAGTTTAGAAAGATTGTTAATGGGTTATGGAAGTGGCGAATAAATTAATCTTTGATGAAAAATCAACTAGCTAGATGAATGAATGAGATAATTGGTTGTTTATTTCGGTTATCGAATTTCATAAACTTAAACTTTCAAGTCTAATCCGATGATGTGCGTATTAGGTATCGTGAACCTGTTCCTCTAGAGTGTGCTGGGAAAAAACCATGAATGAATGTTAGTGAGTTTTTGTTCACTTGTCACTGCGTTTCCGGCGGTCGGTCGGTCGCACGACGGCGCGCGCGCGTGGAGAATCGCCGTACGCGTCGGACCGTCGCGTCGCGCACTTGATCGTCTTTAGGGCCACCAACCCTTTGTGTTATGATTTTTTTCCACATAGCTTCTGTGACTCCAAATATTCTTGTATTATCTCTAAAATTTAAAACTACCTTAATAATCTTGCGTAGGTACATTACCACAAGGTAAGTCGGAATATGTTTCCTGAACTTTCCTGCTCTTGTTGTATGACAGCCCTATCCCCATCATACTCAGTCGACATGCTTCACCAGTTATTAGTGATTGAAAAACAACCTAAAATAACCGATCATCATGGGACCGTACTGTAACGTGCCAGTGCCGTTGTTTGGTAGAATGTTACTGGTAGCTTTTTGTCCTCCTTTTTTAGCTTAGTTTGCTTCTTCTTCCTACCGAGACCAACCTGCTAGCAGGTGTCATCAATCGAGAGTAAACAGGCAGACTGCATTCCTACTGCAACCCAATTTCAAATTCGGTTTGAATGTAAATGTATGACAGGGAAACTGCACTGTGTCTGTCGAATCGTCTGTGTTGTGCAAACTGCAGTCACATTTTGCATTGCTGATAGTCCTCCACAGTTCAGGAAAACCTTTCTTCTACGAACAAAATTTTGGTACAATATAAATAGATTTATTTACTGACATCAAGACTCTTGTAAATTTCTTATTGAAATATTACAGTTTTTAAAAAGTTTAATTCTTTACAACTTCATCAGACATTCTTGAGACACAAGAGGAGGAAAAAAAGTGCAAAGACATCAAGAAAAATTGCCTAGTGGTGTATTACGAAACTGTTCACGTGGAGTGCTCATCTCTGAGTGTATTCGCTCGGGAACTGAAAAAAACAGTAAGGCGAAGCAACAGGTAGACGTCCAATTAGAGGGGCCGCACTTGAGTGGCCGAAGCGTCGCGCGACACTGAGCTTTGACGGCCTCCACAAAAACTGCGCCCCGTTTCGCTTGCCGCCATTACACTAGCGCTTTTTGCACCACAAACTTGTCGCGCTTCACTTTGACTTTCTCGACCTCCATGTTGCATACATATGTACGCATTATTCAGCACCAGTCAAGTAAAAAATAATTCGCTCATTCTTTACGCCTTACCGATCTAGAGCTTCGATACTTACTTGCAGAGCAATTTATTATAACTTTAATTTGCACTGATAAGCATTAACACTGAAAGACATCGCAATAATTTACGATGAATTCACTTGCACATTTTATCGATTAATCTGCTGCGAATTCTTATTTACATTTTCAATTTAACTGGAAATATTATTCGGCGACCATAAATCAGGAGTCTCCTCCGGCTCCTTGCGACAATTTCGGAAAGAGCTTTAATTCTTAATTATGGCCTTGGTCGCTCTGTCGTATTTATTTTGCTTTGTGAAATTATCTTTCGGGCAGCCCTGCTATAAATTTGCTCACGCGATCAATAATTAAGATGTTGTGTATGGGGTATGGAGTCAAGTTCAAAAATTTTGATCTCATACTATCGTTTGATGTCGCTGTTTATAACTTCTAATATAATTTTGTAAAATTTTTATATTTGGACTAATAATAATAAGGCATATCCGTATCTTAAATATGCTTCTTTTCGTTAACTTCTTGTTTCATAAGAATTTATTGGTTTTCAACGTAATGTTGCATGGCTACTCCATACAAAACAAATTATTTGAATACAGCTTGACTAGGCGTAGTAGTTATACAAACTAGAGACAAGATAAGAAAACAACTTAACAGCATACTTTTCAGTTGTTAACAAAATGTAGGCTATTCGTTAAATTCCACCAATGGAATTTTAATTCACAATTTGTCTCCCAATTTTTGGGTTTGCTTGGAACGCGCGCGGTAATGGGAAGGCATGCCACGCGGCAGTCGCACGCTGTCTTCGAATACGCTACCATAAAAATAATCTGGATTAAGTGCGATCGACGACTTTGTGGAACAAAATTGAATTTCCTCCGAACTAAATATAAGATTGTCTAGTTGGCTGCAAATCTTCGAAGTCCAGTTAGGCGAGCGGAGAAGCGTGTGATGCAGTTTTAATGACATAATCCAGTTACCGCTGATTCGATTAACCCTCGCTACTGCCAGCTTCGCTAAACACCTATCTTCACGTGTTGCCGTTCAGACACTGAGTCTATCTAGAGTGCCGTATTAGTTATTATCTTTCAGATCGAAAGCAACCAGAGCTGCGCCGGGACCAGCTGACGTTTCATCGATTTACCGCGCTGCCTCGTTATTGATTATTCATTTTGATTACGCGTACTTGCCTTACTTTAATATGTAACACCGAGCGCCATTTATGAAATGTTGCATAATTGAAGCAATTATTCTTGGCCAACGGCAATATCGATATTTTAATTGGGCATTAGTAAAAGTGTTTATTAGTGGGTTAGTAAGTGTGAAGTAGTAAGTTATGTGAACATTGGGAACACAGATATAGAGTAACCTTACAGCCTATACATCGCGAGCTATGCGGTCGCAGTCACTCTCTTGAAGTAGAAGCTCATCAGATAAGCACGCGTGACTTCACACGGTGATGACGGCGCGCACGCAGCACGCAATGAACATTCACTGCTAAAGTTTTATTACAAAAGTCACTGCTCATGATAAAAAAAACAGAACATGACGCTGTTAACTTTTGTACCTTCAAACACATTTCACATCATTCTTTTTACAACCAAGAATAATATAAAAAATTACGTACTCTTTTAATAGGCCTTGATCTTATGTGGGCTGATGTTAAAAAGTCATCGTATATGTCACATATACCTTGTTTGATGTTTAAGTATCACTTAAAATTAGTACATACCTTCTTCAGTAGCCGAATAAAGAAATAGAGGCTATTAAAAATGTAAGACACATTTATACCGATATATTTCAAGATTTCATTTTATAGTTACTAGATTTACTGTCTCCGGTGGTTAATTTATTTGTATTTTTATTTCTAGATTTGCATATTATATGGGCCGAATAAACGTAGGTATCATTATGTAGGAGTTTTATTAATTATTAACAACGACGTCTTTACGTTCCTCGATATCTCAATTGATACTGATGCTTTAAATCTTTCTGTTTCTGTAAACATTTTATTCAGAAGCATCTTTAAAGGTAACTTGCGGGAGCTTATAAAGTTTCTGAAATCTGTCATAATTATTGTGTTCAAGTAAATAGTACGAGTCGAGCGATTACCATCGATATTATGCGGTATCTTACTGTACATTACAAGTCGGATTGAAATGAGCGTGTTAACGAGGCAGAAACGAGTGAGACGAAGGCATGCATGACCTCGGGATCAAGCGCGTGCCTCGCGCCACCACTGGCAAATGTAGGCGACAAATACAAACTGGAGCAGGCTACAGACACCTACTGAGAACAGTACAAAACCAGCCATTTGGCTAGTTTTTGCATACGTAACGCTTTGTTCAAGAACACAAAGTTACCGCAATCACAACCGGTACACCTCAATATACAAATGTTTTTTGCAGGTGATTGGAAACCCGTTTCCAATCATCTGGCTAAGAAGCCGTCAAAAAAATTAAGCTTGACTTACCAACTATTTAAAAAGCCGCTAATAAGTGTATGTAGCAAATTGTGAAGTGTTAATGGTCTATGGATTTCACGGCGAACACGTAATGGTTGTGGCTGTTGCCTTACTTCTAATACTGCCCGTCGTAATTGCACTGTTGAACGAATCGTTTATCATATTAGAAGATTGAAATTGCTTCGAGCTAGAATTTATAGCATTCTAATTTGAGCTTTGTAACATGAACGTGTTGTGCAGATTTTCTGTCTACTAACGCTTGTAAATTGTCATTATAGTCTTTGTATGATATCCGTCCAAGAGTTGAAATTGTATTGAAACTTGCAAAAAAATGTTGTAGTGTAAATCAAAAGGCAATTTTAACGAAATGTTAATTTCAAGTCAAAGTTAACAAGTTTTTTATATACGAAGTAAATTCATCGATATCATCAGATTTAATTTTCGCGCACTAACGAACAGATAGTTTTATTGCTGTTGTAAAAGATTCGAAAGAATTCACTTGTAATTAAGATTTAATTTATAAATCAACGGTCGCTTGTATACAATTACTCAATAATGTTATCGAATAGGGCGTCTATAAAAAGTTTATTCGGAGAGACCATTATTGGATTTGCTTGTTATTTTTATGAACAACAATAATTCAACTTTGTGTTTCCACTGTTACATAGTCAAGAAGACAAATGTTAAGAATTTCTTTTCATTAACTGGGCATTAAGTACATGGTGGTACGATGTTGGTGAGGTAAGGCGATGAAGCTCGACGCTGGCCGCTATAAATCAACGCGGTAAGACTGTATTTCTTTCGTAATCAGCTCATATCGGTTCTCGCGGTTGTGGCCGCCTAATTATTGTCGACTTTTACGATCAACCTAACGAGTTTTCACTTGGAGCCAATCACGATTTTACGGCGCACATATTTTGAGTTTTAATTATTATAAAATATCCCTCCGCAAAGGGATAAATTTGAACTTGCATCATGCTTATGACCTTGTTGAGATGTTTCTTTCAAGATAGTAAATCTTTCTTCTTCTACTTCTATACCCTCCCAACGCTTTGGGTAGGTCTCTTAAAATTCTTGCTACTTTTTGTGGTTTTTATTTTAATCTTGTAATCTAATTTAATAGTATACAATGAAAAACTCGTTTGGTATCTCTTGTAAATAAGAACAACATAAGTATCATTTATTTATTATAAGCATTTCAACCTTTTTATAAAGAATTTAAACATTTTATCGGTGTGATGTATAACTTATATATAATATCTCATAACGAAGATCATAATCTTGAAATTCTTCAATAATATTCATTTAAGAATTCAACTTCATTGATACCGGTTTTCGCACTTAATAAAAACGAGCGCATTATTAATATGATTTTCTATTTAGGTAATTATATTATGTATTATTAGTTTTGAAAGAGTATATTTACATGTTATTGAGATTACAACAAGAAAAACTCATCGGTTTGTCTCTACAACGGTGAGATGATTGCCTTATTTTATGATCGTATCTCGTAAGAATGTGGGTTGCTCTTGTTCCACGTCGGTGACTATATGTTTTATGTTTAGGAATCTGACTGCCTTATCTGAGATATTAACATATTGATTGTGCGCACCGTATTGATGTGCGACAGTCGACTCGCTGCGAGTTGCTGCGTTCGACACCGTGAACTAGTTTGTTCGGAATAGTGCTGCCCCTTAATGCGTTCAATAAAAATAAGTTACAACACCGTAAATACATCTTTACGATACCTCGTATCCATTAGATTCAGCCTGTATATGGCAATGTACCTACTCGGTTCCTTGACTTTATTATAAATTATTAGATCGTGAAACACCATGCCCTGTAATATACTCGTTTATGGCCTTCGAAAATTAATAAAGAAATTCGTTTAACGATGGTGAGTCAGTGTCGCGTAATACAAATATAAAATAATGTAGCAGTTTATCGCTAGTTAGTGGCAACACTAGTGTTCGGAGCGCGCCGGTCCCCGCATCAACTCGATCAAGTTATCTCGGAATCTAAACATAGTGTAGATGTAAGTGTTGATAAAGACCCCTATCTACTCAGAGGCTGAGGTGTCTGGATATTAGGAGCGTAAGCAATTTGTCAAGTTCGATGTACGTTTTGTTAACGGTATTTTATAAACTACATCCACATCTTATCAATACGCCGATTTCTGTGAGCGAGAATGGCCTGCGGGCTGCGGCAGTGATCATTACATTACCTGATAAAATATTTCAAAGAAACTTTTGATCTGTTAGTTATTTTCTTCAATAATTTAACAATAATATTATGTTTTACAACACACGAAGGACTATTTTAAAACTCTTTGGTTTTTAAATCACATATACATCATTATGAGATCAGAGTTGAAATAATTTAATATGTTCTTTCAGGTGATAGTTTGCCTCGGGATTTTAACTGCCTTTGAAATTAATTATTTGAATTACAAACAGCACATATATCTTAATTACTTTTGCAAACCCAATACCAGCAACGTATTGAAAAAAGAACACTTATATTTATTTGCCAATTTGCCTCATGTTATTCATTATTCCGATCGCAAAAGATTGGCGAAACTCATTGGCATATGGCAACATTTTGACAATTTATGAAGCAATCAGTGTTTCTTTTCCGTGTTTATTTGGAGAGAATTATTTATTTTATCTCGAGATGGTGTTGGAAATTGTTTCGGAGGTTGCTTAATATTCATTGATCTCGTCTCACGATTTGTTTACGTCGGTGCGCGTAGGCGCCGAGGTAGAGAGTGGTCAAATTAAAAGGTATCTTAAGCCGGCCTCGGTGGCGAGCCGACGAGCCGGCGAGACGGTCAGCCGGTTTTACTCCCCGGGGCTTCATGAGGTGTGAATATGCGGACCAATGCACTTGTAACGATTCACGCACTGCGACAATTTTAACCGAGTGATTTAGTAATTGCTGTTGCTCGTACCTGTTACGCAACCCTCTATAACGTAATGATCAAATTATCTGAGACCAATGTGCAAATTAACTTAGTAACTTCTGTTCGTAGCTTAAATTCCAAAATGTAAGTCACCGGAACGTCTTCGATACGTTCCATGATTACTTTTCCAGCTTCTGTACCTACTCATCGATAATTTTATATTTAGACATGCATGATTCGATAAAGCTCAATAGTAGTAGCCGTCAAATATTGTCATGGAGCTGTACAGTCTGTACACGTAGTCTTCCAGCGTGAAATTTATAATTTTAAACTTATCAACTTGGTTTGGAGGTACACAAGCAATTTAAAATTATTTCATTCTTTGGTGTGAATAACAATTTTGATTGAAGCTCTGGAAGAATAGAAAAAAGCTTTGAATGTTTTCCTTTTCTGGGTATCTCATTGTACTATATGAAAGCTCAATGATTCTACATGTGGAACGAAACAAAACGATAATCTGGGGGCACGGCAGTGCCCCGCCAAGTCTCGAGCAAAACGGGCACGGCCGTACCATCTTTTCTCGAAGCGATTCGCGGCTGTTTCGCCCCGCCTATATCTTCGACGTGGACAAAGCTAGGAGTTTAGGTTTTCGGTCAATAATAGTAGGCATTAGAACAAGCTTAAGTTCGAAATTACATGCCAATTGAATGAATAGTTTAGGAGTTACGGTCGATCAAAGTTACACCATTTTGTCACTCACTGACTGACTGACTCACTGACCGATCATCAAAAATCTAAGGTACTTCTAGCAGACTTAGAAACTTCAAATTTTGCACCAAGATAGGTCATTAGCCACATATAAAGGAAAAATTATAAAAACATTAAAAAATAATATACCATAGAAAACAATTTTATATTTGCGGTTTGGCAAGAACATTGTGTATGGATTTTGACTGCATTGTTAACTTTGTTCGTTGTTTAAGTGTTCAATTGGATGAATACATACATAGAATAGAAAAGAATAATATAAATGTAATACATAGACTATAATTAATCTAAATTAATACATAAAGTTCACAATTCATTAAATTAATAAAGCTAAAACTCCATTGTATTGCGATAAATATTGTATGCGCGCTCGATAGATGGCATTGTACCTGTCTGAATCGCGCTATGGTTTCGTTACAGAGCGCAGTCTAAGTAGTACTTTAAAATACTTCAATAATTTTCATTTGATAGCGCCATCTATCTATGAACAACCATTTCGAAACTAAAAAAATATTGTAGCGATATTTAGAGAACTTAAGTTAGCCGGATTAGATAGTAGATTTATTATTGTTACTGAAACAGTTATTTAGGAAAATAGTTTATTAATATAACATGGACATAGAACGTTACATAAATCTAGTTGTTTACGTGTTATTTAGTTTAGTTATATTTAGTTTGTAAGTTAGTAGATATATATTTATTTAGTTATTTGTTAGTTAGTTTAGTTCTATTTAGTTTGTTAGATAGAGAATGGGTCCTAAGCAAAAAAGTAGCTGAAGTCCAAGAAATTATGAGGACAGCTAAAAAAAAGAAAGAAATACACTTACAAAAAATAAATGAGATCCCACCAAAAACATTAAATGTAAAAAATGCCAAGTCTCTCGTTGCAGTCTTTCCATCGTAAAAAGTTTTGAGATCTCACAGAAGCCAAGTCCTATTCAAATTATTTTGTAGTTATAAATCAACATTTAGTAATTATATCAATAGTTTTCTTTATATTATAACTATAGTGACTTGGCAATGAGCACAAATTAAAAGCTGCTTGCTGCCTGGAATTATGTGCAAATGTTACTGACGAGACCTGTGATCAGATTATTTGTTATGTGTGAATCATGATGGTCACTACCGACTACATGTTCCAATACAATAATTAAGAATACCTTACGGGCCATCGCTTTATGAAAGTAAATGATGAATGTTAAGAGAATAAATAAAGTAAATAAAAGAGAATGTTTATGCATGCGGTGTGTGTAACTTTCAACTCCTCCAAATATGCCGTTTTATTTGTTTTTACTTGTGCTCATTGCCAAGTCACTATAGTTATAATATAAAGAAAACTATTGATATAATTACTAAATGTTGATTTATAACTACAAAATAATTTGAATAGGACTTGGCTTCTGTGAGATCTCAAAACTTTTTACGATGGAAAGACTGCAACGAGAGACTTGGCATTTTTTACATTTAATGTTTTTGGTGGGATTTGTATTTCATTAAATTGGAAATAAGTGGTACACAGTAAAAACTTGATCCCGTGGAAAGAATTCAAATTAATTCAAATTACTTTAGACAAGTAAATGCACAAAAGTATAGCTGGAAGAAGGCGAACTAATTAAAAGTTAGCTTCTGTACTAATAATTCGTTTGACTGTCAAAGTTTTACGTCGTTAATTTTAATTAAAGAAACGCGGGAGCTGAGTTTGTAACAATATTAAAGCATTGAAATTGGTGATCCGCTAAACTTCGACATTCTGCTCGTGGATGACCGTCCATTCGTTTTAATTAACCCTTCTGTGGCTCTCATCTGCGTCGCTATTAGAAAAGTTTTAACTTTTTCGTGAAACTGTGGCGACCACGCGATAATTCAATTATGAGTTGGAGTTACTGTGGGACTTGCTTGAAACCCACTGCTTTCATTACTCGATCCACTTTGGAGGCCTTATAAAAAAAAAAGTCCTACTTAGTGAAGGCCTCATGTTTAACCCAAGTACTTAAATGCATTTAAAACGACACAGCTATTATAATGCCAATATTTTCCCAGATATCGTGTTCATTTGTATGTCCGGCTTGTATGTATCCAATTCCCAATTCTGCGCGTTCCTCCCCGCTGTCCATGTATTAATCTTGGTCGGTCTCTTCGCTTCTTTGATTAAGCCTCGCTGTGATGTATTTCTTGCGCGCTAACCTAATGGAAAGGCATACGTCAAGTGTCCACCTTATTGGCTAGCGGATTGGCTTAATGGTGCCAATGCCTGACTTACAGTCAGTTTCGTCACTCGCACATTGATACGGTCACGCATGTGAGATGCAGTAGATTAAAATCAGTAAGTAAGATAACTGTTAAGATAATCATATTGGCTTGGCTCCTAAGTACCCACACTTTTTTGAACGAGATTAGACTTAAATGTTTGCGATAATAATCTGTTTATTCCGCTCATTGTGTACCTTATCTCAATGATGGCAGGCTATTTGCATGCGAATAAAATAACAGTATCGGTATCTCTTATATCTCGTCTTTTATTTAAAGTCGAGGTCAGAAACTAGTGATAACCCATGCGGCCGTTTAGGATAATCTTTAAAATAACGATATTGCTCTAATGTTCCGGTTTTACATATTTGTGGAGCTTCGTTTCCCTTCAGACTGTGTTTTCATGGCAATCTAGATTTGAATTTACATTTAACGTATATAAAAGCATGTTCTTTTTAATTTTTCCTCCCTGCCCATCTGTAGTCGAGCTTTTGTCGATTGAATATAGCTTAAGAAAAAAAAAAAAAAAAAATATCGGTAGCAAGTTTAGTGTACACGTTACGGTACCACCTTCCCCATTGCATGTTAAGATGAAGATAGTCATCGTAGCGTGATTAATAGTCATATCGTTTTGTTAACTAGCTAACGGTCTAGAAGCCTTTTTTCAGTCAATACATCAATGAGACGTCACTTTTTATACCGACGACTGGTGCGAGACGTACTCGAACAGGCACGGATCGGTATGCCGTGCTTCTCTTGGCTGTACGAACCTAACATATGTCATAGTTCACTATTTTAACAACAATTTATCACATGTCTAAATCGTCTGTTATTTTTTTCTTGTCAGTCATATTATATTACTGTAAAAATGCCGTTAGAACTGTCAAAATCTATTCCTAATCTGTATTAATACATTTTTGACCAGCGAATTTAATCCTTTAGGCATCCTAATCTGATGTGTTAAATTACTAATATTACGATGTGGTGAGATGACCCTAGCAGTCATCGGTTTAGCTTTATAAGTAAATTGCGAATTGGCGATTACCGCCCGTAAACATGGCTATTGCCGTGTGATTTCAAAATTCTTTGAATTGAAATTCCCTAATCGATATTTATGAATATGTCCAAGATCAATAAAAATCGTCAGCGTTAATATATTCCGAAAGCTCAAAATATGTCACTCATTTCATCTTGATTTTTGATTGGTCGGCGCTTGCCCATATCGATCGATTCTAACTTATACGTGTAATTAAATTTTATCTACGTATTTAACCGGTTGTTAAAGTTTTTAGAATGTTTAGTATCATATTGTTTGTTACGTGATCCCTTCGTTATGAGAGATGGCGTGCTAGAGTCGATTATGGCTATACCATAACTCTCGTTTGCGCCGGACCTTTATAAGTGTCTGGTTTAAAATTAGTATTTTATGGCCTCTGGAATTCTATGGTGTCAGTCAAATTCCTGAATCGAATGTAATCTTTGTTTATGCTTTCCACATATTTGGATTGCTTCATTGGGTACTCGTGCCTCTAAAACTTTTGAGTTTTTAGTCTTGAAATTACTATCTAATTCAAAATATATTTTGTGTTCTTCTTCTGTTATAAATTAATTCTCGTTTTTAATATTTAAATAATCGCAAATTCATTATGACTTGAGCCAACAAAGCAATAAAAAAGGTTTTATCACGGATATCAATTTATTTCCAATACATCATCACCAAATATGAGTAAGCATTATTAATTTCATATCTGCTAATAAAATCCAGACCATGTATCTGTGCGTATTTTTTCTATTCTAAGTATCTATTTATATGAATGACTTAAGTGATTAATGTTCCGAGATAAACTCCATACAATACACAATATGCAAACCGTCTGAACACCGATCAACCGTTTTGATATCTACACTAATTTGCATTGTTAGATATCTCTAGATGTGCTAATGCAGTATGCTGCGTGGGCAATTATAGGTACATTTATTAATGTAGCACGTTATTCATACATTTTCTCTTTAGGCGACTTGTTTCTGAGTTCCTCTCTTATTGGTTATAGTCGTTTTTCATCATTTTAGCCGATATGTATATATATATATCGGTCATACATAGTGTTAGCGTACATATTGAAAACATAATCTAGTGCCTGTTATAAAATGATGTCAAACAAATGATCAACGCAGATGCAGTTGCAGCGACTACTACCCACAATGCTAATGCTAACACTGTGCACATTAACTCTTTGCTTGCTAAACAATAACTACATCGTGTTATTCTAAGTTATATCCTTTAATAACAGTAGCTGCTACAACTTACGTTTCCTTTCATTTTCCATTCAGATTGTAAGCATGCCTTTTGAGGCTTGCATTCATAAATTGCCGTTTAACTAGCGCCGATGTTAGGCACGAACTTTAAGTAAAAATATTTGTTTCTCTTACTAAAAGGTAAAACATGAAAGAGATAGAGCTGTCAGTGCCATGTTAAAGTTTCACCATTTAAAGTTTATCTGTTATGTTAGTTCTAACATAACTATTTTTTTCTACCGTTCGGTCTACCCGGCAGAATTTTAGTGAATTTTAGTGAATACCTAAGCCTTATCATGAGTTTTCAGTTATTCTGACGTAAAGTAAACTGGAACTTTGACATTTTCAAATTGACTTTCAAGTAAAAAATTAGTTCCTTCTTCGCACACTAGAGGCGGTGTTCCATTTTTCCATACAAGAAACGCTGTAAATACTGGAAAGACGCTGTAAAGTAAAACAGTGAAAACTCGTGATAAAGGCACTGTTTTATGCTACATGTTGAGATCCTTACTTGAAAGCGATATTATTACTTACGTTTATCCATACCAACTTGAATTACCGCCGCTTTACAAAATTGGTAATGAAAAGTGTGTTGATAATTCTCGTTCCCCATTGCGTTCACGCAGCGTCGGTGTTTCGGTAATTTTGTGTGGAAAAATGGTAGAATGGCCCCAATGGCCGGTAGCGAGTGCGGCTCTCATTATATCGAATGAATCGGCGAAGAGCATAATGGTGGGCCGCGTGCATGGCAAATTATATGCCAGCCGATGTCATTGTGATAAATAATTCACTCGCTCGTATCCTCTTCTGAACCCGGTTCACTGCAGGGGTAATGCTGTTGAGTCGTAATTATGGAATGTTGTCTATTCTATTAATTGACATCATTTCTTTGAGTGTTTTTTATATGAAGTTGTAGGTTCTAGAACTCTGTGAATCTTTCTTTAATGCTTTTGTCTCTATCATTAGCTATTTAAATGGATAGATAAATAGCTACAAAATAACTTATGGATGTGCACTGGTTAAAAATAAACTAGGTTTTCTAGATTCTTCAAGACTTGGTCTATCGACTTCTCTAAATATTGGTCTGGTAATTGTTCGAATAATCAGGGAACTATGTGAGAAAAGAAAGAGTTGATATAACTAGAACTAGCTGCCAGACAAATTGAAAAAAAAAACAATATGACAGAATTTCAACAGTCTTTAATTTTTAAAGCTGCTTCTGCATCGGCAACAACGTTCTCAAGTCAGCTACGAACTAAATAAATTGATTAATCAGAAAAATGTCCAAAAACATTGGTGAAGCCAAGGCGTAGTCGATCGAGCCCTGCTACGCAGGGCTTCTATTTCTGCCTGCCGGTTTTAAAGGAACCTAACCAAGGCAAACCTCGAGGTGCCCGTAAATCTAAGTTGTAATGTTCGTGTCTGAGTTAGTGATTTCGTGGCTCTGTTTATTATTTCCAATTTTTAATTTGTTTCTATTATTGGAACTCGTCTTTGCCTCGTTACAGATTGATCTGAAAAAGATCCTATTTTTTCATATGTTATACGAGTACATCGATACGTTGCAGAGTTACTGACCTCGTCAGTAGGTCACACTAGTAGAAATTGCCATTGACTAACTCAAAACACTGACTCCTAACAATATTTGTTGATAAATGGAAAGATAAGTGGGATATTTTACGCCGGCGATGCTACAAATTGATACCACAGCGGTTCACCCGAGTATTTTATTGTTGATCTCGCCAATGTGTGCGTGTATTAAAACCTCTATCTAACACGTTTATATAGATGCAGTATCACGGCGCGCACCGATCGTAAATGTCATCTGAATATTTATATTCATTACGATTAGATAGCAGTCCACAATGGCCAGCCCATTGTTGGCCCTGTGTACAACCTGATCGATGTATGATATTGCATTTTTATAGGTGACGCCCGGACCGTCTATCTCCTATACCTTTTTTTTTATACATTTTCAGACTACTGAACGAAGGGAAACAGGACGCTGCGTAGTTTCTCTATGACCGCACATTAAAGCTTTTATGACAGGCTAATTTATACATCGCCCACCTACAAGCTCCTTCATACCAAGTACTCGTATAACGTTACGTTAATATATTCTAACGTAACATTGCATTATACATTTATATATTTTGTCATAACTTAATTTTTTAAAACAGTAAGCTGTATTAGCTTTCCTTATACAGAATTGATTGTACACTTAAAGCGGTAATTTTATCGTTCGCAACTAAGTACAAAATCATATTTATTTAATGATTACAGACGTCTTAAATTATCTAGAAATTAATGAAGAAATGAACCGATTATAATTGTTTTTTAACCGACGAAAAAAAAAGGAGGAGGTTCTCAATTCGACATGTATATTTTTTTTTTTATTTTTTTTTTTTTTATGTATGACCACGCATAACTTTTCCTAACGTGGTCCGATTTCAAAAATTCTTTTTTTGTTAGAAAAAGTATATCTCAAAGTTGGTCCCATTTAAATTTCAAAACTAAAATCGGCCTCTAAGGGTAGAAAAAAAGGAATTAATTGTCAATCTTCCTACAGAATTTTCAATTATGAACCGATTCTGTTAAAATAAAGTTAACAATTGTAGTTCTGAGGACATATTATATAGCAGAGATGTGGAGAACATAACATGATGGCGTCACCATCATCAGATCAACTCCAGATCCCTGTTATTTTGTGAAGTCAGTCCCAAGAGTTCGTTAACAGTTAACAACAGCTATATCGTGTTTGTGCTCATTTCACTCAGCTTGATGAGAACTTTAGACCTAGCTGAGGTATCATTGCCATCGAGGGTCTGAGGATGGTGACGGATAGCAGGGGCAAGAGGTCCTCAACAGTTAACAGCACCTTTATCGTGTTTGGGCTCATTTCACTAGTCTTGATGAAAACTTTATACCTAGCTGGGGTATAATTGTCATCGAGGGTCTGAGGATGGTGACAGAGGGCAGTAGCAAGAGATCCTTAACAGTTAACAGCAACTATATCATATTTCATTCATATTGATGAGAACTTTAGACGTAGCTGGGGTATGACAGTCGTTGAGAGTTTTTAGTTACAGAAATTGACACGAGATAGGAAACTCAAAAGTAAAAAATAAGTCCTTTTTAAAAAAAAATCAAACCGACGAAACATCGAACTGAAAAGCAAAAAATAAATTTTGAGGCGGCGCCAAAGAAACAATCAACGAATAGCTACGACGAGCTATTCAACCACGACAACCTATACAACGAGCTATTCTGCTCTTCAAATAGTTAATTTATGTTTGTTTGTTTGGCGCCGCCTCAAAATTTATTTTTTGCTTTTCAGTTCGATGTTTCGTCGGTTTGATTTTTTTTAAAAAGGACTTATAGCAAACACAATGGCGGCTGATAAAGAGAATAACATTCTTATACAATATGATTTTATTGTTACATTGAATCAAAGTTTACGAGCTCTCCTAAGAAAAGCGCATATAAGTGCTGTGAACCTCAGTCTGATCAAGAACCCGAATGCGCGGCCGCGTACGCGCAGCAATTTGCGACTCGGCTCAATATCGCCGATTTACGAGGATCCATTTCCAATTTTACGAGCTGACTGACGCGCCCATTTATACGAGAACTCCGATCCTTGGCTGCAACACTCTAGCTAGAAAGTTGTTGTGCGCAGAAACGGTAGGTCATGTTACATCGGCGGCACTCAGTCCACACGTTTAGTTCCTATTCGTTGTTACACCACTACTAAGCTGCTCTGACGTTCAGTTAAATTTATACGACTACGAGCAGGCCTCGGGCCCGAGGGTTCTTCTTACGCCAACACAACTTACGCACAACTTTACACTTAAAATTAATTCCTGTCTCTCGTTTTACAAAATTACTGCAACTATTAACAATTACATTAAGAAAATAATATTCCAGTGTGGTTGGATTCGCTACGCGGACTGTGTGTGTTTTAACGTTGTGCAGTGTTTGTGGAACCGGTATTTAGAGCTTTATGTGGAACCACACATGGGGGTACATTTCATGCCGCACTTAGTCTAACACATGCAATGCGCTTTCGCGGAAAGCTAGCTGCGTTGTGGTTTTGCGATGAATAATCGCATACAAAACCGTCTCACAATGGCCAATGCGAGTGTTTAAATGCCCTATTAAATCTTACGGCCTGCGTAGGATTCTGTGGGATTCAATTACGCTTTGTGCGCGATGAAAGGCGCCGGAGTTGTACGTGTAAAGTGAGCCGCGAGCCGCGGGAACACATCCCGACACCTCGCCCTCAATGAGCCCTGTCACAAAAGGTGCAAACGAAATAAGAACACGGCACACAACACGTATCGCGCCTTGGGCAGATTGAATAAATGCTAAATTAAATAAGAGCAAATAAAACCGTCCATTAATGAGTAAAAGCGTCTCGGATAATTCGAGTGGCGTGACATTCACGACAAAAGGTTGGCTCGGTCGCCACCGTCGCGTCTCACCACGTCTCGCCTGCTCCCCCGGGTGAAATGCTGACGACATAGATTTGAGCCGGATTATTTGATTGTGTAAGAAATGAGTTTGCTCTCTAACGTATTGTTAGGGATTTACGCATAGTTCCAGCATGTGGAGTCATATAAAGAGCTTATCATTTTATTTGGGTTCTATTATTCGTCTATTGTCATTGTATTAAATCAATGCCTCTTGTGGTAAACTCAGACATTCTTTGTGTTTACATTGTGCACTAATAAAGTAACTTTTACCACATTACTTTGTATGGTCCGCGTTCCCATGAACTTGTATTAGCAGTGAAGTTGACTTTTATTGCGACACATAACTGTCGTGGATTGATATACATACTTTGTTAAAATATGTTTTGTTCCTGCGTATTGTGTTGATATTATGATGCCATAAACAAATAAAAATATTAACTTAATCTTATCACATAATTACTGGCCGAGTGTACGCTACGGCCGCGATTAAAATTATTATCGACACTTGCTCCCCGAACGTTCGGAACAACATAAACAGAACGTTTTCTATTCGGGAACCAATTATCATTTACATATCATAGACGAGGCACCGACACTCGCGGCACGCAGCCGGGGTCAATACATTTACACTACCACCAGTTTATGCTGACACCTGACTCCGCTAGCTCTCAGTCAACAATTGGTCCGTGCAGGAGAAATGTAGCCAAGAATTAGAGGTCCAATTTCACTGGACACACCAGGCTAGATTGGTATATAGATGCATATGTGTGGTATGTGAGTACCAAAACAAGACGGCTAACCAAATCGCTTTTGTTAAGATTTTATCTCACCGTTAAATACTTCTAACCATTATACACTCGGCGTCACAAAAATCGCACCTCTTCGAAAATAAGTTTAAAACATGTCCCGCCAGTAACGAATACATTAAACCCAATTAATATTGGTATCAGTTGAAAGTATGCTTAACGACCTTTAAATTAACAACAGTTAGAATCCCTAAACACAACAGGTTTCATTAGCACGTAACGTTAAAAAAAATGTTGTCAAAATACGCATTGCAAGGGCCACTAATTGCACCTCCCTACAAGGGTATAAAACGGGCGACCCGGGTTAAATGTGGGTCATTCGCTATTCAACCTTTGAAGTGAACACACGTGAACAGCTACAGCAAGAAAAATACCCCAGAAGATGGATACCACTGCAGATGAAGCCGCTCAAGTCATTGCACTACTGCAATCAGGGATGCGGCAATGTGATGTTGCTCGGCAACTGAACTTGAGTCGTTTTGCCGTTCGACGAGTGTTCCAACGCTTCCAAGAGACTGGTGGCTATATCCGAAGACGTGGATCTGGAAGACAACGGTGCACATCGGAAAGAGACGATCGCTTCATTGTTTCGACGTCTTTACGTAATCGGTTCTCCAATGCTGTTGAGCTGCAACAACAACTGCTATCAGCTCGCAGAACTTCTGTAAGCGTCTCCACGATTAGAAGAAGAATGCGGGAGAAGAAAATTGCAGCTCATAGGGCTGCTACAGGGCCAAAATTGACTGCACAGCATAGGAGAGACCGGTTGCAATTTGCCCGTGACCATGTGGATTGGACAATAGACCAATGGAGGGCTGTGCTCTTCTCGGATGAGACGAGGGTGTGTCTTTTCTGCAACGACAGGCGTCGAAGAGTGTATAGGAGGCAAGGTGAACGATTCGCACAAGCCTGTATTCAAGAGACAGTGGAATACGGGGGTGGCTCGTGCATGTTCTGGGGCGGCATGTCAATCGACGGTAAAACGAACCTTGTGTGTGTTTCTCGGACTGGAAGTGCTCGCGGGCAAGGGTCGCTGACTGCTGCTCGGTACATAACAGAGATCTTAGAGGAGCAGGTTGTCCCTTATGCGGGTTTTGTTGGCAGTGGGTTCACGTTAATGCACGATAACGCCCGCTGTCACACCGCTTTAATTGTAAGAGACTACCTGCAAGAAGTTGGAATCCCTGTTATGCGCTGGCCGGCGCGAAGTCCAGACCTAAACCCTATTGAGCACCTTTGGGATGAACTGAAACGGCGAGTACGGGCACGTGATCCTGCCCCTACCACTCTCCAAGACCTCCAAGATGCCGTCGTTGCAGAATGGGACAACATTCCTCAAGAGACTGTTGTCACATTAATTAGGTCCATGAGAGAACGCATGGAAGCAGTCATCAGGGCTAGGGGGGGTAACACTAGGTTTTAAGTTGTTTTTAAGGACTTTGTTGTAATTTTTGCTGATAAAATAAAATTTAACTTTTTAATCATTTGCATTAGCTTGCTTTTTTTTATTCCCTGGTAAACAAAAAACCAAATCCATTGATTTATACTGAAATTTAAATAAATTGCCTTTCCAATGATACCTTATAGTCATATGTCTACCATTGATTAATAGGTTTAAAATGACTTTGAAGGGAATTCTTAAAGTGGTGCGATTTTTGTGACGCCGAGTGTAGTATATCGAGCGACTCGTTTAAACCTGCGGCAACCAATTATGCTTGTTACCATTGGGAGTCTGTGATTTGGGAAGGTGTGGAAGTATCTGGGGAGATTGTTGTTTTATCGAAATTGCTTTTAGTTTTATAGTAAGGGTTGGGATTTCAGATAGAAACAATGTCGAGCATAATACGATCGTTGAAATAAAATGAATGCTGCAACTGTAACATTGTGTGTCAATGGTCATACTGTTTGAAAACTTTTACACGTGTTTTAACTTTTTCAACTCGTTTGGTATGAATGTTAAATGGAACATTTGTACCATTAACTATGTTATAACAGTACCAGGTGTAGCGTACTTGTTTGTTCGTTGATACCCGCTTTACACACTTACCGACTCGAGTGGGTATCAATAAGTAATTAAAGTAACCACTCGGACCACTTTAGACCAAACAAAGCGATTCTATTGGTCGTTTTACGCCTCGTCCACTACATTTGTTTAGGTGAGAAATGTTCGAACCATTATAACAAGCCGTGACGAATTCATGTATTAAACCGTTCATGTTTCAATTGAATGAGTTTTTACTGTGGATTATTTATAGTAATTTGATTTTTGTGTGGCATTGAATTTGTTCGCATTATTTGGGATTTGTGGTGACTTTGTCACGATAAACGTTTTTCTATCGAACTCTGGTATTTTGAAAAAAACTAAATCTCGTTACTAACTTACATCATGGTATCCATAACTTAGCTTCAAGTAAAAGTTACTCAACATATTCAGTTTACTAAGAATTATGAGCCAGTTACAACACAACACGTGATAGGTCCGCAGTCATTTTCATAATTGTAGTAGCTTTTATGTCGAAAAGAGGTTAATGCAAAGTACATTCGTCTCACGACGTGACTAGATTATTATCCGTTAATTTCAAGATACGTAGTTAAAACAAATAGCTTCGTTGAAATAATAACTGCCTGTGAACATAATTGAAATAAGAATTTGATAATCAAATTAATCTCATGCAGGCAACTTAATTATCGTTGTTGCTTATAACAGCGTATAATTTGCGTCAAAATTGTTTCGCGTCCAATGAAGATCGTTAGTTGTGTGAGTCACAACGGAACACATTATATATAAACCAGCACGTGATATTGTTTGGTTTCGTAATAGCAGTACAAAATAACAGGTCTGCCCATAACGTTAACGAGAGAGATTAAACACTCGTATTTATAGTGAAGCTCAGCCGCTCCGTCAACATCGCTGAAGCTGATTTTGCGAACATCTTTCGTGCACCGTTATGTTTTAACAGTACCGCCTTTTAACAACCACTCGAAAAAAAGTTAATTTGATATCAAAATTGCGTGGGGAATGTGTCTGTTGGGAAGATTATTTTTATTGTTTTTGAGAACGATTGTTTTAATAAAGATTTTACTTTAAAAAATCTGACCAAAAAGAGTTTTAGCGCAATTTAACAATGGGTTTAGTGATTCTCAGCATTATTTATTTAGCATACATTTTTAAAGAAATTTATTTTAATCAGACGATAGGTACTTATTTACTTTTGTCCTTTTTCACAGACGATAACATAATTGCACAAAAAAAATGCAGAATAAGTTTCTAGAGAGTCGTGTTAATGCTGTATTAATTAAATATTTATTTAATTTTAAATGAATACATAACACTTGAGTATATTTTGATGAAGTGCTGTATGTACTCGTAGATCAAGTTCCTCAAGTACTATGGATACGGGCGCTGGCATCTCGTTGAACTCTTTCGTACGGCGGGCGCGGGCGGCTCGTTGCCCAGTTTTTTCCCCTCGCGCCTCTAATGAGATTTAAGTCCAAACATCGAGAACGGTTATGGCGGAACATTACACGCTCTAGGATATTAAAATGAGACAAATTTATTGCCGCTCTCCGATTATACTTTCGATAAACGCGCAGACCGGTGATTATGATATCTAGTGGTTTAATCGTACGATCGATACGGAGTCGCGTTCCGTTCTACACTAAACCAGTACTAATAAAAAAGAAACTAGTTACGGGCGGGTCGTATCCGACAGTTTACGTTGGAAAATCAACAAGGTGCTATAGTGAGCCTATAAGTCGGAACTGCGGTGCGTTATCGACTCAATCGGGCTTGAACAATGCATTGAATGTTTCAATATAGCTCCGACAGCATTTTTAACGTTTCATCGGTGCTGTAACAATCGTAAAATAAATTCTCTACGCCTTCTCAGAGCTCTGATTAATGTTGTACACAGCGCGGCGTCTCGTTTTTTTTATTTTTTTTCACCTGTGTGTTATTCTCTAGCTTAATTTATGGAGGCTGGTGACTGAGAGCGCGACTTGTGTTTGAAGCTGCGATTTCTCATTGTTTGTATACCTAGGAAATGTTTGCTGACACCCGTAACGGCCATTTAAGTACTGTTCAACTCGAAAAAAAGTGTATAATTACATATTTTGACAAGCAAGTAATTAACATGACATTGCGAATTTAGGAATGATTGGCTTGTTATAAGGCTGACATGTAAATTAATTCTGTCACGCATTTTGACGTGTATGTATTGTACTTGTTCAATATTTGTTGTTGTGTATGGTGTGTTTATGGGTTTTGTTTGAAGTGCGTTGGTCTTTGCTGACCGCAGCATGCGTTTGCCCGGGGTCTGCGGCCGCGCAGAGCGTTACCCTCGTCGGGACGGATGGATGCGTCGACCCAAGGAACTATAGCCTACAGATATTTTTGTTTAACACCTTTTAGGTTGACTTTTCTGAGCTAATATACAAACCGGAAATTTAATAAAAGACAGGGTATTGGCACATGTTGTATCATGTTTGTTGTTCAATTTTTAAGGAACTAATTTGATATTATTTTTTTTATAATGGTAAAATCATCAAATGAGTCCTCGGAACCCAGGGCGGGAAATGAGAGACTGTCAGATTTGTACTGACTAAAATCCACGGTGATCCTTCAATAAACCTTTACGTTCCAGTGTCACGTCAGTCTCGCGACCCCGGAATTTGATACTTATAAAAGTTAATTATAGAATTATATTTTTCTCTGCAACCAGCAAGAATCGATTTAATACTCGATTTACTATGCTTTTCGTGAGCAATCATTATTCAACGCAGTTCCGATACTCAAATAAGCAATGAATTCAATACATTATTACTGTATACCGCCTTTATGAAACTTGGAAAAAAGATCATGAGGTATAAAACAGTGCAAAATCTTAGTAATGTGTTTTTTATTTCTATCGGCTCAATCTATTGAGATTTCAAAACTGTACTGGTGAATAATAATGTTTCCCAAAAAGGCATTAACTTACAAGTTTGTTTTTATCTAAAAAGCAAACTGAAAATGATTCTAACTCCAGCACTCATAATTTTTTAATTCAGACTTTATGTTTTTTTTTTTCATGCAAATTGTAACAACTTATGAAATGGATTTTTTTGCTTTGCTTTTTTCACTTGTGCGATGGCAACATACGACGTGTCCGATTCAGACATTCTTAACAAAACCCAAGCCTTTAACTCAAAACACAAAGAATTCAATATGGTTTTCTTCTAACACATTCAAACAAATACAATATTTGAACTTCCGCACTTAGGCATAATTTTTATAATATCACTTGTGTAACTGTTCTGGGAAAAATAATATATTATCTTAGATGTATATGTAGATACTCTACTCATCTAAGAAAATATGAATACGAACTTACGGAGAGAGAACCACATCCTAAACCATTTCATTATCCAATAAATCAGACTCTTAACACCGATATTAACTTCAGAAATGCATCGACAGTCGCAGAAACTTGCTTGAGGAAGAAATAAAATATAACTGGAACTTAATTAGCAAAACTTTATTGCTAATTTGAACTGGTTTCAGTTGGGAACAGCATCTCAAGTGAGATGAACAGTAAAGTTAAGTTTAGACGCTAAAGAGAATATTGGTAGGTCAAATATCTGACTGACCAACCATTAACAAGACTTCATAATCTGGCGCTTAAATAACATTGATAACAAGCTCTGCTCATCAAGGTGTGAAATTGTGCAGTTATTGGTAAGGGCAATATTTAGCAAAACTACGGCCAAAACTATGGTCAGAACAGGCAGTTCTGAGTTTTGGTAGACATTTTGTCCTAGAAATTAATTTGACTGCTAACCAAACCTGACAAACCTAGAAAAGTTCATGAATGTGAAGTAAAGTCAGCGTTTATCTAACATTAAAAACAGTGAGATTTTCTAATAATAATTATTCCCAGTAAGACTCTACATACTAATTGGTTTTAATATGGACTCCTATTGGATGTATTCTGCCATTCGTCTTACCACCTCAGAAAGAATGTGTGTGCAACCATGAAACTTATGGATAAGTGGGCTTCAAAGCAATATTCAGAAATCTAATTGGAAAAACATTAACCCACATCTATTGTGTAAAGAAAAGTTGAACATCATTAAATCTTCCAGTAAGTACTTAATCACTTCATCAAAGTATTTCAGCAGCTTCGTCGATAATGATTCACAACAATAAAAGCAAGGCTCCGTGGCTGTAAAACACTTGTAAATCCAATCCGCGTACAAGGTGTAAACGCGCTATCCTTTTGTTCGGGCGAGAGCGTCCGGCTGCAAGCGTCGGGCGTCCAGTTGCTTCGTTCGCGCCTGCTTAGGCGTGAGCCGAGGGCTTGTTACCTCAGATTGAAGGGCCGCGGTCGTCGGCCGGATCCCCACTGATCCTGTGGCAAAAAACTTGGCATGCTCACGCCTACCCACTTGTACATATACGCTATGAGTTCTCTCATTTCTATGGAATGTTGAACACTGCAGTATACGTGAATGCTGTTATTGATAGCAAAATTATAGGGCAAATAAGATCGGTGGTAAATGGAAATGTGTTTGGAAAGTGATTTTCTCATATATTAGATGTGGAGATTTCTGAATTCCACACAGAAATAAGTTTATCCTATCTTAGCAATGATTCTATGAGTACTCTCACACACATATTTTCTTTATTCGGTTGTAAATGAGTTGTTCATAAATCAAAAAGATGAATAAAAGTTGGATCAATAATTTATTCTTAATCGGTTAAAGTTGTTGTAATTCTGGCATTAATTACTTCACAGCGCCAACCAGTTGTTTTATAAATAAAGAATATTAAATATCCCTTTCATACCTTTTAAGTAATTTTAAAAGTGTTAACAAGCCATTATATTTTATTTATTTTGTGTTATATGATAATAATAATTATTTATCGACACAATAGGCCGTATTAATGTGTAAAATATGCTTAGATCCACACAAAAAAATAAGATATCACTTACAGAATATTTGGTTTCATGCGTAGGCTTTACTTGATTTTGCATATTCTTGCTTATTGCTGAGTTTGTCTAATGTTAATGTCGCCCTATTTTACTAGCATTTATCTAAAGAAATTACCTCACGTGTGAACTCTGCAATATAATATTATGTTTAAACCGTCGTGGCGCCCAAATAACGTTTTATTTAATCGAGCCATTTTTAAAAAAGCTAATTTAACACATCTAGATCAAAACATTTCATTGCATTTTCATGTTTTACTTTTAGTAAATAAAAAATATTTTTATAAAAGCAAGCATGCATTAGGTGCTATTTTTAGCTGATGTTCAATTATTTACTGCAACATCTCGATATGGTTACATTGGACATTCTAATTAAAATTAATTAATCTGGATTTTTAAAAGGAATCGTGTCCATTTATATGCAAATTTTAAGTATGGGTAAAGACCGCTTATGGTGCAAATGAAATGAGGTGGAACAATTAATTGTTGTCATCAAAAGTTACACGTGATATTTATGAATATCTTTGAATGCAGTTTCTTGGTTTCAGTATTTAAGTTCACAGCAATTTGAGTGCGATTAGTAGAAAAATTTTAGAAGTCTATAATACCTACCATACATGATACTTGCTGCATGCTTACTTTTTTTTTAATCTTGTTGATTATTTAATACTCGTTATGTAGCTAGTTATTGTTTCTGACTCTCAAAAATATATATGCATAAAACAAATGTATTTTTTAGTTAAAAATAGTTTAGTGCAGAAAACGATTATGGTAGCTACTGTTTGCTTGCGTAACTAATGTTTGAATGTGTATGCTATAGTGACTGTGATAAGGATGTGGGTAATTTCTAACAAATTAAAAAAAAGTAAAAGAGATTTGTTAGGATTCAATTGTATTTTATTTTTCATTTATATTTTTTTTCCAATTTACGCTTTTTGATTATGTGTTTTCCACAATAAATATTCTTTTAGTTCAGACTACAATACAAAATATACATTAATGTGATATAAAATGAACGCTAACTATATCTAATTTTATCACAGATTGCGGCAGTATTGCCATTTTATTTAATAGTAGTCGGCAAGTTTTGCCCAACAAACACAGCCTAAATAGGCCTAACTCATACAACTATTCATTTATACATCGATTTAGTTAAGCTCAGATCACATAATATGACAGACATTGTGATTACAACAGACCTTGTAATACCTAACATTCTTAAGAGATTATTAATTCTTGTAAGCTTATTCTTAAAACATCTACAAAATCAGGCGTATTTACACTACTATGACTATAAGTATTTTTAATTATGTACAATTCATAAACGCTAACCGACTAGCCATCACAAATTTAAAACAAAACGGTCACTTCAAGTAAAGTCTTTGATCACTCCATTCGCTTATTTATGAAATCACTTTGTTCACTGGGAGTCACATTGTAACAGATCACTATCACTTACACATGGACGGACATTGTGCGGGGTGACGCACGCGGTGGCACTTGGTGAGCAGTATGGGAAGGGTGTGGTGGGAGTACGGGGTGCGCGCCGTGCACCGGCGGCTGCGGCAGCATGCCCAGGTGGTTGCGCGCGTGGTGGTGCCGGTGCATGGGCAGCCCGCCGCTCACCACCGGGCTCGGCACTCCGCGACATCGCTGGTTGTTGCGCACATCAGGCAACGCAAACTTTAGTTTTTCCCAAAACAGTCGATCATCCGCATGAAGACACTTATTTGTTTTCAAGTACAGTCTTATATCAGGATCTAAATCCTTTTGAGGCACTTGACCTAATAACACTACAATCAGTCTTTTTCGTCGGTCTCTTAGTACTTGGTGGAGAGCTGATTTTAGCTCGTACCGCACCCACTCACATCTTAGAAAGTTTTCACTGAGCACCATGATTGTACGACGCGAAGATTCAACGGCTTGTCTTATCTTCTCTGTCACGTGGGCGGATAAGTCGCGGTAATGTAGGCAAAGTTTGTAAGACGGGTCACCGCGCTCCAACATGGATGCAAGTTCTTCAGTAACCCATACTTCATCTTTGGAACTGTAGCACAAAAATGCATCGTACATCTTCTCCGAGTCTTCTCTATCACTGGCTCGATAGAACAGTCTCACTCCGAATTTTGAATGGAACCACACTCTCATTTCTTGTCTGAATATGAAAATGATCATGCTAACTAACGACACAACTAAGAAGCATCCTAAAGTGGCCACTAGCAGTGGTATGTAATCTTGTACATCTTCATTGGTGATGATTGTCCTGGTGGCTGTCAAATTACCGTTTATACTATTATTAATGCTGGGCAATCCGGTGCACATAGTTCCATTTTCACTTGATATTTTAAATCCAGCTTCAGGGTCGCTGTACATGCTTTCATTATAAACAGTCAATTCAGTCGTATTTCCCTTCGAGTAAATGCATTTGATGTCCGTTAGATCTGTTATTGAGTTCACTCTCTTCGTCCACTCGCGGAACATTTCAGTGTATTCGCAATCACATGACCATGGATTAAATGAAAGTGTAATTTCCGTTATCGCCGGATTGATTTGCCACACTGTCAACGTAACAAGTCTATTATGATGCAGGTGTAACACTTTCAATCGTGCCATATGATTAAACATTTCCTTTCCAATGCGCTTGATATTGTTATTATTTATGTGCAGCTCTCGTAAGTTGTCCAATCCATCAAATTCTTGTCCTTCAAGGGCTGAAATGCTGTTATAATCCAAGTGTAGTATTTCTAGTTCTTTCAATCCATTGAATGTTCTGTTGTGAATCGTTTCAATATTTGATGCATTTAAAAATAAAATTTTCAACTTCTTACGGCCAATAAAAGCGTGGCTTGGTAAAACTTTGAGATCATTACCATCAAGATATAGTTCTGTGGCCTCCATTGGAATTTTTTCCGGCAACATATTTACATAAGCAGAGTTGGCACAGTCGACAACATTGGCAGACCAAGACGGGTCATGGTAACATGTGCAGTTGTTAGGGCAAGTCATTTCACAATCACAGGCATCAAAATCACAACAATGACATAGCGCGTGGCAGTGGGATTCATATTTACACAAAAACTGGTGAGGCGCCGCTTCAATCAAAGCCACTTGAGCATTTCCACGACTATACAACAGCTTGCAGTTAATGCTGTCTAAATCCATCAACTTTGGTTGTGTTCTAGCTCTATTTCCAGTGTTTATTTTTTGTAGCCAATCCATTGTGCAATCACACTCCAACGGGTTTCCGCCTATGAAAAATTCCGGCACCGTTTTGTCCTGTGGCACAGCAGATATTCTCAATGAATTTGGGTCCAAGCTTGTTATTTTGTTTCCATACAAATCAACTCGTGTCAAATTAGGTTTTTTGAAAAACGTGTATGATTGCACTTTTGAAATTAGGTTATCATTCAAATACAACATTTCCACTGAGTTTGGTATAGCACTTCCAGTTATTTCAGTTAACTTATTAGAACTGGCATCGAAAGTACTGAGCGATAGTTGCGATTCAATCTCAAAGTAATTTCCAAGTTCAGCTATCCTGTTAGCGTGAATATCCAGCCACTGCAATCCAGTTGGGATCATTGCATAGTCGAACCATTCCAATCGGTTATCAGAAATGTTCAACCACACCAAATTAGGCAATTTCGCGAATAGTCCACCGATGTCTGTCAAGTAATTTCCATCTAGTCTTATAGCTTGCAAGTTCACGTTTGCATCGAATGCACCAGCTTCAATTTTGTGAATTTTATTTCTGGACAAATTCAGAATTTTCAAGGACGTCATTTTGTCGAAGACGCCTTTGCTGATATTGCCTATGTTGTTTTCAGTTAGGCGAAGGCCATACATTTGTTCCATTGTCATGAATGAAGCGTTTTCAATGCTGACAATAAGATTTTCTCCCAAATCAAGGGTTTTCAATTGGGGAATTTCTTTCAATGCAAGTGGTACTTCGTCGAGCCGGTTTCCATTGATGTGCAGGTCTTGCAACGAAGAACAATTCCTTAATGCATGTGGATGTATTTTGGATATGCGATTACTGTCTATAGACAAAACAGATAGCACTTGCAAGCCCATAAAAGCATAGCTTTCTATATTGGTAAGTCTATTGTTTGATAATGTTAATGTGTGTAGATTGCTCAGTGAGCTGAATACATTTTCTGGGATGTGTTCAATAAAATTATCCTGCATTTTTAATATTTGCAGGTTATGTAAATCTCTGAATAGTGCTATTTCCATTTTAGATACGCGATTGTGTGAGAAATCCAGGTATACCAGCCTTTTCAGTCCAGAAAAGGTGGAAGTATTGATCCAGTCTGAAGTTAGCTCGTTGAATGATAAATCCAACACAAGAAGTTGAGTGAGATCGCTAAATAATCCAGGAGCAAGTACTGTTATAGTGTTATTGTTCAGGTATATTTCTTTTAATTCCTTTGTGTCGCTAAACAGCTCTGGTGGTAAACTGGTCAGCTGATTATCCGAGAATCGTACAGTGGTCAGTGAGATAAGACCTTCTAAAGCTCTATCAGCGATTGAATTCAGTCCATTGCCTTGGAAATATAATTTTTGCAGTCTTCTCAGTCCTGATAGTAGATTTGGTGGTAAAGTATCGATGACATTCCGGGAAAGATCCAAAACAAGTAAGTTGTCGCCGCATTTCTCCGTCGGATGTCGATGTGCTGAAGAGAATTGAAAATGACTAATATCTCTCATTCTGTTGCCAGTCATATTCAAATATTCTAGGTTCCTTAATGTGCACAATGCACCTTCCGGGAACACTAGCATGTTGTTCTCACTCAAATCCAATCGTTCCAAGTTTTGTACGTCTCTTGAAAAAGCGCTGGGAGTTATTTCAAGTGACATTGTAGACCAGTCTGTATTGTGTGTTCTTATCGTTAGATTTCTTAATTCACGC
Source organism: Agrotis clavis (assembly GCA_954870645.1). NCBI lineage: Eukaryota > Metazoa > Arthropoda > Insecta > Lepidoptera > Noctuidae > Agrotis > Agrotis clavis. The sequence goes on along the minus strand of OX940929.1, from coordinate 11,267,733 downwards.
AAACCAGTGAATGCGCTATCGGAAAGGTTTCCAATCTTGCAATACTCAATGGTAAGCTCGCGCAGTTCAATCAACTGGCGGAAACTACCAGGGGCGAGACTGCTTTGGAAGAAAAGCGCGTCGCTGCATTCGAGCCGCAGCCTGACTGTCGGATGCGGTTGAATTGCACTGAAGTTTGTGTTCTCCAACTCGCTGTTAATAGTTCTTAACCTACACTGTAACGCAACTCCTGAGCCGTCGTAATCCGTCATCCACCCGCATTCATCGGGAGCCTGGTAACGTGTACCCGCCGATAAAGATGCACCCCTAACAGTTGAAGCGGTGCTTAGCACCAACAAGGCGCACATAAACCGAGTGGGCAACATTGTTTTGTTTTCACTATTATCACTTTATATTACATAGTTTTATTTATCATCGTTTCGCACTAATATTCCACTTCAACATCGTATCATAAGCGCACTAGTTCATTTTATTTCTCCTCGCAGTCGAGTACTTCACTAGTCGAACCGGCCACTTAACTCGTTTCTCGCGAGAACACTAATTGGATGGGATCGTGCGTCCCCAACCTACAGAGTCGAGGTGCACGTGACGCGAGCGACCGCGCAGAGGTCTGGGGTGGAACTGAGTCGCAGTCGAACCTGCGGTGCGCTCGCGCACAAGGCCGCGCCGGTTCACGCGTTCCAACAGGTAAATTCACGCCTAGAGCTAGAACGTATTAAGCGCCTTCAAGACTGTTTCGTGCTTGGTTCTATCGGTTTTGCTGGAAAGCTTGTCAGAAAAATACATTGAACACACACAGATACGTGTGGGGCACACTACCAAAGATCGAAACCGCTTTTTGTGTTGGTGAAGCAAGCTTTGATATGGTGAGTGTGAGCAGGACAGAGGGATGGTAGCGGGGTAAGGCGCGCATAGTTTGGTGGGGGCTCGAGGCAGCTGGCCAGGTAGTGCGCGGGCGCACTGCCACAGTCGCTGCTTGTTAACACTCCCGTTGATAGAATTGTATTGCAGACATTTGATGACTGTTGACATTTTGTTTACTCACTATCGCTAATGAAATTAATGGTAGGTATTTATTATCGTCCTAACATCAGTCTCTTTTTATAGATCCTTACAATGTTTCGTGTTAAAATGACTGGAAATAACATTAGTAAATTGAACTGGGTTTTTTAAATAGGATTAAGCTTAGAAAAAGTTTAACATCTGTGGGAGCTTCTATTACTGAACTTACTTTTTTTTTATTACTGATCTTATTAACATGTGTTTTACATTGTAGCCTCAATTATATGATTCCAACAGCATTTCGTTTTGCAAAAAAAATAATGCTTTGCTATTTTACGTTATAGAATTTTCTCTCATCACATTTAAGAGATAATTCATAATCCAATTATGGGTTTATAATTGTGTTTCAGTTTCACCCCTTTATTTTTTGTGCTATCTTGCCTAAGGTACTAAAATGCTGTTTGGGAAAGCTTCTGTGTTACTATATTGAAATGCACTTAAACGGTAGGATATGCTTACCATTTGATTTAATTTTAAATAAAATATTTCTTGCGTTCAGCACGCGAGCGTGAGCATTGATTCTTCTGCATATTGGTTGTTGTTGAGCGAAATTGCCTCTTTCCAGGTAACCTCGGCCTAATCACCCCTTAATTCAGTTAAACGATTTTGATATAATTCCCGCCGTTGTACCCCAAACCTCTCATCAAATTAAACATCTGCACATTATGCATTTTGTGTACCTGCCAATTTGTTCGACGCCGTTTGATTTAACAAATTCTGTCGGGCCTAATATTAGATTACTTTCCATGATTTATACCAATAACCTAAACGTTTTTATTCCTCACGTATTATTATGAGTGCCTTCTTATTTTTCTCGTTTTCGAATATCTGTGCCATTAAGTAACAATAAAATACCACTCGAAATTGTATGGTGTGGCCATACAAGTAGGCACGACGCATCTGTTTCTATTGTGTCCGCTTGGTTGCTAATTGTCGGGCTCATTCACACCTGCCGTTGTGCAAAAAATATAACGAACGTGCCCTGACTTTTCTTTATTATCTACCTATCAAGTAAATCACTCAAACAACAATAGCGAATCATCTGGTAACTGATAGCTTCCAAAATTGACACTTAGTTGTTGCTTTCACACATCTAAAATTGTTTTGAAGGAGTGGTACCTATAAAGCTTTTTTTGTACATAAGGTATTCTAAATCTACGTGCTGAAAATTCTATAATAAATAAATGAAAATGTATACTTGGTCTAGTTCTCGATAAATATTCGACTTAATCTCGTGTAATAAATGGTCATGATCATAATTTTATTTGGTGTCGGGATGATAGGAGGACGTGGCGCGTCCGTCGCGCGGTGCTATTTATGCGAGGTGTTGTGGCCCCGATCCCGAGGCGCCTGCTATATCTCAATTGCAATAAATTATCTCCTTTGACACGCGAGAAGCGGAAAATTTGCAATCGCACCAGTCGGGACCATAGAATTCGCGTCTCACCTCCTTTATGTAAACAGCGTAAATGGCTTTGTAATAGGAATCGCGTCCGTCCCACTATGACACCGCCTCTATAATTCACCCCGAGTCCCACGGGTAGTTTGTCCAGATCGCGCCTAGAGACATTCACCACAAAGGACCAGCGGGAGATCTCTCCTTCGACTTTTTGTTATAAGTGGCGAGGCATTTCTTGTCCTATGTTCATAAAAGAACAGATTGGCGGTAAATCGTTGGTTATTGTAGCGCTATTTAATGTATATTTAGAGGGTCGCCATCGGTTGCTACTACAAAATTTCTATATTCAATTGACCGTGCTTCACGTCGACTCGCAACTAGTGCTGAATTGCTCGCGTGGGCACATCATGATTTTGATGTGGGTTACGAATTTATGATTCACCTGGAATATTTAAATCTTAATTCTAGTAATAGTACTCGTATTAACAATAGTTTTATTTTGACTGATTGATATCTTTTTATGCAATTTGACAAGACTGACACAATTGACCACAGTAAAACCACATGCAGTAACCCTTTATACGAGTAGATGGAGGTATAGTTAACTACATAATAAACAATTGACTTCTGGGAATAAGGTCGAACATCCTTTATAACATGGACTGCGTCGTCGACTTTATTTCGTTTTAACGGGCGAGTTCATCGGTGTGTAAAATCATTCCGTAGTCGATTTCCATTATGTTATTAATTTTTGTAATTTCGGTGCCTAATCTCCGGCGACAGGTCAGATACCGGCGCGACACTTATCTTGGTGTCGGCGGACACATATAATCCATTAAGTCGTCATTTCCACGCGGTTGATCATTCTTCAACCACGCGTCAAACCCGCCCCCAGAGCGACGCACAACGTATTGTTCGCTACCGCTTTATCTCACTTCTGATGCACCAAGGACCTCTCGAATTAGCCCCATGAAATACATTATGAACCTTAAAACAATACCCACAGCCTTTATAACCCTTCGGTTCCGGGTTCATCGAGACCTTATCCTTGTCTACTAATGGACTAGTTTGTTATCTAATCGGGTACACGGCGGACCTATTAATAATTTCCCACATAATTTTCTAATTAACGTCCTGTCTGGTGTTCGCTCGGGGCCTCTGGATACATGAAAACGGAAATGACGTAGAATTAGGGTTAAGTACTCACAGTATTTATCAAAGTAAATTATTTGTGTACATTTTGAGCAGTTGGTATTCCTATTAACATTAATGACCAATGACATTTGTTTTTGTTTCAGGTAATCAACATTAGCGATTTCAAATTCTGAGTTGAGAGGTGAGCAAAAACAAATAGTGTCTACAAAATAATTTCACAACGATACGAGCGATTGCAATGCAGATTATAGTAACTTCAGGTGATTTGTAAAACGATTCGCAGCCTTACTTAATCCTATTTACGAATAATGTAGAAAATAAAACTTAATGCGCACATTAAACATTAGGGAGTGTTATGTTACCTGGTGTTAACCCCTGACGGGTTAAATTGTAGCGTGTAAATTGAAGAGATTTTACACGTGAACGGAACCCTTAGTAGTGCGTCAGATCGCGACACGGGCAATTTGGCGCGCGAGAGAGCCAACGCGGGTTTATTTGTTCACTACGGCACCTGGCGATTCAGGACCCACGGGGTGCAGAACATAAGTGTCATGGAGTCGGATCTGATTTATTGCAGTACATATTTTAGAACCGACTCTATCTAAAACCGATACTTTATGTTGGTGCTACATCAGTATTTACTTTATGCATCATTTATTGCAATAAATAGGTAGTTACTTGTATTTTTTCACACAATTTTATTTCAGTTATGGGATTTGGAAACATCCAGACTGCGGTAGGTGATGAGCATAAAAATCCTGACATGTTAAATTAAATGTCCCCGTTAAAATTGCCTCAAACTATTCCATTTATAAAAATTTGGTATCGCCAAAAAAAATATGAAGAATGCGCTCACGCCAGTCCACTCAGTATCCTTATTGTGCTACTCCAGAGACGCACGACGTGCCATCGAATGGGGCCGGTTAGATTACGCATTGTCGTGGTACAATTAGAAACTGTTGCGGAACCATCCGCTCACTTTGTTATTTGCAAACAATCGCCGGCGACATCTGCGCCCCTCTATATCGTCTCTCTATGCCGTGTCACCGCTGAGTAATGGTGAACGCCGAGCATCTGCTAATTGCGACCCATTCAATTAGGCCGGCTTCGAAGCAGATATATTATACACTAGCTTCTGCCCGCGACTTCGTACGCGGATCCTGTTGCTTATGTCAGCGACGACGGGGTCGTCAAAATGGAAGATCTGAAACTTCGAATTCTAAGAGCCTGGGGACGGGAAAACAACGGGATGCGCGAGACGATTCCAGACGTTCCAGATCTTTCATTTTTGTAAGTCAACAGGAAATGACCATCAGACTAAACAACTCTTGCTAAGACGTCATTCCTATGTATGTATATGTATTAAGTATAGTGTAGCTGGGCTCTTGGAGTTCCACATCAGGTGTTCCAGATCTTCAATTTTTATACGTCAATAGAGAGTGCTCATCAGGCTGAACAACTCTTGCTAAGACGTCATTCCTTATATGTTATAGTGTAGCTGGGGTCTTGGAGTTCCACATCAGGTGTTCCAGATCTCAATTTTCATACGTCAACAGAGAGTGCTCATTAGGCTGGACAACTCTTGCTAAGACGTCATTCCTATATATGTTATAAAGTAGCTGGGCTGTTGGAGTTCCACATCAGGTGTACCAAATCTTCAATTTTTATACGACAACAGAGGTTGCTCATCAGGCTCAAAAACTCTTGCTAAGACGTCTTTACTGTATATGTTATAGTGTATTTAGGCTCTTGGAGTTCCACATCAGGTGTTCCAGATCTCAATTTTCGTACGTCTACAGAGAGTGCTCATTAGGCTGGACAACTCTTGCAAAGACGTCATTCCTATATATGTTATAAAGTAGCTGGGCTGTTGGAGTTCCACATCAGGTGTACCAGATCTTCAATTTTTATACGACAGCAGTCGAGGTTGCTCATCAGGCTCAACAACTCTTGCTAAGACGTCTTTACTGTAAACGTTATAGTGTAGCTGGGCTCTTGGAGTTCCACATCAGGTGTTCCAGTTCTTTAATTTTATACGTCAACAGAGAGTGCTCATCAGGCTGAACAACTCTTGCTGAGACGTCATTCCTTATATGTTATAGTGTTGCTGGGGTCTTGGAGTTCCACATCAGGTGTTCCAGATCTCAATTTTCATACGTCAACAGAGAGTGCTCATTAGGCTAGACAACTCTTGCTAAGACGTCATTCCTATATATGTTATAAAGTAGCTGGGCTGTTGGAGTTCCACATCAGGTGTACCAAATCTTCAATTTTTATACGACAACAGAGGTTGTTCATCAGGCTCAACAACTCTTGCTAAGACATCTTTACTGTATATGTTATAGTGTATTTAGGCTCTTCGAGTTCCACATCAGGTGTTCCAGATCTCAATTTTCATACGTCTACAGGGAGTGCTCATCAGGCTGAACAACTCTTGCTAAGACGTCTTTACTGTATATGTTATAGTGTAGCTGGGCTCTTGAAGTTCCACATCAGTTGTTCCAGATCTTCAATTTTTATACGTTGACAGAGAGTACTCATCAGGCTGAATAACTCTTGCTAAGACGTCATTGCCTTATATGTTATAGTATAGCTGGGCTCTTGGAGTTCCACTTCAAGTGTTCCAGATCTTCAATTTTTATACATCAACAGAAGGTGCTCATCAGGCTGAACAACTCTTGCTAAGACGTCATTCCTGTATATGTTATAGTGTAGCTGGGCTCTTGAAGTTCTACATCAGGTGTTCCAGATCTTCAATTTTTATACATCAACAGAAGGTGCTCATCAGGCTGAACAACTCTTGCTAAGACGTCATTCCTGTATTTGTTATAGTGTAGCTGGGCTCTTGAAGTTCCACATCAGGTGTCCAGGATCTTCAATTTTATTCTCTCAGCAGAAAATGCTCATCACGTGGAACAATTTTTGCTATGGCATCATTTTTGTATCTATTATAGTTTAGCAGGTCTGTTGCAGTTCTGCATCAGGTGTTCAAGTTTCCAAGATAAATTATAGCCTATATGTTAATCGAACTTAATACCTATACAACAAAAAAAAAATCATTCAAATCGGTCCAGTAGTTCCGAAGATTAGCGTGCACAAACACACAGACAAACAGACAAACAGACAAAAAAAAATTAATTACAGTTTCGGGTTCGGCATCGATAAAATAACAACCCCTGCTACTTTTTTTTTTGTATATTTCCATTGTACAGACACCACTTTTCTACAAATTTATTATATGTATAGATTAGAGATAATTATGTTTGTTACAATTAAACGACATGTATCTACAACACTGTTTAAGAAAAGTAAAACAGGTTCTGAAACTTGTTGATGCTTCTTCAATTAAATAACTGTTGATTTAAGTTCAACTAATTGTCTTTAAGTAACTGGATCTCTAATGACTAATTGTTAAATTACTGACATGGACGTACTCTAAAGAACTTTACATTCTTGTTCATCATGACCAGTAACAAAGTTCCGATATGTTACCATTGTCTACAATGAAAGGTTAGCTGTAGATGCTGACTAATGATTGATGAATGATTGAGTGACTCATTGATAAAGTGACATTCATTGGTTATCGGCCTGTGATACGGACTTCACTATTCTATTGTTTAAAAGAAAGCTTAGACAAAAGCTTTGGCTGTTGTATCGTATGGCAATCTTTTATCTTCTTGCGCTCACAATTTACGTTTTTTGTGTCATGTCTTCAGTACGGTATATTGTATGAAAGTCTAATGCCAATTGATTTACTGGATTTAAGTGAGCTAATTTAAGTAAAGTAGTTTAAATTTCTACCCAAATGTTGGCCACCTCGGTCGCCAATATCGCACAATTTTGGAGGTACAATTAAAAGGTGTGACAAACGTTTTTTCGTCCTATATTTAATAAAGACTGGGTTTGCGTGACACCCCCCGTTGAGAAATACGTGCTCCTACTAAGAAAAATGTTACTAGGCATCTTAGAAATTTCAATTGTAACATTTGTTGTGTTCGCACAACGTTTCCAATTTGTTCGGATCGTGTGCCGCCAATGAACGTCTCTAGATATCATCGCCATACCGGCCGCTATGTTGACTCATGTGATTAAATTCTTCGCCGGGAAATACGGCGAGCTTGTACACCTTGTTTTTTTGCCAGACTTGCTCAAACATCTATTTATTATTTTAAATTTTTATTATGCTTTACATTATCTATCCGTGCATCTAAATATGATATTTAAAGAATAGTTTCTAGCACCTATCGCAAATAATTATCCCAAAATTTAAGAGTAAATTATACTGAATTCATTAAAATGGAAGCAATGAATAAAAAACTGATTCTAAAAACTCATTTCACTATCAATTTTATGTGCCATTTATTCTAAAAACACGCAAATGTGACATTATTATTTAAATTAATTCAAACGAGGTAATGGTGTTTGATATTGTTATTTATGGCATATAAACAGAACGGTGACAAATTCTACAGTGTTGTGCCAGGAAGGGACTGTCGCGCCTACTCCTTCCACAAACACAATAAATATCAACTGTACAAGGGACACAATGATGCAAACGCCGTAACTTGGGAGATTAATATAATATTTTTGCGCCCGTACACAAGCGGACCGTTGCCGTTGGCCTAATGAAATATGGCAACATGTTCCTTCATTCCTGATAAAACCTCCGGTGTCGGAGTTTTATTGCGACTCGAGTACGATAATTCAAGTTGGCCAGGCAGTGAAATATTTTACATGGTGGTCCCTTTACGTTTTTTAGGCCCGGCTACCGCATTTTTACCATACGCCTGCGAAATGGACTGGGCTTTCGGCATACCCACTGAATCCTTATCTCTGCACACATGCGATTTAGTTAGCGTCACAAAAATATCTAATCGATTTAAATAAACAGCTGTAGGTATTATTTGATTCCTCTTTTGCATTTTTTTCTTTTACGTTTTAGTATTTTTATCTACGCTCTGAAAACATCTTCGGAATTGTAGTTTATCTTTACCTATAAACAATGAATAAACATCGTTCAGCAATATAATAAAGCAAACTATAACTGTCATAAAGTTTATATCAACTCTAGAGGATTTAAAAATCATTGTGTGAGCACCAATTCCAGTATAACCTTTTTAGAAAAAGTAACAATAGCTTAATCACTTTTATTAACTTGGGTGTTCGAGTAAAAAGTGTACAATTCGTACGCCAAACGCAAAACTATTGTTATATTAACTCTCTATTAAATATTTTCCGCGTTGCTGCGGACTAATCTTTATCCCACAATGGGGTAATAAAAATACCTGAATAAAAAAGTCCGTGATGCGTAATACATCGTCGGCAGCGGGGTTCCGTCGATGTAGATTGAATTTATTTATTGTTACTGAATAGTGACTTTATGCTAATCATAAACTCGGATAACTTTCCTTGCTGGTGATGCTAGGATAAGCTTTAAAGTGCGTTCTCAGCGTTGTTGGAGGTTTTCTTAAACAAGTGTGTACTTATAACAAATTATTAAAAGCTTATTTATTTAAAGAAAGAGAAAGCTGCACAAAATGACTCTTCCTTGGAAAGTAATGCGGGGAGACCTTTGCCCAGCAGTGGTTTATTTTAAAACTTTCGACCTTTTGCGGAATAAGAAAATAAGACATACCACTACTACTCCTACTAATAAGGCTGAGACTCCACCAAAGCTGTGCAAGTCGAGACGTGTTTTGAACAACCAATAGAATTGCGTTGCGGAGTGGAGCTGTGTCAATAACGCAATGGGGATGGCAACTCAAAGCTAATCGTAGATGGCGCTGCGATAGTTGGTCCCCACGTCTACCTTGTACAAAAAAACAAACAAGATTATTTGTTATAAAAATTGAGTATAAATACAAAACAAATATGGAAAATTATTCGTCCATGCAAGTACTATATACTAAAAGAAGAATTAAGACGCCGCGGCGCATCTACAAGAGAAAAAAAGTGATTTAATTGAGTGGTTATACATTTGATTTTACCGTAATAAATCCACAATTACTTGTAGTTGAGGTTTCAATTTTTGAGTTTAGGTATGTTTTACCTGTCCTCTCCTTTATCAAGAATATAATGCTGCTTTTGACTTTCTATTTTGATAAAATATCATAATGTTTTAAGTCAGTAATTTTAACCTTTTTTTCTATTTAGATTCGAGAAATATCACAATATATTTAATTTCTTAACACCACAACTATTACAAAACTCGTTCCAGGTGATAATTCTTCGATTTTCGAGCGATGCAATACTGGTACATAACCTCCAAAAGAAAAGTAGATATTATTTTGAAAAGTGTATTCCATCATTTTTACAGCTTATTACACAACATCTAGTCATTTTACATCAATAAATGTTTTTTTTTCTGAAAATTCCTTTGATTTTACAGTTCTTTGGGGACCAAACTGTCATTTTCACTTTGACACTTGCCTTCCCCATTCTATTGGTTGTTCAAAACACGTCTCGACTCCGCACAGCTCGACACAGCTTTGGTGGAGTCTCGGCCTAAGAAAATAAATAAATAATTATGCAATTTTAGGTAAAGTTGATTTTATAAAGTAAAGCTTTCCGCTGAATTATTTAACCCAATAATACACGAAAACGATGCGGCGATAATATTTATGACTGTAAATCAAAGATGTCACGTTGATATTTGAAGACTTATCCTGACCTTTTTGAGTTTTATATCGTACGTCTTTATAATAAGCAATATCTAGACAAGACTGAACACAAAATGTCTGCGCTGCTTTAAAAGTGTGGTCCGCCTATTGTCCACCTTTATTTATTTTTTCGCGGAACCCTAAAAAGTCACCAAATTGAATGAGCTATTCAATCCACGGTGCTCGGATCACGTGTCAATCATTGCTTGCACAAGCCGCAATGGATCGTGTTATTCTATTTAAACGTTTTGTTATTCATTGCCTCTATCGAATCTCCCCGCTTTTGGGTGATTCACAATGGACCGTCCCCATATTGTACATGATCCCTACTAATAATAAATGCCTATTAAGTACGTGCTTTGCATAGATTTAAAAAATGTTCAAAAAAATATTAAAAGGAAGCGTTTTTTTTTTTTTTCTGGACCTGCAATAAATTCCTATGTCTGATTGAATTTACTTTGTAAGTGTATTATTTTAGGAAATGAGTACATTTTTTTCTATTGTTAATTTATTTATAATGATACAAGTACGATTCTAATTTAATGAATACAGTAAAATTATTGTATTTGCTATTATAAGCATGACATTTTTGATATTCGATTTTGATAACATTTACCAAATCATAATATCAATATTCATAATTATAATTACGAGAAGTCTGGAACAAAAACTTTACAGCTGACCTGACAGTACCGAGTATTACTTAAATAAAAAATACACAATTATTTTTAATTCAAACGATTTCATACATCCGATTGTCTACCCTTTCGTAAAAAGGGTAACAGGGTTGTATTGCAAACGGGAACAGGGTAAAAAAACTAGCGTATTGTTGCATCAATTTACTTACATATAGAGGTTCCCTGGCTCCCAGCCCATACGCGTTGGGCGCGTATTGTGTTACCACGCTACACGCATTCTTTGAAACCTGAGCTACGAGATGGGATTCTTTTGTTGTGACCCGATTTGAATATTACTTTAATATGATGGGTTCTTGTTGTTAATAATAACAGGGTAGGGCGACCTTGTAAATGGGTGGTTATGGGGTGCGCCTTTTCATATGTTTTATACGGCTAATAAGTTAGTGAAGAACGCAGTTGGGTTGTGTTTTTGCATGATTTGTTAGCGTAAACCAGTATAATTTATGTTTTTTTGATAAAGTTTGACAATTTTTTGATCTAGTGTAAGTTCGTAATTTATTGTAAAAGCTATTAATGGTGCCCTAGTTCATTCCGTTACTGTACTTATTACCCACTTTTTTAAGTGTTTATAAGGGCATTACTGTTATAAAACGCAACTGCAAGCAATGAGGTAACACACCCATTGTATTTTTTTATGTGGTAAAATCACCCATTGTTTAACAATGTTTAAAACCTGCAGAGTACAATTTTATTGAAATCTCAAGTTGGCTCGTAAATAAAAATAGGTAAATAAGCTTAGGACTAGGATAAACAGCGAACCTTTTGTTTTAATACAAGGAATCGTCTATTTTACTTTTGTAATACGGATTTGAAAAACGTTCGCGGAATAATAGCAGCTGTGCAAACCGAGCGCGTGCCAATATCTCAGTATATTGTCAGTTCCGTGTAAATCCCTTGTAAGACGATTGTAAAACAATGCTTATAAAGTATCCCAGGTACGGACCGCAACTGCAGGCGTGATACGAAAGCGTTAACAGAATTCATAAATTTTAAACAACAAAGGAATCGAGAAACCGTTTAAGGTCCATACGCAGATTCGACCGCATTATATTAGTGATATGGTAATGTGATTGTTCACGATAAATTAAACTGGCGAGTCCCGAGGCCGGGTCGGCACAGCGGGACTTCGCGACGCCCGCGCATCGCTTTCGTATTTTCGCCAATTGAGGTGAAGAACCTCACAATTTTTGACAATAATGCTCACACTTTTGTATCGAGGGACAATGCTAAATGCCACGCCCTGGTTGCCACCCAAATGCGTTGGATTCTTTTTGATTGACCGTGTTTTATATTTATGAGAGTTCATAAAAGGATCGCAGATATTTTACTTCATTACCGGATAAAAAGTTAAGGTAAGCGACACGACATGGTACGTAAAACTCCTATGTCAAGTTTACCTGAAAATTTCTATGTTATAGATTAAGCCTGCCGGGGTCGCGGGACTTGTTTCATTACCGTGACCCCGGAACATAAAGGGCTATTGAAAGACACCGTGGATTTTAGTCAGTACAAGTCTGACAGTCCCTCCCGCCCTGCCCGGGGTGGGAGGACTCATTTGATAATTTCACCAAACTAAAACAAAATTTTATAGATTAAATATTTACCTACGTAGTTAAATTTTTAATTAATTTATTAAATGTAATTTGGCAGTGGTCTTTGATGCTCTGATATGAAAATATGTGAATTGGTATTCTGGACACCAAGCGGAAAACTGAGGAAAATACGACATTACAAAAGGGAATGGGAAGAAGATAACATTTGGCTCAGCAAATAAAACATTGCGGTATTATTATTTATTATATTTATTATATAATAAATAATAATACCGTAACAGGTAATCATAGTACGTAGCTTTGTCATTTACCATAAAAATGGTTCATAAAATCTCTTTGCTTATAAGGAAGATACCAAGGAGTACAGCATAAAAATAATGTTATAAAAAACACAATAAAAATATTTATACCAGGCAAAATCCAATATTCTCTGGCGTGGGATGATGACATTTCTGCTTACAATCGAGAATACCGGAACTTTGCCAGTATGTTTTGAAATATAATTGAAAATTATAGCGTTCATGAAATAAACTGTCAACTTCGGCGAACTGTCGACACGAAGTTCGTGTCCTGTCGCCTCCTTTAATTGGCCACGTTCATTGTTCTAACCTATCCCTTTTAGAGACCGAGTGATTGTTGCTATTCCCAGAATTCCTCATTTTGAACGTTCCCCTATCAAGTTGGTCACAGTTTGTAATTCTGTCCCTGGTCTGTTCAACAAATTGCTTACTGTAGATCGCCAGTGTGCTAGCCGATGTCGTCAAACTTTTTGTAGGTCAGTTCACTGTGTGTACCTTAAGACTGCTCCCGAACTCTTCTAAATTGGGTGAGAAATGCTCGGTTTGACGTCCGCTTTGCATATCTCAGCGATAAATTTCTAGATGGTGCACCTACGCGGTACGGACATCGCGCTCGCTGATTTCTTGAGCATTTTACATAGTAAGTCACTTTATTAGCTAAATAATACTGTCTTCTGTCAACTTGAGAATTTATTTTGCCCCTCGTTTCATTACTTGCCATGTTTTTTATAAGCTCTTGTATCCTTCTAAAAGATCGCCTATCACAAATGTTGCCCGAATTGCGACTGAACCCATTTATATAAATTACGGGTTAATTAACTGCTTTGTTGTTGGTCGAGCGCGTGAATTCGTTGAAACGACGCAGTTTGAGGGAATAAAGTCGGATGTTAACAATAAAATATTATCCTCTTTTATTTGGAGCTATTACTTAAAGTCTCATCCAATTTATATCCTTAATTCAGAGACAGAGTGTTTTCTTTTACAAGATTGTAGTAACATTTTGTAAGAAATACTGCTGGTTTCATATGCATTTCTCTTAATAGTGAACACCTCATGTCCTCTTAAAGAATTCAGAGTAAGCATGGATCGAGTGCTAGTTCGTTTAAAGTTTAGCGAAGAATTGCATCTCGCGCTGGGGCACTTAACTTTATTGTTTTATGGCGCGATAATAATATTGGCGTGGCAAAGCCCTGTGACGGCCCGCGTCCGATTGTTTTCTCACACTGATCGATTTACTGTTACATATCGATTGAATAATTTAACATATCGTTCCTAACTGCCTACGTATTTTTCCAGGAATTTTTAAACATCGCCAACGCCACTCTCCAGGGTCAAAGTTGATTATAATAAAAACGGTTGGAAATGACTAAAGTCTTATTTGGAGAGATACAAATAATAAATGAAAAGGGAAACAAAAATTTTATGACAGACTCGCTTTGGTTATCGCCAATTTGTGTCAACTGAAGCGTTCGTTTAATATTAATAAAACTGCTATCCCCTCAACCCTCCGCGTGCTTTTACGGTCGGCTTGATGGCGACTTATTTGAATAAATATTTTCGAGTGTAGCCGACTCGGAGTCTTGTTTAAATTTATTTATTTTGTAATTTTTTTCAATAGTGCGCAGTATAAACAGGATAGTGAGTTTGACGCTGTTGTGTGACGCGACGCCCCGCCAGGCGGCGCATTACTAATGTGGATGACGCGACACTATTACAACCCATCCTTTATCTAACACAATATGTCCTTTATTATAAAACTAAAATTAAATGTCCGACCTCTTTCGAAGTTATTTGATCGCCGCGGGAGTCCATCACATTTGTTATGTGCAACGGCAAGTAAGTGTTTATTGGTTTATGGATTCTTTTTTTGCTTTCTCTGTGGGTTTGAAAAGGATTGATTTGTTATTTATGGAAATTTTGTATTAGGTACCTACTCGTTTGCAAAGCATATTTTAATAAATTGATTCTCAAGCCAATTTTTGATTTATAATTAATAAACCATAAATATTTCTGTATACTTTGTCATATTTGGTCACGAGAGTGATTTTCGAATAAATTCTTATTTGCGAACGTAAATTGATTCTCGTAAATTGATGATCTACGTAAATTGATGATCTATGATTAGGTACCTTATTACGGTTAATTTGTGGTTAAAGTTAAACGGCTCTGTTAAACTAATAGGCGGTATTTAAATGTAAGAGTGGCTTGTAGTCGGGGTCGTTAAGGCGATGTTCACCGAAGCCCAATTCGTAATTATACACGGTCTGACCGACACCCGTGTCAGCGCGCGGAAGTTAATCGGAGCCGACGGCCGGCAAATGATGCGTGCCTCCGCTGCGAGCCTACTTATGTCACCCGCGATTATCGCGCACCCAACACAATGACGGATCGCTTAACATCACGTTTAATTCCAATGATAACAAAGAGCATCTACGATTAAATCGACGTAATACATCATACGCTCATTAAAATGGGTCATTATGTCGGATCTGTCATGTTCTATCAGATAAACTTGTACGGGGGTCCAACATAAGTTACCCGGTCAAATGTGTTATTTGGCGACTACTTAAGTACAAGTTGAAGGAAGGTTACTTACAGAGACAAAAAAGTAATGAGACATTCATACCATCCAGTGATCAATTCTTTTGACCGAAAAACATTATATTCCAAGCGTGATTTTGTGTCGTGCATAAATGAAACATGACTGAAGTAGTCCACAGAGACCATATTAATGTAACTTATGTTTTCATTTAAAGAAGCTGAGAGAACAATGCATCTTTATTATTTCGAACACATGTTATTCTTGTTTTCGAAAATGTATTCGATTTCGTGTATTACACGATCGAATTCATATTCCACGCGAACTAAAAGAGTCGTCATACGGTAAATCGTTTATGGTAATACAGGCTGGTCGTACACGTATTTCGATCATGGTGTTCGATCGTGAGGCTGAGTTCGTGAGCGGTGGACTCGCGAAATCCTGCGGTCCGCGGACATGAGTTACTTGCCTGATGTGACGTTATCGCACTGCGCACCTCGCGCGCTGTGACACATCCGAATGTAACTGCACCTCCCAATTTTATCAACAATAAATAATGCCGCGATTGTGTTTAAGCTCCTGTTATTTAGCCTCAGGGGTCCAAAAATGAACATTACGAGCGGTAATACAATCCTTGCAAAATACCAAAAGCTTTATGCTAGTAATGGACTCGTAAAATAGAAAGGTGGGTTTAAATTTCCATTACAATGATAACTTACTATAGAAGCTGTAATAGAATATGATCGCTTCGGGGTTGATTTTGATTTAGCTGTACATAGAAATCCCGGAACAGATTGAAAAGGGGTAATAATAGACTCGACCAGATTTATCTCGCGCAGCCCATCTCTTGTTTGATAAATAGATTTTTTCTGAATGGTTTCGAATCAAGCGCCCCACAGAAGACGGTATGTTTCCATTGTGATATAAAATAGCTCTTATTTATTTGTGAAACATGACAGATAATTCAGGACGGCTACCGATAGAGATGTCTTTGTTGGTAAGAATGCTTGTTTGGTTTTGTGAAACACAAATACAGTCGCTCATTGTTGTGCCGTGTTTTGGTTATGAAATTTATTATTGTGACAAATTGTTAGGTCGAAGTTAAGCCTTTCGTTTGTATAGCATCTGCCAGGCTTAAGATATTGTCGACGTCATAATTCTTTGAATGTTGAATTATTTTGATGAATTTGCAGCTGAGCAGAAGTGACTTGTCGCAGGTGTTTATTTGTTCATCATGATTCTGTTTATATTATATGTTAATATTTGAAGATTGTAGTCACCATTGTTTGCGATAAAATCTTTGAATTGTGATAACTTTGTGCCTGGCATTAATTCTAAAAAGGTTAACATTCTTGCCATGTCTGTTAGATACTAAAGTCACGCGATTTCTAAAGTTACTTCGGCTTCAATAATTTAACGTTTAGAAGTATTATTCAGTCTGCTATTACCTAGAATTAATACGTTTTGTATAATAGTGACAACTGTACAACATTAGTATCTTAAGAATATTCGTTACCATAAAGAACCATAAAGACTTTGCCAAAGCTTGGCGCGGCGCGACATGCATGTCGAGACATTGGCGTGCTTAAGACCCAGTGAGCAATGATTGCGAAGGTCTCACAGTTATTGCTCACTAGTTGAGCGAAGGAGCGCAGTATCTTAGGTGTTAAATTAACAGATCACGTTCGAAACACTGTGTTTTGGTGCGCAGTGTGCGCTCCAAAACACAAATCATTGACGTGGCTCAAAAAGCTGCTCAACTAAAATAGGACTGGGCAGGACATGTCTGCCGCATGCCGAATGAGATGTGGGCACACAAAGTTCATGATTGGTGCCCTGGGACACGGGGCAGCGGTCGACCTCGAAAGAGATGGCGGGACGAACTGGATGTTTTCCTTGAGAATTGGAAAGAGGTGGCGCAAAGTCGTGAACGTTGGAAGGAATGGAGAGAGGCATTTGCCAAGCAGTGGGACAGTACAGGATTATAAAGAAAAGTTTATCAGAGCGTCTGGTGTGCTGAATCAAAAGGTTTTCAAATCCTGCTTTTTTTATTTTCTACCGCAACGTGACCGTGATAAGATATCTCGATTATTCAAACCCCAGAGCGACGTCTGGGAGGATCTTTTATCCGAATGGCAAAATAGGTGGGATAATTCTATCAAGGGACGGCACCTCTACCAGTTCTTTCCATCCGTTCGTGAGCGGCTGGCTAGGACGTGGCTGGAGGTGGATCACTGTGTTGCCCAATTTCTCACCGGACATGGTAACTATAAAAAAACTATCAAATAAAAATAACATTCGAAATATAAAAAAACACTGTACAAAAATATACCAAAAGAATAAAACTGTAAAAAGGTGCGTCGCGCACATTCCTCCCCCCTTGTTAAACCCTCAGCTAGAGCAGCTTCTTCAAGGGCCTCTTCAGTATGCCCGCTGCGGTCCTGACTTCCGCCACTCGAATCACCCCATCGCGACCCGGATAAGTAGCTGAGATACGCCCTCTCGGCCAAGAGCCCCTCGGTAGGTTGCCGTCAGCCACCAGGACCAGATCGCCCACAGCCAACTCTGGAACATCACCTTGCCCGGGTCTGGGAATAAGACTCGGCAAGTACTCTTTAACCCAGCGCTGCCAGAAGTGGTCCGCCAGTCTGACCGCTTTGCGCCAGCCGCTTCTTGATACCAGATCTCGATCCGTCAAGGTTGCTGGAATAGTACGCCCCGACGAAGCTGCAAGAAGAAAATGATTCGGAGTGAGCGCCTCTTCGCTGCCGGGCTCTACCGAGACGTGCGTCAGGGGGCGGGAGTTGATGAAGCCTTCTGCTTCTGCCAGCACAGTTCGGAGAACTTCTTCTGTCGGAGCACGTTCGGTGAGGGTCACTCGGAGTGCTGTCTTCACACTTCTCACCAGTCGCTCCCATGCTCCACCCATAAACGGAGCCGACGGAGGAATGAAGCGCCAACTGATTTTCTCCGTCGCAGCATATTGCATAGCTGCGTTTATGGCTGCGTAATTTTTAGTCGGTGTAAGTCAAACATAAGCCAACCGCCTTCCCAGATGGTTCAGTATGCGTCGGGCATCATTTACAGCTGAATAAAAAAAGTTAGGTTAGGTTAGCTATTTAAGGTCTCGTTGGTATTTTTAGTGGGTCGAAGTCACACATAAGCCAACCGCCTTCCCAGATGGTTCAGTATACGTCGGGCATCATTTTTAGCTGTACAAAAAAAGTTAGGTTAGGTTAGCTATTTAAGGTTTTGTTGGTATTTTAGTGGGTCGAAGTCACACATAATCCAACCGCCTTCCCAGCTGGTTCAATATGAGTCGTGCATTATTTGCAGCTTAACAAAACAAGTTAGGTTAGGTTAGCTATTTAAGGTCTCATTGGTATTTTTAGTCGGTGTAAGTCAAACATAAGCCAACCTCCTTCCCAGATGGTTCAGTATGCGTCGGGAATCATGAACAGATGAAAAAAAAAAAGTTAGGTTAGGTTAGCGATTTCAGGTTTCGTTGGTATTTTTAGTGGGTCCAAGTCACACATAAGCCAACCGTCTTCCCAGATGGTTCACTGTGCGTCGGGCATCATTTTTAGCTGAAAAAAAAGTTAGGTTAGGTTAGCTATTTAAGGTCTCATTGGTATTTTTAGTCGGTGTAAGTCAAACATACGCCAACCGCCTTCCCAGATGGTTCAGTATGCGTCAGGCATCATTTACAGCTGAATTAGAAAAGTTAGGTTAGGTTAGCTATTTAAGGTTTCGTTGGTATTTTTAGTGGGTCGAAGTTACACATACGCCAACCGCCTTCCCAGATGGTTCAGTATACGTCGGGCATCATTTTTAGCTGAACAAAAAAGTTAGGTTAGGTTAGCTATTTAAGGTTTCGTTGGTATTTTTAGTGGGTCCAAGTCACACATAAGCCAACCGTCTTCCCAGATGGGTCACTGTGCGTCGGGCATCATTTTTAGCTGAAAAAAAAGTTAGGTTAGGTTAGCTATTTAAGGTTTCGTTGGTATTTTTAGTGGGTCCAAGTCACACATAAGTCAACCGTCTTCCCAGATGGTTCAATATACGTCGAGCATCATTTTTAGATGAACAGAAAATGTTAGGTTAGGTTAGCTATTTAAGATCTCGTTGGTATTTCTAGTGGGTCTAAGGCACGCATAAGCTAACCGCCTTCCTAGATGTTTCAATGTGCGTCAAGCACCATTTACAGCTTAACAAAACAAGTTAGGTTAGGTTGGGTTTGGATAGGTAAGGTTAGGTTAGGTTAGTAGTCACTTGGGGCACGCCGCTATTGCGGCGGTAAGGCCCGTCATGGAGGCGTGGATCGGCAGGAGGCACGGCGCTCTCACCTTCCGACTGACGCAGATGCTTTCTGGACATGGTTGTTTCGGAAAGTATCTGCATCGCATAGGTCGGGAGCAGACGCCCGTCTGCCACCACTGCGATGGTTGCCCGGAAGACACGGCGCAGCACACGCTCGAGGAATGCTCAGCATGGGCATCGCAGCGCCGTGATCTAATCGCGGCAATCGGCGGGAGCGACCTCTCGCTTCCGGCCGTCGTTGAGGCCATTGTTGGAGGCGAGAGTGCGTGGGAAGGTGCCGTCGCCTTCTGCGAGCAGGTAATGCTCGCGAAGGAGACGGCGGAGAGGGAGAGGGAGAGAACATCTATCCCTCTCAGCTCCCGCAGCAGACGCACCGGGCGCCGACGGGCGCAAACCGATCTGCGTCCTCCATGAGAGGTAGCCTGCGGGCGGCTGACTTGGGGAAGTCAGCCGCCCGACCAGATACAGGCCCGAGTTGGCGGCGACGTGTCCTTCGTCGCCACTCGAAGAGAGGTGCGGCCGTTCTTTGCGGCCGCACCGAGGAGAGGGACCCGGCGATGTAGTCGGGTCAAGGCCTGCCGGGGAGCGGTGATTGCGCAAGTGGCCCCGCACCCCCGGCTTTAGGCAGTAGAGGACACCGTGTGGTTTTAGTCAGTCGAGTCTGACATGCCCCTCCGTCTTCCCCAGGCGGAGGAAGTCCATGAGGATTTCCACACGTTAAAAAAAAAAAAAAAAAAAAAAAGGTTAGTAGTCACTTAAATGTACATAAAAAAAGAACTCCCGGACGGATTTTGATAATCTCTTGCCAGAATGATGTCACAACCATATACTTTCATTTCCCATAAGTGTCATCAGTGGAGGATCTTGGACCAAGTTCCATACATTTTTGCCCATTGTCCTTTCTTTTCACAAATAGGCTTTTGATATTCGGAAGTTTGGAAAATATAAATAGTGAGAGGCGAAGCTAAAACGACTCTTGACTTCAGAAAAAATAAGCTTTCTTCATCATCGTCCTGAACATCAATTAATTCGCAACACCATACACGAAGTACGAGTATCTACGATGTTTACAAGAAAATAAATCGCTACTGGGTACATAAACGCCATGAAACTTTCATTGATCTCAAGCGCTTTTCCTTATTTGAAAATATACTTTGAAATTCGCAATAGAATGTCAGTCGCAGGGGACCGACGCCGCGGCCGAGTAAAGAGCATTTTATAAATGTGTTTTGAGAATAGCGAGCGAGACGTGGGTAGTCGGGCCGCAACGCACAGCGATGCACCAAGTTTAATGGAAAAGAATTGAAAAGTAGCGCGTCTATATGGTAATAGAAATTGCCCGGAAGAAAGGAACACAGACGACAGAGTGCAGAGCTCTAAGTTATGGTTGTTTTCTTGAAAATTGAGCGTTATTGCGTACGTTTTCCTCGGAGTATTGGCGCGTTCGGCGTCTCGGCTCGCGGCTGTCCCCGCACCGTGCATCGGAGTTTTATTGGAACCGGAAAATTTACAAAGTAAACTTAGATCATTTTCGTTACTTTCTATGTAGTTACAAATTTATTCGTGTCGAAGTGTCTGTTTGTGCAAACAAAGTTATACTCCTATTCCGTAACTTACATACATAAGACACGAAATGTCGGACTGTGTCGTATAAATACTCCGTTTCATTTTCAAGTATGTGTTAAATCTTATTTGTAAACTTAAATGTTAAAGTAAACATGAATAAGTACCTAACGGGTTATATATTTACAATGTTTGTTTGCAGTTTCTGCGGAAACTTTTGTGAATGAAATAAGTATTTGTCACGTTAGCTGTGGTGTGGGTGTTATAGTACGGCGTCGTTCGGCTTGTTCCCAGTGATTATTTGTAAACAAAGCTTTCTGACCCGTATTTTGTACAAATATTTGGACGGAGAGCATAGACGGGCACTTAGCGGAATGTCATTGTTATGTTCACCGATCGTTAAGAAACTCAAACTAGGTATCAAATAACTCGATGATTCCCGATGTCCACCCCCAGCTTGTCCCCCGCTGGGGGACAGCGCAACTTTTTCTAAAAAATGTTCCCAATGTCCACCCCGGGGTGGCCATTAGGAACTTTTTTTAGAAAAAGTTGCGCTGTCCCCCAGCGGGGGACAGTGATACGATTTTTAAAAATATTTACGTTGTCCCCCACGGATGGACAGCGCTACAATTTTAAAAATGAGAATTCTCAGTGTCCACCGCGGGTGGATGGAGATACTTTTTTTTATTTATTCCCGGTAGCGGGCCCTTTTAACTATTTTTAATACTTTGACTGAAAAAAAAACTAGTAATGAAATATAAAGATTGTAAATGTAAGCTTAGTTATGAAAAAATACTATTTTAACAATTTCACTTAATTAGATCATTTTGTTTAAAACCATATCTTAGTTTGTACACACATATCTTAGTTTGTTTGGCTACACATCAAACTATGCAAAACCAATATAAGCTGACCGTTGAGTGTGCGGAAAGATTTCAAAAAGCGAGATCAAGACAAACTGGTATTGTATAGGTTGATGTGTAACCAAACAAACTAACTATTACACAAACAAACTAACTAGCCGTGTGTACTAGTAAAGTTTTAGTTATCATTCTTCTGGGCTCGTTTTATTATAAGTTTGTTAGATGAAAACTTTTAATAAAGCGAGCCTGTAAAATTGGATTAGAAAAATTGGAATAATGTTACTCTACCTTGTATGAACATTTTAAATGATTAAATACTTTTCAGGTGTATATAATTAGAAATAAATGTCATATCCTAGTCAATTTCAAAACAAAATTTTAAAACAAAATTATTACAATAATAAACCTACTTCTGAATTTTTAATTATGGTGTTAATTAGAAGATTTTTTTTTTAAATAAACGGTGATTTTAAAATACATACTTAATTTGTTTTTATTATAATTTTATTCTTTAATCTGTAACGAGTCTTCAGTCAAAGTTTACAAAAACAATTAAAAGGGAATAAATAAAAAAAAGTATCTCCGTCCACCCGCGGTGGACACTGAGAATTCTCATTTTTAAAATTGTAGCGCTGTCCACCCGTGGGGGACAACGTAAATATTTTTAAAAATCGAATCACTGTCCCCCGCTGGGGGACAGCGCAACTTTTTCTAGAAAAAGTTCCTAATGGCCACCCCGGGGTGGACATCGGGAATCATCGAAATAACTAGGTACCAGTCAACATCATTAATATAATTTGTTTCCATGAACCGGTTTATATTTTATTTGATGTACCAAAAATTTCAAGTTATCCCTACGCATATCAATGTCAAAAATATTCTAGGTTATCATCTTACCGAAACCAACTTGTTGATCCAATCCAATCGATATAAATATGAGTTCTGGCGCCATCACTCCATGCCACTTATAGCCATAATGTGGGTTTAAGAATTTAAACATTATGTAGAGGATTGTAAGTGACCTATTGACAGTATATTACCTTCGTTACTTAGGATTATTCATTCATGACTTTTAAAGAAATTGTGGAGAAAAAACAGATAAATTGCTCGTTGAACTGGCCGCAGTTGACTATTTTGATCTTTACATTTCTTTTGAATACATTTATGGAGTGACGATAAACACAATCTTAGTGTTGACATAAACTCCGTTGACTCTCTAAACAAAAATGGTCTCAAACAGAAAACTAATAAAGCACACAATGAATTGTCTCTATTCAAAATAAATGGTAAGTCTTTGATTAACGCGACGCCGAGGCTATCGGTTGCAGTGTCTGCGCCACAACCTTTAGGCGATCTAGATTTCTATAGCGTGATGCTATCAATGTCTAATTGGGTACTGTTTCCACCGAGATGTAATCATTAAGCCACTTCGATGACATTTAAGACTACAGCTCAAGGTGTTGGAGTGTCTAATCTTATTGACACGATTTTGCCGATTGAGGAGTCTGAGGCTTGAATTCCGGTTATGCTGAGGTAAGTTTTGCGTACCAATACACATTGTGTTCTTTAGAACACCATACTGTGCCGTCAGCGGCGCATACTAAGTTTCTTTTTCTCACTAAAATACACGACAGACCGTTAGACCATTACATTTTAGAATAGTACCCAAGAAATGTTTTGCTCTACGGTGTGTATTTATACTAAGTCTTTTAGTGTAATATTGATTGCCTTGTTGGTCTACTGTACGCAAGTGCGACTGCTCATCATGAGGCCTTGATTGCCAGATTGGCCAAAGTATCTATGTGTTTTCCATCAGGGTTTGCTCAATAGCAGCCACAGAGGCAGTAAGCTTGTTCGGTATAACATGAGTCTGAAACATAATAATAAGTAGTTGATGAAATATTGGTTTACTACATAGACTGATACATCTTAGCCTAACATTTCGAGGATTGTGATCACGGCATAATACTGTAATGATGAACGTCACAGTAACAGCTAGCGGTATTTTTTTGATCATCTGTTTAATTCATAATATCTCTATTTCAAATTAGTAAATTAATCAGGTTTATTACGTTTAACTATCTTTAATGAAAAGTAATGTAGTTGTTTGCCCAGGCCATATGTACGTTTTAAATGTGCATACCGTTACTATCAATGGCTAATTATGAGCTGTTTGTAAATGTCGTCATTTCGATCAATATTCATGTCCAGATTATACTATTCTAATTGCCACTTATAAATCTGAACGCGACGATGACATCTTAATTGGTAAAGTAACAAATCACCGATAAATATACGAAAATATTTGGCAGCATAGAATGTATTAGTAAGTGTAGAGTCAAGCCTCTGGTTTCGAGGCCCTAGCATTAATTCTACGTATTTGACCGTACACTACTTTTGAAGCATTACGACGTAAATTGTATGGAAAATGAAAAAGCGCCTCTAATGTACGAACGAGGAATTTATTTTGTACATTAAAATGAAATTTATTAGACGACAGAATGAATGCAGTTTGAAATAACTCTTTAGCCCTTAAAAGCTTAGAGTCGTTAGATAAGAACTATTTTGAGTTTTGGTTTTGGAAAAGATCGTTGCCAGAAAGAATTTTGCGGTTAACGTTGAAGTCCCCTCGTTTACTTCGTCACAAACACGGGAAACTCATGCTAGGACATCTGTTTTGTATACTGTTTCTTCCCATGGCATAAAATTTTGTTTAACACTGCGAAGTGCTGACGTTTCATTCTTTCATCTTTTCTTTTCACCGCTTAATTCATTAAACTGGAGAGCCCTCTGACATTATTTTAATACGTTTTTGAACCACACTCAGTTCTATGTTTAGTTTGGTTATAATAAAAATGTCAAAGTGTTAAAGCACCATATTTTATGTCACAGTAGTGACCCCCCACGACTTTGTCTTCTCCTTGTTACAATTCCTATGATAATGTAGTAACTATGAATCGAGATTAGTATAATTTTCAAGCCCTGTTAGGCTGTTCATCCAACATAATCTGTTTTATTTTCAATTTGCTTTGTATATTTAATAAACATTCCTTCGTGTCATAGAAATATCCCTGTTTCTACATACGGAACCCAAGCACATCTTTAACATGATCTGCATAAAATTACTGCTACATTTGGTTATCCGTATTCCTGATTTTCTAAACATTTGCTTTTAGTTAATTAATGTGGCTGCATTTATTTACGTCAGACGGTTAAATATTTCGTGGTACATAAAAAATGGAGTTAGCTTGTTAATATCTTGCGTTAGTCACGAGTAATTAGCAAATGAGAGTTATCGTCACGTTTCACTAATGGATCTGTTCTAATATAAAAAATATGGAAGTGTGTTAAGTACGTATTTTTTTTTTAATTTGAATAAACCTCAACTTTTTTTGTGAGCTTGTTTTAGCTTCACGTTTAATCAATTCATTGAAGAATTCTTAACTTCCTTATTTAGAAAAACTATTAATGCCTCATAACTACTCTTAAAAGGTGACAGCTCCATGGGAACTGTCAAAAAAACTCATAACTCTATCGCTTCTGAACGAATAACTGACACACTTAATAACAAGTGGCGTCAGAATAAAACCAACTTGATTGTTAACGTAATTTAGACGTTTCCTGTAATAGACATTGTTTAAGAAATAACTGATATTGTTTACGTCGTAAGCTACTAAACTACGGCCAGTTCTCGGCCCGCCACCGTTCATTAGCAGCAATAAATCTGAGGCTGTTTGTCGTGGACGCTCGTAATTATGAATAATTATGTTATTTTATGGCTGTCGACAACCGCATCGTGTCTCAATATTTAAATATTAGACAGAAATGTGGTGGTTTTCGAACGGAGATTATGTGCAGGCGTTATGTGGCGTTCTAGGAGTTTTCAAGCATGGGCACTTACTTGAGTATTGATTTAGGTGATTTAGTCAATTGTTGGGACCGCCTGTTAAGGCACCTAAAAGTAACCGTGAACGAGGAATGCAGAAAGCTAATGAAGAATCAGGGTGTATTTTTAGTTAGTCAGAGATTGACAATCGTTTCCCTTCCACCCAGGAAGGGATGACTCGTATTTGATGATTTTAGAACATGCTCGATTGCCTATGTTGATTTTACCATTTATCCGATTTTAACCACAGAGATAACATTGGATGACTTTTTCTAGGGTTGTTATTGTTAACTTTTATACATAGATAGATTGATATCTTCCTAAAAATGTCAAGACATTACTGAATATTTAAAAAGCCTCGAGAAGGCTCACGTTTATAGCAGCGTCCTTTGCTGTAGCGTATCTTTGTTTACATTGTTGAAAGCTTTATTTAAAATCGAATATACAATTAGTATCGCCTGGAATTCTAGATGGATCAATTTTATCTGGCGCATTCGATAACGTTAATCTGCGGGCGACAACGTTGGGCCCATATCATAGTTTATTTTCCGTTCCCTTATGCAAATTCAGTAGTATTTAAATAATGTTTATTTATTCATGCACTTTATTATAACTACTTATATAGGGACTCTCAATCTTATCACTCTGTGTAAACAGAGATACGTACTTTGCAGTTTTTTCAAGGTTACTTTGATGTGATTTGTGGTTATTGCTCCACATAATTTTTACTTTTTTGTTGTGACTGATATAAGATATAACTTGAAAATTGTAATTTGTAATCTATTTTAAAAATACTACTACTCAACTGCATTTGGTTGGATTCGAAGCCGACCCCTGAGCAGTTGGAACGGGCTAGGCAGACGATGATTTGTTAACAATGCATATGTCACTGTCGTTATCTGAGCTCAACGTTAACTTCACCATCAGAAACTCTCACTGAATACTGGTAACAGGTTTATAATAATTTATACAATCTTGTTATATCTAGTGTAACGCATGCTTTGCAAGATAGCGCCTCTGCAGATCAGCCTTGACCAGTCAGCCATAGCCAGCTAACAGGAGCCAGTTAGAATGTAACGCCTAGGCAAGATATCGCCTCTGGAGCCCTGCAGCCTTGGCCGGACCGCCATAGCCAGTTAACCGCAGCCTTGGCCGGACCGCCATAGCCAGCCAATGCCAAAAGCCTTTTAGCAAGCCTGCTAAGCCGCTAGCCATGCCGTCACATCCTTCCACGAGATCAGGCCTGATCTTGTGAGAGGATGTGACCAAGGAGTCTTATTTACAGGAAATGATGTGACAGTTGCTGCCACAGAGCATGTAACTTTATGGTTGTCTGTCAGTCAGCCGTCACCCATGAAAAATACGAGTTGTGCCTACAATGAGATTCTGATAATTTGTTATAGCAAGGAAATATAACCGATTGCATTTATACCGTCTACAATTATTTACCACGCCATTATTCCTGAGTTTTACACTAGCAAGTTTTATCTTTTTCCATTTTTATTCTCACATCGTAGTTATAGATCATTTATGAGTCTACACACGACCAACGGGCGGGTAGCCGTGTGGGGGCTCGCTTGCCATCGCTATATTATGTTTATGAGTCATTATATCTTTGGACATTCGACAACGTTTATGGCGTTAAATTAACGCCTGATATGAACCGAAGCGACCTACGGGTTAATAAAATTGTATGCCAATCGATCTTATCTAACTCTGGTGATGACTTGTATTTTTTAAAATGAATTTCATTCTTAAAGAACGTTTGGTTTCGCATCTCAATATTTGTCTTTCAAATGTTGCCAAAGTATTTATTACCATTCATAATCATAAGACTATTAAGTTGTTTCCGCCCGTCAAAATATGGTAGTTGCTTACAGTTTTCTTAAGCACTAAACCAGTTGATATTCTCAAAATTTTATTAAATACCTGATTGGCATGGAGACTAAAAATTATTCAAAGTTTATTTGGGTCAAATCAAAAGTTCCCACAGCAATTACACAGTAAGCTCCAATCACGTGAATAAATGTTAATGTTTCACAAATAATTTTCCGAAGATACTTGTTTCTTCCCATTCAACATAATTTCAAATTTTGATGCATTTCCTTCTCGTTAATCTTTATTTATTGAATGTCAATGTTTGAAATATCGCCCTGGCCACAAATCATTGACTAAACAAAACTGGCTATTCCATATTGATTTCGATTATAATTTCTGTTATATATTTCTCGGATGTCATGGTAGTAATTATGTAAATTGATGTAAGAAAGGTCGATAGCCTGTTGTGTCTACAACGGTATTGGATTTTTCTCAAGTGTTGAGTTTGACCGTTAACGAAATGATTCATTACTGGCACTAGAATAAACTAAGGAGATGTTTGTTCAAATATTCTCACGCGTGGCTGACGCAACGTGTCAATTGCTTGGCCAGGCCTGGCCGGGCCTGGCCCACATTTTGACACCTCTCAGAGGTCAACACAGATAGTTTTGCGCGCTCCATCAATATTTGTCCAATACCATCTTCCACCTTCACTATGATTGCACTCGAGGTGAACGGTATTGTTCAGCTTGTCACAAAATACTTTTTTATTTGCGTTGCTCTTTGTAAATATAACAATATAACAGTTATAGGTTTCGATAACGTGCAAAAAGGACATCAACCTATCATGTTGTTGTTTGAGGCCTGATCTACTGAAAAGAAACCATTTCATGAAACTCAACACGCCAACTATTACAATAAAGCTTTTTGGTTATACTTACATTTACTTTTTGTCAAGAGACCCAGTACAAGCCACGAAAAAGAATAACCCTTTGATTGTAAGATAGATATAAACATCTCCTTTGGGAAGATTCTCACATTGGGACGACCGACCCCTCTCATTAAAATGTGTCTTTATATTTTCCAGTCAGCTGCCACGTTATCGCCTCCATAAAATGACCCGATCGAAGGATTGATATGATAATTGTAATCCAATACATCACTATCAGTCTCAGCCGTCTCTACCTGTTGCTTTACTACAAAATAGGTTAAACAATCAGTCTATTGCCACCTTTTGACTTAGTGACCAATTTATATGGGTAATAAATGGAGTAAATATACTATTAAGAAAAGATATGCTACGGAAATTAATAGAAGTAACCTACGCAAGCTAACAATAACGTATTGTTCAGCCTACACATGATGGTTAGGATTGCCCTACGCCCACTTTTCAATAGCATTGTTGTCACGATGAGTGAAAATTTTCCACAACAAGGAAGTTACTAGTCGTTAGGAGTGATGGATCTGCTTGAACCTACTCGGACATCTCCTCAGGCGTTGCGCTTGACGCGTAAATCGATTAAGTTTGACAGTTGACTCTTTGATTGTGGCGCGTAAGGTTCACGCCAGTAATTACTGCAGCCTCCGCGGATATTGAGTCGATGCGAACGATTTCACATGACACACCGCTAATGAATTCTGTCCATGTTGACACGACACAAACATGTGAGGAATTAGTGTTATTTTAATTACTCCCGTCTGTCTACCAACACTAATTCGTCTTGTCCGACAATAATATGGACGCTTTCGATTTCGATAATTAATGGATTTTATAATAAACCTTCTTACGGAACAATCAGTTATTTTTGGATTCCAATATAACAAAATGCGCCATCAAAGAGCAATAAAAGTCTGTCAAAAAGTTTTTGTTCTTGTTTTAGGCGAATTCATTGCAAAAATAACACATTAAGTATCTTTAACACTTATATATCGTCAAAATTTGCTAATTTGATGTGCCATGTTATAAAATCGGTCTGTTGAATATATTAAGAGCGATTAGTATGTATATTTATTATTTACGAAGCCATTGCATTTTAGGATGTCATAAAATGAAGAAAAAATATATTCAGATTTGACGTTTGAAATTTGAGATCGAATTAAAACGAAACGACACTTAATATGGAACCCAAATGAGGTGAAGCCGGCTCTGTTTAAGTGTATTTACGTGTCAACTCATCTACACAACGGCCTGCGAAAGGAAAGGATCATTTATTCTAAATTTTATTACCGTGAGGCCCATTTTGTCGAGAGCGGCCATATTATTTTCAATTACACGAGGAAATTAACACAAATGACTTGCACCAGTACAACGATCTTTCGCTAGAAATATAAATCAAAATTCAGCAGGTTCTTTTCCCATTACGATAACTATCGTACATGTATCGTTTATTCATTAGTCCTCATTAACTATAACAATTATCTTAACAAGCTGAATCGCAAGGTGTTTTGTATCTTAATCGGCGAGTGGCCGTTCCAATCTAGGGCCGATGGCGCATTATCGATTGTCGCACAGCGGGGCGTACGACAAAAGAATTTCATTTTAAATAAATCGCGCGAGACCGCGTCGCGCCGAGAAATTAGGCCCGGTATCCCCCGCCGCGAAAACTCATCGTAAATAAGTGTCGCGGCTGGCTCCGAACAGCACTTCGCTGCGTCGACGCTTAAAAACACATTCTTGTTATACACTCGTTTAAGGATTTAATTACTTGCATCGCTGATGGGACCTCATCGCAGCGTCGCTCGGCTCGACGCCCGCAACCACCTCGCACGTGATCGTAAATCCTCAGTTCGTTAATGATCCGAACGCTGTTCCGCGATGAATTACCGCTTAGTCTTGTTGACTTTTTGCGCGAAATATTTTTTCCGATTTTAGTGAGCGTGGGTTTCGTATAATGGACTGTAACTCTTTAAGTGGTTTTTCAAGTTCATCACGATTTATGTTTCAATAAGTATGCAAGATTGTATTTTATATCGCCCTTTTATCTCCGTGCACATCATATAAAATGCAGCGGTGGAGTCGTTGTCAAAGCTTGTAAGATAAGTGTTTTCCATGAGCGTAAGAACAAAAACAAAACATTTTACCATACACAAAATATTTCCATTCTCAATTTGCCAAATTTGCAACTAATTAAAAGATAAATATCGCCATCATCACGGGTCAAAGATGCCGATTGGGGGTTGCTATCTCTCATGTAGTTAATCATATGGGCGGGTCTCGCCACACCTTTGCACCTTTACTTCTGACACTTTTGCTGCGTAAGTTCTTTACGATATAAAGAGTATCCTCACCCGCCTATCACCTAGTTGAATGATATTGTGCGGCAGTCGCCTTCTTTATTCCTTAAAGGTATCAGTGTCGTCGTTTTCAATTTACTTTGGCGTGGTGTGGTGTCGAGTGTCGCGAACAAGTGAACATCGAACCCCCATCCGGCTTCAATTGCCTTCAACTAGGAGTCTTCTCCTTTCGGCGGCAGCTTCTCGGTCACAATGCAGTCGGTGCGCCATTTGTAAACGCGATACTTCCTCAGTCGCAAAACCTCTTCGCATGTGATTGCGGCCCCTTTACTTTAATCAAATGGCTGCGACAAAGGATTGAAAGGAACGCTCCTCGATTTCGTACAAGCGATCGGTATTGGCTGAGAAATTCCTTTTACGGATTGCCGGCATTTTTTACCGATGCCTCGGTGAAATAGGTTTTTTTTTAATATTGTCAAGTTTTCGTACTTGTGATTCAAGGGTTCTTGGCAGTCAACGTTCCCATGAAATATTAAAAAGTTAAGTTTGAGTTTCAATGCTCGAATATCATATGCACATTAAGTCCGTAAACTTAAACAATCTTAGTCAAATCATGGGATTTTATTATTCAGAATCTCTTATAAATATCATACGAGTATCTTTGACTTCAAAGCTCTGTATTTGCTCGTATTCTCTGATTTCAATCACCTTTCTCCTGTTTACCCTTCAGGCAAATTATAACGTTTAACTTGTTTGTATTTCTCTCATGACGTTTGATGATTAACATTAAATTTGATTTTGATTACATAATAAGGAGGTCTCACGAATAAAACGATATCGTTTTATTACCTTAAATAGTTAATAGTAACTGTAGCATATGTTAGGAATGACAGATGTTGTTTATACTTACAAAGGCACCCGTAGGCTGAAATATATAATTATTTCTATTATACTCGTAGTACGATAAGCGGGGAAATGCTATAATTTAATTTGAATTGACCTGAGAATTTAATAAAAATTTCAATGCTAACTTGTCACTTAGATATCACATAAAGTTATATTTTTAGTTAGGTTTAAGTATTTTAGTAAAGTTATATTTACATTTAGCCATAATGTTAACATTCTCCTGTTACGATAGTTTTTTTAATCTTTTAGTAATCAATATTATGGGTTAATATATAAAGCGTAGACAGTTATTTAGTCTGAAAACTCGATCATAGAGTACAAAGTGTAATAGAAATAATCCGATTTTAATAGATAACAAATTAGCTATTCACGTAACAAAACATGCATAGAATCTTCATATCGGTGCGTGATTCTACGTAATTATGATACAATATCAATCCAAAACTGATAATGATATCGATTATGAATGATGAGTGTGTAACTGAGTACAGTATTTACCGTTCTCAGTTACAATCAGATCGCATACCTTGTAGCACTTGTTTTTGATTTTTTTTACCAAAATGAGTTTTTTAAATAAAGTAGTTTTAGTGACTGGTGCAGGCTCTGGAATTGGCGAAACTATAAGTTATCATTTTGCCAAATATGCAGCAAGATTATCACTCGCTGACAAAGACTCCAAAAATTTAAAGAAAACAGCCGAAGAGTGCGAAAGATTAAGCAAAGCTAAAGTGCTCACTACAGTTGCCGATTTACGTAACGATCAAGATGTTTTAAAAGTTGTACAAAATACCAAAAATCAATTTGGAAGAATCGATGTTGTTATTAACTGTGCTGGTGTCTACAAACCTGCAAGTATATTGGATCCCAAACTAATAGAAGTATTTGACGACGTAATGACAACTAATATAAGATCTATAGTTTACCTCACTAACTGTGTTGCCCGTGAACTGGAAGAAACCAAAGGAAACATCATAAATATTTCGAGTGCAGCTGTCTCTTTAGGGGGCTCTAGAAGTGTTCCATACCAGACGTCTGTTGCAGCCCTGGATCATTTTACTACCTCCGTAGCCCTGGACCTGGCTGCTAAAGGAATTCGGGTTAACTCGATTTCACCCGGTGTAGTTAAAACAAATATATTGGATAATGCCGGTATCGATCAAGAAAAAAGTGAAACATTCTGGAATGCGGCCACTTCTACTGCACTAAATCGGCTGGTAAAAACTGAAGATGTAGCTGAATTTGTTGTCTTCTTGGCCAGTGATAAAGCCAAAGCTATGACTGGTTGTAACTATCCAATCGATGCTGGATTAGCTGTTACAGCACCAGGTTTCAGCCTTGAGTAGATACCACTGAAGTGTTTGACGTGTAATTATGTACGAGACTAGATCAAGATAAAGATGTATATCTTGAAATGTATAAATAATTATTTTTAATGAGGTCTATGTTGTTGTTATCAGCTACAAGTAGCAAATTGAAATACTGTCTACTGACACTTAGATTTTATAATTCTGCATTATGAAACGAAATTAAAATGTTAACACTTATAGCATAGAGCTTCACTCAATTTGAGAACAACAAAGGTACGAGTATAGAAACACGAGACCTCCATTTAAATGGTGCGGTTATTGAATAAAATCACAATGTAAAAACGAATCGTTGGGCTCAACCTTGCTGCTTATGAGATTTTTTATGAAGCGTGAAATGCAGGTATAGAAATTATGGAATTGAAATACATATAAGGTTTTGTAATAGCTTCTGTTTTACTTACTCATTCCTTATTTTATGTGCCTTTATTACTATTTTCACATTAAAATAAGTCAGCTGTATCAACATTTTCTACAAATCCCTGTCTGATTGTAATTATTCAAGACTTTATTTGCATCTCTGCTCTCTGGGACCAAACACGAATACATTTATTCCGACGGCATCATTCTATTACACGTCGCCATCGTTCCGATAAACTGGCTACTGTATAACACATGCATGTCGTCTTTAAATAATACGAGTAGCTGGAACTTGGTGCCATAAACTAATGTATGCAGAATGGACGCCGCCCGGTTCTGCACAGACAATTTCACGCGCGCTTAGCTAATGTTTGCCGAGCGATTTGCCGGCGGCATCGCGATGGACGGTCGTTTTTTCCCTGCCGACGGCTCGTCCAAGCATGTTAGAGAGATGTTCCCAATCTAGACGCCGCTGTATGCATGAGGA
Organism: Agrotis clavis; assembly: GCA_954870645.1. NCBI lineage: Eukaryota > Metazoa > Arthropoda > Insecta > Lepidoptera > Noctuidae > Agrotis > Agrotis clavis. The sequence continues at coordinate 11,233,568 of OX940929.1, read as the reverse complement.
ATTGATGTATGAACACAGCTATCACGATGGTTTATGTTCCAAGCGATATCCGTTGTCTCGACTATATAAATTTTTTTCCCAGTGTTTTAACTTGTGATTGTACCTACGTATACTTACGTAATGAATTTTAAATTTTATCTTATGCACCTATTAAACTCCTAAGTTATTAACTTTTCGTAATGCCCTAACTCTACGCAAGTTGATTTTGAAATCTTTGCATAGTCTCATAGGACCATGCGAAGAAATAATTACATGAGTTCTCAAATAATTGTAGATCAATGACTTATCTTTTTCTTATTGCCTTGCCTTACTTTCCCAAGTAAGTCTTAATTCCACTTCAGTTGAAGTATTTAAGTTAGCAATGTACTTCCTATTTTGTTCAAGAGCAACTGTTACTGACGAATACACTTGATCAAGATTCCTTTGAGTGGCACTTGCTTTAATTTATTTGACCTTGTATTGTTGATTGATACGTACACTACCTACTTAACAGTAATTATGTCTATTCATATTCAATTTTAGCGATACTAATGATGACAAGCGTGTATTAGAAATATAATATGTGGGTGTGATGCATAGAATGTGTATTTCTGGTTTTTATTGACATTAATAACGGCTTTATTATCAAGTTTTAGATATCAGGATGGTTAATGTTATTTATTTACTGTATGTAAAGTATCTCTTAGGATTTTTGTACAGCAATGGGTTTATAAAGAAAAGCAGATCATTGTTGTTTTAAATATATTACTATTTTAATTACATAAGGGCTATGTATCATAAATAAATCTAACACGTGCATGAAATATTAAATCATTGTACATTTTCTTTATTTCGATAGAATTATGAGTGTGTACACTTATTTATTAAAGATATACTACAATATTATGTGTGTTTAATTAAGATAACATCAGTAACAAGTTTCGATTGTTTACATTAATACAAGCTTGTAACAATTATAAGCGCTAACCTATTTCATGTCTAATTTAAATAGGAAATAGATTAATCAAACGATACTAACTTTCCCAGCCGACAGTAAAATATTTAACAATAGCCTCATCCTGTGTTTTACAACGTTGTCCTCTTTTTGGGTTGGGCGTTCGAAATTAAACTAGTTTGTATTTCACTAGCGTTGGGACCTTATCGGACGATCGATTTCTCAACCCTTTAATGTATGCGTCACCGGGCCAAGTTTAACGAATATTTCTATGTAACGAGCGATGTGTAGTTGTAGTAAAGTTGAACACAACACTGCGCGGCCAACTAAAGCGAAGTTCGTATTTCCAGAGCGCTGGAGCAATAAAGTAAGCAGTTTTACAAGTGAGTGCTCCCAGAACGAATGCGCGGGTTAGCATACGCCCGATATTCTTATTTTATGAGTGAAAAATCTTACAAAGAATATTTTAGTGACACAGCGGTGGAAGCTGGTCCTCTTACCTTAACAGAAATGTCTTGTAACCTTTTCAATCTCTCATTCAATTGCTCTCGTCCGAATACATTGTGGTCGATGCGCATTGATTTTGTCAGGACTGGTTGTCAAAAGTTCCCATCGTCATTAGCTCAGTTGATTCGTGTATTCAGTCCGGCAAGACGAAGAATGCACGCTCGGCAACAAAGCGTCCACATTATGTTGTCGCACGGCGGCGCGGCGCGTTCCAATTAAGAGAGATTTATTCATCCCCTCGCTGTCATACGACTTCTCCAAAGACATTATCAGAGATTTAACTCGGCAGGACGATTGTTCCCCAATTTTCTAAACACCTCGACAATGCTGTCTTAATTTGTTCCATCCTCTTGGCTGTTTGATTGTTTGCTCTGGGAAAACACGAAGCGTCATCGCAACTTCAGGGCTGTTGCTTTGTACTTGAAGCTGTTCGCATTCGATATTCATTTGCTCGAACGCTTTGTAATCATTCGTAATTTGAACACGTCGAGGGAATTTAAACGATGTTGTCATTATTTTGTTACTGTTTACCTAAATTGTGATGGTGAGTGTTTCGTTTAGGACGGAAATAATGGTTCCCATTTCCCAACACAAACTTACCTTGTTTCGATTCAGAGAGCAAACCTAACTATTGTTTGATTTTGTGTAGCAAAGGTACACATACGATACGATTTATGTTAATAGACGAAGTTTCTCAATACTGGATACTAATTTACTTGAAATTCTGTTCGTATAGTTTCGAAGCCTCATTCATTAATAACTGGTTAGTTAATTGGGCTACCGAGGACCCCGTCTTTTGTTATACATGAACCACGCCCCAGGTTTATCTAAGCAGTAGCTTATTTAAAATGATAAACGAGCTCCCAATCGATTTGAATAACAAGCAGGCAGATGCTCTTAATCCTTTTGATTTCATTAAATGCATGCGCCCCTCGGCCCTTGTCGGAAATATCACTCGAGTGTGGGCTCCAACTTACTTCTGATTGTTCGTAATAAGATTCGTCGGATCCTATAACCTTATTTATAAAAAATAAACAGTTTTGTGTTAAGAGTTCCGTATACTAAATGAATCTCAAAATTAGAGGTACATAATTATCAGAAATAATATGGTCTCATCAAGTAATCAAATTAATAGTATAATTTCACCTTTAATAAGATTACCGAATGTTAGTGCTATTCCGAACTTAACAAGTAATTAATTTGAGGATGTCTATCATACTGGCCAAGTAAGCTTTCGAACTCGAAAAGTTCTAACTGGGATGATTTTATTGTGGTGCAGAACCCTAAAAATAATAATCTAACCTCTGGAATTTAGAATGTCTTAAAAAATAGCAATTCATTTTGGCTTATTACGTGACTGAACAATATTTTGTCGGATTTGTCATTGTTTCCTGCAATCCTATTTGGTATTTTTGTACCTTTTGTGAAAGAAAATATACAACAAATATTATTTCTATCAAGATGACATTTTGTTTATCAGTTCACAGAGAAATCAAGTTATCTTCTTTCGTTCCAAAGAAAATTGTGATGAACTTAAAGGTCTTTGGGGAATATAAGACGTATTTTGAGTGTACCGGTCGAAGCTTCATTTGTTTGATCGTTTCGTTAAGGAGAGGCCAAGTGAAAAATCCGTCAACATTAATCACGTCGATGCTGAAATATAATTTCGAACGGTCGAAAAAATTTACATAAATAATTTATACTCAGGGGACGGTACCAACGTTCGGAGCTTTCTAATCCGTCCTCTTGTAGCGAAGACGGCTTGCTTCCGATCTTACGATACGGGCCTTGGAGGCTTGCTTTGTTTTATTGATAAGATGCGCCAGTATTTTGTTATTGATAAAGCTTTGAGCATATTTCTGTCTTCGATTTTCTTCTTTACAGCATCGATAAAAACAGACTCTTGGGTTTTCATTCTATTGCTTCTAAATCAGATATTTTCCTTCTTGTTGTACTTTTCAAATTTTATAAATAAGCATAATTAATGTATAGAATCTCCATGATATTTTATGAAATTATCGCAAGAAATGTCTCACACTGAATAAAAAAGGTTTATAGCAACTGAAATTACTTTTCGAAAGCACACGTCACGCAAGTATTTTACAATCGCGAAAGAATTAAATATTTGATTATGTATCGTCAGTTAGGTCGGGCTCAGCGGGGCGCCACAAGGGTGTTGGTTGGCGGTCCTCTCATCTCCATAAGAAGTGGCTTGTGCCCTGCCGGGGCATACTGCGCAGCGGTTGATGGAGCATTATTTTAGGCATGTGACTGTGATCGATTCGATCGAATCTTTCTTCGGACAGCGCGAGTTTTTACCAATGTCTGACACCACGCTCAAAAATACACAAATAAAGATGATGTAGTGTCCGCGGTTTACAAGTGTTGTTATGATGAATGGTCGGCGTTATGACCTCCATTTTAGTTGGTTTAGTGTAATTTATTGAATGTTACTCATATTGGTTGTGTGAATATTCGTAATTAATGTTATGCGAATCCTCTTTGAGAGGCGGATAGCGGTGCTTTTTATCAATTAATCATTCTGATTCACCGAATATCATACAGAAGCACAAATTAAAAATCGTTAATTTTAAAGGAATGTGGGCAAAAAACTTGTAAATTAATATTGATTAAGATTTTTTATAAGCCTGTGTGCTCAGTAGGTCCGTAAGTAACAGTTTTATGTCTTTTATTATTACCGACTTAATGATAATACCGATATGAAAATAAAGTTTAAGATAAGTCTCTCTTCATATCCAGCACAACATCTTTCTAAGCCATAACAATATTTCTGATGTTATCAACCGCAAGGTGTGCCGTGTGTAAGGCTTCCAATTCCCCACACTTTCTTCATAATTATTAAAATAATAATTTTAAAAAATACTATATGAAACGTTGCAGCGGTGTCGTTAACAGCATCGGCTCGAACAATTAACCTTCGTTAGCCGCCAATAAATAGTGTGCTTGCTAAACAGCTTTACGACTAGATAATAATTAACTGGCCCTTGGTCCGTTACGGTAGCAAGTACTTCATCCAGGCTATACGCCATTTAGTACGTTCGACACCCGATAAATCATTAACAAGATGATCTTATAAGGCCAAGGGAAATGTAAATAGAGCCACTTAATCGATGCAAAAATACTGTAACATGTTATTGGTATGTTCGTTTGGTTTTATTACTGAATATAAGATCTTTATTTGTGGCTTCATTTGATGCGTTGTGTATGTGGCTTTATATTTTTATAGACAACTAGCTTCCGCCCGCGGCTTCGCCCGCGTGGTGTTTTGATAAAAAGTAGCTTATGTTGTTTTTCAGATTTCAGACTATCCATATCCAATTTTGTAACAAACGGCTCAGCAAATTAGCCGTGAAACAAACATTTACACAGTTATAGTAAATTAATTTGAATATTAGAGATCATATTAATGGAACGGTATAGATTTGGGTATAGCATTTGGTTAAAAGAGAGTAGGTATGTTTAAAAAAAATATAAAATATCTGTTTACAGTAGGTTTATGGTACCTATGTATTCCATTAAGTGGCAGAAAGTACCCAAGAAAATTTATTGGTCCCTTATGTCCAAGAGACACTTCCAGGGGCCAGCATCACGTTGTGTACAAAAATATTTTAAAATGACCTAATTTAAAACATTTTTGTACACAACGTTTGCTGTTTTGTTATTATTTGTTAAAATGTAGAGATTGTTTGGACTCGACACTCGCGAGCAGGCCACGTACAGTTGGCCATGCGAAAAACAGTTTTTCTCTAAATGGACACCTGCTACTTTAAGTGTTTGCCCTTGCCCTTTGTTAATGGTCATTGCGAAGGCTGGTTTGAGGGGAAACTGGATTCTTTTAAACTGAAAAGGTAAATCTGTAGGGATCATGGGTAGGTATACGGGGAATTAAAACTTCTTCATCTTTAGCTATTCCTGTCATTATAACTGCTCTAATAATATTGCGTCCTAGCTGCGTAATTTGCAATCGGGTCCCGTTGCATAGTCTCGGCGCTTCGAGATTTCTCATTAACAAAACTGGAACCCCAACTTTCAGTCTCAGCTTATGAGACGGCACTCCTGACAGCTCTAAAGTCTCTGTAGGATAAGATGTCACCTGTTCACTGTCCATGACAATATCTACTGACAAATATTCGACAACATCGCCTTGCACATGTGACATCATTCGTTCATTGATCTGTCCCACGATTTCATTGGTCGGTGCCAATATTGCCATGATGTTCCTAGGTTCAGTGGTTAAAATTTTGTATACAAAAAGTTTGGCTTCGTAGTTCCCGTTCCGAATCCGTTCCGTTCCGTTCGAATTTTGGGAATTCCGTTTGTAGAATTTCACCTTTTCAGGATTTCTTTTTTCCATTTCAGGTGGTAAAAATTTCAAAATGCTAGAACAAACGATTTTAAATTTCAAAAACGCTAGAACAAATTGTTATTTATTTCTTATCAAGTTCCTAAATATAAAGTTTCATGGTTTTATCCCCAGAAATGACAAAATCCCATACAAACTTTCAACCCTTATTTCACCCCCTCACTGGTCGAAATTTCAAAAACGCTAGAACAAATGTTTAAATATATCTTATCAAGTGCTTAAATATAAAGTTTCATGGTTTTATCTTTTAAAATTAAGAAATCCCATACAAACTTTCAACCCCTATTTCAACCTCTTCATCCCCTTTTTCGCAATAAAAGGTAGCCTATGTTCTTTCTCAGGGTCTAAAGATTGTCTGTGCCAAATTTCATCAAAATCGGTTGAGAGGTTTAAGCGGGAAAGCGTAACAGACAGACAGACAGACAGACAGACAGACAGACAGACAGACAGAGTTACTTTCGCATTTATAATATTAGTTTGGATAGTTTGGATTGACGTTAATAAAGATGGCACAGATAAGAGGCTAGGTGCTGATAAATAGAGTAGAGAATAAAAAATAAATTATTTAGGTACAGTCGGCCAAGAAAGTGGTGTACCACCCTAAGGTTGAATATCGCTTGCAGATTCATAGGTGATAAAGATTAGTTTCGCTTGCAGATCGATCTGACAACTTCTATTGCTGTCTTTATCTGATTATTGATAACGACTATTACTGTTTGTAACGTGACAGCTGTTCTTAGTTTGAACTTGATGGAACCAATGACGTCGTAAAATCAACGGCGGGGGGCTGTAGATTTTGATGACAAAATTGTATCTACAAATTCAGAATTGTAATCAACAAGTTACATAAAATTGTAAAGGCACAAGGCGAATCCACAAACCTACAATTTCTGTAAACTTGTAATTACAATATCAATAAAAAACAAGCTAAAAATAGATTTATCCTTTTATTAAATTTCTACAATCAATTTTAAAATACTTATAACAAACAAAAACATAGCATATATAGTAATATTTAGAAGATATTGAAAATTTTTAAAAATTAGAAACGGGTGTAACCGCCGTTGGCCTCTATAACCTCTAAAAGACGAGACCTCATTGAACCAACAAGCCGTGAGCAAATATCGGTTCCCCGCATTTCCTCCCAAATATAATTACAGTGACTAATAAGAGCTTGTTTGGTTCTTTCATTTTGATGCGACCATCGTTGGACCATAAGGCCCCAAAGATTTTCTATCGGGTTGAGGTCCGGCGATCTTGAGGGCCACTGAATTACCCTTACGTCAGTGTGTGAACGAAACCAGGCTCTTACGATCCTCGCATTATGAATTGAACAATTATCTTGAACAAAATCAAATTGTGGCACTTCGTTCTCCGGGTAAACATTACGGACTGTCGGTAGCGTTGCATTCTGAAGCACGTCGATATAATTTACAGCCGTCGCTCGAGGAGGTAGAGAACACAATTCTCCTACACCATCCGCACTCATCCAGCCCCAAATATTTACGGAAATTCGACCTGATTCTCTATTTGGAATTACATGATCATCTTTATACCGTGTTGAATTATATCGCCAAAGGTGAAGACGTCCATGCTGACTGGATTTAAACGTTTTTTCATCACAAAACACTGTATTAGACCAATCAAACTCTAAGTGCTCTCTGGCGAAGTTCTCTGGAGAAGTGCCAATATTGCCATGATGTTCCTAGGTTCAGTGGTTAAAATTTTGTATACAAAAAGTTTGGCTTCGTAGTTCCCGTTCCGAATCCGTTCCGTTCCGTTCGAATTTTGGGAATTCCGTTTGTAGAATTTCACCCCCACGGTGGTAAAAATTTCAAAATGCTAGAACAAACGATTTTAAATTTCAAAAACGCTAGAACAAATTGTTATTTATTTCTTATCAAGTTCCTAAATATAAAGTTTCATGGTTTTATCCCCAGAAATGACAAAATCCCATACAAACTTTCAACCCTTATTTCACCCCCTCACTGGTCGAAATTTCAAAAACGCTAGAACAAATGTTTAAATATATCTTATCAAGTGCTTAAATATAAAGTTTCATGGTTTTATCTTTTAAAATTAAGAAATCCCATACAAACTTTCAACCCCTATTTCAACCTCTTCATCCCCTTTTTCGCAATAAAAGGTAGCCTATGTTCTTTCTCAGGGTCTAAAGATTGTCTGTGCCAAATTTCATCAAAATCGGTTGAGAGGTTTAAGCGGGAAAGCGTAACAGACAGACAGACAGACAGACAGACAGACAGACAGAGTTACTTTCGCATTTATAATATTAGTTTGGATAGTTTGGATTGACGTTAATAAAGATGGCACAGATAAGAGGCTAGGTGCTGATAAATAGAGTAGAGAATATAAAATAAATTATTTAGGTACAGTCGGCCAAGAAAGTGGTGTACCACCCTAAGGTTGAATATCGCTTGCAGATTCATAGGTGATAAAGATTAGTTTCGCTTGCAGATCGATCTGACAACTTCTATTGCTGTCTTTATCTGATTATTGATAACGACTATTACTGTTTGTAACGTGACAGCTGTTCTTAGTTTGAACTTGATGGAACCAATGACGTCGTAAAATCAACGGCGGGGGGCTGTAGATTTTGATGACAAAATTGTATCTACAAATTCAGAATTGTAATCAACAAGTTACATAAAATTGTAAAGGCACAAGGCGAATCCACAAACCTACAATTTCTGTAAACTTGTAATTACAATATCAATAAAAAACAAGCTAAAAATAGATTTATCCTTTTATTAAATTTCTACAATCAATTTTAAAATACTTATAACAAACAAAAACATAGCATATATAGTAATATTTAGAAGATATTGAAAATTTTTAAAAATTAGAAACGGGTGTAACCGCCGTTGGCCTCTATAACCTCTAAAAGACGAGACCTCATTGAACCAACAAGCCGTGAGCAAATATCGGTTCCCCGCATTTCCTCCCAAATATAATTACAGTGACTAATAAGAGCTTGTTTGGTTCTTTCATTTTGATGCGACCATCGTTGGACCATAAGGCCCCAAAGATTTTCTATCGGGTTGAGGTCCGGCGATCTTGAGGGCCACTGAATTACCCTTACGTCAGTGTGTGAACGAAACCAGGCTCTTACGATCCTCGCATTATGAATTGAACAATTATCTTGAACAAAATCAAATTGTGGCACTTCGTTCTCCGGGTAAACATTACGGACTGTCGGTAGCGTTGCATTCTGAAGCACGTCGATATAATTTACAGCCGTCGCTCGAGGAGGTAGAGAACACAATTCTCCTACACCATCCGCACTCATCCAGCCCCAAATATTTACGGAAATTCGACCTGATTCTCTATTTGGAATTACATGATCATCTTTATACCGTGTTGAATTATATCGCCAAAGGTGAAGACGTCCATGCTGACTGGATTTAAACGTTTTTTCATCACAAAACACTGTATTAGACCAATCAAACTCTAAGTGCTCTCTGGCGAAGTTCAGACGAGCAAGTCTGTGAGCATCCGTCAAATATATTTTCTTGGCGTAATGCCTGTGGTGCAACCCCATGTAATGTAGATGATTCCCTATTGTTTGGGCACTCACATCGAACATCTCCGCAAAATGTTTTGTGGGCTTAAAACCATTGATTTCATATTCCCGTCTCATGAATTCTCTATCGTTATTGGAGAGTGCAGGCCGGCGACAACTTCTTCTGTGATCCAACAAACTTCCCTCCTCTCCTTCACGACGAATCCAAAAGCGGACAGAACGCCTCGATATATTCAAATTCCGGGATATCGCACTGATACTGCTTCCCTCATTAAATTGGGCAATTATTTGTGCTCTTTCGGCAATGGTCAAGTTGGCAGGCATTGAGATGATTTTATATGCAGTTGATTGAAAAATAACACGGAAAATATATCGATTTTTTGCATATGTTTTCAAAATGTCAATTGTCAGTTTTCTTTTTCAAATGGAATTCGGTTGTCTATTTAAATAGTTTTTATTACTTTTGTTTGGAAACATTTCAATTGCTTTGTAGAAACTAATGTCCTTTTCATTTATACTAAAGGTTAAAATGTCATGTACTTATATGTGACATATGACGTATGAATACTAAATACATAGGTTTACGTCATGATAATGTTGTCTCTTTCAGTAATATCTTTTTATAACGAACCTTGTTGTAATTTTCGATGACCGGGAAACTAAATCAAAACTGGTACACCACTTTCTTGGCTGACCGTACATCTAATTAAACCCAACTTATATAACTTTCTCTATACAGGCAAAATATCTACACCCACGTACTTACATTATGTACTTGTATTTATATTATAATTCAATGTCTGCGGAAAATATTAATCCCACCAAAAACATTAAATGTAAAAAATGCCAAGTCTCTCGATGCAATCTTTCCATCGTAAAAAGTTTTGAGATCTCACAGAAGCCAAGTCCTATTCAAATTATTTTGTAGTTATAAATCAACATTTAGTAATTATATCAATAGTTTTCTTTATATTATAACTATAGTGACTTGGCAATGAGCACAAGTAAAAACAAATAAAACGGCATATTTGGAGGTTACACACACCGCATGCGTGAACATTCTCTTTTACTTTATAATTATATTCTCTTAACATTCATCATTTACTTTCATAAAGCGATGGCCCGTAAGGTATTTTTAATTATTGTATTGGAACATGTAGTCGGTAGTGACCATCATGATTCACACATAACAAATAATCTGATCACAGGTCTCGTCAGTAACATTTGCACATAATTCCAGGCAGCAAGTTAATTTGTGCTCATTGCCAAGTCACTATAGTTATAATATAAAGAAAACTATTGATATAATTACTAAATGTTGATTTATAACTACAAAATAATTTGAATAGGACTTGGCTTCTGTGAGATCTCAAAACTTTTTACGATGGAAAGATTGCATCGAGAGACTTGGCATTTTTTACATTTAATGTTTTTGGTGGGATCTCATTTATTTTTTGTAAGTGTATTTCTTTCTTTTTTTTAGGTGTCCTCATAATTTCTTGGACTTCAGCTACTTTTTTGCTTAGGACCCATTCTCTATCTAACAAACTAAATAGAACTAAACTAACTAACAAATAACTAAATAAATATATATCTGCTAACTTACAAACTAAAAATATAACTAAACTAAATAACACGTAAACAACTAGATATGTAACTATGTCTATGTTATATTAATAAACTATTTTCCTAAATAACTGTTTCAGTAACAATAATAAATCTACTCCGAATATCGCTACAATATTTTTTTAGTTTCGAAATGGTTGTTCATAGATAGATGGCGCTATCAAATGAAAATTATTGAATTATTTTAAAGTACTACTTAGACTGCGCTCTGTAACGAAACCATAGCGCGATTCAGACAGGTACAACGCCATCTATCGAGCGCGCATAAAATATTTATCGCAATACAATGGAGTTTTAGCTTTATTAATTTAATGAATTATGAACTTTATGTATTAATTTATATTAATTATAGTCTATGTATTACATATATATTATTCCTTTCTATTCTATGTATGTATTCATCCAATTGAATACTAACTTAAACAACGAACAAAGTTAACAATGCAGTCAAAATCCATACACAATGTTCTTGCCAAACCGCAAATATAAAATTGTTTTTTAAGGTATATTATTTTTTAATCTATATATATAAAATTCAAAACTGACTGACTGATCTGACAACGCACAGCCCAAACCGCTGGGCCTAGAAACTTGAAATTTGGCAAAAGCGCTCCTTATACCACGTAGGTGAGCACTAAGAACGGATTTTCCGAAATTCGGCCCCTAAGGGGTTGTTTTTAGGGTTGATAGTTTGTATGAAACTTCGTTACTACAAGTCCTAGGAATTTTAAATTTTGAATACGGGTTCTTTTGAGGACGTAAGAGTTACCTATGACGCGATTTTGCGAAATTCGACCCCTAAGGGGTTTGTTTTTGAGGTTGATAGTTTGTATGGAACTTTGTTACTTCAAGTGCTAGAAGTCTCTAATTTTGCACGGGGGTTCTTTCTAAGACGTAAAGGCTCACCACAGTGGTATTTTGCGAAATTCGACCCCTGAGGGGTTGTTTTTGGTGTTGATAGTTTGGAGACTCCAATTTTGCATAGAGGTTATTTTTTGGACGTAAATGCTACACGATACGAGAATTTGGTGAAACTCGACCCCTAAGGGGTTGTTTTTGGGGTTGATAGTTTTTGTGAAACTTTGTTATTACAAGTGCTAGGAATTTCAAATTTTGCATGGCCTTTCTTTTTAGGACGTAGATGCGCTCACCATAGCGGAATTTTGCGAAGTTCGACCCCTAAGGGGTTTGTTTTTGGGGTTGATAATTTATATGAAACTTTGTTACTACAAGTGCTAGGAGTTTCAACTTTTGCATGGAGTTTATTTTCGGACGTAGATGCTCACTGAGACGAGTTTTTGCGCAATTCGACCCCTAACGGGTTGTCTTTGGTGGTGATAGTTAGATGTCTTAAATTTTGCAGGAGAGTTCTATTTAGGACATAGGTTTTCACTAAGAGAGGATGTTGTAAAATTCGACCCGTAAGGGGTTGTTTTGGGGTTGATACTTAGGAGTCAAATTTTGCAATGGGGTTATTTTTAGAACGTAGGTGCTACATATAACGGGATATTGCGGATTGATTGAATTTTTGTTGTATATTGAAGCGATTTTCTTATCCCAAAAAGAGGGTGTGCGGTAGTAGAAATTCACAAAGGCAAAGTTCTAAACTCACGCGGACGAAGTCGCGGGCGGAGTGCTAGTGTTTTTATAATTTTTCCTTTATATGTGGCTAATGACCTATCTTGGTGCAAAATTTGAAGTTTCTAAGTCTGCTAGAAGTACCTTAGATTTTTGATGATCGGTCAGTGAGTGAGTGACAAAATGGTGTAACTTTGATCGACCGTAACTCCTAAACTATTCATTCAATTGGCATGTAATTTCGAACTTAAGCTTGTTCTAATGCCTACTATTATTCACCGAAAACCTAAACTCCTAGCTTTGTCCACGTCGAAGTTATAGGGGGGGCGAAACAGCCGCGAATCGCTTCGAGAAAAGATGGTACGGCCGTGCCCTTTTGCTCGAGACTTGGCGGGGCACTGCCGTGCCCCCAGATAGAAAATCTTTGGTTATAGATGAGATACTCGTACCTGTCAAAGTTATGAGATTGATCGAAAAATCATGATAAAAATAAATCACCCAAGGTTTTTCAGAATGCATTGGACCAATACAGAGACTTCATTCTGAAAAATAAAAGTAATATATCCGTATCCAGTATAACAATGCGTTCAGGGTGTTGTTGGGGCTCCCGCGCTTCTGCAGCGCATCGGGGATGTTCGCGGAGGCGCGAACGGATTGTTTTTTCACTATAATGCGCAAAAGGTGCGCCTCCCTGGTGCGCAGGGTGAGGGCTAGCTCCAACAGCATACTGAAGATGATTGCAGCTAGGTTGGATTGTAGGTACGTGAATCACTGCTGTGCAGTTTCACATGGGATGGTGTAGTGGTGATTTGCGTATCTTGTCTCAATTATTTATTATTGTTATTTTATAACTTGAATGTATAATTTTATAATATTTTGTTGTATTTTTTAATTGTATTTAATGGTATAATTTAATTGTATTTGATTGTATGGTTTTATTGTATTGTTTTTGTTATATTTTAATAATTTTAATGTGATATTTCCTAACATAGTATAAGTTTTTTCTGTTTACTAACAAATATGAGTCATGGTTACTTGTTTCAATAAATGATTATTATTATTATTATATTCAAAAGTTAATAGAGAAATGAACATAAACTCAAATAAATCCAATCCACTATTCGAGTTTTAACAGTAACAAACATCAAACTCTCTAAGCTTTGATTAAAACATATTTCAATCCAATAAAAACCCAAACTGTATAATTGCAATGACACACAAAATCTATTGTCGACACCAAACGGCCAAAGTCCTTCGGCATCGAATTTAATAACTCCACATGAATTAATAAGCCTTGGCCACGCCCCGTAGGCGTCAACTCTATGATTAATAATAGCCATTGCAAACGACTACCGGAACGTGAAGACCCGCGTCTTTCGCCCCCACTCAGTGTGCTCCACGCCTTACTTTTAACAAAGCTAAATTCACACATCTGTATTATTTATATCGATTACGTTAACCGATAAACCGTATATCAATCCGTGTGTTAATATTTAAATAATAATGTCAGATTATAAATCGTCGGAGCAATCTCTTGCTAGACACTTTAACGCTCGTTTATAATTCTACCGTATGATCTTAGTTAATTTTGATATTATTTCTGTGTTTCGTCTGGTCGTTCAACTTTTGTGGCTCGTATTGGATTAATCATTTTGTATTTGCTAAATCACTTTTTAAATAATTCTGTTTCGATACAACTAATGAGATATATTATTATCGTGTTACGAATTTTACTAATTTTGTCTGCATTATAATAAAGCGTACCGAACGGTAATGAGAGTTTCGCCGAAGAGAGCTGAGAAAAAAGTCCCTTGCAAGAGTGTAGTAAAAGTTTACTTTTAAATTGTTTTTGTCTAATTCTCCTGAACATTATCTGCTTTTTTACTCCGCTACTCTCCATTGTACTCACTTTTGTTAGTCAGTAAAGCGTGCACCTGTCTTTGTTACAACTAAAAATTATCAGGTGAATAACGTTTACGTCCACAATTAGTATCTTTGCTTCTACTACAAGACGCCACAACAATCGGTAAATGTACAAGCAAAACAATTATTCCTCATTGTCCTTTTGTTTGTTATTTTCTCGCAACAATTATAAAGAACACCCACCTTTATCCTTTCAAAAGATGTTAGTAGCGTAATCCTTTATCGATGAAAAAGAGGATTAAAAGCCAGCAGAATTTGGCAAAAGATGTTTTTTAAACCTTTTAAATTAATATTTAAGACTAAAAAAAAGTCTAGCCTTACGAAATCGTATTAGTATTAAGTTTTCCCGTTTCGTATTTTCTGTGGTTTCGTTAATAAATCTCACAGTACCTTTATTTGGTAATCACGAAAATCCCCATTACCGTCCATTTTGTGATAAAAGATTCAGCATCAGAAGTTTGGTCCGTGCGTCTAGCCTTAGTGGTCAAAATGCCAAGCGGCGCAGTGGATGCTAAATTATTCCGTAAACATCAATAATGAAAGTAGTTTGAAGAGAATTTCCATCGGCAACTAGGCTGGTTGTGTAGCTGATGTTCGGTGGGCTAGTTCCAAAAATGTTGTGTCATTAAGTCGCGACCGCACGTGACTGAGGGCACCTGCCACCGGCCGGTCGTGCCGACATGCCTCAACAACCAGACGCTTCTATCTCACAGTCCTTCGTTACGCTAAATACTTCGTGAATTAACAATTAGTGCTATTGCGAGAGGGTTTGTTAAGTTTTTTTAGGGTTTCGCCCTTTGTGCAATTAAGGCTGAATAGTTAATTGTCTAAGTTTGAATTACTTCTGAAATATCTTACGTAACTATACAATTTCTCACCGTAAAATTATTTGTCTTGATATTTTACATTAAAGTTACAGTTTTGTACTAAATCATAAGTCATTACTTAAACATGACTTATGATTTAGTTTATTAGAAGTTTAGTGATGTGTTTAAGTTACACTATCGTCAGTAGATAAACTATCGACCGGCTTCAAAATAACCGTCTTCATCGACCCCTTTCTCTAAGCATTCTTCGACTTATTTGCTTCGTTAAAGCCCATTGAGGAGGTTTATACAGAATTATTTGGAGCTTAAGGAAACATGGAATAACGGCACGAACGTTTTGTTTTGCCCTCTTAGCACCACACTGTGTGGCGCAAAATTACAATTTTTATTCGCCAATCGCGCCAGTCGGTATCGCTCTGCCTCAACGTTGATATTTTATTTGACGTTCAAATAAAAACGAGAACGAATTGATTTGGTTTTTGAACTGGGTTTTATGGAGCAATCTCGAAGTGAATTTCGATGTTAGGGTCAAAACTTTTAAAAGTGCGGATAATTTGGTATAACATTTCTTTACCCTCGGGGAGAAAAATAACTGATTAATTAACAAGACATTTTAATTAATCTGTAGGCATTTAACCCTCAGCTTCAGAATATTTTCATAAAGTAATTATCGCTTCTCCCGTTATGGTTGTAATAATTTCGTCCCCAGAAACGCGCCAGGAATCCCGTCATTCGGGAATATGAAAATAAGTAGAATAAATCAAAATATATTGAAAAGTATTCCACTTGTAGTATTATTGCGGCGTCACCGTCGCGGTGTGGGCGGCCACTACACGTCGTGGGACGAACCGATATGGTTCCTTATTATTGTTAACAAATTCGAATCTCAACAATTCACATTTTTCTGAATGCTGTTTTGTTCCTCAAAGTATTTCTTTTTAAATTCAGGTCATCGATTTACATAAAACCAATGTTCGCACATGGACACGTACAGACCGGACAAGTAGGTATATCTTTCGGCTTGCAAATACACACATCAAAAGTGTCTAGGGATCAAGCATTTTTATGCGGATTTCTTGAGATTGAGATGTGGCTTTGTAATAAATTTATGATTTTATAAATTTATATGGATCCTTTTTGGTGCATTTCATAACTTGAATCAGGAACTGTAAATCAAATTCGAGTAAAAGATGAAAATCAGCTGTCAATATTTTCCCTATAAAAACATACAACGCATTGAAGACATTATTAGTGCTACTGTTTCCCTACTACTGATTAAAACCAACGTTATTATGGAGCGGCGACGTCATTTAAGCAGGGAAGAAATGCTCAGAGCCGTGGGAATGATAGAAGCTGGTTCCCGGCAACGTACTGTGGCTTTAGCTCTGAATACAAGTCAGAGTGTTATCAGTCGACTTTGGACACGTTACCGAAGCACTGGTACCGTGGCTGAGCGCCATGGAGGACGGTATCGCTGCACCACACGGAGACAAGACCAATACATTCAAATCTTAACTCGAAGAGCTCCAACAATAACCGCCATGATGTTAGCCGTGAGGCTTCATCACTCTTCAGGGAACTTAATTAGCGACCAAACAGTCAGAAACCGCTTGCATGAAGTGAACCTTCATTCCCGAAGACCGCTACGGGTACCACCTATAGCAATGCACAATCGTAGGATTCGATATCAATGGGCTCTTGAACACAGAAATTGGGCAGAAGAACAATGGCGTTTCGTGTGCTTTTCTGATGAGTCTCGTTTTGGTATGAGACCGGATACAAGACGTATACGACACTGGAGAACCCCTGGACGCCAACAGCGATTAAAATCCTGCCAGGAAGTCCATCCTTATAGTGGTGGAACCATCATGGTATGGGCGGGTATTTGGATCGGCGGAAGAACTGAGTTGATTTGGATCAGAGGCAACCTCAACGCTCAAATTTATGCTGAGACGATTGTATCAGACGTCATCGTTCCTCTACAAGTGCAAATCGGTCCCTTATTTCAGTTAATGCATGATAATGCACGACCGCACACCGCAAGAGTTGTAAGACAGACTCTCGCCGCAGCTAACATCAATGTCCTGCCCTGGCCTGCTCAGTCGCCAGACTTGAACCCGATTGAGCATGCATGGGATATGCTACAGAGAAGAGCTCTGCCGAATATGGAGGGTATCCAGTCGCAAGAAGACCTTTTTTTGTTGTTGCAACGAACATGGGCGGCCATTCCACAGCGTGATTTGGATGAACTCATTTTGAGTATGCCAAACCGATGTTCTTGTGTTGTTAGTGTTCGCGGTAGAAACACGGATTATTAATTGTTTAAGTTACCCAATAAAATTTTAAAGAAAACTGTTATTTCAGTCTTTTTTTCGAACTTTAATGTTAGTGGTTCAAATGTCAAAAATCCCTTTATTAGGAAAATGGCAAATTTCTTTATGAATGCAAAGGTGACTTGGTTTATCGTTACTGTGACAAACGATAACACTTTATTTGATGAATCCTTAAAGAACATTTTAATTAATATCAATCAGGAGAAAAGTTATTGCAAAAATATATGTTGATCCCTAGACACTTTTGATGTGTGTATTTCATGAGGCGTGAGATGGCATTTGTAGGATAGCAAAAAATATAAACCCGCTATTATATTTGTTACATCTGATCGGTTCCTTCCTACATCAAAGTATTAAAACATCGATCAATAATACCCAAAAATAATTCAAGCCTCCTTTCAAGTAGTCCTAAGTAAACTTCAACGTTGCATAATGCATTATTCGCAAAGAAATATGATCTTTGACGTAGAGCTTCTTTAAATATTGACTTTATGATGATAGCTTTAACATCTTGACACCTGAGCTAACAGGGGATCGAAGGATTCCAAAGGTGTCTATGGCGAGATTTTATTGATGTAGGATATGGGTAATTGTCTACCTAGATAATAGCAGTTTTGTTGTTATTCCTCGTAATAAATAATATTATGTGATCGACCCGATGATGTCAGTCAGGGTCTTCGCAGGGCTTCGGATGGAATCAGGGAATTAAACTACAGCGACCCTGCTCCAACGGTGTTTATTCAGTGTGCCTAACACATTTTCCCCTTTTGGTGTACACAATCAAGGTTAAACATTATGCTTAACTAGTTTATTTAGTTTCGTGCATAACGGTTGAGATAACTTGCTTCTCCAACTGTGTGGTCTGTGCAACGTCAAAGGACTACCGGTTGTCATAAAGGCTGCCGATTTAGTACGCAGAATTTTTCATTTTAAGCTTCGTTGGTCGTCCCTAAAGCACAGAATAGATCACGTTTAAAGATCCGTATGACAGTCCCGATCGTACTTAGTGAGTGTTTTCATAGCGCGTCATTTCTTATTCTCGAAACTTGGCTGCGCGGTCACTGTTTATCTTTGTAAGACTTACCATTGTGCTCCCGGGGACGATAATTGTACTTGGACATATTTTTTTATGTATTTTTTGTGGTATTATCGTAGCTGATGATATTTTAAATGTTTGTGTTTCTGCTCAGTGTGACGGTCAGTGACGTGTAGGGCCGAGCCCTATTGTAACTGAAATCGTTCGGTCCGCAAGGGCCGTTGCTTTGCCTTCTCCGCTATGCCTTTTGTGTGTTCACTGTACAATTTATTACACTCTAACGATTTTGATACTTTGACAACCAAATTAATATATTGTAAAATTAATGCTATATTTGATAATATTTTATGTGTGTATTTTTTTTCTCAGTTACTAATAAATTCTAATCATTTTAATTATAATTATCATTAGTATTGACATAAAGTTAATTGGATAGTCGAAAAATATTAGTTTGTGTATCTTTTATACTCAAACAAATAATAATATCACAGACAAATCGTTCATAAAAAATCTAAATGTATATGGGTAGGTATTTGAATTTTGTCAATGTTGGATAACAAATTAAATAAATTATAAATGTTCTACGTTTTATAATACGTACTTTATATGGATCGTTTTCCTCGAGATTTGGATGTGTTTCGAGATAAAAATAATTTATAAAATGAGTGTTCACATACTCTATCAGCATATAAATTGTATAGCAATAACATGTGCCACTATTTCTACAAACGTAAATATTTCTTTTTTAGCTTGTTGAATTACCTCATCAATAGTGTGATAATGAGAATTAATGTAGATGCCTGTGTTAAATAAATAATTAATGTAATACTGACATGGGTCTGAACTCTGATAATAGATTAATCTAATAATTATTAATAAGTGAAGGAAAAACTTTTAACAGCTTTTTAAGAAAATTACGCTTTTGGAGGAGTATCAACTTTTGCACAATTGAACTCTATGTGTAAAAAGCTAAGATGTTTAAATAATGTGCATTTTAAATACAAAAAAAAAATAATGACAGTAAAAAAATTAAACACTATGCCATGCGTTTCAGTTTGAGCTTTTGACGTGCATTGAATGTCAAATGTGATACTGAACATAAACATTGATAATGATTTATAAGAAGAGTTTTCAGTCACTATAGAGTTATAGACCCATTAAAACTTATGAAAATTAATGAATTATGGTCTAATTGCGGCCACTGGATGAACCCTAGTATAATTAATAATATTAATATGAAAGTGAGTATTAATTTAACTAATTAGTTAAATTGTTTCTGAAAACATACGGGTATATACAGAACTTGAGAATATCTTTATCATAAAAAGTATCAAGATATTTTGGTTCCCTATTCGTTCTTAGCTCCTACACACATTGTTCAAAGGTAAACATGTAAGAAATTCGTTCTTTTTGTTCGATACCAACAATTGAGCTTACGTCTCTGTGATGCTGAGACGTGCGTACACCGTACTACAACTAATACAACCATGAATTTTTGGTACAAATACTCTTTGTATTGTCGGCCGTCGGCCATCTATTGTGATGCGTTTAATATCTATAGGAAGTGTGGGCTTTTATACGAAAGCCAGACAACACTGTCTTCGTGTTGTCAGCCTTTCAAAAGAGGCGGTCTGCTTACAATTAAATAATCCAAAATTATGAAAGACTCCGTTGAAGCGAGGTATTCTGTGCGGAACGAATAATAATTTGAGCAGAACTTTAAATGTGATAACATTATTTACATCAGCCTTCAAGTCATCTTGGCTCATTAATGTTTTAATACCCGTACATAACCGCAGTTCAGGCGTTTAAACACTGATTACAGGACATATAAAATTAACTATAAATTCTTTATTTATGTGACAAAAAAGGAAACAGTGGGGACGCTCTTAGAATTAAATATATGCTCGCGATCATAAAATAAAGAATTTATAGGCGTCCTTTGGAATTACCGTGGCTCGGTTTTATGACTTCACGGGGCGTTTATTCAGCGTTGCGTTGCGTGGTCGAATCACAGGCATTCGTGATAGTCTCCCGCTCCCGTTGTCATTGTACTGAACAATTGCGTACGAACATATTCCTTGTTATATGGTCGATGTTACGCTGTGACTTTTACGTATCTCAGACAAATGTTATTGCTTAGCGCAAATGATTGTCGTTTATATGGGGACGGGTAAGTTTTCCGCTGGGATTTTTCTTGTTATTATGGAAAAGAATATTTTAAAGTAGCAAATACTGAGTTTCGTTTTGTTCTACTATGGAAACATCTAATAAAAATTAACGCTGATAATTATGTCTCATTATTCAGGAGACTGGTCGTGCACATTACTTACCATCTAGTCACGATACGAAATATTTCTTTGAGTAACTCAAAAAACTAACTCAAGACAATAATTAGGTAATTAATCATGGGTTTATAAGGAGATGCAATGAATAATCATAAAGCTAGTAGGTAATGTTTTATAGCCATACTCTACAACTTTCTTATAACGGTAGCACGGTAGCATCAATGAGCAAATTTCCAATTCCCAGATTATTTTATTACAGGAAAATAATCATAATAATATATCATCGAAGCCAAATTTAATCACAATTTGATTATTTTATTGCTCCTACGCGCTATTAAATTTCGAATAATAATAAGAAAAAAAAAGTAATAAAGAAGCTGTGTGAATCTTATCAGTGTGTGGACCTTATTATGTGTTAAAACACTTTTGGATGCGTAAGTACCAAAATGTACACAAAAACAGGCGTGACCAACAGTTTAACATGTTTGTACTGTCTATAAGTACGCGTGAAATTGTGATTATGAGCACAAACGAGTCTTTCAATCCAGTCGTGATGTGAGCACAGGTGAGGAATTCAATTTTTACCTATGTGCTATACGATAGACATTGCGTAACATTTGATTACCTATTAAATTTTAATGCAAAGATAGTGTTTTTTTTTGTTTTATGACAAAATTTTAATAAGCCTGACTACCAGTACATAGTCTAGTGTTAAAGACTCATAATAGTCATAATGCTTATAGGTAAGTCAACAGTTTGATCTTTATGCTAATTGACAAGCTCGTTAAACAATCATGTTTATTAAATCATGCATTTTTCTTTTTAACTGGCAGATAACGAGCGGTTTGGCATGTTTATTAGACGATTAGATACGTGAAAGTCAAGGTTCAGGATCGTTACTTTTAAACTGCAGTTTAAAAGAATTGAAGACTTGTGTCATGAGGTTGTTTTATCAACGTCTATAATGAACTAAAGGTCAATAAACAAATAATAAATTAAAAAAAAAACTTTATACCATTCCCACTTTAAAAAGTTACTTTTTCTCACTGAAAACAGTGAGTAAAAAGCTCTTTTTCTCACTGTTTTGTTGTTTGAATTTAGAACACATTGCTGCGGTCCACCCCCGTCAGCCCCCGTGTTGTTAGGTTATTGTTACTCTTAATTTAAAACATTGTTCCGAGTTTAATGTCAATTTGTTGGCGCAGTGACCGAGCGATTGGACTACTTCGTCGCGTGCAGTGGGTTCGATTCCCGCACGGAGCAAATTTTCGTTTGATCTACACTTATTTGTTTCGGATCTGGGTGTTTGTTTATGTGAATTTAGATGTTTGTAAACGCACCTTTGTCCTTTTTTTCTTCGTTAAATACCTATCTATTATCGCTTAATTATTATTTTTCTTGTGGTCATGGTATAAAGTATCGTATGTAACTCGTGAATAAAACGGATTTAAATCGAGGGCTTGAATCACTCGCGTCGCTCAGGATTTAAATACTTGAATCACTCGCTTCGCTCGTGATTCAATCATCATGAATCACTCCCTGCGGTCGTGATTCAGTCATTAAAATCCTTCGCTTGCTCTTGATTCATATATAAGGCCCTCGCTTTAAATCCGCTCTTTATTCACTCGTTGCATAATGTACTATTATACCATTCCCACTTTAAAAAGTTACTTTTTCTCACTGAAAACAGTGAGTAAAAAGCTCTTTTTCTCACTGTTTTGTTGTTTGAATTTAGAACACATTGCTGCGGTCCACCCCCGTCAGCCCCCGTGTTGTTAGGATAATGTTACTCTTAATTTAAAACATTCTTCCGAGTTTAATGTCAATTTGTTGGCGCAGTGACCGAGCGATCGGACTACTTCGTCGCGTGCAGTGGGTTCGATTCCCGCACAGAGCAAATATTCGTATGATCTATACAATTATTTGTTTCGGGTCTGGGTGTTTGTGTATGTGAATTTAGATGTTTGTAAACACACGTTTGTCTTTTTTTTTTCTTCGTTAAATATCTAATTATCGCTTGATTATTATTTTTCTTGTGGTCATGGTATAAAGTATCGTATGCAACTCGTGAATAAAACGGATTTAAATCGAGGGCCTGAATCACTCGCGTCGCTCAGGATTTAAATACTTGAATCACTCGCTTCGCTCGTGATTCAATCATCATGAATCACTCCCTACGGTCGTGATTCAGTCATTAAAATCCTTCGCTTGCTTGATTCATATATAAGGCCCTCGCTTTAAATCCGCTCTTTATTCACTAGTGGCATAATGTACTATTATAATATATCTTTTCAGAGTTTGATGAAGTTTTGGACCAACAAAAATTTAAAATGCGAACTATAAAAAAGAAGAAACCAGTAAGTCTGCGTGAACACACCATTATTTTGGTCTCAGATTATGATGTGGGTGCGTGTCTGGTAGTATTCTAATAAAGACTTCTAAATTGAATAGCACCTACCTGTCCATTGTAAGCACTAAAGCATCTATCGACCGGAACTAATATTGCTAAAGGTTCGGTTAGTCGGACGTTGTCGATATGTGCATCGCAAGCGCCGGTGACGTGAGTCTACATTGTGACCGATTGGATACGGTTTTTGTGCGCCGGCGCACAATCCGCTGCCGCGTCATTATGACGTTGCTCTGCGGGTTAGGTTAGGTCATGTTAGTACTAACGGCTAACGTAACTGTTACAGCATAGTTTACCATAGTTTTTCAGAGTCATTGCCTAAAAAATATTGAATACAGAAATCAAGAGCACTTATAACTGTTGGCAATGGCCATTATCTCAAACATTCAGAATGTTAATTAAATGAATAAGATATATAAAGCTTATTCTATCTAGAAACCGTTTACTGGAAAAGCGTTCAGCTTAAATGAGTATTATTTTATAGATGTAGGCGTTGTTGTTAAATGCCAATCCGTTTTACAACGTGCCAATCTTGTTATGATAGACTAGGTATAATGTCTATGGGGCATTAACCTGTTACGAAGAAACCGTCTGTGTAATATTGACGCAATCATACTCCGTACACCGTTTTAATGCAGCAGCATTCAGAACTTGCACCCCGATCGACATGACTTACATACTTACCCCATATGTTGTGTTGTCCGTCGAACGTGAGTCCTGGCCTTATTATAATCACAGATCAGACGATTGTTGTCCACATAAAATGTATAATTTATAAAAGCAGAACGGAGAATAATCCAAGAGACGCATGTTTGCTTTTTTTCTGCTGCGAGTTAGCAACGTGTTACACTTTAGTTTTTACGGAATCAAATCGAATCGATTCAATGTAACGGGCGATAGATGCTTTTTGTGCTATACAAATGTCGTTTGTAACATGACGAATGGTAACGTCGGCCGGGTAATAAATTGTTATATTATGTTAATTAAATCGTTACTATAGACTGTTATGACATTCCGAAGCGATGCAATTATGAGACAATAAAAAGAATTCATTTCGTATTTTATTTCATAAGACGATTTGAACTTAGCTTTGCCAATTTCCGTAATAGGGATTTATAATTAATTTTTAATAGCTGTCGTAAATAAAATGGAGGAGGCGAGATGGTTGATTGTTAGTATAGCCATAGACGAATATCTCTCGTGTGACGGTGAGACATTTCTTGTTGTGATTTTATGGTCCCCATAAACCGGCCATTACTATTCACACTGATCTAATACGATTTTTATATCCAGTGTCTATTAATTGTGGTAGTTGTTCGACTAGGTAGTAAAATTGAAAGGTTTATATCTTATAAATTAGATATACCTAGTTCTGGATTTACAACGAGGTAAATTACCATACGTAGCTAGTTTTGTTTCCAATTATGTGTGACGTTATTTGTATACCCTATTGAATTCAATGAGCTGTTGAGAGATGTTTTTTCGTTGAAAATTGCCTCGGACTTACTCTGAAATGGTAACATACGCTAACGCAACACGGAAAAACGGATCACGGCTCTATATTCCGCAATATAAAAAAGCTTACCTGCACACGACGCCCATTCTTCGATATGAGAAATTCGAGTTGCAATTTAGCGTCTATTGTGTTGGAACAAAGCGTGCGATGCGTTAATAACAGGTGCATCGTTTTCAAAGTTTGGTGGACGGCCGCGGGACCCTAATGCTACGTGACCAGTTTTATTTTATGCCATTCGCGCCATGACAGCGTCCATTCTGTGTAATTTGCCGTTAAACTCGGAAACTATTTTTCAGTGTTTGGCCCTTTTTGTGCCATTGTCCCGGGGTTGTTAGATTAGTCGTCCGTCCGCCCACGTTTCATTAATGCGAATCTAATTTGTGTTGCGGCCCGGCTGTTGGCTGTTCGTGTTTTTAGCTTAGCTTTTGTTGGAGAACAGTTGAATTATCAGCGAATAATTTGGGCAGATGTCGGTTTAATTAGACAGTAACATTTTGTGATTGAATCAGTTTTACAAGCTTTAAAAGGATCTGGTGCAGCTACTTACGTGATTATTTGGGTGAGATGTTTTGTCCGTCAATTAAGTGAATTATTTAGTGTCCAATGAGTTTTTCTAATAGTAATGTTACACCCATTGGCTGTTACAGCTCGCTGTTGTCAGTTGAAAGTTCATTAATAACGAATGACTGAACTCTATTCTTTTGCAGCGAAAGACAGATTGGATTTTTATTTATATAGTTATAAAATAAGTAGCAGTATTATTTGCTGCTTGATTTAGTGGACACATCATTTAGACGAACTATATAACTATTATCCAGGATTTTAATATTAATCCTAAAAACAGGTAAATTGTCCAAATTGTGCAGTTGAAGTTGCTCATACAATGTCCTTTACACCTCAATAAATCCTTATCCTTCCGTATCCCTGCAATAAATTCTGAAAATATTTCACGTAGAAGCTGTAGCAACATGAAGTGCTTGTAATTTTAAAATTATTTCTTACTTCTTCTGTTGATGGCATCTATCTATAAAATGTCAAATGAATTGAATACCTGACATTTAAACGTTGTTTTCTCAACGTTCAATTACTGTTGTGTACACCGTGATTAATATTGAGAGAATTTCTTAGCAATTACTACGCAGACTAGGCGCCAAGGCCGCAAAGTATACAATATCCGTTACCAAGCTCAATAGAGATGTAGATACCGTATCTGGTTCTCCGTTGAAGCGGAGAGTTTGGCCCAAAGATAAGGAACTTCACAAAAACATCAACCATTACAGATCGTGTGCTCAAAAGATAAACTCAAATGTTTTTGTTCCAGATTTCGGAATTCCAGAAAAAACATTCGGAACTACATATTGCGTTTCTATGTAGCAGGTTTTTGTCCGATAATTTATGACTGTTTAAACTAACGTTACTTAAACATTTTTTGTTTGACAGACACCATAATAAAACCATTATACTATTAAAACTGGTACAATTACAGGTGTAACAACTTAATAAACGCAAAATATGTGTACTTAGAGACGGCAGAATACTGTTACCTACCATTTCTAGGAATTGTTGTAATAGACATTCCAGATAAATTTTATCTCAGATCAGCACTTGAATTACTATGAGTAAAATTAATTAACACAGTACTCACCAATAAAGCCGTGTTATAAAGTATACCACGATCATGAACCTTGTTTTATGAGAAAACTTAATAACATAATTGTGCGTTTATTACTGCAATGCTATTAAAGTCATACGGTTATAATTAGCCTCACTTTAATTATGCTTTTTAAGTGTTCATAGGATAGTTGAGAGCTTTTTATAAGGTTCGATCAATAGAAGTGGCTGAGGTGGGTTGGCATTCCAGCGGTACTGAGAGACGTGTAACGCAAACAAAAGTAGTGCGAAACTAAGGGTAATAAAGAGAAGCTAGGGAGAACCATCCCCAGGCACGTACGGCAATTCGTTCTAATAGTCGCAGCCGACAATGGCGCGCTATTCTGACATTGTTTTGTTAGGACGGAACGTTGGCCAATGCAAAACCCGCCACCGAATTTGAAGGCGCCTACCGTTTTTTATTTCCCTTCACGTGGGGGGCGAACTGAAGTGGTCCCAGTGCAGTAATTAATGACGGATTGACGTGGGCGGTTGTTTCGTGTCACACTGTTTTGGTAACAAATTGTAATGAATCGCCCAGCGGGACCCCACACTTGGAATGTCAACTGAATTACGTCATCTTAGGTCTTTGTCGCAATCATATTTACGTAAGATTTTGTTAGTATATAATAATTTGTCAATCAACAACGTTTACGGTATCTGAACCTGTAGATACTGTTTATATATAAACGTGTTCTGCTTATTTCAGTTACAGAGCAGATACTACTATACTAGTAGTGGGTAAATTAGTATTCTCGATAGCGACACCATTTTAGTTGGTGGGAACAACACCAATTCACAATTCAGTCATTGTTCACAGCATTTCACTTGTAGAAGCCAAAAAAGTTAAAATTTGACCACATGCTTTCGCTTTGAAATAAGTTTTCGTAGCGCAAGTGAAATAAACCAATTTCTAATGATGATAACACCATGAATCAGTTCTTTGCCTAGCTGTTAAATAGAAAACTACCACAAACAAATAATTCCTAGTCACGTATCAACAAAGACATAAAAATCTGAACTAGTTACTTTAACATTGATTTAAATTTCGATAAGCAGCAGCTGCGGTATGAAGACATTTCCTGCCCAAACGTAGTATCTATTAAACTAAAAGTACCAACTAACACTGACCCACGAAACAATTTGTTACTATCACTTTTTAATGGAGCCATTAAAATAGTTTTGCGGTTGAGACCGAGTCATAACATTTTGGCGCCTGTTACTGTCTCGGATAACAAATATCTTGCGGTTGATAGGATTGTGCGCTCCCTTTATAAAGTGGGATTGAGAAATCGTGTTTCATTATTTTCTATCACTCAATGTCTGTCCCCTTTATTGAATCACGAAGTTGAATTTTCATAAGTAAGTGACTAAACCAGCATTACAAATTCATCCCAACGGGGGATATTCCTAAAAACCCGCGTTACGTCACCTTTCGTTTGAATCAGGCCGAAGTTATTTGCCTATGTTCGGGCGGCATCGGGAATTTGTTTAAGTATCATTTTTCTATTGTCTTCATAAAAGCTTGCCTCCTTTCACTCTCTGTCGCTTCTTATTTGTCCTTCGGGTTTTTTGTCTCTGGCCCCCAGAAGATTTTATGGATATGACTCAATTTTTAAAAGATTGTAAATCTCGTCTTTGTTGTCTATTTTTGTTTGAACAAAATACGCAAAATTGGGCCAATAGAATGTTTATGACAGCAGTTTATTGGATCATCCATTACGTGCAAAATAATAAATGTAAATACCAGAGTAATATCTCTTATTTTCTTTCTATTGCCGCCTAAAAGCTTTGCTATGATATTAGTATCATATTCCAACAGTCACGTGTGGCCCTTTTTTGTAGCAAATGGGCCGAGTGCGTCATCTGTCTTAATTGTTTAACAGCGTATTGTTTACACAAAAAAGTTTTGTTTCAAAAAGATGTATTGCTTTACTTATTCTAGGAGTTTTCCTGTAATAAATAATCATGTTTTAGACTGATATTTCGGGTAGTGACAGCTGACTGCACGTGCAATTTGTCTATTGTTGTATGTTCCAGAAGTTGACATTGGTATTTGGAGCGCACTATTGTCTTTGTCATTTCTATGTTGTAAATATCATTTGTATTACTATGACTCACAACTGAACAACTTGTAATTTGCGTTCGACAAACTAATAATATAAATATCACTGATTTTAATTACTTGTTCCATTTTAGTTACAATGAACATGAACTAACTGAGGCATGTTTATTAAGGACTGCGCTAATTCTTCAATAACATTGCTATTGCTACAGACCAATCAGGTCAAGATTAATGGTTAGTATTGTAACTAGAATGATTTGGCAGTCAATTTTCTATTAGTTAATACAAGACGGAATAATACATTGGAATGTGACATTTAATACTTTTTAAATATTTTCAACATGTTTTGTCTTTTTCACTTTTTACCAACACAAAAGAGAGATTATATTATTGTTTAGAAAAATGAAAAGTAAAAAAGAAAGCGAAACCACTGGTTAGCTCATTTGTGCGGTTTGCAGTTACCAATCTGGGTTGGGTGTTATTTAGAATTTTTCATTTATTTTATTACTTTATGCGCTTGTGCCCATTGTCTAGTCGCCTTTTAAAATGTGTTTTTTTTCCAGCATCCGTAAACCCTTTTCGTTTTGGGTGTTCGCTCGTTTATTGTTTCTTTATTGCAGACCCTTGCCGACAACCAGTTTGCATAACATTTACCTAATACGATTTAACGCTGGTTCCTAAAGTATATTTCATTTTGTTTGTAAAGGGTTATCTCTGTGTCTGTTTTGTACGAAGCAATTATTTGACGTATTTAAGAGGCCTCATGTCAGCGGTGTTTACACAGGATTCTCATCATTTTCATCTCATCCTCGAAACAAAAAAGCAAGCTATTGGTTTTTTCCCATGTCGTTATGGCTGCTAGGATATGTAGCCCTTGGGCCACGTTTGCTCTAATAACAGGTTTCCAGAAACAATTAGTCGGGTCTCTTTGTAAAATAAAGAATTTTATCGCCTAGATTTATTATATTTGTAGAGAATTTTATCGCTGCTTCGATTGCTCGCATCGGACCGTTCTATAGAATATTGGCTTACGGACCAGGTAGAGCCGAACTTTTATCAGCCGTTTTAGTTTTTTGTTGATTCTTTTGTTATTATTCGTATCCCTCCGATGTATTAATCTCGCGTGGGTCCGTCTGAACCGGTCATTACCTAAAACTTGGGGGCGTCTTGCGTCCGGGTGCTTAGTTATTACGGGTTTTCTAATAAAATAACCCTGTATCATTTATGAAATTAGATACATCGCTAAATATTTTATAATGAGGGATTGGAAATGAGTTGGGTTGGCATCGTTTATGTGAGTGTTTGTGGAGCAAGCCGCGTGCAACGGACTCGGGAACATAATGACACCGTTTTAAATGTTTTCACATTTAATGGGAGGATCACTTTTATTCATTTTGTCAGTCACCTGTTCCTGAGATGTCATACCCGTTATTATCAGGTTAGCAGAAGACTGAACTTGTAATTTGCCATCTTTTTGCTTTCTTTCTAACAGTTTATACTTAGCACTTTAACTACACAATTAAACGCATGACTGACGTTGTTAAATACTCTTATTACGTAACACCCGTCATAAAATTATATGTTTTTGGAATTTTCGCGGAGGAAGAAACTTTCTGAGAGTCTTTTTCCTGAAGTAATTTGAATTTCTGCAAAGGCAAACATTTCCAAAGCAAAATTCTTCGTTGTGACCGCAAATTATGTTCCTGACATATTGTCATAACATCCCATTACATTTCACTTTGGGGGTTGTCGCGAACGCCGTCGGTGTGTGAAGTTTCGTTTAGAGACGGAAATTAGGAGGAATTTCCCAAAGAGACCTTCTATGGCAGAATAAGAATATTTTGTGAGCAGAGGTCCCACAATAGACGCGGCCGGCCGCCACGCCTCCGGAAAGAATCAATTATACGGAGTTACGAAGCCCCTGTTCGAAGACATGTTGCCGAATGGGCGAATTGTTTGTTTAATAACATTTCGGCGCTTCCACAAACGTCACGGTAAAATATTTGTCGCTATTGTCCAGCAACGCTTTGTACGTAAATTAAGCGATAGACAGTTTTTTCGATATTACATTCCGTCGTGTCATGTCTCTATTCAAAGCGGATGCGCTCCTAGTTTTTGTTTGGGAATGCTTCCTGTCTCTGCTTAGCTTAGCTTGCCTTTTTTAACAGTTTTTTGGATTTCTTTAAAAAAAGCAGTCATAAATTTAGATTATAAGCAATAAAATACGTGAGAATCGTGACCTTTGTGAGATATGTATATTATTGGGGAATATCGTAATATTTCTACGTTTTATCATTTGAAGAATAGTCATTGTGTTTTGATAGTTTTCTAGAAACCGGAAGTTATAATCTCAAATAAATTATTGTTTATTATTAGTTGTTTTTATTCTCATACATTATAAGGACACCCGCACAATGATCTATTTAAATTGGTCATTTAAAATGCCGTGAAGAAATAAACGAGTAAACCTTTGTAATATCATACGTGACAGTTTTCTATAATCCCGCCACACGGTAGCACCTTTAAACGTGATCGCATCATTTTAATGCAACCCTTATGGGACTTAATGTCATTTAAATATTTCAAAACACTCCTTTATAATCTACTTCCAGGACACGTTGTGGATAACATGCAATTGTTAGAAACTAAAATGATTATTAATGAAAAGCTGTATAGCGACAAAAATAATAGAATTACGTGATATTCCTAATAAGAACTTTTACTATGCGTTTGAAGTAAAAATAGGACATCATAGGCGCCACATTGTGACAAAAAATAAATTAATATTATTTCCATATAATTATGTCCTGTAAGTATTATGGTTATTTTTATTTCTGCATGAAGTCAGAATATTGCGCCAAGATCGTCCTATTTCTAGTTAAAATGCATAGTTTACATATATAGACTTCACCTAATAGAATAAAATCCTTAAAACCATCTTGTTATGTGTTTCACGTATGCATCAACACATTAATGAAAGATTTATTTATGCAATAGCAGGCACGAGTCGTTTCGCTAACTTACATAAGTACTTACTAATTTACCTTCTCATTGTCTCCATTGGTGGTCCAAGACACTTATTACTATCTCATTCTTTCATACCGGAGACTTTGTTTCATTGGAATAACTCTGAATAGGTTCGACTTAAAAAGCTCCTCGAATATCAGACTAGCTGTTCCTTATGGTTTCACTCCCGCTGCTTGGCTCCTTTTGGTCGAAGCGCAATGTTATAGCCTATAGACTTCCTCGATAAATGGGCTATCCAAAACAAAAATATTTTTTTAATTCGAACTAGTAGTTCCTGAGATTAACGCATTCAAACAAACAAACAAATTCTTCAGCTTTATAATAATATAGATTTTCGTTAAATACTTGCTATAATTTTGCTTGCTTGCTTTTGTTCTATTTATACAGTTAGTTGCAGGAACAGTAAATGTTTCAGTAGGTCATATTTTATAATGCACCACCCACGTGCTGATTTTCTGGGAAAGCGAGCAGTTTTGCCGAAAACAGCCGTTGTGGTCGGGACCACACAAATGTTGCCGAAGCCGGCTGTTGCTTATCTTGTCATTTGTTTTAAACATGTTGTTGCATAACTATTACGTTGTTTAGTGTTTGTATTTTGTTTTGTTTACGAAGAATAGAAATTTTAGGAAGCGCGTCTAAAAGCGAAGTTCAAAGAAAGCCTTCACTTAACGCCAAGCAATTAATCAAAGGATTTCTGTAAACTTTAATCGAAAGTTTAAAGCTCGGAAAATCGAGATCTTTATGGGGCCTTCATGGAAAAAGACATAATCGCACTTTATGTGTTTTGCAAGTAATAACTTTTATAGCAATCTGGCTTGTTTATAGGCAAATAGACACTGGTTAAAGGCTTTCCATAGCGCTTTCAAACTGCCATTAACCCGAAAATAAATTAAAAAATATTACGCGTTTAATATAAAATTTATTACTCACGCCAGTAGCCAATTTGCAACTTTTATGGGGTGGTATAACAGGCCTTACACCAAATAAATTTAGGAGGTAATAACGTGAAACCACTCGATAATCATAACGTCTTCTAACGACGCACTAACTTTGAACGACTTGCCGGAATCGATATACATACCTAATAATAACCAATGAAAGTCAATGAAGTAATATGCAACTAATTACTATGCCTTCGGTGTATCAACGCTCCTTCTAGTTACACCGATGAATGAGCCCACAATAAAACCCTATTTTATTGCTGTTTCCTCTCCCGCTTCGTTGGCATTCATCCCGAGAACTACCAAATCATTAAAGCTTGTGTTTGTTGATTTTTTCCTACCTCTTTGTTTGCTTTATGATAATAGGTGTTCGTTTCGTCGCGCTTGGAGCGCGGGAGCGATGCGGTGTGAAACTTAACGCCTTCATTCACGTTCCTTTTTATAGAGGCACTTGATTTAGCGAGCCAATGTCGTTTTTAATAGACTCCGTTGAATTTCGCTTTTTACAGCCACGTAACTCCGTCTGCTCATCGAATTTCGTTCTTAAGTATCATGTTAATAAGTACAAGATGTTTTCTGGTTTCAGGTGTCAAATATTTAGAATCTTTTTATATGGCTGTGCGACCAAATGAGAGCACCTGAGGTACGTCTAGGGGTCAAATGACTTCTGTTGGTTTATTGAAGGGAGAGGTCGTATAAACTTGACAACTTAATTCGAACTAAAAGTGTTAATGCGAGTAACTACTTACTCCGGGTCCGTAATCAAAGTGTTGTGGCGTATTCTAACACCGTCGTCTGTTTACAAATATCACTCCATGCCTGCTCATTTTACACCAACTATTACAGGGTGTTCTTTGAAACCGAACTAACTGCACTCATTAAAAGTTATACGCGACCGCGAGAACCCTCGAAACTCGGCCGAGGACCGTGGAATTTATCAGCTAACTCAAAAGTGCTTGAAGGGAAGTCTGTTCGGGCCATTATTCGCCATTGTCCCTTACAATAAGATTAAACTAGCGCCCGCCAACTATATAGATAACGCCCTGACCAATTCGCGAGCGAACTGCTCACGTAATAGTTTTGTTGTTATCGGCCGTAACCACTCTTCAGTTGCTTCTGGGACGATATTAAAAAGATTTTGGCAACGAGCCACTCTGATATTGATCTTTATGCTTGGCCAGACGGCTATAGGAGTTCTGTAAGTGCCACGCCAGTTGCTTTAATGACTTCCCATGTTTGTAAGTTTTGGTTAATATTTTACGTATTTGGCTGTATCTGGTGACATTTACTACTGCTCTGTTTGTCGTGTGAACTAGTCATATGCTTTATGATCTCGTAATGTTATTTTGTCAAGTAATTTCATCCTGTCTGCTTTATAACTCGCAGCAGCTTTTTAATGTGAAAATCTTTCTGGTTGTTAGAAAGTTTTTATCTTTCCATTAAAAGGAATGACGGTGGTCCTAAACATGATATTATCAAACTTTAGCTAATACCCCGCAGCTGCGTGCTTATCGCTTGCGCGAATTGGAATATATTGTTAAAAACGTGTGTAATTAAGTTGGTATGTGTGAAGGGTAACACCTGCGTCTGCTATCAGAGATCGGGCCGTTACGGTTTATGGGGTTCCTACCAAAAACAATGGAAATGGCAAAAAGTCGAAATGCGGGCCAGGTACCAAGGGTGCAGGGAAGGGTAGGCGTGCGGGTCGCGACGGGGCACCACAATTTATGATTGCGCCGTGTCAGAGTGCTAATGAACGCACTCTGTTGCTCTTTATTGAGATAACGCTCGCAATCGATGGCTGCGCCGGTATCGAGTCATTACTTATTGCGTCGCCCGATCTCGCGTGTCCCTTTATACATATTTTTTTGCTCACTACATTCGTGCAAAGAAACTATTATTAACCATCCTCTCCATAGGTATGAGATAAGCTAATCCATAAACTCATACCTGTGTCGTGTAATGAGAATACTCTCATAGTTGCATATATTATCTGCATTAATAACTATATAAAATAACACAATATAGTAAATTAATACAGAGAAGCTCATCTCATTATGCTCATAACGTGCTATTAACTTTGTCATTTCACCTATGAATGTTAATGACTTTCGTAGATTCAGATTGCTGTAGTCATCTTGTTGCCATGATACAATTTATTAGGAATAATTTTTCTAATTCGTGCTGGTTTCTATTTAACTTCAGCAATTTCAATTCAAATAATAAAAGACAACATCTTAAACTACCACATGAAAAAAAATACCTACCCACGTCTACTGTATTATTGTCTTCAAGCTAAATAGGATAATTATTCTTAAAAAAAATCTTAATCTGATCAAATTAAAATATGCATTATCAGATTATCTCAATGTCTAATCTACAAAATTGACACATGACATATTGAATATATTTTTAAATGAACTGTGTATTAAGATCTCGTGTCGTCCGCATCCCGAAGACTGGTACGTATCAACGATCGAATCGCGCGATACGGGGAGTGAGAATGATATCATCATTGGAGCCTGCGTGTACGCGGCCACTAGCCACTGTATACACAGTGGGTACTAGTTGTCGGCATTGTGAACTTACTTTATCGTACGCCACGCCACGTGAGAAGTTACGAGACAGGCTCATTGTCGCCAGATATACACGCACCCACTCTACGTACTAATAAACCAGTAGCGTAGAAGTAGATAGTATGAACTACTGCAAGAAATGCGAGCAACTAAATTTGTAAATGCAAATGTTCTCTCTTGCACCTAAGGCAAATCGTTAGCAGAAAATTATGTATCACACAAAATACATAAATATGTTCTACCCGAGTTTTCTGCTACAGATACTACGAGTAGTATTAAATAAAATTCTGACATATTTATTTGGTGCATAAACTAATTCTCGCACTGTGTTAAAAGCCTGAGACAGTTCCCAAGACTGTTAAAAATATTACAGTCTCTTTGCAATAGTAGCTTCTAGCAATAATACTCTTTTAGTAACTCTGGTGGACCTGGAAGCCAAAGCCTAGAACGGTGGTTTGATCAAATTTTTGTACAATTCTGCATAATACCTACCCATCAACAATCCTCTCCATCGAGCGACTATTTGGGACTAGAGAAAAAGTAAAACTATTGACACGTTGCTCAGCTGAGAGAGAACGATTGATTTGAGAGTAATGAAAACTAGCCTATTAATCACAACACCTATGCAATGGCAACAAGACGTCGTCGTTTCCTTAAGACAGATCTACAACAGTCTTCTTGTCAGAATTCTACGAGTATTTGTTACGGGAGAATTTGCAACAAATCTCACTTCGAACATAATTCTGATTAGAATATCTCATGATCCCGAATCATTGTCAATTCCAATGCTATTTTGAAAACACATACTTTATTTTTATGTTCAAGTTTGGGTAAGCATGGAAGTCAGTCGTGCCAAAGAATGTACAAATGAAAACAAAAAATCTCCATATCGATGATCTGTTACTCTTTCCGGCAAGTTTATGACAGTGGTCGGTTACCGGGAGCTTCCACACAGAACGCCGCGTGCGCACCGCGCTCCCCCACTATCACCGATCCTATCGATCGATAGCCATTGTTCACAGTCATCGGCCCGCCATTTAACTGTTGTTAAACTTAACGTACAATGTGATGAATAGCGCGCCGATCCCGGGATATGTTTATCTGCGGACTGTCTTATAAGATATGTCATTTACAACTGGTTATCTTATTTGATATCTTTTTGTTGGATGTCGAGTTATTAGTAGAAGGGACGGTTTCATCACTTTCTGATTAGTTTGTGATAAGTGGAATATTTGTTGAATGTTGCTTCGATACTTAGGTTTTGTTTCTTGTTTAAGGGACAGGTATTATTACTTTGTGTTATTATAAGACAGTAGCGGTCATCTCGAATTTTTGTTATTTAGCTTTATGAACTTATACGCTAGCACGTCAACCTACCTCAATCTGTAAAATTTTTTTAACAGATTTTCAACTTTATCACAATAGTGGAAGGTGAATGTTCGATTGATAAAATTTTATAGATTTGGGTAGGTTGACCTGCTGGCGTCTGTGCTTAATTGAATATTTTTAATTTTTGACCGTTACCTGTTCTAGTTTTATTTATTTATTCGTTCTTTCCTTGTTATAGGTAAAAACTACGCAGAGAAGCTCAGCTACGATAAAAAACAAAAAAATTACCAATAATAAAATTAGAACCGGTATACCAGTAAGTATAGAATCTACCTAGAAGGCCAAATTACAAAATCAAACTAGAATCTCTTTAGCACCTATAAGACATTCTCAAACAGAAACTTATGAGATCAAGTTATCTGTTGTCGACAATAATATTCAAATAAGATATCTCCATAATAATTTGCCGTAACGAAAGGGCCCACAAAGCATCTCTGGGCGAGGTGTAACGGACACACGTAATGTAAGGATGGTCATCCAGGCTGTAGACAGCGCTGTATCTTAAAATGCAAATACAAATACAAATACAAATACAAATATTATTTATTTTCTCAAAAATTGTTACAATAGGGTGTGGGACACTGGATCCCGCACTAGGATACCCTGTGTTGCAGGATCCAGTCTCTTTCGTCAGGGATGATTACACTTACAGGTAAATAAATAAATTAGTCAGAGAGTAACTAACGTGTGTATTTGTGTGAGTGTGTGTATGTGAATGTGAATATGTGTGTAAGTGTATAAGTGTGTATATGTGTGTATAAGAGAATGTGATTTTTGTGGGTGCGCGCCGTCGAGCGTGTTTGTGTATGTATTAATAAGAAACGGTCACTAGCTTCTCTGTTTCAATATAATTGAAATCCA
Source organism: Agrotis clavis (assembly GCA_954870645.1). Taxonomy (NCBI): domain Eukaryota; kingdom Metazoa; phylum Arthropoda; class Insecta; order Lepidoptera; family Noctuidae; genus Agrotis; species Agrotis clavis. The sequence continues at coordinate 11,196,159 of OX940929.1, read as the reverse complement.
ACAACCAATTCATAACGCACTTTTTGCAACCAAATTTAGTCATTGGGTGAATTTTAAGTAGTCTATTGGCCTTTTCATATAGAATTGGCCCAATTCGAGAGAATGCTTTGTCACCAAATTTTAGTTTATAAAAGGCTCTGTTCCACTTTGGTTTTCTCCGTGAGCGCTGGTCAACCACGGCTGCGGCAACTGCGGATTTATGGAACTTCATTATTACCGCCAGTATGTACAGTTGACGCACCGTCAGTAGAGCAGTCTTTCGGTATAGTAGGTCTGTTGGGTGTCTTATTTGCAACTGGTACGTGACTTTTAAAAGAGCTCTTTGTGCACGTTCGACATTAATAAGATGGGTTTTACCAGCGAGGCCCCATACTATTATGCAATAGGTAACTACTGACTGGCACAGGGCAAAATATGTCATTTTAAGTGTGTTCAGGTCTGTTATACATCTGAGTTTTTTAAAAATGTATATTAGTTTACGAACACGGGCACTCACTGAGTCTATTTGTTTTCTCCACACCAAGTGTGCATCGATGAAAACACCCAAATATTTAATGCATTCAACCTGTTCGAAACAAGGACAGTGGCATCCTGAGCTGAAATGGCATTGATGGAATTTAAGTGAAAGATGTTTAGGGGCAGTTGTTTTTTTACTTACAGAAAAATTCAATGTTTTAGTTTTTGTTACATTAAGGGTGAGAAGGTTATGTTGTAGCCAATTTGCAACTATCCTCATTCCAGCCTCCGCGGCAGCATAGGACTCTTCCCAGGAGTTACCGTGGAAAATTATGGCTGTGTCGTCAGCGTAACAGAAAATTTGTGCGTTATCTAGATTGAGTGAGCAGAGACCGTTAACGTACATGAGAAACATAGTGGGGCCAAGGACACTACCTTGAGGCACGCCACATGCCATATTCTCAAAAGAGCTTTGGTAGTCTCCCAGGTAAATTTTCTGTTTTCGTTCAGAAAGATATGAGCTGAACCAATTTAGGGCAATGCCCCTGACACCCACCCGTTCCATTTTCTTTAAGAGTATAGGCCATGATACGGTATCGAAGGCCTTGGCGAGGTCAAGAAAAACGCCCAGACAACGTTTTCCATTGCCAAGGCTATCAATAAGGTGCTCCACTAAGTTACCTACCGCGTCCTCCGTTGACCTGCCATTACGAAAACCGTACTGGTTGGCCGATAACAGTTGTTTCTTTTCTAGGTACGTTAACAGCCTCTTGTTCACCAATTTTTCTAATATTTTAGACAGTGACGTGAGAAGAGATATTGGTCTATAATTTGATGGAACTGATGCATCACCAGCTTTGTGGATTGGACAAATATTTGCTATTTTCAGTTGGGCTGGAACTATTCCCGACGACATACTGAGGTTGCATAAATGTGCGATGGGACTGGCTAGGTAATGCTGTGCTAGCTTAAGTATGCGATTTGAAATTCCGTCCCAGCCAGGAGCGGAATCATTATTGAGGTTAGCAATTATGGCACCAACTTCTGTTGCATCAGTTGGGGTCATAAAGAAGGAGTCTGAGAGAGATGAAGCGGGGTTATCAAGTGCAGTAGCCATGTCGGCTAGTTCTAACTCGGTTTTATTGAGCTGAGTTAATGATTGTTCAGCTAGTTGGGTGCCAACATTAGCAAAAAATTTATTGGCCATATTCAATGATACCACCGGATCAGAATATGCGTTAAGTAGCTTTAGACTATCCGAACCATTGTTTTTAAAATTGCATATTGTTTTGATGGCCGCCCAAGTTTTCTTTGAATCACCTTTAGAATTGTCTAGCAGACTTTTGTCGTGAGCGTTTTTAAGATTTTTAATTATATTGTTGCAGTAATTCCTGTATGATTTATATTTTTGTAGCAAATGGTTATTATCTTTATTTTCCTGTTTTTTTGTTTCAGAGTGAAGGGTGTCTCTTTTACGTATACATTTGAGAAGGTTTTTTGTCATCCAGGGTTGTCTAATTGTTTTAGAATTTCGCAAAATTTCTTTTTTAGTATGTCGGTTTATGATATCTCGCAATTTGTCTGTAAATTCATTCACTGTTGCATTCACGTCACTCAAGTCTAATATATATGTCCAATCTGTATTTTGAATATCTCCGAGAAGGCTGGGATAATCTAGCTTAAGCCTGTGTTTTGTTTTCTCAGAGACAACTGAATGGTTTCTTTTTTCTTTACAAATACCAACTAGCACTGTGTCATGGTCAGTCAAAGAGGATTCACATACAACAATTTTAGTAACTTTTTTTGTTTTGATTAGTGCATGGTCAAGGCAAGAGCGTTCTCGAGTCGGATATTGGTGACCAGGATAAAACCCATGGTATCCGGTGATATCTAAGTACTCGTTAGCACGTTTATCGTCTGTACCAATGCTGATATCGATATTTATATCCCCTATGATTGCCATGGATGGTGCTTTAGCGGTTCGAAGGAGGGAATCCAGAGAGTCACAAAAGTTATGAATGTTATATATTGAGGGCGATCTATAGAGAGCAAAGATTTTAAATTCTGTACCTACGTTAATGACTAAACAGTTCGCATCTTTAAAGGGGGGTTCTTGTATATCGACGTTCAGTTCTGATTTATAAAGAATCACTAATCCATCATTTTGGTTTAAATAATGTTGTGAATAGTGGCAGTTATAACCTTTAAGTTGCACTTTTGGAGTGTTTTCATTCAGTCTACATTCTGTAAGTATTATTATGTCAGGCAAAAAATTGAGTCTGGATAAGAATATTGTAAAATTATCAAAGTTTTTCAGAATACTCCGTATATTCTGAGTAACAATGGTGAGCTGATTTTTAACATCACCAAAGTCACTAATACATTGTTCAGGGTGATTGTGTTTTTTACTAATAAATATGTTGGTACTATCAATGTTATCAATTAAGTTAATTTGGTTAGCCATTTAAAGTGTTAATTATTAGTGGGTTTTCAGTATAGAGTTTATTCGTTTCATATAAATAGTAGATTCTTGGTAGTGACTTAAAAGAAATGGGTGATTTATAGTTACTTGACAACATGTTAGAATAAAATGAGCGAATACAAGAAATGTTCGATTCCCAGCATCTGTGACATTTTGCCTGAACTGCGATAATGTTGATGTGGGCAGATATTATGCGCGCGAGAATATACAGTGTGTGAGTGTGAATGGGTTTGGAATGTGGTGTGTGAATGAGAGGGTAGGTGTGTAGTCTGTAGGTGGAGTATTGTATTTTCACTTTGTGGATAATCTTGTTGATTGTTTTAGTTACTCTAAGACATAGTTTAAAAGAGAAAGCTTTAGTTACTTTTACAATGTAATAATAAAAATACGTAAGATGAAATGTTAATAATCTACGGTGATTTACTGCGTAATTGCATGAGAGCAGTCTCACTTTTGACCAGTGTATATTTTTCTCCTTCTTCTTTTCGCAGAAAAATTCTTCCATTTGCGATCCAGCAAAAACGATAATTTTCTGAGGCAGCGAAATCTCGAGCCAGAAAAAATAGCCTCTTGGACTTATTCGTGAGGTGATCCGAGAAGTAAAGTGGAGATGAAGTGCCGGTAAACCCTAGGTGTGAGGAATCAAGTCGACATGTTTTGTTTACAGAATTGTATTGCTTTGTTCTCTTTAGGATTTTTTCCTTCGTGAAGACATTTGTGAACTCAACAATAACGGTTGACGATGTAGAACCTGCTTTATAAGGTAGACGGTAGACATCTTTTATGTCGCTTGATTCAACATTTATTGTCTTCAAGAGATTAGTAGTTTTAACTAACAGATCTGCCTTGTTTTCCCCTCTCACGATCGGAACGCCTCTGACCTCTATTGAAGTTTTTCTAATGAAGCGTTCTAAGTTTTCAGACTTTTCCTCGATATCTGCTAAAGAATTCCGCGTAGTGGTTAACACTTTTTCAAGTTCACGGATTTTGTTATCAGATTCAATAATTTTGTTTTTCAAAAATCCAAGTGTCTCTTCTATATCAATGTTAGATGAAATAATATCCGCATTTTGCTGTGTGATATTAAGTAGACTCTTTTCCACACTGTCCAACCGCGTTATCAGGGGAGCTAACATTGAGGTAAACATTTCCGTAATATCCATCTTGAATTGCTCAAATTTGTCAGTTACCACATTGTCATCTACTCGCACTCTTTTGGCGGTAGCTCTTACGGTGACATTCAGACTAGGGGTTGGCCGTGGAGACCCTGCTGCGTTTAAGTTTGGGTCTGAGACAGACAGAGATTTCGGTGGAGTGCGATCCATTATTCCGAAGGTAAGTGTATAATATTATAGAGAAAAAACTCACAGTTCGCAAGGTGATAACAGGTAATTAAGTTAACGAAGTTCATTCACAGCTGGCGCAGGTAACAGCGACGTACATCGATGGGTAAGTATGTACGGTCTTGGCGATTCAAAGCGGCCAGCAGGCAGGTGATGACGAAGCAAAGGTGTGTGCGTGAGCGCACAGGCTGAGCGATGCGAGGGCGGGATGGCAATTATTGAGGTGCTTCTCTTTCCCGCACGTCGAGGTACGGGGGGCTTCTGACGCGCTGACAACGTTCAGGTTCCACGCACTGATTTATGATTATTAGATTTATGTCCTAATGAGTAGGAACTGTTATTGTTTGATAACGTATTACTTTAAAATATTTAATTTACTAAGAATTTGGACAACACGTTTGCACTGAGGCAGCGTTCGGACGAAAGAGCAAATATAATATGTTATAAATATGTTACGAGTTATTAGTTGGGAATGTGACCATGATACCTGGGGCCTACAGTTGAGTAATGACGTCTTTCATTTATTTTAAAAATAACATAAAATAAGTTCCTTCAACACTCTTGTTCATATTATGTGGTGATGATAGTGTGATCAGACAGATTGTGGCGAGGGCGATTGCTTCAGTTCCGCTGTCTTTCGGGTGCTCGCATGTCACTTATGTAACCAATCTTCTTTGTGAAGACCCTCGCAAATTGCGGGTACCTATTTGAGCAGATGGGTGAACGTGGACGTTTCGAGTTTGTAGGAATTGTAGCCGGCGGCGTTCTATGGTTTCTATTTACCTCTAAGGGAAAAGAACGGAGTTATATTTATGTGTCGCAGTCCACTACTGGACATAGGGTTATCCCAAGATGCACTCTTTTTTTTTTAGCGTGGTAAAATCATCAAATGAGTCCTCCCACCCGGGCAGAGCGAGAGGGACTGTCAGACTCGTACTGACTAAAATCCACGGTGTCCTTCAATAGCCCTTACGTTCCGGGGTCACGGTAATTCATTAGTCCCGCGACCAAGATGCACTCATAACACCCTGTTCTCATCCTGTCATCTCGCTAAACTCTTAGCTAGTTCTCTGTTAATGATGCTGTGAAAAACCCATTTCGTCGTGAATTGTATCAGTCATGTTAAAGCAATGATGGGAACCGCTTACTGTAACTGAGTCAACTAGCACAATCTTTACATTCAATGGGATATCACGTTACAAATAAATAGCTATTTTAGATTGGCTTATCTCAAATTGGTGCTGGGTGCTCCATATTAGAAAATGAGTGAGATACGGTGCGTATGTTTTATGTCCCAGTTCTATGGACGGTGGTCCTTAGATGCGCGCGCATTACGGTCTCATAAATCGGGCAGGAGACAGGACCAAATGAGACGTCTCGACTGTGTAGTGATGCCGACAAACATGGCTCGGAGACTCGGACCAGGGATTAGTGTCTTAACCGCACAAGTTTTGACTTAGATTTGTGTCATTTTATCAATATCATCTTTTGGACTAGCAATGCTTGTTTTAAAAACATTTTCTTGGTTACTTAAGGCTATCGCAGCAAATTCAAACCAATTTTATTGAAACATCTTGCAGAAAGAACTCATAATATTCAAATCAAATATTTACATTGTTGTCTTCGCAATACAATTTACCTATCAAAAGATAGAAGTTTACAAAATCACAATTTTCCGAATTCCATTGAAGAGAAGCCGCGGGCGGTCGCCAAGTTCTTACATAAAATTACAGTCTCTATAGGACGCCGATACGAACTAACGAGTAAATTACACGGCTCGGAAGTGTTTGCGGACCGCCCATCGCCCCGTCTGGCCCGATTTGAAAATCTGCACTGAGAAAGTAGAGTAACTATTTTCGTAGTCAAACATACAAATGTTGTACCTCGAAACTTGTAGGAAAGTTAAATTTATCGCAAGCATTCGTGCGGAACTTGTTTTGTGTCAATATTTTCCTATTAATGATAATAACCCGGTCACAATCGCAAGCTATTTATAAACTCCACGCTTACGTCATGACAAGAGCAGTAGCCGTGATAACAGAACAGCTATTTCGACTCACTCAGATAAGCCCGGCTAGCTCAGTCGGTAGAGCATGAGACTCTTAATCTCAGGGTCGTGGGTTCGAGCCCCACGTTGGGCGCAACTTTTTGGGTGGTTTTTATTTATTAAAGTTTTTCAAAATATAATTTTTGTTTTTTTTTTTTGTATTTTTCTAGTATTTTTTTGCATTTCTTGTTTAAAATAAGTTTTTACAATCAAGTTGTGGAATCAGTCAGTCGCGTGGTACCGTTAGAGGGTCAACGGATGGACAGACAACGCAATATAAATGTTTCCCACGTTTCGTAGTCACATGTACACACTCGATGTTGATTGTGGTGACGTTTAATATCGCTGGATTTATTTTGACTGGTAACTGTTCGCCACTTATTAGCTGTCAACTTTCAAATCTATAATACATTTATATAAATGTCTACATACTCGTAACTGTTGTAAGTGTATTTATAAACGAGCTTGAGATTCTTCGTATAGATTTTTCAATTTGACTTATTACGTAACTTTTCACACTTGTAATCGAAGAAACGTGCGTCAATATTTAGGGAAAAGTTAATCATGTATCGTTCTCACGAGGTAAGAAGAATAAGCATGTTTGTGTATTTAACATTTTACCTTTCCATTTTGTCATATCATCAGCTAAACACAGTCAGTCTTAGACCCCTGACTCCTTCAACAGTACACAATTTATTTGATCGTGAAAGGTTAGTCTACTTATTCCTCGGTACTACTCGTACATTCTTACTTTTCCGCCTTTTGTTTTGGTTTCGTCATTCTTTGCTCTGGGTGTCGAGTCTGCTAATTATTAGTCAAATGGCGCCACAATGGCGTTTCAATTTTCGAACCATTTTTAACTCAGCAGTAAAAAATGGTTCGAATAAGCACTACAATTGAAACGCCATTGTGGCGCCATTCTGACTAATAATTAGCAGACTCGACACCCTGGTGTTCTGTTCTTTCAATGTATTCGAAGTTTGCCTTTCTACACAAATACGACATTTAGAGAACGCCAAGGCAAGATTTCGTAAAAAAAAAACGCCTTGCTTAACTAAACATCGTTGGTTTACAAAAACAAGTGTATCAAGCTTAACTGTAACAGCAATAAGAAGATTATTAAGAAAGATTAAAAAAATATATGAGTACGATGTTTTGGCCTTAATAGTTTTTACTGAGAAATACTTACCTTAATTAAGTAGTTGGTACTTATGCAAGGAGTTTAAATGACATTTCTTGAGCATGTACCTTATTTTATTATGCAGAAATGTTTGGGCCATTTTTAATTACCGTTTAATTTAGTGATCCAATAAATTGTATTCCAGAATCACCCAATAAAATAGTTCTTTTAAATTGCATTTGTATGTTCAGTAACCATGGTAATAAATTCTACTAATTTAACTTCAGCTTATAGGTTTTTATTTTGAACAGAAACATCTTCCGTCCTGTGTTCCCAAGGATGTCTGGAAAAGGAATGATTAAGTGAAGGAGTTAACGAGATGTATCAAAATCCATCATTACCTTATTACCATATCCGTCATTACAGTTAATTGTAGTGGTTGATCAGATAGCCTACGTCCAGTGGTAAACCCGTCTGTCTCCGACATGCCTACTGTATAATAATGTGCCAACTTGCCTTGCAATCCTTACAAGGAAACCAGTCAACTCATGATATTTTCGCACCTCGACATAGCTCATGCAATGTTTTATTACAAACTTCATATTAAATGTATTTTTCGCGTATACCCTTATCTAGAAATGCAATCTTAAGAATATTAACAATTCGTATTCAACATTTTACTTCAATATAGTCTTGATCCAAGGACCTCTAGAACTATTTGTATGCAAAATTTTATCCCGATGGAATCAGGCTATAACCGGCCACGCTTTTAAGTATGTACTGAAACATTAAGAAGTTAATGCCTCTTGTATTTACAGTGAAAAAAGCTTATCTTGATCCTTAATGACATTGCCGTCTTTAAATTGGCTCACTATGGAACATGGGCTAAGGTATGAGCCCTAATCTGGATACGAACTTAATTTTTTTTCACTTTGTGATTATGACCCAGGCTTATGCGATCTGTTTAAGGTTCTAAGTTGTACCAATTATCTCGTCATTGCAAAAGTATGTGGGCCAGGTATGCTCCTTCAATGTTTTATCTTTTTCTTTTAAAATTCTTCTCTTTTATAATTTTTTACCCGACTGCACCAGGAGGGTTACGTTTTTCGAGTGTATGTATGTATGTATGTATGTTTCTGTGTGTTGCTCTGCCGCCTAAACGGCTTGATGGATTTTAACTTGAGAGGTGTCGTTAATCGTCTTACGGCCGATCTCAATAACGCATCTATCTTAAACCATCTGTTAAATTACCAATCTTTAGTAGCTGTAGCCGCATTTGTGCGTTTCAATAAACTCAAGATAGATAGGAATATCTACCTTTACCATTGATCTATCTTTGGGGAGCTTACTGCTTACCATAGTTATGTAAAGCTATAGAAAAAAAATTTAGAGCGTCTCAATAGCACTTTGGTGGTTAACTTTAGTTTGTTAACGTTACAGTCAGTTACAAATTAGCTATCCCTCGAAATCGGGCGATTAACTGCTGGTAGCAATAGTATTTACAACTTATTTCATTGAAATAATGGCTTTTTCCGTGATAATGAGATGTATGAGGCCGGAGTATTTTATTTGGTTGTACAATTCGTTTTTTCATACACTGAACAAAAACATAACCAATTTTTTTTAGATACTGTTTGACTTCATTTTATGTAATGATAATTTCATTGTATGGAAAGGGTAATTTCTGGGGAGCAGAAGTGGTTCAAATCCTATAAAACATTGACTAGACCTAATGATGAAAAAAAAAATTAAGTTCTACTGGCCAAATTTTTTCCTTCGCATGCAATAAAAATCATTCTCACGTGATGAACTAATCCTAACAGCATCATAATGTTTCTTTCTTAATTTTTTGTTCACCAAAGTTCCGAGATCCCGTTTTTTTTCTTCCTATTCAATGAAAGATCCTTACCTGAAACAGTGTCGAACGGCAGTAAAAAAAGAAACCCTTCTTTTTTTGTGTCCAAACTGCAGATAAGGACCGATCTGTGGTTAACTAAAGTTAGCGTTACGCAAATTTTTTATTGAGACGGCAGTAACAGATAGATCAGATGTAAGAGTTAAGCTCTGGTAGCTACCCGAGTTTAAACTTCAGTACGTTATTGAACTCGGCCGTTAAACGTGAGAGTGTCACTGGGTACATAAAACTGGCCAAGTGCGAGTCGAACTCGTGTGCAAAGGGTTCCGAACTTAAAATATTTTTTTAAAATCTCTCACATTCTATCAAGTGTTGTATCAAATTAAAGGATTTTAAAAATGGTTTTAAAATATATATTCTTCTAATATATAAAATTCTCGTGTCACAGTGTTAGTTACCGTACTCCTCTGAAACGGCACGACTGATTTTTATAAAATTTTGTATGCATATTCAGTACGTCTGAGAATCAGCTACTATCTATTTTTTTTTAAATTTATACGGCAAAAAACAACGTTTGCGGGGTCAGCTAGTAACTTATATGTTTCAATTTAATTTGGACTGATAAATGCTAACAAAAACTTTAAATAGTAAAATAAAATAAATATTTAAAAAAACAAAAAACCCGACTGCGTAAAAATACTAAAAAGAAAGAAACAAGCCAAGTAGTTTAGAATTCACTCATTCATGCACTCACAGTCGGGGGCCCCTTGGGAAGATTTGATTGGTATAATTTGAATGGGCCCCGACTGTGAGTGTGAATGAGTGAATTCTAAACTACTGGGCTTGTTTCTTTCTTTTTAGTATTTTTACGCAGTCGGGTTTTTTTAAATATTTATTTTATTTCCCAATATACTCAGTGAGCTGAAATCTTGAGGATCTCTCTGCGCGATTTTCAATTAACCATTGATCGAAAATGACGTTGGTTGCACGTATCTATATAGTAAAATGCAAAAAGTGAGTAGTATTGCAAAAGAAAATGTTGTGTCACTTTCACTTAACAGCCATATAACGCTTATCACGTAAGAACGTTTATTTTGTAAATGTTTCCAATTCACTTCAGAATCAAGAACATTCTCTTCTTAAGTGTGTATTTGCTGCTGAGGTGTTATTACGATTTCGCACTGTAAATGATCTTGGAAGAAATTTACACAAAAGCTTTGTCCTCTAGTAAGTTCGTTACATTCTCAGTTAAATGTACAGTCGTTGCTGTCTCAGTAGGCAGCAAGAACATTCCCCAGGTCACCCACGCGTTGTATTGTATTGTGTATTATAATGTACCCTATTTGTGTCAACTTATTGTCTTTGAATGTCAATATATCATTGTTAAGGATGTTGGACTATTGTGCTGTTGTACCAGGATACGTAGTAGGTATGTCTGCTCAGATAAATATATTGAGAATATGAATAATTCTATTTCGGTTTGAGTAACGACCTGATTTGTTCGTTTGATAAATCGGGCGCCTTATTGTTTCACTGAATTCTTGTTATATTCCTCTTGATTTCAAATGACTCAAGGTTGTAATGTCATAAAGAAAAGTGCTGTAAGAAATGTTTTTCAAGCCGTGCTTTTTATTTAAGGCTGGCCTTTTCAAGATTTAGGACACAATTGTATCTTAATATCAGGTGGGCTGTTCAAACCGTTTACTTTTTATAACATTGTTGAACTTTCTGTTGGTAAATAAAAAGGTTCATATAAATATGAATTTATAAGCTCGTAGGCACGTCCAAGTAATTATCTGTATTTAATTCTATGTGTAAAACGCTTCATGGGTTGAACATAATTTATTACGATAGATAATCAGTTAAGTATGGTTGAGTGGATGTAAATGTTTAGCACCGCCGTAGGTCAAAGTGCTGGTTTCTACGTAAAATTACATTTCAATCTCAACAACGATGATTGCTTTAAGTTTAAACCGTTATATTAAAAGGCAGTAGTTCGCAGAAACGTTCGCACTGCGCTAATTTAAAACGTTTGAAACAGGCTCCTGTTAAATTAATTTTATTGCTTAATAAATAATTTCAGTTTTTATTGTAGCACTTTGTTCTTTACTGTGCAGAAATTAAGAATTATAATGGTATTTATTTTTAAAAACTGAATACTACCTCCAACAAGAAGAAGGACCTTCTATCCTACTAATACACTCGAGAGCAATGAATCCGGGTCACTTAAAGAATGTTAAAAATCTCGGAAACTAAATTAATGCAATAAATTGTATTTAATAGACAATGTAATACTCCTTAAATGAAAGTAAAAAAAATATGAGTCACCATACATTTTATTAACACAAAATTACATAAAGAAAAAAACTGCTGATCTCTCCAAAACAAAAATAGGAAATATGAAATTTTTGAACTTTATTACGATTTTCTTGAATTTTAATACTTCGTATTGCCTCCTCGTGCTTCCATTACTGCGTTTACGCGGTTTGGCATGCTGTACACCAAGTTCCTTATACGATTTTGGGGAATATTCTCCCATTCCTCTGTGAGAGCAATTTTGAGCTCACGAAGCGTGATTGGGGGAGGGTTTCGTTGTTTTACGCATCTGCCTAGCTCGTCCCAAGCATGCTCGATCGGGTTGATATCCGGGCTGCGCGCTGGCCACTCCATACGAGTAATGTTCATCTCTTGAAGGTAGTCATTCACAATCCTACCTGTATGAGGTCGGGCATTGTCATGCATAAATATAGCATCCTCACCTAAATTGACCATAAATGGACCATCGTGATCATTGAGGATTTCTTCCACATATCTTACGCTAGTTAAAGAGCCGTTTTCTATGATCACCAGCTCTGTGCGACTTTCAGAAGAAATTCCGGCCCACACAAGTACAGACCCACCACCGTAGGCTACTTTTTCTTCGATGCATGCTTGCTTGAATCTTTCCCCTGGTCTTCGATACACTCTGTGTCTTCCATCGTGCTTGTAGAGCATAAATTTTGATTCGTCGGAGAACATAACTTTTGACCAATCTTCAATACTCCAATTTACGTGGCTCTGGGCATATCTTAGTCTTGAAATACGATGCCCACGCTCCAGTTTAGGGCCGTTTGCAGGTCTAAGGGGTTTTACTGTCCATGCACTTGGGTTACTTCCTCCGAGGCCTCGAAACTGATTGGTGAGTTCAGTTCCTGTGAGAAAGCGATTTCGAAGCATGGTGTTCACCAAGTATCGGTCTTCTCGTGCTGTGGTACACCTGGTTCTGCCCGTTCCTGGTCTGCGTAGGTTAGAACCAGTTTCTTCGTAACGTCGGAGAACTCTTTGTACTGTTGACAGCGACACACCGACAGTCCTGGCTGTATCGCGCTGACTCCGGCCGGTTTCCAGCATTGTAAGTATTCTGGTGCATTCTTCAGGCGTAAGCGACATAATTTCAGCTTGAATAATGATTAAAGAGCACTATCAACATGGTTTATGTACCCACATAAATGACAGATTACAAACAAAAGCAAAACCAAATGCTGTAATTTCGTAGTTCCATCTTCGAAAGTGGCCCTTTTTCAAATTTGATTTTTTTATGATATAACTTTACAATAACTAAGAAGTTTTAATACCTTCATTTGGTGTCGAGTCTGCTAATTATTAGTCAGAATGGCGCCACAATGGCGTTTCAATTGTAGTGCTTATTCGAACCAGGAGTAAAAAATGGTTCGAATAAGCACTACAATTGAAACGCCATTATGGCGCCATAATGGCGTTTCAATTGTAGTGCTTATTCGAACCAGCAGTAAAAAATGGTTCGAATAAGCACTACAATTGAAACGCCATTGTGGCGCCATTCTGACTAATAATTAGCAGACTCGACACCCAGGAGTATTACATTGTCTATTAAATACAATTTATTGCATTAACCTAGCATTTTTAGTTTCCGAGATTTTTAGGATTCTTTAAGTGACCCGGATTCATTGCTCTCGAGTGTATTATAAATGCGAAAGTTTGTGAGGATGTATGTATGTGTATATAGGTATGTTTGTTACTCTTGCACGCAAAAACCACTGAACGGATTTGGCTAAAATTTGGTGCACAGATAGTTTATAACCTGCATTAACACATAGGATAGTTTTTATCCCGATTTAATGTTCCCGTGGGATGATTTTCGAGTTGTAGCGGGTAAAGCCGCTGGCAACAGCTAGTTGTGAATAAAATTAAGACGCTTCGTGTGCCACGCCCTCCTCAACGAGCTGTCAGCAATCTGACGCAGCCCCCATAGACTGCCAGACGCCTGCCGGGGTCGCGGGACTGTCTTATCAGGCCGTGACCCTGGAACGTAAAGGGTTATTAAAGGTACACCGTGGATTATAGTCAGTGTGAGTCTGACAGTGCACAGTCGCTCCACTCAGGGTGGGAGGACTCATTGGACGCTTTAACAACTTAAAAAAAGGACATGCTGTAGATACTGCTTAGTATGATTTCGGTTCCACTAATAGAAAAAATCAAATAAAACTCTTTATTGGACAAAAATCACTTCACTAAAATAGGTACAGAATTACAGATAGATGAAAATTGAACAACTGTTTTCCATTACTTACTCTGTGGTGCCGCGAAAGCCGTACAAATTGATACTAATTATATTTAAGGCGAGGTTTTCCTGAGCACCGCAGGCATCCAACGCCTACCGCAGCGTCCGCAAGGACTAGCGGATACGTAATGAATTACGATGCGCGATGACACGCGCGCCAAAAGTTGGGAAATCTAGGTAGTAGTTACAGAGTAGAGCAAAGCAGTAGATCAACTTGAATTGATTAGTATAGGTACGTTTGTATGTATCTTTTTTTTGTTGCGGTATTATTTTGAAAGTATGATATCTCCTAAGATATTAAAGTGTTAATTGAAATCAAATGATGTCAAGAGAGCAGTGGTGGCCCAGTGGTATCGGCCCCGACTTACGAGTTGTAGGTCGTGGGTTCGAATCCAGGCAGATGCATTACTTTGTGTAATTTATTTCATCACCACTGCTCTCAAAACGGTGAAGGAAAACATCGTGAGGAAACCGTCATGTCCTAGAACCAAAAATTCGAAGACATGTGACATCCACCAATCCGCACTGGGCCCGCGTGGTGGATTATGGCCCACCCCCCCTCTCACAGAGAGGAGGCCTGTGTCCCAGCAGTGGGAACATTAATAGGCTGATGATGATGATGATGATGTCAAGGGCAGTTTTGTTCAAAATGAAATACTTATGACTTATCGTTTTTATTTGGAAATAAGGATTAAATATCTGGTTTTTAAAATGTCTTATATCTTGGGAACCGAGCTTTTCTCGAACCTGGGACCTTGATAAATCGATTCCTTGAGCCGAAAAAACCCTAATCTGTAACTTTCATGAAAATCCTTGGAGCCGTTTCCGAGATCCTGATTATATATAAATATATATACAAGAATTGCTCGTTTAAAGATATTAGATATAATGTAAAACTACCTTCGCATATATTGCATTATTTTCAGAGGTTGGAGTAGGTAGATTGATTTAAGGTCGTTGACGTCAAATGTGAAGGATAATATGGATGTGAAACTTCATATTTATTGTGATAATTGTTCCGGAATTTTGAAATTAGCACGAATTTGTGTTTAAGGTGAAAAACCTAACAAAGTACAGTTTTCAATTTCCTCCGCTGATCTGAAACCAGTTTTTTTTTTTTAATGAAATATTTAAAACCACATGCTCAAAAATATCCTGTAAAACCAAAAGTAGACTCAACTCAAACTTATTCATTAATATTATTAACAGGTTATACATGACTGCATTCATCTAAAGGCATTTCAGCGTCAAGTGTCACATGGGTGTTACCTACATTAGTAGTCGTTCTGTAACAATAAAACAAATGAAGTTTTTGTTGTTGTTTGTAAGTTCAACGGATATCATCAGTAGAATTGTTTTCATTAAGTAGGTACAATATAGTTACTTACTCCTCAATTTTAGGGTTATTCAAATGAACAGGTTGTAAAGTAATACTCTATTGACCTTTATTACAAATGTTGATTTTGATTAGTTCGTAATAATTAGCAATAAATCCTTTTTTTTAATTAAATAAAAAAGTAGAGAAAATAATTTACTCGTTATCCCCTGAATCATTAGTCGATATATATGCGCACTGCGCTTGGCCTGCAGCTGCATTGCTCTAAAAACATTAGAAATCTACGTAATTTTAAAGCTTGGAGGTGAATCAGGGGTTACGGCAGTTAATCTATAGCTATACATACAATAAAATAGTAGGAAAGTCAAAACTGTACATTGAATATTTTTTGAAAAGAATACTTGAGGTGTGATCTACAATCGATACCGAAGCCAAAAATATAGTTTTTAGAATTTTTGTCTGTTTATCTGTTTGTCTGTTTGTCTGTATGTATGTCCGGGATAAACTCAAAAAGTACTGGACGGATTTGAATGATTTTGTTTTTGTTGTATAGGTATTAAGTCTGGCCAACACATAGGCTATAATTTATCTTGGAAACTTGAACACCTGGTGCAGAACCGCAACGGACCAGCTAAACTATAAGAGATACAAAAATGGTGCGATAGCAAAAATTGTTCCACCTGATGAGCACTCTCTGTTGACGTATAAAAATTGAAGATCTATTTTATACGTTTTATTTCTATTTCCTATTTCATTTGCTTTAAAGTTTGTTATAGATTCTATAACAAACTTTAAAGTGGGACATCAGGTACCCTCACTTTCTCAACAAATTAAAAAAGAGAATATTAGTTTAGGTGCCTTAAAACCAAATACAATGCGGACGAAGTCGCGGGCAACAGCTAGTAACTAATATTTTCGAAGGAAATTATCATACTGTGTACACTTCTACACTATGACCACTACCTATTTGACATGTGGAGACCAGGAACCATTATAATAAGTGCGTTCGCGGTGGCTTTATGAACTCTGACATAGGGTCTAAATTCAACTGTCTTATTGATGTGGTTGGTAAATCTATTCCGCGAGAAAAATAAACCATTATAGCTTTTGCGAGCGTGACTTCTTTATTCATATTGACATTGGGTTTAAATTCAACTGTTTTACACATATTTGCGGTATGTATATATATATAGGTTATAGTCTAGGAGCCACTGAAACATCCCACCCGTTCTCCACAAAGCTAGATTTTTTTTAAATTGTATTATTGGAAAGTACCGTTGTAGCAGGCATCTATGTGGTTGCATTATCATTCCTCAAAACGGACTCAGTCATTTGGTTTTTGCTCTCACAGTATGACTATAATTTTTTAATGGGGATTATCTTAATTTTTCAAACATTCGATTTTATTTTATTTTCTGCTAATTTAGAGCATTTTTAGAAACTAATTTGAATATTTTAATGATTGGCTCAATAGTATTTTTATTTTTAATATTTTAATTTTTGATATAGGTGACGTCATCATTGTAAGCATTTACGTCTTAAAAAGAAACCCCGTGCAAATATACAGACTCCTAGCACTTGTAGTAACAAAGTTCCATACAACCTATCAACCCCAAAAACAAACCCCTTAGGGGTCGAATTTTGCAAAATCGCGTCGTAAGTATCAAAAGAATCCGTATTCAAAATTTAAAATTCCTAGCACTTGTAGTAACGAAAAGTTTCATACAAATTATCAACCCCAAAAACAAACCCCTTAATAGGGATCCAATTTCGCAAAATCCCACTACGGTGAGTATTTACGCCCTAAACAGAAACCCCATGCAAAATTTAAAATTCCTAGCACTTGTAATAACAAACACACAAACTATCAACCCCAAAAGTAACCCCTTAGAGGTCGAGTTTCACAAAATTCTCGTATAAGGTAGCACTTACGTCCAACAAAGAACCTATGCAAAATTTCAGTCTTCAAACTATCAACCCCAAATACAACCCCTCAGGGGTCGAATTTCACAAAATACCACCGTGGTAAGCATTTAGGTCTTAAAAAGAAACCCCGTGCAAAATTAGAGACTCCTAGCACTTGTAGTAACAAAGTTCCATACAAACTATCAACCCCAAAAACAAACCCCTTAGGGGTCGAATTTCGCAAAATCCCGTTATGGTGACCATCTCCGTCCTAAAAAGAAACCTCATGCAAAACTTGAAATTCCTAGTACCTGTAATAACGAAGTTACATACAAACTATCAACCCCAAAAACAACCCCTTAGGGGCCAAATTTCGCAAAATCCGTTCTTAGTGCTTACCTACGTGGTATAAGGAGGGCTTTTGCCGAATTTCAAGTTTCTTGGCCCAGCGGTTTGGGCTGTGCGTTGTCAGATCAGTCAGTCAGTTTTGAATTTTATATATGTCGTAGGATAATTTGATACTTCGAATCTTCGCGGAAATCCTAGGGGTTTTGCGAAAACGCGGATAATTAGACATAGGCGAAAAATTATCAAATCTTACTGGACAAAGTCAGGATTTTTGCGAAAATACTCGTTATTATAGTAAGATTTGATGTGCTCAACACTGATTGGCTACAATTTTGCTGGCTGACTTCTAATTGGTTCCTAGTTTGCCGATGATTAACTTCAAGTATTGTATCATAGAGTTATGAAGGTTTAGAATAGGTGAGAAAGGAAAATCACTAAATTGATTTTTATAAACTTTTTATTGAAAATTTTAGTATGTATGTTGTTTTCTACAGACAATAGGAGAACTCAGTCGTAGTAAAAAAAAAATGATCCAATTTTAGGGTGTAATCCATAAATTGGATGAAACTGGTTAGGTAAACAATTAGTTTAATAGTGCAACAATGGAATTGATCAGTCTTGTGAATTAAAGTCTTGAGATAAAATCACTCATTCATCAGCCTTCTCTTCTCTTATACAGCTAAACTTAAGATATATTGAGGCAAAATTATTATCACATTCTGGTTCACTTATAGTGAACAAATGAACTACAACAAATTATTATTGAATTAGCAAAAATAGGAAAAAATAGACTTATTCAAAGAAATTAAAAGATAACTAGAAAAAAATTTGAAAAGCGAATAATCACAGAACAAAAGATAATTAAATACGTCACTAATGTGAAACTTACGCTGAGTTGCATGGACCTGGAGTAGGAGTTGACTGGAGATCAAGTAAATCTACCTGCCCACGTTTGTTAAAGTCTTGAGAAATTATGGGGCGTACAACAATTCCTATTTTCGGGCAACTTTTTTTATTCAGACAGATCTTACACAAGTTGAGGAACAATATCATAATCGGTACCGGTATCACATATTGTTGCTTTAGGTTATATATCAGTTTGTCGCGTCCTCCATGCCCAGTTGATATGTGCGCCTGCAGAAGAATATCATAGTACATATCTGTTGAAGGTACTTGTACAACAGGAGAGTTAAGATCCTTTCTTCTCAGTATCAGAAGTTTTTCTTCACCTACACTCATCACGTCGTATTTTTTTGCATTTCTATACTGTTGTTGTGTTTTTGGTTGCTTAAGTACACTCGCAGTTTTAAATTGTTCAATTGAATTTATTACAGCATTTACGCGTTCTTTAGTCCATTCTGGTTTAGTTGTACCGTCAACTCTATTATCGTAAAACTTTCTTAACTCTATGTAAAATTTGTCTTTATCGGAGATAACCTCCAAATTCTCCGATTCTGCTGAAGGTTGAACATCATTCTCTGTCGAATCTGTCATAATTATATGAAAACCAAACCTCCTATTCACACCGTTTCTTAGTTCAAGTCCAATTTTATAGTCCACTTTTAACACAATGACAAACAAAACACCGCTAAACCAATCTCGAAAGCATTGTTGTTGTTGAGTGGTTGACTAAGACTTTTATGATATATGACACTAGGGTCCACCCTTTATAGCAGAACTTTTTACGTCATAATTTTATTTTGCATAGCAACGGATAGCATAAACCTCTTTTCGCAGAAAATCGTTTGGCATACACTCATTTACCATAACACCGAAACCCATAATTTTGTAAGTCAGAATCATCTTTAGGCATAAATTTCATTTCCATAATAATCAATAAGTATAACCATCATTTCGTAGAAAATTCACAACCAGAATCATCTTTTGCATAATTGTGTGGTTTTTATTTCCCAGACAGTAAGATGATGCAGTAAGCATGCAGCAAGCATTCAGCACATGCAGCAGGCATGGCTTCTGTCACGGCTCCGGCGCTGCGGGTCTCTGGCGGTCCCACGCGAGCTAATCGTCGCAGATGATTTTACGCCCACCACCGCAGCTTCGGCTTACTGGCCGGCAAGCCGGCCAGCCTCAGCCGCGGCGGTGTGTGTTAAAACCACCTGCTCCTCAGCTCACGGGCCGCCTCGCCCCTCCGCGCCTACGCGATTATAAATTACACTCTAGGGGTAGGGCAGACAAGACTACGTGAAGTCGGTTTTGCAGCGATTCATTTCTGTCACTAACTTTTGTAGCACACCATATTGATTTTATAAAACATTTTTTTTATTTTTTATTATGACTATTAAATTATTTCTATTCTGAAATTCTGTGATCTTCGAAGTATACCAAGTCAAATTATTCCAAATAATCGGCGCTCTAAATAAACGTTATGCTAAATGAAAATATGCAAAATTGTAACTCTGACAAAAGTAATTATGCCCAATACAATTCTGCCATCTTAAAAGTATCCCAATTTAAATTCGGACATAAAAACATTAGGCCAAAAAACAATTATATTAAAAAAAAATTATACCATAACAATGTTCGTTTAAAAAAGTTTCTGCCAAGTGAGTTCTGCCAAATAGGTTTCGGAGAAACAAGTTTCTGCCAGATAGAGGGCACCCATGACACTATGTACATCCGTGTAGCACTTTTATTTACCACTTTATTAAAGTCCAAGTAGGTACACTATTTACGTTAAAAAACAAAACACTTCTGCAATTTAACTCAGACACAAACGTAAACAAATAACGTGCGGCAACAAATGATTGACATTTAAGACGTCAACCAATCAGAGACGATCTCTTATTGAACGCGCTGACCGACCAATCAGCGTTCTTATTTCATAACAGCCAGCGTTTCGTTTCGCAATATTGCTATAATAACGAGTATTTTCGCAAAAATCCTGACTTTGTCCAGTAAGATTTGATAATTTTTCGCCTATGTCTAATTATCCGCGTTTTCGCAAAACCCCTAGGATTTCCGCGAAGATTCGAAGTATCAAATTATCCTACGACATATATAAAATTCAAAACTGACTGACTGATCTGACAACGCACAGCCCAAACCGCTGGGCCAAGAAACTTGAAATTCGGCAAAAGCCCTCCTTATACCACGTAGGTAAGCACTAAGAACGGATTTTGCGAAATTTGGCCCCTAAGGGGTTGTTTTTGGGGTTGATAGTTTGTATGTAACTTCGTTATTACAGGTACTAGGAATTTCAAGTTTTGCAAATTATCCTACGACATATATATATAGATTGCCGATGCCGATATTAACAGATTTAACCGAGATCATGAGGAAATTTGCAGTTACAATAAAAAGTTACGTATAAGTTTATATTTTTGACATTTACAACTTGACACTTGAGAAAATCAGGGATGTCAGACGGCCACTCAGATTTCCTTGTACCGAGCTGGCTAAAAGCTGGTACTGAATACGAAATACTGGTACATCGGTAAATTGTGTCGAAAATCAAATAGGAATGAAAAAACATTTTTTTTTCTTTTTCTGTTAATAGAGGGCAGTAAACACTAAACAAGCAGTTTTACCAACCGTACAGTACAGTGGATGAATACTAACAACCGACTGCGATTTTTTGTCCGTGTTATATTTAAATTTATGTTCAGAAAAAAAAAGATTTTTTAGTAAGCAATTAAATACTCGATTGTACCATAAAATTTTTCGTTTATTCTGTATTGTTGGTCAACGGCCAATCTTGGTATTTTTACGTACCAGGACCGAGTAATAGTCTTGGTACATGGTACGTGACACTGAAAACTGGTATGTATACCAAGAAATTGGTATGTCTGACATCCCTGGAAAATACATGCCACTTACTTTTTAGTTTCTGAGGCAAAGATACAAAACTGTGTACGGCCAAAGGTGACGTCATTTGAAGGGTAAGGAAGGTCAAACGTATTTTATTAAAAATATCAATAAAATATGAATATTTTTCCTTTTTAATTAGTCCATAACGATCAGTAACGCTATTCCTCTAAACGGTTTTTCAATCACAACATATTAAAAAAAAAATGCCCATTCTTTGTGGAAAACAGGTAAGTCGGATGGTTCAGTAGCTCTCCTACTATTAGTAAAGAGAAATATATATACAAAGGAGGTTCTAATAATATTGCCAATGCATCCTTACCTTTTTTGTTTATTCAACCTTCAAAGAGCCGGCGATGACAACTTCTTACTTTTTCTGCCCATTTGTTTACAAAATTATAACCTTATAAAATGAACTATACTACGAGGATTTTGAAAATTAAAATATGTACAGGTATTATTATTTAAAATTAATGTTTGTCTCTGTCAGTAATAGAACTTAGCGTGGTGGTGGGTTTGCAAAAAAATTTACGTAAGTCCGACCTCCGACACGGTCCAAGACCGACTAAATGCCAAGGGTCGAGTGTATGAAAAGATGAAATCACCTGATTCTGGACTAAGTGGTATGGTTTCTCATCCTTTCACAATAATACGGCCGCATTCTATCTCATTTTTGATGCTCTTTAAGATGGTATAAGTTTTATTATTCAAAGCCTAGTATAACTCTAATAAAATGGTATCCAAACCATGAGTTGGACCTGTTTTTGCGATTTAATTGGATGCAGTAAAGTGCAAGCAATCGTGTATCGAAGAGCCGCAACCTGTAGACCAAAGACTGAAATATGTAATATGTTTTTTTTTCAAAATTTAAATCCCTTATAATTAGGAATAAAACACAATACAAAAGGACGGTTTTGCGTCTTACGTCGCCTTAAACTGTTCCTCTCTATTCGCGCTGAATAGCGTTTTCGTGATTGTTTCAGTCTTTGTTACGTCGTGAATAATAGAACATTATTGTCCCCTCTGGATTGCATAGGAAAGTACGATATCATGTTTATCATTTCCCTTTTCGCCGTGACAAAATTGAATATCGATGAAAGGAATTTTTTGCAGATCTGTTATTTTTACGTTTTTCTTGTGCTTCAGGGCTGCAAGGAAAACACCAAGATAATTTGTAAAACGATAATAAAAGCAATATTGTAAGACATCGCAAAACTGTATCAAAGTTGTATCTTCATTTAAATATAAATAAGAAACGACGAGGGGAAAAAGGTAAAAGAATGGAATCTCTGACAGCGTAAAAACATCGCGAGGTTCAATCACTCTCCACAAGTGAAGTGAGCGACTCATAACAAGCGAAAGATTGAAATGAGATGATAACGGGGGAATCAGAAATCTTGCCGAAAATACGAACCTACCTATTATGAAGCGGCGGTAATTTTACAAGGGATTCCTCGGTTCGATATGGGGCCAATCATTAACCAGACCCAAGCATGCTCTCGGTACATCGCCGCGGCTTTTTGCAAGATCTACGAGAGATATCCCTCAGCTTAAATATGCGGAGAGCTCTGTAAGCGGATCAATGTGCGCACAGGCATTTTGAAATCCAATCCCTAGCACTTTGATTGAATCTCTTGTCTTATTATAAAATTCTTAGAATTTAACTCTGTCTTAATATATCACTTCGAAAACTCTTCAACGTTTGCCAAATTGAATGTTGTTTATCCTCATGTGTTTTATATTCACGAGTCTTCAGTAAAATCGTACTTTATTGTTCCGTGCGTCTCGCGTCGGGGCGGCTCGTTAACGCGACCTTTCGGATATTTATTGTATCCTCTCCAGAAAATACAATTTCCAAGTCGAATACCAATAAATTTTTAGCTGTGCACACTCATGTATTTAACTTCTGTGAAAATTTGATTTTATTTTTTAGTACTCAAGCAAATCAACAATCCGTAGAAATTGTGTTTTATTCTCGTGATTCCCATGAACCTTTTGTGAATTGTTGAAGAATATAATCTACATTTTATCTGTCAACATTCATTTGCTGCTCTTAATGCGATCGTATAAAACTTCACGCGCATTATTCACTCGTGAGTCAAGTATAAACAGAACGAGTCGCGATTGTTACGGAAAGAACAATCCAACTGATACAAGATAAAAGCGAAGGCGAGAAATAAATTTATTTACAACTGCCAACCAAATGGTATTTAATTGGAGTGTCACCACGAAGTTGTCATTGCACGCTGGACTGTATAATATGAACACACGCTTCAATTTTTAGTGCGCTTTGATTTACACTTGAAAATTTTCAGCAAATCATGAGCGCTGAAAAAGCACAGTGGGCACGATTTATGGTGTCCAAACTCGAGAAAAAACGCAGCTGCAAGCGATAAATCGCTCACTTGCAAGTTAGAAATAAAAAGGTAGTAGAGCTCGCTCTGCGCTCAACAAATAGGCATCCACGAGATTCGTGTCTGCTAGTCGATCATTTTGTACCGTTGCTTTACATATTGTTTCGTCCATAAGCGTTGAGTATGAGATGTGTTAACGTAGAATTGAATTTGCATCGTCACTTTGGTTCCTCTGTAGCGAAGCACCATAAAGTGATAAAGTATTTTATGAAAATGTCTGTCGTGTGTCGCGTACTTGACATCAAGGCTCGTTAGTGTTGAGTGACTTTTCGGTCAGCTCGTGTATATCCCATATATGCTCGTAAGTGAAAGGGTTACCCTTTAGGCGAGAACAACCTAACGATTGGAAATTATTTTGAATTAAGCAATTGCCAAGCAGGGCTTAGTATTGAATTGAAAACCTGCTGGATAAGAGCCTCCATGTAAGACGACATAAAAACTTTGATTTCTTTAGAAATTCATACAGTACTCCAGTAAGAACTCTCGAACACCACCGGTAAGATCTCATGATCTTCTTGTATATCTTTTGTCAACACGCATAAATTAGGCTCAAGGAGTCCTCGAGTTTATTACCTTCGTCAACACGCGAGTGTAGGTCTCGTAAACGAATAGGGTACTTTTACTTCAATAGGATTACCGCTGCCCCTCTTATATTTCTCCTTAAATACCGATATTGCCTATAGGTTGTCCGCGACTAGGTAGGGGCATTGCGTGTGGTGAGCCGCTAGCGCTTGATATACGATCGTCTTAATCACCACCTCGTTTGTATAAGATTTATATCACACCTGTTGCGCCAATTATTTACATTCGGAAGTCATTCGGTTCAGATTCGGCGTGTTTCTTTGATGAGATGAGGTTTAAATGTCTTGATAAGATTTTGAAGTGTATAAAGGACATAGAGATAAGACATTTAAACGGTATTTATATTTAAAATGAACACTAAATTTGTTTAAGTTGCTGAAACATACTCGTAGCTAGCATAACTCCTAAATGCTTTGTTTATGTTGTATCATAACATAATCTGGCCGTTGAACACGATGTTGGCATTATGAGGCTAAAATTGCCTTCTTGACATTTACAAGATGCACAAATTATCTAGAAGCCTCATGAATATGACATCAATAATCGGCTTATATTCGTATTTCGACTTAAAGCTGTTGAAAGAAAATGTAAATGAACCATGTCATATCATATTATGTGATAAAAAATAGCACCTACAAATATTTTCTCGGCCGTTCATAAATTATACACATCTTCTAGATGATTTAATACCGGTTTTGCCACGTTGTATTTACACTACTTTTGCAAGCTTAAATAATAAATAGCGTGGGTATTTTTAAAGTCGAGCGTAAAGCTCGAAACCCTCCATTAAGTCGAGTATCAAGTTGCCAATGACGATAATTTGATAATTGAGAGTGTCATAGTCTCCTGCGCCGTGGTGCCGGCACCTGCAGTATTGGAATATTTTATTTTTACTCAACTTGGAGCTCGAGTAATTTGAGTAATTTTTCACGTCTTTATCTCTGATATAAAAGTGTCAGAGTATATTTCACAGATACGCTAGGCATTTTCGTTTCAAGTTTTTCTATCAAGATCTAACGATAATTGAAAACGAAATCTACGACACTTCGGTATGTTTACCTAGTGATTTATTTTTTCACAAAATTCAGTGTGAAGATATCGCACTAGGACGCCAAATTAATGTAGGAAGTAATCTTTTGTTGGGTTTGGAGTGTTTTATGTCGATATCGGTTGGGTGATAATTGGTTCGTGTTGGAAATCACTCGACACCACCAGTTTAACACCTTCTCAGCTCGTGTTTACTTCTCATGTTTGCAATAACGCCGTTTTGTTAAAGTGCAAATGTTGGGTTTATTTTACAAAGACAGGTGCATGAAAAACCCATTAGTGGTTTCTCTTTGTTTGACATCAAATGAAGACTTAATCTTACTATTTATTTAAGTGACTAAACACACGAAGGACCAATAGTAGTTGAAACTACGATTTAATGACTAATGAGTTGACATTTGCTTGCTTTGAGTATTAAAACATGAATACTCAACTACAAAAACTAATCATGTGTGAACATTAAATGTTAATTACACCACATGCTACAAATTAAACCACATGATACCAACTAAAATAAAGTAAATAATAATCGTGGGCAACAGCTAAATCAACGTGTATTTAGTACTATTGAATATGTAGATGGTAACATCATCACATTTCTCATTCGTAACACTTACACTATTACACACAGACGGTCTCGACCGCCAGTCCCGCCGTGATTTATCTGCCTGCATCTCCGACCTGCGAACAGCTCGTTTATTGCCCGCTTGTTATTTATAATTTATTTTTAACGGTCACCGATTTGTATACGTATGTATACTATACACAGGAATTCATCGCCCCACGGCTCGAAAGTACCACACTCAGCAGCTACGTGTTAATTATGGATCAAAATTGTGTAAATTTCCTGCTTATAAGCTACAATTGAGAGCCAGTGCCAAGTGGTTAATTATGCTATAATTCGTTCATAACGGAGTGGCCTACTTTTTTACAAAATGTATCAAAATTCAAAACATGTTTGCTCTTATTTTACTTTAATATACATTTTCGTGAAAAGGTTATCCAGTATTTCGTTACTGGATTTTACTGACCTAATTAAAAAACTGACGAACTTTTTACCGAAGATACTAACAACATCAATTAATTGTACAGTTTACATTTGATGGGAACATCAATAGCACTGTATCTACATAGATACTCCGACATTGATATACAAGTACTATTATCAGATATTTCTAGACTGTTCTCAACTCATCAACTTACGATACACTTTGGCTAGTGATTTGACCATCGATACTCGCGGCAGATTTACAATACGGAGAGATAATTTATAGCGTTGTTCGATCTAGATGTAATTTAATGTCGTCGGTACACATAAATCACGGTCATCTACCGCGCAGAAATCAGGCACAGCTCTGCTTCACCTGATAATGTGAGCAGTATTATCTTTTAGACCATTGACCTTTGTAATTAGACTAATGTGTGTATGAATGGGTTATTTTTTCTATAGAATTTCGTCTGGTGCAACTATTTTTGGACTGTTCTACTTCTGGATCTGTTTCGGCATTTTAGGACTTTATTCTCTCAGACATTGAACTCTGTCATGTCAATTGGGGTTGTTAACTCAACGGGATCTTAGATGGTACGTAGTTACTGTAAGTGGGACATATTTCTGATTAATTTATCATTCAATATGACCATTAACCTACAAATAATCCTTTGTTCTCATACATTCATCATCTTAAGATATCCTTGAAGTATCTTCACACGGTCCAACGGTGATTACAGGTAAGGCCCGCCAGCCTATCTCATTACACTGGACTTCTTAGGCTGAGTTATTTAAATGCTGCCTTTTTATTTAGGTATTTCGAATAGTTTTAGTAAGAATAGCATTTACTGTACGGTAAGTACTCGGGCAATTATTTTTCCAAGTACAGGCCTCTGGTGCATTCAGGTTCTCAGTGGTTGACTTGTACATCGAACGGGAGGAAATAGCGTCAATAAACAGGGTTTATAAAATAAGCAGATGCGGCACTGTGTCCATTTAAATGCAAGCATGTGCGAGCCGTCCTCGCACTTATTCTTTAAAAATAGAGCTGTATTTGACGTAGGTTTGAACTGGAAATGACGTTAAGAATGTTTGTTTTCTGTTGTTTCCACAATCAAGCAACAATTGATACCCTAGAACAGAACCAGGTGCAACAATTTGCATTAAGTGCGACTTGAAGTAAAATATGCCATGCTAAAAAGTGACAAGTAATCACTGCGCGACTAACAAATTGATAATAATCGGACTTGGCGACCGATTATCAATCTTCCGTTTAATTTGAACTGTCTGTAACGCATAATTTATTGTTTATGATTTTATCATTGTTTATGATAAATTCTTATTATCTAGATACTTATTTAAACTATCCTTAGTCAAAGTTGTTTAACATTCAGCAGGTAGAAGAATTTGAACTGATCGCAATTTTAGATATTAGGTACTCTCTGCAGAAATACAGTAAGTTCTGCTAAAAAAACAAGTAATTCGTCAATGCATTTGATAATTTACCATGTTTATTTTTAGGGTTCCGTAGCCAAATGGCAAAAAACGGAACCCTTATAGATTCGTCATGTCTGTCTGTCCGTCCGTCCGTATGTCACAACCACTTTTTTCGAAAGTAGGTATAAAAGCAATCCTGTTGAAACTTGGTAAGTAGATGTATTATGTGAACCGCATTAGGATTTTCACACAAAAAAAAAATATTTTGGGTGTCCCCCATACTTAGAATTGAAATCTTCTATACATATAATAAATTTGTAGAAAAGTGGTGTCTGTACAATGGAAATATACAAAAAAAAGTAGCAGGGGTTGTTAATTTATCGATGCCGAACCCGAAACTGTAATTAATTTTTGTTTGTCTGTTTGTCTGTTTGTCTGTGTGTTTGTGCACGCTAATCTTCGGAACTACTGGACGGATTTGAATGATTTTTTTTTGTTGTATAGGTACTAAGTTCAATTTAAATATAGGCTATAATTTATCTTGGAAACTTGATCACCTGATGCAGAACTGCAACAGACCTGCTAAACTATAAAAGATAAAAAAATGGTGCCATAGCAAAAATTGTTTCACGTGATGAGCATTTTCTGCTGAGAGAATAAAATTGAAGATCCTGGACACCTGATGTGGAACTTCAAGAGCCCAGCTACACTATAACATATACAGGAATGACGTCTTAGCAAGAGTTGTTCAGCCTGATGAGCACCTTCTGTTGATGTATAAAAATTGAAGATCTGGAACACCTGATGTGGAACTTCAAGAGCCCAGCTACACTATAACATATACAGGAATGACGTCTTAGCAAGAGTTGTTCAACCTGATGAGCACCTTCTGTTGATCGTCCCCAGGCTCCTAGAATTCGACATCAGACGTTTCAGATCTTCGATTTTGACGACCCCGACTGCTGGCATAAGCAACAGGATCCGCGTACGAAGTCGCGGGCAGAAGCTAGTTCATAATATTTTTTTCACCATACCCATAGGTTTTAAACATGATATTGAGATTACTACTTAATCAATTTTTTTTCTTAACTGCACAGTTTGCGCGAGAGACACTTCCATAGTGGTAAAATGTGTCCCCCCCCCCTGTAACTTCTAAAATAGGAGAATGATAAAACTAAAAAAAATATATGATGTACATTACCATGCAAACTTCAATTGAAAATTGGTTTGAACGAGATCTAGTAATCAGTTTTTTTTTTAATACGTCGTAAATCGTAAACCGCAATTTACCTTTCAATGTTACAATGTTACAACCAACTATAAGAACTTTTATACTAGATATTATGTTACTTGCTGCTACGGAAGGAACCCTTTATGGGCGAGTCACACTCGCACTTGGCCGGTTTTTTGTTTTAAGCTTTTCGATATTTCCGTACTATTGCAAGTGGCCACGGATGAAAATTTTAGGTGCTAAAATATATTGTTATCACGCAAGTTATAAAAATGTTTTTGATCGTATTTGAGGCATCTCATTATTATCTGATCCGTGGCACCTAAGCGACTAATCGAGCGGCAGCGTGTCGCAGAGCTAAGAATAGTCGAGCGGACACTTTTTGTCCTCTCATTCCATTCGTTAGCATCGAACACTGCGCCGCCAACTTGGAGGGAATTTTTGCCATATTTGCCTAGAAAGGATAGACAATGAATGATGCCTTTTATTTTGATTTATCGGTTTGATAGGTACGGCTTAGACAATTTATTTGTTGTAGCCAACTTTGGCGATATCAATTAATTAATCGATACTTAATGATAAAAAGATGAAGAGTTTGTTTGGATGAACGCGCTAATCTCAGGAAATACTGGTTCGATTTTTTGAAGTGAAAACTTCTTTAGCGGCGTTGTACACTTTTTCTGTAATGGGTAAAAAATTTAAAACTCGCGTCAGGGTCACGTGACCCTGATCGAAAATGAGTAAGACGTCATTCAAATTAGTTAATTTCATATCTGTACTACTCCAGTTTTAAAATAAAACATAGTAACAAAAAAGTTTTCACTTCTACCGGCACTCCTGGAGTGCAACCTTTTTTGAAGTGAAAACTTCTTTAGCGGCGTTGTACACTTTTTCTGTAATGGGTAAAAAATTTAAAACTCGCGTCAGGGTCACGTGACCCTGATCGAAAATGAGTAAGACGTCATTCAAATTAGTTAATTTCATATCTGTACTACTCCAGTTTTAAAATAAAACATAGTAACAAAAAAGTTTTCACTTCTACCGGCACTCCTGGAGTGCAACCTTTTTTTTTTTTTTATTGAGTAGGATTCCTAGTCTATTTCTCGAGTCGACTAATCGGAGCCGAACAACGGGAGTGAAATCACGGGGAACAGGTAGTCTATATAATTTTTTATATACTGGGTGTAAGGGACAGCCCTCCACAAACTTTCAGGGCTTGCTCAGTAGACGAAACTGAACAATCTTTCACAATTTTTATTTTCAGGAAATGAAAATAATACCCGACTATCAATTTGGATTTAGAGAAAAGCATTCAACGATAGATCAGGTACATAGGATTACAACAGTAATTGAAAAAGCTCTTGAAGATAAGAAAGTATGTGCCACCGTATTTCTAGATGTAGCCCAGGCTTTTGACAAAGTTTGGCACGAAGGATTAATTTATAAACTTAGAACTATGTTGCCAAAACAGTATGCCGATATACTAGAATCGTATATAACTGGTAGAGTCTTTAGAGTAAGACAGGAAAATGCCTGTTCTGAACTGAAGGAAATAAAAGCTGGTGTTCCACAAGGAAGTGTTCTAGGCCCTGTCCTGTACCTATTGTACACGTGTGATATACCAGAACTAGAAAATGCAACTGTTGCTACTTTTGCTGATGATACCGCAATAATGTCCACCGGAGCGAGTCACAAAGAAGCTGTGGTAACAGTACAAAAAGCAATAAGTCAATTCTATGACTGGACCAAAAAGTGGAGGATTAAGTTGAATGAAACAAAATCCATTCACATTGACTTCACTAATAAAAAACCAGAATACAACCCTGTGTACATAAACAACAAAACTGTTCCGTATGAAAACACAGCCAAATATCTTGGTATGACCTTAGACGCAAAGCTTCGCTGGAAAGCCCATGTCAAAAAGAAAAGAGAAGAATTAGAAATTCGTTACAGAAACATGAACTGGTTACTAGGAAGGCATTCCGCGTTATCAGTTTCTAACAAAATCCTGCTCTACAAATCAGTCCTTATGCCAATATGGACCTATGGCATACAACTATGGGGTTGCGCCAAAGAAAGCAATGTAGAAATTATACAAAAATTCCAGAACAAAGTACTCAAGAACATCGTGAACGCGCCTTGGTACATAAGAATTGACGACATCCATCGGGACCTTAATATAGAGTTCGTAAACAGCATAATCCAAAAATATGCAGAAGCCCATGAACATCGGCTTCATCATCACGTAAATGTCGAGGCCATCCAGCTCCTTGATAATACGAACCTAGTAAGAAGGCTGAAAAGGACTAAGCCTTTTGAGTTAGTGTAGTGTAATTTATTTGTGACTACAGTGAGTGAAAATTAGTGCCTAGCTATTTATATGGACACAATAAGAAAGTGACTTCCCCTTAACAGACGCTAAGTAAACGCAATGGACGTGCTCTTAGATATAAATTTACTGTTAGCAAATTAAGTTAGATATAAATTGCTTATTAGCCTATTTAGGCTAGATTGTAATATAATAACTAAGTGAAAAAAAAAAAAAAAAAAAAAAAAAGGAAATGAAAAAAAAATCAGCCTCACCATAGAAAATTATAAACTTCATTGGACAGTTTGTATGGAGAAGCTGATTTTTTTTTCGTTTCTTGAAAAAAAAAAAATGACGGGTTGCACTCCGGGAGTGCCGGCAGAAGTGAAAACTTGATTATTAACGTTGAGCATGTTTGATATTTTGGAATGGTTACGGAATAATTTTGCACCAATTGCTTTATCAGTATAAAAGTACTATCATTTATGTGGTAGAATACAATATTCATTTATTGCGCTATCGTACACAAACATGACAATTTATATTACATTAAAAATTTAACACTTTAAAACTATTACAATTATTTTACATGAAAAAGTTTATCTTTCCGAAAAATCAACTTTCATCCATAATTTCAACGACTTTTTCACCATCATCATTACCAGAACTATCATCGCCAATCTCTAAAACTGATACGATAGGTTTATGGTAGCTGAAGTAAGAAACGAACAGTTTTGATTCGAACCTATTTAAATGTCTAATAAAGACCGCATCAATAGTAGTTTTGTATTTCGTTGTGCTAAGATTGCGATCATTTGACATAGTTAAACCAAATTCATTATTTAAAAATTCAATTAATAGTTGATTTTTATCGTCTGCGAAGTTTATGTTGAAATCTCCACTCAAAATCATTGGCAATTCATCAAAGCTTTTTCCAATTTTTTTTTTAAGCAATGCAGATGCATCATGAGAATAAATGAATAAATTTTCATACAAGAAGTCTCGTATAGCACGCAATGACTTATCTGGAGAGATGTAAACGGCAACCATAATTATGAACTGATTATCACCAGAGTGGCAACGACTTATACAAATATCACCGATATCAGAAACAGTGGCATTAAACATGCTGTTGTATTTCACATGTACATCCATATAATTTGTGCAATAATGAACTGTGTTCATATTTTGATAAATAGCTACTCCTCCCGCGGGACGATTATTTCTTCTGAAACTCGCAACAAAGTTGAAATTCGGAATGTCAATTATTTCATTGTTACCCATATGAGTTTCTGATAAAATTAACACATTCATCTTTTTAACAAGAGCGTCAATTGCTAGATCATCTACATGCGCACGTAAACTCTGACAATTGAATGAAAAAATAGACAATCTATTATTCTTAGAAATAAAATCTACAAGTGTTTTGGTGATGGTTTGCAAAGGATTTTCACGTAAACGTTTCAATTCAATTGATAAATCTTCTCGATGAGTTGTTGATCTCTTTTGATTTTTTGTTGCGTTTGAATCTTCCACCTGTGCGTTTCCTACTCTGCCATGATGAAATTTCCAGCTCGCCCTTGTGTCGTCTTCAGTGACTAAGAACAAACCTTCTATACTAGTTACTCTTGATAGCGCAACGTACACCAATTCTCTTGAATGAGAACGATTGTATTCATAAACGATAGCATCAAACGTACCTCCTTGGGATTTATGAATTGTCATCGCCAAAGCCGAAATCAGTGGAAAATGTTTTCTTTTTGCCACTATAGTTTTATTTCTGTTGAGTGGTATTGACGATGATTGTAAAGAAATTGGAACAGCGTCTTTGTCGATTTTCAAGCGTGCAATGTCGCTTCTAAATTTTGTTGCACGTTTTTGACCAATGGATTTTGAGAATTTGAACCAAAGTCTTGTGATTTCATCATTTTTATCAGATTCTATGAGTAGTAATTTTCCTACAGTGCCATTAGATAAACCATCAGCGACATCTATGTTTATGGTTATCATATAGGGTCGGTTAGGAACTAGAACTAGTTCATAAGGTAATCCACCAGTCTCGTCAGGTTTCATTTTATGTAACTTTTGCCTTACAAAATTTTCTTGTTCTGCATTATGACAACCAACGAAAACATCCGATGCCAATGAAACAATTTTATTTTCAAAACTGTTCAAAATTGTACTGTTGTATTCATTAACCTTATTATTCGTGAACATAAGTCTCGTTCCTTCCGGACATTCTGATTGTGCGTGTTCTTTAGTTACAAATCTCGATTCTATCATATTTAATTCTTCTTCTGTTAGAATGAACCCATCACCGATTTTTGTTAAAATGGCAGAAAAGAGTCTATTTTCTTGGCGCATTACCTTCTTGAGTTCGAATTGATGAAATTTTCGCCAAATTGATTCACCAGTAATTTTTTTTTTAATTTGCTTAAAGATCGGTGTAGCTTTTACAGGAGGTAATTGGCGCAAATCTCCGATAAGGATCACGTCCAATCCACCAAAAGCTTTTGTGAACAAGCCAGTGATTTGCTTCAAACGTTCATTAATTTGTTCTAATAATTCTGCTGAAACCATGCTTACTTCGTCAATGATAATAACCTTAATGAACTCAAATAGCGCTCTGTATTGATGAGCTTTTTCGATGTTGAGTGGCAATAGCCTTGAGAGTGATATACTTAAAGCATTATGCACCGTTGTTCCACCTATGGCTGTAGCAGCTTTTCCAGTTGAAGCACAAGCAATGTATGCGTTGAAAATTCCATCCGTGTCAGAAAATCTATTATAAATTTCCATGAGTGCTTTTATTACAAACATTTTACCACTACCAGCTGGCCCAGTCAAATATATCAACAATGGTTGTTGCATTGGCTCGTTGTTTGATATTAAATGATGCATAGTGTGAAACAAAATTTCTCGCTGTTCCTCGTTTGCTTTGCGCATAAGCCCATAAAATTCTGGATAAGGTAAGATATTATCTTTCTTTTTAGCAATTGATCCAAGCTTATCAAACAACGCAAGGCGTAAATCATCATTTAAATCTGCGTTTGGATTTTGATATAATTCAGCAAATGGGTTTTCATTAGGAATTCTACCAACTACGTCGTTTATCTCCTCATCATCATCGGAAACATTTTCACGACATAACTCCCTGCAGATTTCCAATGTTTTTTCGATGTCAAGATTTGATTCGAACTCTTTTCTTCGATCTAGAATAAGTGCCTCATTTTCTTCGTATAACTGAAGATATCGCGATTCTGCAAGAATTTCCGATTCTTCATGACGGAATGGAAGGTGCAAAGTAACCATTTCTCTCCGATACTCATTGTAGTCTGTACCCATATCATAATTGCGATATCGTATAACTTTTGGTTCTTCCCTGAGTACATAGTCACCCTTGTTATTTTTATAATATTTAGCAACAAACTGAGCAAGAGAAATACCTGCTAAATCTTCAGGTCTCTTTTCATACTTGTCGAAATAATTTTCCTTCCATATGTCGGTTGAATCATCTTCTAGTTCACTTAATTCTTTCATTGTCTTCTTTATTCTATGCCTTTCGACTGGCCAAATGGTTGGTATATAGACAATAACAGTTGAACTTTTTGACATTGGTTCTCTCAATAAGTACCATGCAGCCTCTTGACTCGTCATCTCAGTGTGGTTCAAAAGATTAATGCTAATATTTTTAGTAATGTCAAATAAATTAAACTCAGGATGTTCATCCATTATTTCAATTATTTTTCTTTGTAAATTGCTAACACCTCTATTAGTTTTGTTAACATATTCGACCACGTAAGCTGCACAAGAATATTCTTCAGTTATAAATTGGAAATCAGTGTTGGATCTAACAACGTTGAATATGAAGGAATTAAATGGATTATTCCACTTTTCACATGGTTTACGTTTTGGAAAAACTCGTGGTCTATTAATTCCTGCTCGAATAATGTTGACATATTCGTCATCTGAAGCAATATTATTTTCATCGTAGAACGATTGAAAACCATTGTATTCGTATTTTTCCAAGTTTTTTTGGATTAAATTATATTTAGCCTTGTACCGTTGGAAACCATTTTCTGTATCTGGCATAGGCGTCAAAATCATGGTTTTCTTAACTGGCATAAACGGAGCGTCAAATCTACATTTTTGTTGTCGTCTCGATGCTATACCTTTATAGCAAGTAAAAGTATGCTTATGAGTTTGTAATCGGATATCACCAGAAGCCTCGGCAGCAGATACTGATATCAGAAAATCGATAAGATCGATAGCTTCATTATAATCTCTGTTAAGGGCGTCTTCTGGGGCATTATCTAACCAAGCTAAAATATGCGCATGTGGACTACCTCGATGTTGGAATTCAATTCTTTTAAAGTAATGCAAAATCCTGTATTTTTTGAAAGGACTGTGCCTTTTTGATTGTAATATTTTTAAAAGAACTTCGACTAACTTATTGAAGTATATAGCACATGTTACGGCATCTTCATTAATAAGAGTGCTTTTCTCAATAAAATGCAAATCTGCAGCCTCTTCAACCGATATTTCCGCATTATTTTTCAAATTATGCAACAATTGTAATAATTTAGGCCATCCAATTTCATTAGCACTTATGGTAAAGAAAACAGTTGGCTTACCGTATTGACGAATCATAGCAAAAAGATCTCTTTTTCTTTCTGCCCAATAGTATGCTGAATTCGGAATAGAACGAAGGAATGCCAAATTAGTTTCAATGCAGCCGTGAATATAATCATCAGATTCTATTTGCTCTTTAGTTATTGCAATACCTTGGCCGACATGCTTAAATGCAATGTGAAGAGAGTCCTTAATTCTAATTCTCATTATTTTCATAGCCATGTACAATAAGTGTTGAGGGGTTACTCCGCGTCTATCAGATCTTCTTAATTCACTCGTAGCCATCATGAAGGGTGTGACCGCATTCCTAAATTCTCTGAAATGCCCCAGATATATTTGTGGAAAAGATAATTCTTCAGCATGTTCATCAAACAGCAAACTCTTTGGAGCATTACCTAAAAAAGAAAGCAAAAGTAAATCATATATATTATGTATCTTCTTGTTCAATAAATTAAAGAAACATAAAAATAAAAATAAAAAACTACCTTCGCCTGGAGCGATTCTCAAGTACATATCGTCGTTCCACATCAATGTTTGCTGCTGTGCTATTAAACTTTCCTCGATGGGTATTTGTTCTAAAAGGTCATTGTCGCCATCTTCATCAAAGATGATTTCATCTTCAACGTCATAACTTCTATCATTTAAAAAATCATCGTCAACTAAAACGCCGTAAGACTTGTAAAGAGGAGTATCCTTTAAATATCGTAACCACACTTTTATTTTTCTCTTGGTCACTATACCATACACGTAGCTAGATTTGTGAATTTTTTTCCTTTTAATGTGAACTGTTATAGCATGATCATCATCCACTTGTCTTGGTAACTGATGCACCATTGTGTTTATTTCAATTGGAACATTTATCACCTGCCCGTATATTCCATATTGACCGTGAACATGCCGAAGCCTTCGAATTTGCATGAATGGAATCCTTGGCGATATAAGTCTTTCAGTTACCAAGTCCAAAGGAAAGTCTTTAAGACAGTCTGGAAGTGGTGGATATTTGAATCCATTGTAAACTGATAGTTGTGGGATACATTGCTTTTGAATGGCTTTAAAGCAAGTCGAACATATTTTTATTGTCAGTATAGCAATGTTCGAGAGCAATGTTCTTATAAATTCAATTTTTGGAGTTGCATCGTTGTTTTGCAAATATTTCAAATCTTTTCTAAACCACAGTCTGTCACAAATGTCGCAAGCATGACCAAATTCATTTTTAACAAAATCATTTTCAAACTGTTGATGAGCAGAAGAATTCTGTTGAAAAGCAGAGTATGTTTGAAGATGTATATTAGGTGGAGATGATTCAACATCTTGAGAAGGAAAATGCCTTTGACGCACTTCGATAGAATTGTAGTTAGAATGTATTGATGGACTTGAAGGTACATCTCTCGACAATAAATCTGCAATTTGGGAACTACAAATAACTGGTGGAACATATGGCACACCTCCGGTGGACGGGTCTGCAATTTGTGAAGTATGAATGACTGGTTGTACATCCAACACATCTCCGGCGGACGGGGCTGTTTGTATATTTGATGTTCTTTTTTTATCTCGATACCGCTTAGAATATTCTTTGTTCTTCTGCTTTTGTTTTCTTTCATCTTCTTTCTTCTTTTCATCATCAGAGAAGTAAGGCGTAAAGTGTAGCTCACGAAGATCAAGATGAATCCAATTATGTGTATCATTTGCTTTAAAATGACAGAATCGAGTATCTTTATTTTTTGAAATTACGTTGAAATAGTGGTAATGCACACAAATATTTTGATTGTAAGTTTTTGCAAACAAATATAAACAATCCAAATCTCCATATTCATTGTTACTTGAAAGTATGTTATATGCTTCTTGTGGATTGTGGCAGGAGTTTAAATAAGGTGAATCACGTAACTGTCTTCTCAAATCACAAGTCGAAATTTTAAGTTGCAGAACATGTATGAGTGAATGGAAAAGACAATTACCATCACCTGGAATATCTGTAGTTCTATGTAAAATGACTTTGGGGGTAATACATTCGTGACTCTCTTCATATATACGAAGTTGTTGGGTGAGGAATTGATTTTGTTCGAGCTGTACATTTTCTAAATTTCGAAAAGCCCTGCATTGCAGAACATTCTCTTGGTCTTCATTACTTTCCAATTTCTTTTTTTTCCTGCGAAAAAAAACAAAGAAATCATAAAATAAAATAATAACAATAAAAATACATAATAAAACAATAAAATATATGTATATATATATTTATATATATATATATTGCAATATTTAAAATATGAAATCAAATTACATTTGCAAATCATCTAATTGCTTTTGGAACAATTCTTCTACATTTTCGTCATTTTCCTTTAAACCTTTTGTACGTTGATAATATGCTCTTTGATTCTCACAATGTCTTTTTCTTTTTTTTTCTTCTTTTTCCTCCTTCGAATCTTTTTTTTTCAAATCTTTTTTACGCTGACGCCATGCCTTTTGGTATTCTCGATTCCGTTCTTTTTTTTTTTCTTTTCTTTCTCTGAAAAACGGAGATTATTTATTATCATCTTATTTCATTTATTTTCATTCGAAATTATTTGTTTGGTAAACCTACACCGCACATGTGCTTATTGTGATGTTATGAAAATATAGGTTAATGCTATAAAGTATAAACATATTACAAATATTACATTTATACTATGTAAGTTCATATGTATCTATATTAATAATTTCGTTAAGCAGTACGATAGACTCGATCGAAACCTAACCTTAATTATAAAATTATATTAATGAATAAATGAAAATTAATTAAACCTAACCTAACCTGAATAATAAAATTATATTAATTAAAAATTAAAACTTATTAAATTTTCATCTAGTATATTTATAAAGTACTCACTCATTTTCTTTCGCTATTTCTTCATCACTTTTATCATTAATAGATGCACTTTGTTCAATTTCCATATTTTAAGCACTTTACATTCACGAATTTTACGAATACACAACAATGTGATCACTACACAGACGGTCGAGCCATCAGCTGTCACCATCCATGGATGCGCGTGGCACGCTGTAACATACACGAACATTCGCGCAAGCGCCCTGCGCTGCCTAAACGAAACAGTAGGCCCAGGCATACATTTTCGCCGCGCCGTAGAGAGGGGATAGCTGTCTACTCTCCATCCGTCTTACGCTTTTTCGATCAGGTCACGTGTCCTGACGCGAGTTTAAGATTTTATACCCATTACAGAAAAAGTGCTCAACGCCGCTAAAGAAGTTTTCACTTCAAAAAAATAATTGACATATATTTTCTTTGTTACATAAATCAAGTGACGAAAATACGACGCTTATAAAACAGACACGGGTACCTCCCGAAAAATCCGTGTCCGGTGAAGACCTGCGTCAAGCGGAAGGTCAGGACGCCGTGACGCCTATCCAGCCACTCATCAAAGAGGGGTCTTACCACCGCGATTGCGGCATGCCCGGAGCTCGGTTGCGACAGTTGCTCCCTCCATACTGCGCGCCGCAGCGAGTAACATAGGCTATAATTATTATATCATGTCCACCCGTGCGAAGCCGGGACTGGAAGCCAGTAAATAATATTTTCATAGGTCCTTTCCTCTCTGAAGCAAGTCGGCCCTTTGACGTGAAGAAGCCGGAGGTAGTATCGTTCTCGATCAGAAAGGCATTCGTGGTTGCCACTGTCATCATTGTTTACAGCTACACGTTTGTTTGACACTGACATAAGTTAGGCCAGGTTCACACGGTGACCATATTCGATTTTTTCACGTATACGGTTTTACCGTATACGATGCAGTCGTTCACACGGCAACCATTCGATTCAATTTTTTCGGGCCACGCATGCGAGTGCGTACGATTCTCGAATGGGCGAGTCGTGTGAACGACACAACATGAACATAAGCGCCACTGCGAGTCGTATTCGATAAAATCGTTTCGAGACGCGGCGTTCCGGTGACAACTTCGCACGGTATACGGTAAAATATATTTCTCGAACACGGGATTTTCCCGTATGAACGCCGTGTAAACAATTTATAAGTTTTCACATATATTCTGTTGTCACTCCTCTATTCGATAAAATCGTTTATACGGTATTTTTTTTTTTTTTTTTTTTTAGCGTGGTAAAATCATCAAATGAGTCCTCCAACCCCGGGCAGGGCGGGAGGGACTGTCAGACTTCTACTGACTAAAATCCACGGTGTCCTTCAATAGCCCTTTCTGTTCCAGGGTCACGGTAAGGAAATAATCCCGCGACCCCGGCAGGCTTTGGCCCTCGGAGAGGGGGGCCCCGTCATTATGCTGACGCTCTTTGAGGCGCGCGTGGGACACAACGCGCCGTCGACCCGGGCATGGTCCTTGGTCGGGCAGCGAGTTGCCCTTTACTCGCTGCCCGCATGCCCGCGCCTACGGTGGCCGGAGATCGTCTCGCGACGTCCGTCGCCGTGGGCGTGCACCACTGCGGGTGGAGCGGAGGGAGGACACTGTCCTCTCTCGCTCGCGGCCCGCCTCCTCCTTAGCGAGCATTACTGCTTCGCAGAAGGAGGCGACCGCTTCCCACTCCGTCTCGCCCCGCAGCATGGCCGCGACCAATGCTGGGCGCGAGAGGTCTCCGCCTATCGCAGCCGTGAGGACACGTCGGTGCCCTGCCCAAGCTGGGCAGTCTTGCACCGTATGCTCCACCGTGTCCTCCGGGCGATCTTGGCAGTGGTGACACCCAGGCGTTTCCTCCTTTCGCATCAGACACAGGTACCTCCCGAAACTTCCGTGTCCGGTGAGGACCTGCGTCAAGCGGTAGGTCAGGACGCCATGACTTCTCTCCAGCCACTCCTCAAAGAGGGGTCTTACCGCCGGTTTATACGGTATACGGGAAAATAATCGCCGTGAGTACCTGGCCTTACAGTTCATAGTTTTTTTTCTAAATTATATCGCAACGTGTCGAGGAGGTTTAGTACTTAATACACCACATGACACTGGCATGCTAACAGTGCTATCGACTCGGTTGCCAAAAACAAAGAAAATTAAAAAAGCTTCTCAACATGTTACCCGATGTCAAAAATGGCGGCTGCGATCTGTCTGGTCAGAAAATCATTAGAAATGTACAAAATACTCGACAATCCGAATTTTGCGGATATATGTTGTCGACTCGAAATCTTTATTTTTTAATGTTTTATTAATCAGGCAAGCTTTCGATCGAGTCTACCGTAGCCCTGCACGAAATTATTAATATAGATAAAAATTTGAATGACGTCTTACTCATTTTCGATCAGGGTCACGTGACCCTGACGCGAGTTTTGGTCACGTGACCCTGACGCGAGTTTTGGTCACGTGACCCTGACGCGAGTTTTAAATTTTTTACCCATTACAGAAAAAGTGTACAACGCCGCTAAAGAAGTTTTCACTTCAAAATTGAGGGCTGTCCCTTACACCCTGTATATTTTTTTTTAAAAAACGTTGCCCCACACTAGGAATTTCTCCTGTATCGTGGGTGCGTTTACAAACATAGAAGCTCACATACACAAACACCCAGACCCGGGACAACTACTTGCAGATCATACAAATATTTGTTCCGTGAGGGGATCGAATCTGCGATACACTCAGCGCAGCAGCATTTTGTTCTTCGTTTGTTTGAACGTGCTAATCTCTGAAACGTTTTACATTTTCTAGCCTAATTCTTGAAGGTTATAAGCTATTCAAAATTACGCTACAAAGCTTAGAGGCTGAGCAGTGGGTGACACCGCGACGAACAGCTGGTTAAATATAATATATATATATATATATATATATATATATATATATATATATAATAATTAAATATAATATAATATAAGTAAACATTTACTAGGTATCCTCTCAGATATAAACTCTTATGGCTTTATACGACTCCGTGGCTATTTCATTTGATTGCAGTCAATTGTGTAAGTGGGCCATAAATATAGGTACAGATGCCAATTATAACCTTTTGAATTAGCATTGTTTACATAGCTAATTAGCGTGTCTGATCGCACTGAGATGTCTGGCAGCCTTCACAGACTAGAATAAGTTCACGTATTTTTTATACTTTTTTTAGAATAATCTCTCGTTATCCAAACAATAGAGAGCAGTGGTGGCCCAGTGGTATCGGTCCCGACTTACAAGT
This sequence comes from Agrotis clavis, assembly GCA_954870645.1. Classification (NCBI taxonomy): domain Eukaryota; kingdom Metazoa; phylum Arthropoda; class Insecta; order Lepidoptera; family Noctuidae; genus Agrotis; species Agrotis clavis. The sequence continues at coordinate 11,154,106 of OX940929.1, read as the reverse complement.
TGTAGGTCGTGGGTTCGAACCCCGCCAGGCGCATTACTTTGTGTAATTTGTTTCATCACCACTGCTCTCAAAACGGTGAAGGAAAACATCGTGAGGAAACCGGCATGTCCTAGAACCAAAAATTCGAAGACATGTGACATCTGCCAACCCGCACTGGGCCCGCGTGGTGGATTATGGCCCACTCCCTCTCACAAGAGAGGAGGCCTGTGTCCCAGCAGTGGGAACATTATAGGCTGATGATGATGATGATCCAAACAATAGTAAATGTGAGTAAAAACTCAAGCAAGCCATTTATGTGACGAGAATATCTTAACGGTGGTTATTAATGAAGAAGACTTCTAGTACAAAAAGCTCTAGTGTCTATCAAAGGCATGGAGACAGCTACTTGCTACATACTTCACGCCCTATATGGAGGGTTAATAATTTGTTTGCGCACCAGCCATTTCCTTCAAGAGTACTGCCAAGTGGGCAGACTCAATTCATATCGAGATAAACAGGTTGTACATGTACAATGCAGATTAACCGTCTCTTACTTACAAGAGAAATTATTATTGGGTGCGCCTCGTCGAATATTATTTTTCTCGGAAAAAGATAGATCGCTTAAGCGATTTTACGGGAAATTAATTTTGGCAGTGAGCGACAGGGCGCGGCGGGCGCACCGCGGCGTGCCACGTCGCGATGATTTGTTGCGATCCGACCGCGCTCGTTACACTTCCCGATAATGACGCATACCATTTACTCAAAGGCGAGAGCTAAAGTTGTAATTCATGTGTCTTATCGATACTTCTCGGTAACCATCGCAGCTCACGCTGTAACTAAAATTAAAAACGAAAATCCAGAGGAAATCATTCTTCAGTTATTCTTAGGAGCAAATCGTCCGCGAGTGTGTAGTATGCGCGGGCGCAGGCCCCGCCCCAGTTGTCGCCACAGCCGGCTCAGCCGCAATTAATCCACTGTAATGCGATACGAGCCTCCTGTCGTCGGCGACGTAATGCATCGTGATTTACGCGCAACGAACAAGCCGTTAATCTTATTACCACTTTCAATAACTTTATTATCGAGTGTTCGATACAAATGCCCTACGAACCAATATACACCTTGAACGCACCACGCAGAGATCATTTGCATTTACAATAAGTTAGTCGGTAGGAGTTAGGAAGCTTCCCACGAAATTTATTTTAGTCGACTTAACGATTGTGTCCGCTTTACCAAAAATGGTGAGTTAATGCGCCCGTTGCTTAATTCCGATTAAACGGTCGTAGGCTTAACAATTTGATCCTGGTTAAGGTTTCCAATTTCAAAGTTAACTTTTCGACTTCTTGTTATGTTTTTAATCAATGCACGCATTGATTAAAAACACAAGTTTTTTTTTGTAACCTTTGTGTTTTGAATAATAGAATAACCTTCCAAGACCAGCAGCATGTTCGTGTGAAGTCACTTCTTATTCAACCGACGGTTGCTCGAGGCGGCGGTAAACACGATTCAAATTCGACATGTTAACCCCTAAAACATACCAATAATAAGATGCAAATGACGAGTCCAGCGGCACGGAGAACAAAAACCCGCTACTCTGAAAAAGGGATATTTCCAGTGAGCTGGTAATTTGCATATATTTTCGTAATAACAACTTCCGTTTGGTGCGCCGGCGGACGTGTCACGAGTTCGAGCATGTAACTACGGTAGCATCCGATCAAGCTTTGTTACATCGCCCCCGGCTCTTTGACACCTCCACATTGTTTTAATGATTTTCCTCCACGAGGCACTCCAATAAGCCAAGTCTCCGGAGAGACACGAACCAAACCATGGTTCTCGTTCTAAGCGCATCTTCAATATTCGGCGTTAATGGGATGTTACCTGCTCGTTTCCATAATGTGTTGTAATGAGCCGTCGAATTTAACGCTTCATAGATTATTCATTCGTGATTATTATTAGTAGATAAGTACTTTCGAACTTTTTAATTTTCTTACATAAATATTAAGTGCGAATAATTTGAAAAGCTTTTAAGACTACGTGTGATTTATAATTATAATTATTCTCGTAAAAGATCTTCAGCTTACTTTCGATTAATAAAGTAGACACAATCTCACCCCGGTTTGTGTATTATGTGTACCATAATAATATATTATTATATTCTGCGAGATTGGTGGCGCCACGCTGTCCCACGGCAGTTTCGTCGAGCCACGTGTGTCAAATACATTTGTATTCAGTTTCTGTGTCTCCCAGTGCCCTACTCATTGAATAAAAATAATACAAGTGGCGTAGGTTATGAATTATTTATTTCATTTTTAATTGAGTGTTAAGAGTCATTGATGTCGTCTGTCATGTATAATTGCTTATTCATTGCTGTGTTTTCAAGTGTCTTACTGGGTACGTTATGAATAGCAAGTGCTGGAACACCACTCATTCTCTTCTCTGTGATGGTATTATGAAATGGATAACGTTGACTTTTTCTTTTCTCTTAGTGTCTCACCACAATTTTGAAACAAATTAAACTTGTAGGTGGCATGGCGGTTACATTGGCCTCGCTGCTTCCACAAAATTTCACACTTCCTGATGAAAGTTTTAACACAATTACCCGGTCCACGACCATTTCCCCCGGCCCTCGACGACTGGACAGGAAAAAACTTGGCAAAGAACAAACTAACCAACAGTCCAATTTAGCGACATCCGTATAAAGTTTAATGTACCCAATCTGAAATGTTGCCGTATTTTCGCATTTTAACTAGGCACACGGGGAGCGTATTTTGTTTACTTTTGTTTTTATTATGTTATTTGAAGCAGGTGGCTTTATATTCTTGGCAACATCAAAACGCACGGGTACACAGTGTAAGTACACGAATTTATTGGCACTAAAATACTTGAAAATTCTCGCTATTTTCCAAAGTTCGACTCTGATGCCAATTGTCTAGAGAGAGAAGATAAATATTGATTGGTAGAATTCAGGCAGGTCGTTGGCAAACGTCCGAACTAGCTCAAAGTTGCTCCTTTGATCGCAGTTCCGGTGTTTGTCGGTCGGTGTCAGTTGTCCTGACCATTCGAAAACGTTGCCGTGGCCCAATTGCAATTCGTGACGTTTCCGTTCTATTTATTTAAGTAACTGAATCTATTGACTCGTATTATTTGGTTTAATTGTTTAAAGTTTCCTTGTCTGTACTGTAAACACTACCAGTGTTATGACAAGAATTTTTAATTTCATAGATAAGAGTTTCACTTCAACACTGTTGTGGGTGGCAGGCGACAAAATCCTCTTTAATTCGAGTCTCGTACGGTGTTCTAGATCTAATCAAAATTTAGCAAATTTGTTTACATACATCATGCGGCAGAGCGTGGAGTATCACGATATTCACCACACGTAAACAGTGCCGCGCCAGCGATGACACCTCCTTTTGATGTCCCTATACTCCCCATACACGAACCCCGACCTAATAAAATGTCACCGGCTATGTACGAGACATGTTTGTCATATAAACGAAATTTGATTTTGGCGTGATTCCGTATTCCAAACCCAATTTCGTCTCATTTTTGTTTGTAACACATCTGAAACTATTTCCTTTATCCTTCCGGGACTAAGGGGTCGCTGGGAGCTTTCTCATGAAGGCTTTTTATGTCGTCGAAACGATATTCGTATGAGTTTTCTACTTATTTGGTGCGTTTGTCTATTCTTCATTTTCTGCTGAGTTGATCCCCCTCAATATGCTACACTGGTCAATCGTTCAACGGTATCAAATACCCTGCATGGATGACCCTTGTTGCAAGCTTCAGAGATTATGGTAATCCGTTGGTTTCGGATATTCATGAATATCTGACAATGAAATACAACGTTCAGACATGGTGACGTTCTCTTCATGCCAAATTCGAATATTCAGCTATACAACTGCGTATGATAAAACCGGAAGATGCATTCTGAATGGCGCGTAAGTGACGAGTATCATTAAAACTTTATAAAGCTAATGTTACTTCTTCAACAATGCATTGATTATATCGGAAAATAAATAGAAAATTCTGTCCCAAGCCTTATTTTTAAGTAGGTCTAGCCAAGATCGAGTTGGACAAGATGCCGCTATCGGTATAAATTAGCCTCGGTGTCGTATCGCCGCGGAACAATACCGCTGTCACGGTGGCCGCCGTATCGACTGTCCCCGCCGTCCCTAGCTATCCACTTCTCACACAAATAGGGTTGTTTAAAAACTTTAACCCCAAGTTCAAAAAGTAATCCATATTTATACCCTATGTTCTAAACCAAAAATTCTCGTAACTCATTAAAACTGCTTTACGATAAAAAAACAAATAAGTGATCTTACTTTCTGACGAATAAATAGGTAAATGGAAACCGAATAGAATTGACTTCTAAATAACTGAAACTGAAAATTCGGTAGTCCCAAGTCATTTAAAGCTAGTACGAAATTCTATTCAAGTAACGTGGCAACCTTATAATCGACTTCCCATTCAAATATTATTACAAACTTTCCGCTCATGCAGTAGAGCTCAAATTCAGTTGTGTTATTTGGTATTGTTTACGCGACAGGCTTAGTGTTGCGGTTGGCAGGTGACACGAGACTCTATAAATCTGTGCCGCACGGCCTACGTCGTAAACACGGCGAGAGCACAATCCCTCGATCTGAACTGCGACTGTTTCAATAACTTGCTATTATTTCAATAATTGAAAAGGTGCACTATTATTTCGCTTGTACTTGTACAATGGAGCTCGAATGTGGGAATGGCAACTGTTAAATCGCTTCTTACAGGTTCAAGATCCCCGTTTTGTTTCGAAATAGAAAACTATGAAGACTCTAGAGTCAGATATTTTCCTGATCGGAAAATTATAGACGAGCATTTAAGAAACTTCGCGGAACAAAGTCGTTACTTCAAACAAAAAACTCTTTCTTTGAAACAAGAAAAAAATAACCAACTGTAACATGGCTCGCGGCTGTAAGTGGTTTCAGATATTTATCCACTAAAGTTTTTCTTGAAGAAGCAAACTCTGTTAACCACAAACGACCGATTAGTGTACAACAAGTTCCGTACACGTTATACGGGCGAGTATAATAACTTTCACCTATAGAGAATTTATTGGGTACTGTCTCTAGTTGCTAAGTAGCTTCGCACCACGATGTACTCGGAGGCAGGTCCGTGCCTCGGGCTGTTCAGATTTACGAGGTGGCGCGCTCGTGCTGTGCCCCACCCCGCCCTCAGCATCCAGCCTTCCCCCCCCGCTCTCGCCCGCACAGAATGCGGCTCCCTCGGTCACTCATTGTAACGGCTCTCAGTTAGTTATGAACTAGAAGCAAGTGCCGGACCTCTTACCGCTTCAATTGTAGAAACCTTTGAAGATAGCTGTTAATTGTTTAAGTTTGCTATAAATATCAAAGCTTTCGCGGCTACGCCTTCTGGATTATCTTAAAATATATCTGGAATCTGAAAGCTGGGAAAATAAACTTTAACGCTGATTGTAAAAGAAGAGGAAGGTTTTAATCAGATTTAGTAGGAGTGATAATCTCCCGAATTTATATCCCAACTTACAGCTGTACTCGGAATAGGTTGAGTGAATAGCTGAATGTTGTTACTTACTGGAATTCTTGTCGTTTATCTGCTGTGAATCTTTACAGTGTCTTTACTGTTATTCGTTTATTCACGAAGATTGCAACTAGACAAAGTGATATGTAGTCAAGACTTTTATGCACCCGGGAGCTTTTATGGTCTGGTTCTTGGATCCACTTTGCTTAAAAATCTGGTTTTGTTCTTAATTACAGACGTGAGACCACATTCCACTGTCACAGATGGGAACCAATTTTTTTACGATCGTCTGGTGCATCTTGTCTTTTGCTAAAGTTCTACCTTACCACTAGACTCTTTATCTAATGGTCAATGTAATATGTCCACAATATTCCAAAATTGATTCTTATTCAACTTTCCATTTACTGCTGTATCAAGCGAAAACATCGAGTTGTAATGAACAACACTTTTATTTAATTTGGAATTTATCCGCTCCCCGTGTTGCCACAAGAAACATGCGTTTCCATTGTACATACATATGTATGCAACAAACTTACATGTGCTCAAAGCAGACTTGTGCTAAAAACTGGCAAGACTAGTCTGTCCGCTTGAACTCGCACTTATGTGACGTCACACGTCATAACTACCGACCAGCGTGCCACGTGATTACTACAATTCAATATTTAACGAGCTACAAATTGTTTCGAGACTTTAAAGTATCTTTTTTAAATAGATTATTAAAGTAGACTGTATAATAGGTCAGGATTTCTTTTTATAGATAAGGTTGTTATCATTATCATCAGCACTTCAACGCCTACTTGTTAAATGTTATTACAGGAGAATTGGTTATCGAAGTTTTTTTAATAATTGCTTCCATCTTTACTAATATACTTACTAATGCAAAATTACTGACTGTTTGCATAAGGTAATCGATCAAGGTTTACCTACAACTATTTCAGTTTCCATATTTTTAACCGACGAAAAAAAAAGGAGGAGGTTCTCAATTCGACATGTATATATATTTTTTTTTTTTTTATGTATGACCACTCATAACTTTTCCTAACCTGGTCCGATTTCAAAAATTCTTCTTATTCTTTTGTTGGAAAGAGTATATCTCAAAGTTGGTCCCATTTAAATTTCAAAACTAAAATCGGCCTCTAAGGGTAGAAAAAAAGGAATTAATTGCCAATCTTCCTACAGAATTTTCAATTATGAACCGATTCTGTTGAAATAAAGTTAACAATTGTAGTTCTGAGGACATTATTATATAGCAGAGATGTGGAGAACATAACATGATGGCGTCACCATCATCAGATCAACTCCAGATCCCTGTTATTTTGTGAAGTCAGTCCCAAGAGTTCCTTAACAGTTAACAACAGCTATATCGTGTTTGGGCTCATTTCACTCAGCTTGATGAGAACTTTAGACCTAGCTGAGGTATCATTGCCATCGAGGGTCTGAGGATAGTGACGGACAGCAGGGGCAAGAGGTCCTCAACAGTTAACAGCACCTTTATCGTGTTTGAGCTCATTTCACTAGTCTCGATGAAAACTTTATACCTAGCTGGGGTATAATTATCATCGAGGGTCTGAGGATGGTGACAGAGGGCAGTAGCAAGAGATCCTTAACAGTTAACAGCAACTATATCGTATTTGGGCTCATTTCACTCATATTGATGAGAACTTTAGACGTAGCTGGGGTATGACAGTCGTTGAGAGTTTTTAGTTACAGAAATTGACACGAGATAGGAAACTCAAAAGTTAAAAATAAGTCCTTTTTAAAAAAAAAACAAACCGACGAAACATCGGACTGAAAAGCAAAAAATAAATTTTGAGGCGGCGCCAAAGAAACAATCAACGAATAGCTACGACGAGCTATTCAACCACGACAAGCTATACAACGAGCTATTCTGCTCTTCAAATAGTTAATTTATATGTTTGTTTGTTTGGCGTTTAAAAAAGGACTTATATTACAAGGTAACAGTAAAACTGTAGAAGGCAATTAACTTTAAAAAGTATCTAATTTGCCGAGAACGAATGTTCATTTTGGGTTTGTCACAACTAGATGTTAAAATAGTTTTTGGAAAAGATGGATTCTCACAACATCATACTTAGGTAGAAAAATCCCACTCACAATGATTGATAGTCCGAGAAACGTGCCTAGAAAATGTTATATAGCAGCAGCTAAAAAGGATTTCTCATAATTCCCATAGGTTTTAGAACATAGAATAGGCATCTTAAACGATGTTTTTGTATTTAGTCTGGTGGAAATAGAGGAAACATCAAGTGATGCAGTAATTGTTATATTTAAGTGTTTTACGAACTATCATTTCCAGAGCTCAAGTTATTACTGCGAAGCATTGAGTGTTGGGGAGAAAATTAAAACTTATTGTGCGCACCTCCGTTCTGATGGTTTAATGTTCTTCATGACGGTTCAAATCAGACATGTCCGTTCGCAAGTCGTTAACACGCATTTAATATACACTACTAAAAGTACATGGTTTCAAAAATAATTGTTCAACAATTATTATATTAATTTTGCTGTAAATATATCGACCGATGTTAAAGGGATTTAATTTAATGTCCCACCTATAAGGCTAAGTGTTGTGAAAAGCACTAGAGTCTTGAATCTTCCTTGATTCCTTGATAATTTAAGTACTCATTAAAATACATCTTAAGGGTTTATGACGATAGCTAAGATCTTAGGATACATCGCGATAAGTGAGAACATTGTAACGGGTCTGTAAATGATTTCAAACACCGAGGGGTCTAAAATTATCATTCACACCTTACGTGCCGTCCAGCGAAAGATTTTACGAGTTTTTGCAAGATGTTGACTATAAACACGATAATTGGATAATAGTGGAAGTGATAATATATCGATGACTGGATAAGTGGTACTGTTAGACCGAAAGCCATTAAATCTGTTAGCAAACATGATAGCTTTTATGACTAAACATTTATCAAAAACCTATCTAACGTTATTGACATTAAATATTTTGGAGTTAAAGTTGTTTGTCCAGGCAGAGTAATAAACTCTGGAAAAAAAGAGTTTAAACTGAAGAGACATAAGGCTGGCCAATGTCTGTCGAAGGATCATTGGCTGATCCATCAGCCAATGATCCTTCGACAAAGGACTCCTTTTTGTAAGGTGGAAAATCATCCAATGAGTCCTACCGCTCTTTTTTTTTTTACCTGGCAAAATCATCAAATGAGTCCTCCCACCCCGGGCAGGGCAGGAGGGACTGTCAGACTTGTACTGACTAAAATCCACGGTGTCCTTCAATAGCCCTTTATGTTCCGGGGTCACGGTGATGGAACATGTCCCGCGACCCCGGCAGCAGTCCTACCGCTCTGCGTTGTGGAAACATTTACTCTGTTTCTACAATAAAATTGTCCTTATTGTTCTCTTAAGGTGTTCCCGCGACTCCTTGTTCATGTGGCCCTACCGGACTTCGTTAGTTGGCTGACACAGGTTTGGTCTTTTATCGGACGCTGATTTAGCAGTTATCCCTATATAGTAGCCGGAAATCTACTCACGAACTCTGAAGCTCTTGGCGTTTCCCGCGGCGGCAGAGGATTGAGGAGGATCTGTCTTTGCCTCACGTGGCTGGCCTCCTCCTTTGCCCGCATTATTGCTTCGCAGAAAGAGGTGGCCGCTTTCCATAAGCCCCTAGGCTCAAACCAGGCTGAGACGCTAGAGGTCGCCGCCGCCGTTTGCCTCCACGAGGAGACGGCGGTGTTTTATCCAAGCGGGGTAGACCTTCACCGTATGCTCCACCGCATCCTTCGACCGGTTCACACAGTGGTGAAACCCTCGAAACAACTATGTCTGGGTGACCGCCATTATTGCGACGTGCTCGAACTTGGCTTGCGACAGCATACCGCCATGAGAACAAACGACCAAGGGGACAACCCTTGGTCGTTATAGATTGCAAACAATTGCAGTATAGACTATAGGTAATAGAGACTGCGTATTGGCCATCGTAGCGTGCTAGGATTCCATACTGGTATAAACTAAATGTTTTTTGAGTTGTGGCTCAGCTTTGGAGATGCCTCCGCCTAGCTGACTATTTTTTTGTATACATATAAAAATAATAAAATGTTGATAAAATTATTTGTAACTATAACAGTTGGGGCAATTAACAAAGATTAGATAGTCACGGTGGGAGCGCCGTTATAAGTTACGATAAGCCCTTGTAGGAATAATAATGAAACGTTCTCTAGACAAAAACAAGGACCATTAGCAATTAAGTAAATGTTAGTAATATTTCAGTTTCTAAACAATTTACTCACGAAATAAAACGAGAAACGCTTGTGGCATACAAGTCTATAATACTTATTACAGTCACAGCCATAAATTAAAATCAAGACAGTATATGAACAGAATAAAACACGAATATCGAGTCGATTACTGGGCATCTCCGTTTTATCACACGAGGTATGTGAGATAATTATCTGTCACCGGGTATTCTCGACACTAAATTCTTAAGTTTTATTGTAAAGACTTAAAATCTTCGCATAAAATTGTCGCGAATGAAATGAGAACGTCCCATTTAATTAGGTACGACCGCGACACCATCAGAATATGCTTCACGAATGTCGCTACACCCCTCTAGCCCCGCCTGCCCCCCTCACTCGTTTGTTTCGAAACTACCCGCAAAGGATTTTAACGAGATTACTTTCAGCACATTTTATAGGTCATCTCGCGAGATTTATTTAACTGTGATTTGTAAGGCATTTCTCATCTGCGCAGATTAAAAGAAATTCTGTCATTAAAAGTAATGGTCGCTTTATATTTCAAGAGATTTATATCAGTTTATCAAATGTAATGCTTAGCTCGACTTAACGGAACAATAAAATTTTGTTTTACTGAATTCTTCTTAGAAGAAGAGAAATAAATGAATTTAATCCCGTCATAAATTGGTTGTCCCTAACATGGGATTGAACTATTCTTAACTGTGAAAATATGATACTGCCGTCTTCAGGGCTCTTTAGGGGTTGTTTATGTTAACGGTAGTATTTAACTAAGGGTGGTTTCATGGTGTTTCGTCTCTGCATATTCCTTTCCTTATAAGACGTTGTTTTTTGGCATGACAGTTTAAAGGTTGATACGTTTGTATGTAGAGCAAAAAAAGATGTTCTACAACGCAGCACACTTTAGGTCCGTTTTGTTCTACGTAATTTTTCTCTTGATGGCAAGAAATGTTTGGCGTGTCTTTGGCACCCTTCGCCTAAGGAAACGTGTCGTTTGCATTCCAACAAGTGCAGGGCCATTAAGCAATTAATGCTAGGTATTTATTAAAGTCTACAATTAAGGTGTGATAGCTGCAATACTTAGTAGAAATAATAAAACCATATCCCAAAACACATTTACATGCGTGCGCCGTTAAGCTTACGTTACGACCGCGCGCACTTCCCTCGATGTTGTTATTGCTCGCCCCTCGGGAGCCACTACACGCTAAGAGCGCGAAACCGAACATCAAAGACCGTATAAAACGCACTTCATTCCATAAAGTTCCATAACAGAGGCGTTGGCAGTGAGGCGACCAACGCAACGAGAACCCTTGACACCCTTTCATATTCGTCGACCTACCTACTTGATGTTCCGTGTAATAGAGGATAGGGAGTTCAGACGAAGGTGGTAGTTCACATGACCGCCGCAGCCGCACGCGGTATCGACGCGCTTCCCATCTAAATGGAGAGCGGCTCACGAACTACCCGCAGCTATTGTAAACAAGCAGCGTTCTCTATTCAAACTATCGTAACGCCTTCTATTCGCCGTTTCATGCCGTATTGACGATCCGGAAAAAGGTCTTACCGTTTGCCTGCTCCTTGGCGAGGAAACTTTATCGGTAGGCACAGATTTTCATAGGACTTGAAAGCCTTAAGGTTTTATGACTTCATCCGGTTTCTTTTGCTCACATCGCCACCCTCAACTTAATGTTTTCAAGGACACAGGAAATTCAAATAATTAAAATGTGGACATAGTAACTCTATGCATCGTTTCCATCCTTAATGTGAACAAAGATACTTTAACATTAAACAATGAAAATGCAAAACGACTAAGTGTAAATGTTTGCCACAATGAATTGTGACACAGTAAAAGCTTTGTTTGTTGCGAAAATTAAATTCTAGTAAAGTCAGTATCCGGTATCCGGTGCAAACGCTTAAAAGGGTGGCACTTTGATAAAACTATATTTATTCAATTTCGAGGTTTTGTGCTATATTTGAGTTTCATAAAAGGTATACAAAATCATTTTTTATTTTGAAAAATGTTACGAAAAGAGCGAAGCTGTTTCTGACAGAACTTACCCCTTTCTGTGACAATAATGAGACAGGCAACGAGAAGCAACGAGGCACACCGTCCGCTTTGCTTTTTAGAGTAGAGAGAATGCATTACCGAAATGTCATTGTGATATACTGATCTTGCTCCTAAGAAAACTCAACCATAGTGTTCTTCACTTCGTCTGCATAATTTTATTTAAATTAAGGCGCGAAGGAAGACCTAGATATTCTTTTTGAAATTTGCCGTCTGGAGTCTTTAGATTTATACGCGGTAACGCTGCGCTCACGAAGTGGCTATCGACGCGTGGATCCACGTGCGACCGAGGCGTGCCCTCGCGGTAAGAATTCGCGCATTTTTACGGCATAATAAAAATCGTAAATAATGCCAAGTGAGGCAGACGAAGTCGGGTCACGATGTGCCCCGGGCCCCGGGCCGTCATCGCGACTTGTGAATTTATGAGTGGCCCGCGAGTATCGCCCCCATCCCACCATGCGAACGCTCATTTGAAACGTTTGTTTAAAACTTTCAAAAATAAACATCACAGTTCCGTCAATAGTGCTCACAGGCATCTCGACGGGCGTATCATTATAAGAAAAGGTCAACAGTTAAAGCTCCAATTTTACAAGGCGGCAATTTTCGTCGAAATCAGGCACACGTCCGAGCAATTTGAGAGAGGGTCCTGAATATTATTATCACCGTCTCGCGGCCTCGTTGCCTCTTTGAGAGGTGCGGAAGCGGCGAGGAAAAATCACCTCTGAATTACTGTTACAAGACACGACGACGCGACCGCCCGCCACTCTGATAGTCGTGAGATAAGATGCCTTTCACACGGAAGGCAATAGCCCCCTCTAGTAAACACTGAAAATGTTATTAGTTTTGGTCACTTCCTGTAAGGATTATTAAATTAATATTATCATCAGGCGGCGATCCTTCGTTCACGTTAAGGCTGCTTTGTATGAAGGAAGGCAAAGTTATGTTTGCGAATCGACCTGCATAGTGAGAGCTGAACAAAGCACTTCTGAGAAAGCAATTTTCTATAAGCATTTCTGCTATCCATTGATACAAACTAAAATATGGGAGGATTTTAAATATGTACACATACAAAATTTAAATTATTTTATTTTAACAGAAATATGAAAAGCGCCACAACCCTTGTGTTGTGGTCGGAAAATTGTGAAGCATGCTCAAACATAAAACGATCAAATATTCCACATTCGATGAAGTTGAATTGAAACACATTCAACATAAATCTCTCAAAAAGTTCAAAGGTAAAACCTCGAACGTCTGTTGTAATAAGTACAGTTTCAGTAGAGCCGTGGTTTAATTTGAAGGCAATAGAGCGAGCCAACTTAATTTTCAGGCTCACCGCAGTTTCCTTTGTATGTAACCTCGACGGATTAACGAACTTCTGGTTCAGTTAAACTGAAGAGGCCATATACGAGATGAACACGTTAATAATATTCATGTTTGGTTATCACTATGAGTCGTATATAAAGGGGCAACTGTGCGTGAAATGTATAGTTTGGAGTGCATTTTATTTTATGTAGCTGTGAAAAGAGAGAGTGGAATGGGAAAATTTCGGAAAGAAAATCTTAGACGCGAAATGCTACAGATTTTTAGCTCATCTTTAGCGATCGATAGATTTTAATGACACTTGACTTTTTTCAATAATGTAAAAAAATATAATAAACGAAATCCAGCATAAAGAAAGATAAAACCGGCTGTACTGGATTCATTCTGTGCTGACATGCCCCATGCAAATATGCAGTTGAATTATTTTACGAAGCATTAATAAATATTGACGGCATCAATATTCTATGCATCGAATGATGTAAAATTATGCAAGAGGTTGGTCTCTCGCCTACGCTTGTTACAGTAGCACGTTATTCTCTCTTGAGTCTTTCAGGCAAGCTATAAGGTGCTTCTTGGTTTTTCGCAGCAGGAAATTGTGCAAAGTTTTCGTCGGACATTTCGTACCATTCCAATTGGTTTCGGTTTCATGTTGTCGATTAAGATTAAAATAAATGCATTGTTGTTATGCCTCTCTGGCCTGAAGATATTCTGTTGTTCTTGTTATCTTTATACCTATATTAAGATATCAGTGTACGACGAAGCCACCGGTCGGCGTCCAAACGTCTCGGCGCCACTGCATTGTACGGAAACGTTCGTGACCCCTTTAAGCCTGATTAATGGAGGAAGCCTCAACCGATCCCTGTGTGTTTTTTTCCCTAAACGACAATCCCGGTTTTTGAATTTTTGAAAACACGATAGGCCACTTAGCGCCCCGTGTCGCGCCAGATCGTAACTTAGCACCGTTCGATACGACTGCCATATTGGCTCGTTCTTTTTCGGTGCAATTTACTGCGCGGCGCCGCCGGGGGCCTACCGACATCGTCGGACTGAAAAGATGCGCACCGATTTATTTACCGTCGATTGCATTCGGGAGCGTGCCCACTGTGTCCGATATTTATGTTACGCACCGCATGCCCGCGCGAATTGCCAACAATGCGAAAATACATTTAAAGTAACGCCTACAATACCGCGGATGTCTCGTATTTTTTTCAAAGTCCCATTTTAATCCGACAGTCCGTATTCTTTGCGCTCGGTGTGTCAGATTTATTTTTGGCATTTACTCCTCTGAGCTGTCCGGTAGTTTATTTAAATGATTACCACAAGGAAGTTGAACAAGGTTAATGCGGTTCAACATCCCTCGGGTACCAGTGACCGCCCATGCCCATTAACATATCTTAATTTGTCACCTTGCGGCCGACCATAACTTGCTGTTAAGTACCTCATCCTAATAAATAGCGGTCGAATGATCTCCTGTTATAATTTAAATTAATTTAAAAGAAACAGCTGATAACCCGTACATTCAATTCAATTTAATGTCTTGCCGGCCGGTGTGTTCTTCGATTGCGGCATTACGGTGTATGCTTAAATTATTTAAAGTAATTGAGTAGATAAGAGCCATATCTCGTAACGATAAAGTTCAATAAATCGTTTTTTGGAACGTTTGAGTCATTTGTAACGTTAATTTAAAAATCTTGTCCTGAAATGGAACCGAGTGAATTACAATTTTGGAATGAATAAAAGGAAGACCTTTTGGTTTGGAAAAGGTCAAAATTCGAAATAACTTTTGTTGCATGTTTTCTGTTTGAAATATCTTTTGTGGATAATTTGCATCGTAAACGATTCCCAAGATTTTCGAACGCCAATATTTGTACTGGCTATCTTGAAAGCCTAAATTAGATTTACATTGGCCTTTGACTCGATATAAAACAAGCAGGTCGTACTGCTACGGTTGGTTTGATCGTCCACCTTATGTCTTGTTTCAATTTGGAAGGACCTTTGTGTCCAGGCTTGTGTAGCGTTACACGTACACTAAACCGAATAGACTGAAAGCGCTGCAAGCAGTTTGTTTTACAGTTTAACATTGTTTCCTTTTCGATCAGCAGGTAGACACAAACATCTGCTTTGGGCCGTGCTCCCCAGGCCGCTCAAGTTATTTGTCTTTGTGATAGTAACGTTAAGAGGAAAATCTGTGTAAAACTTGAATAAAACCTTTAGATCTAGCAAGACATTAAATTGTTCGGTGCCCGTCGTCTGCTTTAGAAGTAATTTCAATAAAAAGATCTGATCTGTACTCGCTAATGGAAACTAAATCTAATCGTCTGCATTAGTTCCAGAGTGGCAGTCCGTATATAAAGTCACATGGGTTAAATAGTAATTGCCGACAGAAGTCCTTCCTGGCGCGTTCCCTTCCATGTATTTCGCCGGCTCCCGTATAGTCTCAGTTCCAATTACTCTTTGGAATCGGTGTCCACTGTAATTGGATTGGGCTGGCAACCGGACTTGTTGGCATTTTAATTGTGCTATTGTGACGCCGGACACCGTCCGCCGCCCGCTACGACAGTCTGCGCTAGACAAACCGCTTTTTGTATCACATTCGCACATCTGGATTTTCTAATACGTCAATAAATGTTAGTCAAGGATTAATCTGTGCTCATTATCGCTGACAAGCGATAACATCAAAATAACATATGAAAACTCTACCTTTTTTGTTCCCACGATTAGATCAAAAAAAAGTATCAAAAACACAACACGTGAGAAAACATCTTTGTCGTCGAAGCGTCAAATATTTCTTCAAAGGCCGCGAGTTGCGTTGTTTTAGGAAATCGAGACATTAATGGAATGACTGACACGTATTGTCGATCGCTGTTCGAAGAAACTTGGTGTGTCTTAAAATGTAAGGAATTAAGGATTAATGCGGTTCCCAGTAGAACGTTGGATTTCTGGATGTGTTGTATTTGGCACTTTAGAAGGGTTGGTGCATTTTAAAGGCGGCAATTGCATTTTTGTTTCATTAAAATATTTCTTTTAAATTTGTATTTGTGTACAGTCACACCTCTATTAATAAACATGGAAAATATGTAAGGGTATATTTACGGCACAATTTACATTCAACAACTAATGAACATAATTATGTTACAAGACCCACTTGTTTGTTATTAGTTCAGGTTTGAATTGAAATTCAAATATAATTTTCTTTGGGGCCGTTTCATGTTATTCATTCTGTGATAGTCTTATTATTCGCCACAGAAACCATTGTCGGCGACGCTGCCACTTCGGAATATTTTATACAAATTTTAGAAACAAGAACAAGGGCGGAGTGACAGGTACACTTATTCGTGTTGCTTATTTTTGCTTAGTGAAGTTTTATCGGATACCAATCGTGGAGGCGCGGCATGTTGTAGAGATGAATAAAATATACATTTCTGCGTTGAGCGCGCTTGCTCGCGCCCAAATGGGAACTTTGGATGCCGGTTTAATGGAGTTCTGAAGTTTGGCATTCGTTTCTATTATGGCCACGGAATTGTTTGTTGTCGTTGATTTAAATTTCACGCTCCAGTTAGTGAGTATCAAATCTTATTTGTCAATTATCTGCATTTTGAATGAAGACCGTGCTTGTCTTTATGGACCATCACTTTTGTTTTTGCTCGGTGATTATTACTATAATTGGCTTTGTTGCTTTGTTGTTGTCTTCTTCTATTTGTTTATTTTAACTAGAGAACATAAATTGATTTAAATCTCACGATTCATCTCCAAATGACACTGTTAAAAAAGCAGTGGTAGCCGGTCATCTTTGTCTTACTCTATTTTATTTTATCAAATTTTTCGCGTCCCAAAGCCACTTTTAAATTTGAATTCTTTCCTCGTCTTCTGCGAAAAGGTATCGAATGCTTCGCCTTTGTATCACTTTTTGTGCTATCTCATACTGTGTTGCGATTCGGACATTATTTATGATCCGCGGGCTTTCTTACAAATAAACAATCATGTAGATAACTAATACAATAAAGGAATAATGTTTTCGTTTGACACAGTTATAGTATTAGAGTTTTGAAGCGAAGAAACGGATATTAGGGATGTTAACTTTAATCTTTTCTCTGTTTAAATTTTATTCACAAGGTTGTTAATATCGTAAAACTCAATCTTTTATCTTTCACCTATATTGTCCCACAAACAAACAAAGGTCTCCCTCATAGCCTATCCTTTCCTTAGTTATCTCCGGCTAATTCCGCATAAACATAATTAAGTCGCCATAATTAAGCGAAAACTAGGTAATAGTAACGCAAATGTGAAAAAAAGGAATCTTCTTGCAATTGACTTTTATTTCAAATGGAAGTATATTATAACTTAACACAGAACTTGCTTTGCCATCTACTGAATAAACTTCCCGTTTAATCAACTTGTAACGAAATAATCTCTTGACACCAATTTGTACTATTTATTGGCATATTAAGATCTGCAGATTTCTAAATAATAGAGGTAAAACATATAAATCAGTCTATGCTTCCGGTGTTAGTCAGTGTCCGGCTGACGAGGCCCATTTATCAGGGAGGCTGGGCTGCAATACAGGTATCTAGCGAACACGAGGCGCTGAACCATTCACTTTCTGGTTTTAATACTAATCTGTCGACATGAATCATAGAACTACATTATTCACAATTTAAACATCTCTTGTTAACTGCCCCGATCAAGATCTTGCCGGATCCAAGTTTTCACTCACGTACGTACCTAATTTAATTTATCGAATATGCTTTCGTGTTTATTGATCCGTGAAATGGCTTTTTGACGCGAAAAAAAAGTATCTATTCGCACGGAAAGTTTCTAAATTGCACCGCCGGGAGATAATAGGTACCGTTACCGTTATTGTTTATGCTACGGCGTAAATTTTTGTAAAATAACAAACAAAAAACGAAGACAGTCTCACTTATGCCCTGATAGTTTTAGAAAGTGAACGCTGTATTAAGTCTGAAGATTACTCTCACGGCCAGTTTTTGTGGCTAGCTAATTTAAGTACGCAGCGAAATTACCCAGCATTATTACGTACATCGGATCAAATTATAGCACGCGATGTATTTCGTATATACATGCAGTGTTGCAATTGTAGTGACACTAATCGCCCCATTCTCGTATACGTAACTCTGTGTACCCATATATTTTTTGTTCATCCGTTGTTCTAATTCAGTGACAGTACTTTCCCTTTTCGGATAATTTAGGCATTCATGTTCTATTTTGTGGTGGGTTTGTTTTATTATAAACTACGTATTGTATTTCTGACATAAATTTCCTTTCGATATCACATTGAAGAGCCTACCTACGCTTTATAACCTTAACATAACCCGAACCAATCGCAGTGAGCAGATAGAGGTGTAATCAAATTGACAGTCTCGCCTCTCGATATTTATCGGTTACGAACGTAACTAAAAAGGGCAAGGACCCCAAGCCGCCAAAGCGAATAACTACGGTATTCCATAAAAGTACATCGGTTTGTATCGTTCAATTAATTTAATCAAGCGTATTGATTAAATGTCAGGTACCCAATTAAATTATCGACAGCAGATCGGGGATGCAACGCGAGCGCATTCTCAAGTCGTAGCAAGTCTGCCCGCGGGCGATACAATTCGCGCTTTGCTTTCGTATCTCGTTCCAATTCGATTGCTAAGCCAACATTTGATGCTGCTATATATGGTGGTAAATATTGCCGCAGATTACAACGCCCGACTACACTTTGTTGGTACTCGTTATAACAACTTGTAATTCCGAAAGAACTTACCCTTAAATAGAAAACAGTGGTACTTTCAAGCAGTTTCTATAAATGAAATTCAGTATTGAATTGGTGCAATTTAATGATCCTAGTAGAAATATTTTGAAGAAACCTATTTATAATTAATTTCTTGCACAACACATGGAACGTTGTTTGCAGTCGGCAGCCGTCTTCAATTTCGATTAGACCAGATTCCAAGTCCATCGTTCTTTTGTGAAGTTAATAAGCATATAAATAGACATTGCCTTTTATATGTTCCCTGTTATTATATCTATTATACCTGGCATTTTCAATAGCACCATATACAGACCATCAATGATGCATTCCACCTTTTTACAACTGTTTCTTATTGACTGCAAAAGTCAACAGTGTTTCGTTGTTAATGAAAGCTATAATTTTCATGTCTTTATAGAGTGGAACTTATTATCGATTGTTAAAAAATTATGGGTTTATCGTATATAATGTTATCTTGGAAGGAAATAAGGGCGTTGAGACTTGCGACAGGATGGATCACTCACGCACAAACATAGTGTTTGTTTACGTTTGACAGTAAAATTGCGCCTTTGATGACTTCGACCGCACCGTCAAACCCTATTTTCCTTTATATGTATAATGATTGCTTAGGTTCGTAAGAGCTTTTAAGGACTCGTGTACCTGATGCATGTCATGTAAGTCTAGTATTTTTCATTAGTCATACTGGAAAAATAGATCTGAAGTCTGTCGGCAGGCTGTGTAAATCAAACAGGCCTTTTCTATAAAACTGAATGCAGCAACAAATTAAGCTATCCACTACACTCATTTGTATTTTTTTTGTGATCAAACATTTTTTACTGGCATTAATCAATAAATCGATAAAATATTTAAAAACAAATACACTGTCAAAGATAATAATTATGCACGTTCACTTTTAAAAGGTGCTATAATTAAGTCAGTATATTTTTACAGCAAAATGATCGTCTATCTCACCATAAAGTTTAAGGGGCTACAGCTTTCAATTTTAAACACTCGACGCGGAATATTTTTGAACCTTTGCGTCCGCCTCGAGCCCGCAGATTGCTTTTGAGCGAACCTTCATCCCGAATGCTTTCCGAAAGCATCTCGTTACCTCAATTTAACTGTCTTGACACATACAAATTTTATTTGCCTTTTTGTGTTGTAGCTTTTGTAAGCAAATTTTATTTTCGCGAAATTAGTCGGCGGGGGCTTATTGTGAGCGAAATCCAATTACGTCTGAGCGCTCTAAGGATTTGTGTTCAGCGACGGACTCTTTTCAATGTGTGTCAAGTAAAGTTTGCTACAGATTCATTTATCCGTGATTTCAGGGAATTTACTTTCCTATTTACATTTCCTTATTATTCAAGATCTCCGGTCTTGAATAGCAATTATTGAACCTTAATGGAGCAAAACGACCTAGGCTTGAAAATATCACAGCGAGATGAGCACTCTAAATACATTATGGACATTGTTCTTGGAAAATAGGCACCTGGATGAGACTGACACAGATACAAGGTACGAGTAATATTCTCACGATAACGGTGTCACCTAATTCTTCGACGTTTCATAAGTGCCACAATGGGCCTATGTGAAATAAAATGTTATGATATTTATAGATAAAACAGAAGCCTGTAATCAACAAAAGAGACTACAGGCTGTGGATGATAATAATAATAATGTGGTAAGTACAAAACATAGTATCTTAGTTATTCATAAAACTTCGCAGGATATCTGTAGTACCAATGTTTTTTTTTTTTTTAAGGTGGTAAAATCATCAAATGAGTCCTCCCAGCCCTGGGTGGGACGGAAGGGACTGTCAGACTCTTACTGACTAAAATCAACCCGTGTTCCTTCGGATGCCCTTTACGTTCCGGGGCCACGGTATCCTGGGTTAAGAAAAAGCCGCGACCCCAGCAGGCATTTGGCGCGAAACACGACGCGCCTCCGACCCGGGCTTGGTCCTTGGTCGGACGGCGAGCTACCCATCACTCACCGTCCGCAAGCCCGCTCCGCCGCTGTGCCCTCTGCTGATCAGAGGGACACGCGTTGGAGCGTCCACACGACAGGCTATTCGCATACGGGCAAAGAGACCCCTTAGGCACACAGTGCCTAAGGAAGAGTTTTTGCCCGCATCCCAGGGTGCACCGGCCCGAAAAACTGGTCTTCCCCCCGGACGTATCCGAGAGGGCACTCCAGTCCACGGGCGCACGTGGTGGTTTCCTGTCTTAGCACCCCATAGTACCAATGTTAAGTAAATAAAAGGTAAACAAAATGAAAGTGCACTTAATACGCACATAATGGTGATGTGATTAGCACATCGCAAATTAGTCATGTTATCTCAGATGCGCAGGCGACGGATCGAGCATACAATTACAGGATTCAACGTCACTTGTCTCGGAACCGGCTCCACTCGCTGAGATAAAGTGGTAGTAGATGTGCCATTACGTATTAAGTTTGTTTTGTAAAGGGAATAATTCAAATGACGGCGTTTATATTTTCTGCTACCAACTTTGCCGTCTGCCAAGATAGGATTCGGCATTAGTTTGATACATTTATATTATGTTTCTTTTATTTTCTCTATTAGATATCCCTGTAGCATCGCATTTTCTAAAGAGTCTATATATTCCTTATTTATTTTTGTCATTTTATCAGCTGGTTGATCTGTATCAAGCTTATTTAAAAGTTACTATACCTACAGTAAATTAAAACACTTTTAACAAGGTGTTGCTTTAAATCTTTTATTTTTCGATATATAATAATTACAAGGTGTTTAATAACGGACGCATTTTCTTAATAAAATATTAATTATATCCACACTTGCTCGTTGGCTGTGCAGGCTCTATAAAAGGCCGCTTGTAAAGGACTTGTTTTTCACATTACAAGGCGTGAAGGTTCTTACTCTGTTCTTGTCAATCAATTGCAAGTCGTCGTTAAGGTCTAGAACTTCGTTATCTCGCACCGTTTTGAATTAGCAATAACATCTTATTTTTTATTTAAGCTTAATCTTGTGCGAGCAGCGATCTGAATTAGGCACGCTTTTTACTTAGACAACACAATTATGTTTGGACTGTATTCAGCATTTATAAAATGTAAAGGCTTTAAATTCAATTGATCAAATTAATAAAATCTTCAAAGCAAAAATTGAGAAATAAATACTATCTACATGAATAGATAAATAATTATGTTAATAATTTCATTATAGTCAAAGGAATATTAAAAGGGTAGATAATTAGATTACAATGCCTTGTATATATTTATTGTAAAATATTTATTAACGTTTATTTATATATTTTGAAGACGAACAATTATATGAATAAACTTTATCACAGAAAATTGCGTTTGAAAGACCGCTTAAGTTGGCGGAGCAATCTCTCATTGGGCAATTATTACATTCATAATTGTAAATATATATTGTGTGAACAGTAAGCAAGGTATGAAGCGCGTCCGTAGCAGTTCGTAGAGCAATTTTCACGTCACTGTGCACTTTGTCATTATGCATCAGGATCGTGACGCCCCGAGACAACTCGCAATTATTATGTATGTAAAAGAAATTCTTTCTGGCGTCGAACAGCGAAAGACATGCAGGTGTCACATTGTATTTTATTTAAATTATTTTAATTTATTAAGTGTTTTTCATTGCTTCAGCGGTTAGCGTGCTCGATAAGCATTTAAATTGATTAGGAAACGAAGTTTGGTTGCTATTAAATTTGCGCCGCAATTATTTAGATTTATAGACCTAATTTTGTTTAATAGCTCGATTTTATTAGGGTGTTCACCAAAAATGTTAAATATTTTATCGGCTCTACTCCTAAGAAGTCGCAATTCCCGAAGTTCACATTATTATAACGAGGTAGCGGCACTAGCGGCTCGGCGGCGAGTGCAAAGCAAACTGTGCCCACGGCCGCTCGAATAACCGATACTTTGGCGTAATAGCCACGATCGAGGCATGCGATAACAAGCCGCGCCGATAGCTGAACCCGTATTTTATTTATATATCAGCTCGCCTCTTTTTCAATAACGCCTTTTCCCTCTTGCAGCGGAAATTTTGCTCTTTTATGGCATGGGGGCTATGCTCGTTATTTACTAAGGTAATTATCCGGCTATAATACTGAATATTCAAGGGACAAATTGCCAATCTAAGTGACAGTTCCCACCGGTAGGCTGAATCGCGACTTTACCTGGCAAACGTCTCGCTATTATCACATTATGGTCATTTTTCAGTGCAACTTGCATGTGTTAATTTAAAATTGCTCATCATATACTAGCTTGATTATTTGCTATCATTATTGTGATTAGGTTAGGGAGATAAGAGTCTTTTTTTTAAGATTGTTTTTTATGTGCGTATACAAAGCTGAAAATAATATGCAACTTTTGATACGACCGGAACGTGTACACTTGTAGACATACCAAATTCTCTACATCTGAGGTAAAACTTTGAATGCTACGACTAGGTTAACGAGCAATCGATTTTTTGGAAAGTTTAAACCAGGTTGGGCAACAACATTGATACAATTTTGAAAGTACATACTAGATGATGAGTACGTGTAATTTGATGGTGCTTTGTCGGAACGTCTGGCGATACGATGCAGCGTTGTGGCGACGACGACGCCGGGGGCGCGACTTCATTAAGGAGCCAGTCGCGATGCCATTGTTAACGTTTTTAATTCACGTGTCCAGTGCACGCGCCGCCTCACCCCCCCCCCCCTGTGCTCTGAGACTGCTGGGAAATCTCGCTGGAAAATTAACGCCACAATTTTTATACCTTTTTTCTCGTTTGCGAGGCGCTTCCATTTTATTTATTTCACGCTTCGATCGCACCGCGGGCGGCGTTTAGTTAGCACTTTTATTTTTATTTTGTTAGAAACTTTCGTAATTTTCGTTTTCGTTCGTGAAATTAATGTGGATTTAATAAATTATTTAATTTCTTTCCATTCAATCACTTATCACTTACTGGATTTTGGCGTCTCAATTTAAGTAAAATCCTACCAATATTATAAATGCGAAAGTTTGTGAGGATGTATGTATGTGTATGTAGGTGTGTTTGTTACTCTTTCACGCAAAAACCACAGAACGGATTTGGCTAAAATTTAGTACACAGATAGTTTATAGCCTGGATTAACACATAGGATAGTTTGTATCCCGATTTTATGTTCCCGTGGGATAATTTTCGAGTTGTAGCGGGTGAAGCCGCTGGCAACAGCTAGTATAGTCTAATCCCCGAATCTCAAGATGAGGTCAACGACCGACTAAAAACCCAATGTACATCCGTTTTGTTTAGATAGAGGTGAACACGGCAAAAAGTTAATTGTTTTGATTGCCAATACACAAACACGTCCGGCCGTCTGTCTGTTGCAAGTTATCGCCTTAGAAAAGCGTCCGATCTTAATTAGTTTTCACGTCTTTGAAGGCGCCTAGCATGATACAATCTCTCCCTTGCTACAATTTGTTTTCCTTTGGCACTCTGTTCATGACACAAAAACACATACCTTTTTGTTTCACTGAGTTTTATTTGGATGTTTCCCGGTGATGTATGGTGATTGGCTCCCTTGTCCCAGCGCTCGTGTATCTTATTTATCATCGTGATAATTCCCCGGCGTTGGCTCGAGAAACAATATTTGAATGGCCGACGCGTTTTCGTGCTTGACGTTTTGAATGTTTATTGATTAGATTTGTTTTAAAACAAAATAAAACAGTGCGCCGTCGGCGAATTTAATTAAAGTTGTATGTACGTCGACCCATAGTGCGAGGCGCGATATCTATGCATTATCTATTTTTTGTCGTACTCCACACAATGCATTGAAAAGTTATTCTATTGTTAGAACATTGAGATAACACGTCCTCACCTTGTAAGTTTAACAGAGTTACGATGAGTCGCCGTTTCGTCCGTGGGCTCGTTCAGTTATGACTGTTACTCGGCATACCGTCGGTTTTTTGTTGCAACGGAGATCCTTTCGTCCAATTTAATATTTACTGCTTGTCAAATATTATTCAGTCTGCTACGCCTTCTCCCGCCGATACTTGTAATTTTTATTTACATACCGCTTGTCCAAATTCATTTTTTACGACTGCAATTTGCCAATGGCCGACTCGTTGTGGCAATTATAGAATAATGGCTGCCCGGGCGTCGGTTAATCATTTTTTTTCAGTCATTCATATACCGAATATTAAATAATTATAGCGTTTCTTCTGAACTTTCTTTGCGAAATGTTTTATGCAATTTCCGGTTTTCACTTTGCGAGAGGAGAAAATGCCGTTAATTTTTCGACATGTGATACAAAGTGAATAATGAGCTGTCCTCACTGGAAAAAACATTTACTGAACACAGCATGTGTGCATAAGAATTTAGCGTAAACATGATGATCATTATCATGTGTCAAAATTACTGCATCGCGCCTGCATTATCATTCTTCACCATTAGCTATATGATAGTTGCCTATATTTCCAGATGTCTGACTGTCTCACAATCCCGACATTGTGTCAAAAGTCCGCGGGCCATCGATAAACAGAGGCAGCGGCCGCGGCAAATTGAAACCCGACCGAGTGTGAAATGACCCCGGTCCGACTTCCTGCCGATATACCGACGTATCTAATACTTCGCTCCTTTGGATTTTAACCGACAACGTATGGCCCATTATAATCGGATTACAATTAAATAAATTCTAAAGATTTTTTTATAAAAATAATATCTTCTTATGTTTACTCTGGGAATTTCTATGAATTTCAATCGACTTCAATTTTTTGCAGCTCTTGATTATGACTTATTTAGCACGTTTTTCGAGAAACCTTTTTAAATTACTGAAATCTATTTAAATGTATATAGTTTTCAATTATTTCAAATCTTTAAGTGATATCTCTATAGAGCCTGTCTTGGTGGAGTCTGTACGACCTACAAGTCATTGTTCCGTATCTGGATTTGTGTATGTGAGTTTCAATACTTGGAAATGCACCCATGATACGAGGAAAGACGTAATTCCTAATGTGAAGTAACGGTTAAAAAAAAAACCTAATCAGAAATAAAAATAATCATTTCAATCAGTTTATTTTCTATCGTTACTTGTCTTTTCTACTTGTAAAATTACTGTGATGACGCATTCGTGCCTCCAATTGAGCAATTTTGTGACTCAGATTCCTGATCAGAAAACTAATTGCACTTCCTTACCATTCTCACCTGAAAAGCCTCTACACTACAAGCATGAATCATGGACCTCAGGTATTCACGTAATCAAGGCAAAATATTCCGAGTATTTCCGAGCTACTCCGAACAAATGAACCTCTAATCACACCATCAAAATTGAATGAACTGTGAAATCACTGTGAACTTTTCCGAATGTCGTAATGAGGGTAGCAATTTGTTTTTCCTTACAAATGGGAGCTGTTTTCACCTGACTGGCGCAACAGATGAAGTTTGGCCGAAGTTACAAGCGAAAAAAGTTGTGTTACAGCTAAAGTTGAACGCTAGACGACAGTTTTCTTGCTTCAAAGTAAACCATTTGGAGTAATGACTTCACTAGCCTGTAGAAAAACAAAATTTATTTATATTTGTTATCATTTCTTCATAAAAGCTTCCATTTTGTAGGCATCGGAATGCTAGTTTTTGCCTCTTTTAATTTGCACCACACAACAGATCCTTATTCAGAAGCGGGCCTTGCCAGTAGGGTACTTCAAGTCAACAATCATTGTCGCCGCGTCGAGGTGCAGCCCCACGCGGCATTGGGCCCCACCGCTTAATTATCTCAACGACTGCCGCTTACTGTCACGTTCACCCTACAGACATTCACTTGCCTCTTCATTGTTGACATCAAACGCTCATTTTACTACGCCTGTCAACCATAAAGGGTTACTGTCCTAATTGTTTCCATAAAAAAATATTGCCGTCATTTAGATAAAGATGTAGGCCATTCGATATAATAGTACCTCTTCTTAATTTCGGTCGTTTGATGGATCACATTTTCCATTAGCGCTGGGAATGTCTTAATTTCCCTGTAGTTGTTGGCTAAGTGGTAGGCAGGTTTATTCTATCAATCAACGGCTAGCGGCGGCCGGCGACAAGGCGAGTTATCACTACAAAGTGGCATCGATTGATCGCGTCACGACCGCCACCTCTTATCGTACTAATTACTGTATATTAGGGAACTATTTTGTGGGAACCATAATAAAAATGTCATTTTAAAGACTATATTGCAGGTCATTTAACGTTACTTTTTCATAGCGCCGATGTTACGAAATTTTCTGTTTTGATTAGGAATGATTCAAAAGAATTTGTCTTACGATTCCAGTAACGGACTTTGAAGATGGCAATAAAAAAAGTTAATCAGGCGACAGCTTTTTAAAATGAACCCGTATGTAGTTAAAAATGTAATTAAACTGAGTTAAAGCGACTTCAATCGAGTTCGTCCGTATTGTTACTTTGTTTGCATCTCGTCGTAAAACGTTATTTCTCTCGAATGAACCTAAAACATTCAACGTGATGTCTACCTTAATCACTCATATTTATGTATATTTTTTATGGTGTACTTTAATGAAAGTATCCTTTCCAATTTTTTATTTGACCTCTGTATAAACGTTATAAGAAAGTGCTTCGCATTAAAACTGTAATAAAGTATCTGAAATGGCAGGCAAAGTTTATTATTCGAAGAATATTATAATACATTAATTTTTCCTCTTCGGTTTCGGTTATTCTGTAAATATTATACATATTGAACTTAAAAGTCAAGCCCCAATAAATATATCAATTTTAAGCACTTTACTTATTTCGGTCGATTAATCGTTTAAACATTTTACTCTGATTTCGGCATTTCTAATTTAAACCGAAGAAGATGGAATACTGAGGCGTAAAATTGTAGGGCAAGACAGGATGATTTTCGCGTCATCCAGACATAAAGGGCGTAATTGTTGCGCATCGACTGGAACTAATACGGGAGAAATGGAACGAGATAGGAGCTAAGAAGGATCGTAGAAAATAATTTATCCGCGACGGTAGAACAAAGGGCGGGCCACAATGGAACAAAGAAGCGCCGGAACGGGCCGGTTTGTTTTCTGACGGAAGCCTAATACAGGGAATCGATTGGTCGTAGAACCAACCAAGGGTGCGCTCGTTTCCGTTAACGATGAAAAAATTAAGATGATCTCTATGAAATTGGGTCTTAATTGATTTTTTGAAGGTTTTTGGGTCAGTCTATTGTATTTTTGGGGGTAGTGAAGTCAACGACTAAAAACTTTTGGGTACTTACATCACCAAATGACGTAAAGGTGCAAGTGACAGTTAATGTTTTCTGAAGTGGGTCATATTGCACATGCTTTCTGAAGTATACATATAGCATATCGATGGGTCCTACTTATAAGGGCCAAACCAACAATTTGGCCATTTTCACTTTTTTATGGAAAACGCACCTTAAAGATATAATTTATTACGTGAGCTATTTAAAAAAAAATTCTGCATACAAACACGATTTTTAGTACAGTAAAACGGCCTAAATCAATCTGACGCTATAGTAAATCAAAACTTTGGAAGCCTCTCCTGTAAAGTTGTAATTTTGCACTTTGGCCCTTATACATAGGAGCCATCGATATATTCTTAAACACGTGTCAGAAGCATTCGAGTAAAATACCTTCCCTGTTATTCATTATTATCAAATATGGTCAAAATAAAAAGCTCCCTTTTTGCCAATTTGATTGTTTCTAAAAACAAGCTTTATTATTGTAGTTGACAACACGATATTCCTTCTTTTTGGAAGCTCTTTTTAGATTTAAAATTCTGTGACACTCAAGCCTATCTATCATTGTTTCTAAAGTTTCAGCTGTGTCGCTGACATACGTAACTAGCACCTTAACTAAACTTTATATCATGATAAATTGCTTTCGTCTCTATCGAATGCCAAAGTTAAAAGAAGTCTAGTACACAGCACTTTGGGCTATTAAAGTGATATTGACAGGTCTCGCTATTTTTGCTGACCAGGCTTGACTATGTCTGTCTTTGAGATTATTTTCTGTAAAATTGATTAATTGAGAAAACGTGTAAATCGCATCAGAATGCATAAGCATGCAGAACGTAACAATATTTTTGCAAGCTCGAAGGACATATTTCAAAAACAGCACCGATAGCTGATTATCCTTAGTCAGATAAAGTTTCCTCTTTAAAATGTTGAAGTCTCCTGCGACGGTGTTAGATGTCAATTTTCAGTAAATCGCTGGATAGGTGACAGCGAAATGCGACGTGCGCACTTCCATACATACCCCAAGTAGCGGTGGTTACCGCGCCCTCCAATTTTTACATTCAGAAGCTGATTTTACGTTTTCGAATTTCAAACTTAGAAACGTGATGTGAGTGCAAAGTTTGTATCGTGCGGACACTTCATCTAATATTAAAATTGTACGGAGGAAGAGTTTTTGCTCAGACTCGCACGTGTGGAAAACTTTAAATGGATGCAGTTCTAACTTTTGTACTGCTTTCAAGAATATAATTCTGCTTGTTTTTCTTATGGCATTATTCAGCGTAGGTAGTATAATACTGTTTGTAGTTGATAATAAAACTATAAACAATTCAAAATTAGCAGTACGTTTCAACCCCTTCATTTAAGCGCGGTCGTAACACGAATATTTATTCCCTCACTTGATGGTCTATAATTTTAAAGCGAGTATTATTTTTAGTAATAAGAGCTTTATTTCAACTACACTAAACTGAATTGTTTATTAATTGCGTCGTAAAAGATGTAGGTAGTTAATTCGCCAGTTTTCTTATATGTTATATCCGAGAAAATTGTACACAATCGGTTTCAATTAAAAAGGGCCTTTATTTTTAATTAATTGAGTTTGTACGTGCAATTGATTGCATGGCATAATAATAATTATGTGGTTGGGATAAATTGCATGAATATTTGTATAGTAAACAGTTTTGTGCCCAGTTGTTTGTGTATTAAAGTTTGTTCTATGGTGTTGGCTTGGATTTGATTTGTTTGTACTTTAGCCAAGTTGTTTCTCCTCGATACCCTAGGGAACCATCGGGTTTCGCGATAAAGTCGGGCGGACGGCGCGTGACGCCGAAGCCGAATTATGTCCCGCGATAAAACTCCTCGTGCCTCCAGTTACGGGCAACTTTCAACTGGGCCACGATGCCTGTACTATTTTCTATTCATTATTATCGGATTACAGGCGTACCGATACGCCCGGCCGTCGTGGCGTGCACGAACTCCCGATACGCGAGCAAACCATTCGGACCAGCATAGACCTCTATCTATCAAGATTATCCTCCAAGACATACACTCTCAGGATACTAAAATCTTTTCAGATTCAGGAGGTTGCATGACTAAAAATTATCTGTCTGATGTTTCACTGTCACAAGTTGTAGAAATGTATTTTGTATTTCGTTGTGTTTTTGTATAGGCATGATAAAATTATTGTTCGTTTGGATATACTCGTATTTTGTTTTGAGAGATGATGGTATGAATGCAATACACATTCGAGTGCAAGAAATGAATATTAAAATCATGTTAATTTTTGTAATGAAATGAGTAAAAAGCTTCCTTATAGTTTTCAATGTTTTGGTTCTCTTGTCTTTCTAAGATTTATTTGGGAACCACTTGGTTATAATCACTGTAGCAACGTGTGTAACGACTTAAACTACTCGTACTATAATGATGCTTAAATATGACTAAAGTTTTTTTCGTTGGCCTTTCCATTCTTTTCTCTCTTCTTTAGATCACCGTAGAAAGATTTTTCCATTTATGACCTTTATTTTACTCCAGAGATTTTAACTATAAAAGTCACAGTACCATAAGGCACTGTGGGTACTGTATCTTGCCAATCTGGTTGTCGTAAATAACGCATCGGGGCGCACGATGTCGTCCGAACGTCTCCTTTCTGTTCATAAATCTTGTTAATGAGCGACGCTGATCGTATACTGGATTAGATCGCGGATTAAGACGATAGTGGTTCCTGTTTTCCGAACTTCGCGCGGGAAATAGAAGTGTTCTCCTTGTTTTTCGGAAGAATTAGGTAACTACACTAATGTATTTTACCGCGTTGGCGGTTTATTAGCTGCGGTTGTTAGTGCTAATTTTGTTTTTAACACTTTGTTGTTGAAAATAAATTCCTCTATACAAAGACTATGGTGCAATAAAAAGTGTGCATATTATGTGCATTTCAGATTAACAAATCTCATTTGTGCAGGAAAATAGCTCTCTAAAGTGAGTCAAATTGAATTGAACTCGATTATTCCGCGGAATTCGCGCCCGCGGCTAGGTTTGTTAAAAATGTATCGTTTTATAAAATAACGAGCACATCTGTTCTCGTTCAAGCACACGCGTTACACGGGAAAATGTTCGCTTTAATGTTAAATAATTGCAATGCTTTTATTGAATCGCAATAATTCAATTAAGGCAGTAGTAAAAATGAGAATTATGAAATGCATTTTCATAATTTTCCCGAGAGAGCGAGAAATATTTGGTGGCTGTTAATGCGTTATAATTTACTTTTAACGACTTAAATCCACGGTTTATAATTAGGTCACGTGTATTTTACAGTTTTTAAATCGCAGGAAGTTTTACAAAATGGTAAGGCTACTTAAAATTTTATGAAATTCAGTTGAGATCCTAACCTTACCTTGGTAATAAACAGCGAAGGTCTAAAGCATTAAGAATTCGATCCTCAATTTATATTAGGTGTACCAGATCCCACCCACGACAGCTCAACTAAGCTTTCGGGTGGGTGGTTGTATAAATCTAACTAACATGCGGTGAATATCAGGGACAAAGACGGTGTCAGCCGAACTGAAGGAGCTTAATACAAGGGAATAGGTAGGCCAGGTAATCCAGCTTAGGGGGGAGGGATTACACGTAAAAGCCTAATGCTCTGTACACCGCGAACACCACAGTTATTTGATCCTTTCGCGTCTTAGTAGAGGTTCGGTTGCAAATTATTGTTCACGCCACAATAGGCGACGTTGTACAACCCAACAATGCGTAGTCGGCTCTCGTGCCTTAAAAGACGAAGTGCCATTATTAATGGGCGAGCCGATAAGAACATCGGCATGCGGCAACGTTAACTACCAAACGAAGATATTTTGTTTCTCAATGTGGGAATCACTATCTATTTACCATCTTAGATGGGTTCCGTGTGTTAAATTAGAAAATTATCAACAACGTTTCATTTAGGGTTTCTCACCTTTACTGAGTACTTACTGTGGGCAAATAAATAGATACTAAATTCGCGGTTTATAGTTGGAATCGTATAGGCTGTAAATAACTACAGTTACGAAGCGAATTGGTGATTAAGTACGGAATTTATGAATGCCATTAGAAGTATTTTGCTGACCATCAATGTCAATCTCGACATTAACCTCTTGATCGTCTTTAACAGCTTCTATGATACGAAAGTTTATTTAAAATAAATAAAGTACATGAGTAATCTGCTGCCGAAACTAAGTTTTGAATTAACCATAGTCAGCTTAAAACATTAAGCTTCCAAAACGGAGTATAGTATATTTTCATACATTCCTCTCACATGTGCCTATGTATGTAAAATCCGTTCGTGTTAATTTAAAAAACAGCAGATTATGCAAATCCTAACATGTAAAGCTTATTGTCTGAATGTTGGCCGTGCGTGTAAAACATACTCGTGCAAAATGTTTAGGGCTTGTCGTATCCATGAATAACAAGGCTCTTTAATCCGATATCCTTATTATTTACAAGCATTATTAAGTGCTAAGCTAACTTAAACATAATTTAATACTGTCTTGATTCCTTTATTTTATATTTATACAATCCAATAACACACAATGACATGAATTTCAAATGTAATCGTTACAGCAGCCACTGGAATGATGACATTCCGCATACCAATGGTACTAAAGATACCAGCAGTGCATAACTCTGAAGCAGCTAAGTGAAATAACGTGCCATGCGGTACCAGTGTTTAATTTGACGCCGATGTCTTCGGCACCTTAGATGTGGCCAGACAGGGACACGGCGGCTAACACGCCATTGTTTGCAAATAGCAACAACAAATGTGCACTTATCCCGTTGCTGCCATCGACAGAGATGGCAAATACCAAAACAGGTGAGAGAGAAAAAGCAAGAAAATTAAACTTATTTCGCTTCACGAAAACACCATATTCGTGTAGATAGCGCAGATAAATGACAAATTTTATCACCCAATTTAATAATACTTCGGAATTAAACGGAAACTGGTGTTGGTGTCAGTTTTTCTCGTGTTGCCACGCTTATTGGGACGGCGGAAAAAGTGGACTTAGCTGAATGTAAAGAGGCTCGATGCGAGAGGCGGGCGCGTGAGATGCTATAGTTTTTGCTATGAAACTCGCCGCTAGCGGTGCGAGCGAGACGTGTCCGTGTTTTGTGCTCGTTTGTGAGAAAGACATGCCGCCTGTTATTGCTAAATGAATATAATAAGCTACAACAAGGTTTTGCACGAAATAGTTTCAAAATATCGAAATACAGCACACGTTTCTATAGTTAGTTTGACTTAGTTCCTAACTGGATCTGGCACACAGGTTCTACATTCAGACTCATTGACTGCATCCCTGATCGATCTCAACTTGCAAGTTGCACTTCAGCGCTAAACATTTTCCATTTGAAAATAAAACATAGTTTTATTCTATAAGCTGTCAGTATATTGTGCGGGATAAACGCACAGATCTCTACCGTCCATTGTCCCAGGAAATCAGCGCCGACAATCTGCCTGGGATCGGGATCTTATCCCGGAGTCCCGGATCGGATGCCGTCGCGCTGCCGTCCCCGGATGTCCCGCTACGTCTGCCAGGATTATCAACACGTACCACTACTCTATACACGTTTTTCCTTCTTTGTTATTAAGCTGCGTCTGCAAACAAACGGTACTTTGTAGATTTTTTGTTTCCACTTTGAAACTATACGGTCTTAATAAGAAATGAAGAAGTTTGCGAACAAATAAGAGATTCCTCGGTTATCCTTTGTAAATTGTACAACTTTTAATTTTGTTTCTTGAATTGGTACAAAGAGTCTGTTAAGTAAAGATAGTAGTCCTTTGTTGGCTTTTCATACAGTATAAGTTTTTCTATTTTGTAGTAAAACACTACCGTACCTGTTAAAATTTGCTAGTTTTTCTGGTTGTTTGTGGCAGATGACTTTCATTGTCTCATAAAATTATGAAGCTTGAAAAGTGGAACATTTAATAATTTAAACTGTTTGAAAAATTCCCCTTTCACTTTAATCTTAGACACTTAGCCCTCTAGCTCAGATTTTGCTTTACTGTTGATTTTATTTTCAATGAATCGGATTATTCGTGCACGATAAGTACTAAAAGCCTATTAAACTTAAGTTTCATATTAATGTTTCTAAGCAATTTATCTTTAATTAAAAACAATTTTGTCAAAGTAAACGCGTACTTTGAAAGTTATCGTTTTTAAGTTCTCAAAGAGCCTTCATATAAATTTCGTGAAGTTTTAAATAAATATCTTACATCATAATTATTAATTACGGCGGAGTAAAATATATCGTGAGGAACGAAAACCAAAATTTGAAGACATGTGACATCGATATCTACCAACCCGTACTGGGCGCGTGAGAATATTATAGATTCATTTTATGCTTATGCTATCATACTACAATAATCTTTATGTTGATCGTACTAGGTTTGGGTTTAAATGGGTCACGTTTCCTTTTCAGGACATTATTAAATAATTGTCGATCATTAGAACTCTATAATAGTGGTAACTAGAGCAGTGGTGGTTCAGTGGTATTGGCCCCGACTTGCGCGCTGTAGGTCGACAGTTCAACCTAGCCAGGTGCATTACTTTGTGTAATTTAAATTATCACCACTGCTCTCATAAAGTGAAGGAAAACATCGTGAGAAAATCGGCTAGCCTTAGAACCAAAAATTCGAAGACATGTGACATCTACCATTTCGCACTGGGTCCGCGTGGTTTATTATGGCCTGCCCTCTCACAGAATGGAGGCTTTTGTATTTCTTGAATAGTGACAACTAAGACAAGTGATAATAAAGTAATCTAATATAAGATCTCAGCCACGCATGCATGTATATTTTCCGGTATGTTTTCTTATAGGTGATTAGGATAGATAAATTAGCTACCTAAGAAGCTTAATGAGTGTTTTCAACTGATAGTTCTAGTAAACAGTAATAACAGGTAATTCCCATGCGTGTGTATGAGAATTAAAGAAAAACATTGACATTTCCTGTATAAGCGAGCAAGCAACTAGGAAAATGCTATGCTGTATGCCATGTTATGCGATTATAAGCGGAGATGGGCTTAATCATATTATACTGTTTGTTTTTTTTTTTTTCCAAGAGTATGTTATTTATATTTATTTAAATAGTTAATTAGCTAACCTAATGTACTGTTCATTGACTACTTGTGTTATAAATTGTGGTTTAGAAGACTTTTTAGAAACACTTCATGGCTTTGGTTTCGAAGAAAATTTGTGATGGGATTATTAAGTAACACACATGTGCTAAGTTCGTTAAAATGCCGACATATGGCGACTTTTTTGCTATCAATGCTCCCTAACCTATATAATATGTACCTAACCTAATCTCAAGAAAATTCTAGTAAGAAGTCGAATCGACGAAATAACCTGTAGCAATGTAAAATAATACTTAGTAATTAGAACTACAAATGTATATTGAAGACATATTATTTAGTTTTGTTTGCAATCCATACGTTTTCATAGTAGTTATCTACGTGTCGGGTGGCTGGTGTCCGTCTATGAGCGGTTCACCGTGCGGCGGCCAAATATTTTATACCGTATTTCGCCGGTGCGCAAGAGTTGACGTCCTTCTCGTCACCGAGCTCACGCTCACTCTATCTTTGGCCTTATCTTTGCTTCAAGACTATATTTTTTTTTCGAGCACACAGCCCACTGGATAGAAAGCGGTCACCATAGCCTATGGATGCCTGCTTTACCAGAGGTATCGGTTGCGCGTTGATAGAACCTTGATTAAGGCCAAGAGCATACATATTAAAACATAAAAAGCCATCTCTTTGTTTACGGTTATTTCATGTTTAAGCGGATGTTTCTCAGGCATACTAAGTTGTTCAAGCTCGCTCATAACTCAGTACATAAAAATTACAGTAACTAATTTCAGTGCTCTAGATGTTGAGTTCGCATGATATAAACGGGAAGTTATAGCAAATTAGTAACATGCTATTTCTTCCCCCAGCACTTATATAACGTTGCTTTAATCAGTTTCAGGCATAATAGTTATTTCCCTCGTTAATGATAACTGGTTATATACCTTTATAGTTTAATTGCTGGATTGCGTACTCGCTACTATATGCTTTAGAAAATAGAGTCTTATAAACTGTTTTCAGACACGTTTATATATACCTGCCGTTAGCTATTTTATTAACTGATATTCAGGGTTCATAGTAATCAAATTATCATTGTTAATTGTTTTGAAATTGTAAAGGTGAAGTAATATTGATAATTATCTTCATGAAAAACCTAATTAACCATGTCATTTTACGTGTATTCGAATGGGATATGTCGTTTGCGTTGCGCATGTTCGAGTGTTAAGTGTTGTTTACTATTATTCTATTAATATTTAGGACCAAAGGCAAAGTGGTAGTTATGAAAATGCCGAAAAACGATTACCGTGTATTGTCTGAATTTGAGTGCATTAAACTAAAATAAAATAAAAGCGTTTTATGTTATAAATTAGCTTGTATAATTATCAGAAACAGATTATCAACGAATATATAGCATTATAATTTCAAATCCAGGTCATTGCTCAATGCGCATTGCCTTACAGATTTGTGATTCTTGATTCCCATGTAATAAGTAATAAATCCTTCATGTTCGAGTTTGAAACAGGGATAGTTTGCATGGGGCCAATTCTGTGGGATGTAGGTAGGCATATGTAAGTAGTCCCTAACATGCGGGTCAAATGGTAATGCGTCCTAAATAAACGATGAAACTTTAATACGGGTATCAGATTTTGATTTATCATGCAAACTGTTTCATGTTTAGTATTCCGGAATACTATAATCACTCAGCTTATCAGAGTCTACTGTTTGAATTAATAATTGTTTAGGTGTTGGTACTGTTGTGTATGTAAATACATTTTATAACACATTTGCTCGTAAAAGGTTTCTTACTGCACCTATTTCAGTATCGTAATGTATCTTATTACGCACTAGTGCGTAATGGTAAAGTAAAACGCACTAGTGCGGTAATGGTAAAGTAAATCGCACGGTTTATCAAGATGCTCCGTCTAAAACGAACGGTACTTTTTTAAATCTTAGCAAAGAGTTTTTATGTCAGAAAAGCGGTCAACATTTTATTATTAAAATTAAATTTGGGATATGAAATATAATAAATAAACATTTTATTCTTTAATTTAATTAATTTTGACAATTAATTACAATCATTTATCTGTAATAAAACCACAAAAGAATTAATTTACTTTATTAGTAATACTGGCTGTTTTTTGTGCCTTTGCCATAAACAAAAGATGCTGGTGCGCGCGCATCGCTAATTTGTGAAAAAGTAAAAATTATTCCGCTTGCTTTTCCTTTTCGATGTAATGATTTTATTTATTTACTCACAAATGTGTTATAAAACGTCGTATGACATACGTGCGGTTTGATAATTACAGCCTCTGCTTTCTTATAGCACTCGCCTTACGGCTTGTGCTACCAATATCGCCTCTGCTGTAATGATCAACTTACCGCACTTATATCATAATGTACTATTATGGTGGCTACGGCGAGGTATTCCATCGTTAACGATTAGTCTATCCCAGTTCAAACCCAGGCAAGTACTTAATGTCTTTTTAAATCCATCGGCTCGGAAAACAAATAAAATTACACTGAAATAATAATGCTCGATTTTAATGAATGCAAACACAGCCTCCTTGTATTCCTTTCTTAAGTATCACAACAACCAATCAAAACTCATTGAACCACCAGTCCTAAAGATTTTATTACTAATAAAATGGCCTGAGGGATGCGTATCTACATCTAGTAGTTGGCCATTAATACCACAGTTATCTGCCCCATTTTAATGAACTTCACTTATTTACCTTTAATGTAACACTAAATGACTTCTGTCATTTAATCGCCATCATCCAATTACTTACAAACTTAACACTTTTAAAAAGTTAATGGCTCTACATGAAAACTGCTGTAAGCCTGTAAGCTTAATGAGCTTAAGTGCGTAAAATAACAGACATATGTCTGCTCGTTGTACCGAATGTTATCCTTAATTGATTTGACATGTCTGCGTCCCTGTGTGCCAACAAAAACTAGGCTTTCGTTCACCCCGAGTCTCGATGGTATTCCGTATGATTGCTACTGAACCATTGTTTGTTCTGCTAAGTACCGTGGCCGTTGATACGGTTTGTACGTGCTTTTACCGCGGTACCTTTGTCACTTAGTGGAGCGCGCTCGAGTGCTGCGATTGTTTTTGTAACGTACTACATAGATGAGCAACGGATGTCGGGAATTAAACATTTGTTGGAGTGTATTGTTAAATTAAAGTTGAAGGAGAAATGGGATTGTAGTCTTGAATCAACGAAGTTTAATTTTATAGTTGGATTCTCCGCGGTTGCATACCCGCTTGTCGGCTCGTATTTTTTTTTTGCCTCACACTAGGGATTTCTCCCTGTATCGTGGGTGCGTTTACAAACATATAAAGTCACATACACAAACGCCCAGACCCAAAACAACTACTTGTAGATTAGGGATGCATCGATACACCTTTTCGCCGATTCGATACCGATACCGATACTCTCATAAAAATATCGGCGATACCGATACCGATACGCTTATTGTGTATAAAGTAAAAAAAAAAATATTTATAAAATAAATTAATCACAAGTCAGATTATTTTTTTATTACTATAATAAATAGTGACATGGTTGATATTAGATAATTATAACTTTAGTACTTTATTAAAATTAACATTAATAAGATTTTTGTTAAAAAACAAAGTAATCTTAAATTTTTCGGAGAAATGCGAATTCGCAAGTCTGTTTGAAAGACCTGCGCTGGAAAATAGTCTCTCTGATGCGACAGAACTCATTTGGAAACTTTTTTCGAATTTGTTTTTTTTTTTTATTAAAAAGTATCGTTGAATCGGTCATAAAAATACCGTCGATACCGATATATCGGCTTATCCGAAGTATCGCCGATATATCGGTATCGGTATCGGATGCATCACTATTGTAGATCATACAAGTATTTTATTTGCTCCGTGCGGGAATCGAAGCCGCGACACTCAGCGCAGCAGTCCAATGGCTCAGCCACTGCGCTAAGCGTGCCGTCAATTGGTCGTATCGTGATGTTAAATCCTCAATAAATGGACTATCTAACATTAAAACACTATTTGAATTCGAGCCAGTAGTTCCTGAGTTTAACGAGTTCAACTAAACAAACAAACTCTTCTGTTTTATAGTAAAGAAGATAGATTGGTATTTGCATTAGGCAAATAAAAGTTAATGTAGGTAAAATAATGTTGACGGGTCGAGGTTCTGCTTCTTTGAGATTGTACCCATCTTGAGTTTTTTCCAGACTATTTAGCGAGGCTCCCTTTTCAGTCAACTTAATTCTTATTTTATTCAAATACCAGCAGATGTGCGCGATAATGGAGTTCTCTCATTATGTCAAGTTTCATCAAATGGAGACGCTCTACATAAAAAATGCAGTATACCCATAACTGATTAAACGTAATTAAATACCTGTTACGCTATCAAACATTTCTGTATCTTCATCCGCAGTTCTATAAAGAGCTTATAAACACGTTCGCATAAATTTCCTTCCATGCAAAAGTCAGATAAAAATGCAAGCGGACACTAACCACTCACAGTGAGCTAGATGAAGTGGCATTTACATTGGTAATTTTAATTAACCGAATGATAACTTAAGCGATAGAGCTTATAATAATAAGCCCTATCTTATGAACTACTTATACTTAACGTGGGCTATAAATAAATCATCCTGACTGGGTAATCGCGTCTGGACTTCAGAACTTGTTGGATGGTCGTCGAGTGGTTGGCGCAAATTAGCGAGTGCGCGTTGCGATAGCGTTGTTTGTAAACAGGCTCGGTCCAAGCGACGAGGCGATAGCGGTGACAGTACTGATAACGAAAAGGGCGCATGGAAGCTAGGTTAACGCACTATCTAAGTATTTATGTGGCTTTAATTAAAGATACTGGTAAAACATCGTGATAGAGATTTAATTACTAACATGCTTTTCTCTTTTTTTTTTCAGGTAACGTTTCTTCTTTTTTGCTGTCGAATTGTTGACATGGTGGATATGTAAGTAGGTAATAAGAAATCTATCATTCCAACCACCTCTTTGATTATTCGGTGCCTATAACATAATAAGGTGTTGAGAAATTACTGTGTTATTGTTTAGAAGTAATTGCAACATGAATCCTCCCCTAAATTATTGAAAGTCAGACGTATTCTGTTGAGCATGGAGCGTCTTAACTACATCAAAACTTTATAAGGAATGTTACCATGCGAGGGGGCAGAAAATATAGTTTTTGGTTTCTGCCCCCAAAATTATTCCACGAAAGTTCTCATAGTTTAAACCACTGATTACGGTTCGAGTCGCGTGGTTGCGCATCTTTCGTTCTAATTATCAGCACCCGCCCCATAAATCCCGAGGATGTTATATAAACTCCTCTAGTCATGCAGCTTAAGACTAAAGACAGAGACAATCCTATACAAATCCAATGCCCTCTCCCTCACTCTGATGCGCACCACCCGCTGCAATGTTTGATAGTAATTATCCACCCCGGATAGCTGTAATTGCCCTTTCAACCCTTCTTTGCACATTTAAAATTCAGGGTAACAACTTCAAAATTTAGATATATGTAGATTATTTGCGTTTTAGAAATGTTAGATGCGGTTATGAATTTTAACTGTACAGCAAGGAGGGTAAGACGTGACTGATAAGAGTGCGGAGCGGGGCACAATACTCGGTGGTAATCAAGTGCTGGTACATTAAGTGTACCAGTTCTCCCCGTAGCATTTCTCGGGCGCTATCACTTCCTACCATTATCGGGTTGGTAGGCAGCGAAACCTGGCCCCTTAACTAATGTCTCCTTTTGTGACCGCAGGGCCAGTTTAATCAGTTGTTTATATTATTGCCAGCAACCGCGCGATTTAATCGTTCGTTTACCGTTCTCATTGTATCTCGTTGAATGGTAGCGGCTTTTCCACGGCCCTGTGCCATACGGTAGATAGAAAATTTATAGGGGAAATGTACAACCAACCGGCGATATTTGTTTAGGATTAAGAGATTCAGCTGTGCGTCGAGTTAAACGATAAACAAAAGCTGCGTCACCGCAAACTGCTGTTTGTTTAATTGTACATGCATGATAACGCGCTGACGGGACCCCGACCTCGGGGTTTTAGAGTTTCGAGAGAAGGCTTAAAATATTGTGTCAGTTTACGCGTACGCCGCAAGAAAGTTACGTGTAATCCCAGGAATTCCAACCTAAACAACAATTAGGACAGCCTTTAAATTTAATTAGTTGTGGAGTTCGTGGGTGTACCTTAGGATTTAATAAGCGCATTCCGCTTTCTGCAGATCTTAGTTGCAGATAGCATGCTTACAAGGAATAACAGAATTCAAATGCACCTAACTAGAGATCTACAGTGCTCGTTGAAAACGTGGTCTTTTCTTTTTGTACGATAAAATAAAGTAAATGGTTGCAGCTCTCTCTCAAATTAATAGGTGAAATAAAAGCCGATGCAAACAGTTATACGTCAATTGAAACATAAAGCGCTCGTTTTCCAGCTATGTCTGTTTTAAAATTGCGTGAGCTTTATAGGATAAAAACTGAACACGTTGCAAACACAGTGTCGTGTACTTACGTAACAGGGGAAGCAGTGGACGTCGCGCGTCGCGTTGATGTCCGGTGTCTGCAGTGGGGAGTATCGTCCGCAGCGCGCCCGACGCATCCACATTAAGATAATCGAATGTCCGTCCATTCGTTAGTTAATTAAACACGATACGCCCGTCGTCGCGATCCTACCGATTAATGACCTCAATTAAGCTAATCAACTCTTCGCAGATTTACGTTCGTTCACGAATAACGATACGACAACTGTCTTCAATTCACTCGAGGGAGTGACCCGATGAAAGACGATTAAGAGGCTATTTATAGCGGCTGATAGGTGATATTTTAGACGGCACAACACTAATAGCTGAATTAACGAAATTACAGACACCTGTTCCCGTAATGCTATAAGTCGTTTATCAGCCAGCGTAACATTTGACCAGCAAATGAAGTCGTCGTATATGCTAATCATTAGACTGATGGGATGTTCGTACATACAAAGTATACATATCTTCAATAATCTCATTTAAAACTACAGTTATTTTAAATGCATAAATATCGGACAGTGACACACAAACGGCAAAATAAACGTCTACACAAATTAATTATCTGAAACCGCGCTCATACTGATTAAAAGCGTTAAAAATGTAGGGTCTCATCAACATAATAAATTGGTTTCCGACCTCTGGTTCAAGCCTTTAGTAACTAAAAATAAAGTTGAAAATTACTCATTCGGTTTCGACGTCGAGGGGAAAATCTCGCCCACGGGAACAGCGGCAACAAATTATGTAAGCGCAAAGTATTTCCAAGACGTAGAAAACCAGAAAACCCTATGTCCCATAACGTTAACAGTTTATCGTGGTGGTTCTCGCAACGCGTCCCCACACGTTCTCTAATTCCGTCCATTGAATTCAAATTGAAGAGTAAAATGTCCGGACATTGGAGTGGCTGCCGTGTATTGGAACCGAGCGTTAGCTAATAACTTAATTCCTCTGGGATTGGGCATGTGTGTCGGCCGATGTGACCTGTGTTTTGAACGGTGAAAAACATTATCCTATTATACGCGCCATATTTTGTGTGGATGCATACATTGATTTTTGTTTGGAAAAGCTTTTACTTAATTATGTTACCGTTTTCAAAAGGGCTTGTGTTGAACGACACATAATTTTGACAAAAGGGATATATTTGACTTTAATTTTGGCTTCTTCCAGAGATTACTTGATGTCATTACATGGTAGGTATGAGACTTGACATATATACCGTCCTAGTCCTCGAATGCTGTGTACATCGTTCATGAACGTCAAAAGTACCTCACACGCTTAAATGACGTTTCTCTTTGTAGCGTACTGTTATCGATTGCTATTTAATTGGAATCCAAAGAACCCTAGTGACGCAAACCTTAAACTCGTAAAAATTAATATAACATGTTATGATAAACAGAAATGGGAAACAATTTAAGAGTCATTCAAGCAAAGAAAATAATTGTGTGAAAGTTAGCATGCAATTAATAAGGGTGCGTCTCATTTCATATAAACTTATTTGATATATTTTCATTTCAATAACGTTCACATGATATAATCAACGTGAGATATACCAACGGTTGATATAATTTCTTTACACATAATGTTTGTGTTACTCTAAAACTCATATCATATAATTTTATTTGATAAAACGTTTATTTAAGCGAAGATCATTACATATAACGTTTGAAACATATAATTTAACGTTTAAACTATTTTCTTTGATGACTTTGGCTTATCCTTTGAACTTTGATTGTTTGCCTGCACGATTGCTATTGTTATTAGAAAAATTTAGTATCCAAGAGCGAGCGAAGCGAGCTCTGGACTTGGGACCCCCCGACTCGGACAGGTTAGGTTCGAAGGGGATGGCGGGGTCTGAAAGACCCCGTCATCCCCTTCGTGTTAGGTTACTTTAAACCTTGCACCCAGAAATAGGAGCCCCGCGAAGCGGGGCTCCCTCGAGCCAGCATGACAGGTAGTAATCAGTTATTTGACCTAAGATGCAAGCGAGCGAAGCGAGCTCGGGACTTGGGGCAGGGTGCGTCTCATTTC
This sequence comes from Agrotis clavis, assembly GCA_954870645.1. Taxonomy (NCBI): domain Eukaryota; kingdom Metazoa; phylum Arthropoda; class Insecta; order Lepidoptera; family Noctuidae; genus Agrotis; species Agrotis clavis. The sequence goes on along the minus strand of OX940929.1, from coordinate 11,110,348 downwards.
ATATAAAGTTATTTGATATATTTTCATTTCAATAACGTTCACGTGATATAATCAACGTGAGATATACCAACGGTTGATATAATTTCTTTACACATACTGTTTGTGTTATTCTAAAACTCATTTCATATAATTTTATTTGATATAACGTTTATTTAAGCGAAAATCATTACATTTAACGTTTGAAACATATAATTTAACGTTTAAACTATTTTCATTGATGACTTTGGCTTATCCTTTGAATTTTGATTGTTTGCCTTCCTGATTGCTATTGTTATTAGAAAAATTAAGTATCCAAGAGCGAGAGAAGCGAGCTCGGGACTTGGGACTTCCCGACACGGACAGGTTAGGTTCGAAGTGGATCGCGGGGTCTCAAAGACCCCGCCATCCCCCTCGCGTTAGGTTACTTTAAACCTTGCACCCAGAAATAGGAGCCCCGCGAAGCGGGGCTCCGTCGAGACAGCATGACAGGTAGTAATCAGTTATTTGACCTAGGATCCAAGAGCGAGCGAAGCGAGCTCGGGACTTGGGGCACCCCGACACGGACAGGTTAGGTTCGAAGGGGATGGCGGGGTCTGAAAGACCCCGCCATCCCCTTCGTGTTAGGTTACTTTAAACCTTGCACCCAGAAATAGGAGCCCGTTCCGTCAATCATTCATCGCAGGTGGTACTAATACTTGGTACATCAGTGTTAGATTACTTGCCAGGAAGAAAAAAAAATTAGACCAAATAAGTTTTATGTCTTTTGAGTGTTATACAAAACGATTTTATATTCATTGATTGTTATGCTTATAGAAATTAGTCATTATAAAATTATGTCAATCGTTTATTATACTAACAGATGGTTATATCAAATAAAATTATATATTCAGTTGTTATCTCTTGTAAATTTTAGAGATTTTGTAGTTATATCATGTATTACTTACCCCTTGGGGCACCCCGACACGGACAGGTTAGGTTACTTTAAACCCTGTACGCAGAAATACGTCCTACATTCATGGCAGGTGGTACTATTACTAGGCACATCAGTGTTGGGGTGCTATGACAGGAAACCTCCACGTGCGCCCGTGGACTGGAGTTCCCTCTCGGATACGTCCGGGGGGAAGACCAGTTTTTCGGGCCGGTGCACCCTGGGATGCGGGCAAAAACTCTTCCTTAGGCACTGTGTGCCTAAGGGGTCTCTTTGCCCGTATGCGAATAGCCTGTCGTGTGGACGCTCCAACGCGTGTCCCTCTGATTAGCAGAGGGCACAGCGGTGGAGCGGGCTTGCGGACGGTGAGTTATGGGTAGCTCGCCGTCCGACCAAGGACCAAGCCCGGGTCGGTGGCGCGTCGTGTTTCGCGCCAAATGCCTGCTGGGGTCGCGGGTTTTTTCTTAACCCAGGTTACCGTGGCCCCGGAACGTAAAGGGTATAGGAAGGAACACGGGTGGATTTTAGTCAGTAAGAGTCTGACAGTCCCTTCCGCCCCACCCAGGGCGGGAGAACTCATTTGATGATTTTACCACCTAAAAAAAAAAGGCACATCAGTGTTAGATTACTTTCCAGGAAGAAAAAAAATTAGAGCAAATAAGTTTTATGTCTTTTGAGTGGTATACAAAACGAATTTATATTCATTGATTGCTATGCTTATAGAAATTAGTCATAATAAAATTATGTCAATCGTTTATTATATTAACAGATCGTTATATCAACCAAAATTATATATTCAGTTGTTATCTCTTGTAAATTTTAGAGATTTTGTAGTTATATCATATATTACTTACCCAATTAATAAATCTTGCGAACATTATAATAAGGAAACAGTGTTTTATACTCGACTTTTATTAGGCAGCAAAATACGAGTATTAACGATTCTGAAAGTATTTCTGCTTACAACATACAAAGTTTCTACTTAGCTGAAATGGGCCTCAAGCTGCACGTTATTGAATTGGCTCAGCTACTCCATTTACTGTGCGAGTCATGAATATTCCTCATGTGCAACATACTCGTACGTGGACGCTCGTGAGTTTCGTTTTACGCCATTTAGCTGTTTAGAGCAACGGCAATTCTCTGCGAATTGAAACGCGGTAATGACCATTGTAGGCGCCTAGCGTAAACGCTCTTATTTGCATCGAAACGTGTTCTAGCGCATTGCTTTTCTCGTCCCGTATTGCGAGTACTAGGAATGCGGCCAGTTTACTACCTAGTTGATTGCTTATGTTTTAGTGGGAAAGGAAATCGGGTTTAATATGTAAAAAGCAATTTAGAGCTTCGACGAATCCGATTACAATCCGTTGCGAATCGTAGTTCAAAGCCAAATTGCTCCTTTATCTCCACAATTGCCAATTAGGCTATCAAGCGCTTGGCTTTTCGCATTTGAATGATTAGTGGCTACGTAATCACGTTTATCGCTTACGTCATGCCTTCCACATGATATTTTTTCGGAAGTGCCCACCCTGATCAATATTATGTTGCGACTTTACCGCCATATATTGGCAGCCTTATCTTTACACGTTCGAGTGCACTCATAATTTCTGCTAGTAGGGTGTAACGGTTGGATCATCTCCGCGTTCCGTGCTCAAAGGGATCCATCATGTTCTTCAGCCAACGTAATTTGGTCTGCCTTTCCCCTCCCGCTTTCCACTTAAGAGGAAGCTAATGATGGTTGTATCTGAAGTGTCGGAGTTCCCGTTCCATTGGTTCCTTATATCGTGCAGTCGGAGCCCATCGCGGTCGACAGAGATTAATCGACCGCCGCCTCAGAAGGTCGTATTAGCTATAACGGCATCCGGAAAATTGCTCGATTTTTCCACTCACGCCCCTTGTTGCCGCTCCTGCGTCTACATATTGACAATGAACAGTGTGCGATACAATATAACTCCACACTTCGTTCACAGCTACTCGAGTCAACACACTCACTAGATTACTCACCATTGTTTAAGTTCTTAACTAGGTTAGGTTTTGTAAGCTTAATGTTTTATCAAGATGGTTCGTTTATGCTTAAATGTAGTTCCAGGAAAGTGGATTACTGGTTAGAGAATTTGTGTGGGTGTTTCATGAATTGTGGCATACATTTTCGTACAATACCTGACGGATTATGCCAATTATAATTTAATACCAAGCCCGGATATTATCTGCTTGAAACCACGTTTGGTATAAATAAGTAACGAGGCATAATATATTGCGAGTCATTAAAAAGTTACTAAATTGTTGAAGTGCCCGTTCCTTATTTATTTATTGGTTCAAAAATAGCTTTCATTGAAATAATATTTTGACTTTCATGAAATCTCAAACAAATCACTTTTATTTTTGTGCCTGATCAGTGTAAAGCATCTAGTAATAACACAGCGTTAAAGCTTCAAGTAAGCGTAAAGATAAATAAAATATCATGGCCTTTTACCACGGTCGTATAATATTGTGTTTGTCGCCATATTTGCGGTTTTACAACAGCCCACTCCTGTCACTTCCTTAAATTTTCATCGAACGGCAGTAAAATCGCCATGAGAATTTGCTACGCCAATTTTTGAACATCTTTTTATTACTTGGGTACTTACTGTGGGGCAAATTGTAAAATATGGACGATTAAATGCGTGATTTACTTCCTCCGTTTGGTTGCACACTGTGCAGATTCAACTAGGAAATTACCTTGCACCGCGAAATGATACTGAATGGATCCTAAGCTTATTATAATTCGCGCAGTAAGTCTGCGTTTTATAAGATGTTTATGATAGCTGTAACCGCGAGTTATACCTCCACTAAAGTGATATAAGTAAGATTGTTTGAATTGTTTTTTTTTTATTTGAATTACTACCTACGAGTACTACTGGTCGTAAATATCTAGCTTATTTACACATCTTCGTAAATGTTTTATCAACAAAGGTTTTCCCTACGAGAAATAACTTTTTATTAAATAAAGACTGAAAGGTCACGCTTTTACATTAGAATACCATTATTCGTTTTATTGTCCGAAAGTAGAATTCTCAGAAAAGCTTTTCCTATTTTGACGCGATGCAATAAAATCTATCGAAAAATAATCGAAAGATGCCAATGTGAATTCATTTTATGCAGTTATTCGAAGCTCTTAGCTGTAATCGTAGCTTCAAAGCGAATATCTTTAGACGATACATTTACGGCAGATCATTTCACTTCTCGTGAAACTCTCAAGTACAGCTCTTAAATAGGCGGACGCTTTGAGAGCGGTTTACGTCTTTGAGACGATAGTGATGCTTGAAATCCATCTAATAAAAAGTGTTGTCGTCAGGTAAAAGATGATAGAATTAATACATAGTAAAAGTACGCCACTAACCAAGTTACCGTTTGCAATTGGCAAAAAGTTGCATCTTATCAACAAATATTTAATTTGGGTACATATTTGAATATCGAAGATTAAAATATCTACGCTTAAAATATCGATGTTCAAAGTATCGAAAATGAAAATATCGAATGACCATAAAATCGAAAATTAAAATATCGAAAGTTTAACATATCGAATGATTATATGATCTACGTCCAATATAGGGTACATATTTGAATATCGAATATTAAAATATCTACGCTTAAAATATCGATGTTCAGAATATCGAAAATTAAAATATCGATTGTAACAAAATATCGAAAAATGTTACATCTACGCTTAAAACGTCGGAAGATTAAAATGTCGACTGATTTAAATGTCGAATGATTCAAAATATCGAAAGACGTTATGTCGAAATTCAAAATATCAACGTTTAATACATCGCAGTTCATAATATCTAATTTCATAATAACTACGTTAAAAATACCTACTAGATGAAATATCGAAATAATAACCTCCTACCAAGGTAAGTCGACGGAGCCCCGCTTCGCGGGGCTCCTATTTCTGTTTGCAAGGTTTAAAGTAACCTAACACGAACCTAACCTGTCCGAGTCGGGGTGCCCCAAGTCCCGAGCTCGCTTCGCTCGCTCTTGCGTCCTAAGTCAAATTACTGATTACTACCCAACAAGGTAGCTGGACGGACATCGGATGCAAGAGCGAGCGAAGCGAGCTCGGAACTTGGGGCACCCCGACTCGGACATGTTAGGTTCGAAGAGGATGGCGGGGTCTGAAAGACCCCGCCATCCTCTTCGTGTTGGGTTACTTTAAACCTTGCAAACGGAAATAGGAGCCCCGCGAAGCGGGACTCCGTCGACTTATCTTGTTAGGTTCGATAATCTGTACTTCGATATTTAGGACATTAGATAATCTGTATTTCGATATTTAGATCTTTCGATGTAACTTTTGTAGATATTTAGATTTTAGATATATTGGACGTAGATCATTTAATCATTCGATATTTTAAACTTTCGATATTTTAATTTTCATTCGATACTTTCATTTTCGATATTTTGAACATCGTTATTTTAAGCGTAGATATTTTAATCTTCGATATTCAAATATGTACCCATGAACTGCGATGTATTAAACGTTGATATTTTGAATTTCGACATAACGTCTTTCGATATTTTGAATCATTCGACATTTAAATCAGTCGACATTTTAATCTTCGATGTTTTAAGCGTAGATGTAACATTTTTCGATGTTTTGTTACAATCGATATTTTAATTTTCGATATTCTGAACATCGACATTTTAAGCGTAGATAATTTAATCTTCGATATTCAAATATGTACCCATTTAATTTACTTCAATTGAAATCATTTTAAATTACTTATACTGATTTCTTTTATATTCTAACATTGTGATGTTCACCGTTATATCTTTACTTAGTTCTGTCGCCTATAGAGGGTATAGTTTCTCTAAGTTGCTGCTTTCATGGCCCAGGTCTTATTATTCACTGAACGTTTCTTCTTTTGTGTCCGGAGCGATATCAATCTGCGATCGTCGGCGCGTAGTGACGCCTAGGGCTTCGTCTTCACCTATCTACGTGTAATTGCAATGCCCTATAGGGCGAGACTGGTTTTACTGCTACACATACCTAATGCCCATACTGAGAACGTGTAAGTCCGTCCGTCTGCCAATTAATTGCCAGCCACAGTGACCAGTACAAACGCCGAAACTATAAATTTTGCCTCCCGATGACCATGCGATATATCTTTATTGAGTACAACATGTTATCAACGACTTTATTCCTTTTTCAAAATACTGGACGTTTTTATTTGAGTTTTACAATACGCATTGGATTCGCTAACATGTTTTAACGGACCAATATTAAAATTGTATTTATACATCGGTCAGCTTTCAGATATTTTTTATCGAATAGAAGACTCGAACGAAAACCTATACCTATGATTCGACGTGAAATAAAATGAATTAGAATTAAAGATTTTAATCTTTGTCTCCCACGCGATAAATCTAACCACAATTACATTTAATCAGAATTTATTTCCGTAAATCGTGTTCTGAAGGTCTTTTAATGGCACTATAAAACTAAGAATTCTCCTTGTTTTATGGTTCAACGTGTATAACAGCGCTTTATGCATTCACTAGTCAACACATAGTGTGAATTGCAAAAGAGTATCACGTTTTCCATATATTTATTCGTTTGCAAGCCTGATGATTTTGAGGAGCAGTTTGCTGGCGAAAAATCCCGCGAGTCTGGCGTGTGACGTGTGCATTTACATACAAAACTGCGGCCATGGCCGGTTCAAAGATAGCGTGGCATATCTAATCGGTGGACGGCTGTCAATCAGTAGCTTGACAAGCCTTCGCGAAAGTAACATGTTCTGGATCACTGGTCACTTGATCCAGATTAATGTTTAGCTGTAATTTGGGTAACGGTTGATTATTGCGCGTTTAACTAGTTGACTACTTTGTAAACCCAGTGGAATTATACTCACCATTCGGTGATTATATCTTCGAAAACATCTTAGTTCATCAGATTTGGTTTTTTATCAGATATGTTAACTGATTGGCTGTAATGATTATACATATTACCCATTTAAATTTAAACACGTCACAATTATTATTTTTTTCTAAGATTCTTGTACATGTGTTTTATCAAAACATCAAATGGAAAGTTAATAAATGAAGTTTTTGGTTCAGCTACTCTTTGGATTAATGAGTGAAATATTCACTAATTTCAACGAACTCAAAACTAAGTTCACTAACTTGAAAATCTACAGGTTGATGTCTGAGACACGCCGCTAACTGCCGGACACAACTCACACAACTTGGACATTGTTTGACTAATAGCGAACCGTAAACTACGAGAGTACGATTTCGTGACACAAAATAAATAAAGATGCAGAAGGCCAGCTACAAAGAAAACAGACGAAACCAGATGTAGTAAGGTACTTTCTGAGTGAGTGCAGAAAGTCTATGCCCGTCACACAAAGTATGCCAACAGAATTTGGACCATTGCGACATCTATCTTATGGGTATTTTCAAAATTATCACTATATTGTTATGACACTAGTGCATGGTACATACTACTGCTTGCATGCATAATTATTGCAAGAGACAGGCATGTGTATTTGCAGCTTCATCATATCGTCATCCGCAGTTTGACTTCACCGTCTGCTACTGGGTTCGGTCTCTCTTCACGTTTCTGTGCCAACCTTATCCAGGATATACCTTCGGAAGCAATAATGTCATTTGCCTATTTCTATCCCGGATTATCAACACTCCTTTTTCCATGGCATCTCTACACCTATTCTACGCAATGTACTCGATATCAAGAGTTAACGGGAGGTTACCTTCTGTATCTATGTATTCTGTGGTTCGAGTCCACGAGTCCACTTTCCCATATTGAAGTTTTGACGGGCCCCGGGCTCAATTGTTTGATTTGAGATATGCTATGGGTAATAAAGGAGTATTGAGAAAGTTGGTTTATCTTACAATCGTAACGTGTTTACATCGCCCGCATTTTATCTTAGATCGAACAAATTACTATATCGGTTTGATGGGAATTTACTTTTGAAGTTCAAATACGAGTAAGATACTTAAGTCATCATACCATATGCATTGGTCCCTTTGGTAATTAAGATTGGTTTGTAAGATATTGCCAACTCTAGCTGTTTAGAAATAAGTAAGATTCATTCGTTTCGGAAACCCTCGGTCACCTTATGAAAACTGTACGAAAAGCAAAGCGCTGACTTCTTCTTTGACGTTAACCGAAGGCTCCGTTTTACTGCAATTACTTAAATATGTGCTTTGGTTGAACTACAAAATGTGAAATCCTAGAGCTACAAATTCACAACGGTCAGACAATTTGTCGTGCTGACGTTACCGGGACATAACTCTCTGGGGGCTATTTTGCAAGCCGTTAAAATGGTGCATAAAATGTACGTTTGTTAAATTATGACTCGTCCCGATCGTTAAGAAGTATTTTTCCCATACACAGATTGATAGATTCCAAAACGATGTACGAGTCCGCAGGGCTGCAGAGTATGCAGCGCAGAATAAAGTTTAAAATTTGTTACTATTGGGAATTGATCAATGACATGTACAGTCAATAGTGAACAGGCTTAGGAAAGCAGCACAATGGAATGCATGCGATAATCTATCGACGCTTCACAAATAAGCGCTCGTTGCATATTTCGCGGACAGCGCTGCAGTACTAGGACGGGCCGCTAGTACAGTCGCGTAAAACGATAAGCTCTGTGATTTATGACTTATAAACGTAACACTTCCGCAGGCTTAGCACGCTAGATTTACACAACAATGCCTGAATATTCTGTAGTCGTTCTCCGTTCCACGGGGCTATTCATTCATTCGTTAATTCTATTTATGAATGTCATAAAGCCTTGGCTAGCACTACTGTACAATCTGTGGCCAATACAGACGTGCACTGTGACATGTTTATGTGTAATTGTGATACATAATGGTACACCACATCGTACCAAGATTTATCGCGTCTCTTAAAGGCGATCTACTGTAATGATATCTTCTTAATGTACATAAAACGTTTAATGAGTGTAAACATACGTATGACAAACATTGCCGGGGGGGTTTGCTTACTCGTTAATTAACTTATACGTGAGCCAACAATAAATCTACAGAATAAATAGCTTATCATAATAAAACAAATAAAACGATTGTGTTGTGCGTCGAGTAGTAATGAGCGAACGCTATTTTATTGTTGGTTTAGACAGCTCATGATTAAAATATGTAGTTATGGCGGACGATAAATTATTAAGGCTCTTAGGAAGTTATTTACCTTAGATTAAATAAAGCAGAGCAAAGACCAAGACAGGTAGGATTTTAATAGAGACTGCAGAATCTTTAGTTAAATTATGTTGTAAAATTTTCAAGAATTTCTTGATTACTGCTGAAAATTTAATCTACTAGCATGCAGGTATGTGCTGAAACGACTTTAAATAAAACAATGTGCAACAAACGACTGAAAATAAGGTAGTTTAGGTAGATTTAATTTCCCATAGAACCGTCATTATTAGTGAAAACGTTGAGAAACCTTTTACTTACTTATTTCTTAATGAAGTTCAACAGAAGATTTTGAATTTACACAATAATTATTCTATTGCGTAGGTATATGTAAACTTTGCTTGTACTGAAACTGAACGAACGCCATCTAGTAATAGAAATAGGAATCAAAAGAAATAATCGCTACAGTGAGGTAACGAGCTAACTTTTTCTTTTAAAAGTTTGTTTTTACCTCGCTTCAGAGATCAGCAATAGAAAAGGTACTTCAGCAAAATCAAAACGTAAATAAAATTGTGGCTTATGATTGTTTCGTTAACAACACACTAACCACTGCCAGTGATAGCGTCAGCGGTTTCAATAAATTTCCTTTATAAATTAATCCGTAGACTTCCGTCTGTGTGGCGGTTACCCGCAAATTTGAAACACACCTAGGTAAACTTATTGAAACTGTGAGCTTCGCCAGGTGGGTTCTATTTGAAATAAGTTGAGGTGTTTAACCTCTTTGTAAAGGGTCTTGTCTATGGTACAGCTTGAAGTGCTCTAGTAATGGACGTGGTTGCTTCGTAAACAAGGTTTACACGATGTACCTATTTCAAAGAGTGAATAGTGACTCCTAAGGGCGAGTTGTTTGATCGGTAGTTAAACATCCTATTTGTTAAATCTTATATATTTAATAACTATTTGTTTAAAGGATTTTACCAATAAGTAAATTCAACTACTGATCGAACATCTGGCCCTTAGTGATCTTTATGTATGGAGGACCAAAAATACCCGTTTAGCGGAATCATAATGTAATTCATAAAAAACTTGAGAGGTGTCAAGGGACACCCGGATGGAACGAAGTTACTGTATACACTCAACAAAAATAATCATCGCGACTCCACTCCAGTCCAGTCCAGTCCGGTCCGGTCCGGTCCGGTCCGGTCCGGTCCTGTCCGGTCCGGTCCGGTCCAGTCCAGTTCAGTCCAGTCCAGTCCAGTCCATTCCATTCCATTCCATGGTAATAAACACATTACCCTCCTTTGCGTCGCGCAGTCGGATAAAAGTGTCGTGACAACTTTTCGTAAGAATTTTTTCCGTCCAGCCCCCTTTCACATCGCGCGATAAGGAACTTCGTTCCAATAATAATTGACAATAACTGTGTCCACGATAATTTTACGAACTTTTAATAAACCTTGGATAGGCAAAAAAATTCTATAAAGCAACGCTTTGTAAACTATATACTATGGTAGCGTTGCTAAATACACTATAACGTAACCTAACCTGTAGCATTAAATCAAAATATTTACATAATATTACACTCCTAATTGCATTAAAATCAACTGCAACTCATCTTACATTAGACGGCATCTCCATGGATTATCACACCGTATTTACTTGCTTTTAGCTTCTCATTACCACTCGGCTATAGATTAGAGGCTTAAAGCTGTAGCTACAACACCTTATTAGCTGGTTATTATCTTCGTTGTCTAAAACAACAACATCTTATCTTACAAAGATAGCCTTAAAACTATACAAGTAGCAGTAAACTTGAAGATTAGACTAAGTTACATCATTATCAACATAATCCTATAAGAGCCTGAACCAAAAGTTGAATAGGATTTTCATGACGCTTGGAAATGTGCGTTATCTAATTTTCTAAAGCTTTTGTAACCTAAATATTGACTTTGGTCGACTAAGCCGAGTATAAACCTGCTTAGTAAGATTGGCTCGTTACCTAATGTAATGGAAAACACTTCTAAAGACGCCGCCAACATAATATCTTGGAAGTAATATAGGGACAAGCAATAAGGCTGTTTAGCTCGCCCAGATTCGCCTAAACACTAAGAAGTAGAAAATACAGCTATCGGAAAACGCTTTGCCTTTATTTTTGTTCTCAGAAGGTAACTGATTTTGTATTTATAGAATGTCACCTTTTTGGGTGTTCTTAATGGCTATTCATTGTTTATTTAACTCTAGAGTAGTTCCTTATTAGAAAGGTCCCTGATTTCCTATTGACGCTAAATGGGGAATAACAAATGCAGAATCTAGATTCGGCAAAAACACGATACAACAGACGTGATTTCATGTCTCTTAAAATGTTCTTAAACTCGTATAATTTGGTCGCGGGACTTATCTCATTACTGTGACCCCGAAACATTTGCTATTGAAGGACACTGTGGATTTTAGTCAGTACGAGTCTGACAGTCCCTCTCCCGCCCTGCCCGGGGTGGGAGGACTCATTTGATGACTTTACCCCGAAAAAAAAAGACTGGTATAATTTAATTTAATGTATACTCAGGCTCATAGGTATTATAAGTACTCTTATTAATATTTCAATACCATACTCATATTTTTAAATATTCACTTCTTGATGGGTTAATGGATTTGGAAGAAATAATTTAATAAGGTCTCAATAAATAAACATGATCATGTTCTTCTTCTTTTTACGTTTTTTTTAGGGTTCCGTAGTCAACAAGGAACCCTTATAGTTTCGCCATGTCCGTCCGTCTGTCCGCAGCTCAGAGACACCCAGTACTAGAAAGCTGTAATTTGGTGTAAATATACGGATTTGTTGTGCCGAAAAAGTGGTAAAATAAAATGTCGTAAAATATTTTTTTTTAGGGTACCTCCTGTACACGTAAAGTGGGGATGTTTTTTTTATTTCTCGCGTACCCCTTTTTTTTTTTTTTTTTTTTTTTTTTTTTTTTTTTTTTTTTTTTTTTTTAGGTGGTAAAATCCACCCGTGTTCCTTCGGACGCCCTTTACGTTCCGGGGCCACGGTATCCTGGGTTAAGAAAAAACCCGTGACCCCAGCAGGCATTTGGCGCGAACACGACGCGCCACCGACCCGGGCTTGGTCCTTGGTCGGACGGCGAGCTACCCATTACTCACCGTCCGCAAGCCCGCTCCGCCGCTGTGCCCTCTGCTATTCAGAGGGACACGCGTTGGAGCGTCCACCTGACAGGCTATTTGCATACGGGCAAAGAGACCCCTTAGGCACACAGTGCCTAAGGAAGAGTTTTTGCCCGCATCCCAGGGTGCACCGGCCCGAAAAACTGGTCTTCCCCCCGGACGTATCCGAGAGGGAACTCCAGTCCACGGGCGCACGTGGAGGTTTCCTGTCTTAGCACCCCTCTCGCGTACCCCTTAGTGTGGGGTATCATTAAATAGGTCTTTAAAAAATATTGATAGTTTCCATTAACAATTTTTTGATAAAAAGATTCGTTTGTGAAATATGCTTTAAAGTGCTAATTTTTGCTCGACTCGAGTGTCCCCCCCCTCTACCAGCTAAACGGTTATGTTTGGGGGTGTGAAAAAATTCACAATAGTAGTATATATACCGAAGTTTGAAGGAAAATTATCATGACTAAGTAGGCTTTACAAGTTTACGAGTAATAGTCGACCAACTTATAAAACGTACTTGGATAGCATATTTTCCTAAACAAAATGTATCGCAGAACATGTTCTTCAACTGCAAATGTAAGTTTGTAAACTTTATTTTTACAGCTATAATAGGTGGGTATGTTTTGGGGATAGGTAGGTTTTTATTGTCAACTATTTTTAACTAACTTCAAAAAAAGGAGGAGGTTCTCAATTCGTCGTAATCTTTTTTTTATGTATTTTCCCCGATTTCTCAAAGACGTCTGGACCGATTTTGAAAATTCTTCTTTTTAAAATTAAATTCAGCGAATCAGTTTAATTAGTTCGCATAAGTATTTTGATGGGCAACTACGGAACCCTACACTGTGCGTGGCCCGACACGCACTTGGCCGGTTTTTAATGTTAGTCACGTAGAGGAGAATAACTAGTTCTCAATAATGGACAATTTAAACGAGTCTAGAGGCAAATGATGACTGAAATTTCTCTTATGAAGAACTGTTTGCAGAACTGAATAACGCTGAAATCTCTTATCCCTTTTGAACAATGTGTCGCGATGCAAGATATTATATTTGTTCTCAAAGTATTCAAGTAATAATCGCGTGTTCTCCGTTCGCTTTTGTTCGTTTACGTCCCTTACCCTCGGAACAGCAAATATTTGCTGAGATACTGTATATCGAGATGCGTTGTCTGCTACGTTTAATAACGTAGGAGTTTCCTTAATCAAACATGCTACATATTAATTTACATATTAATGCCCTCCCGTATTGTTTAATTAGCACTGCACTCCAACTACTGCTGTAACATAAATGTTGACGCTTTGGACGCTATTTGCGAAATAAATAATCTATGTTTTGGGGTTGTGCTTGTAACTTCCGACAAGGTTACAATCAATCCAATTTTTATTTTATAACAAATATTGTTGTGATTTACTCGTATATGTTAGGACCAATAATAAAGACGTAGAAAAAATATATGCCAATGTCATCATCATCATCATGTGCATCTACTGTGCAATTTCTTCCTTCCCTGGAAATATTCATAAGCTACAACAATACAAGCATATAAATAATATTCATATCAGACATAATACATAAAGTAGAACATTACAAACGCCAGTGATACTCCACGCAAACATGAGCTAACCCTTTAACGCCACAACTTTATTGGTGTAGTCGTGAGATCTTCGATTTGCGTGCGAGCTGCGGTCCGGTCTCCTCGCTCTGACATCCGACTGACGCGCTGATTTACAAGGCAAAAAACCTTTTTTGTCTTTCATGACATACGTCACACGATGGAGACGTCCGAACCGATGCGACGATCTGATTTCGGCATCTTTTTAAACCCTTCGTCCGTCCTTTCGCACGTCATGAATCCGCACGTAAGCGGCAGGACATAAGAATGGTAGCTATGTGGAAATAGAATCTATTTTAATAAGTCATTTCAATTCTAATGTAACTCTTCAGTCTATACAAATAAAGTCGAAAGCGCCTTGTTTCACGGCAGATTTCTCACCTTGATTGTTTGAAGAAGTTAAACTTCACTACAAATCAACTACTACAAGTTCACAAATCTACTTAGTACTATTGTTCAAGTGAAGTCAGATTGAACAATAGGCTGTTTAAATCGCCAGAACATCCAGTGAAGTGTTTTTCGCTTAATACGGTTTTTGCCAAGTGGTATAATATTGCTATTTATTGGAGGAGGTCTAGATTCTGCAGCATTAATATTTACTCGAGCTACCGTCCTCTGTCTGTTGTTTCTAAGTGCCTCTTGGAATTTGCACTAGTAGTTAATTAATTTATAGTCAAGTGGAGGATGAACTGATTAAGTAAACAATGTCGACGATGCAGTGTTAATTGTGTAGGGTTCGATTATCGGATTGAGATACAATGGTAATTGCCTAGTTGGTACCCATTTACCTACGCGAATGTCCATTCGTGCCTTTAATTAGGTACCTACTGTCTCAATTTTTCTTTTGTTTTATACTATTCTGCTTAGATATTTCAGTTGGTTTTTCTATTGAGATCTTATTAGGCGCTTATTGGCACGGCGGCGTTATTGGAAATGTTCATGATTCTTCTCCCGAAGTATCAAATTAAGCAAATACTTATAACGTACACGATTAAGCTTTCTTGCTATAAATCATGAATGACACATAACCAAGATATTTCATTTTATAATAAAGTTGTTCAAAATATGTACACCTGGTTTACATAAGTATTCTACGTTATATTTTTTTTTCAGTTAGCTCTTACAGTTAGTAAATGAGACTGTCGCCAAGAAAAATACTGTCTCAACATTTTTACTTGGTAAACCAATTAAATAGGAACATTACGAGGCTGCGGCCACTTTGTACTGAATCTCATCGAGACGTGTGTCCGCGGTGCGTTTATTATCTGATCTCTCTTAAGTAGTGTCACGTTGAATAAAATCATTGGCGTGTAGCCGCCGCGGGTCGCGGATGACTGATCTACTTATAAATGGCCACTTATGGCCACCACAAACAAATTACTAAAAGAACAAACGTTGGCTCCTTAGGGTCAGTTCACATCGCGACGCGACGTGAAGTAACGATACTGGTAATGTTTATATTTTTGTGTAGCGAATAAAGTCCTGTAACATCTGGTTGGCGCTCTTTGGGGGAGGCTTACGTTCTGCAGAGGGCAGCAATAGGCTGATAATGAAATGAATGATTGAATAAAGTTCGATTTTGAGTTGCACTTAAAAAGCTGCGTCGCGTCTTCGGTGAAATGTGTATCTTCTCGTGTAGTAAATAAAGTTAGATTTTAAGTAGCTGTATTAAAATACGTCGCGTCTCGGTGTGGATTGACCCTTACGATGCGTTCAACTAACTAGGGGCCTTGTTCAAACGTTTAAAGGATGTTTCACAATGGTACCAAACTTTTTGCTATCGATTTCCAATGTGTGCATTTTATTCTATTTTCAGTTGATATGCTTTTTCCAGTTTTTATTGTTTTTCAAACAAATGAAAGGGACGCTATTTGTATTGTGCACCGGAATTCGTCACGCATTTTTTAGACAGACGGTTTTATTGTAGAGCATTTTTCATCTTTTTTTTTACGAGTTTTTCCTCATTTTGGGCTCTGACGCGCTTTTTAATTAGGTTAATAAAACGTTTCGTCACAGAAAGTAATTTTCGTTTATTAATGGTCTTTTCCTTATTACTTTCCGAGTTTTACTTTTCAAATTAGGTTAATTAAAAACATTTTGAAAATTCTGAGACGAAGTGCTGTAGTATGAATTTCCGGTACCTACTAAGTTCATACATAAATAATCGAGAATTCCGATGATGTTAAAGAATAGTTTAGTAAATTTTTCATAAACGCCAGTAAAAAAAGGATAAAGTTCGATATAAATAATATCGACCACATTAATTTATTAACTACTAGCTAATGCCAGCGACTTCGTACGCGGATCCTGTTGCTTATGCCAGCGACAATGGGGGTCGTCAAAATCGAAGATCTGAAACGTCTGATGTCGAATTCTTAGAGCCTGGGGACGGGAAAACAACGGGACGCGCATGCCGATTCCAGACGTTCCAGATCCTTAATTTTTGTAAGTCATCAGGAAATGCCCATCAGACTAAACAACTCTTGCTAAGATATTATTCATATTTATGTTATAGTGTAGCTGGGCTCTTGGAGTTCTACATCAGGTGTTCCAGATCTTCAGTTTTTATACGACAACAGGGAGTGCTCATCAGGCTGAACAACTCTTGCTAAGACGTTATTACTGTATATGTAATAGTGTACCTAGCTGGGCTCTTGGAGTTCCACATCAGGTGTTCCAGATCTTCAGTTTTTATACGACAACAGGGAGTGCTCATCAGGCTGAACAACTCTTGCTAAGACGTTATTACTGTATATGTAATAGTGTAGCTGGGCTCTTGGAGTTCCACATCAGGTGTTCCAGATCTTCAGTTTTTATACGACAACAGGGAGTGCTCATCAGGCTGAACATCTCTTGCTAAGACGTCATTATTGTATATGTAATAGTTTAGCTGGGCTCTTGGAGTTCCACATCAGGTGTTCCATATCTTCAAATATATTTTCTCAGCAGAAAGTGCTCATCACGTGGAACATTTTTTGCTGTTGCGCTATTTATGTATCTCTTATAGTTTAGCTGATCTATTGCAGTTCTGCATCAGGTGTTCAAGTTTCCAAGATAAATTTTTGCCTATATGTTGCCCAGACTTAATAGCTATACATCAAAAAAAAAAAAAACAATCAAATCCGTCCAGTAGTTCCGAAGATTAGCGTGCATGGAGTAACTTCTCCCGTTTTCCTAACATTTCCCTTCACTGCTCTGCTCCTATTGATTGTAGCGTGATGAAAAGTATTCTATAACCTGCCCAGGAGTATGAAAAATAATTGTACCAAGTTTCGTCAAAATCCGTCGAGTAGTTTTTGTTTCTATAACGGTTATACAGACAGACAGACAGACAGACAGACAGACAATAATTTTTTTAATTGCATTTTTGGCATCAGTATCGATCCCTAATCACCCTCTGATAGTTATTTTGGAAATATATTTCATGTACAGAATTGATCTCTCTACAGATTTATTATAAGTATAGATAGACACAGATTTTTGCGGACATTGCTGAATGCCGCAAAGGGCCATCCGAGTGGAATCCCCAGTCAAGTTTTTGCCTGGTAGCGATTACAGTACGCCGCTTTGGTCTTAGAAGTGGGTTGGGTTACGACTAGCTTTATTGGCATTCACTCGTCCGACAGCCAAGGCGTTTTTAAAAACACCACTTCTTACAATTGCCCCTTTGGCGTATAAGGGAAAAGTTAAATACACAAAGTCCATATACGAACAAGTTGCAATCGGCTACAACTAACAATAATTGATTTGATCAATATTTTATCTACCAACTTGGTTGATTTACGACAAAGGCAGCAATTATTATCGACTTATTTTTTTGAAGAATTATTTTTTTGTTTTGATTTTGATTTAGGACTCATCGATCCAACTGAATAACGACATACCCTTGGAGAACTTATCTTTTATCTGAACATCACATGCGATCGCAATAAAACTGTCAAATGGTATATTCTTGATATGACAGATACGATATCTCCATTAGCTCGCACACCGTCGTCACGACACAAATAAAAAGTTACAACAAAAGTACCTACGTATCACGAATTAAGTATAGAAATAAGTATAACGAGGTTTGCATACTGGGTATACTGCAGGCTGTAACATCGGGAGCTTGGCGGACACGATCATAAATTAAAAGCCATCATATTTGTTTTTCGAACGAGCAAGTAAATAAAATTCCGATCGACGGAGCGTAACTTTGCGCGGTACGTAATCAACAGTTTTATTCGTCGATTCCGCTGCCTTGATTTCGGCTTCATCCTTGTCGTGGATCGAGCCCGTTCTTCATTTGAATATCTTTCGCTTCGGATTCACTGTTGATGCTGATTAAAACCAACACGTTCAAGATATTTCGTTGGTGATTTTATTGATTTATCCCGACCTTTTCATTTTATTTCTTGTTTCGTCTGGTTTGTCAATCGTCACTCGCAGACAGGCTAGTTAAAAGTTAAAGTGGAGGTCAGTAATTAACAGGCGAGATCAACAAGCCGCTCAATGCTAATAGGGCCTTTCCACGTCAAAGGGCTAAAAGGCGTTGGAGCGCGTCTGTTCGAATAATGACCCAAGCTGTAGTCCCTCCTTGCTCGGCTGCCGGAGTGCACGCCGCGACCTCGCCCGACCCTCGTCAAACGCTCGATTAGTAACGTATATACACTAATTATATTTTTTTTACGGTTTATTCGTTTCTCAATCTTCATTCGTTTACATTGACGACGCGCGTATCTCTGGCATCTCGCTCACGCGCATCACTATCCAAATTGAATTTCCATACGTTGCGTGTCAACTTATTTACTGTACGCGACAAAAAGGGATGGTCGTTAATTTTATGGTCTTTGGGTATTTGAGTACCCGTGTCGTCGTTTCGGGTTATGGAGACTGTCTCGGGGGACCGTCGCGTCGATAATCTTTGGCACGGGCCTAACTCACGCCGTATATGACAGAGGAACATGACATTTGGGTCCTTAAGTGTTATGAAATGCTAATTAATACGTTATGATGTGAATGATAGGGGAATTGCTGCCGTATCGAGTCGTTCAGTGGTAATGGAGGGCATTAATATGAAAACTGACAGCTCACTTAATTTTATTAATCTTTTAAGGCTCATTTTAGTACAATAAAGGTCCCTGTCATTAACAAAACCTTTTATGTAGGTATTCCATTTTCAGGTTTTGATGGCGTGCCATCGTTCATCTCAGTTTCATTCATGTTTCAGTTTACGTTTATTGCGAAACAGATAATACAGTCGCGTCGCAACGATTTGTAATGGAATAGCCAACGAACCACCTACGGTACAACTAATAGTCCAGTCTATTAGTGTGCATTTACTGTAATAGTCATTATTAAACGTACAATAGGAAAATATGACGACATAAATTAAAATGAACAATACGGGATGCTATTAAAAATCCAACTGTTGTATAGCCACGAGTTTACGACGTCGCCCTGTTGGTATTCCAATGTAATCCTGTTTGATAAAGTTGACTATAAAGTCTAATAATAAAATTTTAGACCTAATTCGTTTTTGTGAAAACAAAATTTATTACGCACGGAATACGAATAGCTCGTAAAACAGACCGCCTGTTATTAAGTGACAAATCGCTGGATTTTGTCGCAGTCGACAGTCATAAAGTCGCAATAATGGACAAATTATACACTGAAAAGAGATGTTTACTCGACATTATATTTTAAGTTGTTGGCTCTTATGACTTACGAGTATCATTCTTGTAAAAATGCATTATGTATAAAATACGTATAAATGCTCATCCAACTAAGCTATAAAAAAAAAACAAAAAAAAGTGGAATGAGCAATCTTTCTATCAATCTAATACCTAATAATCTTGACTCTAGCTTATTAGTCTTTGAAATATGATCATAAAACAGATAATCAATATCAGTTCTGTAATTTAAGGGGTACAAACATTTGATTAAAATTTTCTACAAAACAAATCTAATACAAAAAATGTCGGCGATAGCATTTCTTCATTGAACTTTTAATAGTCAATAAACAGCTAGCATTCATCTTGTATTTCCTGTATGTAAGGAGGCATTATACGCATAAATCATACACACAACAGTCCATGGCTGAACAAATATCTGTAGGCCATACAAACGTTTGTCTCTGTGCGGAATTCGAACCCGCGACCCCGACGCACAAGCTGGATTCTGTGAAAGCTTTTGTAATTATTATTATGCATTCATTTATTGAAAGTATTTGTGTGGACAAGTAAGTTTCCCTCCAACTGCAGGCAAGAGTTCTGACTAGACGTAGAGATGGTCGATAGAGTAAGGTTTTGGTCAAAAGTTGGCCAAATAGAGCATAGGAAATCAGAGCAGTCTAAAAGCGCGTCTGGTTATGATATGGCATCTTTCAACGTCACATATCCAATGTCCATTGTCCATACCAAGACAGGCGAACTTTACCTTTTAAAACATAATTGCAAAAAATACTCGAAAACATCATAAATTGATCAAACACAGACGTCGCTTCACACGAGAAGTACTATCCGAAAAATGACTGATTAAAGTTTTAATATTTAAATAGTGAATTACTCCCTGTTTGAATAATTAGCAATCGAATGGAGGACGGAATTCAATTGTTTTGTTTGACGATTCAATTGTTAATTTATCATTCGTATGTCATGTCATCAATTGTTTTCAATTTATCTGTTTAAAGTTCGAACATTTTCCATTAAGTTTCATTACATTTTTATTTCATGTGCTTTAAGATTTATTTTGCACATTTGACACATAACTTTTCGTACCAATAACACCGGTCGACAAATGAAAAAAAAATTTTTGCGCATGGGTTTTACTTAGGGTCGATTTATACTAGCACAGAGTCGAAGCGCATCGAAGCGCATTTTCTAAAACTGAACATAACAATTTCAACCTTAACTCCACAGCGTAACGCACACTTTACTTCTAAGATTTTCACGATTCACGATCGGCGTTGTTCGCGCGCAGACGCGCGAATTCTGAAGAATGCGCGCGACTTTTTAAAATCTTAGAAGTAATTATGTGCGTTACGCTGTGGAGTTAAGGTAGAAATTGTTATGTTCAGTTTTAGAAATTCGCTTCGATGCGCTTCGACTCTGCGCTAGTATAAATCGACCCTTATTATATTCTGATTATACAAGCATATTTATTCAAAAAAATGTGATCACAAATCAAAAATATTTGCTTTAAAAGTTTTTTTTCCAAAGCTTTCAGTGGCGAAAATTAAAGCTGGAGTCCCTGTGGGCGCTCAAATAAAAAAAAAACCAATTGTGATATTTTCCTGAAGTTACTTAGCATTGAAGAGAAAGAAGCCAGGAACAGTTTTAAAGCAGTAGTTCATGGTTTTATTGTGAACCCTAGAGCTGAAAGTTATGACGAGCTGATCACTGACACGACTACGAAATTTTTCTATCATCGGAAGTAGAATGTCTCTAAAGACACACTAAAAATGCATAAATGCTACATTCTCATTTGGATAAATTTAAAGATAACATGGAAGCTTGTACGAAAGAACAAGAGGAACGCTTCCATTAAGACAATTTGAGATTTGAGAGACGTTACCAAGGCCAGTACTGAAAGGGACATGATTGGAGACCATATTTGGGGGTTAATAAGAGAAACTTCCACTAAAAATAGCAGGAAAACTAAAACTGTTATTTTTTAAATAATTTAACTTTATTATAAAACTTATTTTGTAACAAAAAAACAAGAACGGTTGTACGGTTTCCTTTATAATAAGTCATCTCTGTGTCAATTTTTAGGTATTTTCATTGATTTTAATTTACCCATTTTTACTCATAAAAGCAAATTCAGAACTTTTTTTGTTCATATTCTTATTTCTAGATATACAAACAATAAAAATAACTTATGTAGAACCCGTGCGCAAAAATGCTGTCGACCAGTGTAATATATTATGATAACAACTTTTTTTTCGAAATTTATAGACAACATTACTCGTTTTGGTAAAATATTTATTAGAATAAAATATATTAAATCATTTTACTCCATGTCTGCGTCTTTCAAATACAGCTTGTTCACATTGATGGTGCTCACTAAGCGTTTCGACCGTCCTTTGTTTTCAGTTTGGCAGAATTCGCGAAATATACCTACTTGTACTTTAATTATAGCTATTTGTGTTCACCGCCACGTAAAATTATTCAAATCACGCTTAATTTAATGTTCTTTAAGCAACGAATTGCCGCGTATTTTTTCCCGCCGTCGCGTTAATGGGCCGATTCCCGAATTAAAATCGACAATCGTAAATTTTACAGTACACAATGTTACATAAACAAAACTTATCTTCAACAGTTACGGCCCGCGTTGAATTATAATTTCATTTCACGCAAATACCACGTCACACATTTATATCTTATCTCCCTGGCTTAAATTTCAGCTGTAAAACGTAATATTTACCTATCTTAACGGTGGCTTGAACAATGCACGATTTTCTTTTCATACTAATAAAGAATACTTTTTCTCCTTATTACTATTCAAACGCGGGCATGCGGGCGGCGAGTAATGGGCGACTCGATCCCCGACCATGGACCATGCCCGGGTCGACGAGCGACGGCGCGTTGTGTTCCACGCGCGCCTCAATGAGGGCCCTTTAGAGGGCCAAAGCCTGCCGGTCTTATCCAATTACCGTCACCCTGGAACGTAAAGGGCTATTGAAGGACACCGTGTATTTCAGTCAGTACGAGTCTAACAGTCCTTCCCGCCCTGCCCGGACTCATTTGATGATTTTACCACGTAAAAAAAACTATTCAAAAACCAAAAATAAAGTTTCGGAGCTTAGACCATAAGGCAAAAATTCCACACAAGACCACAAAGCCAAATTGCTAAAGCGGTTCTAAAACTGTCGACAATGAGAAGTTCCATAGGGGTGCATGTATGTACTAACATAACATACATAACGTGGTTCCGTACGAAGATCTAATATTCATTTTACTGGATGAGCTTTGTACAAAAATATTGGCACGATAAAAACATATGGTGTGTTTTTAATTTTTAAACAGACTTTCTGGGCGAGGTAGGAACACCTCGCCCAAAAAGGCTCCTGTCAAAAATCGCCGGTGCCAGATGCCCTATGGGGAATACCTCCTTTGGGCAACCTCAACAAAATACATCGTCGGTACGCTTGCCAAACACGATATGTGCATTTTAGGAGTTTTCGTTTCGCTAGATGGCATTAATTTTTATTGACACATGGTTGGCAAAAATGGTGATTTGAAAAATGGTACCACATACTACATATACACCACCTAGAATATTTGAAATATCTTTTATGTGTCCTTAAAAGACAATTAAAAAATAATGTCATCTACCGAAACGAAAAATTCAAAAAAGCACTAATCAGATTTCGCAAGCGCACCGACAACAAATTATTTTTGAGAGTTGCCTAAATGAATGCATTATGCAATAGCAGCGTACAAAGTGACAACGACATGTTTGAGACAAAAAACACAAAACAATAAACTTTTATAATTGTGAAAATTAAAAAATACCGTTCATTAACAAAACCACATAATAATGGCGGGTCACACAAGTCACTTCCAGGGGCTGTACACACGTGACCACAGCGCAGCGGTTGCCAGTCGGTTGCCCGAAGGCACCGATTTTCAGAGTATTTTCCATGTGGTACGCTGCGTCGCGTTGCTATCGCCAATTTTAATTCTACACCCACCCTGATGGCCACCGGTATGCCAGATTCCACCATACAATTTTACACTTGCAATGAGCCGCCGCGCTGAACTTTTGCCATTTAACTGGGATACCGTACGCTTTTGATATTTAACAAAGTTACTCAATCCTTAATGCGATACTCGCGAACTTGTGTGGGATGTATTTAGAATGTTTCAATTGTAACTTCTTCGTTTCGTGTGGGTAACCAATGCGAATACCTCATTCCAAATACTTGCGATCGACAGTTAACATTCGAGATAGAATTCCATGGTGCAGTGAACATTAGTATCTGATCTGTATGGAAGCTTGCATACACACAATATCGAGTAAGTATCTACATTTCAAACAATTTGAACATGATTGTAATACTTGCTTGACAACAAATACAATTGAAGACAGCTTTCTAATAACAATAAAAATACAGGAAACGATTTTTAGAAAATATACTCAAGACAATATTTGAATTATTTCCCTGTTCATGGGGAACGTCTTAAAAGAAATATAGCCATCTATTTCTCAAGTGTTTCTGCCTTGGGGTAAGCTTTATGTTTGATGAATCGTTCACTCAGTACATTACTCGTTATACTCTTCATTACTTTGATAAATAACGTCTTTGTATCGTGTGAATTCTCCTCAGCGGGTACAAAATCTTGATCGAAATATTTAGCAAGTTTGTCTATGTTTCTCGTGTCAAGCGCTATCGTAACATTGTTTAGAGGTGGATTCTCGTTGCCCTCCCTGTTGAACCAACAAATCACGTTGACTGCCAACGTTCCGTGATCGAGATTCACGCTGCTGACATAGATAGATCAACTTGATGTGACAAATACTAGCATGGTACTGCCGAGATTGCCTCTATGGATATTTATGAGAGGGGAAAATAATGTAATGAACATTGAACTAATAAAGCTGGATGATTTAGTGAAAATTTAGGTTTTACAGTACTTGTAAGTGAGAATTTATAGGTTACTAGCTGTTGCCAGCGGCTTCACCCGCTACAACTCGAAAATCATCCCACGGGAACATAAAATCGGGATAAAAACTATCCTATGTGTTAATCCAGGTTAGAAACTATCTGTGTACCAAATTTTAGCCAAATCCGTTCATTGGTTTTTGCGTGAAAGAGTAACAAACATACCTACACATACATACATCCTCACAAACTTTCGCATTTATAATATAAGTAAGATTTTCAATCGTGGTTTTATCATCAAATGAGTCCTCCCCGCCCTGGGTGGAGCAAAAAGGACTGTCAGTCTCATGCTGACTAAAATCCACGGTGTTCCCTTTACGTTTCAGGGTGACCGGTTACCTGTTTAAATAGTCCCCCAGTTAGGTAGAAAGTAAATTAGAGGTTTAAATTTAAATGACAGGCCTGTTGGTCTAGTGGTTAGTGACCCTGACTGCTATGCCGGAGGTAGTGGGTTCGATTCCCACTCAGGACAAATGATTGTGTGATGAGCACGATCATTTGTTCTGTGTCTGGGTGGAATTTATCTATAACATGTATGTATTTAGAAATATATAAGTATGTTTATCAGTTGTCTAGTACCCATAACACAAGCTCTGCTTAGCTTGGGACTAGATGGCGTTGTGTGATAGTTGTGGAATATTATTACACATATATTATTATTATTAAAAAAAAATACTATGAAAGAGATGATTGTCTTCCTTCTAGCCCAGACAAGATAAAAAACTTTTGTTTGTTTATTTGTGTGTATTATACAGATGAGTTTCGATGGAAAAGGATTATGGTCCAAAGACATCAAATCACATTTTTAACGAATGTAGATCTTTCTTTATTATTTCCTTATTTTAAAATGTTACCTTACTTCTCTGGCTCCATAAACACGGTAACGTTTCCATCCACCTTCATACCCGTGTTATCCACGCGGGTCGTATACGATGTCGCATGTTTCATACGCGCATCAAACCGTGGTAACGACATTAAACGCTACAATGTCAGGATGTACTCCAGGTGGACGGTAAATTGGGAGCTCTTTCGACCTAACCGACTGCGGTATCCTTGTTAATTCCGTTTGAAAGCCGATTTTAGGGTTCACGCTTGAAGGAAACTGTATTATCGATGTGTAGGAAGGGTGTTTGTTAAAGAATTTGTGCTAGACAGTGGCAAATTGGAAAGAGTTGTGTATACTAGATGAATTTTGGAAAAAAAATATCATCATGTAAAAGTTTTTAGACATGACTGATTTGATTTGGTGCATAAAATCAATGGGCAAAAGTCAGTGTCTATTACGATGATTTATGTATGCCTTGTTAGAGATTGATCGGTTTTAGTAAAAATTTTGGTCACGTATCAATAAAACCGCGTGACATGACAAAAACATAGAGCACAAACCGGTCATTATGTGTTTGCATAACTAATTACCTAGTTAAATATAAAAATCTGGTGCCACCAAACCTTACCTTTAAAATTAATGAATCCTAATTTGTCAGTGTTTGACAGAACCCGGAGATTATCTCGCGGTAAAATTGGTCATCTTTTTCGAGAACCCGTTCAATATTGTGTTGGGGTAAATTGCCGAGGTAATGGCCAGCGGTTAGTCCAGTTAACGGCTAACAATGTTATTGAAATATTTTTTGTTGGCTTCAGCTTTAGATCTTTTTAACCGAAATTAACACATAATAAAATCGGTAATAAGCTCGGAAACCAAGTCGGTGTTTTGTGGGGGGTAAAATGGCTCCTTACAATTACATATTTTACTTTGAAGAAGACCGTGTTTTTCGTATGTGGAATATTTATAACAGGTGGGATCGTAAACAAGTTATGATTTAAAAAGAGTATCTTTTTTACTTTCTTTGTGTATTTTCTTTTTGGCTGAAATATCATTAAAGTTGATGTATTCTGTTATTTTGTTGCTTAATTGTTTAGTAATTTAGCGATAGAATGCAGATTATGATGATAAATAGGCTAGTACGTGATTATTATAATCGTGACAATAACTTTAGTACAATCAGAGAACATAAAATGGAATTCGATGTTAATATTTACTACCTACCTCGAGCAACTGAAATGCCAATAAGTCTAATTCGCCTTTATCTAAATAACCTAGCAAATTAAACTGTATATCAGAATAAACATTTAATTTAAACTACATTTAACATCTATTCCTACAATGACCCTATTGTTTGTATTGTTAGGTCTGTCTGCACACATTTCGCGGTCTCCTTTTATGGTACTTTAGTTTCGGGCAGTTTATTCGTGCGACACGGCTGGCTCTGACAACGAACTAGGCTAATATCGTTAAATGGTACAATGTTGCAAGTGTACGTTGAAAGTAGCCTCTAGTGCACAGAATTGTACGGTTGTTAGAATTGACATCTGTAAAACCGTGGCTTATCCATGTCATGGGTTTGAAGTAGGAATTTTGGATATATGGTAGGTACCTTTTATGAGAGACGTTACATTTTCTGTCCATGTTATGTATAGGATGTATCTAGTCGGAAAAAAGAACAGGTCGTACGTACTCGTATCTACTACAAGCAGTGTAATATGTACTTTGTTGTTTTGTATTTTTCAGTTCATTTGGAAGACTACCAAGTGTATTTTCATACGTTGTATACTTTTACGTAGAATTAGAGCGTCAGGGTAGGAAAACTTTGTCCATTTTAAGATGTTGAAGTCGTGATAAACTTTCTTTACACAATACAAATTTTACAATTGATTCTATCAAGTGCCAATGCTCTTCACAACAATATTTAAATGGTTAAGAAAGTGACTTTCTTTTGTTATTAAAAAAAAAACATAACAATTTAAAAAAAGAACATTTACACAATTATAACCTCTATACACTTTAACTCTACATTTCGACCGACTTAATGGAGTAAGAAATCCACTTAAAGTTATTAAAACACAAGAGTGTCGCGTGCTATCAGGCTAATTGAAAACTGCATTGTGACATCATCGTGTGTGCCCGTTTATCGGCCATTATAGCTGGAGCAGCTCTCCAGACAAAGCGAAGAAAGTTGTTCCAAAGACTTTGTTTACGTTTAAGATCTGTTTGAAAGCTATGAGACAAATTAAATTGATATAAAACTAAAAAGTCATTAACTTTATTAGTAGTTACTGCGCAGAACAAAATATGGAAAGTGCAAAGAATTTTTTTTTTATCATCGTGTTAGTAGTTAAAAAATTAGAACTTGCTACAAACCCTGTGTTCTTTCATTGCAGTCATAACACAGAATACTTAATAGTACTACGTACAGATGTGTCACTTCCCAAAAACAAATAAATTAATGTACAATCTATGCTCGAGAGAATAAAGTACATTTTAATAGTTACAGTACGGAGGGTGTGCGAAACGGCGGCGGCGGGCTGCAGCCCACTGTGAAACCCGTCATCGGTGAGCCCACGTGTGCTTGCAATTTCATACTTACCGCGGAGTGCGCCAGGCCTGGCCATAGCCTTCAATAATATTTTGACAAACATATTTGTAGAGAGTGATCGTTGCAGGCTCGTTGTACGTCTACACTTGACACCGCAAGTAGAGCGGATCGACTTGTGCACAGTTCGTGCTTGGTTCCTTAGCGTAGACTCACCTTTAGAAAATGACATTATTCTTGGCGTCACAATATTGGCGCCGTCACATTATCGTTCTTTTCGTGTTCATACACGGCTACGTATCAAGCTATTTAAAACCAATTTATCGTGGTCTCGCTTTGTATGTTCTTTACACACACATTGTAAACGTACATAATTATATTGAACATTGAACGGTCAGATTATACTGGTTTTGTATAGCTTTATGCATGTGTAGCTGTGTCTAACACACCGTGGTTACATAGTACACATTGCAAAAAAACACACGCTGTAGAACCTACGCTAAAAACCTAAAACAAGAAAAATATATTTTTTACTTGTGTTCTATTTTATTTGAACTCGGCTTTTCGAGTCGGTTTTTCTACGTGATGCTTTTGTAATCTGTGTATTGTATGTTACGAGTACATTTAATGCCAGGTTAACAAACTGCAATAGAACAAACTAATAACACGTTGTTGTACGCATCGTTAAGAATAACTGGAGTATCTCGTTTGCCCTGTTACTTTTTACACCTTGCGAGGAATCATCGCCAATTAGTTCTATAAGTGTAATTGCCTCTTTACTTCTTTCCATATTAAGATGTGTAGAAGCGTTTTAATAGTCGTAAGACTAACAAATCCCTAACGAAAGTCCATCATCGTGTAGTTGGCAGTTTCGTTATTTTGTTATCTGGTTTTTATAATTTATATTTTGAATAGTTTTAAACTATTTTAGAGGTTATATTTGGCCTATATTTTACCTGATTTTAAGCCATTACATGATATACAGGACCAACAAAATGACCTTAACATTAAGCAAGGTGTTACACTAATTACACATGTTGATATACATATGTATAATAAACAAATAAACACAACAAGATTACCAAAAGCATTTGAAAACATAAAACTGATCCAGTATTGTGTATTGTCGAGTAGAGACAAGGTAAAAACAGCTTCAAGAAGATTTTGTTTTATTTCAGTTCGCAATGGCTACTCGTGCGTGCCAGTAGCTCTAGCTGATGGCCTGGATATCAGGCTGGGCACAGCTGTCACGGATATTCAGTATGGAGGTCCTGGAGTAACTGTGAAGGCTGTCAGCGAAGTAAATCCGGGTCAGACTCAGACATTTAAAGGTAAGAGATCAATAATTCGGGTGATTGATTTGTTTTTTTTTTTAAACTTGTCCCCCACTAGGAATTTCTCGTGTGTCGTGGGTTTACAAGCAGAAACATACACACAAACACCTAGATCCGGATCAACCTTGTAGGTCATACAAATATCGCTCAGCCACTGCAGCCGTGCCGCCAATTTACTCTCAATTTTTTCTTTTCACTTCGTTGACTTAAACGGAGTTATTCCTATGGCTTTATCATTATATGTAGCCCAAAAAACTACACTTTGTAAGTCTAAATTGTAGTTACCGTACATTTTTATTCAAAGTTCCTGTATAGCACATACTGCAAAATTGTGTGCCGTAACGAGGGAACAATGGAAAAAAAGCATTCGCTATCGATTGTAGCCGGCGGCACACATCCATATTGCGTTAGCGTCCGCATTTTCTGTTCCAAATAGAAAAATCAAATTCATGTGGCCGTAATACTAAGGAAATGCCGTTTGCGTAAAAAAAACAAAGCGGGATAATGGGCGTTATGAGAAAAATCCACAACGCCGTCGGCCTGGCTCCTTGTCATTTCTTTGTCGCTGAATGATTTGCAATTCTAACGCGTTAATTTTACTTTGACGAGACGCAAAAATACGGTCGAGACTGTGTTGACCCGGCGGTCTATTCCATCTCCCCCCATTCTTCACCACAATCCCCCCGGTCGCCCTGCCTGAGGCTCTTGTACCACATTTGCATACAGGCGGAGTCTATCGTAGAGTGGCAGTTAGATGTTTAAGAGGCGGTGCTAGGCCGTATCTAGCTATTTCTGGTTCGTATTACTCTTCGTAAGTCTCCAAAGATATAACAATAGAATTGCTACACAAAAGATATTGACACTAAATCTCATTGTCAATTTCTCGCACGGATGTCATAAGTGACACTTTGTAGAAATGAAACGGTAAAATTATCGGCTATTTGCCGATAGTCCTTTGTATTATTTTCTAGACAAAGCAATAACTTATTAGTAGTAATTGATTTTACTGTTACCTATAGAGTTTTAAATAACTGGTTTTACAAGGTCGAAGTTTACAGAAGCACCAAAGTTAAGCTTAAGTCAACCAATAATATTTTCACAATGTTTTTACATTTGACCGACTTTCGTTTCATTATCTTTTTCCGGTCATGGGCCGTCCCTTTAGCTCAAACAGATTGCAGTAGAAATCAAACAGTGGTTTTGATACCTTTTCCCTGATTCTGGGTATCGTTTAAGGAGTATTGTGAATGAGATGTTCGTCCGTGTCTTTGTTAGTCCCTAAGGCCTCTGTACCGAACTTGCTCTTAAAAGCTTTAGCGTCGAGTAAGTATATTGAGGAAAACTATAAGATTTGATGTTAACATCACTTCAGAATATGAAACAAAGCCCTTTGTCGCGTTTGTCCTTTCGAATCTCCTTTTAAAAGTTTTCCGGTTGGTATAAATATTATCAATTTATATATGACTAGCTGTTGCCAGCGGCTTCACCCGCTACAACTCGAAAATTATCCCACGGGAACATAAAATCGGGATAAAAACTATCCTATGTGTTAATCCAGGTTATAAACTATCTGTATACCAAATTTTAGCCAAATCCGTTCAGTGGTTTTTGCGTGAAAGAGTAACAAACATCCATACATCCATACTTACAAACTTTCGCCTTTATAATAGTAGTAGGATTTTCCTCTGTCGTCGAAAATTTTGGATGATATAAACTTCTGCCCGTATACATCTTTGTTTCCATGACGGCGATGAGGTAAAAGTTTTACTTACAGTTTTACAATGAATTTTCAACTGCCATCAGTATTAAAAAAAAAACATTGCAAAGAAAAAACAAAAAGCCTTCGACAGTATTACATATTTTTGCTCGGAAAAATTTAATCCCCGTAGAAGGGAAAAAGGTGTACGTGTTTACTCTTGGCTTGGTTTTTTCATTTACGAACCATGCATAGTCGAGCTTGTACTCTATAGGTACTGTAGTTTGTCATATTGTGACGTCCCTATTCACGCAAAACTTATGTCAGGACTAATACAATAAATAAGGAAGTCCACTTGTGTGTTTGTTTATTGCAGGAATTCCTAAACTTTGTACAGAGGATGTTTATGTCTCGGAAAAAGACATTGGCTACTGTTATCTTGTTCTGCTAAACTTTATCGGCGTTTTCTTTGCTGAAACGTGACTGAGTAACAAACAAATACTATTCGAAGTGGGAAATATTTTTAGGATTGTTGGAAAGCTGTTATATTGCTTGACTTTTTGTGTTTTTTAACCGACGAAAAAAAAAGGAGGAGGTTCTCAATTCGACATGTATATTTTTTTTTTTAATTTTTTTTTTATGTATGACCACGCATAACTTTTCCTAACGTGGTCCGATTTCAAAAATTCTTTTTTTGTTGGAAAGAGTATATCTCAAAGTTGGTCCCATTTAAATTTCAAAACTAAAATCGGCCTCTAAGGGTAGAAAAAAAGGAATTAATTGTCAATCTTCCTACAGAATTTTCAATTATGAACCGATTGTGTTGAAATAAAGTTAACAATTGTAGTTCTGAGGACATAATTATATAGCAGAGATGTGGAGAACATAACATGATGACGTCACCATCATCAGATCAACTCCAGATCCCTGTTATTTTGTGAAGTCAGTCCCAAGAGTTCCTTCAGTTAACAACAGCTATATCGTGTTTGGGCTCATTTCACTCAGCTTGATGAAAACTTTAGATCTAGCTGAGGTATCATTGCCATCGAGGGTCTGAGGATGGTGACGGATAGCAGGGGCAAGAGGTCCTCAACAGTTAACAGCACCTTTATCGTGTTTGGGCTCATTTCACTAGTCTTGATGAAAACTTTATACCTAGCTAGGGTATAATTGTCATCGAGGGTCTGAGGATGGTGACAGAGGGCAGTAGCAAGAGATCCTTAACAGCAACTATATCGTATTTGGGCTCATTTCACTGATCTTGATGAGAACTTTAGACGTAGCAGAAAGCAGGTGTAGGAGGTCGTCAATAGTTAACAAAAAAAATATAGGTATTAAAAAAAAAACTCATATTTTTTTTTAGTTACAGAAATTGGCACGAGATAGGAAACTCAAAAGTAAAAAATAAATCCTTTTAAAAAAAAAATCAAACCGACGAAACATCGAACTGAAAAGCAAAAAAATAAATTTTGAGGCGGCGCCAAAGAAACAATCAACGAATAGCTACGACGAGCTATTCAACCACGAGAAGCTCAACGAGCTATTCTGCTCTTCAAATAGTTAATTTATATGTTTGTTTGTTTGGCGCCGCCTCAAAATTTATTTTTTTGCTTTTCAGTTCGATGTTTCGTCGGTTTGATTTTTTTTTAAAAAGGATTTATTACACGTATCTGTTTTTTCTAAAAGAAGCGTTTGATCACCGTGGGTGGACGGTGGATTTTAGTCAGTACGATTCTGATAGTCCCTTCCGCTCCGAAAGGAGTCATTTGATGATTTTACCGCTATAAAAAAAAGCGTTTGAGCAATAAAACAATGAAAAGAGAAATAGAATTCACTATCGATCCAATGACGTTGGATTTCGTTGGAAGTCGAAAAATTTGGTAATCAGCAAACGAAGTACGAAATGTCAGTATTGCATGAACTTGAAATAAAATAAAAGCAAACCTCTTCTCGAGTGAAAGATTCCCTCAAAAATATGTTTAAATTAGCAAAAGAAGTCTTAGTAAGTCTTAACTTCTCTTTAAAAGTTGAAAAAAGAATCTTTTTGACTGTCTGAAGTTCACGCGAAATGAACATTTCTACGAGAATTTACAAACTTATTTTAAAAACTGCATCAGAATAGCAAAGCTCTGTATTAAACCTTTCATCGATTTGCAATCTGATTCTCAACACAATCCTTTTACCTGCAGAATCAATTGTAGTAACCTTTTCTAGCCAGGTCAAGCAGATCCGTGTGTTCGATATAAGGAAATCTTTATTTAGCATTTTACAGGCTTTGTTGGGGTTAAACCTTACCTTTCACAGTGATTGGTTCTACCCCACAACCCCTTTCATTTGACTGGAATGTAATATAAGATACCTTTGTGAATTGCTGGTATTTTGATTGTATATGTATTCAAAGGTCTTTGGAATCAGAAAAGGTGTTTTAATATGAATAAATAAAATGTTTTGCTGAAATGACTGTGACACAAATGATTTGAAGAATCGAACATTTGAGTTGTCACGTCGTAGGTTATTTGATTTTGGAAAATACCTCTTCGATCTTTCATGAAATTGTAATAAATGGTTTTCATGACAACTGGGCCATAGTTTCTACCAGATATTTTAAGTGTTCAATACTTTTTAATGTCCACAGTGGAGCATTTCTTTCCTTTTCTTCCGCGGTCATGTGGTCAGATTTAGTAAAAGTCGATGTGAAGTTACTCAATGTGTTTGTTCCACTTCATGTACTTTTTATGTTCACGAATCAGTGTTTACATGCTGTTAAAATGAAACTGTAACAAAACGATTATATTCATGAAAACTGTACCTACGTTATGACGACAATTATAAAATAAAAACAAATTGGCAACGTCATAAACTATGCTACACACTCACACAGCTGCCTTTTATACTGTCGGTAAAGGGAATTGGTACTTGCAATGGTAATTTTAGATAGTGCAATGTAAACTAATTATAAATATTTGCACCAATAAAATCTTCAGGCTTTATTTTATTACTAAACAAGTTAAAATTTCAATTACCTTTTCAAATATCAGTATCTCGAGGTGCGCCGTGTGAATCAAATGTAAGATTAAAGCTAAGCTGCTGTCTATAATTAAGTTGAAGTTGTATGATTCTGAAGTAAAACACTATAAAGAAATCAGGATGGGGAGGTTTGTAATTTTTTCGCTTGCGGAAAATTCGATTCAAACTCTAACGAGTTTGAATCGAATTTTTAAGTATTAGTTTAGTACTACAACCTGCAGTGTGCTGGAGAAAACACAGGCTTCTTAGTATACTGAGTATCTTCGGTCTTCCAGACGGTAGCTTTGTTGTTGACAATAACAGCATGCGATATTGCCGTCGTTCTTCACTTTCTGACAATGTTGCAGGTTCTTCACTTACCGATAACACTATAGGTATTTCGTCTGCAGTCATCGCTCGACGTATTTTTTTTCTAGCCTATTCTGTTCCACTCCTAAGCAAAGGCCTCCCCCCATTCCTTCCACTTCTCTCGATGGTGTGCCTCCTCACGCCAGTTCTCCTCGACGCTAGTTTTACTATTTTTCCATTATAAGGGTTGATGACAAAACCATAAGATGCCTGCCGGCACTGCTACATAATTGTCTGATATTATGTTTTGTAACCGGTTTCGAAAAAAATAGAGGTTTCTCAATTCGTTGGAACCTTAGAGAAATCGAGTGAATTCCTCAATAAATCATCCGCAATTGCCGAATGCTATCGCATATCTATGCATTATTTACGCATTCACACAACATTATATTATGCCTGTACCCAAATAAAAAGGGTAAAATAAAATAAAAAACTTATATCTAAAGTATAATAGTAGTTTATGAAACTTGTACATAATGAGGGGTATTATACACAAGTGTGAGTTTAAAAAACGAGCGAAGCGAGTTTTTTAATAGTATCACACGAGTGGTATAATACCTAGTTAAGTACAGTTTCATACACTACTTTATCTACTCTCATTGAACACGAACATATCAAATAAAAGATAAAAATTAATAAACATCCACCATGTCATCCACCGAAACACAAACGTCAAAATTCCAACATTCTCATCTAGAGCGCGCGCAGCCACAGATAAAAAATGAAATACATAGATGTATCTATGATCTGTAATCTGTGTCATAATGAAAAAAAAAATTATTATAACATTATTTTGTTATAGAAGTAGTGTTATAATTTAATTTTTTAATTTGATTTCGATACTCTATGGTATAAAGTACGTCTTTATAAACTCGTTTTGAGTTTTGTATTTCGAATTTTACGATATGAGAGTAGATAAAATAACTTTTCTTTCAGAAAGTTTTCTAAAAGTTTTTCAAATATCTACCTTTTTGGGAAATTGGTTAATCGGATGGTTCAGAAGGTCTTAAACCAGGAGGCATTTTAGGAACGCCTATAAACCAGACGTGTCTGGCTTCGGTCATTGGCATTGCCAGTCCTGCGGTCTACCGTTGCCATTCGATTGTTCTTTGACTGAAACATAATATCTTTGCAGGTGACGTGGTCCTTTGTACGTTGCCTTTGGGCGTACTGAAGGTGGCTGTGGCGAACAATGGTCAGAACCAACAGAACTTCGTCAACTTCGATCCGCCGCTACCTGATTGGAAGGTATGGTATTCTCCTTTGTTAACACCTACAATTCATTGGGTATCTCACCATTTTAATTATTAAATATAGTGAAACCTAAATTTTACCACGGTTGGGTAAGGTGAACGCTAGATTTAATATTTTATTAGGTAGACTTGAATTCTTTAGTATTGAAGTAGTGGTAAGATTGGCTTAGTTAATACCTGAATATGTTTTAGCCTAGAAAAACATTCCCCGTGTTCTACTGATAAGTAAATAAAAATTTTAAGCCTTAGAATATAATGTCCAAATTCCCAAAAGGCCACTGAAAATTACACCCTTCGTTTGTTCCCTACGTTAAGCTGGGTATCCACTATGTTCTCGAACCTTTTGGGCTCCGCGCTTATGCAACAGCTCCGCATAGTGGATACGTTTGCGAACTTGGAGCGCGAACGGTGCGCGCTCCGCGATCAGCGCTCCGCGCGGTGGCGGTAAATTGGGCGAACTCAAAGGGGAGCTCAGTCTGTTCGTGGACGCGAGCAAGATATCATGTCAAGTGCGTACGTGTCATATAACACGCTCCGCGCTCGGTTTCTTCGGTCGAAATTTTGTGTCTTTTTTTTTTTGTATAGCTGGTACAACCAAATTATACAAATATTCAAAATTAGATGAAGACATTCACAAGAGGACTGTGGAGCGGTTACGGGAGCGCGGAGCGCAAGAGGTTCGCGAACATAATGGATACCCAGCTTTATATGCCAAGGAATTACATTTAAATGTGAGCGTGGCGCTCACTCACTCATTTATAAAAAGTGGATTCACAAAAAACGTTACGTTTTCTTTTAAACTCCAAATCTGGACATTTTATAATCTAAGCTTTAAGCTATGAATACCAGGCAGCAAAGCTGCACCAGTCACTTCAATGTATGAATAATGGCTGCCGCAGCCAGTCGTGTTCGAGTTCCAATATACGATCATACATCGGGGTCGGGTATCTAGTGCGCAGCCAGGCTAAAGGAGTTAAGTACTCATGAAAATCAACAACTCGAACTGCTCCATAAATCTTTGTCCGGAAATAGAAAAAAAAGACCAATAATTCGCCTCAATTTTGAAAAAATCCATCGTGTCTGACAAATAGCCTGTTATAAGGATTATTAACATTTATGTTATAATTTCTAAATAACAAGTTTTTTAGTTTTAATTAGAAAATATACGAAAAATTTACATTTATAAACATCCCTTTTCTCCGAAACTACAGATGCTACAGAGTACTACAACAATTATTATTCTGAAAAAAAAAAAACAAGTAATAGTATGCCCTATAGATTACAGAGAAATTATAAAGAAGTCTTTGATTTTAAAATAACATACTGATCGCGAGGTTATCAACTCCGGATCCCTTGTGGGTTCGGACACGCACTTG
This sequence comes from Agrotis clavis, assembly GCA_954870645.1. NCBI lineage: Eukaryota > Metazoa > Arthropoda > Insecta > Lepidoptera > Noctuidae > Agrotis > Agrotis clavis. The sequence continues at coordinate 11,073,461 of OX940929.1, read as the reverse complement.
GCTATTGAATGATAATAATACTCCCTTGAATTATGTCCCTCGAACAAACTAACATTCTGCACATTCAAATACGAGGATTAGAAACATTAACCTCCTATGTGCTAGATACTGCTATCACCGATCCGTTTGCCAAACGACCACGCTTGGCAAGCGGACACGCACAAATAGGTCACAGGTCATAGCAGGATCGTGCCTTATCCAGATCATTGACAGTAAACATAGCTTTGTTAATATAAGCTATGTGGGAAATTGGTGGTGGGGACAATCAAATCGATCGCAGCGCGCGATTTGACAAAGATGTGAACTAACTGTGGACCCGTGTCAGGTTTAATAAGCAACACATCTTTTTTATGTACTGTTTTTAGGTGTTATTATTTTTTTATAAAAGACAAGCCGGAAATATTTTTTTATAAATATTATACGCATTAACGCATGCGTCGCGATTTACAAAAAAAAAAATACAGAAAGGAAAATTCAAACCACAAGTAGGATTTGAACTTACGATCTCCGAATGAAGCACATCCGATGCTCTTTCCAACCAAGCAACAGAGGTTTCTGCCAACAGCGTCGAATTCATCAATCCATTTCTAACGGCTTACGGTGACGTCTCGTGCCATCTATTGCAGAGTATTTCCCTTTTCGGCGTGTTTATCAAAATATTTAGCTGGCAAGAATTGTTTCCTTTGTCCCGAAATAATGTGATCACTAGCTATACACATAAGAAGCAACGTACGCTACAATAGTCTAAGTATGTCGATTTTTAAGTTTATATTTTGTTGCAGATAGCAGCTATCAAACGTCTCGGCTACGGGAACCTGAACAAAGTAATTCTATGTTTCGAACGAACGTTCTGGGACCCCAGTGCAAATCTCTTCGGCCACGTCGGAACGACCACCGCAAGCAGAGGTTTGTTATTAACTAGTTAATTCAGTTCTACCACGTTGTTATGGACGGAATTATTTGTCAGGAACCTTCTACACTGACGAGTTTGTCGAAGTATTACATCGCAATTATTCTGATGGAAGAGGTAGTGATGTCCAGCGGCAAGGACCAGACTTTTATTAGGGGTTGAGCTTGGTCCATTCTTTCTCTTAAGAATGTTGTCTGTTCCTATAATGAACTGCTTCACAAAAGAGGGTACTTTAGGTATAATGCGTATGACACTACGGAACAAAAATTTTGTTGTTTTCAACAGTTATATTCTTAGATTGGTAAATTGCCGCATAAAAGAAATATGTTTATCTTCGCGCCATAGGTATTTCGCATTAATTCCCTTCATAGGGTGAAAATTATGTGGTAGGTCAATGTTATATGTACTAGCTGAAAATGTTGTATGCGCAAACATCGTTATGCCAGAAGTCGAGCCTTCCAAGATACGCCATTTTACTCTCCAACTGCCACCCGTTATCTTTGTATCACTTAGCAAAGATTAGGTTGTAGACCAGCTAATTGAATTTACTATCACGGCCACTGCTATCGTCATGTCCGAGTTGCGATAGTCCGTTGCATGGACACGGTCCTTTAGTTAGTGTGCGGTTCACAGACGCAGTACTTCGTGATAGTGTGTTCGATTTACATGAATATCCAACGTTGGCTCATATTTCAGGGCGGGCTTCAAGTTTATTCCATCAATATTAATACACGGCCGCTCTGAATCACCGCCAATCAATTGTCTGATGCTTGCGTTAGAGAGGGTTTGTAGAGTTATGTACATTTTATATTATGTGATGGGGTTTTAAGTGCTCATGTGCTTAACTCAGTATGCATAATTAGACGATATTGTCTGTAGTTGGGGAATTACAGAGCACTAATGTCAAACATTTTTGAAGTGAAAACTTCTTTAGCGGCGTTGTACACTTTTTCTGTAATGGGTAAAAAATTTAAAACTCGCGTCAGGGTCACGTGACCGTCAGGGTCACGTGACCGTCAGGGTCACGTGACCCTGATCGAAAATGAGTAAGACGTCATTCAAATTAAAAATAAAACATAGTAACAAAAAAGTTTTCACTTCTACCGGCACTCCTGGAGTGCAACCTTTTTTTTTTATACACAGTACTGGGTATTTGTGATTATGTAGAAAGAATTTTGAAGTGAAAACTTCTTTAGCGGCGTTGTACACTTTTTCTGTAATGGGTAAAAAATTTAAAACTCGCGTCAGGGTCACGTGACCCTGATCGAAAATGAGTAAGACGTCATTCAAATTAGTTAATTTCATATCTGTACTACTCCAGTTTTAAAATAAAACATAGTAACAAAAAAGTTTTCACTTCTACCGGCACTCCTGGAGTGCAACCTTTTTTTTTTTAACAACTTTTCGCTTTGAGTGAAACATTAGTACTAACTTAAGACGCGTATAACTTTAGTGTACTGTTGTCTGCCTCTCGCTTCTCTTTAAAAACTTTGATATTAATACTTTTTATTAATCTTATCGTCTTACTTTTGCTCATTCCTTCCAAACATTTTCAACATTCACTCAGATTATTACAGCTCCCACAACACCGCAATATATTATAGTGGGTAACCTTTTTTTACCCGGAGCACGGTAACGAAATCATGAATTATATTCAGGTGTAAATAGTGCAGAGCGTAGTAACGTCGGTGGCGGCGATAACGAATTAAAAGCTGAATAATTTAACGCTACTGAGGAACCCTGAGGGCGCCGCTTGCAATAAATCACAGCAACGAGCCGAGACACGCTTTTTTACGTTATGCTTTAGTTCACCTCCTTAGCTCTTTGTTGTATACTCTACTAACTTCATTAAGCCCCCCACGTCTACTCTGGGAATGCCGGAACAATGTACCGCGACTGTTTTTTTTTAATCGTGGCCAATTTAACATTTTCGGCCCGTGTAGCGTTTAAGGATAGCTATCTGATGTGCCTGTATCTTCAAGACGTGTAAAGAGTTATGTGAGAATCCTCGCCCACCTTATTTTTTTCCTTATGTATCAGACGATCCTGAATTCATTCCAATAGTTCGGAGTACTTTAGATTACGATCTACTTTGCTTCTACAAATGTTAAACATACATTGTGAATAACAAATGTACGTATTGTAGTGTTCATATTTACCTACTGAGCTCAAATCAATTCCTTGCACGTGTGACGTTCTCTTAAACAATACCGTGACTTTACCTATGATATTGTGGGTTGGCGGTCCACACAAGAATGTTCATAATAATTATGAACTGGAGACTGGCTTTGAACCTCGTTGAAACTCGCATTAATTAATCGTTGGTCCTCAAGGCCAGAACTTGTGAACGTTTGTTGTAACGAAGGTCTATAACAAGTTTGATTAGTCCGTATTATATTGAACTGAATGTAAAATAAAGGACCAACAGTATTAATTACCGCTTTGGACTGAGCAACAAGCCAATTTGTAAGAACTAAATGGAGAACTCGCCAGTTCGTATGAATAATTAACTCGGGAACTTTTTTCTCGTAGGTGAGCTGTTCCTTTTCTGGAACCTGTACAGCGCTCCTGTGCTTTTGGCTTTGGTAGCCGGAGAGGCAGCTGCTGTCATGGAGAACGTCACTGATGACGTCATAGTCGGCAGATGTATCGCTGTGCTGAAGAGCATATTTGGCCATGCTGCTGTACCTCAACCCAAGGAATGCGTAGTCACCAGGTAAGGAATATAAAGGTGCCGTCATCATCATCATCAGCCTATAATGTTCCCACTGCTGGGACACAGGCCTCCTCTCTGTGAGAGGGAGTGGGCCATAATCCACCTCCAGTGGTGATGAAATAAATTACACAAAGTATGCGCCTGGCGGGGTTCGAACCCAGGACCTACAATTCGTAAGTCGGGACCGATACCACTGGGCCACGACTGCTCCGTAACAAAGGTGCCGTAACAAGCACTAATTTTAGACACGATTTGCAATGCGATAAATTGGCCAAAGGGTCTGATTCCATCTGATGCATGGAGTCCTCGACCCAATTTACCCACAGATGGACACGCTGATTTGCTGGAAACCTATCAGATCGGGTGTGTAGGTTGATTTATGGCAGCTTCTGTATTAATAATGAACTTTCGTCACACCTTGCTTTGTAATAATTTTGTTGAGCTAAACTGGATTGGAGTTGGATTTTAAGCTTAGGTACCAGACATTGGTGTTTTGCTTTTGGTTTTTTCAAATTATAAACCAACATTGCAAGATAGGTCATAAAGACATGAATGATGAGACCATCGAACGCAGCAAAGTAACAGAGAGTTATTTAGCAATACTTACGGATTTCAATCCTTTTCCTGCAATACTCACAGATTTTAAATTAAAATTTTGATATTCCTTTCAACAGATGGCGCGCAGATCCATTCGCCCGTGGCTCATACAGTTTCGTGGCGGTCGGCTCCTCGGGCACTGACTACGATCTGTTGGCTGCTCCTGTTCCAGGCGCCCCAGGAGAAAATAGACTGTTCTTCGCTGGTAAGAACTTATTAACAACTTATTGATTAACGGTGTGAAAGGAGTTCTAGATGATGAGACGTTATGGTAGGCCACCTTTGTGTGTCCATAATCCAATACTGAATGAGTTTAAAGCCATTGCTAATTTGCAAAGGAGTTACAGGGCCCGCTGATTAAATATGCAATGAACTCAGATCAAAGAAATAGGCAGATAGAACGCTCAGAACACGCGAGTGTGTCCGCCAAAGCAAATACAAAATCAAATCGAATTACATTCCTGTATTCTTTGTTTTTGAGAACAACTTTTATAATGTTTAAAGACACGAGACGGCATATTTTGGCAAACAACAACAACGATGCGTAGCTTGGTACGACGCGTAGCTTGGTACTGTCGCGAGTTTGTAGTCGCTTTTGATTTTGTATTTGCTTTGGTGGTCACACTCGCGTGTTCTGAGCGCTCTATCTGCCTATTTATTTGATCTGAGTGCAATGAATATCTTCCTCGATATGTAAATCAGTCTTTACTGCCAGATATATGTACCTCTTTTACGAAGAAAGACATTCTTACTTCACTCCGTAGTCGTATACGTCTTGATCCAGACGAACAATTTACGCCGTCATATATATTTTACGCGAGGTTAATGGTTTGCCATATCGTTGTTTCGGAGTTAAAAGCTAATTAGTACCACGTTTTAGTAACGCAACTGATGCAGTTATTTACTCCTCTAGCAGTTCCGACACTTTGATGCAGTGCCGTATAAAGCAAAGAAAGAAAATTGACGTCGAACGACCCCAGCTCAGGGCGTTGTTCACGTCAGATAGCAACACTGTATGCTTTTCAGCCAATTAAATTGACATATTGGGGAATCTGGATATTGCACGCTGCCCCTTGACACGTCAATAAATCCTGAATCCTCTTATTTCCATCTCTCCGGGCCCAAAACACATGACGAAAAAATAGAGTCACCCCCTCTCGCATGGGACCTAATAACGACTTCGGTAGAACCGTAGAACGTTACACCTCTAACCCTTCGGTAGTCAGAACCGTGACGGTTATGTACACTTGCCTTTATGTTATGTGAAACTCTTCACATAGATTTGTGTTTGTTGTGTGTTGGGAATATCAAATGCGAATCATGAAGCCGTGTTTATGGGATGTCAAAAAGGTATCACGAGTCGAAACGATTTTTTTAGGATCGTTCGTTGTGTATTGTTTTTTTTATTGATATTGAAGCAGTATAAAAATGTATTCCTTTACACCAGATGCAAATTCATTTTATAAAAGGCGCAGAATTTTCTGGAAGAGTGTGTCGAATAAAATTATCCTTCGAGAGATCATAATTATTTATTTGTCTGTCTCAATGTTTCCTTCTCTTTCGTGTGATTGGTTAAATTCAAGCAATCAAACATTGACTTTAATTATAACTGGCACTGAGGTTGCACTCACTATGTACAGCTTCGATTATCTGCAATATTTAAAAAGTTATCTTTGCAGATTTCAGGTGCGATGTATTACTTTCTAGTTAATTAATGTGATTGTCAGACTGCTGCAACGCTTTCATTGGCAACGAAATTTGTAATTAATTTTCTTCTTATCCAGGTGAACACACAATGCGGAACTACCCAGCGACGGTTCACGGCGCGTTCCTGTCGGGTCTTCGTGAAGCCGGTAGACTGGCAGACCTGCTCATGCCGCAACCACCAATCACTAACGCGAGCGTTGCTGCAGCAACCGCAGCGGCAAACGCGGCAGCCAATCAGGCCTCTTAGTCTAAGTTTAATTCTTTTGTTCACTTCAGCGATATGGTAGATAATGTACTTTCTTGATAAGGTAGTTGACTTTTCCTATATTGTTTTTGTAATAATTTCTTTGGCAGTAATCTTTATAGCTTATTTTTGACCAATTTTTATTCGAACGCCTCTTCATGCGTACAAGAGAGCGTCGGCGTAGAGGCAAAAGTCAATAGGTCAAAAAAAAAAGAATATTGGGTATTAAACTTTAAAGTTGTTGTGTTAACATTTAAAGTCACAAAGCAGTGTTTGACGCCGACGCTGAGGTGACGATTGCGTACTTTCATTGACAATTTTCTTTTGAATTAATTTTAGACTCATAACTTAAAAACAGTTTTATAAAATTAATAATTAATGACAGTTATGTGCCATGATGAAGTCGAAAAAAAAGACTCACGGACTCACTATTAATATTTTTAGGTCAACTATCTAATGAAGGAAGTGTTATTTAAATAGCAGTAGTTCAATTTAGATAGCAATTTTCTTATACTTTTTTTCTTCGCTGTAAGATCTTGACAAGGATCCGATACACGATAATTAATTATAATGAGTTGTGACTGTTTTCGTTTCGCTACGCAGAAACTTAGAATCATTTTCTTTTTCTTACTAGACGTTAATAAAGCATGGCGCAAATATAGAACTGAACTATGGACTTTTAATTGCCAGTGTGATGGATTATTATTTATTTTTTCTCATCATCATCATCATCAGCCTATTAATGTTCCCACTGCTGGGACACAGGCCTCCTCTCTGTGAGTGGGAGTGGGCCATAATTAACCACGCGGGCCCAGTGCGCGTTGGTAGATGTCACGTGTCTTCAAATTTTTTGGTCCTAGGACATGCCTGTATAGACGTTAATAAAATTAGCATAAACATTCTTTGGCATAGCGCTATTTCTATAACTTTTTCGAAACTGTCAAGCTACAAGGCGCAACAGAGATGGAAACATTACTCATTCTAATGATTTACTATGCTATCATTTATAGGTCGATCTTAGTATAAATAAAATAAGTTTGGTTCCATATTTGCGCCATTTAATCTTAAGTTTGCATTTGACATTGTCCTATAAATGAAATAAAAACATTATTGTGTTCAATACTTAGCGAAAATAATAATTATAGACATTGCATAGAACTGACAATATTTTTGCAAAAAAACGTTATCAATTTAAAATAATCCCTATTGCATTTACAATTAAAACCAAAAGCCGTTATATTTTTTTTAGACTGACCAAAAATAATGGTATAACACGGCTTTTAAATTAAATTAAAAATGGCTTTATGTGATATTGCTGGATTAAAACTGAATTTGTGCAGGGTGAATTTTTATTATTCAACTTTTTTGCAACAGGATTAATTTCTATACATACGAGTACCTTGAATAATAAATTCTAAAAGTTGAATACTTAAATTTCACCCCTTTAATATTCATGAGCATACATTAACTGGAGTGTCTTATTTTAATAGCGTTTGAATAGTTTTGTAACAATAAAACGTTTCCAAAAGTTTTTGCTGTCGTTTCGGTCCCAGTTTAATAGCCCATTGATTGTTCAAATTATATCACAAAAAGTTACACAATATACCCCGAAATTATCGAGATCGATACAAAAGGTCTTCTTTATAAAGGAATTAATTGGACGATTTGATACTTTAAACAAATACACCTGCCTCCATAAAATACGGGAGGCACCTGTTTGACTTTATTCCTAGTAAAGGTTCTTATCTCGTTCACACTTATGCGTTAAAGAGAGATAGAGACACAGCCGTGAGAGAAAATTTTGATTGCTGTTGCGATATTTTATAATCTCCATTCGCGAAGTGACTGCACTATTACACCGAACGTGTTCTACGAAACAATTAATTCTGTGTTAATTAACAAAGATATTCTCTACATATTGCCTATAAATTATTCCTATGTTATAATCTTTGGAACGGAAATGCAACGTATTTATTGCCAACATAAAAGTATTTATTGTGTTTTTAATGAATGCAAATTATTGCCAATAATAGTGCTGGTCACGAACCCGATAAAAGCTTTTCAGGAAATAGTTTAACATGAGTTTTGTTCCTGGCGTAAACACTTTTCTTCGGACTACTGAGAAAATGATCCAAAATAAGAGGTCACTAGAACTTTTGAAAAGAACGGATAATTTATTTCATTATTTACCAAATACCGAAATAATCCCTATTCAAATTGTACCTAACTGACGTTCTTTGACAGTTGTATCCATTGGAAACAATTAAAAAAAGAAAAACTTCGAACGTATTCGGATTAAAAATATCATTTTGTTTCCCTTAACCTAGAAGACCGCGCCACCACTCATGACCTGCGGAAAACAATTTGATGTAAGTAAGCAAAAAAAAAAAAAACATGGACACTAGCGCCACATCAAAAGTTGTGTTTTTTTTTATATAGCAATACACTGATTGAAATAAAAAAAATTAAGTACCGTAACAAAAAAGATTTTGATTTTTTGTACCTAGCGCAAACTTTTTGTGATGTGTGTGCATATAGATACCTCAATAATTGATACTTCTTTGGTTCCTTACAACTACTTTCCTTATTAAGATTTCAAAAGCACATAGTGATTTGTTAACAAGCATTCGCCGGGAGATTCCATTAGACATACAATACCATGATTGTGATTGGGTGTCACAGTAACAAAACCATTAAAATCCGGGAGCGTCGATATACGATTACACTAAACCAACATAACGATCCATTTATTTATAGTTCGGTTTTAATTTGAGTTTGTTTACACGCCAGGCGGAGCGGCTGACGGATTTATGGTGAATTTTAATTGCATTTTTTAATTATTTTTCAACAACTACGCTGGCGGCAAATTGAATACGAACTGAGTTAACTTTGTAGCGATCTTATCTCCCACCTAGGTACAACTTGAAAACAATTCCAAAACTGTTTTTCGGGTATCGTGTAAATTATTTATGAGACTATTAAAATTAATCATTTTTAACTACTGTAACGCGCTACGGCTCCTCGATCTAGCGAACATCCTGCCGCGATAAAGACTCATATTTTTTTCTGACATAAAAACGAATTAATATCGAAATCATCATAATGTTCAGATTACTAAGAACCGCACAACTTTGCTGATTATCATCAATAAAATAACAATAAAAAATATTAATATAGTTTTTGGCGTTTTTTCGGTGGTATCAGGCACTTTTTTATGAAATTTCTGACAACAATAACGCCAGTCAAGCAGATTTCAAATGGCCTTTAAATCAGCTGGATTCCAAATATATTTTATTAATTTTAGACAAGACTATCAAACATTTATGGCTTACCTATAAAAGCTTGGTCATTCTATTAATATTACTCGTAAAAAGCCAATTCTGTGTATCATGTGGTACTTATTCGTTCAGTAGCCACACTTCTATGAGAATGGTGGACATCCAAAGACTTAATTCCGAATTAATTGTGTTAGGATGTTCCAATAAATCTACTGTCGTTATTATAAAACTCTAGTTTGCTTAGACTGCTGTTTTTCTTGTAACAATCGAAGTGGCCCACCTTCCATGTCAAGCCATAATATGCTCTAATATCTTTACGATTGGGTCCAGTTTTCGACCATGTGTTCACGATATATAGCATTTTTCAATTCCACTATCAGATTTTACTAGCCCACGCCCATTGATTAACACGGCAGATAAAAGTTAGTTTAATGAAGTATTTTTATACTTAGCATTTTTTCACATTGTTAGCTGACAACGAGTTTTTGGAACAGAATTTTCTAGAGTAGACCCTAAGAATGCTGAAAACGAAAATAAACAACACGAATGTTTGAAAAAGAGCTAGTTTTTTTTTGTAATTAGGAAAATAAAGTTCAGAACACTGTGTTTTGAAATATGCACAAGCTTAAAAAAATCTTTCTCATATTCTCATCCATGTTCAAAAATAATTATATGTAGTGACATTTGTATCAATAATTTTAAATTAATTGAACCAATTTTCATAATAATAATAAGTCTTCTTTAAGTTAATAGCACTAAGCAGCCGACAGAACCAAAAATCGTACCCATCTCTGAAGATTTTAATTTAAGTACAGACCCGAAAAAAAAAACGAATCCCCGAAATACCTTCTTCAAACTTCTTACTGCAACGCCGCTCCAAATATTTCACTGTCCGAATACCGCTTCGTTACAATTAACCCTACGGTGCCTTTAAAAAAATAGCCGCGTAGCGACTCCGACAAACGAGGAATTAATATCGTAGTCCACAGCCATTTATTTTGAGTTCCCACTTACCACTTTGTACTTACACGGGGCCTTTATCTTTCTGTAATTATGCATCAGCACTGTATTGTTTGCTTAAGATTTGTTCGGGTGATGAATAATTACTTTGCTTTGAGCAGGCTACCGCGCTTGCTTTATTACTTTGTATGTAGCGTAATGCGGTTGCAGGTACAAGGAATACAATTCTTTGTTTTGTTTCAAGATCTGATTGTTCTGAAAATTCTCATCTTGTTCCTTTTTGTAAGAATTTGTTGAACAAAGTTCTTGGTCGTCTCCATTTGTACTTACAGTTTTATCTCATGCGATAAGCACCTAACTTCTTTCTTACTTTTCTTAGAATTGTAATCACGATATTGATTAGAAATCAAAATCTAGCCAAATATTCAGCAACTGAAATTATGCACAGTCAGTAATGTGGGTCTGGGTACACGTAGTTGTACGGATTTATCAATTGCTACAGGCAGGTAGTATTATTGAATAGTTAACGTTAAACGTAACGTTTAAACTTCTCGTACATAAACCTCAAAACTACCGAAACTGCCAACATCAAAACCTAATGCTATTTCTCAATCTTTTTTTTTTTGAGGCGTTTTTTATCTTTGTGGCGCTACCTATGTTAATTGAAGGAAAGCTTTTAAAAGCTTCCTTTTACTAAGTTCAAAAGCTTCCAATAGATGTCATTCACAAACTGCGTCCGCGCACGTTTACCAACGCCATCTACAAGCTCACCGCGTAAGCTCACAATGACTTTGAGCTTTCGAATAGTCGGCTGCGTGGCGTAGTGGAGCCCGTTGGGTAACTTATTGTAATGATTCCCAGTTTGAGTAGGAGATGGCGCTGTAAACAATTTTTAGTGTTGCGTATACGCGACATAGGCCTGCCCTCTGTTAACAAATAGCTGAACTTATTTGGACCATTATTGCATGGGAGCTTTAGGACGTAATGCACATAGTGCATTTTATGTTTACTAGTGTTGGTGCTTGCCGTTAGAGGACTATGAAACAGTAGAATTTGAATTAAAGAGATCGGTAAATACTAAAACGTAGTAAAATGGTTTACTCAATATTGAGTGACTTGTAAAATGTAGTAAGCCGGAAAAAAAAAGCTTTAATTACGTTATAAAAAAACAGTTTCTGTAGACCCCAAAGTAAAAGTTATTTTTAAGTACCGAAATAACTGTGCAAAATTAGCTTAACTTTCTTTGTTCCACGCGACATCCTACAAATTAACCTTTGTTACATTTGCCATAACAATGTGAAATGGCCTATGATCAGCTAGGTCATATGTCAAGGTAAGGTATTCAAATCAAAGTGCCTGTGACAGCTTATTATCAAACGTAGCAGACCTTAAACCAGGCATATATAAAAAGTTACATGAAATAGGTGTTTCATTTCACCTCTTAAACCGAAACAGAGTTAATGTCTTTAAAAAACATTAACTGTAAAATAGTGACTGTCACAATGTCGCTTCTATCACTCGCATTGTTCATAATAATATTAATGTTAACGACAGTTAAAGCCGATTTACAAAATAAAAATCCACCCTCGTCTTCAGTTCAGAATTTCAAAGTGTTTGTTACGAACATGATAAAGGAACAAAGTTCTAGAATCCAGACGCTGCTCAAGAAAATACAAACAAACGCTCAATCTGTTTTGGAGAAAATAGACAATAATATGAAACAAGACAACAAACTGAGTAAGAGAAAGCTTGACAGCAAAACTAATAGCGGCAGGGAAGAACATCAAATTGAATCACCAGTGCTGAAAAATAATGAAGTGATCGACACATCGCTAGATAGGATTGCAGAATCGAGAAGTTTCAGTAATCACTACTCGTCATCGGGATATGGAGTAAGTGGCAATGCAAACTATGGGGCCCCAACGTATCATCACCATTCGATTGGATTTGATCCGATTAACATAGTCGTATCGATGTCATTACTTTCATTCTTACTGCAAGCACTTCAAGGTTTATTGGGAAGAACAAGATTGCCTACACCGGTTGTAGAAGCAAGGACATTGAATCCAATTCAAGACTGGACCAAAAAGTTTGAAGACAACTTAGCGGTTAAAGATAAGGGCCAATTTTATTTGAAGAAGAAGTACTTAAAAAAGTATTTTCGTAAGTAGGACATGAATCCTTACATGCATACAAGTAATTTAAAAATGAACAAAGTGTAACAACTCCGCACTATTTATTTCGCACATTAATTTCAACAGTTCACATTCTGTTTTCACTAAGAGTTCACCTAATGTAGTTCAAACATTAAGCTTCATAAATGAGAAAAATGTAAATCAACTAAATGTTTTGTGAATAAAAATTACATTAATAATTATATTTGCTCCAATTCTTCTCACTTAACCTAATTGCACTCACATAGCGCGACATAATTTCCATTTCATTTAGTATTTTTAACGACTCATAAAACCGTATTGAAACAAAAGTAAATTGCTCTTAAATTGTGTGTAGGAGCCGCTACTTTGTCTAGTTTATAGAGACTTTCCTTCGGGAACTGGGGATACTTTTTAAGTATTACTGACCCGACTGGCCATGATCTTATACGAGTTACGAGCTTGTCTTGATAGACAACACAAAAGAGGCAGCTGGCATAATTAAATGTGGTTCAGGGCTCACTGATCAGTGTCGCTCCACAAAATTTAATTGTGTCTTTATATTTGTGTTACTGTAGACTCTGTTGGGATTTCTGTTCTAATGAAATGGGTTTTCATCCAGCTGTACTTTTCACTAAACAAATAGTTTCACAGAGAAATAATAAGGTTTATTCAGTGTGTGTTTAACATAGCCTCTCGTGTCTGTGCTTACATTATACCCAATTAAATATAACATTGTGCTCTCGGTGAGACATGAAATTAAATTTATTAATGTAAGCGTGGTCTTCCTCGCCGTATTTTTTTTCTAAAACATTTATTTACGTCACTTAAACATCACGCTTAGCGGTGACGATTTAAATAACAAGAAGGCTTTTAAGTGGTCTAAATAAAAGACGCTCTTGGATGAAACTTTTTATAATGGATCTTATACTTTACTTAGAATTTATATTGAATATTTAATGGATACGTAGACTTACTTGAAACTTCTGCCACCATTGTTAAAGCTTTATCTGATTAGACTACTTACCAACCTTCAACTACGCTTACTTACCTAATAGTCTTGTGGATACACGGATACACCAATGAATTGATGTATTAGTATGAGCTGTCAAAAAGCTATTATTTTATAGATTTTGAATATTTTTTCAATTCAATGGTTGAGTCATTGACTATTTATTGATTTCAAAACAATTAAGGGTGCTTGTTACCATTTTTGTATGAAGATATAGGTAAGCTCACATGGAAACGTACACACTACGTAGCATCTGTGCTGAGATACGGTTTACTCTTATGGGGAAACTCGACATATATTCAAAGAGTATTCTTAGCGCAAAAAAAATGTCTGAGGGCAATCACGGGTGCTCCTCCATATGAGAGCTGTAGACCAATATTCAAGAAGTTAAAGGTTCTAAGTCTCGCATGTACATACATACTAGAAATAGGTATATTTGTTAAGAAAAAATCCCATTTCTTTTCTACTGTAGCCGAAAACAATAGATTCACAAAAAGAGACCCTACAAAATTAAAAAAACAATTCTGCAATAGTACCCTTCATTATCGAAATAGCTATCTGATGGCCATTAAAATTTATAACCACATTCCACAAAAAATAAGAGAATCACCACTACATAAATTCCAGAAAAAATTGAAATCATGGCTTCTTAAAAATACATTTTACTCAATAAAAGAATTTCTAGAACATGTGCAATAAATATATGTAAATCTTAAGTACACATAATTTAATATACTCATGCCAAAGTCGTTACTTCCGTGTTAGATTTTATTTGATGTTTGTTTTTACTTAGTTTATTATTGTTTTATTTTTGTTTCACTTAATTTTTTGAAACTTAATATAGGTATAATTAGTAGTTAGATATAGCATGTATAACTACTTAACTAAACTTTAAATATTCGTATGCCGCTTTGTGCGGTGGATATGCTGATCCAAAAAATTTTAACATCTTTGAAACTACCATATTCAACGAATAAATGTCTTTGTCTTTGTCTTTGAAACCGACTCCGGTCCGACTTGATTTCATACAAAATAGGACAAGGATAAGGCAGCAGCATACTTCTTCCATGGAGCAAGGTGGATTGGTGAGCATCACTATGAAGATGTCGTTGTTATTTGTAAATGTTAGTCCTCCGAGGGATAGCTATGATTATACGGTGGCGTGGAAAGTAAGTATTGTATGAATGTGTTTAGCAATAATCTGAAAGTAAAAGATTTCTTGCAGCTACAACGGTGAAGGTAATAACCTGCCCTACGATTGGTAAAGGATTTTCTTTTTGCGTAGTTTCTGCCTCTTTGCCCAAGCTCATTCGAAAAAGCCGCAAAGAAAATTACAAGTAAAGAAACCAAATCCGCGTATCGGCTTTACAACGTGACCTTTCTAAGTATTCCTTAGCTTTACACCATAAGGTCAGTGCGGCGAACCTATTGGTACATTCTCACGATATCGAGTACCCACTCCGAGTGGATATCGTTTACCAGCTACTCAAACTGTTTGAGCTACCCAAGATTATTTCATCGGTGTTTTATCACAGAACAAAATTGATTGCTGCGGGCCTTTGTAAATATTTGGGTATTCCATGTTATAAAGTTCGGATATACTTACCGTGTTAAAAATAGATTTTATTTTGAGAAGTTTTGTAGATATTCTCTTTTGAGTAGATTTTCCGAATAATCCAAATAACACTACTTACAACAAAAAAATTAAAAAGCTTAAAATCTAAAGAAAAAAATATCATTTTTATATAAGACACATATATATTTTCGACTGCTTTACTCTGAGCTAAATATTTATGGGATTTGAGATATAAACTGAAGTATTCCAAAGCTATGCGTAAGTATTATTCGTTTAATGACGAGGCCCCCCTCTAATGACGGGGCCCCCCTCTCAGAGGGCCAAAGCCTGCCGGGGTCGCGGGATTATTTCCTTACCGTGACCCCGGAACAGAAAGGGCTATTGAAGGACACCGTGGATTTTAGTCAGTAAAAGTCTGACAGTCCCTCCCGCCCTGCCCGGGGTTGGAGGACTCATTTGATGATTTTACCACGCAAAAAAAAAAAAAAGTATTATTCGTTATTGTTAGTATTTTATACATACCGTCTAGGTAGATACATGCTTTTCTACATAAATAAACCAACCTAGGTATATAATATTTTAATAAGTTTCGTCAAAACACAAGCATTGAAACATACACGTCTTTCATGGTCACAGTTGGTCGGATGTCAAAAGTAAGACAGAGAAAGGTATGTTCCAAATTGCGGCTTGGCTCGATAACAACCTTCTCACGTTAAACACCGCGAAAACCAACTACATATGTTTCTCCATCTATAAAAATTCACAACCAGATGAGTTGTTCAACATTAGAGTACACTCATGTCATAAAGTTACATCTAATAATTGCACTTGTCCCTCTATTAGTAAAGTTCTAGAAACAAAATATCTAGGGGTAATTATTGACCATAGATTATCGTGGTACTCTCATGTTGAACATGTCACTGGGAGGATGAGGAAGTTGGGATGGATTTTTAAAACATTGAGACATATAGTACCTACTAATGTTAACACGAAATCAGGCTCTCACAGAAACGTGTTAAATGAAATATATATTTCAATAGCACAATCTGTTATATCCTACTGCATTACAATATGGGGCGGTGCGGCAAAATCTAGTTTTATACATGTTGAACGAGGACAACGTGCCGTAATAAAAATCATGTATTTCAAAAGAATGTGTTGCCCTACCGAAATTCTCTATCAGGACAGTGGACTCCTCTCTGTTAGAAAGTTATACATTATAAATGCCGTTCTAAAAAAACATAAAGAACTACCATATGATCCTAGCATAACAACAAGAAGAAGAAAAGATCTCATAGCACAGGTTCCACAAACTAAAACTAAATTTGCCGCCATTCAGTACAGTACATTAGCTTGTCAACTGTATAATAGAATTAATAAGAAGATATATATACACAATAAACAATTACACGAGTGTAAAAAAGTTCTAACCAGTTGGATAAAGTCACTAAATTATGCAGACACTGAGGCATTATTACAACACACGTAATGAAACACACATACATACACTCGCATTCACACACATACACACACCCTCACACTAACACACATATACACGCATACACACACACACACACATGTACTCACCCTCACACTAACACACATTCACACTCTCATACTTACTCAAGCATGCTGTTAAATCTAAATCTAAGTTTTTATTTATTTATTGTATATTGATATAGAAGAGCGGAGTGTCCTAATACAGGCATTACTTGCTTAAAAGGAGGCTCCAATCAACAACTTATGTAAAACTTTTTTGATACAGAAATAAAGATTTTGTATTTTTGTATTTGTATTGTATACAAGTATCTAAAAATGAGCGTAATTTCCAAAACTTAAATCTTTTTATTTCAATTTTAATTTAAAATTTAAGCATTTTAGTGTTGGCTTAGGGTGGTTTCAGTAAAAATCCCATATTATCCTCTGTCGGGTGGTAGACAAGCGGCAAGCTGTACGGTGACCAAATAAAATCTGTTGTGAGGAATATTATCCCGTTTTATGAACGTTCCGAGTACATAAGCAGATGGTCTTTGCGATGTTTTAAAGCTTTTTATTAGAAAAGTTTCATGAATTTTACAGTAGGTATTTCTGAATGTTATCATCTACGTTATTGTCGGTCGTTATTATTTTGTCTTTCAATCCTTTAACCTCTCAGTACCAGGTGACAGGGCTTAATGTACGAGTAAAATGCCTTTTGCTCGCTATGCTAATAATAGGAACACATAATTGTAGTTGTTAGCGTAATTTGTATTTCTATATAGAGACTGCAGTGTCTGTTGTAGGTAAAACCTATAATTATTACAGAGGCCTTATCGCGATTAGCAATTTATTTACAGCGTACCTACTTGATGTATTTACTGCGTTTTCTATGAAAAAAAAATGGAAAAGCGCCTCTAGTGTATGAACGAGGAACTGTTTTATTTTTCAAATTCACGCCTCAGTTTACGCCACAGAAACGGGAAAAGACATGGTAGTTCCTCAGAGCACAAGGCGAACCCTCCGTTGGACATAGATATAACATAAATTACTACTTAAAATAATTAGATTAAATTAAATTACATACTTTCATTGGTTGAATTGAGTTTAGTTTGACGAAATAAAGTAGGGGAAAGGTGTACGAGATGATTCCCTTAAGGGAGATTGCTTGTAGATTAAAAGATATCCTACTTAGCGCGAATGTAAATACGTATATACATAGTAAATTTATTTATCTTATTGTTGGGATACTCAAAATTTTGATTTTTTCGATGCTTTACTATTAAAAAAACACATTTTTAAAACGTTGTCAAAGGATCATCTTGTACACCCCGGTGTCCAAGATGATCCCAGGATCCAGGAAGAGAATAACCCACATAAAACCATAATCTCGGTTTATTTTTTCACCTATATATTTGATTGTACTGACAGCCACCTTATTTTTGACTTTTGCCCGCGTTTTTAGTGATAATACAGGCAATCCAAACTGTGCTATATGGCATGCCATTTTTAACAGCATCCAGTGCTTTGATCATGGAGTGTTCTGACCACAATCCGCGTTTAGTTTTTTTTTATAATTACGAGGCATAGTCTTAAACCAAAAATATATGAACTTAAACATAATAACATACAAAGGTTAAAAATATCCCCGTAATAGTAGGTATGTTACCGGTTTACAAGAAGATCCGTGGGGATCATCTTGTACACCGGTAACATAACATCTTGCCCCAACATAAACTTTTTTATTCAATGTTCGATAACTTAAACTATGTGCTTTCAACTGTTACCATGCTATTAAAAAAACAAAATAGAGCAATTTTCAAAGCTAACTTATACCACAGCCTAGTAATAAAGTACCTAGAACAAATTAGATATAAACTTCAACTCACCCTTACCTTAGATCAAAGTAACGGAATATTTGTTTTTTTTTCTCAAAAAATTTAATTGTCACTCTCGACACCACTACTTTTGACTGAGGCGGGGGAATATCGGGGACTACGTTTTACCATTAAAAACAACTAGATGACGCTACTGGCTTCGTTGCAATATCAAAGGATCATCTTGCCTCGACGGATCATCTCGTACACCTTTCCCCTAAGTATTTAATTTTCATTAAGTGTTCGTTCTTGCCTGTTTTAGGGTAGTTCTACACTTCATTAATTTTAAGTCTTCTTCTACCCTCATTTCTGATGAACTGGCGGCGATGTTCAGCCATATTGTTGCTGCATTTAGTTTAAGTTCTATGGTTCTACTACCCACCGAATGGGAAGTAAGATCGCGTTATCGTGGGATGTGTCAATTACCACATCATATAACCTGACTTTTCGTAAACTGTAGTGATATAGTGCCTTCTGATCGTATTAGAACAATCCTAGACATTAATTTGTGTGTGTCTGTGTTTGTGTGTGTGGATCCAGAAAGATTTTAGAAGCCTAAGGTGACGTCATACCCAAATAAGCTGATCAGCAAGTCTGATCCAAGCCAGGGAAGCTCAAGGTTAGTGGAGTCAAATTGTCTGTTCCAGTTTATACCATTTAGTATCAAGTTACGCTGCTGGATAAGATTAGTAAACCATCTGTAGTCGGGTAAGGACCCGTGCCACCTCGGTGAAGTATGGGTAGTCGGGTACTACCCGTGGGGACTTATGGCCCCGTACTGTTGACATTATTGTACAGTGATACAGTAAACCGGTTTCCCTATTATGATTAAAAAGATCTAAAAAGTTATTTAAAAGGAGAGGAGAATATTTATATGTTAGTACGTAGGTTCGTTAAATAATAGAAAGAAGTTTGAAGATTTTTTTTTCTTATACCGACCTGTCCTCTAAGTACCTAAAGTTTGTTTTTTAATCTCGTAGACCAAATTGACAAATGATAATGTCAAAACTGACATAAATTCTATTGAAATTCGTGTCAGTTCGCCATTTGCACCTGTCAATTCAGTCTACGAGATTAAAAAACGACGTATAGTCCTACTATAATGCTAGCCATACACCATAGTGCCTATCGTCCAATCGGCATGACGATTTAGGCTTGATCAAACTTTCGATTCGGCAGCGACGTCGAAATCAAATAAACCAACCCCCATATACGTTCCAATCGGAAGGATCTAATCGGCATGATCAAACCAATCAAATTTAACTGTCATGCCAATGCACGTCCACCCACGATCAATTCTAACTGATCCAATCGGCAGCGTCATGCCGATTGGACGATAGGCAGTATGGTGTATGTCCAGCATATAACGAGCAATATTTCAACGTTAATTTTGAAGCAAAATAATAGGTAAGCTACTAAGCATAGCCACGAAAGATTACATTTGGCAATTTATCAATGGTTTCGATGAACCATATTGATTATGCTAGATCATTGTTTTTATTTCTTGACTTATTCAGACGTGAGTTTACATTTTATAAGAATTTTTAATCTTAGCTAAGCATTTATAAAAATCTATTTATCATCCTAATATAAATAGAAAGCATGGTCTCTCTCGTCGTGTTCGACTAAGCAGTGTGACGTAGGTTAATGCATCATGCGGCGCTGGCTCGGAGTTTAAATCCTGCATAAACTATTCAAAGATGAGGGTCACGACACTGTTACACCAATTTTGGCTTTTATTTAATTAATTTTCCACTAAATCTCCAATTTGAGCCAGCTGACTGGAAAACCGAAAGGATCACGAGTTTGAGCCAAATTATTTATAAGAACATCGCCCTAAATTGTCCCACTGCTCGGCAATAACCTCCTTCCATTTCTCACGGCTGCTGACTATTGTAGACCAATCTCTCCTGAAGGTGTCAAGTTTGAATCGCCATCTTCGCTGGAGCCGTTCTTGACGTCGCCGTCCACTACTTTATTTCCGCGGATAGAAAGTACTTATCTACATAATGAGAACTTAGTGTTGTTGTATAAGTTTATTTTGTAGTTTTAAATAAACAGTTTCGGTGGGCCAAATTTTATTTAAATAAAACTTACTAAGAGTTACCGCTGTACAATACGCTTTTTATTTGTACCGTCTACCTAATTCAATGGTACACACATAGGTAGGTAGCGCCTTATTTAGGTACACATCTTTTTCATTATCAAGGGATCAGTCGGAAGGAAATCTTGGTAAAAAATACTGAATTACAGTTTATTCCAATTATATTTCGGACTTACTCAGATCTTAGATAAAGCTGAGCTAATCCGGGTAAACCTGGGTTGACTCACTCTTTGAACATTATCCCCGGCATAGGTATTATGTACCTACTTATTTTTTTCGTAAATGAGATGGCCCTGAGAAAGCTTTCCTTATTCCTTAGATAACGAAATTACTTACATTTTCTTCAAGCTTACATTTCTAGTCTAAATAAGCTTATATTATGTTGAAAGGTAATTATGCTGATCTTTCATTTTGACTCCTAAATTAGATTTCTTCCAGTTTGTTATGTTTGAAAGCAAATACGGTAAGTAGAAAATTAAATTTTAAGAATTTCTGTCACCTTATATTTTACTTGAGAGTATCATTTTTCGTTTTTGGAAATTCCAACATGATATTATTGTATTAGCGATTGTTATTTCATTCAAGAATCACAAAGGACACAAGTACGTAAGCGCCTGCCCCTTTTGAATAGCTATCAGATTCTGTTGCGTTGCCGCGTACTATATTTCCTGCAGGCGTTCTAGTAAGTTTATTTCATCTGTTTAGGTTTTAAATATTCATCCTTTAATGTTCTCGATTTCTAAATCAATTCTTTTTAGTGTGGGCAACTGGGCATGGATTATACCGATCATCAAATAATAATTAGTAAGTTTTCAGTCTATGTTCCATTATTCTAGTTCTTAGAGAACCAAGTGATACTCAGTCGTTTTATATCGTCTAACAAATATTTGTCAGTTGCTCGTCACATGGTTTCTGGAAAAATAATACTGAACCCTTTACTAACTCACGTCTGTTGTATCAAACGTTAACAATAATACTGTCAGGAAAGTCCCATTGTGATCACATTTATCAGAACTGTCACGACACAAAAATCAGTTCACTTTAAATTTTAAATCCACATTTTATAATTTAACAATGCCTGTCAAAAAAATCAACACCCCGACAAAATGGAACCCTTTATCGCAACACCTCGCCGATGCGTCTTAATTTAATATTCAGCTGCGTTTTCTTTGAGCAAATCGGTTTTGTACTAATTTGACGATTGGTTGACAGATGCAGAAAAAGTTACTGTGATCTTTATTGTTACCTTAGTCCAGTTTCTATGTAGCTTTGTCACCGAAAATGGATTAAAGGGTTAAGCGACAGGTAAAAAAAGACTCCCAACGAAGTTATCAGGAAATCGGTTGAAGAATCATATTGTGAAATGTTTGCTTAGGGATTTATCTTTGCTATAAGCAAAATGGTTTGTATTGTACAGGAAGTAAAATTGAATAATTTAGGTAGTCAACTTATTTCTCTAATTTGTACCATTTGAATATTTGTTAACTAGATCACTCATCAAAGAACTTTAAACATAATTCTCAAAGGACAAATATTATATATTTAAGCAGTCAAAGTCCCATTATTTGGACACATGTCACCAGTATCAAAGCCTCAACCCTTGCATTTGATCCATTCAATCTAAATTCAAATATGTCATTCAAAAGTATGGTCCAATCCAAACATTCATTAAGGAAAATTTTAAAATTTCTAGTCTGGGTCCCCTCGTTAAACCGCTTAAGCTAATTATATAAAACATTGCTAGGGGTACAAAGCTTACATTTCGACGTTATTACATCCCCTCTATATGCACATAATAAGAGCTCATTCTGGGATGTTTCCCTTTGTGTTGAATATTTGTTTGATCTTTCGTGCTTGTAAGGGCAGGTTGTGCAACGGAGGTAGAATGTATTTTTATTGACTATTAGCTTTCTCTTGGCTTTATTTGCGTTCAAGACAAATATTGTCTACACGTAGTGGAATAAAATAATGTGGAAGTAAACTGAGTTTGTGGGTTTTTATTATTATTAAGACGTATTGTACTTTTATTGGAAGAAAATTTAGGATGCGTTGTTAAGATTATGGTTTGTAGATAGATACGCTTGTTTACCTATGTTTGCCTTGGAAGTTAAGTATTTTGTGTTTATAAAAAAAAAGAAATACGTTGATCTAAGACGATTTTCTTGATAGGTAGGTACTTGATGACCTACAAACCAAGGAAAAACAAAGAAATAAAAATCATTAAAAATCCAGAAAGGAAAACCTGTCTGTTGGATAACATTTAAAAATTTCAAACCGAACGTGTTCGTTTTACAAAACAGAAAAAAAAACGAGCAACGTTCCATGAACAGACAAAAACATTTTAAAATGTAAACAATACAATCTTGCATCTTTGATAGCTATTCGCGAGTACGAGACTTCAAATAAACATGAAGAGTACTCCTAGTTTTAAGTACTCGTATTCTGTACAAATAGCTACTTAAACATTCATCAGAAGGCATTTAAAAAGTTATTAAGGCACAAGACCAATAATGGTTAAGTTAATTAAGTGTAGTAACTAAACATATCATATATAGTGGTTCCAACAAGTTCTCATACTAAGTAAGAACACTGCAGTTTTTAGCTTTTCAGATTTTACATTACCAACTTAATTAAATTCATGGAATATTACGAAAATACTAAGAATTTTGTGGTTACAGTCGCTACGTACGGTTGCTCGAACCTAATATTTTTGTCGTTTGTATCTTTTTATACAAATATTAAAAAATCAGCTTCGACCAACCAAAAAGTAATTTAATTAAGTACCTTCGTCCTAATTCTATATCTAATATCTTTAAACGAGCAATTCTTGTATATTTAGGTATATTTATATATAATCAGGATCTCGGAAACGGCTCCAAGGATTTTCATGAAAGTTACAGATTAGGGGTTTTTCGGCTCAAGGAATCGATTTATCAAGGTCCCAGGTTCGAGAAAAGCTCGGTTCCCAAGATATAGACATTTTAAAAACCGAGCGAACCTCGGTCAACCAGATATTTATAATTTACATCGTAACAGTTAATTAAGGGAAAATGTGTAAAACTAAGCAGAGAGAATACCTACAATGTGTTTAAACTAAGAATAGTACGGCCTTGGTGCCATATTGTGACTTCATGGTTTTTTCAGTACTTCTCACTTAAAAAAAAAATACAATTATTAACATTTCGATATTAAGTACTATTGAAAAGTAATTTTTGCAAAGTAAATTTTGTTCAACGTTATTATCTTTACAATACGGCGCCAATATCGTCCTATTTTTAGTTAAAACGCCTAGCTTAGGCTAGTTCCAACCTGCGTATTCACCTCTTTGTAGAGTTCTCCAAATATTTCTTCTCATACAGAGAAAAACAAACAAAAATTGGTACTCTCACTCGTCAGTATAAGTAGCAAAATTCCATCATCAAAATTAAATAATCAAAGATAAAATTCCTAAGAAAACTCACACAGTAAACAAAGTTAAGCAAATCTGCATTAGTAGGATATAATATTTCAAGAGCAACTTCAATCAAAGGCTAACGAAAGATCTGAAGGAGGTCTCAAAAGAGCACGTGCAAATATAAAATTCATTACAGACGCCTCTTCTGCTAATTCGTCCCCGTCTCCCCTCAGATAAGGGTATAAGGGGACCTAATATCCTTTAAACCGTGAAGACGTCAAAGGCGATACTCGAGACGCCACTTGTCTATTTGTAATTGAATATGAAAATCTTTAGCGCCGTACGAGGGATTTTTCGGTCGTTGATCTAGAGTTCAAATAGAATGAGGAAAGGTAAGAATATTATGCTGCTTTGTAAAAAATATTGTAAGCTAAAATTGTTAGAACAGTACGTTTGTAATATTGTCAATTTAATAAGTTAAAACTTATTAGTTGAAATCCTATAATTCATTAACGAATGCCTGGTTATAAAATGCATTGGATTTTAATCAACAGTTAGCTTAATTATTGATGAAGAACTGGCCCTTAGTAGCGTTTTTTTTATATTATAACTAATTTGACAGCTTATTTATCTTTCTAAAGTATCTTTTCGTACCACTTGCTCAAAAAAGTGACATTCTATGCCACAAAAAGCGTACATAACAATAGTCATTATTAATCTGTTAGAAACAGCTTTCCCTAGGGAAAGAAAGTTGTACTGAATTTCATTCATCCTCTAGGGAGAGAATGTGATTTGAATTTGGAATACTTAACGATACTGAACTACATCAGTCTGTCTTTACAACATTGAGTTTGTATTTAAAGCATTATACAACTTTTTGAAAAAGGAATACGCATTTATTATGCAGTTATGATTATTCAATACAATTACGAAAACCGTCGAGGCCGTATGAGCTTGATGCCTTTGCTTTTCCGACAAAAAAATATTAGTCTAGGAATTTGCCGCGTTTTTGTTTTTTTAAATACAGTTTTAATTTATTTTTATGAATAAATTAATATTCTAATAAAAAAACGTGGGAAAAATAAGTTACGATGTTAAATCAAAGCGACAGTGACAGTGAATTGTCTGATTCCATCAGTGCAAATGCTGCCGCAATTATAAATAATTTGCTTCCAACAAAATCCAAGGAAAATTATTTAAAAACTTATGAAGAATTTTCAACGTGGAGAAGTGCGAAAGGCCTATCAATTTCAGAATCAGTACTTCTTGTCTATTTTGATTATTTATCCAAGACAAAGAATCCGAATACACTTTGGTGCATATACTCAAAACTGAAAGCTACAATAAGCATCAAACACAGCATTGAAATAAACAGATTTACGAAATTGCTGGCTTTTTTAAAAAGAAAATCAGAAGGACATTGCGCAAAGAAGTCTAAAATTTTTACGACTCAAAATGTGGAAAAATTTCTTAATGAAGCTCCTGACGAAGTTTATCTGGCCACAAAAGTAAGTGTACATGATATAACTATGAATATTTCGTATCTTAGTAATGGTAATTATTCTATATATTTACCTATTTTTTATCTTTGTTATAGGTGGCCTTAATTTTTGGACTCAATGGTGCCTACCGCGGATGTGAACTTGTAAACTTAAAGGTGGAGGACGTTGAAAATCATTCCAATGAGTTGCTGCTGATTAATGTTAAGGAAACTAAGACAAAGAAAAATCGCTCATTCATTGTACAAGGAGAATATACTAAAATCATTCACAAATACCAAGCATTACGTCCCACCAACATGGAAAACAGTAGATTTTTTATAAACTATCGGAATGGGAAATGTACTCGACAAGCCATCGGCAAAAATAAAATTAGCAACATGCCAAAGGATATTGCAAAATATCTACAACTTAAAGATGTTGAACTCTACACCGGTCACTGCTTTAGAAGAACTTCGGCGACTTTCTTGGCGGATTCAGGGGCGGATATTACGTCAATAAAAAGACACGGTGGTTGGAGCTCTGATGGAGTAGCTGAGGGGTATATTGAAAGTTCAATGGCGAATAAAACTATGTTAAGCAGTCAAATTAACAAAAACATAAAATTTAATCCATCAGAGCCACAACCATCAACTTCTGGCATCTTATCTTCGTCCGTAACTGACATTGCACCACCACCACTATCTCCGACGTTTACTAGCTGCAATGAAACGCAAGTTCCTCAGACGCAACTTGAACAGAGAAATACTCAAATTAACTCATCAACAATAAATGTACCCAACAAAAATATTAATCTTTCAATAAATAATTGGACCAATGTTTCAAATATTAACTTTTACTTTTAATTTTCATTATTTTTATTAAATGCTTATCTTATATTATTATTGTGTTATTTTTTTCGCAAATGGTACGAAAAGTAGAGTATTTTCCTCGGTGATAAAGCTGTCTTAGTCTTGGGTGAACTTAAATCCCTCGCTACACTCAGGACTCGTCTTAAATCCCTCGCTTCGCTCGTGATTTAAGGTTTTAACACCCTCGCTACGCTCGGGAGTAAACCTCGAGTCCTTCGTGACGCTCGCGATTTAAATCGTCACCCGCGACAGAAGACACTGCTTTATCCCCTTGGTTAATAATCTACTATTACATTGTTACGGTTTGTGTAATTCTGTCTCACTTTATGTTTCGATTCAAGCATCGGGCGATAGGTTAGTAGTTTTTTTCTTGTGTAAAAACACAAAAAACAACGCCCCAAAAGAGAAAACATCAAATGTTTTTGCGCAGTAACGTGGAATATTATGTTTGTAGTAAAAACTCAGTTCAGTATAACAAAATGAACGTATTAAAACTCGGTTAACAATTCTCAGAATTTAATTAAACAAAAACATTTTTGCAAAATATCTACCTAGGTCAAACTACAAAAACATAAAAAAAAAATCCAACATAGGTATTGTTTAGTTCGGTACTAACGATTTACGTTGGTTTGCGATTTGAAAATCTCGGAAAACTTTCATTGAAGCGGTGGAATTTTGAAAATTAATGACGTATCCAGTAATATTGTGTACCCGTAACCTCTTACGTTAGAGAAAAACCTGCAGTGAGCATCGGCTCTCGTTCATGTCTCGAGAGCCCGGACTACGGTGAATAAAATTTTAGATGGCCCCTTAAAAGAAATTATTCATCACAGACATTTTATTACCAAGAATTCCACGAAAACTGATTCTCTTCACTTTGATTATGTTATATGTTTTTGCTTTATTAACATAGAAATAGAAATCTGATTTACTTTTCTAGTTAAAAAAGAGAGAGGAGAAGAATTTTTATCTTTATTTTTCGCTGTCTCGGGACCTTCGTCGGCAATATTTCAATGTGCCAATGATGCTTCGAAGTATCTTCATTAAAAGTTTTTTCCTGCCCAAATTAACTTGATTCAATTATGCCCTTTTTACTTTCTAAGACTTTGCTCTCAGCCCTGCTTACATAGCACCTTTGATGTTTTGCCTCAACGTTATACGATTTTCGACTTGACTTGCTCAACGGCCATGTTTTCACTGAAAGCAGAAAAAGGAAAATTGGATTTAAACATGAAAGATCGAAGGTCTTCGCACAGGCAGAGTATTTTAAGGCCGTTTTAATTACGCAAAAACTTAAGGAAAATTATGCGAAGTGGTTTTTTATAGGTAGGTAAAGAGATTGATGAGTTGAGTTACGAGTATCATGTCATGTCAATCATAGATACTTATTTTGAAGTTTTCATTTCTAACATTTTTATATCAAACGCATTCCAAACAAGTTTTTGGAAGTAAAATGTATTATGTTCTAGTTCATATGAATACAAAAGCGTCAAAAAAATAGTATGACACACGAAACGATTACAAAATCGCGATGACAAAAAATATTTTTCGTCGAATTCTTGGTAACGCGTTATTAGTTTACTTTTTACCAACAATAAAAACGATGTCATTAGGAACTTCTAGTTCAACGCAGCAGGTATTAATTGGCTATTAAAATACATAACACATAACACTTTTTAGGTGAGAAATTGTGTTGTTGCCATTTATCTATTTGGTTAAGACTTATTGCTTGATAGTCCTTGGTTTTGATCATTCACCTTGTGCTTTTTTAGGTAATAAAGTGACTTCTTTAACATATTGAAAAATGCGGTGTTTTCGATCGTACTGAATATCGGCATTTTTGCTGGAATGTTTCCGCTCCTACCAATATCGCAGGTAAAGATTTTACACGGTATCTAAGATTTTTACCGGATTTACATTGCAATTTTCTCTTTATAATATTGATTTAGTTTTTTTTAGTAGTTTAATTCTACCGCACGTCATGTGCGGTAGAATTAACAAAAAATTGATAGAGGTATATTAACAAAATAAAAAAATAAGTATGTTATAAAAAAACAACTTCGCTGTAAACAAACCTTCAGTGATCACCTGTCAGAATAACATTCGCTCTCACAAATCTCTTCCTCTCCACACCAGGATACTCTAATACAGTTACCACATTTGAATAAAAATACTGTAAGGATTCACTTTTACTGCCGTTGGTTTTGTTACCGAATATCAACATTTTATTTCTCTAACCGCACATTTATTGGGAGATCTGTAACCGTGGCATATAAAGACCCAATAATTGTTATCTCAGCGATCCACCCGTCCACAAAGGCTGGGTGTCCCACAGTCCCACTGACTTTATTTACTCTCAACCATTTCCCAGGTTTATATCTATCTATTTCGGAGCTCCGTATAAATGCGGTACAATAACAATAAAGTAGGATTTCGCTACAGATTGCTGACATTTTCCTCAAGCCGTAGGTACGACATAAAACGGGTATATTATATTATTAAAAACCTTTGCATACAACGGCCTGGATGGATAAGGGAGTAACAAAAGATAAATGAATATGGGCGATAGTAAACACGGAACGAAGGCTTCTCTCTTTGATAAATTAAACGCAAGAATTCCCATGAACGTAAACAAACGAAATTCGTCCGGAATTTGCTAAGTACCTTAAGATTATATTATATTAACACAAGTCTAGCTGCAAATTGTTTTACAGTTACCTACTACGTCTGAAGTGGTCTCGAGTTTGTTGTTTCTTAGAATTGTCTAAATCCTTGGTAGGACCTCGATAATTTTAGAGGTACTTGTAGCTTTTTAAGTGCCATAGTTAGTAGTTCACAAGGTGTTCATGATGTTATGAACTTTTCTATTGTCAGATGTAGAGAACATCTGAAAATAGAAAAGTTGCATAAAAATCTTCAGTGGATGTTTGTGTTATTATCATAGATCAGAATAGGTAGATTGATTTTTGGTACATATTTGTATTATAAATGCACACAGAAAGAATAACATGGATAAGCCATTTTTCCGGAAAGTAATTCGGTATTTCCGGATTCAATTAAAATACTGTTAATATTGGTAGTGCTATTATTGGTTACCTATCATAAGATCGAAAAACGTTTGACCGAATTTCATTTGACCGAAAACTTTTCAACTATTTTCATTTAGTTTTTTTTTACTTCATCGAAGTCACGTTTGCCACTGTTTCAGTTAACCTATCATCTATTCGTTTTTTTTCGTTACTCCAACACTTCATTTGGCCGAAAAACTTTTAACCGATGTTACACTTACTCGAAACGACGGTTGCTCGAAGTATTATGTTTCCAAACATTCAGTATACCACTGTTTTAATTGCCATATTTTCATTTCACCAAATGCCTAGAAATTTGTAGGCGCCATTAAAATGTAGGTAGACAATACAAAGTAATGGTGCAAATGTCATATACTATAATATAACTCTGACGGGTATTGAATGACATTTGCTGTTAATTACACAGTTGAACTATTAGGAGTGTTCTGGCTAGCGAGTGTTCGAATCTTTTTGCGCATTTTGTGTGATCCTTGATACTCTTTTGTGACTTTTTATTTCATATTGTGTTGTTCTTGTGATTGTAAAAAGGTTTATATTGTGATATACTTGCGTACAGCATACAAACAGACACGCAACATGCAAACAAGCACCACAAAATCATGCAAGCAAGCATGCAGCATGCAAGCAAGCAAGCAGCATGCAACATGCAGCAAACACGCAGCATTCAAGCAAGCATGCAACATGCAACAAGCATTGTTTCTGTCATGGCTCCGGCGCTGCGGGGTTTTGGGTGGCTCCACGCGAGCTTATCGTCGCAGATGATTTGAACGCTCACCACCGCAGCTTCGGCCGTTCTAACCACCTGCTCCTCAGCTCGCGGGCCACCCCACCCCTCCGCGCCTACGCGATTTTAAATTACACTCTAGGGGTAGGGCAGACAAGACTACGTAAAGTCGGCTTTGCAGCATTTCGTTTCCGCCACAAAGTTTTGCAGCACAATATAATGATTTTTTATAACAGTAATTAAATTTTCGGTAAAACGTTGTTTCGGTATGGTGAAAATATGGCAAATAAATCATTTGGCAACTGAAAAAAGTTTAAAAGAGGGTTCGGTCAATAGTAAAAAGTTATTTTGTCAATCGGCGGAAAATACTTCGGTAAAATAATACTTATGGCTAATGATACTTCGACGATCTGAAAATATGTCAAATAATGCATATAGCAAAAGAGATGTCGGTCAATAGTTTTCGGTATAATGAAATTCGAACAAACAAAATTCGGTAAATTGATCGGTTCCCGCTATTATTACTACTCATTTAAAAATTGAAACTAAATTAATTCATTATTTATCTGTTGAATATCAAAAACAATTGAATATTAATAGTTTTAATATTTAACGTCAGTGCGTTTCAGGGCCGTGGTAACTCTTTCGAACAAATTCTGCAACCCTCGCATAATACAATTCCTACCTATTACCTAAGTTCCGATTTTTTTTTTAAATCAAAGCAATTCCGGTGGAATGTCCATATTAATGTATAAGTTTCGGATCAATGACCCCCATTCAATCTACCTATTCCGATCACTGGTTATTATTTATATGCTATTATTTGTATCTTTTCGTATTAAAAAAATATCTTGCTTTTTTCCTTTTATATGTATAGGACGAAGGTGAAGCATGTCTTCTTAAAAGTAACCTATTAACTCTTGAATTAAAAATTCCAAGGATGTAACTGTTCTACTGTCTCGTCTACCAAAAAAAAAGTAAATGTCAGTATAATTCGAATTCGAATCTTGAAACTTCCCAATGAAACGTTTGCGTTTTTTAGAAGGACATGAAAGAAAAGGAAATGCTAATAGTTATCGTCGCAACGCTGCGTTTTACAAATTCTCTCATCCCTCGAATTCTTAGCATTATTTTGTCATTGAATACATTTTATAACCCTACGGTAACTTAGCAGTACTTTCGAATGTAGTTTGAAACTATTCTAAAGAAGAAAGTTGTAAGTAGCCAAAAGTTTTTAGAAATAACGCAGCCGGTAAAAGTATGGATGTGCACTCCAATCTCCAACCCTTTTCGGCTTACAGGGGAGAGAATTTCAATTGATATCGACGTAAAATTGCCATACGTTCACCAATAAAGCATAAACTTTCAAGAAAGTTCCTACGTCTTCCTCGATTTATGTTTTTCTTTTATTCTTTTGGTATAGTATAAATACAGTTTAGACTTCAATTTCTTTTATATTCACTGAGCTATTACTTTTGTTAGTGCTGACAGATTCTAGATTTTCTATGAAGTTCGATTGTGAATTTCTTGGACGTCAATAACTTTATTGTTGACTAGCTGTGCCCGCGACTTCGTTCGCGTGGATGTCGGAACTTAACAATGTATTTTTATAAAATTGACAAAGTTTCATACAAACTTTCATCCCCTATTTTATCCCCTTGGGGGTAGAATTGATCAAAATTCATTCTTAGCAAATGCTTACGTCATAACATCTACCTGTATGCCAAATTTCAGCCCGATCCGTCCAGTGGTTAGGGATGTGTGTTGATAAATCACTATGTCAGTCAGTCACCTTTGAGTTATTGTATCTAAAAGATTGAGCTTTTATCAAAAAATATTATTTTAGTTATTATTTATTGTCTGTCATTATAGATAAACGTGTATTGCTGAAAAGAGGCGTCAAGAAATATTATTTCATGACAGATTTGAAGGTTTTTGAAATATCTACTAAAACATTCTACTAAAATATTTAGGTACACGTGTACATTTTGGACGTTTTCCTGGTATTATATTAATTTATTTTCTATTTTATGTGCCTTCGAGTGAAAAGATCTGATTATATTGTTGTTATTATACAATTAAAATTTTCAATAAACGGCGAAGTGGCCCTTAGTACCTAGTTAATAAGATTTCGACAGCAATTTTACTTGGAACTGTTATTTTCTTTAACAAATCAATGCCAAAATAATTTTTCAAGAGGTTCTTAGGGAGAGCTGTGTATTTCCTATTTACTTTAGTTATTTTGTTGCGTGCTTATTGATTCTTCAAGAACATAATATAAATAAACAGGGGCTGCCTAAGTGCTTTTGACATTTTGTACTTGGGTAACCTTTGGCTAAATAAGACAGTACAATGTGTGGTGGTTGTAATGTTGATCAGCTACAATTAACCTTTTCCATTCGAAAAATTTGGAGATGCAACTGCGAGTAAATCAAAGCTGCGTAATGTCACCGATCCCTCAAGACCTAAGAAACCGATCCTTTCCGCGATACCTGACTTTTTCTCCCTCTGTTGGCGTGACCGCGAGTACTGGTTCATCGAGCAAACTCCGCGACACGATGGTAGACGAAATGTTTCGTGAAAACTTTTTTGTTTGGGATACTCGTACGTTGTGTGTCCGACAACAGCGCCTTCTTAGTGACCACATTATTGGGGGCAATATAAATCCTAAAAAAATACTTAAAAAGTAATCCATCTTAAATTTGACACGTACTTCACTCTACGTGAGCGCCCCTTAATGCACATCTCCGCCACATTGCCCACTGCGATCGATTTGAAAGTCCGCAGCACCGACTTCGCATGTAGCGTATTCAGCTGTATATAGCGATCGGTGCTGTGAAAAGCATCAGGTCTGCTATGACCCTTAAGTATACCTAGCAGATGCTGCATACGCTAGCCTAAACTGTCACTTAGGAGCCAGCTGTCAGAGGTAAGTTACCAAAAGTACTTGCCTCAGTGTTCCAGCCAGCTATGTTGTTAGTTCAAAAACTTTCCAGACGCCAGAAATTACATGTTATGTTATTGTTTCTCTTGTCTAATATTGTGTCGTAAGCATTTTATATGGATCAATCTTTATTACGTTTGAAGGTTGGGTGGTTTGAGTACCTTTATTTAGAAAATATTTTTCTTGAATTATGATAAATTCTTCAGTACCAAAGGAAGAAGCCAATTCATAAATTATAATTATGATAAAATGTAAAGCTGATTATAAGTAAAAAATATTAACAATTTTAATTTAACATTGATCACTCCAGCCGAAAGCAAGTACTTGCCTATAATAACAACATCGGATTATTATAAGATGATTATCAGCGTATTGGTGCAGCAGTGGTGGCCCAGTGGTATTGGTGACAGCAGTGGTGGCCCAGTGGTATCGGTCCTGACTTACGAGTTGTAGGTCGTGGGTTCGAACCCCCCAGGCGCATTACTTTGTGTAATTTATTTCATCACCACTGCTCTCAAAACGGTGAAGGAAAACATCGTGAGGAAACCGGCATGTTCTAGAACCAAAAATTCGAAGACATGTGACATCTACCAATCCGCTCTGGGCCCGCGTGGTGGATTATGGCCCACTCCCTCTCACAGAGAGGAGGCCTGTGTCCCAGCAGTGGGAACATTATAGGCTGATGATGATGATGATGATGATTATCAATCGCGAGTTCAGCGTTAGTTATAACTCTGCTGAGAGTTCAAAAGACGGCTAATCAAATGCCGAGATCAGTATCGTTGGCTAATAGGTGGTTTTTCATCCTTGTGTATTTAAAAAGACAATAATATAATGTGTTAAAAGCACATAATATATGTAATTATACCCCCGTCCTTATTTGACTTTGGTTCAGTTGTTGGTTTTGTTTAAAATCTTTTAACAGAAGGCTGTGTGGGACTTACTAATAATACTCTAATGTTATAACTGATTCAAACTGCTTTCGAAGCATCAATATTGAGAACTTATTGCTGATGTATCTTCGTAGGAGGTATAATACTTTCTATTTATAAATCCTAAGAGACAGACAGACAGACAATAATTTTATTAATTGCATTTTTGGCATCAGTATCGATCCCTAATCACCCCCTGATAGTTATTTTGGAAATATATTTCATGTACAGAATTGACCTCTCTACAGATTTATTATAAGTATCATCATCATCTGCCTAGCCTTTTCCCAACTATATTGGGGTCGGCTTCCAGTCAAACCAGATTCAGCTGGATATCATTATTTTACATGGAGCGACTGCCTGTCGGACCTCCACAACCCAGTAACTGGGTAATACGATACCCCATGGTAAGACTGGTTGTCAGACTTTAGAGCTTCTGACTAAGATTAACGACTGTCAAAGATCTACAAATGACAGCCGGGACCAACGGCTTATTATAAGTATAGATTTATAAATCATAAGTATCTTTCGTTAAAATTCATCTTAACAGCAATTTCGACTTAACAGCAATAGTACGCCCACGGAGCTGGAAAAATATTTTAAAGATACTCTTAAGGCCAGGTTCCAGTACAGTCCGCAGCTATGAGCGCACTACCTCAGCCCCCGCAAAGGGGCGGGGCAAGTCGACAGCGGTGCGGGCGGGAGGGACCGTGTGTGTATATGCCACAGCGTAGCGTAATGCAGTAAGTCAATTACGTACGAGTGTGTCTGGATTAGATTTTCGTAAAATGATAGTCGAGATAGTTTTGATTTTACAAAGTGCATACAGGAGTACTTTATTAGGCAGCAGTATATTTAAGAGCGCTATGACATACTGAAATAACACAGTTTCTGTCAATTTGACATCGTGATGCCCCCCGCATAAAAACAAAACACTAACGAAACAGATATGCCTCGTATACCAGGAAGAAAACAACATGAGCTTTTGCCACTTTTCTTTCGAATAAACAAAGTAAGATCCCGGGCTTCTAAAGTTTGTTTTTTAATCTCGTAGACCAAATTGACAAATGATAACATTAAAACTGACGTAAATACTATTGAAATTTATGTCAGTTTGCCATTTGCACCTGTCAATTCAGTCTACGAGATTAAAAAACCGACTTTAGACACTACTTATATTCATAAACGAATGGATAATATGATAAATGTATACCTATCAAAATTAAATAAGGGCCACTCATTATTACACTTTAAACCGCACATTGTGTCAATCTGCGAATTGCGAATTTACAAAGTGTGCATTATAAAGATTATTCAATTCCATTCTATAATACGAGTAAATTATCTTGTTATGATATCTTTCAAGTGTTAATTTTGTTTCTAGTGGCTAATTTCAATTCATAACTTATTTAATTAGATTTTTGAAATTATTTAGAACTAGCTTACGCCCGCGGCTTCGCCCGCGTGGTGTTTTGATAAAAAGTAGCTTATGTTGTTTTTCAGATTTCAGACTATCCATATCCAATTTTGTAACAAACGGCTCAGCAAATTAGCCGTGAAACAAACATTTACACAGTTATAGTAAATTAATTTGAATATTAAGGATTATATTAATGGAACGGTATAGATTTAGGTATAGCATTTGGTTAAAAGAGAGTAGGTATGTTTAAAAAAAATATAAAATATCTGTTTACAGTAGGTATAAGGTACCTATGTATTCCATTAAGTGGCAGAAAGTACCCAGGAAAATTTATTGGTCCCTTATGTCCAAGAGACACTTCCAGGGGTCAGCATCACGTTGTGTACAAAAATATTTTAAAATGACCTAATTTAAAACATTTTTGTACACAACGTTTGCTGTTTTGTTATTATTTGTTAAAATGTGGAGATTGTTTGGACTCGACATTCTCTGATCGCATGCGTCCGACAATGATGTCTGCCCTCACGTGTCTGCCCGTTCGGGTAGGCATAGTTAGTTTCGTGCGCTCCCCCACCACACGACAGCGCCGTTGCCTGCCGCCACACTTCGGCGAATGTGCGCGACGGCGACCGACGACCGACGGCAGCGGCGGCGATGCAGAGTACCTATTCGTTAAAAGGAACTTTAACTTCAAAAGCCAATTTTTTTTAACTTGATACACCCAATACTTCTAAATATGATGTTCCTAGGTTCAGTGGTTAAAATTTTGTATATAAAAGTTTGGCTTCGTAGTTCCCGTTCCGAATCCGTTCCGTTCCGTTCGAATTTCGGGAATTCCGTTTGTAGAATTTCACCCCCACGGTGGTAAAAATTTCAAAATGCTAGAACAAACGATTTTAAATTTCAAAAACGCTAGAACAAATTGTTATTTATTTCTTATCATGTTCCTAAATTTAAAGTTTCATGGTTTTATCCCCAGAAATGACAAAATCCCATACAAACTTTCAACCCTTATTTCACCCCCTCACTGGTCGAAATTTCAAAAACGCTAGAACAAATGTTTAAATATATCTTATCAAGTGCTTAAATATAAAGTTTCATGGTTTTATCTTTTAAAATTTAGAAATCCCATACAAACTTTCAACCCCTATTTCAACCTCTTCATCCCCTTTTTCGCAATAAAAGGTAGCCTATGTTCTTTCTCAGGGTCTAAAGATAGAGCCTGCCGGGGTCGCGGGATTATTTCCTTACCGTGACCCCGGAACAGAAAGGGCTATTGAAGGACACCGTGGATTTTAGTCAGTAGAAGTCTGACAGTCCCTCCCGCCCTGCCCGGGGTTGGAGGACTCATTTGATGATTTTACCACACTAAAAAAAAAAAGGGTCTAAAGATTGTCTGTGCCAAATTTCATCAAAATCGGTTGAGAGGTTTAAGCGGGAAAGCGTAACAGACAGACAGACAGACAGAGTTACTATCGCATTTATAATATTAGTTTGGATTTACGATTTGGTGTTTAATATTTTCCAAACTTTTTCTTTGACTTATACATCAAACAGTCATTTATGCCATCTATTCAGAGACATAATGGACGCAAAACCAGCCCCTTGGGGTGATTACGGTGACATAGATAAGGAGACATAGCCAGAAGTGGTCGGTTTAATGCTCGAATATTTCCAACGAGTGGTACAAAATATTTGAAACTAGTGTCAAAAGAGACGGGTAATATCACCAAACGCCGTGATCCAGGAAGAAAGTGAGTAAGGCCCAAGAAGACCATCAAGTTCGTTAAACCGTGCAAAGAGAGCGATAATCTACTGCGCGGATCATACAAACTCCATTGCGATCAGCCACAAGCTCCCCTATAATTGACAAGACAATTTCGAATCGACACCATGAAGATTAAAAATATTCAAGAAGATTCTTGGTTCGCCTGCAGTTAACTGTGGGCGGATGGTGCAAATCGTTAAACATTTGCAAAGGAAAAAAAAATATTGAACTGTTTTGACTGGGCTTCAGTGCTTCTTATACTGGGTTACAGCTGGTTTATTTTTTTAATAAAGACAGATCTATCAGAATTCAACAGGTTTCAGATCATTTCACTCTTAAAACAGAATGTTTTGGTGAGCTTTAAATTATAATCTCTAGAGGGGGAGGACACCGTAACCCTGAAGTCTGGTAACTTGCTCTACTACCGGGAGGGCGACCAACAGTCCCAAGGTGGTGTCGGGTTTCTCGTTCACAAGTCCCTCGTAAACAACATAATAACCATCGACAGTGTGTCGAGCAGGGCGCTATACCTAATACTCAGAATATCCAAAAGATATTTGCTGAAGGTCATTCAGGTATACGCACCGACCTCGTCACACTCCGATGATGAAGTGGAGACAATGTATGAGGACGTAAGTAGGGCCATACATAGCTCTAAAACCCACTTCACTGTTGTTCCCATAACTTTAACGCAAAGTTGGGTAAGAAAAGCAGTGATGAGTTGAGAGTGGGGCAATTTGGGTATGGGCAACGGAACCCTAGGGGACAGAGGCTGGCCGACTTTCTGGAGAAAGATGAACTCTTTATGATGAACTCTTTCTTCCAGAAGCCGCCTCACAGGAAATGGACCTGGCTGAGTCCCGATGGATTCACGACAAACGAGATAGACTTCTTCATGACCGACAAGAAACGGATATTCAGCGATGTCTCTGTGATCAACAGGGTAAAAACCGGTAGCGATCACCGAATCGTAAGAGGCTCGCTGAATATCAATGTTAAACTTAAAGGGTCCAGCCTAATAAAGTCTACGCTCCGACCTACTCGGCCCCATATTCAAAACCCCGAAAGCTTTCAACTCGAGCTCTCTAATCGCTTTGCTTGCCTTGAGAACTTAGTGTCAGTGGACGAGATCAACGACGGGCTAGTGGAAACTGTCCGCACGGTAGGGTCTAAGTTTTTTAGACCCTGTCGTAAAGATAGACCCCAGAAATTGACCGAGCAAACCTTAAACCTCATGGCTGAACGACGTTTGCTACAGTTGCAGTCTTCCGATGACGCGAAGTCATGAAGGCAGTTCAATAGACGGATATCTAAGTCCTTGCGACATGATCTGCGTCTCTTTAATACGAATCGTGTTAAAGAGACCATACAGCGAAACCAAGGCTCTAAAGTGTTCGCAAAGGACAAGTCTATTGGGCAGAGCCAGATGACAAAGCTGAAACGGGAGGATGGCAGCATAGCGTCGACCATAGCAGAGGTTTTAGGCGAGATCGAGAGGTTCTATGGACAGTTATACACTTCGGTCGCAAAGCCCGTTGACCACTTGGTAGGAGATCCAAGAGCCAAGCTGTCCCGACATTAAACCGAAGATATCCCGGACATCAGTCTGTACGAGATTAGGATGGCCCTGAAGCAGCTTAAGAACAACAAGGCGCCGGGCGACGACGGAATCACTTCAGAGCATCTGAGAGCGGGTGGAACACCGGTACTTAAAGTCCTCCAGAAACTCTTTAATTCCGTCCTCTTTGAGGGCAAAACGCCTGAAACATGGGGTAGAGGTGAGGTGGTGCTGTTCTTCAAAAAAGGTGAAAACAGCCTATTGAAGAACTACAGACCCATCACGCTTCTAAGTCATGTTTATAAGCTGTTTTCATGGGTTATCACGAACCGTCTCGAACACGGACTTGATGACTTCCAGCCTTCCGAACAAGCCGGCTTCCGAAGAGGCTATAGTACCATAGACCACATCCATACGCTGCGGCAAGTTATACAGAAGACCGAAGAGTATAACTTGCCATTATGCTTAGCGTTTGTGGACTATGAGAAAGCCTTTTATTCAGTGGAAACATGGGCGGTACTTGAGTCACTCCAGCGATGCCGTATTGACTATCGGTACATCGAGGTGTTGAAGTGCTTGTATAATAACGCCACCATGTTGGTCCGAGTACAGGAGCAGAGCACGAAGGCGATTCCATTGAGAAGAGGCGTAAGACAGGGGGATGTTATCTCTCCGAAACTGTTTACTGCTGCAATGGAAGACTTCTGGAATGGCAAGGACTTGGCATCAACATCGATGGCGAATACATCACTCACCTTCGGTTTGCCGATGACATCGTAGTCATGGCAAAGTCGATGGAGGAACTCAGCATGATGCTCGATGGCCTCGACCGAGTTTCACAACGGGTGGGCTTGAAAATGAACATGGACAAGACGAAAATTATGTCAAATGCCAATGTTGTGCCCACCCCAGTCTCTGTTGGAAACTCGGTACTCGTAGTCGATGACTCATATATCTACTTAGGACAAGTAGTCCAGTTAGGTAGGTCCTAACTAACTAGTAACTTCGAGAAAGAGGTCAACCGCCGAATCCAACTCGGTTGGGCAGCGTTCGGGAAACTGCGCAATGTCTTTTCGTCCGACATACCTCAGTTCCTCAAGACGAAAGTCTTCAACCAGAGTGATGAGTTACGGCACCGAAACGTGGTCTTTCACTATCGGCCTCATCTCAAAGGTCAAAGGCGCTCAACGAGCTATGGAGAGGGCTATGCTAGGTGTTTCTCTACGTGATCGAATCCGAAATGAGGAGATCCGTAGACGAACTAAAGTCACCGATATAGCCCACCGGATTAGCAAGCTGAAGTGGCAATGGGCAGGCCATATTGCTCGCAGAGCAGATGGCCGATGGGGTCGATAAGTACTAGAGTGGAGACCAAGCGCAGCGTAGGACGTCCACCACCAAGGTGGACAGACGACCTTATAAAGGTCGCCGGAAGACGCTGGGTGCAGGTCGCTTCCAACCGGTATAAGTGGAAATCAAAAGGGGAGGTTCCTACGGCTGAGATGATGAACTGGAATGTTTTGGAAGTTAGCGAATCTGAAATTACATTTAATTACCAATTCAGAAAAAAAGCTATCAGAATTATTTACATTATTTTATTATCTACAATTATATCCACATTCGAATATAGTGGGAAAATACAATCAACATATTTATATATTTACATTGCAAACAGATCAAAATTAAATTAATTCAAATATTAGCTTGTATCAAGAAAGGTAGGTTATGCTGTATTCTTGGCGATTGGGAAAATTACTGGCCACGACTCATGACCTGCGAAAAATTCGAGGTACTACATTTTTCACATGGAATTTGATGTCATGACAAAGACACTAGCGCCGCGTATAAAGGTCATGAATGGTGGCGTGTATTTTAAATTTTAATAATTACGTGACTAATGTCAAAATGGTTGCGAGCGATACGTCCTCCCTCAAAAGGCGCCCCGCGCCGTCTAAATCAAAGAACAAACCGTTCTTGGTTTTATGTTGAATTTTGTCATTGCATATTATAATGTTTAATAGGTACTATTATTTTACTTTTAAATGAGCTAATTATTTTTTTAATGCAAGCTAAGATAGTAACCTTAGTTATTCAGTACTTTTTGATTGAATATTCAGTAAATATTGATAGATAAAAAATATAATTTCGGACGAAAAAATGTCAAATTCTTCCTGTTTTGAAAAATTATTTTTGGTGTATTTCTGAATGAAAAATAAAAAAGTGATTAATGCAGTCCAAATATAATCTTTCAGATGTACCACGGACATTTTCAAATATTATTTTACTATTATACCTTCTATGTAATTCGGTACCAAAGTATGACAAAAAGTAGAATTTTATGAAACATCGTTTGCAGAGACAAGGTTTTTACTCATGTATGTAAACAAATCTAAAAATTTGTTTAAAGCACTCCACACAGAAATAATCAAACTTTCTCGAGTATATATCTTTTTTTTATTTGTGGCAATGACATACCCAGAGTCAGGTTCCAAAAGTCGCACAAAAACAACGAAACGTGTAAAAGCCCTCTTAATATGTGCCGAGTTTGGGCTCGTTTTGTTATGATGACATCTTACCTCCGGACTTGATGGAGTGACCTGAAGGTCTACATCGGTGACTGTCACTGGAACTCGGCGACGGATCGAACTAGATGTGCCGAGTTTGGGCTCGTTTTGTTAGTTATGATGAGATCTTACCTCCCGACTTAATGGAGTGACCTGAAGGTCTACATCGGTGACTGTCACTGGAACTCGGCGACGGATCGAACTAGATGTGCCGAGTTTGGGCTTGTTTTGTAAGTTATGATGAGATCTTACCACCGGACTTGATGGAGTGACCTGAAGGTCTACATCGGTGACTGCCACTGGAACTCGGCGACGGATCGAACTAGATGTGCCGAGTTTGGGCTTGTTTTGTTAGTTATGATGAGATCTTACCTCCGGACTTGATGGAGTGACCTGAAGGTCTACATCGGTGGCTGTCACTGGAACTCGGCGACGGATCGAACTAGATGTGCCGAGTTTGGGCTCGTTTTGTAAGTTATGATGAGATCTTACCACCGGACTTGATGGAGTGACCTGAAGGTCTACACCGGTGACTGCCACTGGAACTCGGCGACGGATCGAACTAGATGTGCCGAGCTTGGGTTTCGTTCTGTTAGTTATGATGAGATCTGGCCTCCGGTCTTGACGGAGTGACCTGAAGGTCTACATCGGTGACTGCCACTGGAACTCGGCGACGGATCGAACTAGATGTGCCGAGTTTGGGCTCGTTTTGTTAGTTATGATGAGATCTTACCTCCGGACTTGATGGAGTGACCTGAAGGTCTACATGGGTGACTGTCACTGGAACTCGGCGACTGATCGAACTAGATGTGCCGAGTTTGGGCTCGTTTTGTAAGTTATGATGAGATCTTACCACCGGACTTGATGGAGTGACCTGAAGGTCTACATCGGTGACTGCCACTGGAACTCGGCGTCGGATCGAACTAGATGTGCCGAGTTTGGGCTCATTTTGTTAGTTATGATGAGATCTTATGTCCGGACTTGATGGAGTGACCTGAAGGTCTACATCGGTGACTGCCACTGGAACTCGGCGACGGATCGAACTAGATGTGCCGAGTTTGGGCTCGTTTTGTAAGTTATGATGAGATCTTACCACCAGACTTGATGGAGTGACCTGAAGGTCTACATCGGTGACTGCCACTGGAACTCGGCGACGGATCGAACTAGATGTGCCGAGCTTGGGCTCGTTCTGTTAGTTATGATGAGATCTTGCCTCCGGTCTTGACGGAGTGACCTGAAGGTCTACATCGGTGACTGCCACTGGAACTCGGCGACGGATCGAACTAGATGTGCCGAGCTTGGGCTCGTTCTGTTAGTTATGATGAGATCTTGCCTCCGGTCTTGACGGAGTGACCTGAAGGTCTACATCGGTGACTGCCACTGGAACTCGGCGACGGATCGAACTAGATGTGCCGAGTTTGGGCTCGTTTTGTTAGTTATGATGAGATCTTACCTCCGGACTTGATGGAGTGACCTGAAGGTCTACATCGGTGACTGCCACTGGAACTCGGCGACGGATCGAACTAGATGTGCCGAGCTTGGGCTCGTTCTGTTAGTTATGATGAGATCTTACCACCGGACTTGATGGAGTGACCTGAAGGTCTACATCGGTGACTGCCACTGGAACTCGGCGACGGATCGAACTAGATGTGCCGAGCTTGGGCTCGTTCTGTTAGTTATGATGAGATCTTGCCTCCGGTCTTGACGGAGTGACCTGAAGGTCTACATCGGTGACTGCCACTGGAACTCGGCGACGGATTGAACTAGATGTGCCGAGTTTGGGCTCGTTTTGTTAGTTATGATGAGATCTTACCTCCGGACTTGATGGAGTGACCTGAAGGTCTACATGGGTGACTGTCACTGGAACTCGGCGACTGATCGAACTAGATGTGCCGAGTTTGGGCTCGTTTTGTAAGTTATGATGAGATCTTACCACCGGACTTGATGGAGTGACCTGAAGGTCTACATCGGTGACTGCCACTGGAACTCGGCGTCGGATCGAACTAGATGTGCCGAGTTTGGGCTCATTTTGTTAGTTATGATGAGATCTTATGTCCGGACTTGATGGAGTGACCTGAAGGTCTACATCGGTGACTGCCACTGGAACTCGGCGACGGATCGAACTAGATGTGCCGAGTTTGGGCTCGTTTTGTAAGTTATGATGAGAT
Source organism: Agrotis clavis (assembly GCA_954870645.1). Taxonomy (NCBI): domain Eukaryota; kingdom Metazoa; phylum Arthropoda; class Insecta; order Lepidoptera; family Noctuidae; genus Agrotis; species Agrotis clavis. The sequence goes on along the minus strand of OX940929.1, from coordinate 11,029,940 downwards.
CTTACCACCGGACTTGATGGAGTGACCTGAAGGTCTACATCGGTGACTGCCACTGGAACTCGGCGACGGATCGAACTAGATGTGCCGAGTTTGGGCTCGTTTTGTTAGTTATGATGAGATCTTACCTCCGGACTTGATGGAGTGACCTGAAGGTCTACATCGGTGACTGTCACTGGAACTCGGCGACTGATCGAACTAGATGTGCCGAGTTTGGGCTCGTTTTGTAAGTTATGATGAGATCTTACCACCGGACTTGATGGAGTGACCTGAAGGTCTACATCGGTGACTGCCACTGGAACTCGGCGACGGATCGAACTAGATGTGCCGAGCTTGGGCTCGTTTTGTAAGTTATGATGAGATCTTGCCTCCGGTCTTGACGGAGTGACCTGAAGGTCTACATCGGTGACTGTCACTGGAACTCGGCGACTGATCGAACTAGATGTGCCGAGTTTGGGCTCGTTCTGTTAGTTATGATGAGATCTTACCACCGGACTTGATGGAGTGACCTGAAGGTCTACATCGGTGACTGCCACTGGAACTCGGCGACGGATCGAACTAGATGTGCCGAGCTTGGGCTCGTTCTGTTAGTTATGATGAGATCTTGCCTCCGGTCTTGACGGAGTGACCTGAAGGTCTACATCGGTGACTGCCACTGGAACTCGGCGACGGATTGAACTAGATGTGCCGAGTTTGGGCTCGTTTTGTTAGTTATGATGAGATCTTACCTCCGGACTTGATGGAGTGACCTGAAGGTCTACATGGGTGACTGTCACTGGAACTCGGCGACTGATCGAACTAGATGTGCCGAGTTTGGGCTCGTTTTGTAAGTTATGATGAGATCTTACCACCGGACTTGATGGAGTGACCTGAAGGTCTACATCGGTGACTGCCACTGGAACTCGGCGTCGGATCGAACTAGATGTGCCGAGTTTGGGCTCATTTTGTTAGTTATGATGAGATCTTATGTCCGGACTTGATGGAGTGACCTGAAGGTCTACATCGGTGACTGCCACTGGAACTCGGCGACGGATCGAACTAGATGTGCCGAGTTTGGGCTCGTTTTGTAAGTTATGATGAGATCTTACCACCGGACTTGATGGAGTGACCTGAAGGTCTACATCGGTGACTGCCACTGGAACTCGGCGACGGATCGAACTAGATGTGCCGAGCTTGGGCTCGTTCTGTTAGTTATGATGAGATCTTGCCTCCAGTCTTGACGGAGTGACCTGAAGGTCTACATCGGTGACTGCCACTGGAACTCGGCGACGGATCGAACTAGATGTGCCGAGTTTGGGCTCGTTTTGTTAGTTATGATGAGATCTTACCTCCGGACTTGATGGAGTGACCTGAAGGTCTACATCGGTGACTGCCACTGGAACTCGGCGACGGATCGAACTAGATGTGCCGAGCTTGGGCTCGTTCTGTTAGTTATGATGAGATCTTGCCTCCGGTCTTGACGGAGTGACCTGAAGGTCTACATCGGTGACTGCCACTGGAACTCGGCGACGGATCGAACTAGATGTGCCGAGTTTGGGCTCGTTTTGTTAGTTATGATGATATCTTACCTCCGGACTTGATGGAGTGACCTGAAGGTCTACATCGGTGACTGCCACTGGAACTCGGCGACGGATCGAACTAGATGTGCCGAGTTTGGGCTCGTTTTGTAAGTTATGATGAGATCTTACCACCGGACTTGATGGAGTGACCTGAAGGTCTACATCGGTGACTGCCACTGGAACTCGGCGACGGATCGAACTAGATGTGCCGAGTTTGGGCTCGTTTTGTTAGTTATGATGAGATCTTACCTCCGGACTTGATGGAGTGACTTGAAGGTCTACATCGGTGACTGCCACTGGAACTCGGCGACGGATCGAACTAGATGTGCCGAGCTTGGGCTCGTTCTGTTAGTTATGATGAGATCTTGCCTCCGGTCTTGACGGAGTGACCTGAAGGTCTACATCGGTGACTGCCACTGGAACTCGGCGACGGATCGAACTAGATGTGCCGAGTTTGGGCTCGTTTTGTTAGTTATGATGATATCTTACCTCCGGACTTGATGGAGTGACCTGAAGGTCTACATCGGTGACTGCCACTGGAACTCGGCGACGGATCGAACTAGATGTGCCGAGCTTGGGCTCGTTCTGTTAGTTATGATGAGATCTTACCACCGGACTTGATGGAGTGACCTGAAGGTCTACATCGGTGACTGCCACTGGAACTCGGCGACGGATCGAACTAGATGTGCCGAGCTTGGGCTCGTTCTGTTAGTTATGATGAGATCTTGCCTCCGGTCTTGACGGAGTGACCTGAAGGTCTACATCGGTGACTGCCACTGGAACTCGGCGACGGATTGAACTAGATGTGCCGAGTTTGGGCTCGTTTTGTTAGTTATGATGAGATCTTACCTCCGGACTTGATGGAGTGACCTGAAGGTCTACATGGGTGACTGTCACTGGAACTCGGCGACTGATCGAACTAGATGTGCCGAGTTTGGGCTCGTTTTGTAAGTTATGATGAGATCTTACCACCGGACTTGATGGAGTGACCTGAAGGTCTACATCGGTGACTGCCACTGGAACTCGGCGTCGGATCGAACTAGATGTGCCGAGTTTGGGCTCATTTTGTTAGTTATGATGAGATCTTATGTCCGGACTTGATGGAGTGACCTGAAGGTCTACATCGGTGACTGCCACTGGAACTCGGCGACGGATCGAACTAGATGTGCCGAGTTTGGGCTCGTTTTGTAAGTTATGATGAGATCTTACCACCGGACTTGATGGAGTGACCTGAAGGTCTACATCGGTGACTGCCACTGGAACTCGGCGACGGATCGAACTAGATGTGCCGAGCTTGGGCTCGTTCTGTTAGTTATGATGAGATCTTGCCTCCAGTCTTGACGGAGTGACCTGAAGGTCTACATCGGTGACTGCCACTGGAACTCGGCGACGGATCGAACTAGATGTGCCGAGTTTGGGCTCGTTTTGTTAGTTATGATGAGATCTTACCTCCGGACTTGATGGAGTGACCTGAAGGTCTACATCGGTGACTGCCACTGGAACTCGGCGACGGATCGAACTAGATGTGCCGAGCTTGGGCTCGTTCTGTTAGTTATGATGAGATCTTGCCTCCGGTCTTGACGGAGTGACCTGAAGGTCTACATCGGTGACTGCCACTGGAACTCGGCGACGGATCGAACTAGATGTGCCGAGTTTGGGCTCGTTTTGTTAGTTATGATGATATCTTACCTCCGGACTTGATGGAGTGACCTGAAGGTCTACATCGGTGACTGCCACTGGAACTCGGCGACGGATCGAACTAGATGTGCCGAGTTTGGGCTCGTTTTGTAAGTTATGATGAGATCTTACCACCGGACTTGATGGAGTGACCTGAAGGTTTACATCGGGGAGTCGGAAACTCGGCACATCTAGTTCGATCCGTTGCCGAGTGCCAGTGGCAGTCACCGATGTAGACCTTCAGGTCACTCCATCAAGACCGGAGGTAAGATCTCATCATAACTAATAGAACGAGCCCAAGCTCGGCACATCTAGTTCGATCCGTCGCCGAGTTCCAGTGGCAGTCACCGATGTAGACTTTCAGGTCACTCCATCAAGACCGGAGGTAAGATCTCATCATAACTAATAGAACGAGCCCAAGCTCGGCACATCTAGTTTGATCCGTCGCCGACTTCCAGTGACAGCCACCGATGTAGACCTTCAGGTCACTCCATCAAGTCCGGTGGTAAGATCTCATCATAACTTACAAAACGAGCCCAAATTCGGCACATCTAGTTCGATCCGACGCCGAGTTCCAGTGGCAGTCACCGATGTAGACCTTCAGGTCACTCCATCAAGTCCGGTGGTAAGATCTCATCATAACTTACAAAACGAGCCCAAACTCGGCACATCTAGTTCGATCAGTCGCCGAGTTCCAGTGACAGTCACCGATGTAGACCTTCAGGTCACTCCGTCAAGACCGGAGGCAAGATCTCATCATAACTAACAGAACGAGCCCAAGCTCGGCACATCTAGTTCGATCCGTCGCCGAGTTCCAGTGGCAGTCACCGATGTAGACCTTCAGGTCACTCCATCAAGTCCGGTGGTAAGATCTCATCATAACTTACAAAACGAGCCCAAACTCGGCACATCTAGTTCGATCAGTCGCCGAGTTCCAGTGACAGTCACCGATGTAGACCTTCAGGTCACTCCATCAAGTCCGGAGGTAAGATCTCATCATAACTAACAAAACGAGCCCAAACTCGGCACATCTAGTTCGATCCGTCGCCGAGTTCCAGTGGCAGTCACCGATGTAGACCTTCAGGTCACTCCATCAAGTCCGGTGGTAAGATCTCATCATAACTTACAAAACGAGCCCAAACTCGGCACATCTAGTTCGATCAGTCGCCGAGTTCCAGTGACAGTCACCGATGTAGACCTTCAGGTCACTCCGTCAAGACCGGAGGCAAGATCTCATCATAACTAACAGAACGAGCCCAAGCTCGGCACATCTAGTTCGATCCGTCGCCGAGTTCCAGTGGCAGTCACCGATGTAGACCTTCAGGTCACTCCATCAAGTCCGGTGGTAAGATCTCATCATAACTAACAGAACGAGCCCAAGCTCGGCACATCTAGTTCGATCCGTCGCCGAGTTCCAGTGGCAGTCACCGATGTAGACCTTCAGGTCACTCCATCAAGTCCGGTGGTAAGATCTCATCATAACTTACAAAACGAGCCCAAACTCGGCACATCTAGTTCGATCAGTCGCCGAGTTCCAGTGACAGTCACCGATGTAGACCTTCAGGTCACTCCGTCAAGACCGGAGGCAAGATCTCATCATAACTAACAGAACGAGCCCAAGCTCGGCACATCTAGTTCGATCCGTCGCCGAGTTCCAGTGGCAGTCACCGATGTAGACCTTCAGGTCACTCCATCAAGTCCGGTGGTAAGATCTCATCATAACTTACAAAACGAGCCCAAACTCGGCACATCTAGTTCGATCAGTCGCCGAGTTCCAGTGACAGTCACCGATGTAGACCTTCAGGTCACTCCATCAAGTCCGGAGGTAAGATCTCATCATAACTAACAAAACGAGCCCAAACTCGGCACATCTAGTTCGATCCGTCGCCGAGTTCCAGTGGCAGTCACCGATGTAGACCTTCAGGTCACTCCATCAAGTCCGGTGGTAAGATCTCATCATAACTTACAAAACGAGCCCAAACTCGGCACATCTAGTTCGATCCGTCGCCGAGTTCCAGTGGCAGTGACCGATGTAGACCTTCAGGTCACTCCATCAAGTTCGCATCCTAGCTAAAAAATAAGTGGTCCATAAAAAAAAATTACATCGTTTCAAAATTAGATCACTTGACTATTCTATTCTATTCCCGCAACTAACACGTAATCGCTTGTGTGTGTGACTTTGTTTCCATGTAGTTGTTCAGTTCTATGCCTGCTTACGTAACCGCGCGGGGGGAATTTTTGCGCAGCAACGACGTACGTCCATCCTCTATCACGCCTCGGCGGGTACTGGCGAGCGCCCGGTGAGCGAAATAATGCCAATATTTTGGGTATTTTATTTCTTGGAGAAAAATTATAACGAAATTTTAAAATTTGCTTTTACCATGCACTTCTAAATAATGAGCTGTTTTTATTTTTATAAGTTTCATACACTTCTCATCAAAAAAATCGAAACACTTTCGTTTTTATTGTTTTTGTCCTAATTTTTTACAAAAGAGAATTAATTCCATGAAAAAAAAAACATTACTGTGTAGCTGGCAGTTTGGTCATTACAGTAAGAAGAAAAAAATCAAAATTCGAAATAATTTCATTTCTTTATCCTATAAATGAAATTAATCACTGTTTTGAGACAAATGTGTATTTAGGGTTGGAGTACGTTTCTCGTTTAAAAACTAAAAATTAACGCTTGTCTTTAAACTTTCTGTTTCTTATTTCATTTACTGTGACTTTGGGACGTCTGAAAAAACTTTTTTTTCTAAAACATATGGATACTTCGCCCGCAGAAGCCGCCCAAGTGGTGGCATTGCTGGATTCTGGACTTAGTCAGCGTGTTGTGGCTGCAAGATTGCATCTAAGCTTATCATCTGTTCATAGAGTCTACAAACGCTATCGGGAGACTGGTTCGTTCACGCGCCGTTCAGGATCTGGCAGGAATCGGGTCACTTCTGAGCGAGATGATCGATTTATTGTAACAACTTCTTTACGAAATCGACGCCTTAACGCTTTTCAACTGCAGCAGCAGCTTCGCGTTGTACGAAGAGTAGCTGTAAGTGACTCTACAATAAGAAGAAGGTTGAAGGAACGCGGATTGGCACCGCATAAGCCAGCGAATGGGCCGAAATTAACTGCAGACCATCGAAGAGCGCGCCTTAACTTTGCACGCGAGCACCTAACTTGGTCATACCTTCAGTGGAGCAAAGTACTGTTTTCTGATGAGTGTAAAATTATGCTGTATGGTAACGACGGAAGGAACAAGGTCTACAGAAGAGATGGAGAACGCTTTGCACAATGCTGCATTGAAGAAAAGGTCAGCTATGGTGGCGGTTCGTGGACGGTTTGGGGAGGAATCAGCGCCGACGGTAAGACAGAACTTGCCTTTGTGTCTGGGCCACGGCTGCCTGCACTAAACTCTCATCGGTACATCGAACAGTGTCTTGAACCTCATGTGATGCCCTATGCACATTTTATTGGCAACGACTTCATATTCATGCACGACAATGCTAGAGCTCACACCGCGGGCGTCGTACGAGATTATCTTACCCAAGTCGGTATCTCCATTATGGTATGGCCAGCAAGAAGCCCGGACATGAATCCCATTGAACATCTATGGGATGAATTAAAGAGACGAATTCGAGCAAGAGATCCAGCCCCAGAAACACTTAGCCAGCTGCAAAATGCAATCCAAGAGGAATGGGATAATATACCACAACATGTGATCGTGACTCTCATCCGATCGATGAAGAACCGTATGGAAGCAGTAATAAGAGCTCGCGGAGGGAATACAAGTTATTAAATAAACGTTTCTTACATTTTTTTTTCATTTACGCGTGTTGTTTTACCCATTTCCTTCATATTCCATACAGGGTAAAAATTACTCATTATACAAAATACGAAACCTATGAAGACTTAATTTGAATTTAGAACATTAACATTAGGATTTAAAAACCTCATACTACTCACTATTAAATGACATTTTACATTTATTCCTAAATATACACATTTTTCTGATAATCCTTATCAAATCATAAACTGCGAGGTGTTTCGATTTTTTTGATGAGAAGTGTATAAATTCATTGTGAAATCTCTAAGCAGTGGATGTTTGAAAATTGTGATTTAGTGTCATGTTTGAGATTTTTTTCTATCGAGCCAATTATTCCAATTCGTGTTTCTATCTTTACCATTCACTCGAGGATATGTTCAACTTTAATATTATGATTTTTTTTTATTAAAAATATCATTGTTAATGACACTTTCAGACGTTTGAAAATCTTAAAAATTACTGTAAGTTTTGCTACCGACGGACGCTTGAAAAATGTTCTGTACAGTATTCATGTTTTTTTTTTGTTCTCAACTAGTAATACCTTTCCCCGCAACTTTGCCTGAGTCGAAAAAAATTATCTCTTGTAGGATAGTGTATGCGGACTGTTAGGTACTGTGCAGGATTATGTATTTTTGTATACGCGGACAACTGGTTTCGTTTTCTGACGGCGAAAGACATTTTGAAAGTCCATAAGTTTTATTATGTACAGACGCCAGCAGGTCAACCTACCCGAATCTGTCAGATTTTACCAATCAAACATTAACCTTCTACTCTTGTGATAAGGTTGAAATTCTATTAAAGAAATCTGACAGATTGTGGTAGCTTGATGTGCTGGCGTCTGTACATACATCTAAACGGAACTTAATATTGTACGCATAAACGCATGCCTCGCAAACAAAGATTTTTTGTAGCCAGAACCTCCGTCGCTCGGTTGGTAAGAGTGTTGAATGGTCTCCTGGTACTGAATCCGAAGGTCGTAGGTTCAAATCCTCTTGCGGTCGAATTTTTCTTTCCACAAAAACTCTTTAAAACATAAACTAAAATTATGGTCTTAAAAGCAAAAACATCACAACACTTTTATTTCTGTTGTGGAATTTCTCCACAATCCTTCAACGCTTGTTTGAAAAACAGACAAGAATAAATACTTACAACAATCTTCCGATGTTTCGTGTGAAGCATGTTTACAAAATATTGTACGATTGATTGACAGGAGGCGCTATTAAATAATAGTAATTAAATGTCCGCTAACGATCGGTCAGCAGGCCGTCACGAACGGTCGACGTTTTAAGTGAGTGCTTGTTAAAGCTGGCTTCACACTGCAAGTGTAAATCGCATGCTACAATCACTTATATTAAAGCATATATAAGTGATTGTAGCATGCGATTAATAGTAATGGCATTTGTAATCATTGCTATATTTTTTAATTCCATTTTAATGATACCTAAAAAAACCTACCTATTTTTATGATATGTGTTAAAATACCTACTGATTCTTTGTGACTACAGTTTATGTTTTAATGAGGAACGTAGTTATAAAGAATCGTGAGACATATTGAACTTCTGTCTGATATTCCAATGTGATATTTTCTTTTAAAAAGACGTTGTTCTATATTTTTAGAATGAATAATAATGTTAAAAATAAAGTTTACACTTTCACAATGGAACAATAACATAGCTGTGCAACAATAACATAACATAGCATGTTACAGTTTGAAATCATCAAATAAGCCTAGATCATCGTGAAGCGGAAGAGACTGCCAAAATTTATATTGACTACAACCGACCCTCTTTCTTCAATTACCTTTTGAGTTCTAGGACCGCGGTAGGCCTGAAGACATACCTGCAATCCTACCAAACCCGAAACCCAGTAGCTTATATCTGTCTGATGGGTCCATATTGGCTCACCTAAAGTTGTTTACCCGAAATTGTTCTTCCTAACGATTTGTAATCCGAATGATCACTCTTCCTAAAATTTTTCATCCTAAAGTTTTTATTTATACTTTTTGTAGTGCTACCGGCGATGTTCATAACACTCATTTTTCCGAATTTTGTTATTAATAATATCGTTATTGTAAGTATATTGAAACTCCTACTTTTTTTTATCATAACGTTTTTATCCCTAAACATTATTACGGTGATATTTTTATTTATTCATTTTACTGGATTTAGTCAAACTAAATCCAGTAAAATGTCGACACTTTAGTCAAACTAAATAAAGTAAAATGTCGAGAAAATTCGTCGGAGCACCGCTTCGCGGTGCTCCTACTTCTGGGTGGTTTAAAAAAAATAACCACGAAGGGGATGGCGGGGTCTTTCAGACCCCGCCATCCCCTTCTAACCTAACCTGTCCGAGTCGGGGTGCCCCCAGTCGTTTTTGGTCAGAGTGTCGTGTTGGGGTCACTATGAAAAAAATACTGGTGACAAATATCCAGGTTGCGCTCGCCGGCCGTTGCCGCGGCACCGCTCGCTTTGCTCGCTCGACTCGCGAGTAGCTGGTCACAGTTCTAACCTAACCTAACATATGGATATCTTTTCAGGTACACACCGCTTTAAATAAAATTAAAGAAGACGCTTTAAATAATAAAAAAAAAAAACAATTCATATAATTAGTGAGTGCGAAGCAAGCACTTCCTCAAGTATACGTGCTAATATGCCAACAAAATAAAAATAAATCTAAACAAAAAAATATGACTTTGAATAATAGTGTTAAAGAAGGTTATGTTGAGAAAATATAGGAAAACAAATAATTGTATAATAGATGTTTATTGCTACCGACATTATGAAGTCGAATGATTCGGAATTACGAATATTAGTGACAGTGCAATTAGGAGTTGTGATCATTAGGATTAAAAATGTTAGGAATACAATTTTCGGGTTTCCGATGATCGGAGTTTAAATTTTAGGTGAACTTTGGCGCGCCCCTGTCTGATATATAGGTACATTTTCGATATTCCTTATATCGCTTTTTCTAAGCCCTCAACATTGTATAGCATTGCTCTCTGTGTAAAGCCAGCTTTATTTTACTGCACGTCACGTTACTCAAACATTTACTTTGTGACCTAAATTCCTGGGCGATTTTTAATGCTTTAATTACTGTACTGTTTAGGATAATCTGATGTTTTGACGAGCCATTACGTGTAGTGTTAAAAGCCTATTATTAGATGGATCTCGTGCCATTTTCGGAACGTTAAATGTCTCAAGTAATTATTTTGGAGGTATTTAACCAGAGCCCGCAGCAGTAACTGTATTGCAATAATGGCTTAATTATTGAATAGAAAATTTATTATTGGTATACGGAACTATTATTGATCTACTGAAGACGGATAATCTTTGAGAGATTTAAAATTAATTCTAAACCGCTTGCGATTACACTCTCTTACGTCCTCAATGCTCGTTGCTTTGCGATAGTTTTTAAGATTTCAAAAAAATAACATTACACTCACTCCTATGGATTTTCTGTTATTGATCATGAAAAACGTAATACCTATCATTACAAATTTTTCATTTTGTTCATGCGTCATGAACTTTTTCTAATTTTTTTTTAAATTAACTCATCTTGAATCTTGAAGAATCACCGTGGATTTATCACGATAAAAAAAAAACATACTTCTAATATTTTCAAAGCTTCCAAAAAACTGTTAGTTATTTTTAAATCTCATCAGCTTAAAGATAAGCTCCATTCTAACGGTCATGTTCTTAACCCTTTACGGGATAAGGATGTTCTGTATGTTTTTGTGTGTCAATATGACAATAGAGACATTGGTACAGGATGTTGTACCGTAAACTGTAAAGACGTCATCCTTTCACAGTAAAGCTTTAAATGCTTTTTATTAACTGGTTTCTCAAAAATTTGCAATCGCAGCAAAATGATTGAATCATTCAATGTGATATTTATTTGTTAATTTTGTATAAATATTGAAAATTGAAATTGTTGAAATTATTCTCACAATTATTCATTTGGTAACAGAACCAACTAGATATAATTACACGTATTACTATATGGAATTACAAACATTTTCAATCCTGGGTTTAATGTTAAAATTTAGTCTTTTTAATTGAGTGTGACTATGATCGATTGCCAATCATGTGTTATAAATAAAAAATAAAACAATTACAAAAATTGAACATATGTATGTTTTACAAATTACAATGCAATATTTTTACATCCAGATATCATTTTGTAAATAACAAATAACACGGTAATCTAAATACAGATACATCGTTTATTACCATTTAATAAAACTATACTTATCATCGTTCAACATCGTTGCACATCATACAGCACTTTGTCACGAATGCTCGATCCCATATTAAAATGCTCCATGTTAATTTGTTAATTACAAGTCGACTCGCGAGTTACGGGTTACCTGCGTACGCTACATAAAACTGCAGTTAGTATAAATCAATATGTACTCACGTACATATTTCTGTTATAAATCCATAATTCAGGAGCGATGAAACCCTTTAGGTATGGGATACGGGATCGGCGAAAAACTCAGTATATCTGTTTTGTACGTATTAAAATCATTTATTCAGTTTTTTCCTTTCCCCGGAGTGAGATTTTGCGGCACGCTCCCGAAGTCTGACGATGTGTGCCTGTAGACTAATAATGTTTAAAAACGTATAAAATAGCCCTGTTTTGTGAGCTCTTCGTGATATCTTTGTTTATTGCTAATGAATAAATCAGGTGATGGCGGAATCGACCGCTGAGCTGTAGCGGTTTTTATTTCGATGGAAAAAGTACGAGCAGAGGCAAGGTTAATTTGGCGGTTCTTTCACTAGACTTGGGCCGGCTGTAATATATTTCGTGTACCAGTAAGTTTGTTTCCGAGAAGTTATAAATTGCAATATAATCAATTATTGCAATTAAAATAACTTCTCATTTCTTGTATTGTAACATACAACGATATAACTTTTATGTAATATCCAAAGGAGATAATTAAACACACAGTAACTGAAGAATGACTTTAACTTTTATCTGCTAGAAAGAACTAACTAACTAAACTCTTACATGAAACAACCAAGCGTTAAATAATCACTAAGGCAATAAAATTAACTGCCGCAATAAGTAATTAACGCAAAGCCATTTCACATACTTAGCAATGTTCCTTTTTCTTTCTTGCAGTAGCGTTCGCTCATCACTTAGGCACTAGGGAACTTCACAATCATAAATGTACACCATACAGTGGGCAGACGAAAGAAACATGGACACTTTATCAACTGCGACTGCGCAGGTATAAATCAAAGTAAAATCGCGTATCTACATTGCAATTAAGAAGGGGCGAATCCTTCTAGTGTACGCAATAAGTTCTGTTCGGGAATAATAACATTTTATCTGGGATCTGAGAACATTTATAATAATTACATCATTGTATTGACAGACCCATTAATATCTGGTCCATACAGCGATGAGTGTGGACAGAGAATAATGGAGACGTCTGCTTGTACTTATTTATGATTTTGGGCTTGTGCAGGTTTTGTGATCTGGAAAATAAGTTTATCTACTCTCATATCGTAAAATTCGAAATACAAAACTCAAAACGAGTTTATAATGACATACTTTATACCATAGAGTATCGTAATGAAATTAAAAAATTAAATTATAACACTGTTTCTCTAACAAAACAATGTTATAATTTAATTTTTTTTCATTATAATACAGATTACTGACCATAGATACATCTATTTAATTTTTTTATCTGTGGCTGCGCGCGCTTTAAATAGGAATGTTGGAATTTTGACGTTTGTATTTCGGTGGATGAATATTAGTGTTAATTAATTTTTATCTTTTATTTGATATGTTCGTATTCAATGAGAGTAGATAAAGTAGTGTATGAAACTGTACATAACTAGGTATTATACCACTCGTGTGATACTATTAAAAAACTCGCTACACTCGTGTATAATACCCCTCATTATGTACCAGTTACATAAACTACTATTTCATATCAGATACATAATACAGGTTTAGTTTTCATGACTACTTAAAATATAAAATTATGTTTAGGGCTCAAATAGATGCAAAACAAATGTTCAATAAAGTAAAAACATTAGTTTTCAATGACTAATCAAAATATAAAATTACGTTTTTTTTTTTTGCATCGTGTGCGTGTGTCGCCAGACTATTATTAAATTAAATTGTGCTGTTGTGATATCCTTACTTCGGTACTTTTGTTTTTTAGCTGTGGACAGAAAAGAAACATTAAAAAAAACCAAAATTGTTATCGACACATAAATATACTCACGCCATTATTCCATGGAGGTATGCAGAAAGAACACTATGCCACATGCTACGATCATTACACTGTTTTCGCTTGGTTCATTTTTATACGATCTCAGCGCTCCAGGTGGCCTATCATGAACTCTTAAAGCGTGAGTCTTTAGGCTGTGAGAAAGAGATGGCGCTAGACGACTTGTATAGCTCTGTCTCTTTCCCACAGCCTAAACTAGATCGCGTGAAGAGCTCGGGGTAAGGCCTCTGGTCTATCTGAAGAATCTCACCAGTAAGGATAGTGTATGTTCTATTAATCCCTAGAAGGAAATACACTCTTAACGTGCTCTGGCGCTGTTATGTAATAAGTTTTCATAAAAAAACAAAAGGCTATTGTCAAAATAATTTCGTTGCGGAATTGACTTTTATGTTAACAAAATAGTTTGTACTTCATACTATTTTCTGCTTCAGCATTATTGTTCAACTTGATGTTTATTGAAAGTACAACTGGAGACAAAGAATTTTCGCAATAGAAATTCTTGACATTTTTTGTTTAGCACCAACAGCTACTTCAGTCAGTTCCTGTTCCCTGATTGTAACTAATATAGCAGTAATCGCGATGCTCTTTTAATTAAAGCTTAAGAAGTTTCTTTGCGGCTTTACGCTCCCAGTACAGTACCTCATTTTGTCTCTTGTTACAAACTTTGCCGAGCTAAAATGAACGTTACACGGCAGTGATAGAGTTTCTAATGTGTTTAAGTTTATTTACATATTTTTAGAACACCTATTTTCGCCCATTCCTCTAATTAACATCGCCTAATTTGATGCCTTTGAAAGGCTACTACGAAACAGATTGTTTTTGCCTTTTTTGCTTAAAGACAGAAAAACATGAGATTCTGTGTTTTACGCTTCTATTAATTAAAACTTAGATTAAGCAGAAGTTTAAATGTGTTTGTTTACGACTTCAAAAGTGAATATTAAAATGTTTTAAGATGATTAATGGTTTAGACGTACATAATTTAAGAATATTCTGGCTTCTTTTGATTTTTTTTTAATTTATCAAAAATTTTCTAAATCAGCGTGGCTTATACAGACGTCTAAAACAGAGTTTAATAGCCATTAAAAGCTATTAAAACCTACGTAAATGAGGTTCAACTTGTAGGGTATATAAAAGATATAATAATAATAAATATTCGCAAGAAATTTGATCGCGCAGTGGACTATTTGTTGGTCCTATATTTACGGCTACAAAACAAATGGGCGCGCCAAAGTTCACCTAAAATTTAAACTCCGATCATCGGAAACCCGAAAATTGTATTCCTAACATTTTTAATCCTAATGATCACAACTCCTAATTGCACTGTCACTAATATTCGTAATTCCGAATCATTCGACTTCATAATGTCGGTAGCAATAAACATCTATTATACTATTATTTGTTTTCCTATATTTTCTCAACATAACCTTCTTTTACACTATTATTCAAAGTCATATCTTTTTTGTTTAGATTTATTTTTATTTTGTTGGCATATTAGCACGTATACTTGAGGAAGTGCTTGCTTCGCACTCACTAATTATATGAATTGGTTTTTTTTTTATTACTTATAGCGTCTTCTTTAATTTTATTTAAAGCGGTGTGTACCTGAAAAGATATCTATACGTTAGGTTAGAACTGTGACCAGCTACTCGCAAGTCGAGCGAGCAAAGCGAGCGGTGCCGCGGCAGCGGCCGGCGAGCGCAACCTGGAAATTTGTCGCCAGTATTTTTTTCATAGTGACCCCAACACGACACTGACCAAAAACGACTGGGGGCACCCCGACTCGGACAGGTTAGGTTAGAAGGGGATGGCGGGGTCTGAAAGACCCCGCCATCCCCTTCGTGGTTATTTTTTTTTAAACCACCCAGAAGTAGGAGCACCGCGAAGCGGTGCTCCGTCGAATTTTCTCGACATTTTACTTTATTTAGTTTGACTAAATTGTCGACATTTTACTGGATTTAGTTTGACTAAATCCAGTAAAATTAATAAATAAAAATATCACCGTAATAATGTTTAGGGATAAAAACGTTATGATAAAAAAAAGTAGGAGTTTCAATATATTTACAATAACGATATTATTGATAACAATTTTCGGAAAAATGAGTGTTATGAACATCGTCGGTAGCACTACAAAAAGTATGACTAAAAACTTTAGGATGAAAAATTTTAGGAAGAGTGATCATTCGGATTACAAATCGTTAGGAAGAACAATTTCGGGTAAACAACTTTAGGTGAGCCAATATGGACCCAAAACAAATACTTGGGGAATATTAAACGATGTTACACGTTTATAATCGCTTTAGTTTCGCGTAACTGAACACCGATTTGCAATAAAAAGTAAAAGCTTATGGTCTTGGTCGTGTTAGGTTTTATCTCGTTCACATAAATAGCGGGAGCTGGGAGGCTCGCGGTAAACAATTTAGCTTTGTTAACATTGCCGGGACATTATTAAACAACGATAATAAGTAGTTAATTATCAACTGTCACACACTTGCGTTCGATGCGCTTCGTTGCTTTGTGCTCAGAGGCTGACAACATTTTTGCTGTTGGTGTTGTTTTGTTGTAAAAGATGTTGTTGGAGATACCATTAAGATAAAACATCAACTTCTTTTTGAATGAGAATCTTAATCAATTTTAAGCATAATGTGTGTTGTTTTATTTATGTGCTTTGATGTTTGAATCCCACTGAACTTCTCTTTTTTCCTTTCTGAGAAGATTATTAAATAATTATTCCTCTTCATAAAGTACTACTGGTTATCTATATAAACTTCTTAGTATGTAGTTTATATAAGAAAAGTGTGCAGAAGGAAATATAATAAATTAAATAATGAGACATCCGCGAGGGGCCTTAAAACCGTTAGGTGCTTATAAACTTGGGAAGTATTAAAGTTTTATGAAGATCTAGTATAATGGACATTACGAGCTGAAAGTTGAGAACTATTGAGGATCTATTTTATGAGAAAGCTATCTATTCGTTCTCTTCTTTATCATGCTAATCATAACTTGAATTTTACTGAAAACAGTATTTTCTTACTAAATTTATAGTGATGTAACTTGAGGATGATCGTAAAAGCTGAGCTAAGTTAGTAGGTATTAGGTTGGAAGGCCGATAGTTTGAGCTTAAATGCTAACAATATTACGGCTATAACCTGGATTTGCGTAATAGGTTATTATGTGAATAGGCCATAATAAATTTGCTAAATATTCATGTATCATTAAATTCAGTGTATATTAAGCCACCCACAAACAGGTGTATCGGTTTTATATGACTGTTGGTTACGCAGAGGGCTACACGCCTATTAGCTACCGTACTTATATTTTATCCTTTTCATATCTTCGTCATACGCAAGCTTCAATTTCTTGACCATAGATAAATAATGTGATCGACGTATTAAAGTACACGTAAACTTAATTTTAGCTTATAACTAAAGTAAAAAATACTCACGTGGCTTAAAAAAATAACAACCCATTAACTTCACCAATTTAATAAATGAACAACAGAAACAACAATCAACTAGTTGTTCACCCTAACAACAAAAATGTTTGCGATTCCCTCCAAGATTTGTGCGTAAGTATGAGCGTACACAGCGCGTGAAATATATGGCTGCGGGCGTACGGCGGCGTCGTTGCACTAACTCCGCTTGATTGGAATCTACCGCAGGGCACACCGATAAATGAGTGCTGGTAGGTACCTACTAGGGCTCTATTCTAAGGGATAGATGTACTAGAAGAGCCGGTTTTTATTTTGAACCATTGTTTTGTGGGAAATGAAAGTCTGGCAACCAGTCGGTATTGTATCAACAAATAACGGGGTTGTGGAAGTCAGATGGAGAGTCGCTCTATGTAAAATACTGGTGTTCAGCTGTATCTGGTTATTACTAAAAGTCGACTCAAACATAGTTGAGAAAAAGGCTTAATACATACCGTGGTACCACAAAAACTTTTAAACGTCTGTTGAACACGTCTTGTTTAAAAAAAAAGACAGATTATGACGTTCAAATAAGTTTTGCAGTCACACTTTTTTTTAGACAAGTGTTCAACAGGTGTTTAAGTTTCTGTTGTAATGCTCTTAATGTTTCATGGGAAATGAGTGGCAAGGTGTGCGCGGTTTTGGGTACTATTTTTGTAAGTCGTTTATGAAGACTAACTTTAATAATATCATTTTGAAATTCGGCTTTTCTTTGCCAGGTAGGTTATTTTTTACTTCTACAGCAGATTGTATAGAAAAATAATAATAGTTGAACTAACCTATTGGTTGCAATAGAATCAGAAAAAAAAACGGATAACTCTAAGTTCTCTTCAAAGATTCGTAGCGTTTTAACAGTATTTACCTAAGTACAAAGGGGAGTTTTTTTGCACCTTCTAGCACCTAAGAAATTCCCTGTAGAAACTAGAGGCCACAATTAAAGCCGTAGCCAACAAGGGCTAGATGTCGTCGCCTATACGCGTAGTCGCGAAACTTCGCAATATGTGATTATTCACTTGCGTAAATTACGACTATCACCGGCAACGTCTTTTAAGTTAATCTCTATTATTTTAGACTAGAATTCTCCCTCAAGCTTTGCGTTGAATTTAAATTGCAAAAGGAAAAATGCTTTGATACATGGTTTTGCTTTTGTTTAGAGATTATCTGAGAATGATTGGCCGTGGGTGAGGTGGTAATATGAAGGCATTTAGACGTGTGATAAAAAGTTTCTAAAGTGCTGGGATATCGGGAAATAATAAAGTGGTAAGGGCTGATAAATTGTCACTTTATTACATAGTCTCTACTCTAGCTATATATTACTAAAAAAAAACAGTAAAATGAGATTATTTAAACTTTAAAAATAATCAGCACACACTAAATATAATTAAAATCCATAAAAATGTACACAATAGAATAATATTATATAAAATGTAATAAACATAAAATAAAATTAAGAACATTTAAATTTTTAGATAGATCGCAAATACGTCATAAACAATGTAATATAGTTCTTCTTTCTTAGAGATTAGGATATAAATTGTTCGAAGAAACCTGTTGTGTGGTCACTATCAACCGCATGACCAGTTCCTACATCTAGCATGCTTCTGGTTTTATGCACTTTCGTCAGTTTTTAAGGTTGCCTCCATAAATTGTTTAAGTACTTAACTATTTTTGTTATCTTCTAAGAATTTTTATCGACCTCATGACCTGTCAATCAAAGCATTCATTTATCATCTCTCTCTTTTAATCAGCTTTTAGACTGAATAATATATGAAAATTGAAAGAAGATTGGAATTTATTAATAAAATCTAGATTGGATCTTAAAAAATATAAATCGTGTAGGCGAAAATTAATTTTAGGTACTCTCACTATCGGTGTAATCGCATTAAATGTAATCTGATAGGTTCTGTAATAAATTGTTTTTAAAAGATGATCACGTCAAGATTACGATGGTAATACGTCTTCTATTTTAAGTACCTACACACGTGATAGTTAGAACTGAGAGGAGCCAATTTTTAAATAGTCTTGAATGTTCCACTGTTGGGCAAAGGCTTTCATATCTTTAAAGTAGTCTTCTTCAGCGCTAAACCAATCCCCTACTTAACGAAAACTGCTTAAGAAAGGTCACAAGCCAAAACGCAATGGATGCCTGACTAGGACAGGTGGCGCCACGGCAGGTTTTGGTGGCGAGATGACCTAGAAATCAATCACTAAATTAATACTTAACGAAGTAAAAAGTGAGGCTAGGATTGTAAAGGTACACACAAACCTCACACAAGCACTCGGACTGCAGTGACGAGTCTATGTATTAGCAAATGAAGGTTTGGCTCTGCCAATATGGATCGCAGTTGCGGTCGTTTTTGGAATTGTATGAAGATTTTGAATTGGGGTATGGAGAAGTGAAACCACGGGATAATATTAAATTAGACTACGGGACACAAGGAGCATGGAAAGGAACAAAATACAAAACTGTTTATGGAAAATAATTAGATTACCTCAGCCTTATAATAGTCATGGTAGGACAAGCTTTTAAATACATGAGTAATGGCCCCTTATGTTCAATTTTCACTGGAAAACACAGTAAGCCACAGAGCAAAAACAATTAAACCTGTGGTTTACTTTAACAAAAACTTGAACAGTTACATTCACGTGTATACGATTGCTTTCCTCTAATACTCGACAATTTTGAATACTTATTAGAAGCATTGTTAGGGAAGTTAAAATAAGTAAGGTTCATCGTTTCTTTTAAGTTATTCCTATTAACGTTTATCCGTTTCCGTACATTGACCATAGTAAGAAATAGTTAAACTTAGCGTGTTGAACTTTAGTTAAATTGTTTGTTTATATTTTCGAGGCTAGTGATTTGTAAAATCGTTTCCCGGTAACGTATCGTGACCACCCATGGCTTTCAAAAAAATGACTAGTTTTACTTATTTTGTTGCGTGATTCGAATTTGTATTCAAAATGTACATGTAACCGATTTATTTTATTAAAAAAGTGTTATTTTAATAAACAGATTTTTTTACGTTAACAAATCTTGTGTACCGTTCCTAATTTGTATGCATCTTGCATGCACAAGCTCATGTAACGTATTTTCGTATAAAAATGTATTTATTAGAATTTATGTCATTTGATTATTTCGTAAAGCTTTATAAGAAAGAGTCAAGTGGTACCCATATCTACTTACTTATATATAAACTACTAGTTTCAATAGAAAATCTCTTTGTTTTTTTTTATTAAATAAATGTGACTGAATTTAAACGTATGTAACTGTATTTTTATGCAATCAACGCTCTTCTTTTACTTTAATTTCGTGGCAAGTTATATAAATATACTTTATTTTGATAATTAATAGGCATCACTGAGAAATGCCACTCCGAATGTAATTAAAAGGAATGAAATATTTTTGCATAGTTAACACGAAAATCTTTTTTGAATACAGTGAATAATTGAAAACTATAGGTACTTAGAAATATGCTATTTACAAGGCAAATCTTCCTCTTTTTCTTTATTATGTTAAAAAGAAAATAAAACAAGAAAAAGTACTTGCTTTTAAGCCAAAACCTCACTAAAACTCAAGCACCAGAACTATAACGCCTCAGAACAATTTTCTGCTTCACAACCAAGTCTTGCGTTAGCCCCTTTAAAATTTCAAAGCCTTGTAGTAGAACTAACAACTGGGTGAAAAAGAAAAATGAACGTAGGGGCTGCAAGAAATCCAACATGTTACTCTTTGCCGCTAAATACTTTAACTCTACTGGACCGGTAAATATTTTATGTTCCCACCTGACTTACTGGCGCAGTTAAAGCGTTTACTTTCAACAAAACAAGATTTATATCTTCTTAGGGCTGCGTTGATTTTCTCGGTAAATTATTGCTTCGAGAATTTATAGATTTTCGAGGCATTTAGGTTATTGCTTGTGATTTACATGATGCTTATCATCTTTATCATTATAATTAGCAGTTTGTTCCAATTACTGAGGATTAATAGGTGTCTTTACTTTTGTGCTATACTTTTCCGAAAGTTCGTGTCTCATTCAGATCCTTTTCTGAGGGTTATCCATCCGTCTGTTGGTTTGCCAACGCTCTTTGTAGTACATATATTCAAAAAAGTAGGTAATATTAATTACCACCAAAAGTCTAAGTTAATTATAAATTGCCAGACTCAATTCAATGAACAACAGATTCAAACGCCTTTGAGAGATCTATGCGCAGTCCAATTTTTTTGTTGCAAGAAAAAAATGCCAGTACATTTTATTGTCCGCTACGCTTTGACAAAAGAACTTTTGAACGCTGCCTGACGCTAATTAAACGACAGAGTTGATTAATAAGTCGCTCTTAACTATTTAACAAGCGGACCATTGTCTCCTCATAAAAAGAGCTCTCGCAAAAAAAAGGACAATAAGTAACGAAGAATTGCCGGATTAAAAGTACCGAGTCATTCGTTTCAAGGTTTAATTATCCTCTGTTTAAACAAATCGCAATAAAGAGCCAGTGTCAGTGCTTCCAAGGATCCTGTAAAAAGACATCGTAAAAAATACCGGAAGCCCGATGGTAACGTCAAACAAATTCCTGGAATAGTCCACCGCTTTCTGCTTGTGTTAGTTGGAGAATCCTATTCACGGATGTCCGTTAAAACGTTTTAGGTCCAACTCTGATCAATCGATTTTGAACTTTGTAGTTACAGTGTCTGAATTCAATCTTTAATGGTGTTCTGTAAGATATAAAAACGTTTAGAACTGTACGTGAAGTCCATCGTACGTGTGTGGTAGATAGTGTAAGGATATTTGAGTGAACATTTGCAAAGACGCGAACGATGCGACGATATAGCCGGTACCACTTCCGGATGGAAATGCGTTTTCAATGGACTAGTAGCGTCGTTTGTACGATCTAAAGTTACATTTACGTTCAGAGCACTTTTCGTTTTATGTTTTTCGGCTTTAGCAGTTCGCTTTCAAGGTGGTTTTAAATTAGGAGTTGTGTTCATTGTATGAAGACTGCCGTTTTCCTTGCTGTTCTTGATGCTTTCTTCGTCTGAAACAAACATTTTAGCTGGTTATTTTTATTGAATACTTTCGAATAGTTTAGTGTGCTCGCTCAGCAGGAAGCAAAACTACAAAAGGAGTATAAGATTGTCTTTTGTTCCATAATTGTTATTATGTTTTACTGACATTAGTTTTTAAGACCATTCTTTCGCATACTATGGACGTAACTCGAAAAAATACTATGTTAATTTTGATTGGCAATGGGATTAATAAGAATATAACAAAATTAAAGTTCACACAGCAGTTGCAGGAATAGAACCAACACAATTAAAATAAATTGAACGGCAAATAAACTGCTACAACAAACTGGCAAGGCAGGCACTTGTTCAAGCTCAGGCAAATTACGACACATTTAAACCGTCTGCCAATAATAGGCTCACGTCTGACCTAATGAAGGGCAACTATCCTTAAAAGTAGTGCCGCCGGCAAAAACAGGCAAGCAAGCACGTTAAGTTGCCTAGACCGGGTATCAAGTAGCTGCTAGGCAAATAATTGGTCATCGATTGACGACAGCAGATGTAGAAAAACTAGAAAGAAACTTTTAGCAGAATTAAAATCTGCGGGAAGTGATTGTTGGGAAATTTCGCACTGACACAGAATGCTTAATAGTACTAAGTATTACTGAATTTCTTTAGAAAGCAACAAATAACAAAGAAAGAAGTGATAAGGATTTGGACAAAAGTTAAAAATATATAAATACAGGTGTAAGGAATGGAGCTAATTTTAGAAAACACGAATTGAATTCACCACATCGTTGCACGAAAGTTCTGCCTGTTTCGCACGGTCCAATTTTGTTCACGTCAGTACACTTGTCTCAGTCTCTGCATTTTCAAAGGCGAGGAAGTGTCAAGTGAGGAATTTTAAGAATTTTTGGAGGTAGACACAAAATGGTGGAACTTTTTGAAAAATTCATTTTTTTATCTAAGGTTTTTATTTCGAAAAAAAATGCTACACGAGATGTATGGGGTAAGTACTGCATTCTATATGCCAAGATAATGACTACAATTTCATTGTCAAAGTCAGTAATGTTCTCAGCGGAATAGACTGTCATTTTTCCGTTGAGATACCATCGTGTGTTTCTTTAGTTCTCTGTAATGATAGAGGAAATGCGTTAATTGTTTGCAACCAACTGTACGATTATTACGAGCGAGGTGTATCGGCATGTTAGTTACTCGGAGCGTCTCTTTGTGTTCGCCGCTCATTCAGCAGCGTGTCGTTTAATGCCTATTCATTAGATGCTTCGGTAATTGTCTCTTGTTTATGTATCCAATGTTTATCTTAGACGCTCTCATCTTTTTGTACTGACTTACGTGCTTTGCGTTGAAATTGTTATGCTAATAATTATTGTACGGATATTTAAATGGATACTGTTGAGAATTATGTTTTGTTTTGGTTACTGTTTATGAATGATTGCAAACATTCATTAGAACATTGTTTGTTCAGTAATTTGGAATTAGAATTTGCTTTTTTTATTATTTGTCCATTGTTACGCCAAACCATATCTTTCCATCAATCCGCATCTTGGAATAGAAACGGTTAGAGAAAGATCTAGTCTTTAGCCCCACTTCATATTTCATACACAACAACTTAATACAATAACGCAACTTAAAGGACACGTCCATTAATAATTTCTCAAAGAAAAAGAGAATCTTTTTTGCAAATCTGTTTGCATATTCCTTTCAGCGTTGGAGGACAAGTGACGTGGATCGTCCACCGCGACCCCTCCCCATGGGAAATCTTCACAAAAAGGTTCCACTGACAAACAATGGAGACGACCAGTCTGTTTGAATATAAGAGTAACATCAGATCAACGCGAAAATGTTGCGGTTCAAACGTTTGTTTGATTTAAATTTCATTAGTGCTAAGGTTGGGATTGACTTGGTCAATATTTCAGGTTGGGGTTTTAGGCATTTTATTTGAGAACGTTTTTTTATGAGTGTTCTAGAATACTTTTTTTAAAACATACAAAGTTGAAGCTTTATAGAATTTTAAATACTTACAAGATTTTTGTTTCCTGAAATCTGTTTTTCCAACAATTCATGTAAATTCAAAAGTGTTAATAAAACAGTTTTAATTTTATTTCACTGAATTAACCATCGAAAAGTGTGTTAATAAATTGCAAGGAATTTTCAGGGAACCATTGAAACAATATTTTTTGCGTGCTCACGCCTAAAATAATGTACAATTATTTTATGTTGTCCAATTTCATACTCAATGGAAACAAAAAACGTCGATACGATCACGTATGATTCTGTCTGAAACATCTTTAACATTTGAATTCGCTGAATTGTCGCCAGTGACTACGTCGTCGTCTGGGCAGATAAGAAATTCCGAATTATACGTAGTTGATATTACTGCATTTAAGTAACCACGACTTATAATTTGAAATTTGAAAGCTTTACGGGAAGGTCTATGTAATCCTTAATGCATTTGATATGTTCTACTTGTAATAGCCGAATTTCACATAAATAAGGATTTTCTGATAGTACTTGTTTTAAACTAAGAAGCGCTTATGCCTTTGTCAAATTAAAAAGCGTGCCGAAGCGTTTTTGTTTGTAATGTATGGAATTGTTTGAAGCCTGTCACATAGACTATCGGACCGCTTTCGCTTTTTTTATGACAGGATTCGGATCGCATTCGCTTCGCCCTGTCTGTTTGACAATAGCTTTATAGATTTTTGTATTTCGCGCTTACATTATTTTGATTTATTTAAGCTCGTTTAAATTCAATTCTGTGAAAAACTCGCCGAATCTAGCGGGGCGATAAAATAGTTAAAGCTAAAATAGAACATTGTTAGAAGGTTATGATGGAAACTCTAATAATAAAACTCTTTATAACGAATCTGACTGGAAACTCTATGATAAGATAAAAATTTACCCCGTCAACCGTACTCAAACTCATATTTTTCTGAGACGAAGAAAATGCTCAAAAAGAAGACCAAAGAGGTCTGATCTTATCGCGTCCCATGGCGCGATGCGATGCGATTTGACCGATTCCAACTACAAGTAAAAATTAACCTTACCACAACGGCATATTATGACGTAAAATGCGCGGTTGTATACACTAGATGAAAAACAAAACACGATCGCCACGTCGACATCAAGTCAATCGAATTGCATCATTATTATGTACCTACCTATCGTAGTAGCAAGATTGATTTTCACTTGTACTTGGAATCGGTCGAAAAAGTCGAGTGAAGTCCTTAAAGCTGTTGTCAAACAGACAGGCGTGACAAACGCGAAGCGAGGCGTTTTTGTTTGTAATATATGCTATCGTTTGAATCCGGTCACATAGAAAAAGCGAAAGCGATCCGATAGTCTATGTGACGGGCTTCAAACAATTGCATACATTACAAACAAAAACGCCTTTTCGCTTCGCGTTCGTCACGCCTGTCTGTTTGACAATAGCTTTAATGAAAAAGAGTTGATAAAATTACTTATTATAAGATGATCATTGAATCTCATTCATTCAAATTAAGAGTTCCAATTTAATCACGACAAAACAGTAACAAACTGAAGGGTAAAGCAAACAAGAGGACTTAAAAGTCCGTAACTCAGATTTGTCGCAGGTACGGACTCAAGAGCTGTTGAGTTCGGATAAGAAAGTTCTCAACTAGGCGGATTTTATAAGATTTCAAATACAACTTCTTAGAGAGTTTGTGAAAATATCAGTTGAAAATTATTTGAGTGTGGAATCGGGTTACGAAAACATAAGAAGCCATTACGAAGTTTGTTTGAAGATTTTGACATAATGTTTTATTAATCCTTTTTCTTTAGTGATTTTATTCCGATGTTCATTTAAATATTTTTAAAAGCATAACCTCATAAACGCATAAAATTTATGCGTTTATTATTAACCTAATAACTTATTTCAAAATACTTAGAAAACAGTGTAAAAACTTTATGATATAGGTATTCAATTTTAATTAATTTGAACCTTTAATGTTTAGAAATGATTTTCAAATATTTACTTTGGTAGGTACTTTTAATAGATCCGAAAAAATCTTGACCTACATGAAACAAAATTCTTTTTCAAAAAGTTTACACGTGTCGATATTTTATATTTTTAATCCTTTATCGAAATCTTTGAATTAATTTCGAAAATTATCAAAATTACCCTTACCACGAGTTTTCAGTATTTGAGACGTAAAGTAAACTGGAACTTTGACAATTTCAAATTGACAATTTTCAAGGAAAAAATTACTTCCTTCTTCGCACACCAAAGGCGCTGTTCCATTTTTTCATACCAGTACCCTTAGCACGAATTTTCAGTATTTGAGACGTAAAGTAAACTGGAACTTTGACAATTTCAAACTGACAATTTTCAATGAAAAATTTAGTTCCTTCTCCGCACACCAGAGGCGCTGTTCCGTTTTTTCATACAAAAACGCTGTAAATACTGGAAAGATGCTGTAAAGTAAAAGAGTGAAAATTCGTGCTAAGAGTCAGATACGCTGTAAATACTGGAAAGACGCTGTAAAGTAAAAGAGTGAAAACTCGTGCTAAGGACACCGTGGATTTTAGTCAGTAGAAGTCTGACAGTCCCTCCCGCCTTGCCCGGGGTTGGAGGACTCATTTGATGATTTTACCACGCTAAAAAAAAAAAAAAAAAAAAAGTGTACAGGTTGTTAGCTGCTTGAAAATTGACGTTCATTATACCTCCTAAAAGCGCTTGTAAACATTTACCAAAAGCGCCTGATGAAGCTATCATAATTATTTAGTATTAAATTTTGAATTACATCATTTGGAGACTAGAATATTAAAATTTGCATTGAATAAACTCTGTGATTTATCATTTGTGTGGCAATATTGTGTAATTGAGGAACAAACAGACATTCCGAACGAATGCGTCTAATTTGTAACAACACGCCTAACGAATTATTTATTGTTAAGCTATTTTAATGGAAAATAAGTTAATTAATAATAAGTGTGACAAATAAAACAACTGATTGAATATCGTATGTCCTTTACGCGTTCTTATTGTTCGGTTTTCTATGTACGCTTGCTTTTTGCCCCAAAGGTCAGGGTGAGTACTCGTAGTTTGCTTTGTATTTTGCATGTGGATTTCGTGGGAGATGCATACGGCGGCGTCGTATATTGCGGGGCGATTTCTGGCTACCTTAAATCAACCAATGTTAGGCGGCATTTTTTTTTTTTTTTTTCTTTTCACAAAGTTTATTGGAAAAACTACAGTCACGTTTTGAACCTCACTTTTCTTTATACGAGTATTGGAATTTTAAAACGCGGGAATGTGGATTGGTTGCTAATTTGCTACTGAACTGTCCGCATGGACGTAAATGGTTTAATAGAAAATATTATGATATGTCAGCAATTGCGCGAGTCGCGTACAAGTTATGAATATAACATCTCCCCCCTTAAGATGGAGCTTTATCCCAAAAGATTAAGCGGAATCGAGAAAAAGAAGAATGAGGTTTTACAAAATTTGAACCTCCATGAACCTGAAACGCAAAGGTAGCCGAAGAAACAGGGTGGGTTTTTAGTCAGTAGGTAAGAATCTGTGATTATCTTCGCGCTCCACTCAAGGCGTACGGACTTATTGGATAATATGAAAAGGGTAATTCGCTAGCAAAAATAATTGAAAAAATGAAATTAAATTGGATGCAGTAATTGTGTTATAACTGCTACTTTAAGAAAAAACTCCGTTAAAAATCAAATACACATGAACCTTTCTACGTTCACAGAATGTGTAAAACATAGCCGGGTTTAGTGTAGTAAATAACACAGCTCACCGATTCGACTAGCAAGGATGGTGATTAAGGCAATTTCACCCATCGACTGCTCGTAGCTCGCTGTACTCGCAGCAGATTGTGAAGAACGTGATTTCAAGCAGTGCATTGGCAGTTGGCACTAATTGTAACTGCTGAGACCGTTAGGTATCTGTATGTTACGTGTTTTCTGTGTGAACATGTTTTATGTAACTGAGGTTTTTCATGAGCGTACAATAAAGATGTTTTTTTTCTTTTAAACTCTCGTGTGGTGATTTTTAACATAAATAATAATACCGTCTTCAAGATTAAACCGCGCTTGCCGAGCTGTGGATGGGTGGCCATAATTATAGGGTTTTGTTTTCTTTTTCTTTCTCTTTTTTATCGTTGTAAAAGCATCAAATGTTTCCTCCTACCCAGGGCAGGGCAGGAGGGACTGTCAAACTTGTACTGACTAAAATCCACGGTGTCCTTTCTTTACGTTCCAGAACCACGGTTACTCATTGGTACCGCGACCCAGGTGAGGAATTTTCGCCTTGCCTCTGAAAATACGTAAAGCCCTTAGCCCTAGCTGTCATTTGTTGATCTTTAACAGTCGTTACTGTTAGTCAGAAGTTCGACAACCAGTATTACAATTGGGTATCATACTATCCAGTTGCTGAAGCCATTCCCAACATAGGAAAAGACTAAAGAGATGATAATCAGATGTTTACCTTTACCATATTTTCAAAATAATGAAGAAAATCACACGAAATGTGAATGTCTAAAAAAAACAAAACTATTTTAGCTATAAAATCTTCCACCCCATTCAAAAACACATTTCATTGACCTAAACCAAATATACCTACCTACGTAATGTATACGTGTATGTAAATATATGTGTATAGTACAAAATAAACGGAATTAATAAAACTAATTACAAAGACTTCCTAATGAACCAACAGATTCGCCTCTCGTAAAACAGTTCACTACTCCTTTAAATTCCCCTCATCAAAAATTCAATTAGCGAGTAGCAAGTTTAATATAAATTGATTACACTGAATATAGAACAATGCGAGCTCGTTTGCCCCTGTAAATCCAGTTTCTAAATAAATGGCAATCAGTGTGTTTGTCGAACATTTCATTATAAATAGATTGACGAGTAGGTATCTACACGTTTAAATAAAATCACAAAGGGCTTCGTAGACCGGAAAATTCGGGATGTGTAGTTTTACATGCGGGCGGGACAAACATACATGTGTATATCGTTAATTGTAGACTTAGGAAACTCAATCGGAGTTGTAGATAAACACAGTTTCAAGTCATGTTGGATACTGGTTGTAGGAGAGGTAGTACTGCAAATAAATTTGATCGCTTTTAAATTGATTTTTTTTTTTAAATTTATTTTTTTTTTTGATAATTTGTTCGCTTGTAAATTGTACGAGTAGTAGGGATAGAACTAGTTCGAAGTATTGGTTTAGGTATCTCTTCTAAAGGGTTGTAGAACAATGAGTAAATAATTATGCTCTTTCTTAACATTTTATTTTATTCTTAGCTGCATAATTTTATCAAAAAAAAAAATTATGTATTCCAGCATTGCCAGATGAGACGTTTATGAATAAAAAAAAAAATTAAAGTTGCCGTTGTTCATTCTAATACTTTAGTTTTTTCTCCTGTTTCGTACATTTACAAAAAAATTAAATCACTTACACAAAAAAACGGTTCCGTATCAAAACAACTAAGTTCAATTTTAAACTACTGTCGATATAGCTACGGTTGACTCACATAAGTTCAAGACACATATTGGACGACTCAACTACTGCTCAACTGACATAATTTTGATTGAACTAAAATTGATTGCACTAACGAACGATTCATCTAATGTTCTTTTAAGATATTGGTTGTTTTAACTACGTTTGAAATACCTAATGGACGACTCGCCTACAGTATTTTTTTAATAAGTATAACGCGCTCATTTTATTTCTAAAGCGGAGGAAGAAGGCTTTCGAAGTAAGGTCGACGCGGGGCTCCTTTTTCTGTCTACAAGGTTTAAAGGAACCTAACCAAACTGAACCTCGGGGTGCCCCTGAAGTCGACCGTCTTCTGCTCGTTCAAAAGCACAAAGTTGTGCAGCTGGTATTTAGTTAGGAGTGTATGTGACGGGGCACTGAGAAGAAATTTTACTATTTTTTTTAAACCACCCAGATGTAGGAGCACCGCGAAGCGAAGCGGTGCTCCGTCGACGTGTCTATGTTATCAGTTATCACACATACCGTAACAGGGACATTATATTGTAGCTAAATATACCGTAGTTGAATTAACCGTAGGTGTATTAAACGAAGATGAAATAATCCGTAGGTGAATTATCCATTAGGTATTTCGTAAATAGGTATAACAAACTTATGTGAAATGACCAATAGTTATACCAACCGATAGATATTTTAACCGTAGTTATATCGGTAGTAGTCAAAATGTTATTTTGATACGGAACCGGTGATATTAGTATTTTTTATGAAAATGGAATATGATACTTTATATGAAATCCTATCGTCTGCTATACTTGTTTTTCAACAGTTGAAACGATTTAACTCAAAAGCAGAATCTGCTTTAAATAGCCTACTTATAAAATCCCCATTAAGGAAAAACTGTTTCGGAAAAACCACCTGATTAAACTAAGTTATTACATTTCTGTCCGAAAACCATTAAAAGTCTAAAATTAAATACCTCATCAAGGAAGTCGTAACGCAAAATAGAAAATTCGTTGCCGTCTGCTACATTTATTTCTAAAGGCTATAAAATGAGTCCATCATAGGGGGCATAATAAACAAATACAGACAGATACGGGTGGTCGGATACAAAACATTGTGCGTGCGATTTGTTGACACACCCCCCTTGCCGCAACCCCGCCGGTCATACCGTGTGGTGTGTTTGTTATATTAGTGCTGGTGAATGGACAAATATTGGGACTGATATGAGTGGCGGAGAAAGTGCATTGACTGTCCCTTGAAGCTGCGAAGGTTTGACACGTTATTATTGACACAAGAAAGAAATCTGGATGTATAAACTTTGACATATTTCGTTATTATTTTTTTTATTTTATTTTATTTTATTTATTTAAAATCTTCCTTACGCTATCATTACAGGTCTGTACCTAATGCGATAGTGTGGCTTATCTACTAATTATTAAATTAACTACTTTACAAATGAACTAAAATTAACATAAATCAGTATAAAATAGGAACTATACAACGAATTTAAACATAATATAATACGACACACAAAACACAAATCACAATTTAAAAAACAATAATGTAATAAATATAACAATAAACAAAGGTGCACATTAATCTAATTTATAACATAATATAAACAACAAAGTCTTTGCGAATTCACTCAAATGGCAAGTGTATATATCAATTTTGGTGTGTAGTTCATTAATGGCACGGATTGCACGGGTAAGAGGTGTCTTAGCTAATAAGTTGGTCCTAGCTGTTGGCACTGCCAGCAGTGGTGGCCGCCGCCGCCTCCACACATAACGGTCCGGTACATTACAATTATGTGATAGTTATATCGTTTTGTGACATATTTTATGTTTGTAACATTTTGTTTTGGGTGATAAAATCATTAAACGTGTTCTCTCACCCTGTTCTGTGCGGAAGGGATTGACAGTTTTGACTAAAAACTAACATGTTCATTCAGTTGCTCTTTGCGTTCCTGGGTAGTGATACCTTTTTAATCCGGCGTCATTGTGGTAGGAAACAGGCACATGGGCGTTGAGGTGGGTCAATAGTACCCGTATATTAAAATCGAGATATTTCGAAAGTTATTGAGTGTATTCGTAAACTGTGTTGTTATACCTACAATTATTAGGGTATTTATTTGTTAAAAATAACAAAGAAAAACATAATTCAAAAATATTTAATTAGGTTTAATAAAATTGTACATAAACTTATAAAAAAAGTAACGAAACAGAGATCTCTTGTGCTTTTGAGATATTCTTATTATAGTAATCAGTATATTTGAATACTTATGGCATTATTCTAACCTGAAACATTATTGTCTTTAAAAAAAAATTAAAAATACTAACTAGAATCTTCGTTAGAGACGCAGTGACTACAAAAAGAATTATGAGGTGTTCAGTACAAATGAATTTGGGGCAAGCTTGATATGTGTGCTATGTTTTGCGGTCCCTTTTAGCAGGACATACTTGACACTGTTTGCGGACATCGCGTAATTTTGCACGATGCTTTTCTGATGATTCACCAACAAATCCTTCCCCAAATAGTATCCTCAGTCATGCTCGCTAAGGAGGAGGCGGGACGCGTGAGGGAGAGGACAGCGTCCACCCTTCACGCCAGCCGCAGTGGTAGACGCCCACGACGACGGAAGTCGCTAGATGAGCCCCGGCCACCGTAGGTGCGGGCATGCGGACGGCGAGTAATGGGCGACTCGCTGTCCGACCATGGACCATGGCCGGGTCGACTTGTGTTCCACGCGCGCCTCAAAGAGTGTCAGCAAATGACGGGGCTTCTTTAGAGGGCCAAAATCTGCCGGTGTCGCGGGTCTTACGAATTACCTTGACCCCGGAACGTAAAGGGCTATTGAAGGATACCGTGGATTTTAGTCAGTACGAGTCTGACAGTCCTTCCCGCTCTGCCCTGGGTAGGAAAACTCATTTTTTATGATTTTACCACGATAAAAAAAAATGTGCTTATGAGATTACACTAGAAATATGTAAATTTTAGAGGAATCTGTTTTGTCATAAAATAAAAGAAAAAACCGTTAACACACACACCAAAAATCAAGAAATAATGATAAAAATTGATTACTTGAAAATGGCACAAAATGGTAACGTCAATTGTGAGGATGGGTCAAAATTACCTTTTTGAAAATTAAACGCGTGTAGCTTCCAGCTCGGTGGCCATCACATTGATTTCTCGCCAGAAACGTTTAGAACACACTATTGGCTCCAGCTACTGCACATAAGGGCATCTTCGTACGCACACTTTCAAAAATATTCTAAATTCAAAACCAGCCGGGTCATTTTGACCCAACCTCAATGAAGCCGGGTTAAGATAGTCCTGCGACTTCGACAGGACTTAATGTTCCCTTGTTCGAAACCAAGACATGGTAATTTATTACTCAAGGGACTAGGGGAATAATATAGTTTCTAATTATCTTACTATATAAGAGCCTATGCACACCACGTTTTTTAAACGCGGCCGGTGCAGCGCGTTTGACGCGATACAGACGCTATACGCACGACAACAAACTGCTCTGATGAAAACGCGCCGTCGACGCGCGTTTCTAAAACACGCTGCACCGGCGCGTTTAAAAAACGTGGTGTGCATAGGCTCTTAACATTAATTTGTATTTAGATTAACATCAATATTTTTGTTTCTTGGTCGTCATGGCGGCGGTATGATTAAATATCGTCAATATGAAAACTATAGACATTTTTAAGACCCTACCAAAGACATTAAACTATAAACGAGCAATAGACGGGACATCACGAAGAAATTTGTGATCCAAAACTTTTTACCAATAGGTAAAAAGTCCCTCAGTCTAGTAGTCGCGTTGCTATGCAACGCTTAGATGGTGCTACTGACGCACGGCATCAACAATTTTGTATGACAATTTTCCCAATGCCCGCTCTATAGGTTCTTTTAAATCTCTTTGGACCCTACCAACCGTATAAGACGTTCTGACCTGAATATTATAGCCTGTTCCCAATAGTCTACAATTATACATCTAAATATATATAACTCAAA
This sequence comes from Agrotis clavis, assembly GCA_954870645.1. NCBI lineage: Eukaryota > Metazoa > Arthropoda > Insecta > Lepidoptera > Noctuidae > Agrotis > Agrotis clavis. Next base: position 10,996,657 of record OX940929.1, on the reverse strand, counting down.
GGTGACTGACTGACATAGTGATCTATCAACGCACAGCCCAAACCACTGGACGGATCGGGCTGAAATTTGGCATGCAGGTAGATGTTATGACGTAGGCATCCGCTAAGAAAGGATTTTGATCAATTCTACCCCCAAGAGGATAAAAGAGGGAATGAAAGTTTGTATGAAACTTTGTCAATTTGATAAAAAATACATTGTTAAGTTCCGACATCCATGCGAACGAAGTCGCGGGCACAGCTAGTACAAGATAAACTTCAAAGATAGTAAATGAGGTCTATCTGTAATTCAGATACGATATTATGTACGAAATTATTGGACTTGATTTATAAGCCGTGACAGACACACAAATCCATATAAAGGACATTACATAATTTTCTCATTAAGTTAAACGTTGCGTGATTGATTTATAACGTGCGAACAGCTAGCATTCAACATGACAAGTGACGTCACACTGTCACTGTCAAATAATCCATTACCCGCTTGTATTCCCACTTGCGAATAAATGTAAACAACCCACAACGCGTAAACAGCGTGTTATGCGTAACGTCGGCGTCGTAAAAGGCGTTTGTGTAAAATAGGTTACCCAATGCTCAGGCGATGAGTTTGCAACTTGTCATTATACGCTCTTCGCTTTAAAGTGCCGTTCTCCCTGACATCCAAGTAATTATTAACCCTTGTAAGGAAAGCTTTAGCGGTACAAGTTATTGATAATTAGGGTCACACGAGAATAAGGTTTCAGTGTTAATACGCATAAAAGGGAGAAAAACAAGGATGGGAAACCTTAAAGAAAAAAATACCATATATTTCGCACGATGACAGGCCTGAAATTGCGTTTATTATTGTATTATGAATGTGTGGAAAATATTGTAAATAAATGATCAAGTTTGCTAATTTTCCCTCGCTACTCAAAAATGATAATTACCTCACGATACAAAGGGGAGCAGCAGAAAAAATAAAATTACATTTTTAATGAAGCACGGCGCGGTGCGTTAAAATTTCCATTTTGATCAAGAAATTAAAGGAAAACATGGTATAATGTCGTATTTTTGTATTTTTTGCACAACATAGGTTACGTGTTGTAGAGTTTCAGAGTAAAAGGGTTTCGAGGATGTGTGCACTGTGCAAACGACACGCTCTCAGACTTTTGGGATTGCGGGAAAACGTGGTGCATTTCTAAATGTAGCTGAGGATCAGATTGCATGCGGTTAACTGTGTGTAGTCCAGTACAGGCTGTTTGCAAACGAAGCATTTGTATCTACAGCATAGTGCGATGAGAGATTATCATGCAACACAACGTGGAATCGGCGTGTAAGCTTCTAGTTGTAACAAACACTTGTTAAGCCCTTGTTGATGTCGATCATCAACTAGAGCTTACTGTACACTACCAACTGCATTGTGTCAGTTGTGTCCAGTAGTCCAGTTTATGTATTTCTTTAAATACCTAGTGATTTATTACGTCTCTTTCTGGCACAGTCGGCTAAAAAGTTAACTACTCCATTTGCAAGCCCCAGGTTACCTTCAAATCAATGAAAAAAAAGAATACGGTTCGGCAGCTATATTTCCACAGAATAAAATTGAACCCTTCAGACTCCCCCAGGAAAAAGTCCATTAACGAATACTCTGATTCATTTTGTTTCTATGCCTAATAGGCGCTTTCTTTTTCTTTTACAAATTACGCTTTTTTTCGCAAAAAATAGAAAACGCAGTCCATTAAAACGGGAAAATTATGAAAATATACGTTATAATTTTATTTTTTGATAAAAACATTACGATGCTCAGTGCTCCGGGGGTATTAACGAGGGTCGTAATTTAGTATTTTGTAAATGTTATACTAACAAACATTTTAAGGCTCTATTAATTTTTAAACGTACTGTTTTGGGCTACATATTACGTACGTAAATTAAATTGGGCTCACAGGGATGTTTTTCTTTATAAATTATTAAATAAAACCGGTCAGCAAAATATGTTTTACTGACACTTTAAGTTACCTAAATCTGGCTTTAGGACATTTATTTTATTGAAGTGTATTTTTCTTTTCAAATCTTTATTTAGAGCCTAATATGCTTTTAGGTAACGAACTACATAAAAGATAAAACTCTTAAAATACTACAAAAACCTTTTATAAAGGTCACTGACTTTGAGCTCCGAACTCGAGCAAAGTCATTTGCAATTAGTCTGATTGGCTACAAGACTAAAAGGTTAATTGAAAAATGAAGATTTGATTAATTTCATTTAAATATTTCACTTTATTATCACTTTAATTTCAAGACATTACACTATAGAAAATACTTGAAATATTTTTGAATAGAATCATTTGTGGTTCATACGTACTTCACTTATTTTACAATATTCCATTAATTTAATGTAACCTTTTGCTCTTCATCTCCCAAAATGGATGAAAGTTACAATAATATTGTTGCGCAGTAATATCGTGTGAACAAACAAAGTTAATAGGCTGATGATGTAAAAATATTAACACTGTTGAGTAGGTACAGATTAACGATACGGAAATTAGACTCAATATTACGTTTACCAAACATTTAAAAATTAGACAAAAAATATATTGAACCTAAAAGCCAGATAATATAATTGAAAGTAATCAGTAATCATGCGTTCCTTTGAGAGATAGCTTATTAATAAATCTGAAAGCTTTTAAATTAATGGAATTAGTATTTTATTAATTACAAGAAGTTAATAAAATATTTACACAAAAACATAATAGCTTGGGAATATTCTTAAAATTTTACTAAAAACGAATACGAATTGGGTTTTTTATAATTAAGCTCCTAGTTTTTGTCAGCGTCTTGACTCGTGTTATGGCATAAACACTGTAGCTAATATATTATGGTGTTGGAGATAATGTAGATTCCCGGCGATGAAATAGATGAAATAATTTCTAAAATCCAACAGCAAAAACTTAACTCGTTTAAAAATGAGAGCGATTTCAAAAATGAAAAAAAAAAATTATGCTTTGTTCCACCTATCTTAGGTCTATCTCAGGCATAATCTCTCCATCAATTCCAAACCATCCCCCGTTGCACCCCTATTCCAATCAGCACAATCGATAAATCAAGGCATTACATTCAGGGGTGAAAATTGTAAATTTTCCCACCAAGCAATAAATACTTAGATAAAGTCACATTTACACCAACTTAAGGCGCCCCATGATTGGTCCATGACAATGATTACTGTTCGGTAATCTGAAGCGGACGCATCGGATTTCGTATCACGTCGTGTTGATTGTCGGACGACAAACCGGGGCCCGGCGGCGTTCCAATTACCAGCGACATAGAAACCCTGCCACCAATACCCTATACATAGATTAAATTAATTATTGATTGCAGATAGTTGCGCTGATTGCGTTTTTATTGGGATTCTCGGTACTGTAAAAATGGATAGAATTGTACGAGAAACCCTTATTAAGATAGTAATCGAGGATCAGAAGCCTCATCATGAGTTTTCAGTTATTCTGACGTAAAGTAAACTGGAACTTTGACATTTTCAAATTTGACAATTTTCAAGGAAAAAATTAGTTCCTTCTTCGCACACCAGAGGCGCTGTTACATTTTTCCATACAAGAAACGCATGTAAATACTGGAAAGACGCTGTAAAGGAAAATAGTGAAAACTCGTAATAAGGGTACTGTGTGTTTATTCTGTTACTGTTTACTGTGTCTTATGAGGATTCTTTTTGGGGTTAAAATTTCATCAAATGATCATATCGCCTTAAGCAGAACGTAGGAGAGTATCAGATACTGAATAAAAACCAACCTGTTCCTCCACATGCCTTTTGAGTTCCAAGGCCACGGTGCACTTTCAAAAAGTCCCGCACTCCGGCAGAGAAGTTAAAATCAGATATGCATGCCAATTTTCTTTTTATTTCCTTTGATCACAGCGATTACAAGAGTAGGTACCGAAATAACGTTTCAAATATAAACAAACAGTAAACATCCCGTTTTCAGTTCCAATGACAGTGTGTCAGTTTATAAACTTGTAGTTACTATTTACTTTCTAACACAAACATTTCAACAATTCACAATCCTTTGACTTTACCGAATACCTGCTTGTTTACGTTTTCACATTCCAAGTTGTTTACCTAATCTCACCCAAAACAATACAACCCAGAAAGCCCGCACGTCCCAACGCTATAAAATTACAAGCGTCGATTCTTTCCCCGTCATTGATCTATGACATTTTCCCGCAAAACCGCCGTCTCTCACTTATCAGGACTCACGGGCTAATACCGAGCGAAGGGCGCCGCCCAATCTGCCTTGCCGCTTATCTCAATTTAATGGCTTCCGTATTAATACCGCCTTTGTCTAATTTGAGGATGCTTCGTCTTGGCCATTGTTTAATCGACCGGTAAAAATTTATGCCTTTCGGTATCAACATTATCTTTCCATGCTGGGTTTTGTTCTGTCAAATGTTTTGTGTTTACGAGGCCATATATGTGAAACATGCTCGTATATTCAGTTGAAGAGCTTTGTTGAAAATGTTGACTGTACTTACCCAATAATAATATTTTGTTTCCAAGATATTACAGTTCTTGTTTCGAGTAATTTGTGCTAAATTGAGAGGGATTGGAAAACTGATAGCGATATCATGATTATTTGGAGACCAAGGTCTGGCTGTATAACGTTAGAACGGTAGGTTATATTCCTTTTCAAGGTTTTCTGAATACCTATATATGTGCTCTGAAACGTACACAACAACTTCTCATAATGGAACTTAATAAATAATCAGAAGCACTCGAGTCGGGGTGGCTCATTTGAAACGATATCACGTTTACCCTCAAATCAAAAGAACGATATAATCCCAACCGTTTCCGCCACTGCCTCGACTGCGACAGAAAAATTGTGAGTCAAAGCCATTGTTTCCAATATCGACGAAGGGAGGAAAACTTTTATTGGGCACAAAGTGGGTATTATTCACGGGTCGAACGTAATCAACCACGGGCGGTGAAAGGAAGGACGCCGGACGCGACGCCTCTGAATGCAAAGATATTTTTTGCCAAATGCGGGTCATTTTCAAAGGGTTCGTCTTATGAGGGAAAAATCGACAGACCCTTTTCGATTACCGGAGTCATGGATCAAAAACCGAGCCGCAATTAAGAAAGATTATTTCTTTTTCAATACACAACGGCCTCCTTTGTGTCTCGTCCTTTTTGTGAACATCATTTAAAGGCTCGCAATTTTGTGAAAACTATTTGATCGTTACTTGGTATCTTACGGGCTGTAATAAAAAAGAAAAATTATTTTCCACAAAGAAAAGAAAATGTTTGACTTTTCTAATAAATATAATTTGTGAATTCTCTGGAACTTTTGGTGGGTTTGAAGCGGTTAATCAAAGTGTTTTAAATAAGAACTTGGGTGAAATTACTCTTAATCGTTTTGGAGGAATAGTAGGTAAATAGAGGTATTTTGTTAAACTTTGTGCTTAAACATCAAAGTGTTCAATAATGTCAACCGGTCAATATTTTATTATACCTTTCATATATTTAAATTATAAACTAGAAAGTCGGGCATGCGGGCGGCGAGTAATGGGAGACTCGCTGTCCGAGCATGGACCATGCCCGGGTCGACGGCGCGTTGTGTTCCACGCGCGCCTCAAAGAGTGTCAGCATTATGATGGGGCCCCTCTATAGAGAGCCAAAGCCTGACGGGGTCGCGGGACTAACGAATTATCGTGACCCCGGAACGTAAAGGGCTACTGAAAGACACCGTGGATTTTAGTCAGTCAGTCCCTCCCGCTCTGCCCTGGGTGGGAGGACTCATTTGATGATTTTACCACGCTAAAAAATATAAAAAAAAACCTAGTAAGCAGTTTGCAACAATTTCAAAGTAGTGTGAACAACGTTTGTAAGCAGGACACAACAAGAGAAATTCCTTTAATGTTTTCGAAAGACCACATGGACAAAGGCGTCTATCCAAAACGGTCGCATAACTCCTTATAACGATCGTCTACTATTCTGCAGCCATACCGCTTATTGCTTGCAGAGCCAATATTTTCAAGCCTCGGGACCGCCACGCGTTTAGAATCTAAATGATTTTCTGAGTTAGCCAATTTCGAAATATCCAAAAAATATAAAATTTTTTCAATAACTTTGTTTATTGGTTGTGAAGATTTTTAATGAAAGTTGTAATGTTTCGTGGGAGTTTTTGTGCTATTTTTTTATCGTTGTTTTTAGGTAGGCGGTCGTTACGTATGAAAGTTGTGGCACTTTCATGCGTGTTGCCAATTTTGTAAGCTTGCATATTTTAGAACTCCTCTCTAAAATTGTCGACGCTATATACTGTCTATATTTCTTTTAACATTCTTTCTTTCTCTGGTTCTGATAGTACAAATTTCTTTCGAAACATAAGCATAAATTCTATTCTTAAATTGGCCCTTATGTTTACCTATATTTAGTATGTACAGGTAACATAACTTCCCAGAATTTGATCCTTATTAGCAACACTATCGAATGGTGTAATAATACAGGGTGTGTTAAAATCAAAATCAGGCGGTTCGATTCTTGGCCAGGATTATTGAATTTTCTAAAATCAAATGATGCAGTTTAGGTAAGTTTTCGACAAAATCGGCCTCGAGACCTTTCAACGTTTTTCCAAATTCCTCAAAGTTTTGGATATAGCCATCCACGCCCAGTTGAAAAATTCACCCTGTATACATACATCTATACATATAATAAAACTGTAGAAAAATCGTTTTTGTACATCAAAATAAAATCCAAAAAAAATAGCTAGGGTGTTGAAGGACAACCAACAGAACCCATTTCCAGCATTTTTAGAATTTTTGTCTGTTTGTCGGTTTGTCGGTTTGTCGGTTTGTCTGTTTATTTGTGGCTCCATCACGTAAAATGTACGAAGGCAATGTAGATAACCTTTATACACAACGATCGAGCGTAACTTGAGGACTAATTTAGTTTTTGTTTCATTGCAATCGGTTAAGTCTATCAAAAGATATTTGAATTTAAAGTGTTCCAGACCCAGAAGTAAAATTACGGTCAGTTTACACCGAGACGCGCAGTTCAGTAGCGCGATCTAGCTTGGAATAGAAAAACTACATACCTATTCAAATAATGTTGTGGACTGGAGTGGAGTGGTTTGGAGTGGAGTAGAGTAGAGTTAAGTAGAGTGTAATGGAATAGAATGGGATGGTTTGGGATGGAATGGAAAGAAAGAAAAGGTTTTTATTAGACTCACACTAGAATGGGAATGAGTGGGATGGAGTGGGATGGAGTAGGATGGAGTGGGATGGAGTGGGAAGGAGTGGGATGGAGAGGGATAGAAACAGATGGAGTGGGATGGATTAGAATGGAGTGCGATGTAGTGAGATGGAGTGGGATGGAGTGGGATGGAGTGGGATGGAGTGGGATGGAGTGGGATGGAGTGGGATGGAGTGGGATGGAATCGGATGGAGTGGGATGGATTAGGATAGAGTGGGATGTAGTGGGATGGAGTGGGTTGGAGTGGGATGGAGTGGGTTGGAGTGGGATGGAATGGGATGGAGTGGGATGGAGTGGGATGGAATGGGATGGAGTGGGATGGAGTGGGATGTAGTGGGATGCAGTGGGACTGAGTGGGATGGAGTGGGATGCAGTGGGATGGAGTGGGATAGAGTGGGATGGATTAGGATGGAGTGGGATGTAGTGGGATGGAGTAGGATGAAATGGGTTGGAGTGGGATGGAGTGGGATTGAGTGGGATGGAGTGGGATGGAGTGGGATGGAGTGGGATGGAGTGGGATGGAGTGGGATGGAGTGGGATGGAGTGGGATGGAGTGGGATGGAGTGGGATGTAGTGGGATGGAGTGGGATGGAGTGGGATGGAGTGTGTTGGAGTGGTATGGAGTGGGTTGGAGTGGGATGGAATGGGTTGGAGTGGGATGTAGTGGGATGGAGTGGGACTGAGTGGGATGGAGTGGGATGGAGTGGGACGGAGTGGGATGGAGTGGGATGGAGTGGGATGGAGTGGGATGGAGTGGGATGGAGTGGGATGGAGTGTGTTGGAGTGGTATGGAGTGGGTTGGAGTGGGATGGAATGGGTTGGAATGGGATGTAGTGGGATGGAGTGGGACTGAGTGGGATGGAGTGGGATGGAGTGGGACTGAGTGGGATGGAGTGAGATGGAGTGGGATGGATTAGGATGGAGTGGGATGGAGTCTGATGAAATGGGCTGGAGGGGGATGGAGTGGGATGGAGTGGGATGTAGTGGGATGGAGTGGGTTGGAGTGGGATGGAGTGGGTTGGAGTGGGTTGGAGTGGGATGGATTAGGATGGAGTGAGACGGAGTGGGATGGAGTGGGATGGAGTGGGATGGAGTGGGAAGGAGTGGGATGGAGTGGGATGGAGTGGGATGGAGTGAGATGGAGTGGGATGGAGTGGGATGGAGTGGGATGGAGTGGGATGGAGTGGAATGGAGTGGGATGGAGTGGGATGGAGTGGGATGGATTAGGATAGAGTGGGATGTAGTGGGATGTAGTGGGATGGCTTGGGTTGGAGTGGGATGGAGTGGGTTGGAGTGGGATGGAATGGGATGGAGTGGGATGGAGTGGGATGGAATGGGATGGAGTGGGATGGAGTGGGATGTAGTGGGATGCAGTGGGATGGAGTGGGATGCAGTGGGATGGAGTGGGATGGAGTGGGATGGAGTGGGATGCAGTGGGATGGAGTGGGATGGAGTGGGATGGAGTGGGATGGAGTGTGTTGGAGTGGTATGGAGTGGGTTGGAGTGGGATGGAGTGGGATGGAGTGGGCCTGAGTGGAATGGAGTGAGATGGAGTGGGATGGATTAGGATGGAGTGGGATGGAGTCGGATGAAATGGGCTGGAGGGGGATGGAGTGGGATGGAGTGGGATTGAGTGGGATGGAGTGGGATGTAGTGGGATGGAGTGGGTTGGAGTGGGATGGAGTGGGTTGGAGTGGGTTGGAGTGGGATGGATTAGGATGGAGTGGGATGTAGTGGGATGGAGTAGGATGAAATGGGCTGGAGTGGGATGGAGTGGGATTGAGTGGGATGGAGTGGGACTGAGTGGGATGGAATGGGATGGAGTGGGATGGCGGGGGATGGAGTGGGATGGATAAGGATGGAGTGGGACTGAGTGGGATGGAGTGGGATGCAGTGGGATGGAGTGGGATAGAGTGGGATGGATTAGGATGGAGTGGGATGTAGTGGGATGGAGTAGGATGAAATGGGTTGGAGTGGGATGGAGTGGGATTGAGTGGGATGGAGTGGGACTGAGTGGGATGGAATGGGATGGAGTGGGATGGCGGGGGATGAAGTGGGATGGAATGAGATAGAATGGGTGCTCTAATCCAGTAGCAATTCTTCTGAATCTGAACGACAGAGGGCGTTTATTATAATCACCTCAAATATTCTTGAAAAATAAATTCTAAATACAGGGATTATATGAAAACGGTATGATTTATAAAAAAACGTGGCGAGAATTAAGCGCTTCGCACTAAAAAATACATTGTTAAATTCCGACATCCACGCGAACGAAGTCGCGGGCACAGCTAGTGATAAATAACTATAATTTTTTCCCAACAATAAAGTAGTCAAAAGCTCTCATATCATATCACTTAAAACCATAATATTGTCTATAATGCAGCACGAAGAAAAACAAACCAAAACTCAAGCGAAACACATTCATACGTTACTGACATTTGTAAGTTCCGTCGCAGTAACATGTAAATACGACAAAGGTGTTCCGAATCGACAAATAATACAATTTTATGTCTTAACATATCTGCAACGTGAACAAGGTGTATCTGTCCGTCTGTCGGGTCCATTGCACTTTATAGGTTTGCTTTCAAAACATTACCTATGTGTTTTAAACAAACTTTGAGGGTAGGTGCAATGAACTTGCCAAGTACATCGCGTTCAGTTTATTTATCTTCTCGCGAATGGTTTTAGGATATACCGTGAAATATGTAACGGTTTACGGATATTTTCTCACTTATTTTATCTAATATTGGGAATGTAATTAATCATTTATTTTATGGAGGATATTTTTTATCAACATCTATTCTCGCACTCGGCTTTGCCCGTATGGAAGAGAGTTGGAGTAAAAAGCCTTTATGTTCTAGCTTAGGTTAATCTCTATAAAATCATTGAAATCTGTCCAGCAATTAAACCGAAAAAAGATAAACAACTTATAACTACATTCCCTCTAATACAATAAGCTAATATTATGGAAATGTATGATAAAGATTAGACCGGGATAGAATACCTATCTCAGTATATTGTAAAGAATTTGATAGAATGTAGCACTGGGAAATCAATACTTCTTTATGGAAATCGTTTTGTCCAAGCTAAGAAAAAGAAACCTAATATCGTTTCCTCAAAGCTCTTAATAAAAACCTCTCTCGAAAATCCCACAAAAATCAGTTTGACAATATAAACCCAGAACCCTAGGACTGTGTCCGCCTAATGCCAATAAGATTACTGATGTTTCGCAAAATTTATTACCAAAAAATACAGTAGTTGGGTTAAACACGAATGTTGTGGCCGAGAGAAATATCACGAAATTACATGATTTATTCCGCCGAGCCACTTAGTTTGGGTTTACTAAAAATATTCTGTGCTTACACTCACGCCCGCCTTTGACTTGACTCTGTCTCGGATTCTACATTTTGCCTTCTGATCTTCCAGAGCCAGCATTTCATGCAGAAACTCACAAACGAATTCAAATCTTACCACATGAATCACAAGATCTATTTTTGTATCGCGGTCATCCACTTTAGTTACTTTTTGCAACACTAATTCGTGGTAGCTCCTGAATTTTTATGGAGTTTTAACTTTAAGTTGTTGGTACTGTAAAATATGTTTTGTGCAATAAAGAATAGGGTTGAGTTTGTTGTAGATTTTTTTGGATGTTGCTAGGTTTCTTTCCGTATAGCCGGTTTCAGCCAAAGGGGGTCCCCAGAGGCATGATCCCGAACTCCTCATTTATCATGCTTGTCACGTGTTGACCATCCCTCGCGTATACTGTACCGTAGTACATAAGTATGTACATAAATCTAATACTATTCTTGAACCACGATGTTTTGACGCCTCTTGGTTCGTTATTATCAATTTTTGGTCTATTCCAGCTAGTTGATATAGCAAAAATAATATTGAAAGTATGCTGGACTACTTTATATTGAAATCAAACGAATTCGTTGAATGTTTTTATTAAAAACGAACTTCTAAAGCTAGTTTATTGAGTTAATGAAAAGGGTTCATATTGAATTTTCATTTTCCGTTCAGCTATAAGATCGCGCTTGTGTTTCAAATTAGTTTTAAATTCTCGTGCAAATTGAGTCGGGATTTAGATCGAGTTCTTTCCAACTAATTTATTTTCGCATTAGTTAATTACCATTCAATGCATTTTTGTTTTGGAAACATACATTAGAATATACACTGACGGATTGGACGAAGCGATGACCTGTGAAAGGCAGCTGACAGAGACTGAATGAAGAAAGCTCATGATTGGGCTTAGTGGCGTACATTGGGCGAGGCCTATGTCCAACAGAAGATGAATATAGGCTGATGATGATAATATTGTCCATATTGATGAAGTTTTTCGGAATGGTCTGACGCGTTGTAATCGCAATCGGGGTGCTTATATGACTAGATGTAAAAAGTTACTGAGGCGAAAGGGTCGTGGCAGCTGGCATTCTGAAGTTCGTATGTGTGTATTAATTTTCACTGTACCACTTTCATTGATTGGCTTGACTTTTCAGCCAAATAATAACACCGAATTTTTTTCTCTTTTTTCATATCTCTCGGATCCTGAATCACTGACTTTTTCAATCGCAATTTCAAATCTGAATGCAAACGCGTATTCACTTAATAACAAGCCTATTCAGCAAAACGTAAACACAGATCACGGAACCAATAGCTGATGGGTACAATCTAATATGGAGTTCCGTAGTTCGCAAGTTAAAACAAACATTGTCGGTAATGGAGAACCCGAATGATTAATGCATCTCGCAAGAATTCCGTTAGATGGCGCTGATATTTATGTATCTGTTGCGGGGAAAATCTGATTTTGGGATAAGCTAGTTTAGTCTAGCTGCTCGTAATTTGTACAAACTGAATAAACTAGTTCGGTGTGATTCGTCCTGATTTCTAAACTTTCCTGTTGGCAACGGATTTGTCACGTAAAGACGCCTACTTATTTGGATTTTTGTCAAACTTGATTGTACAATTTCGCATTCAGGATGGTAACGTACATAACTATGAGCACAATTTTCTTCCTTTATTAGTTAATGAGAATTTTCAAAATCAGTTCAGTAGCTGTTCTAGAAATTGTTTCCTACATATAAAGTTGCAAAGCTTAGCTCACAAAGTCAGCTTAGATTTAAGTTTTGTATTATGATATTTCTTAAATCGACTTCATTTTATTGACCTTTTGCAGTTTACTCATGCCTGGCATAGGTAAACCATAATTTATATGAATTATTTATTAGCGGGCGCTTTCGGATGAATTGATTTATCCCGAGTTCTTGAGGCGTGGTTAAATTAGTAACATCTAAGATTATCTGAAATCACATTTTGTCAGTAACATACAGATATCGATTGCGCTAGCGCTCAAACTTCGACGGATGTCGCAGGCACACTCATACGTTAACATTATGATTTATAACTGTAGCCATGAACTTGCATAAATTAGTGTTTCTAGCTTGTCATCAAATGAAATAGTGGGTTCTAGGGGTATTACTCTCAGGTTTTGCCAAAGATTTTCTATAAATAATTCCATTCTAGCAGGATTCTTTTTTTCTTTGGTCTCGATGTCTTGTCGTATTAAAAATATTGCAATTTGGAAGTTAATGAAAGTCTATAGTTATAATTTATAGCTGAAAACTTTGTTTGGTTGAACGCGCTAATCTATGGAACCACTGCTCGTTTGAATTAAAAAATATTTTGTGTTGGATAATTAATTTATTTATTGAGGAAGGCTGTGGGCTATATCATAGCACACTGCGACCAATAGTAATCGAGAAGCGGCGGGGATGGATGGATCTACAGGTAATAGCTGGTCAGATAATTGCCACACAAAAATACAACTGACACATCGCTGCTTAAATTCAAAACGGCCACAAATCGAAAAGTCACTTTTTTACAGGAGAGCCCGTCAAAGTTTTTATTTCGGTTTTTGTTTATTATTTTTGTTAATCAAAGTTGTATATCTATGTGTTATAATATCATCGGATGTATATTTCAAGCCTCTATTTGGTTGTATTTTGATATTTTCTGTAAGATTACCCAGTCAATAAAAAATTAAATAAGTCCCTTTTGATTATAAAAAAAATATTTAATGTTTATGAATTTTATATTGAAAGCAGCCATATTGCCACTTTGGAAGTGTCTCTCGCGCAAACTGTTCAGTTTAGACAAAAATGATGTGAGTAACCTCAATATCATTTTTAAAGACCTATCTATAGACACCCCACACGTATGGGTTTGGTGAAAAAAAATAATTGAGTTTCATTTATAAGTATGGGGGGAACCCCCAAAATTAGTTTTATTTTTATTTTTGTATGAAAATCTTAATGCGGTTCACATTATACTTCTACTTACCAAGTTTCAACAGGATAGCTCTTAGACTTTCGTAAAAAAGTGGCTGGGACTTACGGACGAATCTATAAGGGTTCCGTATTTTACCATTTCGCTACGGAACCCTAAAAAGGGTGATACTCATCGTTGAAGAATTATAGAACAATCTCCCTTCTGTCCCATGCATACAACAAGCTGTTCTCGAGAGTCAATACTAACCGTCTCGAACGCAGGTTTGGTGAATTACATCCCCCTAACAAGCCGGTTTACTAAAAGGTTTTAGTATCATAGTTCATACACCAAATACACACCCTCCGCCAGATAATAAAGAAGACCGAGGAGTATAATCGGAGTCTAACGTTTGTGGAATACAGGAAAGCCTTTGATTAAATAGAAACCTGGGCAGTATTGCAGTCCAACGATGTCATTTCGACTATTGGTATATCTAAGAGTTGGAGTGTTTATTTAGAAACGGCACTATATCCATCCTACTTCAGGAAGAGAGCACGAAACCAATCCAATTGCAGAAAGGGGTGAGACAGGCAGACATTGTTTCTCCGAAACTGCTCACGAACGTTTCCCAACAGGTGGGCTTTAAAAAGAACATGGACAAGACAAAATTCATGTCAAATGTCCATGTGACACCCTTACCGATTGTTGTTGGGAATGGATACTCTTGAAAATGGGAACACCCAAATACTCCGAAATATTTTATTCCGAATTTCAATATTCCGATTTTCAAAACTCCGAATATCATAATACCTAAAAATTACAATATCTATTATTAAGAATCTCGAAATTTATTTGACCGAAAGTCGTATGTCCGATTTCTTCTTTCCCCGACTCGGACTTTTCGACCTGACGGACCCGAATCGGAATTCCAATAATCGGAATTTTAATATTCGGTATTCGTGTTTTTGATGTTTCGGAAAATATGTTAAGTCGGAATTTTTGATATTCGGTCTATTGAAATTCGGTATTTTGAAAATAGTAATTATAAACCTTAGGAATTTTGAAATTTCGGAATTATTAAAATAGGAATATTGATCCATCGGAGTTGTTATATTAGGAATTTTGAACCATTCGGAATTATGAAAATCGGTATTTTGAAATTCGTATTTATGAATTTCGGAATAAAGTTTTTCGTATTATCGTAGTGTACCCCTTGAAAATGTAGGTCATTATACTTACCTTGGACAGATTGTTCAGTTATGTAGGTCCAACTACGACAAAGAGGTCGCCATATGAACCCGACTCTGATGGGCAGTGTTTGGGAAGCTACGTGATATCTTCTCGTCGAGTATCTCACAGTATCTCAAGACAAGGGTGTTTAAAAAGGCGTGTGTTGCCACTGAAGACATACGGCTCTGGAAAGTGGTAGTTGGCTGCTTGCCTTTTAGAGATACTAAGAGTGACTTAACAAGCAGTGGAAAGAGCTAGGCTCGGAGTTTCTTTACAGAATAAAATTCGGAACAAGGATATTGGGCAAAGAATCAGAGTCATCGAAATAGCTCGTAAAATTTGAAAGTTGAAGTATCAATGGGTATTATGGGTAAGCTACAGTGCTCATAGAACTGATAGCCTATACCGAAGAAAAGATCTCCAGTGGCGACCATCACGGATCGGAAGACGTCTAATAACTTACAATAATGATATTTTCACATTTTGTAATAATTCAAAAGTTCGTTGTTTAATATTCTCACTAACACAACTAATTCTTGATTATTTCCTAAATGCGCAGATCGATTACATGATTCAAAAGGATACAAAGGTTTTACGAGTAGACCTAGACCAATCACGTGCCAAAATCATTAAAATATCTCAACAAACAAGTTGCTCACGTAATACTAAAATAATAATTTCATTAATACAAACAAAGAGTTAATAGTGTTCGTATTAACAAAGAAACTAACTAGAATATTAATATTATGAAGACTATGAGTACGTGCATCACTCACTGGGACAGAATATAGCACGGCATACATCCTTTCTCGATCGCCTTCTCGGGTGGATCCATCGCGCTTATAGAATAATATGTTTTTATACCGGGAGTGAGACTAGGCCTGGTTTAGGTTGTAATTATTGTGTTTAGTTTTTAAATTTAAATATTATTTGTAGATATGTTTAAATAAATACTGGCACAATTACCATAATTTCATATGCAAAACAGAAGCATTTCAAAATAAGGCACTTTTCCTTAAAAGAATAATATTAAAACACGTTTTATTCAAACTCAAAACGGCCATATTACAAAATACGGCACTTTTCCTTACAAGATTATGATATACTTACAAACAATTTTAAAACAATACGGTTATATTTTGAAATGTGACCCTTTTTCACATAACAAACGTGCGCTCCCGCTGACTGCAGGGTCGCAACCCGGAATATGGCGGCTTTGATCTGAAGTTAACCACCAAAGTGACAAAATCGAAAAAGGGCGGTTGTGCGATTTGCTCATTTCTAATGCGAAAATACTGGGTGTCTTTTTGGAATATAATAATATAGGCTGAATTGATACGATTTTTGCTATAAAATCGATTTCAAAAAATTTCGAATTGTGGCCGTTTTGAATTTAAGCAGCGACATAATAATGTATTTAAAAAATAAAGTTTATACATTATTAATTTTCCGATAAGTGGCAGCTTTCCATCTACTGGGTCAGAAAAGAGAACTGTCCCAAAACAATAGCTCTTTACTTAGTCTTTACAAATAAAAGAAAGGGTTGCCACAAAGTACAGTTACGAACAAAACTTAATAACAAAAACCTTTCATTATTAAAATTCTTTTAATTTTTTACTTTTGATTTCCAAAAGTATTTAACATTCATTACAGATTTTTTCGGTCGTTTTCTTACAAAAAGTACAAGACACAAAGCGAGAAATGACAGCCAAAGGAACCACAATAGCGAAACGAAACCGAATTAAGGATTCCACAACGAATATCTTCTTGTGAAAAAGGAGGCTGAAATTATGGTGGGCTGTGATTTGAATTTATTACCCTAAGGCTAATTTTATTTCGGCGGGATACGGAATATGGCTGGGAAAGCATCTTGCCTATTACCAAGACAATATTGAGAACGATGCCCGAGCTCTACTGAATCTTTGTACAATCAAAAACAGAATAATTTGTTTGTTTAACTAGGGGAACAAGAGAAGATCTTTTACTCTTTTTGGTGTTTGCGTGAAAGGAATGTTAACATTATTGTGTTTTTTGACTAAGAATTTATTTAGGACCTCTTTGAGTAATGATAAATTGTCTCGGATAAAAATGTAGGGACACAGAAACGATGTTTCCTTTTGTTTGTTTTTCTATTATTTCGAAACTAAATGTAAAAAATGAAAGTAATGTTTTGTTTGCGATTGAAAAATAATCAATTTTAGAAAATCCTCAATCAAAAAAGTCCCCTCGTCATTACTTAAAACAGGTACAATAAATGGAAACAAAAAATCGTTATGAAGATTATGTTCTTCTTTTCATTGAACTTGAATATAAAATTACATAAAGAAACATTTTCTATAGGCGGAACTGCTACCTTTTGTGGTCCCGACTGTACACCAAGAACTTACATCCGCAGGTAAATGTGGCCTCTTAATAATAAAAAAGCGGGAAAAAGGAAAACTCGGGGAAAACGACCACTGTTTATCGAGAAACAAAGCCAAGTGGGGCATACAATATGCATAATGATTGTACTAAATTAGGACAACAACGGTCCCTTTTACGCCGACTCAAATTGCTTATTGTGTACCCCGTTTTCTTATAACGTTGTTCCAAATGGTACACAACAGTGTCATATTTTGTGATTTACTGCTTATGTTTATAAGAAAACAATTTCTGAAATATCAAATTTTATTGCCTTTAAAGTGTTCATAAATATTCTGTGTTAGCAAAAATGTCGATGACTTTTTGGATCTGTCTCATATTCGTAACTTTAGATGTCTGGGTTGGACTACTATTTTTTATTGCCGTACTATTTTGAGTTGTCATCGTAACTGATTCAAACGTTGAGTAGTGTAATATTTCAAGCTTCTTCTTTATTTTATTGCTTTTTTATTGGACAAAGGCAAGATACTCGTATTAAGTAAATTTTATATTTGGCTTACAATGAAAATGAATAGGAGCATCTGATATTATTATCTACTATTATAAAATATTTGTCTATCTAAGTACTTTATCGATACGAAGGTATCTTTGTAAAGTTGATAGTAGACATTGTTTTGGTTTTTACCATGGACGCCATTTTTTGCTACCACAAGGAAAAAGTTATAGTTTTATAACCTGTTGTAATTTACTTATTTTTTGAACCACATCAAAGGACATGGACAAAAATTGCATTCCGTGTACACGTACATAGTAAATGCATTATAAAATAGAAATTATAAAATAAATTATTACGTAGGTTTTAGCCTCTCTGAACCTGTCAGTTTTTAACCAACTTCAAAAAAAAAGTAGGTTCTCAGTTCAACCTGTATGTATGTTTGTCCGCGATTATCTTGCGTTTGGCAGAACCGATTTTAATTTGGTTTTCAGGAAAGTGTTCATTACATTTTGGAGAAGATTTTAATATATAACACTAATGGATATCCCGTGAATTTGCCCGCGCAGATCCGTTTTTGCTTACTTGGATTGTAGATTTTTAGTGACCATTGCATGTTTGTCCGCGATTATTTCGCGTTTGGCTGAACCGATTTTGTTGCGGTTTTCAGAAAATATTTGTTACATTCTGGGGAAGGTTTTGATATATAACAATAGCGGATATCTCTTGAAGTTGCCCTCATAGATCCGTTTTTGTTGCTTACTAGGATTGTAGATTTTCAAAGACGCCGATTATAATTATGAAGATTTTTGTTGAATATCTAAATTAAAAAGGGTAGAGTAAAAAGTATTTTGAAAAAAAAGGGAACCGACTTTAAAACGAAAGACAAAAAAGTGTAAAATAACGTTTCTTTTGGAAGTCGGTGGCTTAAGTCAATGTAATAAAAAACAAAGCCACCGACTTCAGAAAGAAAAGATATTTTACACTTTTTTGTGTTTTGTTTTGAAGTCGGTTACTTTTTTTTTCATAAAGTTTTTTTATTAAATATTTAAAAAATGATTAAGTAATTACGTGTAGTACTTATACAAAACGTTTGATATGGTCGACAATTAATGTATTATATTAGGAACATTTCATTCATACGAAACTGTATTCATTGGTATTTGTTACATTTTATTAAATACTCTTATCATAACAATATATTTTAATGCGTTTCATCCAATAAACCGAAAAAAAAATACTTAAAAACGGAACGAGTTTACTGGTTTGACAGTGTGTAATACTATTGGTATTACACACTGTCAAACAATATATGCTAGCAAATACACCGGCAGTGCAGGACTCATCACGAAAAATGCAGGAATTAGCTTCGGACAACGTGCAGGAATTATACCAGACAACATGTAGGAATTGGCTTCAGCAACGTGCAGGAATTGGCCGACAACGATGCAGCAGCCTCTAACGTTCAAGTGGTTGGCCCACCATTACCACCTGTTCAAAGTGTGCGAAACACATTTATATAGCGATCTTTGATACAGAACATGATGGTGATTCTGTCTTGGATGTTATTTTAGGGTACTATTGTAATTGCCTTGTAGGGAACAAAACCGTTGGCAAGACACCAAAATAATCGGGCACGCCGCAATAGCGGCGGTAAGACCCCTCTTTGAGGAGTGGCCGGATAGGAGTCACGGCGTCCTGACCTACCACGTGACGCAGGTCCTCACTAGACACGGAAGTTTCGGGAGGTACCTGTGTCTGATGCTAAAGGAAGAAACGCCTGGGTGTCACCACTGCGAAGATCGGCCGGAGGACACAGTCGAGCATACGGTGCAAGACTGCCTCGCTTGGGTAGAGCACCGACGTGTCCTCACGGCGGCAATAGGCGGAGACCTCACGCGCCCAGCATTGGTCGCGGCCATGCTACGGGGCGAGACGGAGTGGGAAACGGTCGCCTCCTTCCACGAAGCAGGCCGCGTGAGAGAGAGGACAGTGTCCTCCCTCCGCCCCAACTGCGGTGGTGGACGCCCACGGCGACGGACGTCGGCAGACGATCTCCGGCCACCGTAGGCTCGGGCATGCGGACAGCGAGTAAAGGGCAACTCGCTGTCAGACCATGGAACATGCCCGGGTCGACGGCGCGTCGTGTTCGACGCGCGCCTCAAAGAACGTCAGCATAATGACGGGGCCCCCTCTCAGAGGGCCAAAGCCTGCCGGGGTCGTGGGACTTATTCCATCACCGTGACCACGGAACATAAAGGGCTATTGAAGGACACCGTGGATTTTAGCCAGTACGAGTCTGCCCGGGGTGGGAGGACTCATTTGATGATTTTACCACGTTAAAAACAAAGACACCAAAATAATATCCAAGCTCCAGCATGATTTTTAGATAAGTATTTTACATGGAGCGACTGCCTGTCGGACTTCCACAACCCAGTAACTCGGTAATACCAAACCCCATGGTAAGACTGGTTGTCAGACTTTAGAACTTCTGATTAACAGTAACGATTGTCAAAGGTCTACAAATGACAGCCGGGACCAATAGCTTTGCGTGCTTTCCGAGGTACGGATGAAACTCGCTATGACAGATGGTCACCCATCCACAGACCAACCTCGGCAAGCGCGGCTTAACCCGGAAGATCGGCCTGTGCGGCTGTAATTATTTATCCACGACCACCTAATTCATTGAAGCTCCTTATGGTTTTTAATAGCAAATATTCTATACACATATTGCCAGCAATCTGACTAAAGGTTTAGTGAAACTGTTTTCGTCTAGTCTGTTGTAATGACAAGTTCGTTATGTGTTTTATTTACTGCAATTTAATCTACCCATATTCGCGAATATAAACACCAAAAATCATTGGTGTATATTAAATTCAATAACTATGCAAACGCCCATACAGAAATTGGCCATGTCCTTTGATAGGCTATATACTAAGCACTGAATAAGAGTCACTGAATGTATATCACAGCACTCCACAGGAATAAGGCTCGCACCACCATCCCACTATGTTTTGACAGCCGAAGTAAAATTTACGATCGCTCACCGGCCACGATAAAACCGCCTTTGTCACAAGCCAACCCGGTAACACTCCCGTTTTACGAGCAAATAAATTTCAAACACTATTATGATTCAAATCGAGACCGGACCCACAAAATACAAACACCCCTTTTTATCGGTCGCTCATTGAACATATTCACAAAATATTTTTACAAAAACATTTCTCAGATTAAAAAGGAAAAAAAATGGATTCAAAGCGATATCGTTGTCCGACTTTTTATGTGTTTTATTTTGTCACGTTTATACGGAACACTCGTGATTAATAAATTATATCAAACTGTTATGATTTTCCTTTCACACCGGATTACTAAGATTCATAGTTATAAGCTTTTATTTTTATGACGTTCCATTAAAGTATTTTAATATTTTATATAACATCTGTTGTAATTATTCAATACGGTGACGTGTCAGCGTGAAAAAGCATTTATAAATATTTAAATGTACCCCTACAGTATTTTATGTAGACCACTTTATTTATTACACGAATAACATTTCCAATCTAGCTTCATAGGCAATTTGGCCGAAAATGTTAGATTTATTTTTTACAAAGTAAATGTAGCACGCACTAAATCTTGTTTCCGACAGTATATAAAAAATATCCACAATATAGTTGTGCTAGGTTTTCGATCTAGGCCAAAGCACGTCAACCAGGCTTACGTAAGATGTTTCCATTGTACCCACGCCTACTCTGTATATTGTGTGTTGCATGGAGAGATAAAGTAAACATCGCCCCTATCCTATAGGCTGGCTTGAGTAGAGGCCAAAGTGTCTAGTCTGCGAAAGACCAGGGCACTCAAGGAAGACAGGTGAGAGCTTGGATCAAAGGGCTCCATTGACCCGTTTGCGGTCGGCCTGTTAGCATTCATGGCGCCTACTAATGGTTTTCTGGAATTTTGTTATAAGTATAAGTTAAATATAAGTTATAAGAAAACATAAGTGTATTAAATATTTTGGTAATTAAACTGTGATTTTACAAAGATTTTCTTAGGAAAGAAAAATTCAATCCGCGGGCAGGATTCGAACCTACGACCTTCGGATTCAGTACATCCGACGCTCATTTCCAACCGAGCCACCGAGGATCTTACCTGCCACGGCGAATTTTTTCCTTCCATTTCTAACGTCTGTGTTTCTAACGTTGTGATTTTACAGTCATGAAATAGGATCAGACACATACTTAAGTGGATGAAAACCACGACGTTTTTAGTACATTGTAATAATCATCGCTGTGAATGGGATATGATCATTTAATTTTTAATCCCATTGTTTTAAAATCGTGGACCAAGTCCAAAACATTAGATTTTTATCTTTATCGGAAGCTAGATCTCGGTTTTATGAAATCAAAAACCACAAAACTTCTTTAAAAATCTCTTTTGTCCCAGTAGAACCTTACATCATCTTAAGATGCATGTCATTTCGTCCTCAAAAGTTCAATAATGTAGTTTTTCTCATAAGTCTCATAGTAGGGGATGTGAATAGGAGTTTTAACAACAAACTGGGTTAGCTAAAGATGTTGGATGCTAACATGAACCTTCCGTAAAGGGACATCGGTAAACGCTGATACGGGGCTTTACTTTATAATGCTTGCTAATGCCTACCTACCATGATTTACTATGTTTCACGGCAATGCAATGGGGTTGTTGAATATGGATGAAATTAAGTAGATTCCCATGGATAATTTATTTTGGTGAACTTAATGTATATTTTTATGATAGGGAGAGTTATGAAAATGAATCAAATATTAAAGGGACACTAGACCAAGAAGAGATCTTTACGGAAACAGATTATAATGATGATTTATTTTTAAAATTACTTTACCGCGTCTTTTAGGATTTACGCAGGCTCAATGTAAGAGCTGTGTAGGTTGCTAAACTAAATAACAAAATATTGTTTTAATGATTCCTCATAAGGACTCCATCAATGGGAGTATACAAACTGCTGATGATATTAATAGTTTTATTGCTGATGGCATGCCAGTGGTGCAGCACGTCTTTAGCCCATATTTAGCGAGTTTAATCATCAACATATTTGGATAAATAATCTCGTGCTTTTATCGCAACATCGACCAATGGTTTGCATGTAAACGAAAATGATTCGATTTCGACCGTTTAAATTTACAGTGCCTTAAAATCAACCCAAGATTGCAACAATAAACATAAACTGTTAGATCTAAAACAACCAGTAGATGCAGTTAAACTGGTAATAGTTGAAACTCCGACTAAACTACACTGAATCGAACTTCAATTCGAACATAAGGATACTTCGAAGAATAATATCAGGACTCGCTTAAATTCCCCCTAAAGCGGTATCACCAGTAAGTATTGGGTAGACCTCTATAAATTCAAGTTCAAGTGGGCAAGGGAATATCGCCACCGAAATAGTTATTCGCAATTTAGTATTGGAGAAGCAGTAAAGGGAATAATAATAAAGCAAGTAAGGAAGTACAATTGAATGTTTGGGGTCTTGACTTAATTTGAACGTCGACTTATCGTTAAAGCGCTGTAAATCAGTAATCCTATTTAAATTTCCATAGTAAGTTCGCTGTATGTGATTGTGGAATTGTAACGTGTTAGAAAATTATTACTGCAATACCCATGTGTTGAATTTTCCGTTGTTATAAATAGAAACGTTTACACTAATCGCAAAAAAAAGTTACGTAATATAGTAGCGTGGAATAATTTCAAACGTGAAACTCTTCTAATATTTCCTGATCTATATTGTCATCATAAAATTTTATAATATAAAAGAAAACAAACCCTAAAACTTGAATTATTTTTTCTACATAAAGTTAAATACCCACATTTTTATCTTCCTAGTTGGTAGACAAGATATCAAAAATACCGATTGGTACAAAAATGCTTCAATTCCTAAATTAATATTTAAAGTTATAGTGGTGTTTAATAAATAAAACTTAAATATTCTCAACTTCAGACATATTATTTAAGTGTACTACATATTTAGGAATTGGGCTCGCAACTGCTATGTGCCTTAGTAGGTATAGGTATGCGAAATTTTCAGAACAGAAAATCTTAGTCGTGTGCATGACTTTGAAGTTAAAATGGACACAAAAAACCAATCTAAGGAAGTACTCATATTTTCAATGATAATATTTACAACATTAAAATTTAAACAAATAGACATTGTCAATATTGTTACATTTTTATTGTCTGATTTAGAAATTTTATTGCTCGGAGTCGCGGTGCGCGCGCGCTTACCAGTGGGCGACCGTGTTCGTCCTAACATTTGTCGCATGTAACATGTCACTGCTTGTACCAAACCACCATTTTGAAAAAAAAGGCATTGCTTCTAAAGTCTTTTCACAGTCAGTTTTCGTTTGACAGCAACAAGCCAAAAACACCCTAATAGATTTGTGAACAGAGAATTCAGTTTCTTAACTGACTAGAAAGCAACAGCGACCAAATACCAATCTTATGTTAATGAGAGTAAAGATCAGTGTTATTTTAACAGTGATGCTAAATCAGATGTAAAGTAACTGTGAAAGTTCAGTATACGTTTTTAAGGGACAATTAATCAAGCTCTTTACTATCCAAGTTCTTAAAGTTGAAGGAAAACATGATAGTTTTGGTTTGTGACGAAAGTCGATACGAACACATTGTTGGGATTTGCTTTATGTTTGATTATAGTTGCGTAAGAGAAAGTTCGGCTTTATTAACATTGTTCTATGGATGTAACATTACCAATACGAGTGCGAAGTAAACTGAGTAAACATCAAAATAAAACTCTCGGTTACATAACTACAATAACGCTACTATTTAAGCTTTTTTTATAATTCAGGCATTCATCTATACAAAAACTGTATCTTTTACAAATAAATAGTATTTTCTTAGTCAAAAATACTTTTCTTACCATATTTTACTTCTCCAGATAGCTAACGGGATTGTGTTGATGAATTAAATTCTAAATAAAAAGAGGCGAGTCGGCAAAATAGTTTTGCAGTAGCAGCTTGCAAGCAAATGATGACTTGACAATGATGAGAAAAACAAGTAACAGTTTTTCAAAGCTATTTAAAACAAACGAGACAGGTAATTGAACAAAAATAAATAAATCTAAAAGGCGTAAAAACTGGAGACTGTGGCCCGATAACTATGTAAGTTAGCCGGTCGGCGTCGCTTCCAAAGAAAAGACGAAATGACGCCAATGCGCTGTCAATCTTTACACCAGATAAGTTTTTGCTCGTCCAGATAAATTGTCAGAGTCCAAATATAATTACACAATATTTCAGTGAGTTTTTCCTTCAATTATTGCATTTCGTTGCCCAGACAGCTGAGGCGTTTTGAACATTCTTTTGTAACGAGCCCACTGAATACCGAGGTGTGCTTTTTGCAAACTTCATTTTGCATTTATTGTAAACTTTACGTGATGGTATAACAGGCTGTTTTTGCTTAATGCAAGTGCAAAGAAAATTATTCAGGCTAATATACGGTGCAAGCTTTAAGTAAAAGATGATTGCTTATGTTTTTAGGACAGAAACTTTCGAATGGACTTGAAAAAGCTCGTTGTGGTAAAGAAAATATGACATAGTTTCCGCAATAAGTATCGGTAGGGGTGCATTATAGAATTAAGTTAGCAGACCAGAGCCAAATACGAAGGTACCTGAGGATAGCAAGAGGTTATTGTGACCCTGGAACTTAAACGGCAATTGAAGGAACACGCTATATCGTGGTCAGTATGTGTTTGAGAGTCCTTTTTGCACCATTCAGGGCTCTCAGGCCTCATCATATGAGTTTACTAAATAAAAAAAAGAAGTAGGTAGCTGTACCATGATTGTGTAGTAAGTTTGTATATTTTTATTATGTCACATTTAATATTAAACCAGAATTTACAAAAATTACCCTTTCAAAATAAAATTTCCCACAGACTTACAGCTAAAATTATTTCAAAAATACATACCATACACAGCATCGCTGAAAAATAAAATTATACTTTTTATGCCGTACCGCCACTGCAAGCCACAGCCACATCAAAGCATCCGAACGTCATGGCATATCACGAAATGACACATTCGACAACAGACGGTCTGTCGCGAAAATTAAGATGATCGTCTACCGAGCGCTCGTCCATACTAAAAGAGAAAACGTTTTCCTACCCCTAAATGTTATCCTATCTCAATGATTTTTAGAATGCTTCCTACACATTAAAAAACTATGTTTATAGGTTTTCTTTTTTTAAAAATTTATAATAGTTTGAAAGGTTCAGGCGCCTAAGAGTTACTTTTGAAAAAAAAAAGAAAACCTATAAACCTAGTTTTTTACTGTGTCAGAAGCATTCTAAAAAATCATTGAGATAGGATAACATTTAGGGGTAGGAAAACGTTTTTTCTTTTAGTATGGACGAGCGCTCGGTAGACGATCCTCTTAAGCTCGGCATGAAAAAGTGGCGGCGCGGCAGTCCGATGCATACGCTGATAAATTAGTGTAGACTCTGAATTGAATAGAATTGGACATGAAAGCTTGTAATTTAGTTGTGTTGGAGATTTTCGTGGTAAGAAAATTGGTTATATTAGAAGCCTTTTGATGTTAACTTTATGGGTTTAAAATATAATTTGAAAACACGATTGGTGATTTTTTTTTATCGTTGTTAAATTTTCAAATGAGTCCTCAGGGCAGGGTCACGGTAATTCGGTAAGTCGTTCTAGGGTCACGGTAATTCGGTAAGTCGTTCTAGGGTCACGGTAATTCGGTAAGTCGTTCTAGGGTCACGGTAATTCGGTAAGTCGTTCTAGGGTCACGGTAATTCGGTAAGTCGTTCTAGGGTCACGGTAATTCGGTAAGTCGTTCTAGGGTCACGGTAATTCGGTAAGTCGTTCTAGGGTCACGGTAATTCGGTAAGTCGTTCTAGGGTCACGGTAATTCGGTAAGTCGTTCTAAGGTCACGGTAATTCGGTATGTTGTTCTAGGGTCACGGTAATTCGGTAAGGTTACCACGATTGGTGTACAGGCTGAGCGGTCGACTGCTGCGCTGTGTGTAGCTGGTTCGATCCCTGCACAGAACAAAATTAAATATGACCTACAACTTGTTGATTAGGGTCTGGGTGTATGTGAGTTTCAATGTTTTTAACGCACCCACGATACAGGAGAAGTTCCTAGTGTTGGCACAGAATACTTAATAGTACTACGTACAGAACTCACTTCTCGAAAACAAACAAATGTAAAATCTATGCCCGAAAGAATAAAGTACATTTTAACAAAAATAAGTACCTACAGAGCGCGTGCTTGCGTGGGTGCGTTCACAAACAGAAACTCACATACACAAACACCCAGACTCGGAACAACTACTTGTAGGTCATACAAATATTTGTTCCGTGCGGGATCGAATCCGCGACACGCTGTGCATCAGTCCAATCGCTCAGATACTGTGCTAAACTTGTTGTCGAGATTTTGTGGTAATGGAAAAGTTCGCTTGGTGACTAGAAGCCTTTTAATGTTAACTTTGTGACTTAGCGAAAGGGTGAAACCATAAATCAAATTAATACGGAATTCACCTTTGTAAATAGAAACAGAAAAAAAACTGTATAAAAAAACTTCGTAAAATATAAACAGTGGATAAAAGATTAAACTTGGAAAATATTTTGTTTCCATGTCACACGAAAAGGGGTGCTAAGACAGGAAACCTCCACGTGCGCCCGTGGACTGGAGTTCCCTCTCGGATACGTCCGTGGGGCAGACCAGTTTTTTGGGCCGGTGCACCCTGGGATGCGGGCAAAAACTCTTCCTTAGGCACTGTGTGCCTAAGGGGTCTCTTTGCCCGTATGCGAATAGCCTGTCGTGTGGACGCTCCAACGCGTGTCCCTCTGATCAGCAGCGGCGGAGCGGGCTTGCGGACGGTGAGTGATGGGTAGCTCGCGTTCCGACCAGGGACCAAGCCCGGGTCGGTGGCGCGTCGTGTTTCGCGCCAAATGCCTGCTGGGGTCTCGGGCTTTTTCTTAACCCAGGATACCGTGGCCCCGGATCGTAAAGGGCATCCGACGGAACACGGGTGGATTTTAGTCAGTAAGAGTCTGACAGTCCCTTCCGCCCCACCCAGGGCTGGAGGACTCATTTGATGATTTTACCACATTAAAAAGAAATATATACATATTGTCACACGAAAAAATCGATGTTTCTATAGGAGGCAAAGCTAGTCTAGGCTTTTTTGTATTGCGACTTTCTTTCAGTGATTCTGATAATTATGTGACTTCTACTATAGTAGAAGTCACATAATTATCAGAATCACTGTAGTGTCTATTCAAACATCGTGAAGGTACAAAAATTAGACTTCTGCTCATAAAAATCAAAGTAGGTAACTCAAAACTGAATGGGAAATACGAAACTATTCCGGAAAAATCATAAAATTACAGTACACGAGTACCGAAATATTAGTTGAACCAGAAAACTGTGCGCATTGATCACTGAGGTGCCTTGGCAAGCCGGGATATTTGCGTTCCCGGAATTTCCAATCTACCTAGGTATCCGTGTAGCTACAGTCTTTTCACAGTAGTACTACCTTTAATAGCTACAACCAAATGGCAACTTTATTGCACGGTTTGCACAGTAGCGATTACCACACAGAAGAAATATCATATTATTTAGTATGAACACATTAGTAGTAGTGCATGTGAGTATTAAATGTTTATAAAAGCACCTATGACAAAAAAAAATCACGGTACTATATTTTTTAATGTAATGACATAGACACTAGCGCCGCGTTAAAAGGACTTCAAGCGTGGCGTGGTCTGTTATTTTGGCAGACTTGATAGCCAATCAAACACCGCCGCCGACTTTAAATTAGCACTCAGATTTTGACAGCTTGCATAGCGCACGGTGGATGTTAACTACGTGAGGACTGTAGGTAGCAATCGTACCAGCAGAGAATTAGTAAACAAAGTTGCCATGGTAACGGTAATGTAAACACCAACCGACTGGGGAGGGATGGGATGCCGCCACAAGCCAGTCTTAATCATTGTGATGTGTTAAGGTTTGGGAGAGAGCATAGTGGATTTCAACCAGCGTATTGTGAATGTTTTTTTTAATTTACGAGTTTTCATTGTTCGAAAGCTTTATTTGTTTTATTTTGTGTATTCACACGCAACATAATATACATGAAATAATAAAAGATACTAGAGTATAAAATACTAAATATTTCATAATTAAATATGCAATTTTGTGGGTGGAACTGTCATCGAATTAGTATTTACCATGACTAACGTAACACGTAGTAAAGCGAATCGTAAAGCAGCACAAAAAAAGCTTTGTTAATCTTGCTGATATGCTGTTAGGTATCAATCAACCTATTTATAAATTGTATCTGTTTGATAAAGTTTACTCAGAACTTAATTATTTAAATTATACAGAAAATTATGAGCGGATAACACATAAATATTAAACAATTATGTGTTATCCGCTCATAATTTTCTGTATAAATAAAAAAAAATATACATGTCGAATTGAGAACCTCCTCCTTTTTTTTTCGTCGGTTAATAAATATTAAACAATTATAACATATTAACCAACAGAATTATAATAAAAATGTAAAACGTTGTTAAATATAGACCTATTAATTATTGTATTCTTTTTTCTAACTATATTTTTATGTATACTTAAGTGTTAATCAATTTCCAGCAAATTTATTTAAAGGATATACATGATACGCCTTTGTGTTGATTTGTGATTCATTTAAAATGAAATAATAATAAATCATTGTAATTTGCATAAAACATGGTACCTACACAATATAATTATAATAATTTAAACATGTTTAGCTTGATAAAACATAATATTCAGATTTTAACGAAATACCTATGCGAGGAATCAAATTTTTTTAACCATAGGTAAATTGATGCTATAGAAAAACATTGTGGAATTTACACCACTAGTTATATCAATAAGTTTGGTTTGAAGGAAAACTACAAATTAAACGCCATCAAGTATTTTACCATCCCAAATACGCTACTCGACGATTAAAGCAACCGTATTCTAAAATGTGATCCGCATTACGTAATGTACTTTACATCCGTATTCGCACAAACACTCAGAGAGCATAATAAACACTCTCAATTGTGCAAACATCGACTGTACCCACAGAAGGAGGACCCAAATCCCTGACAAAGGACTGTTCCTTAAAAAATATCGATACCTTTGAACACAAAGGGTGTAAAGGACATTTAGAC
Source organism: Agrotis clavis (assembly GCA_954870645.1). Lineage (NCBI taxonomy): Eukaryota > Metazoa > Arthropoda > Insecta > Lepidoptera > Noctuidae > Agrotis > Agrotis clavis. Next base: position 10,966,858 of record OX940929.1, on the reverse strand, counting down.
CGGCTTCCCTTATGCCCTTTCGACCCAAACCTATCAATATGCTGTGAACTACATAAACAAATATTCAGCTCAAAGGAGTATGAACATCAAATAGTTTTACATTAACATGCTCCCTGGCTTTGTTTACGTTCGTCGACAGTGTTTCCTAATCAATTTGAATATACCCTTTTTATGTTTTAAGTATAGACAAACATTGGCGGGATTGTGGGTCATAGAATCTGGGGGCACGGCAGTGCCCCGCCAAGTCTCGAGCAAAAGGGCACGGCCGTACCATCTTTTCTCGAAGCGATTCGCGGCTGTTTCGCCCCCCCTATAACTTCGACGTGGACAAAGCTAGGAGTTTAGGTTTTCGGTGAATAATAGTAGACATTAGAACAAGCTTAAGTTCGAAATTACATGCCAATTGAATGAATAGTTTAGGAGTTACGGTCGATCAAAGTTACACCATTTTGTCACTCACTCACTCACTCACTGACTCACTGACCGATCATCAAAAATCTAAGGTACTTCTAGCAGACTTAGAAACTTCAAATTTTGCACGAAGATAAGTCATTAGCCACATATAAAGGAAAAATTATAAAAACATTAAAAAATAAAATACCTTAAAAAACAATTTTATATTTGCGGTTTGGCAAGAACATTGTGTATGGATTTTGACTGCATTGTTAACTTTGTTCGTTGTTTAAGTTAGTACTCAATTGGATGAATACATACATAGAATAGAAAGGAATAATATAAATGTAATACATAGACTATAATTAATATAAATTAATACATAAAGTTCATAATTCATTAAATTAATAAAGCTAAAACTCCATTGTTTTGCGATAAATATTGTATGCGCGCTCGATAGATGGCGTTGTACCTGTCTGAATCGCGCTATGGTTTCGTTACAGAGCGCAGTCTAAGTAGTACTTTAAAATCATTCAATAATTTTCATTTGATAGCGCCATCTATCTATGAACAACCATTTCGAAACTAAAAAAATATTGTAGCGATATTCGGAGTAGATTTATTATTGTTACTGAAACAGTTATTTAGGAAAATAGTTTATTAATATAACATAGACATAGTTACTTATCTAGTTGTTTACGTGTTATTTAGTTTAGTTATATTTTTAGTTTGTAAGTTAGCAGATATATGTATATTTATTTAGTTATTTGTTAGTTAATTTAGTTCTATTTAGTTTGTTAGATAGAGAATGGGTCCTAAGCAAAAAAGTAGCTGAAGTCCAAGAAATTATGAGGACACCTAAAAAAAAGAAAGAAATACACTTACAAAAAATAAATGAGATCCCACCAAAAACATTAAATGTAAAAAATGCCAAGTCTCTCGATGCAGTCTTTCCATCGTAAAAAGTTTTGAGATCTCACAGAAGCCAAGTCCTATTCAAATTATTTTGTAGTTATAAATCAACATTTAGTAATTATATCAATAGTTTTCTTTATATTATAACTATAGTGACTTGGCAATGAGCACAAATTAACTTGCTGCCTGGAATTATAGTGCAAATTTTACTGACGAGACCTGTGATCAGATTATTTGTTATGTGTGAATCATGATGGTCACTACCGACTACATGTAACCAATACAATAATTAAGAATACCTTACGGGCCATCGCTTTATGAAAGTAAATGATGAATGTTAGAGAATATATAAAGTAAAAGAGAATGTTTACGCATGCGGTGTGTGTAACTTTCAACTCCTCCAAATATGCCGTTTTATTTGTTTTTACTTGTGCTCATTGCCAAGTCACTATAGTTATAATATAAAGAAAACTATTGATATAATTACTAAATGTTGATTTATAACTACAAAATAATTTGAATAGGACTTGGCTTCTGTGAGATCTCAAAACTTTTTACGATGGAAAGACTGCATCGAGAGACTTGGCATTTTTTACATTTAATGTTTTTGGTGGGATGTTGTATTACCTTAATCCAATATAAAAGGAAAGTTATTCAATTTGCTTAGATAACATTAAGTATAGGTAGGTAAATAAACTAATTTATTACTGAAATAATAGAACTAATCTATTAAAAATCTTCTTCTCAACGCTCGCGCTGTCGTTGCTTCGTTGTATTGCACTGCTAAGCTTCTTGCCAATATACTAATAATATGACAGTAGATGCGTACGCAGTCACAATCGTTAAACGTGAATTGATAAAATTAAAAAAAAAAACGGTTCCATAGGTACCTAATACATTTAAAATTATATTTATACATCAAAGTACGAGTATATTAATTTAAATTTTTAATTAACCTTTCCAAAGCTGTTTTATTTCTAATTTTCTAATCAAAAATTTTAATCTGGCATATACCGTCATACATTTCCCAGGAGTAATCACTCGTCTATGTTTGAGCCTAAAATCAGCGCAATAGCTTTAATTCCAGAGCATTTAGGTACGAATTTAATCCTCGGCAATTTTACGTAAAGTTTATCTAACCCTGGTCCTTGTCAAATCTGAGGTAGGTAGGTGGTAAGGTTAATATCAAAGTTGCCTGCCTACATAATTTTGAGTTTAGCATGTTTCTCTTTATTTATACAAATTAGTTTGGGAACTACGTGACTAATTATAATGTAAGCTTTGAAGACTTGGTTTTCTTGCGCGAAACGTGGAGGGTTGTGTTGAGCATTTTTTAGACGTTTTTATAATCTTTACGCTATCCTCAAAATCAGTTTCCTAGATTGTGCAGACGACAAACTAAAAAATGTCGGCTAGTGTGTAAGTATACCCAAGTAACACAAACGTGTCTAGAAACGTACTACTAGATAGCTTATAGAATTAAATTGAATTGTCTACCATAAGAATAAAATATCTATAAGCAATCTTCTAGAACGCTTATAGACAGAGTTTAGTAAAAGTGGGCACATTCTTGTATCCTCTCTTAAGAATGAGTTAAGAAAACATGACTAGATAGAGTTCAGATCAAATTGACTTAAGAGATGTTTCTAGTGTCTCTCTAAACCGTTTATAGACCGCACGTTTATCTAGTAGCGTACTAGTAGATAGTTTATAGATAGAGTTAAGACCTTTAAAGGAATCATTGCTCGTCAAGTTTTAAAACCAAATGATCTTAAGACTAACAACTTTAAGTAACATTTTACTAGTGACGCATAATGGCGTGGAACTTACAAGAGTTATTTTACTTAATAATATTTGCATCATGGCGTAACAAATTTATTACTTTTTATTAATTTGTGTTTTAATAATGATTAAATAAGCAAATCAATATGCGATTGAAATTCTATCGTTGAATATTATGTAAAACTCTTGTAAAATAAGAGCGCCCGCTGTAAATGTAAGATTTAACATTTTTTTTTTTCAAAATATGAATATTATTTGGTATAAGCAAATTTTCGAATTTACATTTTAATGCTTAAAATACTCATTTTATTTAAAATATAGTAATTTAAAACATATAAAATGTCTAATTAGACATAATTTAATGATAAAAACATTAAAATACGTAACAAAAATTATTTGAAGCAAAAAATAGGCAATAAAAATGGCGTCCAGATAAAATTTAGTAGAAAACCGATTTCTATAGAACAAACAGTCTAGAGATTTTTTTGTAGTATGGCTCTAGAATAATTTTACTTACTACATACTAAACTATCTAGTGAGAGAATAAACAGATTTAAGAGTGGTTTAAAATTATCTAGTAACTGTCACTCTGTATTCCTTTTTATCTTGTCACAGTATTTCTAGACGTTCTTCAGTGAATAGGTAATTTCATGTGTTGTGAACGTAAGACCATTTTATGCAGTAACAAACCAATATATTTAATCAATACAAGAGGGTACCCGAGTAAAAAGTATTTCTGATTTATCTAAGTTTAAACAATGTGAGAAATAATAATTATAATTGTAATTACATTAATACCCTTTCATTGGGGTGGATTTCAAACAGCCAGTCTGCCATTTTGAATTTAAGTCACGTGACTATTTTTTCTATTTCTGACAGCAAACCCTTTCATTTGATACCCATATTATGGGGGTGTATTTTAAAAAAAATCACATGACTTAAATCCAATATGGCGGATATTGGATTTAAGTCATGTGATTTTTTTTTTTCGTACTCTTGACAGGAAACCTTTTCATTTTTGATACCCATATATCATCAACAATTTTCTACGTTTTGGAGGAAGTTACTAGGAAGTTTCGATTCTTCTTCGGTCGTCTCTTCTTCATTTTTCTTTCTTTTTAAATACAAGCTTGCGGATTTTGCGACGAAAACCACCAGATCTTTTAATTTGTTTCATCTTTTCCATTGCATAAACTCATCCAATTTAAATTTCTAGTGCAAATGCACTTAACTAAGCCACTTTTAAGGACAAAAACTCTAAAAACACGACTTCTCTATCAGTTTTCTAGACAAACTTAAAAATATCTAGTAAAGTATTTTATCTAGACTGAAGTATCTATAGAAAAAAAAGATAAGAGTACCATTAGCTAAAATAGAATATCTGTAGAAAGTTTTGTCTTCAAATATATCGTTTTATCTATAAAACTACTTCAAAATAGGTACCTTTAGGCTTTTTTAACTATTTGTAGAGCATTTTATCTAGAAACATTCGTTATAACTATAAACGTACTTAAAATAAGTGTTCTATAGAACAAATGCTCTTAAAATAATAAAGCTTTAGATAAAAAACTCTATAAGATTAAATGTTCTTTATCAAACCCATCTTTAGAAAGCCCGTATCTAAAGATTAACCCTGAATAGACAGTCTATAGACAGATTGGTTTTAAAACTTCCAGACTGTGTTACTTGGGTAGACAAATGTAAAATCATCAAATGAGTCCTTCCACCCAAACCAACCCAACCCACTTCATATCTTTTGATAAAAGGATAAATTTCCTCAATAAACCAACCGTGGCCTTAAGCCAGATCATGCAAACTTAAATACGACGACGGTATGCTTAAGGCAAAATACTTATTTTTCTATATCAATTCTTTAATTCGTGTGGTTTTCGTGTAAGCCTGTGAAATCCCTAGTTATTTAAAACCATCGTTAAAAATACATGTATACAAAAGAAGCAAAATATTAATCGTCTCTTAACTTTTAACGTTTATCCTTGTTCCGCCTTGTTTACCGGGTAATAGCAATATTTGTTTTGTGTTGAGACCTTATTAAGGAAAACGTAAAACAAAACGTTTTCTAATTTCAATATCGATGCTTAAATACATGGCTAAGTAGAGTATTAAACAAAATTATTTCACTGAATTCGGTAAAAGACTTCCAATTTCTTGAATAAACCGTTGTTACTCAACAATCATGAGGCGTAGACCCTCATATATCTTACGTTTTATTATATCGCTGCGGGTTCTCTTACTATGCAAGTCTGAAGGTGCCGTAAATATACAACAACAAACGCCTCATTGGTAACGTTTAGGGGCAATTCCGACCAATAAAGCAGCATGCGTGGGTTGGATAACTCGACCACTAGCGCTTGACCCGCTCACCTGAATCTCACTCTTCGAGTCATCTCAGTTATGCAGGTCATATTCGACTGGTTACGTGCTATCAGAGGCGATTGAGCCGCGAATATCCCAATACGTGGGAGTTATTATTTTAATAATATAAGTCCGTTTCTGGAGCAGTCTTGTCGTTCCATTGTTGTGAGAAACACTTTAAATACCTTAAACAGCTTTGCAACAATGTGAAACTGTCTTAAAAGGAATGCGAATACATGTGTGTTGTATCTGACTCAAGAAGGACGTGAGTTTTGTTTGGAGTAAATAGTTCTCTTTGTTTTAAAAGGCTTAACTGACTTTAAGTACACCAGTTTATTCCTGTAATAAATGAAGTTAAGTCTATGAAAAAGTGATGTTGTCTTGCAAATTACTGTTGTGTAGGTCGTTATTTATAGTCCAGCTGCTGATCGTGGATTTGGGACTCGCGAAGCAGGCCCGCGAGTTCAATGCAGAACTTAAAAATGCGCAAGCAGCGAGAAAAATATCGGTCGGAAAGTTGTCCTAACGGGTACTGGTACTGGGTCCTGGATCATGGATAGAAAAGAAACAGGAGGAAACGGGGTCGTTATTACTCAGTACTAGTCTGAAAGTCTCTTCCTCCCAGCAGTGTCCCAAGTGGAAACATATTTTTCCTACTTCTCCACTGTTTTTTTTTCTGACTAATTTCGTTGCAGGATCCTAGACAGGTATATTCATTCTCCGGGACACGTCGAGTTTCATTGTCTCGGCGCTTTTCTGGTGGTTAACTATTCTCAAACCACTGCAACACAGAGTTGCAGTGGTTTGGGAATAGTGTGGTGGGCTTGTCCCAAAAAAATAATTTTAAATAAAGCCTCTTCCTCCCCACCCAAGGTGGGAGTTCTCCTTTAACGGTTTTCCACTCCAAAAAAAGGCAGGTAGTAGTGGGCTCACGTAGTTCATTTCAGACCTCGGCTGTATTAAATTATGCGACTACAATATACTTCTAATTGGCTAAATAATTACAGCATCGCATCTTCCGGGTTAATTCTGTGGATAGGTCTGTGGATCTGTCATAGCGAGTTTCCTACGTGCTTCAGAAAGCACGTAAAGCCGTTTGTCCGGGCTGTCATTCGTAGATCTTTGACAGTCATTACTCTTAGTCAAAAGCTCATAGGTAAGTCTGACAACCAGTCTTAACATGGGGTATCGTATTGCCCAGTTACTGGGTTGTGGAGGTCCGATAAGCAGTCGCTCCATGTAAAATATTGCTGCATCTAATTCGACTGGAAGCCGACCCCAATATTGTTGGGAAAAGGCTAGGCAGATGAAGATGAGATTGCTTGTATTCATTCTGTATAAGTTGCAAGATCTGAGGTTGCAGGAATGCATCCAGAGGGATGTTCGGAGAATTACTACGGCCCTGGAACGCAAAGGGTAATTGAAGGAACACAGTGTGAGCCACCCAGAGTGGAAGAAGTAATTTGATGATTGCCCAACCTCAAACAACAAGACGAATTGCTGTGTTGCAATACGAGGAAAATGTGTCGTTTGTATCAATAGTCAACATATCCTTGACTTACTATTCAAGGAATACCGATACCAATTCCGATATTATCTACCACGTCAACAATAACAGTTGAAACGTGAAACACTCATGCACAAAGCTTGTATTCAACGTATTCATATTGAATGCCATCTGCATAAATCTGGAACATTCGATCATCTTGAAATCCAGTTACCCGTCCTTTAGTTTGGTTAACTCTTCAGTTGAATGTGGTTTCTGCTACCAAGAATGGTTGAGAGACTTCAAAACGTTTGCCGTAAGATATTCTATGGTTCGATGAAGCGCTGGACATAGGACTTTCAAATTAATCATTTCAGTCCATCATCGGTTGCTTTCATCCAACTGTTACCGGTTACCTGTACCTTGCGAAGATCGTTGCTCCACCTTATCTGAGGGCATTCCCTCTTACGTTTAAGTATCGATTTTTGGCTCCACTTGAATAAAAAATACAATAGCCCATTTTTACTTAAACTATAAATATTAAATTGGCAAAATATAAGGTGGTTAGACAATTAGCGACCACATTAATTTATCCTACAATTAGCTGAGATATTGGAAAAATACATTTGTTTTATTTTTAATGCGTTTTAGTATCCCATCACTGTTGATTAAAGGCACATGGCAATGGAAAAGAAACTGGGGAAGCCCAGTTCCATCCAAAACCACTACTCCTGTGCGTTCTTAAAACAGGCCTCGCGGTATCAAATTATTTAAAAGAAACAGGACAAAGTCAGGTCTAATTAAAAGAAGGACATTATTATCGCCTTTCTTCGTAATGTTTATATTCGTAAGCAAAAATGAAATGTGTCTAAAACTAATCATTCCACACAAAAACAAATACAAACGCCTATCTCTATTATAATTGCCAGTATGTTTACACAACAAACATACCCACACAGTGTTCAGTCATTATCCAAATTGCCGAACTGAAACAAACCTGCATATGCAACGAGGCATCAATCAAAACAATTAACCATAACACAACGCCCACACTTCACTAACAAATCATACAACTAAAATTCAGTGACACGATTCACCGCAAAAAAATCGTCCGCATGTTGATTGAAAACGGGCGTATTCAATAATCCATTAAACCGTAACGTTAGAGTTTTGACAGTTGACGTACGAGCCCGTCATCCTGTGACTGATGTGAGACCTGGGGCTCGTACCGGTTTACTATTTGTTACGATTGCTCGTATGTGACTCGATTCGGATTTGGAGGATACAGAATAAGGATGCGTCACTTAGGTGCAATTATTTCTTTGTTGTTATTAAATTACGTAATTAATGATAAATCCTATCTAATGAAGAATAATGAGAAAAGTTAATAAATTATTTATTACTTAGGCTGATACTTACACTGATATTATTATTTATGCTTTTTTCATAATGTAAATAAGGTTCAGATTCTTAATAAAATGTTATTTTTATTTTGCAAAAGAATGAATAATCCCGGAAAAACTGTACTTACTCGTATTATAAAAATGGTGATAAAATCAAAGTAAATCATTAATTACTGCCGAAACTCATTTCCATATTTTGCGAAGTGAAAATCATTCTTAACATTTTTTGCGATGGTCCAAATATTCTTTTTTTAGAGAAAGACCTTTAGATGTCAATTGAATTTCATCAATCAATTGAGCTCAGATTTTTTAATCATAGTCTTTTGTCAAAGTTTTTCGTTCATAGATTTCCATTTCATACCAGCTGCTTCTACGAATTTAGTTCATTTTTCTTGAAAAAAATACGTTTTGTGAAGAAAATCTTGATTATTGCTACAAGGTCAGCAATTTAACATTTTTATTACATCTCGTTAGCACTTTGCATAAAATAATAAAAAATCCTGAATAGCCTCGGAAGAGATAAAATAGCATAATAAATTAAATTACTCGAAATAAGTTAAATGTACTTATGCATTATGTTTCTAAGGCTATATTATTATTCTTATGACATCAAAGCATACTGATAATTCCTTTGATGAGAACGATTTTAAAGAGGAAACCCAGGAAACCAAAAAAGCGTGGTAAATTCATCAAATGAGTCCTTCCGCACATACTGTCAGACTCGTACTGACTAAAATCCACTGTGTCCTTCAATAGCCCTTTACGTTCCGGGGTCACGGTAATTCGTTAGTCCCGCGACCCCGGCAGGCTTTGGCTCTCTATAGAGGGACCCCGTCATACATACACAACACATAATAATTATATTTTCTGTCTGTATAGGAATACGTTTGTAGGGAAACATTCGGCTAAACTCAAAGAGATTTCAAAGATCCTATAGAGCGGGCATTGGGAAAATTGTCATACAAAATTGTTGACGCCGTGCGTCAGTAGCGCTATCTAAGCGTTGCATAGCAACGCGACTACTAGACTGAGGGACTTTTTACCTATTGGTAAAAAGTTTTGGATCACAAAATTTCTTCGTGATGTCCCGTCTATTGCTCGTATATAGTTTAATGTCTTTGGCTAAACTTAACTCTTTGCTTTTGCTTTTGCTGCAGTAAAGAACAAAGCTTGGGCTTGGGTTCGAATGCTTTGTTCCCAAACACCGTTAGTAAGGGAATCAACATTGATGTGACCGAAATCTGTCACTCGCGCACTTGTATGCAAATCTGTCACCCGCTCCATACCACGGGTATGCAAATGCATGCATTACTCGCATCAATGAATATCACTCTTCCTGTCTAACATGTAGCTTCAGACAGAGATAGAAGGCCTAATGCTTTAAGTTTAGAATGTATTTGATATGGTAATGACGAGAACTGTTTACCTATACACGATTTTCACCTTTGACACTGTTAAGCGCTGTCTTTGTCATGTCGCTATCTTCTTTGATACGATTTTATCAGAACACGATAACGTTAGCGCAGATGTCGAGAGCAGTTGTATAGTTTTCCTTATCTATTTACATGAAACACACGGGAAACCTTTTCTCATTGAAGATACTAAAAGTTTATAGTTTTTTATGTGGTAAAGGGTTACGTAGAAGACCTCTGGGCCAGGATTTTATTACTGCTTTTACTTTTCTCTACAACTGTACTAAATATTCACGTTGACTGTCAAATGTTTTATTTTCTTTCCTTCTTTAACTTACTCTACTGTTTTTTAGACACAATGCTATTGCTCCAGAATGATCATCATGGTGTTAAATACTATCGAAATAACCTTGAATGGAACTAACCTTCAATTTCGCAAAAAAAGTTAAACAGGTCATCATCATCATCAGCCGGAAGACGTCCTCTGCTAGACATACTCGTAGGCCTCCCCTTTAGACCGTCACGCCGAACGACTATTCGCCGCTTGCATCCATCGGTTGCCCTATAAAACCTAAGTAGTTCCACAATTTTAAAGTCGTTCTGTACCTGTCATTAATTTCAGAACATGCACTGAAACATTACTTAACTATGAACAAAACAAGCCAAAACCATACACGCGAACTATCAAAACTAATTTCACACAACTAACATTTAAGTGATGTTTTCAAAAGTTTCCCATATTTGTATCGGGGAGCAACAATAGACAATATGAAATATGCGGCTATCAGTATAAAGTACCGCGGTGCATCCGCTACATTGTGAAGAAGAGTACTATTTCATACTTTCCTTACTTGGTAAGTGCAACGATACTTCTAAAGTTTGCCATTGGACGGTTCATAGCGTTAAAGATTCAAATGCCATCAGAGGCCATAGCATAAGTACGCGAGCGCGTTGGATTCGTGAAGCTGTGATAGCAGCGACACCACATTGGACTAAATGTAATTTTCCCATGACAGTTGACAGTTGGAGTCTTTGACGTGTAGCTTTACCGTGCTTACAAAGATAATGTAGATACACATAATAAATATTGCACATCAACTTTTAGAGAGAGACAATCGCCTAGTTTCGGCTTAGTAGAGCGTTTTCTCTGTCGCACGAAGCACTAACTAACTAACCACAACGGATGACAAACCCATTCCCATGGGTAAAACAACAAAGATACGCGACTTTCGAAAATCGAAAATTCAGCAGCTCAAAAATTTTTTTTTGCGACGAATACGGTAATTAAATGTCACTCATGGATTTATCATAGAAAAATTGAGAATTAATAATCATACATAGTAACGAGTAGCATGAATTCTTTTCAGTTTTGAATCGCTCATATTATTAACTTTACGTTTACACCGCTCCCTCGTGCTAGAGCCTCCGAGTATGTTATGTAATAAGGGCGTAATATGTAATGCTTTTAAAAGTAAGTGTAAGTGGAAAACCGAAGTTGGAGATAAGCCTTTATCATTTGGCTTGCATTACGGCTTTTTGATAGGTTGTGTATTAGTTCCCTTGCTAATCTGAGTGGAAGCAAAATATGATACCGGCCGCATTTTTGTTTGAAAATAGTGGCTGTGTGGAAGCTCAGGTATATTATAGTGCGTTTTCATTGTAACTGTCCGACATTTGTCTTCTATTTTCCCTTTTTTTGTTATAAATTTATCGTGAACCACACTCAGAATTTCTAATGTTCCGTGGGTGTGTTAATAAAAATGTAAACTTACATAGTTTGGATAGGTTACCTTGCGACCTTTTTAGTGCCAGCTCTGTCCTACTTCTTAATAAAGACCTCTTTCCACTCCTTTTACATCTACTTTCATTTTACATCGAGGGCAGGGTGCCCTCCAGTTTTGATAGAAACTATCCAGTTTGTTCTGCTCACTCTTTTGTGGACTGGCGCGAAACTGACTTGTCTCACTGTCAAAATTTATCCTTTACAAAAGGGAAACTGTGGAGTATTTCCTAATTAATTAAATCAAAAGCACTTGCATTACATAGACTGATAGCATTCCTAGAATCAGGTGAATAAATAAAATACGGATCAATTTTAGATAAACTTCTACTGGTTTTAGTAATCATTTAATTTAAATAAAAAGTAGGTTATGAAGCAAAAGAGTTTTTATAGCTCGATTGAATAGACAAAAATATCGATTAACCTTTATTATTGTGTTGTTTAGATTTTTCTTGTGTTAAAAGCAACTTATTATCTGGAATAGTCTCTACTGATATAAATAAAACGGCCTTTAAAATTTCATTTGATCTGAATTAGATAAACTTACGTAAGTTTCCAAGTTCGGCACTTAATATTTTTTATCGGAATCGATATCGGTGTTTTACGATTATCGATATTACTGACATTTACGATGAAATTAAAATGAATGGGAAATGCAAGGATGACATCAGGTCTAAATTACATTTCTCTAGACGTTATTAAACGAATTTGACCCCTGATGAAATTAGAAGAACTCATTTTCATATTGCAGATTTACGAGTATATTTGTTGAACTAGAATTAGTATTTAGTTGTTGAGTAGTTACTTAGAAGTTTGTAAATGTTTGTGAACACACCCACGATACAGGAAAATACCTATCATAGGGTAGGGCAGTGTTTAAATAAAAATGCTGCAAAGATATATTTTTTTAAAACCTGCTTTTATTTGCTGAAAATATTGTTATTGTTAAAGTAGACCAAACAGAACTTTCAACACAAACTACCTTGTCAAGGAAACCACAGACAATGAGTTGTTGTCATACAAACAACTAGCACAAAAGACATGAAATCAAAGAACTGGCCTAACCAAAACGGTACGGCCCAAGCCATGTTAAGTGCGATCGAGTTACAACGAGGCTCCACGAACATGTGCACACAATTTTACATACAATGCTGTGTGGGCGGAACGTACGGAGCGTTTAGACGCGACTAGTATTGGTCGGGGGTAGTACTCGACGCCATTATTGAGAAGAGTGATTCGCGATTTTTTTGTTTCGTGTTTTTCGATGAATGGGGTGACCCTTGACCTCAGTTTTCTGGTTCGAAAAACTTTGTTACAATTCTGATGGATGTCACGCTTTGATTTTTAACTGAAAAGTTCTCAGCCCATTGATGAATCACATTTTTGTGGATGAGTGTCATAGATTGCTCTAACATCAGAAGATTAGAAATTCTTCTTCTAAAGGACACCGTGGATTTTAGTTAGTACGAGTCTGACAGTCCCTCCCGCCTTGTACTGGGTGGGAGGACTCATTTGATGATTTTACCACGTAAAAAAAAAGCACGTAACTTTTTTTTACAGTTTTTTTTACGGTTATGTATTGCCCCACTGCAAGATAAAAGGCTCCTCTCCTTCTTTCCACATTTCGCGATTCCTGTCAAGTTTTTAGGCCAATCCAAACTATTCGAGCTATCAAATAGTGAATTATTATCACATCATGGTTACAATACTCTAACCAAGACTTTCCTACTAAATTCAATAAAAATGCAACAAACAAACGGCCTCTACCACTAAATCGTTATCAATATCTCCTTCAAAGTGATTTATCTTCTGATTATTCGCAGTGAATGCGCGGGCGCCTGCAATGGCACGCATTTAACGACCACCACTAGCAGGTGGCAATGGGCGTTGTGACGTATCCAAAGGGTTGTTAGTATTGCTTGTTACCTAAGTGGACCTTTATGTACCTTTTAAAGTCGGACCTCAAATGCGTTCGTTAAGTTTATACAGGTTTAATAAAGTGTGAGTGTGAGATGTTTGGGTTTCTTTGGTGGTGGAAAGTTGATGGGATTTGTATCTGTGTAATGTGTATTGACTGGATTTGGTTGTTAGTGCAGTATGTAAACATAATTTCAGATAGCTATATTATTTAGATTGTTTTCGGAAAACATTTTTTTTTTTTTGACTCAAGCCTAATGGTGCTTACCAAGAAAAACGGTCAAAGTTTTTGCTCCGCAAAATAAACAAGCATACAGCTTAGTTTCTTAGCTTTGTTAAAAGCTGAATTCAACGCAACCACCTTATTTCTTAATCTACAATGATTCTCTGTTCTTTTTTACCAATTGGATTAAATGTATTTAAGAAACAAGACCATAATGACGCCTTGTAAAATGTTTTCAGTGTGGACTGTGGGCTGATCTGAATCGTTTTGTCACGACCAAGTGTGATCTGAGATTTACGAAATTGCTCAGATATTTGAATTTAAAACGACTTTACTACTATTCCTTTAGTAATAGAAGCAAAAATTAAGTATACCAAAAGTATCTCTTTAAATATGAGTACCTATTCAATGTAAGGAGGTAGTTTGCACGACATATTTGATAAGAATTCATACGTTAAACCCAAGAGAATATTTCTATGAGATAAAACGTCTAAAATACTTAGTATTAGAGCAAAATGTTCTTGTTAAATAAACAAGACTTGTAAAATGTTTATATTTACTGCTTTCCTAATGCCAAATGCTTTTTTAAAGGAAGTCTCTTAAAATGCTATGAAATCCACGTGGGCGTGTATCTTGAGGATAAAAACTGGATTATCGGCTTATGTGTTTATAATCCGAATGTATATCAGAGATTTGCGACATTTATTTCTCCGTTTATCGCATTATGGAGCTACTTACGTTTATTTTGGACCAAAATCCTCAGGTTTTCTGCGATCAATACAGAGATTTTATCGCTTTCCATATTTCATTAATGTCTCAATATTTTTCCATATGCAAATAGAATAAGCAGGTCAACATAACGAGAGAAGGATGCAGGAAAATTAAAGATTCCTCCCTCCAGACATTCTACTAACAAAATTAACATATTCACTGTTTCATCTCAACTGGTTCCCACTTTTGAATTTCCTATTAGTGTTTACAAAGGCAAAGTCAATACGATGTGGTAGCCAGAAATTTTAAAGTTCTCTTTGTTGTTACTACCTACCATACTACTGGGGGAGAAGGTCTCAAATCCCTTGCACCGGAATCGATTATGAAATGAAGATCCACACGCTACTCTATTGTTGGGATTTGTTTACAAAATTTTCGAGTTATTGACTTTGGCGTGAGAATTGGTTTCTAACGTTCGTAACCCTGGTAGGTCTGATCGATCAAATATCTAACATACTACTGTTAAGCATTTTTGAAGCGCATAAGTATGTAAATACGTGCTGTAGTCCACTTTTATTGTGTGACATTCGAGATAGTTTCCTCTCTTATGTATCAAGATAAGAGGTTAGAGATGTCCCAATAATATCGCCGACAAGTCAGTTTGCGCAGACGAGTTGGCTGTAATGATTGAAATGAAATTACAATCTTCATTGTAATTATTATTTAATACTCAGACAACATCGAATTAAATTATTTAAATATTGATGTAAGATAACCTCAGGTCATCTGGAACTTAAAGCTCTTTTAAAGATGGATTTTAGTTAGTACAAGTCTGACAGTCCAGCCCTGGGAGGAGACATTTGATGATTTTAACACAAAAAAAAATGTTTAGCTAAAAATATTTCTTCAATTACAACATGGGGTGTGCAAATGCTTTGACAACTAGTCCACCGATACATCGGCCTTATTGCAACCGACTTGTTGGTCAGTCGGTTAGTTAGACCATCTCTAATAAAAATGCTAATAACTAAAATACCTCACATTCTTACAATGTACCATACTACTGTTTGGTATGTTATCTTTCGTTATCTAACTCCCTGGTAGCAGAAATACCTTTAATGTATTACAAATTACTGATTTACAGATATTTTGTATAGATGCTGGTGTAATTAATCGATGTTTTAGTCGGTAGCATACATTCCCTGTGATTAGAATGTCGACGCTTTCCATCTGAGGAGATAAACAGTTATAACGACACATTAAAAGTTAAACTTTATCTGAATAAATTGAAGATTTATCAACAAGCTTTATGTGAAGTTTGTTTTTAATCTTTGGTTTGAATTCCTCGTACTAATAAAATGACGATTTTAGATAAATGTTTATAGGGCTAACCCGTTTCTTCTTCGTCCCTACCACTGCAACTGTTAATAGCCGGAATGAAAACTGGTGATCGCCAGAAGAGCACGATAAAATAAAGCTTGACGTAGTACAGTTGACGCATTTTAATTGTCTTGGATCCCGCAGTGATATACCTACCACATATAAAAAATAACATGTTCATATTTACGGGACCTGAAGTTGTCGTTTGTGAGTTGATATATTCTGGTCTATGGTCAATAATATTATTTAAAAAAACAACAAAAGTATGTAAGTTATCTTTTTTTCAAACGTCTACTACCTACTACTGTTCTAACTTCTGATATAGCTGTACGAACACCCAGAGCCATACAAATATTTACTCAGTGCAGGAATTGAACCTGCACCCATAAAGTAGAAGCTACTGCAAAAGCCCTTTGATATGTCATCTTGTCTTTGCTTAGAACGACATTCGAGGGAGTTTCAAAGTCCTCAACATGAAACCAAACATCCGACCATGTAATCTCTCAAGAGTATAGTAGAGATGGAACGGTAGTGGATTTGATGTTCGTCAGGTTTATTTGAATTCAGTGTTCTATTCATCATGTTGACATTTAAGTTAAAATAAAATAGACGTGAACTAGAAAATTTGTATAAACGAGTATTATTGTTTAAGCAGTTACAAGCTTATGGGAAAGTGCCATAGTGTTGCAAGTGTTGCCAACTTAATAAAATGTTTTGCGTTCCTACTTGCCTACAAATCAGGTAAAAAACCCAGATTCTAGTTGCCATTGACATTAGTTTTTTTCCATGGCCTGTTTTACCCCACTACTGGCCAAATACCTTTCCATCTCTGGGAAATTGCTGATGAGAATCAAACCTAAGATAAAAATCTAAACATATAAAACTAACAGTTTACTTACACCTCCGGGAAGGCAGAAGATTCCTCGTTTTACAAATTCACAGGAAATTGATAATTAATAGGTACCAACGTGTATCTTCTCAAACTTTCGAATCATTTCCGGAGTAACTATGTATAATCGTGTTCTAAGGTCGAGATCTGTAAACGTTACTTAGATCGTGCTTTGATATGTTTCTGTCTCTATCTTCTACTCGTAATTTGGCAGATATGCGACGCATGCTCCTATTATTAACAAAATGAATTATTTGCAGTCGTTGCAGAAATGTCTTTTTATATACTTCTTTATTACTTTTCACTTCAGCTATCTACTTTCTACTCATAATAATATGATGTATCCTTCACACAGTCATTCCACACATATACCTAATAATTTAATTTTGAAAATTGTATCATCACATTATCCTCATTCCTCCGTATCACGTGCTTCTATAGTTGTGCTACAAGGACAGGGATTACGCTTAGCTATGGAGTACGAGCGAGGTGTATGGAAGGGATATAGTAAGCGATGGCAGCGCACGATGTGGTGATTTGTGTAACAAAAGGGGTTAGTGAAACTTGTTAAACGCTGTTTTGAAGAAAAAAAAAAACGAAGTTATTACTTAGGTGATTAAAACACTATTTATTGTCTTTCTTTATATGTATTTACTTTATAACACAAAACATTATGCACTTCTCATTCACTGTTTGACATATTCCCCTTTTGTTGCGTTTACATGGTGGCGCTGGTGTCGTGCACGTTCCCAATAGTGCGTGCTAAGAAACGTTTGTAGATCTCAGCCTAAGTGTCATCGCCACTAAAAAGTTTACTATTCTCATTAGTTGCTACTGTATTAAGCAGTCTCGTTATGTTCTCTATGTATTCAGCATGTTGAGAGGAAGTTGCTTGTTGTTGATAAACTCGTCGTATGTTAATTGTATGGAAATTGTTGATGAGCTGCCTATGTTGCTTATTAATTACTTGGTATTTTGGCAGCAGTTATTATAATGATGTATTGTTGTTACTTTTAGAGCTCTATTCCTAGTATTATAAGATATAATTTCCTTAAATCCCCTTTGTAAACAATGCGAAGCACACGCAAGCCTCCGATACCTTACTAGTTTGATATCCAGGCGACTATCGCAATACAAATCCATAGAGGTTCATAGAAAGGCACACGTCAAAGAATACCCTAATCGTAAGGTATAGGAGACTTGCGTCGCGTTGTGTATGAAGGGCCTAAGTCTTTATGGGTACCTATATGTAGGGACCTAATAAAATAATAATATTTCACTACTATCACACAACGCCATCTAGTCCCAAGCTAAGCAGAGCTTGTGTTATGGGTACTAGACAACTGATAAACATACTTATATATTTCTAAATACATACATATCTACTATATAAAAATAAGTCGGGTTTTCCTTCCTGACGCTATAACTCCAGAACGCACGAACCGATTTCCACGGTTTTGCATTCGTTGGAAAGGTCTCGGGCTCCGTGAGGTTTATAGCAAAGAAAATTCAGGAAAAATGTCAACAGAAAAGCGGGAAAATCTTTTTTCACATACAGAAATGTTAAATAAAACGAAGCCATCTGGTGGCGAAACGGAGTTCGCCAGGTTTGCTAGTTATAGATAAATTACACCCAGACACAGAACAAATGATCGTGCTCATCACACAAACATTTGTCCTGGGTGGGAATCGAACCCACGACCTCGGGCATAGCAGTGAGGGTCACTAACCACTAGACCAACAGGCCAGTCGATGGCCAGAAATTGATGGCACTTAACACAAAGCTGCAAACCATTTAAGAAAATTATTATTGCCTTCTAACTGTTGCCAGTGGCTTCAACTGCGTGTAACTATAGTACATTATCTCACAGGAACTCAGTACTGGGATAAAGAGTATCCTATGTGTTAATGCATGTTATAAACTGTATGAGTACCACATAATATCCAAATCCGTTTAGATTTTTGTGAGGAAGGCTAGCAAATATCAATCAAGCCACTCATCAACCATTTACTTTCGCATTTACTCGTATAATATTAGTTACATTAAATCTTATTTTCTTATTTGATTAATACTGTATCTTACTATACAATATACAAGTCAGATAAAGTCTTACTAGGCATCAAATCTTGTACCTGAACCTTCTTAAGGTTTGGGTGACGATAAAAGCACAATCCTTTTACCGTAACGCGTCTCCTTCCGAGTAAATAAACTTTCCGTCAAAATAAAACCATACTCACATTTCCACATACGATCACCGGTGTCCAAACAAAATCCCTAGTATTAATGCCACCTTCAGACTTCCTGAGTCAACGCAGTAATCGAATAACTCAAATAAACTCAGGTGGAACTTTTCAATACGGTCCGTGACCATGACGTTTACGAATGAAACGCTTTATGCTAGATGTTGACAAGCTTTTATTTGATGAAGTTTTGATTTTGTTACGGCATCAATAAAACTGGTAAGGTTAAATTGGTGACCAGTATTCGCTACTGGTCAGCAATTTATCCTTAGCTAAAGTTCTAATACCGAATCTCATATCAAACAAATAATTATGCAGATAAAGCGCTCAGAACACGCGAGTGTGTCCACCAAAGCAAATATAAAATCAAAAACGAATACAAACTCGCGACAGTACCAAGCTACGCGTCGTTGTTGTTGTTTGCCAAAATATGCCGTCTCGTGTCTATAAACACTGTAAGGCGATTCTCACACTGCCCCGCATGATGCTGCATGTTGCGTGTCGACGCACCTACGCGCGTTCCTGCGGGAGTGCAGATCTGCATCATCGTGCGGGTTTTTCACGCACTCACGCGCGTAGGTGCGTTTTGTAGATTCACGCATGGCGGCTCTCATTTATTTATTCGCCGTTCTCTGTGGTGGTCGTGCAGTACTGAGCATTCAAAATCACGCGCGGCACTGCGGGATTCGGTGTGCCATACCTTGCGTCTCGCCCCGCACCTACGCGCGGGGGTGCATGTTTCTCCGCGTGTACACGCGTGATCCGCATGAACGCGCGTGGATGCATTTTCAGTGTGTTACAAGCAACGGAAGAACACGCATCCACGCGCTACGCTGCATCATGCGGGGCAGTGTGAGAATCGCCTAAAAGTTGTTCTCAAAAACAAAGAAAACACTATAGGATGTAATTCGATTTGATTTTGTATTTGCTTTGGTGGATACACTCGCGTGTTCTGAGCGCCTTATCTGCCTATTTCTTTGATCTGAGTACCGAATACTAAAGATATGGAAGTATTATTTTGTCTGTCTCAATAGTCGAGTGGTGTAATGGTGGGTGGTGGTTTTTAAATCGTTGCTTGCCCCACACTAGAATTTCTCCTGTGTCGTGGGTGCGTTTACAAACATAGAAACTCGCATACACAAACACCCAGGCCCGGAACGACCATTTCGACTCATCCGAAGAATAAAGTCCGATGTGACCATAGGCCAAAAATCAGTTTAATAGCTTAATGAGATAAGCAATTAAAACTCTACAAACGTGTGTTTTTAGAATTTTGATATTTTATTTAGTTCCGGAAATATAGAATCGAATAACGTCTCATCTGAAATTCGTTCCGCAGAACAACGCACGAAGTGTATAAGTGACGGTACGCAGGCATCTGGGGCCTCGTCTCTTCGTCAGATCGGCCATTGTTTGTTGGAGAGAGAATATTTTCGTTGCATGATCTTATTTTTATACACTGTATAGTCTAAGTCACACATCACGTTTATATACTTTTTAGTCTAAGTAAACAGTTGTGGACTATCGATGTTTACATAGAACGGTTTTCGACGGAAATGTTATGAAAGGCATTTTTTTCGATGGTATGATTATTTTTATAAATATTCACTGGCACTCATGAACTTTTAAGACGCTGTTATACGAATTTAAATAATCTTCTAAGCGTTTTATTTTAAAATAGAACGTTTCTGTGCGGAATCAGTGATATGATTTATGGGTTCCATGTTAAGATGGGACGTTGTTCCTGGTAGAATGAAATCAGTTAGGACGTTGTTCGTTTAAAATGTTTGCTAAATATAAAAAAATATGTATTTATGAGTGGGTAAATTAATTCCTACGTGCAAAGTCTTGCACTTCACATAAATGATATTTCTTGAATATTCTATTTTACAGTTTTATTTTATTTCATATGTCAATTTAGAAGGAAATATCAATGAGTCCTTTTTGTGGCCTTTGCACCCTGATGCAGAAGAAATAAGCCAATAATTAGCAGAAATATTAAATTAAGAACTTCTACGTGAAGATCATAACACCAAAGAAATCATCGGTGATAGCTAAAAACAGGTTGTCACGTCAACTCAGACAGCAGAATTTATTTACAGTAATCAACCTAGTACATTTTCTTTGGAATGCCTTCTAATCTCGAAATTTCACCATTAATACAACATGAGGACTTAGAATTTTCTCATCATAATATTTAGTATCTACCCCAGTTATTTAAAACTATCAGAGCCAACTCCTGCCACTGTTCATTCGATCTGCGATAACTCATGTAGACAATTTCTCTGCGATTCCTTTTTCATCATTAGGCGCCACAAACTCCCTTGCTATTGCTACTTTCCTACTCCAAAACATACAGTACCAGTACGCATACGGACTAATCGTGTGTAGATCGGAATGCAAAGCATGCATAAAGTTGCATGCTTACCATTTTGATTTGCCTCTCCTTCAATTCCATGGTAATACCTATCAGCATTTCTATTTTAAACATTGCATAATACAAACCCATTTTTTACGCGTATGAACCAAAAGAAAACGGTCAACGTCAGGGCACCCCAAGGATTTAAGACGGTAATAGGCATCTCTGTTGACTTGACATAGACCACCCTGCATCAAAGTCCCCGCCTCCGCCAACACTGCCGAACCCTCTCACTACACACCTTCAATTATTTCGCAAGACTGAATCAAGTTAACGGAGCCTCACTTGGCGGGACTACTATCTGGGGTCGGCCTGCATTATTTATAGGAACCTAACTAAATGGTTTGGTACGGTTTGGTTCTGTTTTTGGTCCTCACCCTTGAAGTCGGTTCTCCTCGTTCAAAAAAGCACAAAGGTCAACATTATTATACTAAAAACATCTTAAACTCTTGTCAGGCATATGTTATGAAAAGCAACTAGGTGTTCGAAGCATGCACTGAAGTTTCGTCATGAAAATAATGGAGAGATAATTTTATTTTAATGTGCGATGTGAAATCTCGTTTCTCCTTTCTGACTAAACAAGGGCACGCAGCCAAGTTCACTAAAATGATCTATGCCTGAATTAGGTATTCCTATATTTCAGGCAGAGGAAGGTTTAATAAAGAGGCGTAATGGTTATGTTAAGCTACATTTTTGAGATTTTTTTAAATATAATAAACTTTGGAAATAATAATATCAGTTTTATTGACTCTAAGGAAATGTAATTATTTAACACATCGAAAATTATACTTAAATATTTCAAGGTAGGTAGTCAGATAGGACTCATTAGGTGTCATCAGGGAATGTCCCATTCCAACAAAAAGACACTTGTTAATATAGAACGTCACTAAAGTTGAGGCGTTTCCGTAAAACAACGTCTAATATTCACTACGGACCCACTTTTTTCTTCGTTCTTTCACTATAAAACGTCTCATGTTGATATGGAACTCACTATATCGTGTATTAAAAGGATTATAAATACACAATACCTGTCATTTAACTAGTCTAGGGTAATATAATAACATACCAAAAAATCAAAATGTCAAGTATCGTAGTTTTAGAGTTACACAGAGTTACACAAGTCAACAACTTCTACAAGCTCTACTGAAAACCATCAATCTTGCAAATCGGACTTTATTCTTCGGATGAGTCGATTTGTAGGTCATATACCTATAATCAATTATTTTTTCCGTGCGGGAATCGAATCCTCGACACGCTGAACAGCAGTCCAATCGCTCAGCCACTGCGCTAACCATGCTGGTCTCTTCTTGATTCAATTTCGGGGTTGGGAAAATTGTTGTTTTTTTTTTCGTCAGGAATTTCTCAGGTAGCAGACAGAGTCTGGATTTCTGCCTGGGAATGTATTTTTAGGTCATGACTGCCTGACCGTCATGATTACTAAATGGTACATTCTTACTTTAGAGCCTAGTACTTACTTGCTGTTTAGTTTTACTTACTAAAATGTTGCTGGCACAGTGACGCGTAAACCCATCCAATCCGTCGAATCAAAGCTTCTGTAATACAAAACACGTAGATCGATTCGTTCCGAACTTGCGCCTGTATGGCACATCACAAAAACTTCCCCAATTCCGTTTCAAGTCACCGATAGCTCTGTGTCTAGCACAATAAAACTATGTTGAAAAAACGTTCAAAATAGTGACACTGTGTTTAATTGTGCTGCTTAGTTGGAAAACGGTTGCTGGCTTTACGCATCTAGTTAAGCACGGGAAAGATTAACGAGGTCTGCGTTTCGAATGAAGCAGAATTGCGAAGGAAGTCACGGTAATTAGTACTGTAATCCTATGCTCTGTGGTTGGTCATGAATTTATACCACACTTGATTAGTTTCCTTTGGGAGTTGTAGTTTTTTTTTATAGTTTTTATAACAGAAATATAAGGCAATCCTAATAATAATTAGTAAGAAGCGACCTGCTTGCTACACTCTGATTTGGTCGCAGTGTCGCGATGTGGTGAGATTTCAAAAAATCGGGATTACTGTGTCACGTTGTATTTTAAAAATTAAAATATAACGTGAATCAGAAATCCCGAAGTTTGACGTGATTGTTAAGTCTATTTTTTATGTCCCACATGTGGGCAAAGGCCTGCCCATACCAGTTTCTAAGTACTTTTGAAGTGCGTGTCAAAATCATCCTGCCACCTATTTTTGGGCCTCGGCGGCTATCACTACAGAATTCAAAATGTACGTATTTAGGATATAGCTATTCCCCGCGGTCTCACACACCGGATGCTCGGCTTCTTTATGTTACGAGTATATAGCCTATAGCCTTCCTCGATAAATGGACTATGTAACACAAAAATAAATTTTCAATTTGATCTTGTAATTTCTGAGATTAGCGCGGTCAACCAAACAAACAAACTCTTCAGCTGTATAATATTGTTGGTCGCGGGATTATTTTGGTCGCGGGATTATTTCCTTACCGTGACCCCGGAACAGAAAGGGCTATTGAAGGACACCGTGGATTTTAGTCAGTAGAAGTCTGACAGTCCCTCCCGCCCTGCCCGGGGTTGGAGGACTCATTTGATGATTTTACCACGCTAAAAAAAAAGCTTTATAATATTGTTATAGATAAAGATAAAAGCAGCTTTTCAGTGCCACAGGCTGTATTGGGATTCTTAATGAACCATTTTCAGGCAATGATACTCATTTATTTCAGGATAATAATTAACAGGTTTTATTTAAAAATGATACCACCCGTTCAATGAATACAGCGTTTCATTACGAAAATCATTCGATACAAATAAACAGAGATTAAGAGATAAAATAAATTATTACAATAAGTTACAGTGTAATTTGTGCTTTACGTATTGTAATTATACAAAAGATAGATTTCCGCGACAATATCAAAATTTTCTATGTTTAACTTTGACTTTTGGACTTTGTGTAATATTTACTTTCTAAAATACCATCATAACTCTATGTAGGCAGTGTGTATGAAATCTAGCGTTCAGTTTTGATTATTTTTTTTATAAATTATGTCTGTTTAATCTCTTTTTGTTTGGCAGTTTGTGTTTCAAACATTTATTCGGTTTAAAGAAATTTATTTCTCAAAAAAAAGAACATGACAGTTCGCTTACATAATGAGAAAAGTATAAATTACAAGTAAGATCGAATCTCTGTGATCACATACAATGGAAAAAAATAATAATTAAGATGACATAAATTAGTTTAAATATCTTGCTCGGACGTGCTCCTCAAGAGCCCTTTTAAATGTATTTAAGTTTTGAATGTTGGTTACACTATCAGGTATTTCATTGTAAAGTTTTACTCCCTCATATAATATGTTTTTCTTACCATAGTTGGTTCTAGGTGCTCTTAGTTCTAGTTTGTCTCGACGTCTTGCATTGTATGAATAAGTTTTTTTTTTAAAGTTTAATTCTGAATGTGTGCTTTGTGTTATAATTTTATGTATTAGAGTGCATGTTTTTAGTATGTATAGTTGATTAATATTGAGTATTTTTGTGTCATTGTAGATTTTAGTGGTTGGTGTTAAGGCGGGCTTACAGTAATTTTTAAGATTTTCAAACGTCTGAAAGTCTCATTAACAATGATATTTTTAATAAAAAAAAATCATAATATTAAAGTTGAACATATCCTCGAGTGAATGGTAAAGATAGAAACACGAATTGGAATAATTGGCTCGATAGAAAAAAATCTCAAACATGACACTAAATCACAATTTTCAAACATCCACTGCTTAGAGATTTCACAATGAATTTATATGAAACTTATAAAAATAAAAACAGCTCATTATTTAGAAGTGCATGGTAAAAACAAATTTTAAAATTTCGTTATAATTTTTCTCCAAGAAATAAAATACCCAAAATATTGGCATTATTTCGCTCACCGGGCGCTCGCCAGTACCCGCCGAGGCGTGATAGAGGATGGACGTACGTCGTTGCTGCGCAAAAATTCCCCCCGCGCGGTTACGTAAGCAGGCATAAAACTGAACTACTACATGGAAACAAAGTCACACACACAAGCGATTACGTGTTAGTTGCGGGAATAGAATAAAATAGTCAAGTGATCTAATTTTGAAACGATGTAATTTTTTTTTATGGACCACTTATTTTTTAGCTAGGATGCGAACTTGATGGAGTGACCTGAAGGTCTACATCGGTCACTGCCCCTAGAACTCGGCGACGGATCGAACTAGATGTGCCGAGTTTGGGCTCGTTTTGTTAGTAATGATGAGATCTTACCACCGGACTTGATGGAGTGACCTGAAGGTCTACATCGGTGACTGCCACTGGAACTCGGCGACGGATCGAACTAGATGTGCCGAGTTTGGGCTCGTTTTGTAAGTTATGATGAGATCTTACCACCGGACTTGATGGAGTGACCTGAAGGTCTACATCGGTGACTGCCACTGGAACTCGGCGACGGATCGAACTAGATGTGCCGAGCTTGGGCTCGTTCTGTTAGTTATGATGAGATCTTGCCTCCGGTCTTGACGGAGTGACCTGAAGGTCTACATCGGTGACTGCCACTGGAACTCGGCGACGGATCGAACTAGATGTGCCGAGTTTGGGCTCGTTTTGTTAGTTATGATGAGATCTTACCTCCGGACTTGATGGAGTGACCTGAAGGTCTACATCGGTGACTGTCACTGGAACTCGGCGACTGATCGAACTAGATGTGCCGAGTTTGGGCTCGTTTTGTAAGTTATGATGAGATCTTACCACCGGACTTGATGGAGTGACCTGAAGGTCTACATCGGTGACTGCCACTGGAACTCGGCGTCGGATCGAACTAGATGTGCCGAGTTTGGGCTCATTTTGTTAGTTATGATGAGATCTTACCTCCGGACTTGATGGAGTGACCTGAAG
This sequence comes from Agrotis clavis, assembly GCA_954870645.1. Classification (NCBI taxonomy): domain Eukaryota; kingdom Metazoa; phylum Arthropoda; class Insecta; order Lepidoptera; family Noctuidae; genus Agrotis; species Agrotis clavis. Next base: position 10,940,648 of record OX940929.1, on the reverse strand, counting down.
GTCTACATCGGTGACTGTCACTGGAACTCGGCGACTGATCGAACTAGATGTGCCGAGTTTGGGCTCGTTTTGTAAGTTATGATGAGATCTTACCACCGGACTTGATGGAGTGACCTGAAGGTCTACATCGGTGACTGCCACTGGAACTCGGCGTCGGATCGAACTAGATGTGCCGAGTTTGGGCTCATTTTGTTAGTTATGATGAGATCTTATGTCCGGACTTGATGGAGTGACCTGAAGGTCTACATCGGTGACTGTCACTGGAACTCGGCGACTGATCGAACTAGATGTGCCGAGTTTGGGCTCGTTTTGTAAGTTATGATGAGATCTTACCACCGGACTTGATGGAGTGACCTGAAGGTCTACATCGGTGACTGCCACTGGAACTCGGCGACGGATCGAACTAGATGTGCCGAGCTTGGGCTCGTTCTGTTAGTTATGATGAGATCTTGCCTCCGGTCTTGACGGAGTGACCTGAAGGTCTACATCGGTGACTGCCACTGGAACTCGGCGACGGATCGAACTAGATGTGCCGAGTTTGGGCTCGTTTTGTTAGTTATGATGAGATCTTGCCTCCGGTCTTGACGGAGTGACCTGAAGGTCTACATCGGTGACTGCCACTGGAACTCGGCGACGGATCGAACTAGATGTGCCGAGTTTGGGCTCGTTTTGTAAGTTATGATGAGATCTTACCACCGGACTTGATGGAGTGACCTGAAGGTCTACATCGGTGACTGCCACTGGAACTCGGCGACGGATCGAACTAGATGTGCCGAGCTTGGGCTCGTTCTGTTAGTTATGATGAGATCTTGCCTCCGGTCTTGACGGAGTGACCTGAAGGTCTACATCGGTGACTGCCACTGGAACTCGGCGACGGATCGAACTAGATGTGCCGAGTTTGGGCTCGTTTTGTTAGTTATGATGAGATCTTACCTCCGGACTTGATGGAGTGACCTGAAGGTCTACATCGGTGACTGTCACTGGAACTCGGCGACTGATCGAACTAGATGTGCCGAGTTTGGGCTCGTTTTGTAAGTTATGATGAGATCTTACCACCAGACTTGATGGAGTGACCTGAAGGTCTACATCGGTGACTGCCACTGGCACTCGGCAACGGATCGAACTAGATGTGCCGAGTTTCCGACTCCCCGATGTAAACCTTCAGGTCACTCCATCAAGTCCGGAGGTAAGATATCATCATAAACAATAAAACGAGCCCAAACCCGGCCGGCACATCTAGTTCGATCCGTCGCCGAGTTCCAGTGGCAGTCACCGATGTAGACCTTCAGGTCACTCCATCAAGACCGGAGGTAAGATCTCATCATAACTAATAGAACGAGCCCAAGCTCGGCACATCTAGTTCGATCCGTCGCCGAGTTCCAGTGGCAGTCACCGATGTAGACCTTCAGGTCACTCCATCAAGTCCGGTGGTAAGATCTCATCATAACTTACAAAACGAGCCCAAACTCGGCACATCTAGTTCGATCCGTCGCCGAGTTCCAGTGGCAGTCACCGATGTAGACCTTCAGGTCACTCCATCAAGTCCGGTGGTAAGATCTCATCATAACTTACAAAACAAGCCCAAACTCGGCACATCTAGTTCGATCCGTCGCCGAGTTCCAGTGACAGTCACCGATGTAGACCTTCAGGTCACTCCGTCAAGTCCGGAGGTAAGATCTCATCATAACTAACAAAACGAGCCCAAACTCGGCACATCTAGTTCGATCCGTCGCCGAGTTCCAGTGGCAGTCACCGATGTAGACCTTCAGGTCACTCCGTCAAGACCGGAGGCAAGATCTCATCATAACTAACAGAACGAGCCCAAGCTCGGCACATCTAGTTCGATCCGTCGCCGAGTTCCAGTGGCAGTCACCGATGTAGACCTTCAGGTCACTCCATCAAGTCCGGTGGTAAGATCTCATCATAACTTACAAAACGAGCCCAAACTCGGCACATCTAGTTCGATCCGTCGCCGAGTTCCAGTGGCAGTCACCGATGTAGACCTTCAGGTCACTCCATCAAGTCCGGACATAAGATCTCATCATAACTAACAAAATGAGCCCAAACTCGGCACATCTAGTTCGATCCGACGCCGAGTTCCAGTGGCAGTCACCGATGTAGACCTTCAGGTCACTCCATCAAGTCCGGTGGTAAGATCTCATCATAACTTACAAAACGAGCCCAAACTCGGCACATCTAGTTCGATCAGTCGCCGAGTTCCAGTGACAGTCACCGATGTAGACCTGCAGGTCACTCCATCAAGTCCGGTGGTAAGATCTCATCATAACTTACAAAACGAGCCCAAACTCGGCACATCTAGTTCGATCCGTCGTCGAGTTCCAGTGGCAGTCACCGATGTAGACCTTCAGGTCACTCCATCAAGACCGGAGGTAAGATCTCATCATAACTAATAGAACGAGCCCAAGCTCGGCACATCTAGTTCGATCCGTCGCCGAGTTCCAGTGGCAGTCACCGATGTAGACCTTCAGGTCACTCCATCAAGTCCGGTGGTAAGATCTCATCATAACTTACAAAACGAGCCCAAACTCGGCACATCTAGTTCGATCCGTCGCCGAGTTCCAGTGGCAGTCACCGATGTAGACCTTCAGGTCACTCCATCAAGTCCGGTGGTAAGATCTCATCATAACTTACAAAACAAGCCCAAACTCGGCACATCTAGTTCGATCCGTCGCCGAGTTCCAGTGACAGTCACCGATGTAGACCTTCAGGTCACTCCGTCAAGTCCGGAGGTAAGATCTCATCATAACTAACAAAACGAGCCCAAACTCGGCACATCTAGTTCGATCCGTCGCCGAGTTCCAGTGGCAGTCACCGATGTAGACCTTCAGGTCACTCCGTCAAGACCGGAGGCAAGATCTCATCATAACTAACAGAACGAGCCCAAGCTCGGCACATCTAGTTCGATCCGTCGCCGAGTTCCAGTGGCAGTCACCGATGTAGACCTTCAGGTCACTCCATCAAGTCCGGTGGTAAGATCTCATCATAACTTACAAAACGAGCCCAAACTCGGCACATCTAGTTCGATCCGTCGCCGAGTTCCAGTGGCAGTCACCGATGTAGACCTTCAGGTCACTCCATCAAGTCCGGACATAAGATCTCATCATAACTAACAAAATGAGCCCAAACTCGGCACATCTAGTTCGATCCGACGCCGAGTTCCAGTGGCAGTCACCGATGTAGACCTTCAGGTCACTCCATCAAGTCCGGTGGTAAGATCTCATCATAACTTACAAAACGAGCCCAAACTCGGCACATCTAGTTCGATCAGTCGCCGAGTTCCAGTGACAGTCACCGATGTAGACCTGCAGGTCACTCCATCAAGTCCGGTGGTAAGATCTCATCATAACTTACAAAACGAGCCCAAACTCGGCACATCTAGTTCGATCCGTCGTCGAGTTCCAGTGGCAGTCACCGATGTAGACCTTCAGGTCACTCCATCAAGTCCGGAGGTAAGATCTCATCATAACTAACAAAACGAGCCCAAACTCGGCACATCTAGTTCGATCCGTCGCCGAGTTCCAGTGGCAGTCACCGATGTAGACCTTCAGGTCACTCCATCAAGTCCGGTGGTAAGATCTCATCATAACTTACAAAACGAGCCCAAACTCGGCACATCTAGTTCGATCAGTCGCCGAGTTCCAGTGACAGTCACCGATGTAGACCTTCAGGTCACTCCATCAAGTCCGGAGGTAAGATCTCATCATAACTAACAAAACGAGCCCAAACTCGGCACATCTAGTTCGATCCGTCGCCGAGTTCCAGTGGCAGTCACCGGTGTAGACCTTCAGGTCACTCCATCAAGTCCGGTGGTAAGATCTCATCATAACTTACAAAACGAGCCCAAACTCGGCACATCTAGTTCGATCCGTCGCCGAGTTCCAGTGACAGCCACCGATGTAGACCTTCAGGTCACTCCATCAAGTCCGGAGGTAAGATCTCATCATAACTAACAAAACAAGCCCAAACTCGGCACATCTAGTTCGATCCGTCGCCGAGTTCCAGTGGCAGTCACCGATGTAGACCTTCAGGTCACTCCATCAAGTCCGGTGGTAAGATCTCATCATAACTTACAAAACAAGCCCAAACTCGGCACATCTAGTTCGATCCGTCGCCGAGTTCCAGTGGCAGTCACCGATGTAGACCTTCAGGTCACTCCATCAAGTCCGGAGGTAAGATGTCATCATAACAAAACGAGCCCAAACTCGGCACATATTAAATATACTGCTGCCTAATAAAGTACTCCTGTATGCACTTTGTAAAATCAAAACTATCTCGACTATCATTTTACGAAAATCTAATCCAGACACACTCGTACGTAATTGACTTACTGCATTACGCTACGCTGTGGCATATACACACACGGTCCCTCCCGCCCGCACCGCTGTCGACTTGCCCCGCCCCTTTGCGGGGGCTGAGGTAGTGCGCTCATAGCTGCGGACTGTACTGGAACCTGGCCTTAAGTAGTCATAGTTGTAGAGTGTTTTAATAGCTTTGTTTTGTAGAACTTGTACTTCTTGGATATTTGTTTTTGCCGCTGTTCCCCAAATCTCAATAAGGTATTCTATATGTGGTCTAACGAGAGCGTTGTAAATCATTACGCGGACTCCTTTTGTAATACAAGCAGCACATCGCCGAAGTGCTCCTATTAGTGGTGATATTTTGGACTTAATATGTTCAATGTGGGGTCTCCAAGTTAATTTTGTATCCAATATTAGGCCTAAATATCTTTCGCTGCTCGATTTAGTTATTTTGTCTTGGTTAATTGTTAGCTGGATAGGAATGTCGATTTTCTTATTTTTGGCGGCAAAGACCATGTACGAGGTTTTTTTGGTGTTAATGGTTAGGACATTTGATAGAAACCATTTATTTAAGATGTTCAAATCGTTTTGAGCTTCTTTCACGATATCAGTTAAGTTGTGACCGAAATAGAATACACAAGTATCGTCTGCATATAGTGTGATGCTGCCCGATGTTTTAACACTTTTTATGTTGTTGATATATATCAAAAATAATAAAGGTCCCAAAATTGAACCTTGTGGGATTCCATAGGTTAATTTTGCTGGTAAACTGTCGCAATTTTCTATTTTTACTATTTGTGTCCGGTTTTCTAAGTACGATGTTAAAATTTTGTGTGCCGTTCCTGTTATCCCTATGTCACTCAATTTATTCAAAAGCAAATCATGGCTAATTGTATCAAATGCTTTTTTTAGATCTATAAAAATTCCCAAGGCATATTGTCTTTTGTCTATACCATTTTTTATTTTAGTAGTAAGATCTATGGTTGCTGATAGCGTATTTGATTTTGGCCGAAATCCATATTGTTGCTCAAAAAAGAAGTTTATATCTGTTAAGTAGCTAAAAAGTCTGATGTAAATAATTCTTTCAAAAATTTTGGAGAACACCGGCAGTACGGATACCGGACGATAATTACCCGGGTCACTCTTGCTTCCAGATTTGAAAATCGGTGTTACCTTCGCAACTTTCAGACTTTCTGGAAATAATCCCTGTTCTAGGCATGTATTTATACAGTCAGTTAAGTTTTCTAATATTAGATTTTTAATGCATTTTATTTCTTTGACAGTAATTCCATCAATTCCGCTACTCGTATTAGAATCTAAATTATCGATAATTTTACTAATTTCCTCCTTTGTACATGGGTCTATTATTTGTAGTGTACGGTTTTGCGATTGTGTTTGGTTAGATGTGATATTTTTTTGGGATTGGGGTATTTTACTGGCTAAGATAGAACCAACTGTGGAAAAGAAATCATTAAAATGCTGGCAAATCTGTTGTCTACTTGTTATTACATCAGTTTCAGTTTTAAGCTTTGAAGGAGCACAACTTTTTTTAATTTTGTTATTTGCCAGCGTATTTATTAATTCCCACATTTTCTTTGGTTTCTTCCGACATTTCTTAAAATTTTCAAGGTAATACTTTCTTTTTGTGTTTCTTATTGCTTTATTGGCTTGATCTCTAATTTGCTTGAAATTCAATTCATTCTCACAGTTGCTAATGTCTTCCTTATGGGTGCTCCAGGCCTTATTGCGTTTATGTATAACATCTAGCACATCTTTATTGATCCAATCGTCACGAGGCTTGTTTAAAATTTTTACTTTAGTTATTTTATTGATTGTGATTTGGTTTTTGATGAAAGTTTCCAGTTTATTAAAATCATTCTCCTCATTATTAAATTCGGCTTCTTCAATCGATTTGTATAATATGTTGTAGTCTGTTGCGAGATAGTGTTGTTTTACTTTCTTGGTTACTTTAGGCCTTTTTAGTTCTAAATACAACTGTTTATGATCGGATAGCGGAGTATCAAGTAAAGCCATATGAAATATATCTCCCTGAATATTTGATGCAATGTGATCAATAATAGTTTTCGTAGATTTAGTTTCACGAGTGCAGTAGTTGCTATTTTCATTATTCAATATTTGATATCCAGATTCACTTAACAGACTTGTATAGATTTTTGTTTGTCGGTCGTCATTTAATAAATTGATGTTGTAATCACCAAACACTATAGCTTTACGTTTTTTTTCAAGTTGCGATGCATACGTTTCTATGAATTCGTTAAACTTTGTATTAGGCGGCTTATAAACCAATCCAATGTGGATCCCATATCCTTCCAAGTATATCCAAAGATATTCGTTTTGGCTTTTGCTGGACGACTCTGTAACTTCATATTTTATGCTATTGTGTAGATAAGCGGATACTCCACCTCCAATGCGTCCCTTTCTGTATGTATACACATGTGAATAGTTCGGAATGCACAGAAGATCAGCTTCGGCATCAGATTTAATCCAAGTCTCAGTGATTAAGATTACATGTGTGGTTGTCCCAATTGATTTTAACATACATCGCAATTCGTCTAATTTATTGCATTTGACTAGGCTTCTTATGTTTGTATAGAAAAACTTAAGTGAATTTCTCTTCGTACAGATGTCTTCACAACATGTTAGGTTTTGGTAAGTAATGTTTGGCATGTTTTCTACGGAATCTATTGGTATATGCTGAGAAACTATTTTGGATGTTTGTCGTTTTTTGAAATAGAATTAATAATTTTCGGCACGCCCGCCATATATTTTATAATTAGGCTCGTTTCGCCCCTCTGCTGGCGTTGTTCTAATTCTGCACGAATTTCTTTCATATATTGTTGTTGAAGTGGAGTTTGGTCTGAGTAAACGCGAACTTGTTCGTTAGCATATTTGCTGCTGTTACGTAAGATATGTATAGCTGTGTCCCGGGACTCGAAACACACTTTTAGCGATCGGTTTTTATTCGGGGTATATTTTCCTAGTCTCATTATGTGGCATGGATTCGTACATTCAGGGTAAATAGTTTTAATAATGTGCATGACTTTGTTTTTGTCGTGTTCAAATCGAGCAGTTTTGTTAGAATTATTTATTTCGGGTATACCCACAAAAATCACGTTCTTTTCTCGGCGAGAGCGTTCCTGCAATTCCAGTATGGTAGCTTCTACAGGCGCTGGCGAATTTTGATTTAAAGCGGTCGCGTTAGCGGGGCTGAGTTGGGAAATATTAGCTTCAAGTTGTGTTACTTTTTGTTGAAGCATATTGTTTGTTGATTTCAAGTCTGTTATTTCTTGTTGCAGTACATTTTGTTGTGTGATTAATGATTCAGAGTTTTTTTTGCTATCTTTTATCTCAATTTTTATTTCGGTAATTTCTTGTTGTAGTTTAGAGTAATTTTCTTGTTGTGTTGTTGTGAATTCCTTAAAGAATGACATTATTTCCATTCGGAAATCCTCGAGTTGATTTTTATATTCACAATCATTATAAGGTTGTTTCCTCTTTCTTTGAGTGATTTTTGTTGTTAGTTCTAGAGTACGTAGGTCAGGGACTGATCCACTTCCGCCGTCGCTTATGGACTTGTGACCATTCGGGGATTGTTGTAAACTCATGTTTACTTACTTGTTCAACGCCGGTCGCGTACCTGAGTCTCGAAGTGAGCGAGTTAAAAAATATCACCGCTCTCGTTTCCTCGCGGGGGTGAAGGGCGCCGCAAGCACATTAACTTCGAAGATGGAATTTATAAAACGGTGTAACTGTTTTGGCACTGTTTTTGTAATTTAGTTTTTAGAGTTCATCAATAAGGGTCTAATTAAATCGGCACGTATTTATACGATACTAATTTAAATAATTAACACCTTGACACACGTCCACTGCTGACAGTGGTCACAGAGACTATTAACTGTTTAAAACTAAAGTTATATTGTCACTTACGAAATATAATCGCCCCGAATTTCAGTACGTAGTGTGCGTAGCAAAATAAAAAGAAAGCGGTTGGGCAGATTTGTCTGTCTCCTTACAATTTATTTTATTTTCCATCTACCCGCATCCTCTACCGCGATCATGGCGCTTCCGTCGAAATTACGAGAGCTCAATAATAATTAACAATCTCTGAAGATTATCCCGAAAGTGACAGAATAAGTTCAGTTTGTGTCTCGCGACCGTCTTATTAAATTCGGTTAGTGAAATTAATGTCAGGAACTAAATCTTATACCTTCTTGAAGGCATTTTTTTCCAAATATTCTGGTGTCGTATACACGCGAATGATTAATTGCTTTGGTTAGAACGCGGGGTTAGTCTTAGCTGTGTATGTTCCTCTTTCGAACAAGTCATAGTTACAGTAAACACAAAATGTAGGTCTTAACACTTCTCTTAATGATATGGGAGCTGCAAACACTATCAGAGCCAGAATCACCGCAGTTTGGAGTTTGGCCAGGGCACACTGCCGGATAGCCCCATTCAACTGAACTGCGCACAGAATTTTATTCACAAAACATTCACACTCTAGAACTCTTGATTATCACTGCTATTATAGCGTGCGTTGCAACAAAGATGATTTTTATTAAATTTTTGTGATATTTCTGATACTTATAAACTTTTCCGTGTATTTTTCTTACATCTATCATCAAGCCATTTGATTTTGTCGCGTTTCAACTAAATTGATGAGTATGTAATTCTTATAGATAACAATTATGAAGATAAGACAGATTTTAGAGCTAATATTGTTTGAGAAGATAAAGTACAGCTATCGATATAAAAATATAACAATGATGTTATGGTATACAAGGATGTACACAGAATAGATTAAAAGGCACAACAAAATAGAAAAATCTCAGGCATTGGAATTTTATGATAGGTTTGAAAAGAAGGAATAGTACAAGAACTAAAGCTGTATACATCCTCGATAGAATAATACAATGGATATTTTCATTGTTCTAAACCAAATAAATTTTATAAAACCAACAATTTGCATACTCGATTCACCAATCCATAATTTTCCACGCCTTTTATCATTCCATGATAAAATACACATAACTTACGAATTATATAAAAAAACAAGATTCTTAAAAGCCAATAATTTATGACTAATTTAGAATATTTACATAGTAAAGAATAGTTTGTACAATTATTCATACGTTGGATCGTGTGTTTATGAAACCTGGGAATTCTACATTACAAAAATAAATCTTATGTCTAACTTTTTATATCTAAGCTTAATGTAGCGAAAATAAATACTAATTTAACGCAAATACTTAGAAAAATAAATAAATAAATCACAGCGAATCTCAATTACCTATCTACCCTTACTTTTTTAATTACTATCTGTAGTAACAATCGATGGTGTCATTTCTTGCATCAAAGTTTTACACGAAATTGTACCCTAACGATATAGTTACATTTATGAAAATTCGTATTTTGTAGATATAGGAATATTTAATAGTAATTAATATGACTTTAATAATTAGAAACTTGTCGACAAAGTTGAATTTAGTTAGAGCTTAATGATATTAAATCAATTACTTAGGAATATGATACTTTTTACATCATAATCGTACATATTGTGATAAACAAATTATAAAGCTTAAAAATAAATCTTCGAAATAACAAAAGATAAAGAAATGAACTTCAATAAATAAATGATCATAATTAACCTCTAAATTCAATTCCGCTCGTACCAAAATTAGCAGATACCAAATTCTAGTACCTAAGTATTTGTAATTTCGTGATTCAGTTACGTTCGATAAGTAGACGAACATTCTAACTTTGTCCATAAATGGCGCATTACTCGTTGCCCGTCATAAATATTCATTTTCGGCAAGCAAGAGGAAGTTTTCACGGTTTCTCATCGAGCTCCAGTCGAAGTAGACGCGGTTATATTAGCAAATTTATGAGCAAAAATATTCCATACTCCGCAAAGATTTCGCTGAGAACTTTGCAAAACTCATATCTGCCGTTGAATCAATCGTATGGATATCCACTTTCAATATTGCTGTTGCCACTTAAAGTGAAACTAATGTTATAGCACTCGAAGTAGAAGATACGTTCGTTCATTCAAAGATTAGATTGTTTTATCTACATAGTGTTCCATTGTTTATTTACATTCTTACGGATAGTGCACTTTGTAAGTAAATACAATTCAAAATGCAAAAGGTTCGCTTTGTTACTTAGAGGTTTACATCACTTTTCTGAATCTAATTAAATAATGGATGGCATAAAAATTGTTATCAAGATATACAAAAAGGGATATTTACAATGACTAGATCTATTTTAATAACGATAAATAGTAACAAAAATGTTTATAGGAAAAACGGTGTGCAACGTCAAATTCTAGAGTTATTTTGCGACGTCACTCAAGAGTTTCATAGTACAGGGTTTCGCACTTTAAGTGTCCGTGATCAAAGCAAAGCCTCTTCGAGTTGGTCGAAGCCCTCGTACCATCAGTCGCTCTCGTAGACCGTTGAGTTGGAGCTCTTTCGTCGACTGTACGGCGAACAGAACTCGATCCTGGTGTCCGGCAACCAGGTGTACGCAGTGCGCTCCGAGGATGCACTAGAAAATAGAAAAAAAGGCTAATTAAAAAGAGCACCATGTAGCTTAGTTTATAGACTTGTATCAGGACACAAACATTTGGCACATAAGATTTTCAAACAACTTTATATTTTCACATTGGTAACATTTTTTTAAGAAAATTTCGAGGACAGTAACTTATTTTTTTTAGTTGTTATTGTTAATATGAATTAGTAGAACGAAGTAAAATAATTTCAATGCCATATATTTTACCGAAGAAATAATGCTAAAATAGTGATCATAATTGCAGTAGCAATTTCAGTTCCAAGTGTTCAGACGCAACGTTGATTAAAAACCAAAATATATTTTCGCTCCGCTCTGATTCTGTCCGATGAAGCATTTTGTCATAAAATATGATATCCAAGCGCTAACAAATACATTATTTGAACTATTTTAATCAATGACAAATTAAATTTCTCTGTTCTGTAATTAACAAAATGGCAACGCAAAATAGCTTCTGTTATTTTTATGTGAAACGTTTGTAATAATTGTGACTTTGAAATGCTAAATGGCATTTCGTTTTTGGAACATTACGGAAATATTAACTAGTTGTCAGTTAACGAAAGGGAAAAGTGTCGAAATATCTGTTGTCCTCCTAGTATGACATTTTAATGAGTCAGTTTAAGTTATGTCTTGTTTCACGTCCAATTAACGTTCACAGTATTCGAAGCTGACTTTCAACATCGCTGTTGTAACTGTGCCTGCTCTTAATGGTAATCGAGAACAACATTTACATGCAGTAACAATTGAAACATGTTTGGACAAAACAAAGGCGTAGCCAGACTTAGTAACGCATTGTAACCATCCACTTGTGTATCCTGCAGCAGTCAATTTACTTGGTCACAGTGAAACAAACGCTAAAGAGTTGCCCGACCTGAGGTAGTCGAATTATTTATGTTGAAATGCAATGAAAAGTTAATGTATTCGCTCCTTCAAGTGCCACCTACGAGCACTTGAATAAACAGACGCTATTTATCTTTACCTTAGGTAAAGCATGTTGTTTTAAAGACGACCCTTATAGGACTGGGGTCAACGTTCTTGACACACTTTATGAGATGAGCCTACGAGAAACATAGTGTTTACCTTTACAGCATTCGTTGTGGTATCGTATGAAGGCGGGCGAAAGTATACATATTAACATTTTCTAATCGTATAACATTTACTGTACGCAAAAATATTTTGTTGTGTTAGTATTTTTGTACTTTCGACTATCCATTGTGTATTATGTGGTGCGAATAAAGTAGGGTAGATACATTATTAGAGTGTGATAGATTGGGATAGAACCGTATCTTTTGACCGATTACCCTTCACGCCCTTGGCTATAGTCGGCCATCGCGGTCCAGTGGCCACAGACATAAGATTAACCAATGTCCATATCACTCAACAACTTAGTGTTACTCGGATGGACAGATTCGATATTATCGGTATAACACATCAATCGGTATTGAAGGATTCATCACATTATGTCAATGACTATTCAACCGAGCTGAAATTTACTGGCGGCGGCGATACCGATGGTCTTATGTGAAATGCAATTATATTTGTTAGTTAATATTTATTTCAGTAAATGGAAGGTGTTAAAAATAAAGTATGAAATGACAGTTTTATGCTCATCAATTGATACTTAATTGTCATGAAAGGAGACCAATATATAGAACAAGTCGGACACTATTAAAAGGAAATGAAGGCGACGCGAGGCAGACGCCAAAGTCGCGGGTTCGAGCGAAATCCAATTTGAAATAAGTGCCTTCTGAATTAATCCGGCCACTTTGAGCGGACCGGATGAAATTTCTGGTATTTTTCACGTCTAGCAATAAAAACGAGCCCTCGACGCGGGAAAAAGATGAGTAATAGCTTCACCCTAAGTTCTGAGGAACTGTGAGGAATAATAATATTATGCTCGTATGATGGAAACCTTTTTTAATCCGTCTACATAAATATCAAGGTATGTGCAATGACTCAAATCTAAAGAGGTGCAACGAGGATGAAATTTTAATATTCATAGGATCTTTCAAATTCTAAACGGCACGGGCACAGTAGCACAGTAAGCACAGTAGTGCTTTGTTGTATTTAAATAATTACCATGATCATCATCTGCCTACCATTTTCCCAACTATGTCTGGGTTTTCCTCCAGTCTATCAGGGTGCTGCCGAATAACAGTATTTTACAGGGAGTGACTGCCTTCACCATTTAGGTCTAGGTTGGTAAGACTGACTGCTGGACTTTCAAGCTCTTTTGTACATACATCACATGTTAGACATCGCCTAGTAACTTCACATTCAAAAAGTTATGCAATTATGAAAATCGAAGGAATATTTCGCCAAAGTACATATTTGTAAACGGTAATGTGATTGTTGTTATTGTTCCCAACCTTCAACAATCGGGCCGAGAAAAGACCCTTGTGGCATTCCCAGTAATAATATTTTAATGATTGACTTTTGTTTTTCGAATCTTACCACGGAGTTCTATTCGTAAAGGCAGTGGATTAGAAATAGACCAATAAATCATAGGTAAGTACTAGAATTTTCATGATGTAGGTAGTTAGTAATTTTATGATTCGGAATACCTTCAAGACATTCAAATTTCAAATTAAGTCCTCATTCTAATTCTATTAAATTTCATAAATTGGGATCCTACAGTTATTAAATGTCATAACTTGAAATGTCAACCTGAAGTGTCTTCGGGTCAAGATCCGGTAAGTACCCAATGACAAATTTCCTGTGAGAATTACCAAGTGTCAGAAAATAACAAATGCATGAACATCCAATGAAATATTAATAAAAAATAGACGGTGCTAACACGAAAACTAGTCTAAAAGTAATTGCTTTTTTTTCAACGCTGAGGGCGTTAACAAATTTGGAAGTTTTAATATTCATAAATTATCAACCAATTAGAATGCAGCTAAGCGTGATGGCACTGGCACAGCAGTTTGATTACTTGAACCAACAACTCTGTACTTTGCAGCACCTGCTTTAGTTAAACTTCTAACTAGATCAGTTAACACCTCATCTTAACGCCCGCGTGAACATTTATGACTTCAGATTATTGAGTTACAGTTTGTGCTCTTAGTTGGTTAATGTATTTTATTTTATTATTAGTAACTAGTTTATGCTTTCATTTGATCTTGTTATGGTTCGTAGAGTTCGTTTTGTTGATATTTTTATGTTTAGTGTCAATTCGTTTGTCATTTTTCGATGGTAAAACTTTATTTTATTATGTAGTCTGTTTTGAGTGGCTCCTTCTTACTTCAAGGTTCTTCAATAAGATAAGATTCGTATCCACATGGGTAAGTAACTGAATCAAGTCTTAATTCATTAAGTATAATGCTTTCGTATATTCATTATTTCATAAGAAAAAGAATGAAAATACGAAAGCATTAGAATCGTCTTAAACGGCTTATTTGGTAATGCAATATCATTGAAGACGAAAATCTTTAATGTTTAACTGAACAGGTTATATAGTAGCTTATTCATTTTACTGCAGTTAAGTTACAATTTAATGGCCTGACCGCCAGATGGATTGACCATGATTTATTGCAGCGGTCTCAAACAGGGTCCGAGTATATTGCCTTATCAGTTCCAACAAAAATCACTAGATGGCGGTAGTTGAGTGGGAGCAATGCTGAATAATTTAGCTGAGGAAATGTGTTAAGGATAATAATTATGTACAAAACATACGCGCAAGATACTGTTAAGTAAAAGTACATAACTAATAAAGAGATTTACTGAATAACTTCCGACGGTACCGGGCAAGTATAAAATAAAGAAACCACCACAACATTAATACTTCGGTGGTATAAGCCGGTGAAGCGAGAATTGTCTGTGCAAACATAAACGCAGCGGTCAAAATGGAAGCCCCATTGTGTCAGAATGTATTCATTTGTATGGCAAGCCTAATATTGACTGTACGGAACTCGTTTCGTGCATGTAAATATTGAACTGAGGCGAGACTTGGAGCTATCTCGTGATTAAAATTACCTACTTTACTTGTGTTTTGGAAGTTATTTCAGAAATGAAAATTAACAGAAAATAAGTACTAAAATTAATTGGAAAACGGTTTATTATTAACATTTTCTTCGTATACTTCAACCTTTAGTTGCCCAATGCTGTGTGTAGACTCTTCCAAATCTTAACATATCTATAACCTGACTGAAAATGGTTACTTCTATACTGCTTAAACACAACATAATTTTTGACCACTTTTTTCTTGGTAACAATTAGTGCTACATTTTCAGAACCTTATTCATCAAAATATATTTAATAGGTAGGTATTTTTGTCTGAGACTAAACTTGATTCTGACTCGTCAGCAAACTGTGTTTTATGCTAATCTACGTAATCTAGACTAATCTAAAAAACCCGCTTTTACTCTAAAAAAGCTCAGCTTGTTTAAGGCCACTCTTAATTAATCCAGAGCCCCAAAATATCTAAGTAATTTTCCTTTTTGGGTAATTAATTAATACTAAAACCAACTGTCTACGTTTCGTGAAAACTGTAGTATTTATGTGTATTTATATTTTGTTTCAGAATAAGTAAAACAGTTTTCAATTGTACCAAAGAATAAAATGAGAAGTTTCTTAAGCCAACTTTAATCTTTATTTTGAAAGTCACACCTTTCCGTGTTTCAAAAATTATAAATGCAGGAATAATAGCTAGTTTAACTAAATGATAAATATCCATAATAAAACATTAATTTACTAAACGACCGTCATAATTTGTCGTCAACTAGAGGCCAACAATCCGAACGTTAAAATGATATAAAAAGTTAATCCCAGTAGTATTGAAAACTGCACCTTTGAATCTTATGACATAAAATATGTTTTAATTCTTTTTTTTGTAGGTACCACATGATTCTCTCAATTCCGTTTCTCAATTTCTCATTGTTCCGGCGGATTTATTGTGTTCACTTAGTAAAAACATTTCCAAAAAAAAAAATGTGTTTTTAACATGATCCACCTCACGCAAACACATATTTGTCAACTACCAAAAGTATTTATTATTTCTATGAATGTCAGCATTATGACGGGGCACCTCTATAGAGGGCGAAAGCCTGCTGGGGTTGCGGGACTAACGAATTACCGTGACCACGGAACGTAAAGGGCTATTGAAGGACACCGTGGATTTTAGTCAGTACGAGTCTGACAGTGTTAAAATCATC
The DNA here is from genome assembly GCA_954870645.1 of Agrotis clavis. Lineage (NCBI taxonomy): Eukaryota > Metazoa > Arthropoda > Insecta > Lepidoptera > Noctuidae > Agrotis > Agrotis clavis. The sequence continues at coordinate 10,924,591 of OX940929.1, read as the reverse complement.
AAATGAGTCCTACCACCCAGGGCAGGACGGGAGGACTCATTTGATGATTTTAACACGATAAAAAAAAATTACGTAGATAATAAAGATAATAATCTTATCTAAAGCTTATGTCACATGAATTAACACTAACTCAATTTTGAATTAAGACGAATCTCCGTTGGTGGTCCCCGTCGTTCCAATTAGCACCGACGCCTCATTCTCAAATCATGAAGTAATAAAACCAGTCTCAACATTTTTACGATCCATCCGAATCCACCTTTCTATGATTTCTACATCCTACATTGTTACAGATACGTAATAAACTTTATTAATTATCAAAGCGTATTTTATAGACCCATAAACTGGAATTTAAGGCAATCCAAACATCTGAATTAATTCCTTATTATCGTACAAATGTTACATCTTATTAAAGAACAAGTTATTGGCTTAAGTAATAGCTTTGGCCATATTATTATAATTTAAATAGGTATGTTTTTAAAAGGTTGAAGATGATAGGTTACGATGTAATGTACTGTTTATGGAGACATTTATATTTGAGAGGATTATAAAGAAAATGTAGCTTCGGTTTACTTTCGGATCGGATTTCGAAATGCGATCGTTCTTAACTCGACATTTATTTGAGAACCTGTGGTGTAAAATGTGACTGCATTTTGTAACTTTTTTAACAAACATTTTGAGTCGATCTTTCACAATTTGTTGAATTTTCTAAGTTTTTTTTTGCCCTCTGTTTCCTAAGCAGAGTGTTATGAAGTACCAACAGCTGGACACCCCAACCATTTTTCAAGACTGTGAATAATGCACCCTGACCGTGAAAATGATGACTTGAGAGTAATAATTCACACACTTAGGAGGGACTCATTCAATTCAGCAGTTTTATAAAATGCTGCTCGACAAAGTCTGTGTCTCTGTCTATGTTTATGTTTCAAGAATTCAATACTTACAAAGAGCTGTCAACAGATTAATTGATAAAGAAGCGCTAGTACACAAGATAAACCAACAAGCCGACAGTACTAAAGTTTAATTACTTCTTTTACTATCCACAAATCGACCACTGAATCCAATTAAATTCCCGGAGCTCAACGATCTAGCTCAAACGAATAACCGACCCACGAAAAATCATTAAGCGAAATTGTAATTACGTATTAAACGCGTCGAACAGTGGGTAATCCTCACACGGTCGAAACAGGGTTGTCGAAACGGGGGAGTGAATTGCCAACCCATACTAATCAAAAGGCCTGGGAACACAATTTTAAACAATTCCCGAAATCTGTATGGTAACCAATTTAGTGAATAGATAAACGCGTTGTAAAGTTCCAATGTGGCATGGACAACCCCTGATAGTGTTATACGCAAGAACGGTTACTGATATAGGGATGATAATGTTGTTTGGGCGTGTGTAATCGCTATGGTTACCGAGATCGGTGACGAAATGTATACGTATTGTTTGAAGTTTCAACCCTAATTTTGAAACTTTATTTATATTGGATCCGGGATTAGGGAAAGTTTAAAATATCTATTGATGCCCGCAGATTCGAATTTTTGTTGTTTACGATACTGAGATTTGTGGGATTGTCACCAACAGTTTGAATAATAAACAACGCATATTTTTCAATGCCTGTCCTTTGTGATGCAGACTTTTCGTTTCGATAATCATTGTGTGCATGAACAGAGCCATTTGGATTATTTGAGTAATTTAAAAATTATTTGTATCGTGACTGAGAATGTGTTAAATATGTGAATAAAGTGCAGACTGAATGTGATCTGACCTAGTTCATTGCCATTTAATTTACAGCGACATTTCTAAAAATGAAGCGGCAGTCGAAGTTACACAATGTAACATCGGTGAGTCATGGCGCAATAAAAATAAGTATGTACACAAATTTGATCTTAATCCACTGCTTGTCGTAACTTATAGGGCATAACGACCACCAAATAACACTTGTTTACATCGTCGCGGATGATTGGGATAAAGATTAGGAACCTGTTCGAAAATTTTAAAGTGAAATTCATAGTGGCCTGTTTATTTGTAGAAGAGATTTGTGTATTGTGAGTATTATTTGTGGAGAAAATAAAATTTATTATTATTATTATATTATTTGAGTTAAAGGGCATTGTAATAGATAGCATTGAAAAGCCCATGTTTATTAATGCACTAGAGAACGTTTCTAAAGATTATGTCGCTGAGTTAGTAAAAGCTAATGTCAAAATTTTAAGAAGAACAAAATGAACTGCGAATTCAGAATTACAAATGAATTACTAATAAACTCGTGCAGTTAAACTAAAAGCGCTAATAGTGATAATTAATGGAACAAACGCAGAATTGAACTTGATGATCGCACATAAATAGTATAGATTCCATTATAAAGAGAGCTGATTTGGAAATCAATTTTTGATAGATGCATCACAAAGATCAGACAAACAATGGACCTGCTTCGGACATTAACTCATTAAAGTACGTGCATGAAGATATATTCCAAGCCACGTCCGTATAAACACTAAAGTAAAATGTTGTCATAGATCCGTCTGCTTGAATGCTTGTATTTTGTAGGCAAATACTGTCCGAGACGGTTGATTGCGCTAATAAACCTGACAATGAAGTTTCTCTGTATTCTTTTGCGTAATTCAGCTTTGTGTTAGACATTTTCGTAGGACCGGAATCATAGTGGTAATGGGTTTACCGTTTGTTGAGACAATTGTTATTTAACTGAGCCAATCAAACACTGTCTTATTTTTGTTGTTATAATCTAGTAGATACTTTCCCGTTTCTCTTACCCATTATTAAATACATCGTTGTTGCCACATTCCACAATCATGCACAAATTAATGAAATTTTAAGAAAACAATTTTTTTTATAGTTGTGTATAAATTTTTGTGTACATATAAAATATTCTATTCTTTTCTACATCAAAATGTGCATTAATATATTGTACTCATATTTTTGAGGTGACATTGTCTGCATTAGATTTCAAATTCTAATACGTTTTATGAAAGGTTTTATTAGAAAAAATATTTACGATATTACTCAGACGTTAACGACTGTGTTTTAAGTTCAATACTAATAAATCAGGGCAAAGTTTTAATAAATGGGGTTGGCACGATTGCTTTTCGTACAAGCTATAGGAGAATAAAACGGTTGGTATGTATAATGTTCTCACATAGGTATGTTTCCGTTACCAAACTTTGACGTTTGATTTTCATTAACAAAGTTGGTCGAAATGAATTAACTCCGACGGCAAACAAATGTTTCGGGCCAATAATATTACCATTCTGTGGATTTGATTGAATCCGCAAATAGCTTCCCATGGTAACGTATGAGGGTCGGATTGAAAGTTTAATCGATTTGAATTTTATCGATAGTTTCACACAGTTCCAAGTGTATGTTGCTATTCTAATTTCATGCATTTTTAACGTTGTTAGTTAGGAGACGTAACAAAGTTATCGACATTACAAATGTTGGTACTTGAAGCTAAATGAGCCAATAGAGTTGGAGGTTGACTGTTGGCTCTAGGCCTAAAATAAAAATACAGAGGATGCCCAACAGCCTGTACACATTTTTTACAAGGAAAAGCTATACAGAGTGCCAAAAACATAAAGGGCTTAGTCTATTTTTATCGGTAGGTTAAAAGTATTCCGTGTTATAATGCAAAATGTTGAAACAGTTTAGGTAACACAGATTCTAGGGAAGAAAATGCGTCACGTTTGTGCACTATTTGCAGAAATATAAGCGTTAGAGCAATCGATTTCTGAGTGTTTCTAGGACGCAGTAATACATAAATTGATTATTTCAAAGCGCAAATTGTTCCATACTCATAAATTACACTTTCACTTAACCTTTTTTTTCTCCATGATTATGTTATGATTTTTAGTAATACTTATTTCCTCGATATCGATAGTTTAGTGCGTGCGTCACTTTAAAAGGAAATGACATAGTGCGTGATATGCGGAAACGTATTTAATGAAACGCGAGGGGTGCCCATAGTGCGTGGGGCCTCACTCACACATAAACATACGCATACACATAAAGTCACAGAGCATTAGTACAATCACGACACGTCAAATTGTTGTGTGCGTAACTGCAAAACTGAGGTTTAATGAAATGCTCCAATTGAGATATTTGGAGGAAGTAAGACATTAGAGCCTTAGCGTGGAGATAATAGACCGTAAGCACATGTCTGTGAGTATTACTTGCTTGAGTTTTCGTTTATAGCAAATTACAGACTTGATTGTTTGTTCGTAGATACAGAAGCGAGAGAGTACAACACATTTCAACTACTTTAAGGTTCATTCTTGCTAGCAATTTGTTTTTATTAGCAGTAAACCATTCACTTCAAGTTACATTTCCTCCGTGAAGAAGTTACACGGATAATGTTGATGATACCAATTTATATGTAGCGTGTAACCAATACAAGAAATGATTGAATAGCCACAAGTAGCTCAATTTTTAGTACGTTTCGCTCTTCAAACTTTCTCAATTTATAAGTACCATCAATTTACGAAGGAAGTTGTTACGCAAACTCGATTTCAACATGTACAAAGTTGTTACAGTCGATAATGTTAAATAAATATAAAATCATTTAAATAAAGTTCTTTCGGAAAAAATGTTCAGAACAAAGTCTCCCAGAGGGTCTATTCTCAGCATATGGCGGTATTGTGAGAATTCAATTCGACAATTGACACGACTTATTATCGAATACAGTTACGTTCAGCTCTAAATAGCTTCGGGCCAAACCTACAATTTCGGGCTCGGACCCCGGGAGACGATTCTGCTATTTGAAATATTCGATACAATCGATTTACATGCTGTGATATTCCCCCTACTATAGAACTGTGGTAATTTTAGACTAGTAATTTGCTTCGTGAGGTTGTTCAGCCAATTTACTGTTACATTATTAAGTGCGATTAGACCGGAGGTTTGTGATCGTTGGTTAATTATGTACTGTAGCTGCTTATAGTGTTTTGTTTGGCGTTATAATTATAGGACCCTGTACATTTCGTGTGTGCCTTATAACAGCTGCTACCAAATCTCAATTTGATATTTGGTTTGGTGGAGCTATCAATTTAGGCCCGCAAAGTTTCAAACTGTCATCAACCGTTTCTAAATTGGGCAGCTAAATGGACGATATTTCTATTGAGTTTGTAATAATGTAGACTTGCTCTGGTCTCAAGTGCCTATTTGCAAAATTAATCATAGAGTGGGTTTGTAGTAATGTGAGAATATTTAGCAATGTAAAAAGTGTTGCGAAAAGAATAAAAGAACATTAAATGAGAGAATTCACTATTGTTCACTTAAAATAAACATGACCGTGAGAATAACAAACAGTGGTAATGAATTACTTACAACCCCATCATTTCAATGCAATATAATGACCCGTTATGGCCGTTAATAAAAAATAATTCATAAAAAAGTAACGTCCCATAAACGGTGGACTGCAGCAAAATATTATACTGTAATAAATAATAATGGTATGGTACACCCCGAATTTTAGTCATCGTTGCGCACACGACACACGCTTAACTAAGTTTGGGACAACCCTACGTTTAAACTTGACATTCAATTCATTGTATGGCTGAATGTTCGCGTTGCAGCGCGCACTTATTATTTATTATGACCCCGCATGTGTCTCTGTTCGGTTAAAAAACACAATGACACTGTCGAGATTATTACATCTTTCCACGTTTAATTGTACACAATGGGTAAACAACAAAAGCCGTATCCTACATTTGTAACAGTTGCACTTGAATTCATTATAATAGAAACGACATGCACAAGAGAATGGCAGCATTTGTTGCGGCTTCGATTTTCTATGAAACGAGTTCAGTGAAATTTGAATGATAAAAGTTGATAACTTCAACTCGCAGCGCTCGAGCATGAGAATAAATGAAGACATATTAATCTAGTTGGGGTTAAATTGTTATTAAAACTATGATTAATGGTTTCTGTTAATGGAGCACAGATTAAGGAGCGGGCTACACGCAACAACGTTCAAAATTAACGTCGGTTAGCCCGTGACATACGTGTAAATTTATCTTCATCATTACCACGTTAGTTCGATACAACAGTGAGCTTCGGTTAGTTTTAAATATATGTTGCCATGATTATTAGTTAATAAAGATATAATCTCTATTACGAAACTCCATTTAAAAGAACTCCAGTTAAAAACAAAAAGGTGTTGTACGGTAATGACCACGAAGAATTTGAGACCAAATAGTAGCAGACACATTCCTGATGATTAACAGATAGGGAATGATTATTCCTTGGAACAACACCAGCATCTATAAAATTCCACCAAAGACAAACGTAAAGAAGTTGTTGTTACTCAGAAATGTGTATGGATAGCAAACAATGACGTAGAACCCGTATGTTTTATTAACTTATTACCAAACAAAATTTTATTTCACGTTCAAGTTTTATCGGCTGTTGGTATACAAACAGAATTACCCGCTTTCATTGCCCGGGGATGCACGATTCCCTTCGATTTTCTATGATAAACAAACTTACATCCGAGTAAGGTAAACATGATCGTAAATTTTACTACAGCTTTCGCGGTAACGGAAATTCTACATCAAATCAAATTTTTCCCAGCATTCGCCACAATGTGTTCTCATGTTGTACTCGTGTTTTACTTTTATGGACATTTTCTGAGCTATCTTCAGATAATGTAACCATTTGTGCCAACCTGACTCGCAAAATAAGTGAACCGTAAGCGAATACCGCAGCGCGCGACTGAATGAGTTTTATTGGCATCCAGTATGTTAATATTGGCATAGTCTACGATTGAATTGTTCGAAAAAAGCGTTCGAAGCAAGCGTGACGAATGAATTTCGATAATAAAATTAGCATAATCGATACAAGGGAGTCATCGATGCACCCCGGTAATGCACGAGGTCGGCGGAACCGTAACGATCAGTATCGAAGTTTATTGGCAGTGCTCCATACAAGTTTACATGTACTTATTGCATACGGAATTGAAATTAAGCATTATTTCATGCAAACGGTCGCGTATAACGACAATTACTGTGATACAATCTATGTAATAGCGTGAGTTGGTTTTCGAGTTGATTATTGAAACCGCCTCGTTTGTTTTGCTTGTAGAGTAATTACTTTTTTATTTACCTTGATCCAATTTGCATTATAAAATTTATTGGTTTTAAATGTGGCTGTAATGTGTACAATATTTTACTTGCTTTGTACATCATCAGCCTATAAATGTTCCCACTGCTGGGACACAGACCTCCTCCATGTGCGGGTTGGCAGATGTCACATGTCTTCGAATTTTTGGTTCTATGACATGCCGGTTACCTCACGATGTTTTCCTTCACCGTTTTGAGAGCAGTGGTGATGAAATAAATTACACAAGGTAACGCGCCTGGCGGGGTTCGAACCCACGACCTACAAACTTGCTTTGTAATTTTCATAATCTTTATAAGCATACAGATGCTTAAAACATCTTGGCATTGCCTTGAAAAACTCCCCTACATTATCTTCTTCATGATCATCTACATCAAATTCAATTAAAAGCTTGTCATTCTCATTATCAACATATTATTCAAAACTATCTTCGTCTATATCATCAGCTAGTCATACCTAGTCAACCATATCTATAACAGTGTTAGCTCTAGCTGTTGCCGTCATATTGTGATTCAATTACGCTGTACTGAACACACTGAGTACTGAGTGACGTTCTGATGGAAATTCATAGTGTTCACATCGTGTATCATTATATTGTATAGTCTCAGGTTCAATAGTTAAGGGTCTCTAACATTTGAAGTTCTGGGTGAAGGGAAGGTATGTCTTTGTGTGTATTTCTCCTTGTTTTATGTGGGTCAGGCAACAGACCTAGGTTGTTATATTCGGATCTATAGCTGCTGTGGTTTAGTAGCTGTTGTCATTGGTTCTATTGGTTATCACAGGAATATTTATTATCATAAAAGGAATTTTCTCGTCACTTATTCCATTCTATGCATCTCGCACTATTTATAGGTTTATACTCTAAAAAAGCATCAGTTCAAAAATTTTGCTCAAGACTTGTCTCATTCACGGTTCTCTTATACAATAATTTTTAGGTAATTTATTTTTTGGTGAAGTTTTTTGGTAACTTTATTCCATAAAAGGAAACTTGTTATGAATAAGAAAAAACTACAAGGAATTAATTCATGTGTCGTGGTTGAGATGGGTACACTACGATAATACGAAAAACTTTATTCCGAAATTCATAAATACGAATTTCAAAATACCGATTTTCATAATTCCGAATGGTTCAAAATTCCTAATATAACAACTCCGATGGATCAATATTCCTATTTTAATAATTCCGAAATTTCAAAATTCCTAACGTTTATAATTACTATTTTCAAAATACCGAATTACAATAGACCGAATATCAAAAATTCCGACTTAACATATTTTCCGAAACATCAAAAACACGAATACCGAATATTAAAATTCCGATTATTGGAATTCCGATTCGGGTCCGTCAGGTCGAAAAGTCCGAGTCGGGGTGCCTCAAGACACATTTTGCTCGCTATTGCATCCTGAGTAATAGCACCACCAAGGTGGTTCAACGGAGCCCCGCTTCGCGGGGCTCCTATTTCTGTGAGCAAGGTTTAAAGTAACCTAACACGAAGGGGATGGCGATGGCGGGGTCTTTCAGACCCCGCCATCCCCATCGAACCTAACCTATCCATGTCGGGGTGTCCCCAGTCTCGAGCTCGCTTCGCTCGCTCTTACATCCTTGGTCGATTTGTTGACTACCACCTACCAAGATAGGTCAACGGAGCCCCGCTTCGCGGGGCTCCTATTTCTGTGAGAAAGGTTTAAAGTAACCTAACACGAAGGGGATGGCGGGGTCTTTCAGACCCCGCCATCCCCTTCGAACCTAACCTGTCCGTGTCGGGGTGTCCCCAGTCCCGAGCTCGCTTCGCTCGCTCTTACATCCTTGGTCGATTTGTTGACTACCACCTACCAAGGTAGGTCGACGGAGCCCCACTTCGCGGGGCTCCTATTTCTGTGAGCAAGGTTTAAAGTAACCTAACACGAAGGGGATGGCGGGGTCTTTCAGACCCCGCCATCCCCTTCGAACCTGTCCGAGTCGGGGTGCCCCAAGTCCAGAGCTCGCTTCGCTCGCTCTTGAATTCTAAGTTCTCCTAATAACAATAAAAATCCTGAAGGCAAACAGTGAAAGTTAAGAGGATACGCCTCGCCACTCCGTGCCTACACGGGTTCAAATAACACTCTGGGAATACGGTAGACAAAATTACGTGGAGCCGGTTTTGCACCAATTCGTTTCTGTCACTGACTTTGTGGAATGAGAAACGAAATTCTGATTTTCAATATTCCGAAAAAATCAGTTTATTCGGAATATTGAAATCCGGAATTTCGTTTTTCGGAATGAGAACTCATCGAGCATTACATTTTTCGAATATGTGAAAATCGGATAAAGAAGAAATCGGACATACGACTTTCGGTCAAATAAATTTCGAGATTCTTAATAATAGATATTGTAATTTTTAGGTATTATGAAATTCGGAGTTTTGAAAATCGGAATATCGAAATTCGGAATAAAATATTTCGGAGTATTTGGGTGTTCCCGGTTGAGATTACAAACATCTAAACTGACACACAAATACGTAGATCCAGAACAACTACCTGAAGATTGAAGAAATATCCGTCCATTGCAACCGATTGCTCAGCCCAACGACGATATAATACTAGACTCCGCATGCACGATCTAAGGAACAAAAATTATTCTGTCAACTCGCTGAGGTACTACGTAAGGGAGGGGGACGGAGTACTGCGTTGTGATTGGCTAACTCAAGGTCTGTTCTGTCTCAAAGTATGTTTACGGCTCACAGGATTGGTCGAAATGAGACGAATATAAGACTTTTTTGCCTAATGTGTTGACAGACATCGGTCGCCTGTTATTACGAGTCTAGTATTATATCGTCGTTGGCTCAGCCACTGTTGCAATCGTGTCGCTTTACGATGTAAATACCTAATTAATAAAACAAGACGCCTAATGTAAAGCGGTTTAATGATCTAATATAGTCCTGGTTCTCTACAGTACATGCGCATTAATCTTCTAATAGTGTATATGTATAATACCCACTGCTGACAATATTCTGAGATCCGAGCTAGCTTAATTCCAGACCATCGATGCGGGCTTGTCATCGAACATTACCGAACATGCTTATACGATGGCAAGCTACATACAACCACCATTATTGTCTACAGTGTTATGGCTTGTTTTATTTTTAAATTCATTAGATATAATTTGATCAGTATTAACATAGGAATGACACATTAGTCATATATTTTTTTTTTCAAAATCCAGGAAATATAAATACTGAAGATGGTCCTTAAAACATCTTTTTAGTAAGTTTAGCTTTTAATAACACTTGCTTTTTGATTTTTTTTATGGTTGTTTACGATGTAAAATGCCAAAAGTCAATAAAGGGTAAAACAAAAGCATCTAGCCCATGTCCAAGTGCTTCGTATTATACTCCAAAATAATTTTCTTTATTAGGTCAAAAGCACTGATCAATTTCCTCGAATCTTAGATTGCGATTTCCTTCATCAGGAAAAAGGAAATGTTCCTTCTTAGAAATCCAATAATAAATTAGATTGATAGAGAGTTTTATTCATTACCTTTTGGAAAATTTTCCAGCAAAGGAAAGAGGAGACAATTTCGTTTATTTTTCAACCAGTTTTAAACCATTTCATGAGATACGTACGTTTTAAAAATAGCACTTGAAAAAGGCTAAACCCCCAGTTCATATAACTTGACTGCGAAAATGGAAGCCTGAATTGAAGTGATACACAAAGGATTTTTGATCAGAATACAGGCTTTTGTCCCCACAGATTACAGCTATGAAGAAACAACGTTGGTAATACTGCTGTGGCTTTGTATCAGCGTAATCCCGGATTGTATGCTTAAACACCCACCCACATATTATACGGGTATCAAATATGTATAGACATATCGCTGGTGGGAATCGATAGCTGGAACAATGTTGCATTGCTGAAATGCTGGCCTATTATAATTTTTTTATTTATAGTATTAATTGATGACCTAGATTTTTAAATCGGGTGGGTTTATATGCCTAATACGAGTTCACTCACGAGATCATGTCCTGATTGCCGTATTTAAAAAGTGAATTAACTGTTGCGGTCTTAATCAGCCAGATACTGGGTCCTATATTATCCCCATCCTGGGCGAATCTCTGCGTAAATGCTCGTTTCGCAACACTCAATGATATAGATTTCTCTACCTCTATAATTAATACTGATTGGAAATTGGACCTAAATGCTTAGGGATTTTTGGGCTTTCAGGCCCTTGTGCAGTTCACGAATGTCGTCCACAAATCTCATTTACCTTAACTTAAAAAAGAAAATAATATAATTATACTGTCTTATCATTAAGAATAAAACTTGTGTAAAATTATCTTTTTGCTCTTATCATGATGTCAAATTATCGTGTCTATCTTTAACTTTTTGGATTCTACCGATTTCTCATCGATTAAAGAAACTTTGTTTACCTTAATACTCGAATGCAAACCCGTTTATATTGAGTTTACCTTTATCAGATTGTACATAAATATTACGACAGCTTAGACAGTCATTTTGTTGTCTATAAACCTAGAAACTCTGCAACAACCCATTTCTCACTGGTTCATTTCAAATTAGTACCTACTTTATTTGGAAGAAATTTTATCAGAAAGTTGTTGCAGAGGTTCTAAACACGCGACCATGTTCACTTTTGAATCACTCTATTTGTCGCAAATACCAAAATTTCAGCAGAACAAAAAAATGGTTTGTGTCGATAGTGCTTATTAAGGCTCCCATATTATGCAAAATCGTCGTTCGATGAGCGGTGAAAGTTTGACGACTTCGCCGCAACTGGCGCCACTATCGCGGAAACCTAAGTTTTATGTATTTCAATTCTTCAACTTCAATATTTCTTACAGTGTTCCCTTTAAAGACTTCCTAACGTTTCTGATGGGAAATCAGAACAAGATGGAGAACTTCTGTTACTGCGGCACTTTAGCAGCTGGCTAAATGAAGTGAACGATGGTAGTGCCATCCTCCTCTGTTCGTTCTATTAGATTAGATCAACCAAAATTATAAATTTCCCGCGAACGCGCCTTTCCCATCTTTTCTAGGAATAAATATCACACTAAATGTAAAAATAAAATTGTCATTATTTAGAAAAACTATTACTAAATACAATTAAAAATAGTAATTTCTATCAAACTATTAAAGTTTCGTTTAAGCGATGCTAATTCCTAGTAAAACAGATTGTGGACGCGCCACAAAACTTAGAATAACGATCAAGAACAATTTTTTTTAAATTTAATGTTTCATACTAGACAAGTACGTCTACCTTCTTTAAAAAAAAAACTGTATTGTATGTTTGGTTTAAGATATGATTTTCAACCACGTCGTAATTTTTTTCGAATAGAGCGACAAACAACTTGTACTGAACACAATATGGTGAGACAACAACAACCACCGATTTTTCATCGCAGTCGCAGTGGTACTTTGTGGTCATTCGCATGGTTCTGTTTTTTCGAAATTCTTATAAATCTGTGACGAAATGAAATAAATAATAATAAAAGTGAAGTGCTTCTTATCCTATATTATGATTCGATACGATTAGTGGTTGTTTTCATTTACATTTATTGTCACAAATTATTGTTGACTGAAATTCAGTGCTATTATCATTAGTTCAATTAAATGTTATAAAGATCCAAAAGTATTGGACGATGGATAATGCAAAATATTGCAGAACGATGAACAAGAAGCGTATCACGATATCACGATAACATTGATATAGGTATCTGTGAGTAATTTACTATATTGATAGAAATAATTCGTAATGGATATACGTATTCTAAAATTCTCATTCTCTCAAATCCTTTATTTGCTCTGTAGGGGTCGTCAGGAATTTCCTGCGATAAAATTCAGTAAGTTCGGTTATTTATTGGGTTTAAAGAATATTTATTTATCCAAAAGAACAATGTTCACTTACGAATAAATATACAGCTAGAAGAATGTTATAACTATAATATAAGTATTCAAGTGCAAATATATAACATGTGTTGTATAGAACAAGGATAGTATTCTCCAGTTAAACAATCAAACATGCAAAGTTGTTTACAAAAACAAAACAAGGAACTTAAACATATAACAGATATATTATTATAATTTGAAACCAGATGCAGACTGCACCCCACAGGAAGCAAAATTTTTTTTTCTCTACAAATAATTCTCGCTCCCTGCAAAGTACAATCTAAGTCTAGCTTTGAAAGAGGCCAAAGAAGATGCGTTCCTAATATCGATTGGAAGGGCATTGTACAGTTGCACGCCTTCATACCTGATGTTCCTTCTTCCGTATTGGGTTCTAGGTTGTTGTGTACATAGTTGATTGGGGTTTCTTTCGCTTCGCTGGGTAATTTTTTTTGAAAAGCTGATTTGCGTGTGAATTTTTCCATCAAGAATTTTACGAATAAGGAGACAGGTATTAAAGGCGTACAGCTGCCCAACACTCATTAGTTTTGTTTCCCTGTATAATTGCGATGTGGGGGTGAGGAAGTCATAATTAAAGAGTGTTTTTATTATTTTATTTTGGGCAATCTGCAAATCTTTAAGCGTGGACTTACTTGCACATCCCCAGATTTCAACGAGATAATTGAGGTGTGATTTAACCAGTGAGTTATAGACAGTGAGGCGAATGTTACGTGGGAAGTTATTGATAAATCCACGCATGGATCCTAGTAGGCACATTATTTTCGATATGATCGATTCAATATGTGGCGTCCAGCTTAATTTGTTGTCAAGTTTAAGACCGAGATATTTTTCACAAGTGGATTTTTTTATTTGGACTTGGTTGATGTGAAGTGGAGGATGATTGGCGATTTTTTTGTTTTTTGCAGAGAAGAGTATGAAAGAGGTTTTTGATGCGTTTATGGTCAGCAAGTTGCTACTAAACCAGACATAAAGTGTGTCTAAATCTCTTTGTGCGTCAGTTATAATATCATTTATAGACTGTCCAAAATAAAACAAACATGTGTCGTCCGCATATAGGGTTATTTGGCCTTTTAGCCCTAGATCTTTGATATTATTTATATAGATGTTAAATAATAAGGGTGCCAGCAAAGATCCCTGCGGGACACCGAACTCTATAGGCAACGTCTCACTTTTTGCATTTTCTATTTTTACGACTTGGTATCGTTCGCTGAGATAAGAAGAAAGGATATTGTAGGCCTCGCCAGTAATACCAATACTACTAAGTTTCTGCAAGAGTATTCTGTGGCTCACTGTATCAAAGGCTTTTTTCAAGTCAATAAAGATCCCTAGCGCGATTTTTTTTTTATCTATATTTGTTTTTATTGTTGTGACTAAGTCTATCGTTGCGGAAAGTGTATTAGACTTAGGTCTGAACCCAAACTGCCGATCGTAAATACAGTTGCTGTCTTGTAGGTATTTTTCGAGTCTTGTGTATATAAGTTTTTCAAGAATTTTCGATAGCACTGGTAGAACCGAAATCGGTCGGTAATTGTTTGGGTCGGTTTTTGGTCCCGATTTGTGTATTGGGGTGACCTTTGCAATTTTAAGGGATTTTGGAAAAATTCCTTGAGTGAAACATTTATTAAAACAGAGTGTGAGTTCGTTGACTATTAATGGTTTGATACATTTTATTGTTTTTGTTGTTATACCATCTATTCCAGAGCTACAGTTTGGATCCAGGTTATCAATGATTTTGTTTATTTCATTTATAGTGCACGGAGTAAGAGTGTCTAGCTTGTTTGTTGTTGGCTTAGGGTTCGTTATCGTGTAGGTAAGGTTGTTGTGAAATTTTTTGGGAATTTGTGTGGCTAGGGTTTTGCCTACCGATGCAAAGAAACGATTAAAACTTTCACAAATTTCGGTCGGGTCTAACACAGTGTTGTCATCTATTATTAGTTTAAGGGGAATATGGCTTGATATAGCTTTGTTTTTACAAAATTCGTTAATCAGCGACCACATCTTCCTTGGCTTAGATTTACATTTAGAGAATGCTTTGTAGTAGTAACTTTTTTTCGTTGTGTTGATCAGACTGTGTACGGCGTTTCTTTTTACGGTGTAATCTGTTTTTAGTTTTTCATTATGTATGTTGGCCTTATATTTTTTCCACAATATATTTCTTTCATTGATTTGACTTATAATTTCAGCGTTGATCCAATCTTCTCTAGGTAAATTGAGTATCTTGGTTTTTCTAGTGCTATTATCTTCAATGCTAGTCTTTATAAAGTTTTCAAGGTCGGAATAGTTGTGTTTTGTTGTATTGTAGTCCGCGTTGGCCACATATTTGTATAGTTTAGGGTAGTCAATAGTTGTGTAATGTTGTTTTATTTTATGTGGGCGTTTAAATCTTTTGAGTTCCAAGTAGATATGATTATGGTCTGAAAGGGGCGATTCAATTACGGCCATATGGAAATCATTTGTTGTGATGTTTGAGCATACATGATCCAATATTGTGTTGGTTTTGTTAGTTGTTCGAGTTGCGTATCTTCTGTCTGTTTTATTCAACAGTATATACCCAGATCCTTTAATCATGTTCGTGTAAAGGTTCGCTGTCCTGTCTGGTTTCAATATATCAAGGTTAAAATCGCCAAAGATAACACAACGTCGTCTTTGTTTTAGTTGTTCGGAGTAATACTGGATAAAACTTTTGCTGTTGGTGTCAGGGGGCTTGTAGACAACGCCGACATTCAGCGCATATTTCTCTAAATATATGAATAAGTAGTTGTTGCCCTCTATGTATTCTTGTTGCTGGATAGTATGAGTGACGTCATTGTGAACAAAGATTGAAACTCCTCCTCCGCGTCGGTCACTCCGAAAGTTGAAATGATGAGTATAGTTAGGTATGTTTAGTGACATTGCTTCAGAATCCGACTTTATCCAGGTCTCAGTGAGTAGTATCAAGTGGATAACATGAGGTATGCTTTTTAAGATACATTTCAATTCATCGAGTTTGCCTTTTGTAACAATGCTTCGAATATTGATGTATAGGAATTTTAGCGATTTTGCATTGGTAATTAATTGCGCGTAGTTGTCTAATGCCTGATACGTATTTTTCGATTTGCTTGCGTCAGAGTCAGCTGGTGTTTGTAATGGGGATGGTACTAGTTTTTTGGTGTAAGGTTTATGATTTTGGGCACACCTTTGACGTATTTGATTGATATTCCTGTTTCTCCGGTTTTTTGTCGGCGTTCCAACTCTGATCTTAAGTCCGCAAGATATTTTTGTTGATTAGGTGTTTGGTCAGCATATAACTTTATATTTAAATTAGCGAGCTTCTCTTTGTTACGAAGTAGGTACTGGGCACTTTCGTGAGAGTCGAAACATACTTTGAGTAACCGGCTTTTATTAGAGTTGTACTTTCCTAGACGTATGCATTTAGTGACAAGAGGCAGTTTTTCTACGCAGGCGGATTGCAATACCTGTATAATTTGCTGTTTTTCGCCATTCTGTCGGTCTGATTTATTTACATTCTCAAGTTCCGATATGCCTGCAAATATAACGTTTTTTCCCCGGGTATATCTTTCTTGCATCTCACAAACCAGCTCCTGTTGGTTGAGTGTGGATGTTGGTTCGGTTGATATCAAGGATAGTTGGGATTCGAATTCTTCAATTTTTTTATTAATTGAGTTGCTGGTCGATTCTAACTTATTTAAATCTGCCTTTAAGACCTTTTGCTCTGTGGCTAAGTTTTCTGTGCGCTGATTTATATTTTTTAGTTCCGTTTTGAGGTCGCTTATGTCATTTCGAATATGCGTTATGTTATCCGTCTGGGTTTTACCGAAGTTTTCTAAAAATGTAAGCATATCGGTACGAAGCTTAGTCATTTCCTGCCGAAAGTTGGAGTTTAGGGTATTTATTTCCGAGTGTATTATTGTGATTTCTTGTTCGAACTCGTAATCGTGTTCTCTAGTTTTTCGTTTTCGCATAGTAACCGATTGTAGGTCGCGATCATCGCTTATTTTACTCAAATCAGGGTAAGACGAAGATGTTGTCGCCGCTGCGTTATCGGTAGGCGAGCGCGTTACATTCATTGTATTGGCAAGCGATTAACGACACAAGTTAGTAGTGAAGCGTAAGTTAAAAGGTGTTAATTACTTGCGTGCGCTTCCGTGTTGAGTTTAGAGCGGGATCAAAAATCGATTCCGTCTCGTTTCCGCACGGGGGTGAAGAGAGCCGCTGTCGCCTGCGCTGCCACTCCGTGAACACTATAGATATGTAGATATACGGGAACACAGTATTTTGGCTTCACACGATTATGGATGTCAATAATCACTTGATTGGGTTCAAAGTTGATTGTTCGGGTTTTGGTTTTTTATTAAATAATCAGAGAGCGTTTGGCACACGTCTACTCGCACTGACCACTTATATCGTCTCCTATTACTATTAATGAAAATAATATGTTATTGAAAATAGAAAGTTTATAATCTGTAAAAAAGACATGTTATGCCTTTTTTACAGCCAAGTCCGTTTAATCAGGTCCCATTAAACACAGCGTATATATGCCTAAACATATTTTGAATAATCTATAAGCCTACGCATCATACGTTTTTATTTTCTCGATCTTTTTCTCAATTTCCAATTTTCCTATTACGAAAATCTGACAGCCCCGATCAGAAAAAAAGTGTCACAGGTCTAGTCTGTAAGAGCCACGCTGGCTGACTGATTCGTCAACGAACGACAGTGATGACACTACTTTTGAAAGGCAAAAGGTGAGAGGACGATAGTGAATGTGTGCTTAGAATAAAACGGCGTATGTGCCAAACACATTGACGTCTTTTTATAAATATTAATTAAATGAAAAAGTAACCGTGTAAAGTTCTGACAAACATCATTACCTATTTATTGATATATTCTTCAGGACCAAAAGTTTGATCTACTTCAGGTACCACTCAAAAAACGTTAAAAAAATCTCTATATTCGCGATTTTTTTTTGATCAAGTCAAGTTATTAATATCGCGTTTTTAAATGAAATAACAATGACAGTTTATTGAACTACAAAATATATTTTTTTCAGATCGAAAAAAGGTATATTTGATTGTTTACCGTTGAATCAAAAATAGGTCGATTCCGAGATACCTGGCCTTAAGAAAGATAGATAACGATTATGAAGGATAAGGTAAGTAAGTAATTATTTTTAGCTATTTTATATAATGGCTATGCGCTTGGCTGTTGCACTGTGTGTTGCAGAACAAATCTCGCACGGAAAAAATAATTGTATGGCCTACAGATTGTTTGTTTTTTTATGTGAATTTACATGATTGTAAACGCAAAGTCGACACAGGAGAAAATAATAGGGGCTAACAAATCAAAATGATTTTGTTTTATAGAGATCTCAACGTTTTCTTTCTATTAAACGACAGTTACGCGATAGTTCTGGTCCAGAATATGTAGTAGGTGTATCAAAGTACCTACGTGCGATAACAAATCTAAGTTAACTGACCAAATGAATTTATTGTGCCATAACTAGCTGTATTGGTGAGTTATGACTTGCTTCGTATCATTGCCCAACGTGCACATTGTTGTACGGTACGAGAATATCAATTTCTGTAACTTAATCAGTCTAGTATAAGGCTATATATATTTTTTTTATAAATTACAATTTTAGGAGTGGAATTTTCATTAAACATTTTGGTAATTGATCATTTTGAAAATCACAAAGCCTATTTTTAATTAAAGAAAATGTAATAATGAGGTTCCTTTTTCTGGAGCCTTAACCACCGGTAGCTTGTAACCTTATTCCCGATAACGGTAAGCCACTATTTATTTTTTAAATGTTTTGTTAAAAATATTGAAAAATGTAAAGTACCTAACCACCAATACTAACCTCTAAACCGGTACCGTAATAAAACGAAAACAAACAGTAGAAACTGTGCTCCGACTCGTGAGACATGATTTTGATGAAGATTTATGTCACAAATGCTAAATCACACGAGCGTATCATCCTAAACAAATGCTAGTGAGAACTCCAGACTATTTTCGTTCGAAATAAATTGGTTTGTGAAACGTCTATGCAACTTTTCAGTGTAAAGTTTCCAAATACTGTCGACAGAACCATATTTTCGTAGCTCACTAACTAGCAGAAAGAATAACATTTCTGTCAGTCAAAAACTCATTTAGTAAAAACATTTTGGAGTTTGAGTTGCTCATGTGATTTGTTTGTTCGAAAATAGAAGCGAAGTTTTCAGTTTAATATTACTTCATGCATGATGTTAATTTAAACGAATGTGTTACGAGAGAGAGTTATTACTGTGACACATTTATGATTTAAAGGGGTCTGTTAATTATTGATTTCAAAACTTGCTTCAAGTTGATAGAAAAAATGTAATCGAACAACATCAAATTATTTTTAGAACTTCAGTTCAAGTTTCGCAAAATAATTTTTACCTTAAACAAGAACTAAAAATCCACATGAAGCTACATATTTTACGAACTACTAACTATTCTCCAGTGACTCACAATAAAAAACCAAACAAAAGAAAAACACACATACATCACACAAAAAAACAATAATAGGCCGTCGTGTCGTTTTAATACATCGGAATCAAAGCGCCCCCAATCATTAAAGAGCACATAAATAAATAAATAGCACCAAACAGTGAGCAAATACATGGGGATGTGCCGCCAAGTCAGGACACGTGCAAAAACTGACGGCGACACAACCCTAAAGATACTGGAAAGGTCACGGGAAAAGGGACGTGTGTCGGATGTTTATCCCGAACTTAGTTGTCGATTCGGAATGACATACCTAATTTTTTTGTTGTATTTTTCGGAATGTTTTTGCGAGTTGTTTATGGATTTAGCTTGTCAGAATATGTAAAACCGCGTTAATTTGGATTTGTGACATTTATCTTTTTAAGCTCTGAAAGGGTTATTGGAACTATAAATTGTTTGTGACATTTTTGGTCCAATTTTACTCTTAGTAATCCTAAACTTTCGCACAGATAGGCTGTAATACAAACTTATGCCTCAGCTTGGCAGTGATACACGCTTGGGCGCCTTCCAGTAATATTATTAATGGCATTGGCAAGCACGTACTACATTGCACCGTACGTACTGTCGCGCACAACACTTCATGGCATCGTAAATCGCGTCTCGTAAACCTCCCGCGGTCACCCGCCTATCACTAAAATTAAACATTTAATGAGAAAATGAATTATCAACAGTTATGAAACGAACGAAACGTTACGACCACTACATAAGTTACATACATTTTTATTATCTGAACCGTGAACGTTACTAGCGTAGCGGCATGTTTCAACGGCTATTTATTTATTAGAACTGACAGCGAATTGTTCATAAATAGCGAAATAATATTTCCGAAGCGAAATTTGCAAACGAGCGTACTTCGTGAACGCGTTGCACGCACACATACACGCTTATAAAAGATTCCGCGCTATAGTGTGCGGGTTGGAAACTTTTGATCCCCTGACATAAATCTCCATCAGAAAATAGGGAGGGCCGTAACCGGCTTAAGCTTAACAGTGACTAGTGGCCCCGAACCTTAGTTTAAATATATTGTAATAATGATAAAATATACTAGTTAATTTGGGTCTTTATTTATTTTGCAGTAAAGAGCTTTTTGTCATAACAGCCCAGTGTTTGTGATAGGAACGTGCGGGTCGCACAAATATTGTTTCATATTTCGCCTCTCGTTTGGTCGTTATTTGGTAAATAGATTTGTATTGTTGGAGCTGGTAATCCTATTCCGTTACTTAGCTAATCAGTGTGTCATCGTGTATTTGTACAGATTTATGTTGTACACCTACATGTGTTGGTCGGGCTCGTTACTTTGATTAACAACTTGTTGATAAATTAATTGGAACAGCAAATAATATTGAGATTGTCTACTGCCAGGAGCGTTTGAGAAGTTGTAGGTAAAAACTACGTAGGTGGAAAGATAAATCTATATTTTGTTGTTTTTATTTTTGTGTCAGAGTTCTATAAATTAAATAGACTAAACAAGAGTGACAGTAGCCTTAATAAATGGAAAGAATAACTACTTATTTTAGAAGAAAAGAAAAAGTAATGACAACCTCTTTTATAACTTGCGAAAGTTTCAGTCTTGCGAACATCCAATACTTCACACAGAAAGCTAACATAGCGTCGTAGCCACATCTAGACAAAGTTATAAATATCGTTTTTGACGCGTGAACTTATGAACCAAACACACAGCGTCACAGATATAGCTCAAAAGAGATATAAATCAAACAAAGTCAAAGTGATTTCAAGACGAATCCGTCCAAACTTTCGTTCAATCTTTACGATCGGCTCAAAGATTGGTTCTTGCTATTATTAGGTCCAGGTTTCTTTCAACAGAAAGAGGCTCAGTGAAAGTCTACATTGAAGGCACTCAAGAAACTTACCCACGTTTACTGATGTGAAAAATTGTTTTATCTTTTTTTACTTAACTTTTCTGATGATATGGAGAAAACTGATGATCGAATTTATCTCTGCTTTCTCTTTAATAAATTACTTTTATTTGATTTCATATTCTTGTGCAATCTATTTATTAAAATCTACATCATAAAGCAAAGCTTTTCGGAAAGAAAAAGATTCGTTAAAAGAAAAATTGTTCACTCAGATTATAACGCAATTCCAACAGAAATAAAAACTAAATGAAATTACAATTTATATCTGATCACTACACTTTTGGTGGTAACTGTACTCACTGACCACACGTTTTTATAGCGGATTAAAATATAACCCTGTATATGGCAATAAAAAGGGTTTATTACAATTCGAAAATATTATGAGAATAATGTAAACGACCAATAAGAGTATTTTTCGATTAATTTCGCTGAAGTTATCAGCCCGATATAATTGAGAGTCAATGAGGAATCAGGATGCATTAAAATCCGGGATATTGCGCAGAATACGAACTGATAATAAATCAACTGAAATAATCGACATAAGAAGGGAAGTAAAACCGGTTTTCAATTGCGGACCGGATTTTGAGTATAAA
This sequence comes from Agrotis clavis, assembly GCA_954870645.1. NCBI lineage: Eukaryota > Metazoa > Arthropoda > Insecta > Lepidoptera > Noctuidae > Agrotis > Agrotis clavis. The sequence continues at coordinate 10,902,566 of OX940929.1, read as the reverse complement.
GGCTGGCTTAGCATAATGCAATTCTTGTGGTCAGTGATAGCCACTGTTACGTGGTATTCATCTATGAGTTACACAGGCCAGTTATATCGCAATTTTATTGAATTTTTTACTGTTATACAGCGAATAAAATTAATTCATTTATAATATCTCATTTGTTGACTACCTACTTATTATGAAATCCACGGGATTGACTCTTTGACACTTTATGAATTAACTGATTATTGAAAATGATATTCGCTTTTTGGTAAATATTTTAAAAGTGAGCTTATCCCGTGAAATAATTAAAGCTTTCTGAAACAAATAATAATTATGGATAGTAAAATTGGTTTTTATTTATTGTTAATACTTTATTTAGTTAAAGCTCTCTATTTATTTGAGGAGCTCGTGGCTAAATAATTACAGCCGCACAGGCCGATCTTCCGGGTTAATCCGCGCTTGCCGAGGTTGGTCTGTGGATGGGTGACCATCTATCATAGCGAGTTTCCTCCATGCCTCGGAAAGCACGTAAAGCCGTTGGTCCCGGCTGTCATGTAGATCTTTGACAGTCGTTACTGTTAGTCAGAAGCTCTAAAGTCTGACAACCAGTCTTACCATGGGGTATCGTATTCCAGTTACTGGGTTGTGGAGGTCCGACAGGCAGTCGCTCCATGTAAAATACTGATATCCAGCTGAATCTGGTTTGACTGGAAGCCGACCCCAATATAGTTGAGAAAAGGCTAGGCAGATGATGACTTTATTTATTTAAAACGGGTAACATTCGCTGAAATCTTCTGTTATGATCGATAGCAGTTCCACGTCGTTTCACTCCCGCTGCTTAGTCTCTTATTAGTCGAAGCGCGATGTTTTATAGTCTATAGCCTTCCTGGATAAATGGACTATCCAACACAAAAATATATTTTTAAATCTAACCCGTAGTTCCTGAGATAAGCGCGTTCAACCAAACAAACTCTTAGTGTGCAATTACAGTGGCGCGGGGCGGGCAGCGGGAGCGGGTGGCGGGTCACGAAACAGACTAGATTTCCGCTCAAACCGCCCCGCCCGCACTTGGTGCACCTTAGTCAAAAACTATGTGTTTGCGTTACCCGCCAGCGGATTCCGCTGCCCGCCCCGCTGCCACTGTAATTGCACACTTAAACTTTATAATACACTAACTGTTGCCAGTGGCTTCACCCGCTACAACTCGAAAATTATCCCACGGGAACATAAAATCGGGATAAGAGCTATCCTATGTGTTAATCCAGGTTATACTTTATCTGTGTACCAAATTTTAGCCAAATCCGTACGGTGGTTTTTGCGTGAAAGAGTAATAAACATACCTACATACACACAAACATCCTCACAAACTTTCACATTTATAATATTAGTAGGATATTAGTATAGATTATCTTTGCAGCCTTATTGCCAGAGTTTAGTAAGAACGAATGATTAAAAAAATGCACAAAACAGCAACCAGCTTAAAAAAGTGTTAACATGTTAACCCCATGGTGGGTACAAGTAAACAAAATACAGCGGTTGTTCCCCACAAATCTTTCATATCTATACATTGTCATTCCCCCGCGGTATATTATTGAACTTAATGGCATCATTTACCGTATTCCGATCCTCAATAGCGACATCGTAACGTACTCCTTGCCTGTTATTAGGGTTCCGTTCAAAAATGCAATAAAAAACCTATCTACGCGCGCGAAAGTAATGATTTTTCCAATAGGTAAGAAATATGCTGAAAGAATTTTGTTATTACCGTGTTTGTAAGCACTTTTGTATTTTGTTTGCTTTTAAAACTTTGACTGAAATATTTTCTTCATTAATGTATGTTTTTGACTTAATTTGGGTAATGGTTTGAGTAAAACAATACCCTTAACAACGAGTTTAACTTTGTTATAATATTCTCTGTAATGTTGTTTACTTTTATCTCTTTAATATAAAATTGTATGTTTATTTTCCAGAACCCATTTTCAAAGTAAAGTTAGACTGTTCTGAGAATCGCTTTTTCTTTACCATTCTAGGTATTCTATGTTAGTTGATACACGTGCTAGAATATTATGGAGCCTTCATCGTAATACGTGACACGCGCTCTTTTGTATAGATAGGTATTTCGAAGAAATGTTATTCTTACTCAAGCGTTTTACTTACAAATATTGGGAAATAATTCTAAAACATATAATCCTGTTTTTGTAACCAAAATCTGTACTTAAACGCCAGGGGTATCATACATAACATAATATGGAGAGTTCGAAAAAATAGGAGCTTTGTCTAGACGTGAGACAGCAGTATAAGCTAGAAAAATAAAAAACTAAATAACCTGTCACATAGTGTGAATTGTGATTGAAATAAAATATTAAGATTGTGTAAATGTTATTGTACGGAACTTCTCCAGCCAATTCAACTCAAGCTTTCAATACTATTATTTTTTTTATTATTCCCGTCCATTTGACATAATATTGATGCGGTTGTAATGGTCTGAGCATTACTTGCAACTGTTAGTGGCAGGTTGGTACTAAATGGTCACCGTGAAATGCTTTCTATGTTTCAATTATCGGCAAAGTGTGATATATCGTTATTCTGTTATGGATGGGCTACGCTAGTAGGTTTTGTCTATTTTTCTTATGATCGATTTGCACAACTGTGGTTTTTGATGCGATTTTTTTTGTTGAAAATAATAATAAGACTCTTCCCATTATACTTTCCACAATCGAAAATTCATGACAAGATAAATTTAAATTTTTAAATTTTCGCGGAAATTGTATTGTCGAGAAATAATGAATATTCCTTTGTTTGTGTTCATTAATATGCATATAATTTTAACGAAAATTTCCTGTTGGGCTGTCGGAAATAGTCACTTAATGCCACCATAAGTAGTGAATTTTCCAGTTCGTACAAAAGCGATCAGTAATGAGTTTTTTTTTTTAATACGAGTACTCGTGCTGCAATAAATATTTAAAATCCATGCAAATTGTTATGCGCTTCATATTACTGATATTTAATTTTCCATTTTACATACTCGTCATTTAAACATGCTTTGTCGAATTCTGACTTGTGAGAAATTTAAATAAATAAAACATGTAGATTAGGGACCTTGTATATTATACCTTAATAGTTCCCAGTAGCACCCTGACTGGTAATTGTCGAATATAGGGGACGAAGAGTGTGAACACGCATAATTAAAAAAATATGTTTTCTCGTCTTTTAATAAAAAAGTAGATTTTTTTGAATCGCCACTGTTGATTTTCGCTTTTGTGGTTTGGGAATAGTGTGATGAGATTTGTCCCAAAAAAAAGACATTAAGAAAACAATTAGGTTATTTGTCCACGTTTATTTTGAAAAGTGCTGCATTGGAATTGATTTGAGTTTAAAAATTCAATATAATTATAATTCCTAACCACTTTAACCCAAAAATGTCACAACGAAACAAATAGCCAGAAATGACATTTGAAAAAATCGTAACATCAAAAAGCCAACTAAATATCATTCATTTCATTTTACAAGCTTTCCATGATAAATGGAACAGTGCCTATAAATAAATACGCGCCTAAACTCACATAAACTATGGGTATGACAGTCGATGGAAATAAAATGTTTTATAGCCATAACAGGAACGAGCTTGTCGTTCTTAGAATATTCCTCTTGACTTGCAGTTAAAACTTTAATGTCCCGACATTTTGGGTGTCCTGAATTTTGTCGGGATTTTTGCATGTTACAGGAAATTGTATTAGTGGGACGGCTCTAGACATCTTGAACATAAAACGACTTGGGAGTTATAAAATAAATTCTAAAGTTACATAAAATTATAATTTCTAGGTTATACTAAAACTTCATAATAAGAAGAGAAGTGTAACGTTGGGAATGGATTAAAAGATTCAACGTTCGTAGGTTTGTCGGTCGAATTTCTTCTTCGAATTTTTCTTTGCACTGATGAATGCATCTAAGAAGAGTAGTGTTGGTAGTTCAAAAACAAAAGAGTAGGAAACATTGCTAAACAGCAATGCCTTCAAAAAACTGTTAAAATCTCTTCCAGGTTATAATCGTAAGGCACGTGAAAGAGCAAGCAGTGACTGAATTTGATGTCGGTGGATCTGTGGGCGATGATGATGATGGCATGGTGGATGGTACTTCTAATAAAAAAACTGTCAAAATCTTGATCAACTAGATTATGTACAGATTTAAGTACGTTGCACACTTGTAAGTTTACACAATCTTTCCGCAAACTTCGAAATTCAAATGTTCGAAAAATATTTGAACGATCAAGTCAAACAAAACAGCGGCTAAGACCAGTCGCTTCACTAAAAAGGCACAGAAAATAACTGAGCATAAAAGGACTCTTAATGAATACAAAACTCATGTCATGCTACTCCAAATATCGTTCATACGGGCGATAATTGAATAATAACAACGAAACGATTCCATTTTTCAATGGGTTCATTAAAATTTTATTACTTGCAACAATTAACGTTAAAAGTTGACACAGTGCTGTGCTTTTAAAATTAATAACGGAACTTAATGACCCGGTATGAAAATAGTACCTATGGAGTGTGATGCATATTTATATGTGCAATTATATGACCGTTACGGTTTTGAATTTTTCGGTTAACTGTGCGTTAGTAATGTTAGATTTGAATATGCACGTGTGTGATTGGTTAAATTATTGATTCATCAATATATTCATGTCATAAACGCTGAATATACCAATTCAATGAATATTGATCCCCTCAATTGCTTCGATTGCCGTCAAATGCCACATTATGTCGGAACATTTACGCTTCTTTGTTAATAGTGTTTGATGGCGTCTAAATCAGTAACTAAATGGAAGTGCACTATTTCTGCAAGAAAGTCTTAAGAGTCTGAGAATGTTTTACGTTATTTTTAATCAGTACGAGTCTGTCAATCCCTTTCGCTCCACCAAAGCGGAAGGACTCATATAAAGATGATTTTCAACCCCAAAAAAATTCTTTCAGCCCGTTGCGTTGAGACTTGATTTTTTGACATTCCGTTCCGTCAACCTAAACCTCCGAAAACCTGAGCCCCATTATTAATAAACGTAGAGTTACCAATGTAAATTTAAAATTTACTATAGATTTGGCGAAATGTTATGTTTGACAGAGTTGTATTTTCATATTTATTTGTGAAATGCGTGTAATCCCCGAAGGCAATTTTATGTTAGGCAATGTAAGTACTTAATAGTACACCCACCCATATTTTGTCAGTTATTATTTAAGTTCAAGTGTTGAGCCTCGGGCACGCCGCAACCACGGCGTTAAGACCCTTCTTTGAGGAGTGGCTGGATAGGCGTCACGGCGTCCTGACCTACGGCATGAAGCAGGTCCTCACCGGACACGGAAGTTTCGGGAGGTACTTGTGTCGGATAGGCAGGGAGGAAGAAACGCTTAGGTGTCACTACTGCGAGGATCGCCCGGAGGACACGGTGAAACATACGTTGCAGGACCACCCCGCATGGGCAGAGCACCGCCGTGTCCTCACCACGGGGATAGGCGGATACCTCTTGCACCCGGCATTAGTCGAGGCCATACTGCGGGGGGAGACTGAGTATAAAGCGGTCGCCTCCTTCTGCGAAGCAGTCATGCTCGCGAAAGAGGAGGCGGGCCGCGTTAGGGACAGGACAGCGTCCTCCCTCCGCCCCAGCCGCAATGGTAAACGCCCACGGTGACGGACGTCGCAAGACGATCACCGGCCACCATAGGCGCGGGCATGCGGGCGGCGAGTAATAGGCGACTCGCTGCTCGACCATGGACCATGCCCGAGTCGACGGCGCGCTGTGTTGGCCCTCTAATGGGCCCCCATTAGAGGGCCAAAGCCTGCCGGTGTCGTGGGATTCATCAAATTACGGTGACCCTGGAACGTAAAGGGCTATTGAAGGACACCGTGGATTTTAGTCAACTCAGTACGAGTCTGACAGTCCCTAGCCCAGCCCTGGGTGGGACGACTCATTTGATGATTTTACCGTGATAACCTGTAATAAAAATCAACAACTGATCACAAATTGTGGCTGCTACTGAAAAATTACTGATGGATTTATACGAGTAACGTAGCAAAACATTACTGAGTTTTCCCAGTAATATGTTTCCCCATGCATTTGGAAATCGAACGTCATAATGCGAACGGTTTCACTTGAGACCAACAACGCTTACCAGTAACATAAAGAAATAGTAACCACTTCAGTTTACTTATATTGGCAAATTGTTGCTACTCCATTCTCATACGTCAATGTGAGTTATAGCCCAATATTCACATCATGGATTAAAGTCAAAGTTCACAATAATATAAGTTGGCTTGCTTTCGCCTACACCCATTAAATAGCCCATTTTCCTGAGCTGATTCTCACAGCTTGGCCGGCAATAAACAGCTGATGCATTTTATGTTCGCCTTTCATATTCAAAGCAGGATCAAAATATGAATGCATTTTTAGATTTACCAATAAAAGTTTGTGTACTTTATATTACGCTATATATTTTATACTTTATTCTGACGAATAGCTTCTTGGTTTCCTTCGAGAGCAACTTTTATATTCTACTCTGAATTTTTTAAGGAATTATCTTCCCTCATAATCTACCCTATGAGTTTGAAACCTAGACGCCATTACGTAATAAGCTCAGCATTAAAACCTTTCCCGTAACTTCTTTTTATTTTTGTATTATAAGCGGAAAGAAAAGAAATCCATCCCTATCTGTATAAAATCTCTTTGAAAGAAACTCAAACAATTCGAAACACCTCAAGACATTACCGTGGGGCCCCTAAATTTGCGTGTACAAGCAAAACGCGTAATGTCGGGGTGAGCCCGCCAAAATCGTATTTAAATTCACCGATCCCGACACGAGATAAGCGAAATCATGAGTTAGGTTGGAAGGGTTATAGAATCCTGCTGCGTGAGGCCGCATAATTCCGTTTCCAGTGGGGTGTCCACGCCTTTGGTGTTGACGGAGATATCTCGATCTTGAATGGGAAGCCTCTTTAGAGTGTTCAGCTGGGAAATTTTCTTTAAAACGTTTGCAAATGCAGAGGTCTTATCGCAAGATCTGAGAATTTGTTTGCTTGTTACGGATGTATTGGGATTTGAATAAAGATTTTTTGCTATTGTCAGGAGCTGTATGACGGGGGAAATAAAACGCTGTTTCAAGTAACGCTAGCAGTGTCTTCAACGCAATGCTTGTCGATTGTATTTTGGTGTCTCTGGTCGACTACAAAAGATGTACTTGTAAATTAAAAATACAAAAAAACAATTTGGTGTATTTTGAAAGAATTTTAGGCCCGAGGATAAATTAAAATAAAGACTTAAAGATAATCGTAACGGTTATGACTGTCACCCCTAATTTCACATCTAATTATTTACAATTCCAAAAACGAGCGTTTTAAAGCTTTATTACAGCTGAAACAGGGTTTCAGATAAGGGTATCCACGACGCCAACAATTAAGTATCCCCTGATTTAATTAAACAACCAACAATTTATTTTGCTTGTCAGATTTTATTTTCCTTTTTTATCCGGCGGCTGGACCGTAATTTAGGTACCCTAATCCCCCGCTACAGGGTACCAGAAAGGGGTGTAAGGGAAAAAGTAAGGGTGATTAAAGATAAACAACGGCTCGTTGCCAACGTGAGGCCTAGCACGGTAAGGATAATTTGCAATTGTTATAATTATCTATGACGGTAAATTAAACGAGACTTTTACGCGTTTCCGAGACGGCGGCTGAGATTTATGTCGGTAAGATTACAACTTAATTATCGATTTATTACCATGTTCTTCCCATTTGTACCAGTGTAATTCAAACATTTTTTTATATATATTTTTGAACACAGGTGGCATTATAATTTTCAGAAAATAATTTATAATTTTACGTATATCTTTAATTCTTACAAATTATGAAACATTTTCCACAGATTTTCAGCCTTTTAAAATAATGTTCTACAAAATAAAAATTCGGCTTAACCCGAATATATTTTACCTGACCTGCCATAAACTACCCGTTCCATAAAAGATATCAAAGATAATTCAGGGCAACATAAAAAAATCCTTTCAATATTTACAACATCGGAAGCGCTGTGAATTATGTATTCGTTTAGTCGGATCGGGACCTCGGGACTTCTGACCTCTGCCTAGCTACAAGACAACGCAGTTTTTATAGCCACAGTTTTCATCTTAAAATAACGTATTTTTTCTGCCCGTGAAATCCTCACAAAATGGGGTTATTACTGAATTGTTCGTGCGCTCCCGTCACCTTCTCTAGCAATGTCCTTTGTGTGACTCTCATAGAATAATTTCATGAATTGACTCACTGACGTAGAGTTGACTGCATTGTTTCCCGTTTCAATTGTTTCTGGGTAATATTTAACACAAGTTTTAGTGCAGTTGTCAGTCAAATTAATTGTAGTTGGATATGAAATACGTAGATTTTTTTAACGGTTCGATACCATGTATTTGAAAAGGTTTGAAACGATAATATTGTGCGAGTAACTCAAGTTAAGATGTTGTTACTTACCAAAGAATACCATAAAATTGTACCAGTTACCCTAGAGACAACACAAAAATAAGAGACAAAACACAAACATTTTCATAAATATCTCTTTGTGAACATTTCATCAAGACGCACCGATTCCTCGAGAGAATAAGCTCTATGAATATTTTGAGGTACACGAATTTGGGTTGTAACCGCTGAAGATATTTCATATTCTACCACTGTATACTTGTATAACCGCTGTTATATCTAACCTAGCTAAATAATATTGTGGTTGCATTATTTTTGTAAAGACGTAGGATTACTTGGGTGTTCCCTCTCTGAGGTTTGTCCTTTGTTCTTGTTAGACAGGATTTATTCGAGTATTAGACTCCGACGTTCTATTTTTAAATAGAGACTTTGCTTTTCGTTTATTTCTTTATTTTATGACTGCTTGGGGCTTCTCTATTTTTATGAGGTTTTATTTAAATCTGCTTCTTCTTCATCGTGAGCTTGTACTGAATGATTTAATGCAAATGGTTTAGCAGATTGTACATCTTAAGGGTATAACAGAGTATTGTGTTTAAATATTTTGTGCACTTTACTCGATCAAAGGGTACTTTACTTGCTATAAGCATCTTCATAATATTTCTTACTTCAACCTCTCTCTCTTATACTTTCTTTCTCAACGTTTCTCTCTCTCTTTCTTTTTTGTTTTTTCCTATTTCGTAAAGCTGTTGTGGAAGAGAGATACAACACAATCGTCTGGTACTCGCGACTGACGTGCGTATACGATTTCATGTATGATCGATCATGGACGAGGCGAAATGACTATGTTAGAATATTAGCAAATGGAAGGATTGTCTTAAAATGGAACCGCAGCCCTGGAACGCAAAATGCATGTGAAGGAAGAAGTTGGTTTTTAGTCAGTAAGAGTCTTATAGTCCCTTTTGCTCCTCTCAGGGCGCGAGTACTAATTTTGATAAAAGGGTTTTAGTAAGTGGTGGTCAATTAGTTTATTCCTATCCGCGTGGGAAAAAGTCGTGATGTCATGTATTGTGTGCTTAAGTCAATCTTGTTCATACCCAGTATTAAAAGCTCGTATACTGAAGAATTTGGCATAGTTTTAACTAAATATAAATGGTGGCATTGTCGCTTTTCCGAATGAAACAACATGGCTTAACACAGTGTATTTTCGTTCTTCAACATTAGTTCTTCAACTCACCACGATTACTTAGATTTTTCATATCCATTTCGTGCTATTGGACCCATGTGTAGTTTCACAGCATCCAGTTTCTAGTTGATAGGTTGTACTCGTTTGATCTGGAGCGCACAGCCTTTGGCCATGGAAGAATTGTTTGACTTGTATCAAATATGGATAGGATTGAGTTGGAAAAGCCTCCATCGCCTTTTTTACGTTTTAGAAAGTATTACGTTTGCATACGAAAATTGGCAAAAGTTATTGAATAGTCTACCGATGTGCACCCTTGTTGCACGTTGACCATCTAAAGCCTAGTCGAATAAGTGTAACAATGAAGTCCGAAATGTTGCTTCTGCTCCTGTATAAAAGTCAGATTTTTGATATCTTGTAGGCCACTTTGTCATAAATGATTTCATTTTCACTGCGCTGATACTATTGAAAAAGGCATTTGTTAGGAAAATTCATTGAAATCCTTACAATTTATCTTATCACGTTTCAAAACTGGTGGATGTATGTTTGTTATGAAATAACTTTATATTGGAAAAGTAATGGTTTTCTAACCTCACAAACAGTCCCAACTTACATTCAACCGGTAAACTTTTTGTAACCTTCATTACTCTACCTATTCATCAAAATTTTCTACAGTCAATTTCTGATTACGACTCGAACAAAACAGCAAATCGATTTACAATCCAAAACACGAATCCGCACAATGTATTCGTAAACATTTTCTAAACTAATAACGTTTGAAACAAACACATTAATTACCAATCAAATCCTCACTATTTCAGGCATATTAATTAGTTTAAATTAATGCTAAATGACGCTGTGGCCGAATTAACAAACGTTAGCCTTCAATTTGACTAAATAATCAGTAGGCAGTATTTGTTTGAAGTATTCTGTGATGCGTGAGTGTTTGGTTGTCCGTGTAATTTTTGGTAACTATAGAACGCAACTGTCATAATGATAGTCCTTTTTACCGTTTGCATATTAGTAAAACACAGGGTTTTTTATGTTCGCGTTTACGGAGGGTGGCGGTTCGCGTCCGCAACAGAGACAGGAGACCGCGATCAGAGACCGCGACCGGAGATCGTGACCGTATCTCTCGCTCTCAAACTGCCGCTCATACTTTGCCTAATGTTAAGTAACAGTCGCGGTCTCCTGTCGCGGTCTCCGGTCGCGGTCTCCTGTCTCTGTCGCGGCGTGAACCTTTGGTCAGATGGGTGGGGAGACCAGGCGTAGTACAAACGAGTTCAAGTGCGCAAGTCCGAGGCATTGGGATTTTATACCGCTGCTTTCCAATTTTCGGGCTGTTACTGAAAAATATGTAGTTAATTTGACACAACAAGACGCAATTGTAGGATGTAAGTAAAAAAAAGTGTGTCTTATCGGTACAGTTTTTCTAATAAAATCGCTGTAATTATTAACTATCTTTCAGTTTTGTTAATAATAATTATTATCCTCATTTAACTTCTACCTTCTGGGTCTAGGTATAAAACCTATTTTATATATTTAAGAGTATGAAACTGAAAGAAAAACACATCAGTAAATTATTATTTTGTTGTAAAGAAAATAACATTTATTTTGTAATAGAAGATATATTGAAAACCGATAGATGAATTTTGTACATAAATAACATAATATATTTTTAAATAATAATTAATTTTTCACTAATAATTTTGTTTGTGTTCTTCGTTGACTGTGAGCCGGATGGCAACGGTACTTTGGTCAGAGGAAACTGACATCACGGAAAAGGACACAAGCAATTTTGATCTCGATTGAATCTAGGGTCCCCTGGTATTCCTGTGATGTTAAATGACTTTAGGAAACGTTTTTCTTTGCAACTGTTTTGCTGGCATTTTACGTAATTAAGGTTATGCTTAGGTATTTTCCTAGGATCATATCTTTTTATTTTAGCTTGTTATATTGTTTATATTTTGTTTTTAAATCAAATCAAGCACACACAAAAACACTAAAATTATACTAAATCAACATTTCACCAGTAATTTTCGTGTCCATAAATAGGCCCATTGTCACCAACAGAGCTCAAACTTCGACTCCATGTCGACTACTAATAAATCCCTGATTAAATAGCTTATTGACATTTAAACCTAGAACAAGCTTTGAGCAAATAATCAACAGACTTTAATGAGTGATCTTTTCTTTAAAACCAAACCAATCTTACATCAAAAGCGATCTAATGTGAAGAAACTATGAACTAAAGTCGGTTAATAATAAACAAAACGAATTATTTCCTATAAAGATGATCATCTATTATTATAACAACTTTGTAAGTCATTTAAATTCGAGTATGAGCCGTGTCCGGTCGAATTTATATCGTAAAAAATGATTTTTTGATTGGACCTGCTGTAATGGAGTTTATAAGGAGGGAGGAATTCTACTGAGATGATAGAACCGGACATATTGGTTATAAGTTGCAACGAGCAACTGTTAGAGACAATTATTCGACTAATTTGACTGGGGACTTGTGAATAGACCCGTGTGACCCCATTATGAAATCAACGAATATGTTACGGACATTTTTTGTAAGCAAAACACCGCCCATATACACAACAAGCTAAAAAATTTCCTATCTCAATAACTACTGAACCGATTTTGATGAAACTTGCAGTATCCCCTAAGTTGAACAATACCTAGTACAAAAAAAAAAGAATTACTGGAATCGGACATGTAGTTCCGGAGATATTCGAACACAAACATAAAAACATACATACATACATTACATACTTACATACAATTTTGAAATTTGGCACATTTGTTCAGACGCTGATAGTGCTGATATAGACTAACATATACAAAAACTGGGCAGTTCCGAAGATATTACATACGTACGGGTCGAATTGCTAACCTCCTTTTTTTAAGTCGGTAAAAATACATTTCTAATTTATTAAAGTGCTACTGAGAAAGCATTAACTTTCCATAAGATTCAAGAACATCTGCATACACATATTTTTATTCCAATTTTCTTTTCATTTCTTGAACTGCATTGTAAATTTCTATTATCACACTTTTCATTCAACACACTGAGTAGCAACAGCTCTATATAATTCTAACAAACGATCGTTAGGTCATCGCGAGCAAGTGGGACGTCCCACTGACGGATGCTTACACATGTTATTGACCCTGCCCTATTGTTAACGCCATATGGCCACCGAAATTACCTCGTGCCCTCACAGAAATTAGCGAAAACCCACCTTAAAAACCGAAACCTCCTTTAAAATATGGCCTTTCTGGTGTTGAAAGTTATGCGAATTGCGGAGTACAATTTTCGAGTTAACGACTTGTTTTTTTTTCTTTTTTCCTTGTTTTATTATTTGGAGGCAGTATTAATTTATATTTTCGCATGTGGTTGGAACAAAATAAAACAAAATTGCAATAAGTACGAGTATATTGTAATTTTGTTTTATTTGAGCCTTTATAACTAAATTGGATCAAGTTACTAGCCTATAAATTGTTTTATAAGCAAAATAACTGTATTTTTAATGAACGTTTTTCTAAGAAGATTGGGGTATTAGGCTAGCCAATTATAAAAGCTAGAAGAATTTAATCAGATTTCGTTTTCATGAGCAAATCTCTTGACAAAGTAACTTTCTTATAAATATTTTATTTAACGCAAGAAGAAAAATAAGAAAAACATTTTTTCACGATGTTTACATGTTTACGCTTACGCATGCTCCCGGGAATCAAATAGGGAATAAATCACGTGCGACGTCTACAAAGGGGCTGAGCAATAAAAACTGTTGTCCAATTCCGAAATTCCTGAAGGAAATGGTGGAAGGCTTGTTTGTTTATAAAAATGTTGCACATGATATATTTATTTTTATTACATGCTAAGAGCATAACTATATTATAAGATAAAATTCCTAGTATATCATACGAGTAAGAAATAAAAAAATACTAGCAAGACTTGTTGACCTACATTATCCTAGATCTAGCCAAATGTTTGGATTGCATGCTTATGCATATACATGTGTGAGAACCAGTTCTATGTCTCCCAGGACTTTAGGCATAGGGCTAATGTTGACCACTTGTTGATTAATACAAGTTTTAACGTTAAAATTTTATGTACTATCAAACATTGTTTTATCTTTGTTAAAGGGGAAGTTTGAAAGTAGCGCCTGTTACAGAAAAAATGAAAGGGCATCGTCTATCTTGGTATGGACATGACATGTGATGAGGAGGAATGACACTCATGTGACTAAGAGAGTGATGAGTATGAATGTTGATGGATGGAGAGGAAAAGGAAGGCCAAAGAAAATATGGATGGATTGTCTAAGGAATGATATGAAAGAAAAAGGAGTAAACGATACTGTGACGTCTGATAGTCAGTATGGAAGAAAAAAACGTGTTGCGCCGACCCCTATTATAATGAGATAAGGGCAGGAATATGATGATAAAAACATTTATCTTTGTCCTAGATATTTTAGAGACCATCAAAGTCTTCCAAAAAAACCAATTCAGTCACGACTGTGCATAAACGTAGCCACACCTTAACACTACAAATGATTGTGTGAAAACACAAATCCGAACAATTCAAAAATTCATTCTAAAACCTAGGACACACCATATGGGCGAAAAGATTTTTTTCAAACTACTTTAGTATAATAGCTCGGCATTACGTACAAAACAAGAGGTCAATTATCATTCGATAGACAAGGGTGGACGTGATAAAAACAGATCTCCTAACACATAATTACATAATTGTGCGCCCTCGCGCCGACGGGTAACGACGCCGACGCCACACGAATATGGGTTAGCCAGAGACCAAAAAATAAAATTATATGGTGTGGCGATAGTGTGGATGAGACTTTAGACATGTTTCGTTGTTTTTAAAAAAGTATTGTAAAAAAAATATTTTAACTGTTTAGAAGGAAAAAATAAATCTTGTTCGGAGTTTTACAGTTTTTATAATATTTAGTGCTGTGTCATAAAATTAGTGATAATAATGATGTTAAAGGTAAAAGGCTGGAAATAATAAACAACATCACTGTTTTATTTAAAAGTGAATTAAATAGGTACATACTTTGGTGAGAAACCGCATAACCAAAAGTAATATACAAATCGATTAAAATCTTTAAAAAATGTTTCCTTCCAAAAAATAATCCTTCAAGCAATTTCCTTTTAAGCATTGTAGGCATTAATTCAGGAAAAATAAATTAGGCCTGAGCAACTGTTGGGATAGATTAATGTGACAGTTAAATATTAATAAGCTATTATAATTCCTTAAGTTTAATATTAAAACATAAATATAACAGTGAAGTGTCAAAAGTAGAATTAATAGCTTTATGAAATCACTTTGCCACACCTGAGTCGCAGTTTTTTTCAAAGTCACGGACAAAAGTATTGACAAATAGGCGTATAAATCATTTTTAATGCTTGGATTGTGTAAAAATTACACTATATTATTAGAGTAATAGAGTCAATGTTTGTTTAATAGATTTGAAAGTGTTTTAAACAGCTATTTTCAAACTATTTTTCATATTTTAAGATATATTTGGAACATAAGTATAATAAAAATAAATCAATGTAACAATAAAAATGTTTTTGTGAATGTATAACTTTCCTATGAATAATTTAGATATAGTAACAGTCGTATCCACACTATTTCCGCAACGATCCGTGAAGATAGAACAGAAAGGGCCGAAAACAAGTTTTAATACGAACGTGGAAGTAAAATATTTTCTGTACCGGAATCGTTAATAACTGTAAGTTGCGGTCGAAGTCAGCCGGGCCGAACTGACAATTCCCTTTTAATTTGAAAGCCTGAGCAGGATTGGGGCTAACAAGACGCCGCCTAATTATAGCCTAGCCAAAGAACAAACAAGATCCAAAGGCGATTTAGGATTGTTATAACGCCATATGTTATAAGATAATTCGCGTGATTATTGACGTCTAATAAGCTTTTTGAATTTATAAGTTTTACAATGAAACTCGACAACATAATACTCATTTTATCGATCAAATTCCCTAAGATTGTAAGCCTGCGTGAATACCAAGATTAAATTGAAAATTTACAAGACTTGAATCAAATAGGTATTCATTTTGTAACATAATTTCTTGCCAATCAAGAAACGTATTGAATTTAAATTGAGGGAAGTTCTAATAACGTGTTTAAGATACAGCAAAAGCTTGCTACGAAGCTATTCGTCTGAAACTAATGATTTGCTGAACTAATAATCTCTTCGGTAAACAAGTCAATATGGCCGGAGATTGTTAGTAGTAGCCTCCGGTTAATAGGTCAGTCAATGTTGCCAGCTTTGTTTTACGTCTGACAAACTTCACAGATACTTTTGAGAGAACACGCAAAGGGATTCCAATTAGACTTAGATTGTTGCCATGTTATTTTTACCGACTTCAAAAAAAGGAGGTTATTGTATTCATTGAACGGTTTCCAAAGATCTACAGAGCTGTTGTAGTTCACTGATTTGGGTAGACTAAAATATAGTAAGACTTCAGACAGGACTTCTTGGAGCTACTTTTGTTGAAATTTGTGATTGTGTGAATAATTTAAATGGAAATTTACGTAATAATAACATAACTTCAAGTTATCTAAGCGTAGGCAAGAATAACAACGGACACACTAAAACAAACCCCCAAAGGTACAATATATTATACCTATTAACAAACGTTACAAGCCACACAAACCGATACTGTACTAAACACAGAATAAATTAAACCAACCGCCATACCACAATAAACTATGTGTACTAAGATTCTGAATTCATTACCAAGTTCCAAACGAAAATTACCCTCGTCTCTATTGGTGATAGTTAGTTCACGATCTATCCTTATGTTATGCATATTAATAAGCTTAGATGTTATTAAGGAGATCTGTTACAGTATCCCTAGTCTGTCTTCGACGTCGGTCCTTCTAAGAACGAGCCAAGCATCATGAATTAGTCTGCTTGATGTAGGTAATGACAGGGAGTGTACCTAAGGTCTTGTATTATTAATTATTGGGTATGTGAATTTGAAATTTATGTGTGGTATTATACTTATTTGCTATAGCTTCAGTTGTTGGTTTGTATGTTATTATTTTGCCACCTCTTTTAACTGAATTTATTATTAATATTAGATACTACTCTTTAACCGCTTTGAAATGGGGAACAAGTTATCTTGATGATTAAACTTTTGCCTATGTAAGGGGACGTACGTGGATATAAATAGGAATCTGAAAATATTTTGAGTTCAAATTGAGTTTTCAGCTATTACGATTCATGTTTCCCTTTAAATAACTCTCAATTACTATGAAGTCTTCATAATATATGTACAGACAAGCTATTACCCCATTTCAATGGTGAACCCATTTCTTAGAACTCACTAGGCTATCGGTTTATCTTTTCTGAGATTCAAAGATTAGTTCTGTTTGTGAATCGTGAATTAGATACTCTGGCAACATTTCAATAAATAAGCAATGTTTCGCCTACATTTAACATTAATGTTAAGCCTTATTTACTAAAGTACTCGTTATTATCTTCCGTACCATAATCTACTTTGACAAGACAAAAACATAAATTCAATTTTGATTTAGTTTTGAATCAGCAAGTTTTGAAAAGCATTAAATAATTAGTTCTACTTAAGTTCGTAAAGGTCTGCAGCAGACATCCTAAAACGTTAGTTAACAGACTGTTTTAATTATCTTTTCACGTCACATTTCACCGAGTAATTGCTGGCGAGCCTCGAGTAACAAATTACAACAAACGGCTAGAACTAATATTTGTCTTATTTTAATGTTGGAGATACATCGCCGCCGCCAAGACGACAGTTCACATAAATTGTGGTGTCTTCTAGGAAATGAATAACAATTATGATAATTATCACGCCTTCACGAGGATGGTCTTCAACACGGCTATAACAATAATTAAGACCGTAAAAAGCGTTATCTTCAAAACCAGTAATGTTCAAACAAAAACACTGTTACTGTCGAGCTCTTGATTTCGATTTACGACGTCTAACCACTGAACGACGGCCAAATTACATTTGCCGCTCACGATCCACAATATGGACACAATTACTTTAGAGGTGAAGTTCAATTTGGGAGTCGACTCTTAAAAGTAACAGCACCTTGACTTTTTTTGTCACAGTGAGGCTCATCTGTCGGAGGTAAACTATCAAATTCTCACAGAGATTACCGTATCAGAAGAAAAACGCGGCAACGGGATACCTTCAAAATTTTAATGAATTATAATTGTTAACAATTACTGGCTGATTTAATGAATGGACGAAATACAGTAGAATCTTTTAAAGGGAGACAAGATGATTCAAATTTTGGTAGGTAAGAAAAGGAAGGAGATAGACAACGCCTACGTGGTTTCTTTGAATGTATGATTCGGCGAGCGATAAAAATCGCCGGTCTTATTCGTCAGACTTTTTTTAATTAGTGAGGGGTCCGACATGAGAACCGAGGTGGCATCCATTGTATGCTGAGTAAGTACGACATTTACAAATGACTGGACTAGTAAGACATGGACATTGAGACGGACGGGGTATAAAAGCAATGACGGAAATCCAACTCGTTGTTTTTTGTTTTATTTAAGAATCAATGGCTGCTGGGCAATGTGCACAACAGCAAGTGCACATTTAAATTCTAAACGACAAAAATCTTACGAGTATCTTGGAAAAGGAGCAGCATAATGTCGGTTCTCTTTAAAATCAGCACTAATACTGTCATTAAAACTTAAATTTAAAAAATAATATCTACCATGGTTATTTTTTAGTTTCCTACATATCTGAACTGTTGCAATTTATGTGCAATTTACAGTGCTGAAACATCGGAAATTCAGAAAAAAAAATTCTTACCTCAAAAATTAAAAAATGCAACGATAAATGTTCAAGAAAAAAACTAACTTTCCTCTCCATTTAATCGTATAGCATGGTTATTAAACTTGAAAGTTATTAAGTAGCAAGTGATTACACCTTCATACAAAACCCGTTTTATGCTTTACACTGTTATTTTTCTCTCATTCATTTCATTTCGCGTTTACCTCGTGTGAATTATGTCAGTTAACTTTCAACATTAGATGCATAAGGTCTTATTAGATTGTACTGAGATAGCTCGTGTTAACTTTTTCCTAGTATAGATTTGCTATGTAGGATTATATTGCCATAGATTTGTAATTTGGCAATACTCTAGCTACATTCTCAAATGATTTTAACACTCGTTTCAATCGAAATATCTATGCGTTATAACGAAAAAAAAAATGAGACAGTAAGTAGCTTTTGTTTTTGTTTAACTACCAAGTAAAAACAACTGTGTAAAAAATGTTTGGAGTTTGTCTGAATTCAAATAATGAAAAATAATTAAAAAAAAATTAAACATTATTGCCTTTATTTTTGAAACGTAGAAAAAAACGATTGAAACTTACTGTTACCAACCAATTTAACGAGTATTTATGGTTATTAGAAAAATTAAAGCTTAAAGACAAAATTCACACAAAAAAAGAATAATGCATACCTACTTGTAGTTCTAGCTAGTAACCCTAATTATTTAAAACTCTTACTGCAGTTTCATCCGCGCGGGCAATGTGCTAGTTCTAACTTCGTCCGCGCGGATTACCTTCATATAATTGTAGCCTATGTTACTCGTTGCTAATGTAGCTTTATAGTGGTAAAGAAAGCGTTATAAAAAATCATTATAAACAAGAAATCATACCTATCTTTCCTCTTAATAATGTTATTATTTTTTGAGTGTAGATAATTATGCAAAAATGCTACACCACATTACCTTTTTAAACCCTTCAACCATCATAGCGAAAGTACTTACTTTCGATACAAATCATAACAAGGTCAGCAATTTTCTCTACGCAATAAAACATTTCAAAGTATGCACCTAACAATTTGCATTAATTAAATAAAGGTTAACACCGTATAATTGTTTCGTCCGACGAATCAGCGAATTGTAGTTACAGAGCAAACAAAATGATTTAAATGCTAATTTGGACTTAATTGTAGAGCATTTAGATCATTTTTTTCATTGGAAATTGTATGTTACTGGCCATGGTTTGTGCGTATTCTTTGAAATGGCTTCGCAAATGACCAGGAGGGACGGATGATCAATAGTCTACTTATATTTTCTTTGTTGTAAGTAAATTATAAAAAGAACTGCTTTGTCGTTAGTGTGGAAAGCTTTGTATTTTATAATGTGAAGGAGGAGTTGTGTAATTTGCAGATGTTATTCAAGCAAGTTGCAGTCCAAAAAACATACTTTAAGGTTAAAAGTAAAGGTTTATTATTATATCGATATGCAAGAAATATCTACGAGTACCTACATAGCACAACTGTAAACTTTTCAAAGTACCTAAAGTCCATAAAATATGATGAAAATTAATAAATTAATTAATGCAAGGACGCACATCAACCTACCTCAATCAATTTGCTCTAATAGATTTTCAACCTTATAGTTATAGTAGGAGATTAATATTTGATTGGTAAAATTTGACAGATACGGGAAGATTGAACTGCAGGACATCAAACTATAACATACATATTTCATAGTTCAAAAGAAAATAACGGGGTCAATACGAGCACACGAATATCGAGTTTACTTTTAAAAAATCTTAAAAACATTTTTGCCAATTTGCTGTAAAATGGTAGTCCTTATCAAATTACTTTTAGCTATTTTCTATTAATCTTTCTCTTAAAATATGAAGGGTCAGAGCCCATTCGTATCCTAATATTCGCACCCTGTGCCCACTCGTACCCTGGAAGTTTTGAGGGGCCCACTCGTCCCCTGAAGAATATTTATTTTTATTCATTCTTCTAATATAAGTACATGTACATGTGTATACTGCAGCTTGGTAGTCCTGGTATAGTCGCGCAGAAAAGGGTAAAATAAAAAATATAGTAATTCGGTAGATATCATGTTTATTTCAAATAATATTAAGTTTAATAAATGCCTCTAGGTTCTAGGCATTAAGTCAGTCTTTAAAATAATTAATCAACTTTTGGTTTCTTGTACATTTGTAAATATTCAGCAAAATATATGATTACTACATATAATAATCTTTATGCAGTAAAATAAAACTGTGTGTAACTATTTATATAAAATCTCAGTAATATAATAACTGAATTTTAGATAAATTTACATCCAGTGTACAAACAAATAACCAAATACCAATACCAATATAACAAAAATAACAATTAATTGTTAGTACTTTGTACAGTCAAAGAGATCTACAAAATAATGCAATATCAGAGAGTACTTACCAATTTTAACGCAATTTTTGGAGCAAAACAGAATTAATGTTAGAACGTTCATTATTTTTAACCGACTTCCAAAGGGAGGAGGTTCTCAATTCGGATGTTTGTGTTTTTTTTTATGTTTGTTCGGGCATAACTCCGTCGTTTAACAACCGATTTGCGATTTTATACTTTCGGAATGGTCCCATTAAAATTTTATCGAAATCGGACAAGCACATTTTGAAAAATCAACAAAAACCTAAAAAGTTTTCAACTTTGTCTACACCGATTACTCCGAGGTTTCTGATCCGATTTCGATGATTCTTTTTTTGTTCGATATAAGTATATCTGCCATTTGGCCCCATAAAATTTGGGTTGAATAGTGAAACTAAAAAGGATAAAATGAAAAACTTTTTTAAAAAAAAATGTAAGTAACCGACTTCAAAATAACCTACAAAGAAACTTTTCTTTCGATAGTCGGTGACAAAAACAAAAAGTTTATTTCGTTAGGCGAACTTCATTTAATAAAAGACCAAAGGCACATTGAACAGTCTCGTATTCGCAGTCACTTTCAAAAACCAATATGTCACCGAGGCAGCCATAACATACAAACAAAACACCTTATCTAATTTTGTAACCCGTTTTTTTTAACAAGCCATTCGTAGAGAGACAATTTTGCATCGTAAGCCTATCGACAGGTTATATTATCATGACGGATATAATTCAACATAGCTCTTTTTTCAATGAGCTGTTATGATTTATTAAATTAATTCCGTTAATAAACTGTTCACAAGTGTACTATGTTAACCGTTTCTTATGTAAAATATAGCTAATTTTATCTCAGGGGACCAATAGGCACCTGAATAGGTGCCGAATCTTTAACTTATATTGAATTATATTAGAGGAGACGAATGGGTACCTTAGAAATAATAATTTTTATTAAAATACTAGCTTCTGCCAGCGACTTCGTACGCGGATCCTGTTGCTTATGCCAGCGACAATGGGGTCGTCAAAATCGAAGATCTGAAATGTCTGATGTCGAATTCTTAGAGCCTGGGGACGGGAAAACAACGGGACGCGCATGACGATTCCAGACGTTCCAGATCTTTCATTTTTGTAAGTCAACAGGAAATGCCCATCAGACTAACAACTCTTGCTAAGACGTTATTCCTAATGTTATAGTGTAGCTGGGCTCTTGGAGTTCCACATCAGGTGTTCCAGATCTTCAGTTTTTATACGACAACAGGAAGTGATCATCAGGCTGAACAACTCTTGCTAAGACGTCATTACTGTATATGTAATAGTGTGGCTGGGCTCTTGGAGTTCCACATCAGGTGTTCTATATCTTCAAATTTATTTTCTCAGCAGAAAATGCTCATCACGCGGAACAATTTTTGCTTTGGCGCTATTTTTGTATCTCTTATAGTTTAGCTGATCTATTGCAGTTCTGCATCAGGTGTTCAAGTTTCCAAGATAAATTATAGCCTATATGTTGCCCAGACTTAATAGCTATACAACAACAAAAAAAACAATCAAATCCGTCCAGTAGTTCCGAAGATTAGCGTGTATGGAGTAACTTCTCCCGTTTTCCTAACATTTCCCTTCACTGCTCTGCTCCTATTGATTGTAGCGTGATGAAAAGTATACTATAACCAGCGCAGGAGTATGAAAAATAATTGTACCAAGTTTCGTCAAAATCCGTCGAGTAGTTTTTGTTTCTATAACGGTTATACAGACAGACAGACAGACAGACAGACAGACAGACAGACAGACAGACAGACAATAATTTTATTAATTGCATTTTTGGCATCAGTATCGATCCCTTATCACCCCCTGATAGTTATTTTGGAAATATATTTCATGTACAGAATTGACCTCTCTACAGATTTATTATAAGTATAGATTAATTGGTACCCTACCAGGAGACCAATGGGTACCTATATAGGGGCCGAATCCACAACTTTTATACTGGGGTACGAATTTTAGGGGACGAATGGGCTCTGACCCAATATGAATGCTTGTTCATCAAAGTGTAGTAAATCTCCTAACTATAAATTAACTAGTTTTAATCAACTAGCTTTTATCAATATAAGATAGAGAACAAAGACTAACCTTGAATATAAAGCCTTACTAAGCTCTGAATTGTATCAAAGGCTAAGGCAGTGGTGCGATTTCAGGCGAGTAGCGTGTTTGTATAGGCGACAATATTCTTGTGTCTCAAATAACCTGTTATCGTTAATTTAAAATAATGAGAAGTGAAACTGGTCAGACGATGGTACCCAACGGCCAGACTGGATACGTCTACCACTAATCCAGATCAGGGAATAACAAAGCAATATTCTTAGTGATTCACTTCGCCCATTTTCAGCAACGTCGTTGGATATGCTCCTATTATTCATTCATGAAGAGAATCATTAAAAATATTGTACAGGAGCCGTGTTGGACTTGCCGGTTTAATCAGACTATTACCTACTATAATTATTTAAATATTAAAACACATTAACACCTGGGTTTCGTTTCGTAAAGTTTTTTGAGAAAAGAAAGAACCGCATCTTTCTGGATGAGTACTCCAGACCGCCTTACTAATATAGGCTATCGAATTTCCACTCGTAGACTGAACGTACGCAGTTTCGAGTCCTGCCTGCGGCTGAATTATTATTTTTTCAAAGAAAAAGTTTAAACAAAACTATTATTTGACATAATAAGGGACTGATGTTATTAAACGTCCTTTCGCTTGTAAATACTGGACACGCCACTCGGTTTCATTGTGACCTTGTCCTGTGCCTAAACGTGTCTGGGCGTTGAATGTAAACTTTACGTAAATTTCAGATATTATCTTCTATATTGGGAGCATAAATAACAAAATATTCGCAGATTTTGTAAAGTATCGTCTTCAGTTTTCGTTTTTCGTGAGCCAGAAATATCTTCAAGATTATCTAGTATAGGAAGTTGATTATGATACGATGTTGTAGTACGCATCTTATTTTCATACTAGCTTCTGCCAGCGACTTCGTACGCGGATCCTGTTACTTAATGCCAGCGACAATGGGGTCGTCAAAATCGAAGATCTGAAACGTCTGATGTCGAATTCTTAGAGCCTGGGGACGGGAAAACAACGGGACGCGCCTGACGATTCCAGAAGTTCCAAATCTTTCATTTTTGTAACTCAACAGGAAATGCCCATCAGACTAAACAACTCTTGCTAAGATGTTATTCATATATATGTTATAGTGTAGCTGGGCTCTTGGAATTCCACATCAGTTGTTCCAGATCTCAATTTTCATACGTCAACAGAGAGTGCTCATTAGGCTGAACAACTCTTGCTAAGACGTCATTCCTGTATATGTTATAGTGTAGCTGGGCTCTTGGAGTTCCACATCAGGTGTTCCAGATCTTCAGTTTTTATACGACAACAGGGAGTGCTCATCAGGCTGAACAACTCTTGCTAAGTCGTCATTACTGTATATGTGATAGTGTAGCTGGGCTCTTGGACTTCCACATCAGGTGTTTCATATCTTCAAATTTATTTTCTCATCAGAAAATGCTCATCACGCGGAACAATTTTTGCTACCGCGCTATGTTTGTATCTCTTGTAGTTTAGCTGATCTATTGCAGTTCTGCATCAGGTGTTCAAGTTTCCAAGATAAATTATAGCCTATATGTTGCCCAGACTTAATAGCTATACAACAAAAAAAAAAACAATCAAATCGGTCCAGTAGTTCCGAAGATTAGCGTGTATGGAGTAACTTCTCCCGTTTTCCTAACATTTCCCTTCACTGCTCTGCTCCTATTGATTGTAGCGTGATGAAAAGTATACTATAACCAGCGCAGGAGTATGAAAAATAATTGTTCCAAGTTTCGTCAAAATCCGTCGAGTAGTTTTTGTTTCTATAACGGTTATACAGACAGACAGACAGACAGACAGACCGACAGACAGACAGACAGACAATAATTTTATTAATTGCATTTTTGGCATCAGTATCGATCCCTAATCACCCCCTGAGAGTTATTTTGGAAATATATTTCATGTACAGAATTGACTTCTCTACAGATTTATTATAAGTATAGAAGATAGATAGATAGAAGATTTATTATAAGTATAGATAGATAGAAGATAGATAGAAGATAGATAGAAGATAGATAGATTTTATAGATTTACCGATAAGGAACTCGTGAGTAAGATTAGCAGCTACACTTGTCTGTCTTTAAGGTTAAAAGCGTTTCTCCATGTTTTTTTTAGCCTTGTCAAACCATCCAATTAGTCTTCCTGCCCTGGGTGGAGATGCCCTGGGTCGCGAGACTGTCCAAACAAGTAACCGTGAGTCGTGACCCTGGAACATAAACAGCTATTGAAGGAACACCGTGGATTTTAGTCAATACAAGTCTGACAGTCTCTACTGTCCTGCCCTGGGAGGACTCATCTGATGATTTTGCAACGATAAAAATCATAACCCTCCTTTTGGCTTTGCCGTAGTCGGGTAAAAAGGGCTATGTGTCCAGATACAACTGGGCTCTGGAAGTCAAATAGTAGCAAATTATAAATTATACTGGAAGCCGTTCTCGATATTGTTGGGACAATAATGAAATGATTTTATTTTAAAACAGTCCAGATCATTATGAGCCCTATTTGAGATTATACTAACAGTAGCTATTCATCATCATCATATCAGCCGGGATCACCCACTGCTGGGTATAGGCCTCCCCCTTTTCGCATGAAAAGGGGGAGGCATATCTCTCTGTTCTGTGCGTCTCTTATCCATGCATTCCCCGCGATCTTAACGATATCGTCAACCTAACGAGCTTTTGGGCGGCCCTGGTTTCTTTGGCCGAACCTTGGCCACCACCTTGGCTACACTAGCTATTTCTGTACAATAAATCTCGAAAATTGACACCGGAATAAAACGTATCCTCTGTGTTAATCCAGATCATAATGCCTCAGTGCCAAAAATCAAACTCCATTCAGCCGTTTTGACGTGATTGACTAATAATAAACATTCATCCTTCCTTCCAAACATCCAAACTTTCACATTTTTATAATATTTTGGATAATTATTGTATGATATATTCCTATTTATCCGTTTCAAGGTTGATTGAAAGCTGAGTTGATTACTTGAAACAATCTTAACGTCATAGAAATTGCCTGCCGCCAGGCAATATTGCTCAGAGTCAGCGCCTATTAGCAGAAACTATTGTTTTGAAACTATTAGTGCGGGAATATTGCGTTAGTAAGCTTGAACATTATTAGCTTCTTGTGTACCGCTAGTTAATTACATAAATACAATATAGTGCACTGTAGTGTACTGATATCAAGCCGGGATTTGTAGCAGATGGAAAAGTACCTTTATGTTGTATATTCAACTCAATATTACGTTATCATAATATTTTCTAATTATGTTAGAAAATTTTGGTCATTTTTAACAATTATTTGGTTGATCACAGGTTGATCTTCAAGGATAAGCCGTGGTTGCCAAGTTTCTTCTGTAGATTAATTACCAAATATCATGGAACTTACTTTCCTAATGTCCACCCCGGGGTGGACATTGGGAACATTTTTTAGAAAAAGTTGCGCATTCCCCCAGCGGGGGACAAGCTGGGGGTGGACATCGGGAATCATCGCTCTGTGTCTCGGAAAGCACAAGCCGTTGCTCCCGGTTGTCATTTGTAAATCTGGAAGGCGAAAAGCTCGAAAGTCTGACAACCAGCATTACAGAGGGTATACCGTATCACCCAGTTACTGGGTTGTGGAGGTTAGATAGGCAGTTGCTCCATTTAACTATTGATTTTCAACTGCATTCGTTGAGAATGTAAGCCGATTCCAACAATTGAGGAAAGGCTAAGTTTTAGTTATTGATAATTACAAACTGTACTCATCCATACCGATATTTCTCACATTATTTAAATTAGTTTTCAGGTAAATTTAATTTTAGATGTAATATATAGCAGCCTGTACAATTGAAACGGTACTTTATTATTTTTTCGGTCATATTATTTTATACGCCCGCTACACGTCTATTTTTTTCCACGGAAACATAATTATATTTGGGATCAATCTATCTATCCTATGTATTACCTAATCCAGGTTATAAACTATCTGTGTACCATCATCAAAATTAGAAGTTTTTGCTGAAAAGGTAACAAACGCAAACTTCCACGTTTAGTGAAAGAGTAACGAACACAAACATTTACGTTTATAAATAATCACTACATAGTATAAAACAAAGTCGCTTTCTCTGTCCCTATGTCCCTTTGTATGCTTAAATCTTTGAAACTACGCAACGGATTTTGATGCGGTTTTTTTTGATAGATAGAGTGATTCAAGAGGAAGGTTTATATGTATAATAATATCCATTAAATAGTGGAGAAGTACTGTTATTTTTGAGATTTCTAATGTGATGTCGTAAATAATTACATTTTTCCGCTTACATTGCAAACGCAGGCTGAACCCTACGAGTTTTATCAAAATAATGTACTAAGTATTGTACACATTGAAGAGGTCTACAGAAAAGTCCGTGATGGTATATGTCTATCTCTTATGGATAACCCACAATAACTTTTTTTTGTCATTTCCTTTTTACGACAAATAATGGCTAATTTTCGAAGCGATTTTAACCAATACAGCATTAGTCCTTAACCAATTAAATACCTTGAATACATTGTTCATTTTATATAGATCTATATGGCCCTTTACACCGTATGATTTAAGTGAATGTTTTCGAAGATATTACAGATTTAAAAATTGCGGGACGTAGCGTTTGCGCAGTTTTTCTGTAGTGTATTTAGTATCACCATTGCACCCGTGCGAAGCCGGGGCGGGTCGCTAGTTAATATATAAGAAAGAATTAAGATTCACGAGCCACGCTATAATATTCCGAAAGTCAACACTGAATATGTCATCAGAGCCTCATTATACCCTCTATACGGTTAATTATAACTCCAAAGTCACTGACAGATCCTGCCACAATTTTCTTAATTACAAACCTACGTACTGCTTCATTACATGTTCAGATTAATTAAAGTTTCTTAAGTAGTTTCAAAGTTATAACTACGAAACGGTAAGTCGCGAGCACCCTCAGCTACAGTCTATTATGAGCTTTCATCTCGAACTTAATTCTATATAAAGGTAGGTATAGTCCTAGGTAAACACTACTGAATAAAGCAGGTGTATACAAGAACTCTTTGATAAATGGATTTGAAAAAAAAAACTCTATGGATTCAAAGCTATTGAACTAAATATCACAATAGGAAGGATATGTGACAGACTAGAGGACCAACGCACAAAAGTTTTTGAGTGTTACGACAACTTCTTTTGCTGACAACTTGACTTAACTTCTCTCTTGATGTTACAGAAATAAGAGCGTTTATTCAATGGCAAATGGTTCCTGAAAAGCAATATCGTTCGTAGTCATGTGAATGACATGTTCAAAAATGTCTCCGAGATTTTTTTTTTGACAATACCCGGTAATTGGTGGGTTGGGTACCTGGGCAATGGTTTTGTCAAACTACAATACAGCTGGTTTACAAAGGGATATACGGAACAGGAATATCAAAGTAATTTGCTCATTGAACTTCTGTTGTAATGAATATAGTGGTTTTAAATGGATTTGATTGCGTTCCTATTATGTTTTTATCGCTATTTATTACATAACTCTATTTCTTAAGCTTTTTAGTTCCTAGTTGAAATTGGGGACATAATTGGACATGTGAGGCAAAATTATGTGAGAATAAGATGTCAAAAAGTGCGATTGAAATATAGGGCGCGGAATAGTATTAGTATTTCATAATAATTATGGTCATTCTTCTGATAAAGCCAACTGATTCCGTAGCAAGAACGTATCAAATCATAATTTAAGTTTGTCCATATGTATGAATTTATGAATAACACATATAAGAATATAAATTCTTATCCATGTAATTCAGTCGATATTATTTAATCAAAACTAATACCTATCATCAAGAAAAGAGATTCGGAGCAACAAAATCAGAAAATAAAGAGATGCATTATTTTACTAAATGTACACAATCATAATACAAACCGAAAAAATGGAAAAAAATTGTAAGTTTTTTCCTCAAAACTAGAAACATCGTCTGAAAAAAGGAAGACAAAAAATGTACTGACCTGTTTTTCAAATTTGGAGCGGCGGCGTCAGCGAGAACATGGAAAGAAAAATAATCAAGTGTTAGGCAGCCATAGAAAAAGCATAACAAAAAGAAGGAACGTAGTACGTTCATACATAAAACGTACGCATAGTTAGTGGGCCTGTTTGGAGCAGCCGTGGGGCAAACAATTTTTGTACCAAATAGTTTTAAGTACATAATTAAAAAAAAAAAAACACTTGTTCTTTTTAATTTTTGCATGTTTTATTATTGTGCTATGCCCTGTGTCTGTGCCAATAAACGTTTTTTCTTTCTTTCTTTCTAATCCAAAGTAATACTCGTATTTAAAATAATGTTAAAATAACCGTAAAATGCTAGCTTCTACATACTATGCTGGCGGCATAGCCGATAAGTTTGGCCGCGTATGCTGTTTCATTGTCATCTCATCGCAATTGCTATAATCAATAGCCAACGGCATGACGAGGTAAGCCAACGGCTGGTGGCAAAATGTGTAGAAACTGTTGACCTTGGTCAGGAGTTCAAGACATTAAAATTAATTATGTTTTTTTCAGGTAGGTAGTACCTACGTTCCTGCGGGATAATTTCCGGACTCCTCGCGGATGAAGTCGTGGTAAGTAATATTTTGCGATGCATTTTACATCAAGCAAAGTACGTAGACCAATAAAATATTTGTAACTTGTCTGAAAGACATTAACGTGGTTTGTAGTAAAAGTAAAATTTTCTTGTTTTTTAAGTACTGTCGTGATAAGCGTTAAAGCAGTGATAAACGTTTACATCAAATTGTTTTATAACTTTAAAGATGTTTTATTTTAGGGATGTTATGAAATGGTCGACGATGTTTTTATCTACTTCGTTAATCTTGGGTTCCTTTAAGCTATTGTTAAACAGAAAGGCGAAGCGAATGCGATCCGAAGCGTTTTCATTTGTAATGTATGGAATTGTTTGAATCCCGTCACATAGAAAAGCGAAAGCGATCCGATAGTCTATGTGACAGACTTCAAACAATTCCATATATTACAAACAAAAACGCATCGCTTCGCCTTCGCCACGCCTGTCTGTTTGACAATAGCGTTATTCAATTTTATTGTGAAGCCGATTAAAAAAGGCTAGCAAGTAGCCGTGTTATCAATTTAAAGAGAAATAAAACAAATGTTAATGTTTTACTACAGAGAAAACTGAACGAATGAACGTACCTTCATATCAACGATAATCTAAACGCGAATTTATATTAACGTATGAGACCCCTTAACTCGGAGCGAAGCTTTTAGTTACGTCGAAATTCGCAGACCGCAACATCTGGCGAGTACCTCCTACCAGAATACTCGTAGATTGCATTTTGTCTACTTTCGCTAACGAATGTGCTACTTTCATACCAAAACCAACCTTCTCCAGGAAACATAAGGACGTGTTTTCTTTAATAATGAATCCTGAAATTTCCGGGCGCTTCGGACGTTTTTGCGACGGAGACACGTTTCAATCTGTTGTCTCCTGTTTCGGTACTATCGAGCTATTCTGTGCAGATGTGGATTGCGGGCAGAAGAGACACAAACTCGATTTCCTTGGGACCAATTTCGTGAAAATGAAAACGCAAAAATTACTATGAGATATAACATAATGGATACCTAGAAATGTTTCGCAGTTGCGTTTGGGGAACGGTTTGCTCCAAAGATATTACAGTTAGATCAAATTGTGACTAGATACAGTCTCATAATCTTTTGTGGGATACAAGATGGGACAGTGACAGTTATTAACATTTTCTGTTCAGTGTTTCGCTTATTTTGTTTGCGAATGTTGTGTTGGAATTATTATTATTAGAATTTCAAAATCTTTCTTCAATAAGCCAAACTTGCGAAACGTGACGATGGATGGATGGATGTGTGTTACTATTTCACGCAAAAACTACTGAGCTGACCCTGTGGAGGATCAGCTCAGTAGTTTTTGCGTATATGTATTGTGCGTTATAGTAACATATAACGTATATAGTTTAATGTCTTTGCATATAACCAAAGTGATTTAAAAGATAGTTTAATGTCTTTGCATATAACAGACAAAAATAGTAAATGATCACCAAAATGAAACCCGCATTTTAATGTAAAATTATAACCAGTTTTAACATTTCGCTATCCTATTTAATCACCGGGCACGCCGCAATCGCGGCGGTAAGACCCCTCTTTGAGGAGTGGCTGGAGAGACGTCACGGCGTCCTGACCTATCGGATGACGCAGGTCCTCACCGGACACGGAAGTTTCGGAAGGTTCCTGTGTCTGATAGGGAAGGAGGAAACGCCCGGGTGCCACCACTGCGAGGATCGCCCGGAGGACACAGTAGAGCATACGGTGCAAGACTGCCCCGCTTGGGCAGAGCACCGACGTGTCCTCACGGCGGCGATAGGCGGAGACCTCTCGCGCCCGGCATTGGTTGCGGCCATGCTGCGGGGCGAGACGGAGTGGGAAGCGGTCGCCTCCTTCTGCGAAGCAGTAATGCTCGTGAAGGAGGAGGTGGGTCGCGAGAGAGAGAGGACAGCGTCCTCCCTCCGCCCCAACCGCAGTGGTAGGCGCCCGCGGCGTCGGACGTCAGCAGACGATCTCCGGCCACCGTAGGCGCGGGCATGCGGTCAGCGAGTAAAGGGCAACTCGCTGCCCGACCATGGACCATGCCCGGGTCGACGGCGCATTGTGTCCCACGCGCGCCTCAAAGAGCGTCAGCATAATGACGGGGCCCCCTCTCAGAGGGCCAAAGCCTGCCGGGGTCGCGGGATTATTTCCTTACCGTGACCCCGGAACATAACAGGCTACTGAAGGACACCGTGGATTTTAGTCAGTAGAAGTCTGACAGTCCCTCCTGCCCTGCCCGGGGTAGGAGGACTCATTTGATGATTTTACCACGCTAAAAAAAAAAAAAACCTATTTAATCAAAATGACTCCAAATAAATCATTGTCAACCCAAAAGTAGTAAATGATCACCAAAATATGTATGTCATAACGAGGTGTAATAAAAAAAAATCTACCTAAGCAGGGTCGACGAAGCCCCGCTTCGCGGGGCTTCTATTTCTGTGTACAAGGTTTAAAGGAACCTAACCAAACCGAACTTCGGGGTGTCCCTGAAATCTTGCTAAAGCGAGTTTTAGATTTGGTGCACATTCAGTATAGATTTGGTGATCATTTACTATATTTGGTGTTCGAATACAATTTGAAGTGTAGTAGCTAAGGGTATCAAATCATTTTATGGTGGTCATTATATTTAATCCCATACTTTTATACATAACAGTTCTGTGGAATAATTACCAAACTTCACGCAAGCTACGCCGCGGGTAATAGATAGTGTTATATTATTTTGGAAGCATCTTGTAAAATACCTAAGTTTCTGTGTAATCAGCTTTATTAATAAATATTTAGCAGAAAGTTTTGTCCAAAACAAACTTTCAAAGATTTAATTTGAAAAGTTTTAGTACCTACGTATTTAGATGCCAATAGTTTTATTGAGATTAATACTTTCAGGAATCTTAATTATTTGAGTATGTACATTGATTTTGCAAAGGCAATTTGAGCGTGAATTTGTGACCCTGAAACCAAAGCGTCTAGATTATAGCTTCAAATCTTAAAAAAAAATGATGGATTAATAACTTTCTGTGGCTTTCTTAACGACGAGTTTTTGTTTACTAATTACCTACCACAAAAACTTTATACAATACAATACTAACTTTTGCTAGCAGTTTCACCTGTGTGGTGTTTGTTATGATTGGGGTCGGGAAAAATAACTATAATCTTTAATTTGCAGCGATTTTTATTTTCTATCGTCTATTTTTTATAATGACATAAAAAAAGTTATTTCTTTTCTAATTTGACAATCTGACTCATCTCTAAAAAGAGTATCTATATCCACAACATCCTCCGGCCCCGCGAGAAAGCGGAATAATACACTACACTATTAGGGAATAATAAAAGTAAAAATTATAAATACCTCATGGGCAGTTTGACCAGCCGACCAGAACGAGTGACAAGCTCTTTAGTAGGCAGCTGCTGTGCAGGTATAGTGGCTGGCACATCCTTATGACGAACCTCTAAAGGGAAGAGACGCTGTAGAGGTCTGATTAATTCGCCTTTCGCGGTTCTAACCCGTGCTACACGCCTATGACCATCCACCCCTTGCAACATCTCTACAACCATACCTAATGGCCATTTAACTCTCTTTGTATCTTCCGATCCTATCAGCACTACATCCCCGAATTCAACTGGTTGACTAATATTATTATTCGTTGATTTTTCAGTGAGTAAAGCCAGGTATTCGCTGCGAAAACGCTGTTTCAGATTGCCGCACAAATCTTTAATATAACGCCAACGTCCAGTCAAGAGCTGACCATCAATATGCCCCATATCTAGGACATCCTTCCCTTCTTTTCCTACATGTAAAAACATTGAAGGAGTTAACGGAACTAAATTTTCTGTATTGTCTGCTATATAGGTTAGTGGCCGAGAATTAACCATCGCTTCGGTTTCACACAACACCGTCAATAGTTCATTGTACTTCAGTGCTGCCTTACCAAGCACTCTCCTAAGCATTTCTTTAACCGTCCGTACCATTCTTTCCCAGAATCCTCCCCACCATGGCGCTGACGGAGGTATAAAGCGCCATTCAATCCTTTGGGTTGAGGTCTTCTGTACTATTTCATTCCACTTGATGTTCTTCAGAATTGAACTAGCTCCGCGGAAATTCGTTCCATTATCTGTATATATTATCCTTACAGAACCTCTTCTTGCCACAAACCGGCGGAACGTTAGCATAAATTCTTCTGTAGACAGTGAGGAACACAAGTCTAAATGGACTGCACGATATGTTGCGCATGTGAACAAAACGATCCAGCACTTTTCTCCTGTCTTCAAATACAGTGGACCAGCCAAGTCTATACCGGTTACCTCAAATGGACTCCCACATTGTATCCTGTCTGCCGGCAACGGTGCGGCGGGAGCTGTACAACTCTTGCTGCTGAAACGTTTACAAACGACACATTGACGCACTACCTTTTTCGCAAGGCGGCGTATGCTTATAATCCAATATCTTTCACGAAGTTTACTAATTAACGTTTGTGATCCCGCATGAAGGTATTTTACGTGAAAATATTGTACAATTCTCTCAACAATAATATTATCACTTGACAGCAATATAGGTGACATGAAACCGTCGCTGTCATTGCTCATTGTTAAACGAGTTTTAACACAAACGAGTCCCTTATCGTTGAAAAAGGTTTGCAATTTCTTATTGCCTTTAGAAAAATCCGCTAAACATTCTCTTTGAAGAACAGCGAGTAAGTGATTTTCAGCTTCTGTGTACTCCTCTGCTGATAAATCTCCTGCTTTTCTGTGTTCTTTCTTCATGCTTAACCTGCAGTTATTTCGGAACCTTAAACACCAGCCAACCATTCTCACTATCTTCGAATATTTACCAAAGTAAAGTAGGTTTTTTGTGAATTCTTGAGTGTTTACTACGCAAAGACACGACTTCTTCACCTCTTTCAAAACTTCGTTTTCATCTGCTGACACTTCATTATGAGGCCATTCCGATGCCGCTTTTTTCAGCCATTCGGGACCTTCCCACCATCTGCTTTCGAGAAGGATTTTTGCATTACAGCCTCGCGATGGGAAGTCCGCAGGGTTACATTCTCCTGGCACATGGCGCTATTCGCGTAAAACAGATTTATTTAGTATCTCCTGAATTCTATTATTCACAAATACATTTAAGTTTACTTTTCTGTTAAGCCATGCTAGTACTATAGACGAATCGGTCCAGTAGAATACCGGACAGTTTAAGTTAAGGTCCCGTCTTATATCCGCAGCTACTCTAGCAGCTAGTAAAGCGGCTAATAGCTCCAGTCTAGGCATCGTCACAGCTTTACTTGGACACACTCTTGACTTAGCTGTCAACAACTGAACGGTGACCTCATCATGAAACTCTGACCGTAAAAACAAACAACATGCATAGGCAGCTAAACTTGCATCGCAAAAAACGTGAATAGTGTTATGACTATCTCGTAAATCAGCTTTACTAATGCGCCGTGGAACTCTACATGCCTCTATGTGCGTAATCTCCTGTAACCAATCTTTTGAAGTTTTGACTAAATCTTCAGGTAAAGGTTCATCCCAATCAATATTACGTATCCAACATTTTTGTATGATAACTTTAGGCACTATAGTCACTGGTGAGAGAAAACCAATTGGGTCAAAAATGCTTTGCGCTACAGATAACATAAATCGCTTTGTGATATTTTTGTCCGTATTGTGTTTAGTTAGTAAAGGCGTTTTGCAATAAAGTGTATCATCTCTTGGGTTCCATTTAAGACCTAACACTGAAGTGGTGACGACCTCTTCGTCTGTGATGATTGGACCTGTCACCCAGCATCGAAGTTCAAACCTGCCCTCAAGCATGATTTTTTTGGATTCACGTATAAAACGTTGCATATCTTCCAGATTACTTACACTAGTTACACAATTGTCTACATAGTACGACGTCCTCAATATTTCAGCAGACTCCGAATCGTACTTTTCTAAATGTTTCAGTATTGTAGCTGCCAGTATAAAAGGGCTCGTTGTAACTCCAAAGACAACACGCTGGTGCCTGTATGTGATCAACTTTTTATTTTGGTCTTTAATATTGTTCCACCACAAAAACTTGAAATATTCACGATCTTCAGGCCATAATGATATTTGTAAAAATGCTTTTTTAATATCAGAGGTAATGCCGATAGCATTTTTCCTGAAGTTAATAATCAATTTTGGTATTAGCTCTATTAAATTTGTTCCCTTCTCTAAACACATATTTAAGGAAATGCCATTTTTGTCCACCGCAGATGCGTCAAACACTGGTCTAATCTTGGTTGTTAGGCTCTCCGCCTTAACCACTGCGTGGTGAGCTAAATAGTGACCGATCCTGTTGTCATCATTCTGTACGATTTCAATGATGCCACTATCTAACCACTCCTTAAATACATTGTCGTAATCTTCTATGATACCTGTGCTTTCTAATTTAGATGTGGCGGACATTAACCGCTTTAATGCTAATCCATAATTACTTTGGAGACATTTTGATGCATCTTTCCACGGGAGCCTGACTTCATACCTACCACTACCATTGACTTTCACCGTACTATTGAAAAATTTTAGTACATCTGACTCTACTTTCTTATGACTTTTTACTTCAGAATCGTCTCTAATGCCCATTGTCTCTAATGACCAAAAATCCTGAACGTCAAAAGTACTTGCATAAAATGTACTTACATTATTTACTATCGTACAAGGTGTGCCAACCACTGGACCCTGCACAGTCCAACCTAGTCGTGTCTCCATAGCTAACAGGTTTTCGTCCACTCGCACTGATCGACCAGTCAGAATGCAACCTAAAACATCAGAACCAATTAATAAACCAATAGTAAAATTATCATCTAAACAATCAGTAATCACAACACCCTTCTTCTTTAATAGAGATACGATCGTATCGCTTTTATTCAGTTTCGGGAGACTTCCACAGATTACTTCTTGCTCTAGAGCTTTTATGTTAACCACAAAGCTGTTATGTAAATTATTTACGCTCAAGTCATACAGTTTGTGTTTTTGCTTTTTGGTGACTGCTCCTCCGAATAACGTGTGACTCAACTCTACTTCATCAATAGGCTTAAGTTCCAGTTTTTTTACTATCTCGCTCGTTACAAATGAACGTTGTGCACCGGAGTCGAGTAAAGCTTTTACTGTCAATTTATTGTCACCGTGCACGAGGTTAATCTTCAAAGTCTGTAACAAAACAGTCTTCGCAGAAGACAACTGGCTCAGCACAGTTTCTTGTGGGTTAGAGCCGTCCGTGGTCTGTTGAGTGATTGTTTCCTTATCTTTAGCCAGACCACCACACATAATGGGATAATGCCTTCTACCACAGATCACACATTTAGGATGTCTTTTGCACCGATTCCACATATGACCGACTGTCAAGCAAATATAACAAGCTTTTTTGTTTTTTACAAAGTCCTTTCTTTCCTCTAACGTTTTCTTTATGGCCACATGGCATTCGGAGCTAGCGTGTGAGGTTTTGTCGCACCATAAGCACTTCCTATCGCTTTTTTCTATTTTATTTTGTGGTTGGTTCCTTTCGTTTTTCTTATCCGTAGTAGTGAAACAGGCTGCGGTCGGCTCAGCTTCCGATTTTTTCTCTGAAAATCCAGAATGTGCCATACGTATCTTCTCATCCGACTCCACCTCTAATTTGACAAAAGCAAGCAACTTAGTGAGTGTATTGCCTTCTTGGCCTACATGAGTATGCGATCTGCTCCAAGCCTTTAATACGTCCTCAGGTAATGCCGACTCTACTAATGGAAACAGAAATGCTGCATACTTTTCTTGAGTGACACCCAATGAATCTAATGCCAGAATCTGCGTCATGAGTTTGTCGTAAAGTGCTCTTATTGACATTTTTGAACCTTTTGATTGAGCTAACACTAAATGTAATAGTTCACGAACATAGTGCTCAATAATAAGCTCGTCTTTAGCAAATCGTTCCTTTAATTGCATCACGACCTTCTCATAATTTTCTCCATTTGGAGGAAAACTCTTCACTAATTCTCTCGCAATTGAACCCTGCTCCATACATTGTAGAAGATAGTGGAACTTATCATCATTGTCAATGCCGCTATCTAAGTGAATCTTCTTAAATTGAGACCAGAAACCAATCCAATTCTTTATTTCTCCATCGAATGATGGAAGCTGCAATTTGGGTAGCCTAAAGCTTCGATGCTTATTGCCGCTTTCTGATACATTGCTACTGTTATCTATCTCTTTAACAGTGCCTTTATTCGTACATTGCGACTCTTCATCTAAAAGTTCTTTAACTTTATATTTTATCTCATACCAACGAGCTTCGTAACAATCGGCGGCATCTACATCTTGTTCCAACTGCTTTTCATCCCTATGGTCATCGTTCAACCACATATCAATTACTTTATTTTGGATGACGGAAAGCTCGTCAAACAGTTTGCCTAGCCTCTCGTACTCGGGTAATAATGCGCTCTTATCTTTCTGAGACAGAAAATTTTCAACTTTACTCACGCATTTTGAAAACCGCTGACGTGCTATTTTCCTCGACTCTTTTACCTTATCCATTGTCACGGTCACCAGATGTTATGATTGGGGTCGGGAAAAATAACTATAATCTTTAATTTGCAGCGATTTTTATTTTCTATCGTCTATTTTTTATAATGACATAAAAAAAGTTATTTCTTTTCTAATTTGACAATCTGACTCATCTCTAAAAAGAGTATCTATATCCACAACAGTGTTCGATATAATGTGATTTTCAATGTTTGTGAACGCCATGCCCCACAGAATCTACCAGAAAAAAAGTAGGTATTTTTCCAGACTATACTATAATGTATCTCTTTTCACCTTTTCAGCGTTCGTCCAAACTTTTGCATTAATAAAACAGTAAGATTGACAGAATTTTCGCAAGCTCGACATCAAATCAATTGAGTTTTGACTTTCCCATTACTTTTATTGCTAAAAAATATCATTTTGTGTAGGACTCAAGATTTTTCTGAGAACTTTAAACTAGATGTTATACAAATATAAGCTCAAGTAACGATGCCATTAAAGTTGAAAATACAGTCTTAATATTCTTACTTACACTGCTTAAGAATTTAACAGCTTTTCTCAACATTACCTAAACAGAATAGAATTCTTTGTGTTCCTTATAATGTTTGAGAAGGTAGTTATATTAAAGAAAGTTAGCGTAAAAGGATTGTGCGGTAGCGCTAAGAGATCGAATAAAGAAAGTTTTAATATTTTTTCCCTTTGTTTCCTACTTTCTTTTCTTTCTCATTTATAGTACTTTCTGTCGGCATTAAAGTAGATAATGATATCCTTTAGAGCAGTTAACGTTTACATAATGCTAATAAACGGATACCTAATATTGTCAGCAAAGTTTTCTTTAGAGCAAGAGCAAATAACGGTTCTCACAAAAAAGAATCTTTGTGAATTAAAATAATGTTATCAATGCAAAAGTTTCAATAAGCTGTTAGCGATCTGACGGGTCCCCATAGAGAGACAAAGCCTACTTGGGGACGTGGAACTATCTAAACAGTTAAGAGGATCGTCTACCGAGCGCTCGTCCATACTAAAAGAGAAAACGTTTTTCTACCCCTAAATGTTACCCTATCTCAATGATTTTTTAGAATGCTTCTTACACAGTAAAAAACTAGGTTTATAGGTTTTCTTTTTTTTTATTTATAATAGTTTGAAAGTTACAGGCGCCTAAGAGTTACTTTTGAAAAAAAGAAAACCTATAAACCTAGTTTTTTACTGTGTCAGAAGCATTCTAAAAAATCATTGAGATAGGATAACATTTAGGGGTAGGAAAACGTTTTCTCTTTTAGTACGGACGACCGCTCGGTAGACGATCCTCTTAATCGTGACCCTGAAACGCAAAGCACTATTAAAGAAACACCGTGGATTTACGTCAGTGCGAGCAAAACAGTCCTTACCACTCTACACAGGGCAGGTGGACTTATTTGATGATTTTATCATGATAAAAGAGATACTACAGTGACTAACTAGCTAGTAGTAGACTCGTTAGTAGCAGAACTCATATCAATAAAAAATCAAATAATTGAAACTGTGGAGAAGCGACATCTCTTACCCATCAGAAAGATTAATATAGAATCGGAGAATGATACACGATGTAGGTTAAAAAGAAAAAGCAAAAAAACAATCGCCCCTGCATATCACCATACATTTTGAAACAATAACAATGATATCCCGCCCATCAATTCGAACGGGACTGTTTGATATGTATCTATCTATAGAGCCTCGAGCATCGTTTAATAAATCAAACACATTATATGCTATGATTGTTACGATACGTTATTGTCTCACATCAATATCTACTTCTGTTTACACAGACCCTATAAGCGTACGGTAGACGGGTAGAATTGTATACAGAGTGTATTTTAGAGGCGTGGTTAATGTGGTTATATTTATTCAATAGTATTTTTACAGATTTATTAAACAAACTAACTTTCTCTATTGGACCAATTTCATAATCATGAAAAGTAGATCAGCTGTTCCAAACATTTGAGCCCAACAGGTTTTAAAATTTAAATGGGTCACTTGACAAAATTTTCTCAGATCAATATGTTTTTGACAGGCCTGTTGGTCTAGTGGTTAGTGACCCTGACTGCTATGCCGGAGGTGGGGGGTCGATTCCCACCCAGGACAAATGTTTGTGTGATGAGCACGATCATTTGTTCTGTGTCTGGGTGTAATTTATCTATCTATACATATAATAAATTTGTAGAAAAGTGGTGTCTGTACAATGGAAATACATAAAAAAAAGGTAGCAGGGGCTGTTATTATATCGATGCCGAACCCGAAAATGTAGTTAAATTTTTTTTTGTCTGTTTGTCTGTTTGTCGGTTTGTCTGTTTGTCTGTTTGTCTGTGTGTTTGTGCACGCTAATCTTCGGAACTACTGGACGGATTTGAATAATTCTTTTTTTGTTGTATAGGTATTAAGTCCCGTTAACATATAGGCTATAATTTATCTTGGAAACTTGAACACCTGATGCAGAACCGCAACAGACCTGCGTAACTATAAGAGATACAGAAATGGTGCCATAGCAAAAATTGTTCCACGTGATGAGCATTTTCTGCTGAGAGAATAAATTTGAAGATCCTGGACACCTGATGTGGAACACCAAAAGCCCAGCTACACTATGACATATACAGGAACGACGTCTTAGCAAGAGTTGTTCAGCCTGATAAGCACTCTCTGCTAACGTATAAAAATTGAAGATCTGGAACACCTGATGTGAAACTTCAAGAGCCCAGCTACACTGTAACATATACAGTAAAGACGTCTTAGCAAGAGTTGTTCAGCCTGATGAGCACTCTCTATTGACGTATAAAAATTAAAGAACTGGAACACCTGATGTGGAACTCCAAGTGCCTAGCTACACTATAACATATATATACAGTAAAGACGTCTTAGCAAGAGCTGTTGAGCCTGATGAGCAACCTCTGTTGTCGTATAAAAATTGAAGATCTGGTTCACCTGATGTGGAACTCCAACAGCCCAGGTACTTTATAACATATATAGGAATGACGTCTTAGCAAGAGTTGTCCAGCCTAATGAGCACTGTCTTTTGACGTATGAAAATTGAGATCTGGAACACCTGATGTGGAACTCCAAGACCCCAGCTACACTGTAACATATATACAGTAAAGATGTCTTAGCAAGAGTTGTTCAGCCTGATGAGCACTCTCTGTTGACGTATAAAAATTTAAGAACTGGAACACCTGATGTGGAACTCCAAGTGCCTAGCTACACTATAACATATACAGTAAAGACGTCTTAGCAAGAGTCGTTGAGCCTGATGAGCAACCTCTGTTGTCGTATAAAAATTGAAGATCTGGTACACCTGATGTGGAACTCCAACAGCCCAGCTACTTTATAACATAAATAGGAATGACGTCTTAGCAAGAGTTGTCCAGCCTAATGAGCACACTCTGTTGACGTATGAAAATTGAGATCTGGAACACCTGATGTGGAACTCCAAGAGCCTAGATACACTATAACATATACAGTAAAGACGTCTTAGCAAGAGTTGTTGAGCCTGATGAGCAACCTCTTTTGTCGTATAAAATTTGAAGATCTGGTACATCTGATGTGGAACTCCAACAGCCCAGCTACTTTATAACTTATGTATAGGAATGACGTCTTAGCAAGAGTTGTCCAGCCTAATGAGCACTCTCTGTTGACGTATGAAAATTGAGATCTGGAACACCTGATGTGGAACTCCAAGACCCCAGCTACACTATAACATATATAGGAATGACGTCTTGGCAAGAGTTGTTCAGCCTGATAAGCACTCTCTGCTAACGTATAAAAATTGAAGATCTGGAACACCTGATGTGAAACTTCAAGAGCCCAGCTACACTGTAACATATACAGTAAAGACGTCTTAGCAAGAGTTGTTCAGCCTGATGAGCACTCTCTATTGACGTATAAAAATTAAAGAACTGGAACACCTGATGTGGAACTCCAAGACCCCAGCTACACTATAACATATATAGGAATGACGTCTTGGCAAGAGTTGTTCAGCCTGATGAGCACTCTCTATTGACGTATTAAAATTGAAGATCTGGAACACCTGATGTGTAACTCCAAGAGCCCAGCTACACTATACTTAATAATTATACATACATAGGAATGACGTCTTAGCAAGAGTTGTTTAGTCTGATGGTCATTTCCTGTTGACTTACAAAAATGAAAGATCTAGAACGTCTGGAATCGTCTCGCGCATCCCGTTGTTTTCCCGTCCCCAGGCTCTTAGAATTCGACGTTTCAGATCTTCGATTTTGATGACCCCGTCGTCGCTGGCATAAGCAACAGCCCGCGACTTCGTACGCGGATCCTGTTGCTTATGCCGGCGACGACGGGGTCGTCAAAATCGAAGATCTGAAACGTC
Source organism: Agrotis clavis (assembly GCA_954870645.1). Lineage (NCBI taxonomy): Eukaryota > Metazoa > Arthropoda > Insecta > Lepidoptera > Noctuidae > Agrotis > Agrotis clavis. The sequence continues at coordinate 10,860,112 of OX940929.1, read as the reverse complement.
GAATTCTAAGAGCCAGGCTGAACAACTCTTGCCAAGACGTCATTCCTATATATGTTATAGTGAAGCTGGGGTCTTGGAGTTCCACATCAGGTGTTCCAGATCTCAATTTTCATTCGTCAACAGAGAGTGCTCATAAGGCTGGACAACTCTTGCTAAAACGTCATTCCTATATATGTTATAAAGTAGCTGGGCTGTAAGTTGGAGTTCCACATCAGGTGTACCAGATCTTCAAATTTTATACGACAACAGAGGTTGCTCATCAGGCTCAACAACTCTTGCTAAGACGTCTTTACTGTATATGTTATAGTGTAGCTAGGCACTTGGAGTTCCACATCAGGTGTTCCAGTTCTTTAATTTTTATACGTCAACAGAGAGTGTTCATCAGGCTGAACAACTCTTGCTAAGACGTCTTTACTGTATATGTTACAGTGTAGCTGGGCTCTTGAAGTTCTACATCAGGTGTTCCAGATCTTCAATTTTTATACGCTGACAGAGAGTACTCATCAGGTTGAATAAAACTTGCTAAGACGTCATTCACTTATATGTAATAGTTTAGCTGGGCTCTTGGAGTTCCACATCAGGTGTTCTAGATCTTCAAATTTTTATACAGCAACAGAGAGTGCTTGTCAGGCTGAACAACTCTTGCTAAGACGTCGTTCCTGTATATGTCATAGTGTAGCTGGGCTTTTGGTGTTCCACATCAGGTGTCCAGGATCTTCAAATTTATGCTCTCAGCAGAAAATGCTCATCACGTGGAACAATTTTTGCTATGGCACCATTTCTGTATCTCTTATAGTTAAGCAGGTCTGTTGCGGTTCTGCATCAGGTGTTCAAGTTTCCAAGATAAATTATAGCCTATATGTTAACGGGACTTAATACCTATACAACGAAAAAAAAATTATTCAAATCCGTCCAGTAGTTCCGAAGATTAGCGTGCACAAACACACAGACAAACAGACAAACAGACAAACCGACAAACAGACAAACAGACAAAAAAAATTTTAACTACATTTTCGGGTTCGGCATCGATATAATAACAATCCCTGATACTTTTTTTTTATATATTTCCATTGTACAGACACCACTTTTCTACAAATTTATTATATGACATAATTTTTTTTAAATGCATAGGTACATAATATGTACCTATGCATTTAAAAATATATAAGTATGTTTATCAGTTGTCTAGTACCCATAACACAAGCTCTGCTTAGCTTGGGACTAGATGGCGTTGTGTGATAGTTGTGGAATATATTATATTATATTATGTTTGATGGCTTTTTTTTGGGGCGTAAAAATAAAGTCCTTCCGCCCTTATTGACCGAAAACTACCCCGTCACATGCCCTTCGTAATAAGGCCGTGGAGCCTTTTTCAGACTGTCTCATGACCCTTGGTTTGATGGCCTGACTTTTCAGATACACTCTGTATAATAAAGTGTCGTACCCTGAAGATTTTATCCGATAAATTTTATTCATAAACCCATACGAGTGTTGTAAAGTGAGCTTGAAAGGGATTTATGTCAAAATCAATTGTGGTGCCTTTGAAGTCTAAAATTGCTTGTAAAGTCCAGTCTAGATGGTTAATCGGAAGGCTGAACAAACTGATTAATTTTAAAAAGAATCTTCAAAATGCTGACTTCAGTCGTCTAAATACTGCTTGGTTTCTGAAATGAGATCTTGAGTTGAAAACTTGTCAATTTGTTAGAAAGTTAGCGTTTATGGTAATTGGTTAGGGATAAACATTTAGTAACAAAATCACAAATATTTGTAAATTCATTAAAATGAAATCTAAAAGTAGATTTCGACAAAAACTTTGGTACAAAAAGATTTTATCGCATTTGAATACTTCACTTCCAAACTCATTTGTCGCACAAACGCATGATTGTCGCTAACAGACGAAACCCTTATCAAAATCTCCGCCGAATGTCTACAATGTGCAGTGGTTCTTATGTGCGTAGATACTTCACACACATCCGCACGCTCGAAGGCACTCCAATTTCTTAGTCCTAAGCAAACATGTTCCGCGGTAGTAATTGCTCACAATGTTTACTATCTTTTATTGTGTATCGAAGATCAAATATTGTCTTTGGATGCATCAGCTGTCTTACCTACAGCCGCGATTGTTATTTGAGAAGATTTTTCAGAAGTTAATTTAGCGTTGATTCGATTTTTATTTTGTTTGCGTTGAAACTGCGAAGCGATTCTTTCCTTTAGATTGCACAAGAATGAGGTTTAGGTAGGGAATGCGTGGTTTTGGTTCTTTTATTTTTTTTATTTAAAATAAATCTAACTTTTCAAACAGATATATAGATAAAGTCCGGCAAAACATGAGATAAATACGCGAGCAGAAAGTTAAATTATGTATGTAATTTGTGAGGAAATATTCGCATTAAAAAAAAACAAGTTGAAGCGAAATACTTCACAATTCAAAATAAAAGCACAAAGTCTTTATGGACTAGAAAAGTTACGCCCCAGTTAAAAGAATTTATAACGTTTTAACTTAAGACACCATAAACTTGACTTGTACACACCCAGTACTACGCCCACTAACAAATGCTAAGTAGCCTATTCGAATCTGAATAAAAAAAAATGGCGGTAAACCGATATGAATGAACGGCACCTACTGTCGGCTCTCTAGAGTTACAACACTACAAAGACGCTACCATGTAATTTGAGACATTAAAGGAAACTAAGGCGACAGTCGACTGGGACACTAAAAAAACACTTTCAATCGAGCGCAAAAGAAATTCAATATGGCACTGCAACGCGGATTAAATTTTGCACAATCTAAGACGCGATCGGCAGCTGTTGCCAGAAATTTAGCCAACCATAGATGTGATGAGATTCAACGAAAGGGAAGATAAACTTCAACAGTTCCCTGAAATAATCGAGGTTAAGTAACAACGTTCAGTCAGAAACTTTGATGGATAGTACTAAAACAATGAAGAAATCTAAACAATAGATTTAATAGTTTATCAGGATGGCTTTCTAACAAAATATTTAACGAGGCACTATTTTCTTTTATATTCTACCAGACTTCAGACATTCTTAAAATAACTTCGAAATTATCAAGAGAAAATTGCCCTATAAAATTTCCATTACCGAAATCCTACGGTGATGGTGATGTTCCGTGTTTATCTTGGACGCCTGACGCCATGGATACCATACCAGGTTTTACGATACCCATAACATCAGTTTTCAATAAAATCTCCGTGTCAAAGTTGTGCTTAAAAAACAATACAGGAGTTTATTACCATATGACCATAATAAAATATAAAATGATTTTACGCACGTCAGGTAAATGCATTCTAATGTGTGTGATTGGTATACTCTTTTATTATTATGATAGCTTTTAAGTCCAAATTACATTTACATTTAATGTTCTCTTTTTTCGTTTTATTATTCTTGGTAACATTTGATTTTGAAATGAGAAAGCAGGCATCGTGTTCTCAGAAAATGTAAACATCACATTGACATAGTTTGTCTTGCCAACATCAAAGCTTTATACATTTAAGACAGTTACTGTTTCAAATTCTGTAGACAAATTTCTGTTTGCCTGGCTTCTGTATTTAGTAATTCGAGAATCCGGAGCCACTAAAGGGAAAACATCACAGTGTGTAAATAAAGCGAGAGACGTGGTACGACAAACAATCAACCAGCCTTGCGGACGTGTAATCGGATACAAAATGGTCCTTGGTACCACTCAAGAGCTCGCAGACTCAACACACAGTAGCCGCTCTCCAAAGGAAATTACATCGAATTACAACATTTCCCCGGTGGGACGATAAAAGTGGACATGCAATAGGAAAGTCAGGAGTTTCCTTCGATCGTTGAAATACAAGAGAAACAAGGTAATCCCTGAATTTTGTATGAGCTCCGACGAATGATGCGATAGGGTTTAGAAAGAAATTACTTGCTCTTTCTACAAAACGTCCTTGAAGCCGTTCTTGGTAATATCGGCAACGAAATAATGCTAAAATCGGTTCCTTAATAAATATAAAAATGAAAATACTTATTGTTGATCGTAAAATAATGATTAAAGACGCGAGCCTACTTTCATTTTTATGAAGCAATAAGATAAAACTATAATAGCCTTGCTCGAACCGAACGTAACGTGAGCGGAATTGAATAAAATTTACGATAATGTTATCATTACAAACCATCGCTTGGCAAATCCTTCAAATAAAATCTGAGCTTGGAAGGAACGAGTAAATAGTATTAGCCAGGTCCTTTGTTCTGACAACTCAGCGATTTTTGATACCTTACGAATAAGAGATCTCAGAAATACCGTAGTCACAAAACGTTTGTTCAGTTGCCTTTTATTATTTATTTCTGTAAAGCTCGCTCTTTGCTGCAAAAGCTCTCGCGGTAACGACATCGAGTACCTATCTTTTGTCTTGAATATAAGTGCGATTTTTATTCCACCGATGAAAAATTTCAAGTGACTGTACGTAAATGATTCAACAGTGTTGCGAATGTTTCTGCACTACTTACTCCGAATCTATCTTTTCTCGGTGCTGAATATGCAATTTTATGGTTATTCGTGTGGATGGTTCGATTCGTGGCGTAATCTGAAATGATTGATGATCGATGTGACTCTTGCAATATCGAGTGAATGACTCTTCAAAGAGATGCCAATTTGCTGAGATCAGACATTTGTCTTTTTTGTAAAATCGGCGGTTGGATTTTGCAAACAAAATTATTTTTGATATAGTGCGTGACTTTTTATTGACCTCGCGATGTTTTAATGCGGCACATGTTTCTCACGATATTATATGTTTTTATGAACTACTAAAAAGGTTACTCCTTTTGATAAATAAAAAATCAGTTCAGACTTCGGTGACATATCAGAGATCTTATCCGAACTAAACCTTCGCACAATGCTCGGTAATAATGGGCGCACAAAAAATGATCGGTATCAAAAAGCTGCACTAAAGGGGAAAAAATATCCACAAAACACATGGGCAGATCTGGTGACAAAAAGTTTACTTGTTTGTGTGCGTTGCTCGACCAAAGGGTTTTGGACTTATAGTTCTTTATGTCCTGAATAGGACCAGTAAAAAACGGTCGCAACATAAAACCGTATTTATTTAAAATGTTTAATAACAGAGCGGCTCGTAAAACTAGCTCTATTTTTCTTGACTATTGTCAATCTGATCTTTAGACGTGATATTATGGTCCTCGCCTCTCGGGCACTCTCGTTAATGGGGTACCTATGAGGCTGAACCCGCATTGTATGTACACAGGAGATTTCTATACCGGCGACCCTACGTGACAAAACTTTGTCCCTCCCTACATTCAAATTTCTGAAGGAGCAATTGAAATTGGAGATGGTAAAGAGAATTAGAGCGGGGTCTTTTTCGAGCGCCCGTTTTGTTTCGTACGCGTTCAAAGCGGGGTTTCTTTTGAATCTCGATCAACCATCGAACTGGAAGTGGGGGGAAGCGTTTATTAGGATTCCCTACGGCCTACCAATCGGCCGGTGCGACATCGCGTAATCTAATAGCTTATTAATGAGGGGAAGCCTTCGATCGACCCCTATTTTTCTATCCTAGCGAAGTTTAAAATATTGGATGGCATCTCTTTCATTCGTTTTATTTATTGTCGGTTTATTACGCGTATCGCCGTCTTGTTCCTGCGTCCGCACGCATCGCGAAGTGGGAAGGTCGGTGGCGCGGGCGATGGCTCCTCCCACTAAATTTATAATACAATAAATGAGTGAAGCCGCGGCGTGGAACCGGCCGCGGAGATAACACGTAATGTGAGGTTGTTGCGTAAAAACAAACGGCAAAAAACTCGTTCGTAAGAGAGATATACGGTTTCGCGTAGTACCTTTATGATCCGAGCCAGAGCTAATATACGAGCGGTAGATTCGCGCTCCATGGATTATGTGAGCAATAAAGAGGATAATTTAAAATTACGTTTGCCACAATGTTGCTATTAACCATGATTGTTGAAACGTTGAGCTTAGCGCGTACGTTTTACACGATGTTACATAATATCGCTATACATAGCTTTCCTGTCCTCGCAACCTCTGAAGTTTTCAGGTTATAAAATGATTTCATTTACTTTTATCGTTCGAAAGAAAAAAGAAGCGATAGATGAAAGAAGTTGGGTAGATGAGGTACCTTTTTATATTATTAACTATGGAATAAAACTTAATTTAGGTTAAGGTAAATTGAATTTTCGAGCGTCTGTAAAATGTGGATTCGTTTTAGATTTTAGGGTTAATCTGTTCAATTTTGTACGTTATTTTATATGAAAAAACAGATAATCTTAACACGATTTAGATACGGTAACGTTCGTTCAAAAGAAGGAAATGACTTGGCCTTTGTATCGGTAAGCGTGTAATTACAAATCAGTTTCTTGTTGTTTCGAGGTTCGTGTTTTAAACTGATTTAAAATGATTATTGTATAAAAAGGACCACCCCTTTTTGGATTATCACTCAATAAATTAAATGCTTACCAGCTGTTAATGCTTACTGATTCAATTTTAATTAATTTCCAATAAAAAATACGGTCATATTTTTTTTGTGATAAACACATTTTTTTATTCACTGTCAAAAAATGTTACAGCATAATAATCAAAAATTCTTCTATTCTATTCTATAGGTATGTTTTTTTCTTTTAAAATGACTTTTTTACTCAATAATCGCTTAACGCATAACAGAAAAGGTGTACTAAAGTAGGTATCGGTTCTAAAGTACCTACACATGATCTACGAGGTATGCGCAAGCCCTTACTCCGTTCTCATACCGGTACGAAGAATGCTAGAGCCCAATTACGATCGACACCAGGTGAATCGCCCCGCTTAGTCACGTAGTACAACCGTGCCGGGTCTACAGGCAACTATTGTGTACGAATTGATGACAGGTTGTTCTCTTATCAGTTACGAAGTCTGTACATCTTATTTTAGAGCCTGATTTGTTGGGAACTTGGGATTTATGTTAAACGTAACGTCAGCGACAAAAGTCGTTTAGCAGTGAGCTTAAATGCACAACAAAAACGACGATAGAAGTAAAATTCTTAATTATAATTTATTTTAAATGCGGACGTTTTCGGGGTCGCGAGACTAACGAAATACCGTGGCCCCGGAACGCAAAGGGCTATTGATGGACACCTAGGCTTTTAGTCAGTACAAAAGTACAAGTCTGACAGTCCCTTCCGCCCTGCTCTGGATGGGAGGACTCATAAATGATGTTTTACCACGATAATAAAAAAAAAAAAACAAACTAAATAATAACTTCTGAAGTATCGAATATTTTTTGTAAGTTTACATGTGTACTGAACAGTGACTGAATCAACTTTAATTCATCGCTGATTTTATTTAGTATACTTTTAAAATCATTCAATAATAATAGACAAAATATCAGTATTTTCCTATTATTTCAGTTGATCCGATGTATGTTTTAGTTCACCTACAAGACATTTTTTATACATTTATTATTTTGCAAACGATTTCGTAAACAAAAACACTTTTAACTTGATAATTTTTATTAAAAAAAGAGAAAAATTAATTAAATAAATAATTCAATCATTTTATCTTTTCCACATTAATCAGACCGAAGAAAAAATCCAAAATATTAACACTGCCTTATTGGTCATTAACTCCTATTAATAACGAAAAGATAAGCTAATGTCAAGCTAATGTCACACATAATTTTATTTTCGAACTGAAATGTGAAGAAAACATTGTAAGATGACATCATAAATGCAAATTAATATCACACAAAAATAATTCTTTGACGCTTTTGGCTCAAAATTTTGATAAGAATTGAGTTTTATTGATATTTTATGTCTGTCTATTAATTATATCGCCATAAATATAAAAGAAAATATCAATAATGATTCCATAAAGGATTTTAAGCGAAACTTAATGAAGTAACCTTTTGAAATTAATAGAATAGTTTATGAATACGTAGGTTTGATGAATCTTAATCAGCTTTTGTTCCTATATTCAAATTTCAAATAAGCACAGCATTTATTTTTCTTCATCATTATCAACAATCACAGCTGAGATAGCTTTCATCCACTTTTTAGCCATGAAACATGATGAATATTATTATTATATTTGTAACTTGTACGACATCTTTCTATCAAAAACAAGGTTGTAATACTAGTAATATATGACATGTAGCTAAATACATAACTAATTACTAAGCCCCTTATCTCAAAGATCGAAATTCGTCGAAGCGCGTCAAGTATAACAAACTTCGAGGCGATGACTCGACGACTACGAGTTCTTAACACAGAGTGACGTCATGAATAATATTACATAGAAATACGTTTTACTCGATAATACCTCATACATGTGTCCAGCACGCCTTAATGGACTTGTCATGTTATGGTAATAACTAACAACCTGATAACGTCGTATATCATTTTATTAGTGTAGAACCACCAAGAATGTTTATAGATTTCTTATCCAAATTTTTTGATTAATGTATGAGTGAGCCTGTATTGGAGCAGGCATATCCGTGATGCTTGAGATTACAATGAAATATATTGTGATCGTGGCGTGCATGTTGATTATATTCGAATATATTTTTATCAGTCCTCAACCGGTTCTATATCTATTTTCTCGGCTACCGTGCTACAACTGTCTTGATTTTTGTATAGAGAATCGAAGTAAAAGTCCATGTATCGGCTTCTAATAGCTTCTTTGTATCATTATGGGAATGGTGCAGGAGCATTAATCATGAGCGTAATGGTAGAGGAAAACCGTGTGGTCCAAAAGTTAGTAAAAGGGTTACTTGTTATGTTTAGGGATATCCTGAAATAATATTATATCTGGTGAAAAGCCTCATCGTTTGGGAGGAGAGGGTTCAAAAGTCAGATTTTCATTTAGCCTTTTAGCATTTTTTATGAGAACCCTGAAAAAATTCAAGATATTTAGCTCATTTCATTAAAATTTATTCCTTTTCTGTATACTCGTATCATTATCTTCAGCAGTCAACCGTTGTACATCGGCCTCTGGCTATTTTGGGAACTCAGAAAAATAAGAATGTTATTTTTCCTAACAAATTCTTTGGTTTATACTAATACCCTCTGACTGATAATCCCGACTTCGATATTTTACTGTAATGTTTAATAAAATATTTCATCACAAATATTCTTTACTACCTAATACCCAAACGTACTTTATCTCTCAATGTTAATGACCTGAAACTTTTGTCTTATCACAAAGAACAGGCAATAAATAGGTCAATTTATTGTTTTGTCGACCAAAAATTATGTGTCGCCCCTATCGTTATACGTGGCATGAACTGTGTGATTATTATGATAAAAACGGTTGGTCTCGCTGCTGATAAAGGTGCTAGATCAAAATAATGTATGTGGTAGTTAGAGCAGTACTTTAGTTTTATTATGAGATAAGCTACGCAGTAATTAATATGTGTCTTGGGACGTGGGCCGTCTAAATGTATGAGATATGTGGAAGATTTAAGGTCTGGGTTTATCTAGTGAAGAAAGTTTATTATTAGTTTTTGTGTAGAATGTTCTGGAATTAGACTTTGTTTTATTTGTTGTAGCCTGAAAGTCTGACAACCAGTCTTATTAAAAGGTATCGTTGAACTTAAAAGCTTGCTTGTTGAAGTCAGAGAGTTAGTCTCTCCTTATAGAGCGGGAGCCAGGCCAAAATATCGTTAGTGATTTCTTCTCAAGCCATACTTAGTAGACTAAATAAGGGAGTCATATCATAAAGATTCGTGGAAGTCAGCTGCTGTTCCGTTGGTGGGATAAGCAGCAATCGCCGTTCAAACACGTAGAAAAAATTTTTTTTTTTAGTCATTTCCTCCCAATTGAAACCTGGTTTATATTGTAGATTACCTTGTATCACGGATAATAAAACCAATCAGCCGACGATACCATGGTGGAATACACGTCAGATGGTCACTCGAACATGTAATTTTTTATTTTATTTTCAGTGATTTCCTCTCAACCCAAATTTAACCCAATGAAAGTTTACATGTAGTTATGGCTAAAAACAGACGTCAGCTGGCTGTAGCTCGGTGGAAAGATCGTCAGCTGATGCTTTGAAAATTACAAGTAGGACTACCGCTTTCAGCCTAAATCTGCATTCAGTTCAATATTTTCAATTCCTCCCTACAGAAAACCTGTTTATATTGAGGCTTACTCAATATCACGATGAAAAAATCCATTCATCTTATGTTTACAGACAGTTATGGATCAAAATACAGAGTTATTCTTATAAAGCTGGACATCAGGAACATATGTGATTCCGTAAGAGATACGAAAAAACTTATTTAGATAACTTTAGCTCTTTTTTCAGTATCAACATTTTGGCATTTTTATTTTTTTGGTCAAGTGTGAATTGTCCACTAAAATGAATTCGCTAGGAACAATATTTGGATTATACAAAATGTGCAATACCTTAAAAACTACTTAACCGATTTTCATGAAACAAACTGTACAATAGTTTTTACAACAAGACCAACACATTAAAATTAGTTCCATTGCAATAACCCCATAAACCAAAAAATACATTTTCAAGTTACGTAATTATGATCAACATATTTATCAAACTTTAGTACAATTTTCTAGTTAGTTTCGTTAAGAAATGTATTTTAATGAACTCTAATAAGAAAAATACAGTATTCTAATAAGAATTAAGCACAAACAAATAACATAAAAAAATCTAAGTACAAAAAATAATGTTATCTCCTTACAAACAATATTTACCTAAGTACATCTTGTCGCACCTCCCACTACGTGCACCTCTCATCGTAGCGGGCGGTGGTGGTCTCATCGCCGACTTTTAATACTTTGGCCGGCACTTTCAGAAAAGCCCAAAAAATGTATGGAGCGTGATAAATGTTATGTCCTTTATCCAATTTCCGCCTTCCTGATTTTTGTCTTCCGATACAACGAAATAATAATTGACATGAAACAGAGTCGAAAGGCATTAAAAAATAAATCTTATGATACCTAATTATGTTGATCATAGCTACGTAACTTGAAAATGTAGGTTTTTGCTTATGGGGTTATTGTAATGGACTTTATTTTAATGTGTTGGTCTTGTTGTAAAAACTATTGTACAGTTTGTTTCATGAAAATCGGTTAAGTAGTTTTTAAGGTATTGCACATTTTGTATAATCCAAATATAGTTCCTAGCGAATTCATTTTAGTAGACAATTCACACTTGACCAAAAAAATAAAAATGCCAAAATGTTTATACTGAAAAAAGAGCTAAAATTATCTCAATAAGTTTTTTCGTATCTCTTACGGAATCACATAATATATGTTCCTGATGCCCAGCTTTATAAGAATAACTCTGTATTTTGATCCATAACTGTCTGTAAACATAAGATGAATGGATTTTTTCATCGTGGTATTGAGTATGCCTCAATATAAACAGGTTTTCTGTAGGGAGGAATTGAAAACATTGAACTGAGTGCAGATTTAGGCTGAGAGCGGTAGTCCTACTTGTAATTTTCAAAGCATCAGCTGACGATCTTTCCACCGAGCTACAGCCAGCTGACGTCTGTTTTTAGCCATAACTACATGTAAACTTTCATTGGGTTAAATTTGGGTTGAGAGGAAATCACTGAAAATAAAATAAAAAATTACATGTTCGAGTGACCAGCTGACGTGTATTCCACCATGGTATCGTCGGCTGATTGGTTTTATTCTTCGTGATACAAGGTAATCTTCAATATTAACCAGGTTTCAGTTGGGAGGAAATGACTAAAAAAAAATATTTTTTCTACGTGTTTGAACGGCGATTGCTGCTTATCCCACCAACGGAATCGCAGCTGACTTCCACAAATCTCCATGATACGACTCCCTCATGTAGCCTGCTAATTATCGCTTGAGAGGAAATTGGTCACGGACATCTGTTGCGGGCTCCCGCTCTATTATAAATTACTGTATACAGCTGCATCTGGGGGTTTACTCAATGGTCCGTCAACGAAAATATGGGTACATACGAAAGTAACTAGAAACTTTCAAATGAAGGTTTCATTTACTTTCACTTCTTATAACTTCTGATTTCAAAAGTTCTTAAAACACATCTGGAGTCGGGACAACAGTCCAATCATGTTGTCACCAATTTTTAGTTTAAATCACTCTAACCTTATGTCTGTAAGTGAAAAAGAATAAAGAAACGTCCGAAAAGTCGTCGTCGGCCGAAGTACGGTTTTCGTGCTTGGTTTGACTTGAAGCCGGCCCCAATATACCTATTATAGTTTAGGTAAGACTAGGTAGATAATGTTCTATAGGGGTACACTACGATAATACGAAAAACTTTATTCCGAAATTCATAAATACGAATTTCAAAATACCGATTTTCATAATTCCGAATGGTTCAAAATTCCTAATATAACAACTCCGATGGATCAATATTCCTATTTTAATAATTCCGAAATTTCAAAATTCCTAACTTTTATAATTACTATTTTCAAAATACCGAATTTCAATAGACCGAATATCAAAAATTCCGACTTAACATATTTTCCGAAACATCAAAAACACGAATACCGAATATTAAAATTCTGATTATTGGAATTCCGATTCGGGTCCGTCAGGTCGAAAAGTCCGAGTCGGGGTGCCTCAAGACACATTTTGCTCGCTATTGCATCCTGAGTAATAGCACCACCAAGGTGGTTCAACGGAGCCCCGCTTCGCGGGGCTCCTATTTCTGTGAGCAAGGTTTAAAGTAAACTAACACTTCGAGCCTAACCTGTCCGTGTCGTGGTGTCCCCAGTCTCGAGCTTGCTTCGCTCGCTCTTACATCCTTGGTCGATTTGTTGACTACCACCTACCAAGGTAGGTCGACGGAGCCCCGCTTCGCGAGGCTCCTATTTCTGTGAGAAAGGTTTAAAGTAACCTAACACGAAGGGGATGGCGGGGTCTTTCAGACCCCGCCATCCCCTTCGAACCTAACCTGTCCGTGTCGGGGTGTCCCCAGTCCCGAGCTCGCTTCGCTCGCTCTTACATCCTTGGTCGATTTGTTGACTACCATCTACCAAGGTAGGTCGACGGAGCCCCGCTTCGCGGGGCTCCTGTTTCTGTGAGCAAGGTTTAAAGTAACCTAACATGGCGGGGTCTTTCAGACCCCGCCATCCCCTTCGAACCTAACCTGTCCGAGTCGGGGTGCCCCAAGTCCAGAGCTGGCTTCGCTCGCTCTTGAATTCTAAGTTCTCATAATAACAATAAAAATCCTGAAGGCAAACAGTGAAAGTTAAGAGGATACGCCTCGCCATTCCGTGCCTACACGGGTTTAAATAACACTCTGGGAGTACGGTAGACAAAATTACGTGGAGCCGGTTTTGCACCAATTCGTTTCTGTCACTGACTTTGTGGAATGAGAAACGAAATTCCGATTTTCAATATTCCGAAAAAATCAGTTTATTCGGAATATTGAAATTCGGAATTTCGTTTTTCGGAATGAGAACTCATCGAGCATTACAATTTTCGAATATGTGAAAATCGGAAAAAGTAGAAATCGGACATACGACTTTCGGTCAAATAAATTTCGAGATTCTTAATAGTAGACATTGTAATTTTTAGGTATTATGATATTCAGAGTTTTGAAAATCGGAATATCGAAATTCGGAATAAAATATTTCGGAGTATTTGGGTGTTCCCGTTCTATAGATGTATTAATTTAATTTTGGTTCAAGTTTTGCTGACAGAGGACATTCATCCAAGTTCCTAGTAAAGATAGGCAGACCACAGATGTGTTCTGTGCAAACATGATGTGGAAGAACGTTAGTCCCATATGGAAATTGTATATTACCTTCGAAGTACAGCCCTATTCAGAATTCCCAAGCGGAAAACCGCAACACTGCTTATTCTAGAAACTTAAAGAATAACGTCCGGTATAGTCATAGTGGTGGCCCAGTGGTATCGGTCCCGACTTACGAGTTGTAGGTCGTGGGTTCGAACCCCGCCAGGCGCATTACTTTGTGTAATTTATTTCATCACCACTGCTCTCAAAACGGTGAAGGAAAACATCGTGAGGAAACCGGCATGTCCTAGAACCAAAAATTCGAAGACATGTGACATCCACCAACACGCACTGGGCCCGCGTGGTGGATTATGGCCCACTCCCTCTCACAGAGAGGAGGCCTGTGTCCCAGCAGTGGGAACATTATAGGCTGATGATGATAGTCATAAAATACTCTTCCGATAACACACTAATTTTGCTATAATGGTTTGACTGCTTTAGGTCAGATGTTTTACTAAATATGACTTTATTATATTCTATAGTTTATCTACGCATTATGGTTATTCAAAAAACATAGTTTTGCCTATTGGACATAAAAATTCAACAATTCCAAACCAAAAGGTAACGGTTAAAAGATAAAAAATGACCATCGAACATAAAGCTTTCTGATGCAAATATTCGGAAAAAAATAAATTATTACATGTCCATAAAGTAAAGAGGAACGCACCAAAACCGTTTTGTATTCCGTTTTCGAATATCTGAACGCATAATTTTAGAATATGGAATGAAAGTCTACTGAATATAAAGAGAGGGGTACCTGTTTCAATGTTTTCTAAGTGCCTACGCGCTCTGCTTTTGACAAATATGTAGACATTGTTGAATTACTGTAGGGAACACACAAGACAAAGAGACACGTAATATGAAAGCCTTAGCTTCTTGGGCTTTTATTATGCTGGCTTATGAAAGAGTAAAATTTGTGACCGGGTTGGAATATTAAATCTGGGTAAGCTTGTATTAAATTGGCTGTGTACTTACAGACTTACCGTGATCAAGAGGCTATCATACAGTAGAATCCGTTTATGAAGTTTGGTTTTCATGTAAAAAGTTTGGTGTTCTTTAAACATCGTCAGATGTAATGACTTCGCATCTATAGACATAAGACACATTGTCGCTTATTATGACCCATTTTTAATAAATTGTGTCCAGTTGATGTAGTGACGATGATTCCTAGAACATACGACTGTTTGTTATTTCCCTTTCGATGTTATTATAAACGGACTCACTGTATTTTGTTTACTTATTGCAATTGAGGAGATTTACAGTATTGTTTTAAAAAAAATACGTTTTTAAACCGATTCTAGCCGTAATATCTTTGACTGTAGCGTTATTCGCCCATATGTGGATTTTTGGCACATTAATTATACTTTAAGGTTTTTTTTAGACAACTGTAATTTGTAAAGTGTCAGTGTTCAAAAAGTCGTTAATCAAAATTATTTTATCATGTAAATGAGTACAATCACCCTCTCGTTAGTGATTTACTCATGTATGCATGCCTATATTTGAATATATAACGTTTGGCGAGCTATATTTTCCCAATATTTTCGCTTTAGTAACATGTCTGAATCGTGATATTTACTGCTCAATAAATCATTAATATACCCAAAACCCGTTTATAGGCAGATTTATTATTTTGGACTAATAATGTCCCAATACAATGGCGTAGACCGAAAGTTCTACTCAATCAATTTTAATTAACGAACTTGACATTTTGTATTGAACTTGAATAAAATGAGAAATATTGTTGTTTACTCTTTGAACGATGTTGGAGTGAAAAGGATGCCGTATAAACGCGTGGTCAATTCTTGGAAAGCGTGAAAATATTTTTTTTAGAGTTTTAAAGACGGAAATTGTATTTTTTTTTCCTGACTACAATGAATATAAATAAAATAGAATAATCCAAATTAGTGCAGTCACAATGCGTACAGGCAGACTTTTCCGACTCTATTTTATACTGTGTATCAATTATAACGATCAATCTATAGATAGTCATCATTTATTTGACTTGATTGGCCTGTTGGTCTAGTGGTTAGTGACCCTGACTGCTATGCCTACAATACTCGTATGTATGTATTTAGAAATATATAAGTATCTTTATCAGTTGTCTAGTACCCATAACACAAGCTCTGCTTAGCTTGGGACTAGATGGCGTAGTGTGATAGTTGTGGACTATTATATTATTATTATTATTTATGCTTACACAAATCACGGAGACAACAAAACTCAGCTTTGTAAGAGACACTGATCTGTCATTGACAAAAGAAAATGAAGAGCTTACACAAAGTATCAAAAAATAGGTTACATTACAGTTCTATTTTGGAAACTTCTCTTTTACCAAAGATGCTCCACACACGCACATTCAGAATTTTATAAGCGTGGAAGGAAAGATATGGTACAGAATAGACAATTGACAAGGGTAGAGGAGACATAAAGAAACTTTGATGTGAGCTATTGAAGTACAAGAAAATTCGCGACTCGTGATCGGAATTTTGCTTAGTTTGATTTGCGACTGATATCTTTTGAAGATACTCCTCAGAGAATTTATTCAGGCTAGTACAATTTTGTACCGTAAATTAGTTTCGATGTACTGGACGGTGAGAACAAAGAATTGCTCTACGTAATGGAAAAGTTTTAATAGCAATTTATAAGTTAGTAAAGATAATAATAGAGTCGAAATTCTATCTTACTTTGATGATCACTTTAATTAATAAAGTGATTGAAGATTTGTTAAAGCTTTCTTTCTACTGCGTTCATTATTATTTCAGTTATAGTAGAAATGGTTCGTTTTTTATGTCAGTAAAAACTTCATTGTCGCTTTCGATATGGCGCACTCAATGAAAGCGGATTTTCGAAGTACTATTACTAAATAAAAAATACGCACGCACTCTGGCGACAATTCATACGTTTCGATAACCATAAGCTTACTCATTCATACGCCGCTCGTATCGCAAGATAAATTGCTCTGGCACACAAATAAACGCGTTCCACGAGAGAAAAAGGAACAAAAACCCCACGTAGTTATATGTATACGTAGTATCTACGCATCTTGAAGCATAGACGCTGTAATTTATTATATTCAGTTCGCTCCGATCCATTGACTTTTGTGGCCGACCAGAGACCATCTTTTGTCACCCCGTCAAGAGTTCTAAACGGCCGTGTAATATGAATTAATAAGCACAAAGAATCATTATAATGCGTTTATTTGTCGCCACGAGAGAATTCCACTAGAGATTTTAGTTTTATTGTAAGATGTTCGCCGGTTCGCCTTTGTATGTGTCCGGAACAAATTTTGGTGTATCGCGTGCGCAAGATCACGCTTGTTGAGGCGTTTGATAGCAAAGAGTATGGGGCTTATGAGTATCGACAATATCTTCAACAAAGGAAAATATTCTTCTGTGCCTAAAAGCTTTCCAAGAAATTTTGAATTCTGAGCATTCAGTATTTACCTAGTATTTGTCGTTATTTGGGTTATGATTTGCGTCAATAATATCCATCGAAAATCATTCAACCGAAACAGATACCGACCCAATCGCCAAAACTAATATAAACTCGTTTCCAGACCAAAACCTATCGGGAAATTTTGCTTACAGTTTTCCAGTTTCAAACTCAATTAACGTGTTTTGCCTCTCTGAGGACTTAGGTAGAAAATTGGCACGTGCTAGACACGTAGTGTTGTCGAATCTAACGATAATGACTTGGACAGGGAGATGAAAGGGTCGCCGAAGATCGGCAGTGGCTGAACAGATGTAAGTAATGGCCGGAGGTTATCGAACCAACCCGAATGCGCCCAAAGTCGCAACGGGTGTTTATTTTAAGTTATTGTATTGATAGAAATGATCATTTGTATTGCGGTATGGAACGAGAAGTATCAAATCTTTTAGGTGGCAGCTTGGTACTCCATTTGCCTCGTTTTTCTAGCTGGTAGCTATTACTGAGTCGGATAAAGTGTTAATATTGGGATTTCCTTTAAAAAACTTTGCAATAACAGCCACGGGGCAGCAACTCCAAACGTTGCTGAATTGATTACTCGCCACCATAATATAAAATGGGACTCAAACATAGTACTGGTGAAATATGGCTGTTCATATTATAAATAATGCCCCACCAGTAGATGATTATGATGTTAACAAAGTTTTTTTAACTAAGTATTAAATAAAAGATTGTGTTCAGATTCGTCTTTATTAGTGCAATTCATGGCTATTATAAATCGAGGAGTGTTTAACAAAAGCGTTGCTACCATCATCGATGACACAAGAGGCTAACAAACCAAAATTTTATGGCTCTATAAATGGAAACTGATAATTTACCAATAAACAAGAATTATACAAATGAACGTGGGTGTCTATCATTTTTTAATACTACTAGTATTACAAATGCGAAAGTTTTGAGGACATTTGTTCTTCTTTTATGCAAAAACTACTGAACAGATTTGTGTTTAATTTCGCAAGTAGATAGTTTATAACGTGGACTGATATATAAGAATTTTTATCATTCATGAACGTTTGAAAATTTGGAAAATCATTGACCTCCACCCGGATTAGGGAAAAAAGAAAAAGATCACCAAGAAATTTTGTTTTGTAAAAAGTTTTGGTACCTATGAATAAATTATTTTCAAATCTGCTTTCGGTTAAACATAAAAGTCTAAATATAATATTATGATGAAACCTGAAAGCAATAATTTCACACGAAAGGTGTAATTTATAATTACCCTGAAATACTTACAAATAGACAAAATTATTATCGAATCTTGTAAACGATTTCACTGTTCGGTGTGGTGTTTGGTGAAGTTAATAAGCGATAATTAATTAAATCATAGCTAATAAATACACCTAATGAAATGAGCTTATAAACACGTATTCAAACGATAACACATCTCATTAGCTGATAACAATCTATTATTACGAGTATATTTACAAAATCACGTCTGTTATCTTATCACAGAAAGGTACAGCAGTAAGTGTATGTTACACACGGATACACATCAAGCTATAAAAAAACCAGTTTATTTTGGCCTCGCTTTACATGATCTTTTCGCATAAATAACGATCAGCTTATACTGGTTATGTATAGCTTGTGTAGCCGTGTGTACTAGTACTAGTAGACCATCATCTCATCGGTTATCTTGAAGTAGTATATTTTAGTGGGCGAGCCTATTGCCGTCTCATCCATCTAGACTTCATAGCTGCTGTATTGAAATCTCTGATCTCTCTCTTTAATCAGTTAAAAAAAGCCAGTAAAAACTGTCAAATGTAAACACAAATTACCACCTTGTGTTCAAGCAATAAGACGCGTTTACGCGAAGCATAAAATTGATGGTACAGTCGTAACTGATTTCAGTGCAAATATAGTAACAATGGGAACCAAGAATTCAATTTTAGTATTTTAATGGTCAGTTTTATTCTTAAAATTGTTTTCTTGGTTCTAATGTCTTAATTAGAACTAAGACGTTATGACGTCATTTCATTGTATGGTTGTTCTTCCACTACTTCCGTTCTTTTGTTGTTGTAATTATTCAGATTTAATTAAAAATTGAATACAGTTTTAAATAATATTATGGAAATAATGCTTTATAATTACAAAAAATAATTCAATCAAAAATGATATTAAATGAAAATCAAACTAAATCACACATCAGCCAAAAATACCTAACAGTTCAGAAACTAATAGGTATAAAAAAGCAAAAAAAGGTTAATGAGTTAACGAAGAAGACAAAATAACATAATGATGACAGCGAAACAAATAGTTTAATGTAAAAAAAAGTATTCGTAGTAAAAAATCTTGTAAAACGTCTTTTGGGATTTATTAGGAGATTAGGACGGACAATAAAAAGCTAATTTGACAGTAGCACCAGTCACATGTGTGAGGGATAAAAATAAAGTGTTGAAGGGGGATACTTAAAACCACATGTTAGAAGGTTATTTACCGTACTTTATTGTTATGTATGTCTCGTCATCGCTTCAGGCAATAACTGTATGAAGCTTAGTACTGAAGATAAATATGATGGCAGTGAAGATTCTGAAGAAGATAAAAATGGAAGATAACTAAATGATGAATGAAAACATGAGAGAAAAGAAGAACTGGGCCGCGATACAGCTGTAATTGAAATTAATCCAAAAATAATACAACAAAAGACAATGATTGATGATGACAACAAAACGGAAAGAAGTGCTGATAGAAATAGTTTAAATAAAACAATAACGAATATTCTACTTTTCACAGAACTGAAAAATCTGGAAGCTGCTCTTGTACCACCTTGCATTATTCTACGCGTACTGAATATCAAAACTGCAAATATAGAACGACGTGAACTTCTACCAAAGAACACTTTTGCAGATGTTGCAACTTTCGACTTGACCCCTGAGAATACGAAACTATAAGACTACGTAGTGTGCGTATGTATACCACCTACGTGATAGGGCGTATATGGTTCTATATTTGGAACACGTTACTTCGATCGCCGGAGGTCAATTCGTGCTAATCTTCGCTTACGTAAGCCCCGCATTCATTCCCGTTAAGGAAATTATGATAAAATTGTTTTAATGTAGCCTTCACGAAAATAAAAGAAATGCTTCGTCACAATTTGTGACACGCAACATATAATAGGTTGTTGCTAGTTTCTCTTTCATTTTTATAATTTATTCTTAGAAGCTAAATTTTGTCCACCTCTAAACACTACTTTTAAAACATTCTAAAACTGCGTTGTAATTTCATGTCGCCTATGTTATACTAGTTCAATAATAGTGATTGATAGCGTTCTTCGAAATAAACTCAGCGTGTAGTAAGTTAATAGAAATGATTATAATTACGAAATTCGTTCGACTGTAAAATCTTTACTGCTGATTGCATTATAAATTTATGAAGGCCTTGTATGAAATACAAGTTAGTGATTTAATAATAAGGCTTCTACAGAAGTTCTATTAAGTAATCCCTTTTCTTCAAGATGTGGGTAGTTGAACGAAATATTACGGTCCGTAGGTTCATAAGAAGCTTATGTTATTTTTAGACACATTTTAATTACCCATCAATCACGTAAGGTTAGGATAAGCTGTTGCTAAAATTGAAGTGAAATATAATGGAAAGGCGAAATTAGGTAAATGGAAAAACCCAAATTAGGTAATCCAACCAGTAACTAAACAATTTTGTAATGTTACAATCAATGCATAATTAAGTCACATAATGTACTAGATCCTTGTTTGATTGTTAACAAAAATCTTGAAGCGATCGATCAATCGCAATATAGGATAACTTGTCTGAAAGTGTTCATCAGCAAAGAATGATGCTTCTTTTTCCAAATTCAAACAAACAACCTTGAAATTGATAGAAATTGACGGAGGTCTTACAACAAACAGTAATCCTACCAAAAAGCTACAAGATTACGAAATAAACAATCACGAAACGCTTTTAGCCGAAGTTAACTTTGATGGGCTAATTTTAGAACAGTATTGATCTGCCAATTAGGTGAGGACTTATTAAGCTTAGTAGACCACCACTAGCCTTTGCAAGGTTCCTACAGAATTAATTTTTAAGATGATTTTACAATGACAAGCGTTTTTAAATTTATTTTCAATTAGCTGAAATGTTAGGCTTATTACTGTTGTGTCTAATTAAAAGTTATGGACTTCGGGTTTGCGTGTGGTCTAGATATTAAGAATTAGCATTTAAATGAGATTATGGTTGGAATAGTGGTGCGTTTTAATGTCCGTTCTGAGCTTTTGTCTTAAGTAAAATGAGTATTAAGAATAAATGCAAAGGAGAATATACGTTCATAGGCTTAAGTTTTCTCAAAACCAGGTTTTAATTATTTCTGTCGGTGCTTTAAAAACCCCTTTTCCATCAAGCGATACAATTTGTAATATAATTTTTCTCATCGCGTTACGAATTTGTTTTATTACGGCCAGTGTATCCGCGGGAATTGCCCGTAGGTACTTATTATTTTATGGATACTAGATTTTCATTAGCAGTACAAAAACAAGTTTTTAATGTACATGCTTGGTAATATTCTACCAAAAGACGAACACGTCTCACGTAGAAAATTAATATGGAAATATAATTTCAGAATCGTGATAGTATAATTGAATGCTGATTAAGTCTATTGGTTATATTTAGTCTATTAGCTTCCGTAAGACGAGAGAAACAATTTACATCATTATCGCTTTCGCTAGTAATGTCAAAGCACCAATCAAAGCTAAAGATTTACGAACGCATTCCAATCAAACTAATGAACTGAGATTTAATTAAAAAAACGTAACGTTCAAACTTGACGTTAACCAAATGAAATTTACGACACCGCTAAAACAGAGAACCCAGTATAAATTTAACTCATTTCTAATAAGAAAATTATGTAAAACGATCCTATTATAATTAATAATTCAGTTCGAAACGAGGAATACATTAACGATATCTAAACGAGTGATGACGCTTCGTTTTTTCAACAAACTAATACATTTTATGTTGGGAACTTTAAAAGTAATGTTGATTGGAACAACAATTAATGTATGTCCTAACTAATTTCTGGTATAATAACAAAGTTGAATGTTTAATCGTACAGCAACAAATGAGCTATAATTTTTTAAATAAATCGTGATAGTACGTGGATGTGACAGCAAATTTATAAAATTGGTCACTAGATTAATGGTCTGGGAGTGACATAATAAAATGTTGGTTTTACTTGATGCCGATGAATTATGTATGTACTACGGAATACTGAAACAGAAATCCAAGGTAGACGATAGATTTATGTCGATTGTAGGTATTGTTTCACTCATATTTTCATTCATATCTCTCAGAGACAACTGTGTTATTCTGTTTTCGTATTCACTGGTATATCAAAGGGTTTGCATGAATTTTTCGAAGTCAATAAACCTAAACCTTTATGCAGTCATATTTTATTTGTAAAATTGCGATTAATATATCTTTGAAATCACGTTTAGATATTGTATGAAATTAATTTGAGTCCCAGAGTGAAATGAAACAATCAAAACGAACTGTTAACAATTCGCACACATTCAGATTTTGTATCACAAAGTTAATTCTAAGGGTGATAAACATCTGATTTATGACTTAATTAAGGGACTCATTTTAATGAAAACGTAAATTCCAAATTTTATGTTGAACAATATTACGTACGATTCTTTTGTTTAGGGCTAAAAGGGTTCATCACATTGTTTGCGAAAAATATTGCTCCAGCACATTGACTTATTTTTGGTTAATATTTTTACACAGTAAAAAAGGCAGAAAAATAAATAAAAATATAACCTTTATTTTACGCGATAACAATGTAGAGAAGGAAAGTTGTTTATTACAAAAAGAATCCCGTCAAAAGCTCCCTGACGGTCGCCATCTTGGATCACCGACCGTTATGCGCGCGCGCATTTGTTTGCGTCCAGGTGTAGCGCTGACAAAACAATCGGCTCTCGAGCGAGAAAGGGGCGGAGGGGCCATTCATAATTTTTTATAAAATTCACCAAAATAAAAAGCGAAACTTATAAAAAAAACTTCGAATGCTCAACCAGAGGTGGCGTCGAATCGATAGCGGGGTAATATTTCATAATATTAACTACTTAGCGATGTGAAGAATGGGTGGGGTTGTAAAATTATAATTGATCGGACCTATTGAATTGGCTTCTTGATTTTGACCCTCCTTCTTATAAAATTTTGTAACAATATATTTAGGTTTATATTATTGTTAAAATATGGTCTGCCAAGTGCCTAAAATAAATCAGACGCTATATTTTTTCTTCACTATCTCATATTTTACCAAACCTAAGTCATTTATGGAGATCATTAACATTTAAAGTGTTTTGAAGGCGTTAGATAGAGCTCGATTTTTTTCAGAGAATCTTAATAAGAATATAAATTAAGTTCCTTGTATCGTCTGAGCTAAGAGAGTTCATCATTTTAAAGAGAAAACCGAAGGTCCGTGTGCAAAAAATGTGCAGCCACCTATCATAATACTTCGCCACTGGATACTTATTGTTACATGTTTTCATAAGCCTTGAGTACCGCCTTGTCGGGAAGATCTTAACGCACCGTCACACTTGAAAGCAAATAATTAGGTGTATATTCTACAATTTGCCAAAGATCTCCATTGTATTCTTTGTGCTGTAAGTGGATTCTGTTAGCTACAAAGGGCCAGCCGCATGACACTGCTACCTCGAAATTTCGTACGTGTGTGTATAATGTTATTATTTGGAGCCGCATCTGTCACAAAGGCCGTTGCGTCCGTAATTTTACAGTTTAATCAGCGTTAAATGCTCACAAAGTTACCGCGGTTCGAATGTTAAAAAAATGTAAAAGACTCCGTAGTCTCGGGGACCAGTAAAGAATTTCGAGTCCATAAATCATTTGGGACGTCGATGACGTCGGCAATAAAAAAAAACCTCTGCAATAACTATTCATGAGGATTGGTGGCAGCCACAAAATGTAACAAAGAATTGCATAAGTGGATGATAGATGAAAATACTGATATAATGGACTGCCAATACACTAGAATATTAGTGCAAAAGGCTCTGGTTAGTTGTTTAATAATTTAAAACATATGACACAAAAATCGGAGAACGAAATGATGCGACCAAAAAATACATTATTATTCTAGAATAAATAATATATTTTGGATACTCAAATAAATTAGACTTCACACACTCATTTGATAGAGTTAATTTGAGGACTCCCAAAACAGACCTTCAAGTGTTACAAGGAAAATCAAACTTATTATTACAACAAATTCAACATTCTATCGAGAAAATAAATATGGTAAGTCGTAATTTTTATGTAAAACAAAATAACAAGCCTCACAATACAATAAGTAACACAAAGACATTTCCGTATATCAGGAAGCCAACGGCAATTATAATGATGAATCTAAACACTGAACTTCAAAGGATGTATAAGTAGATATCACGTAGCTTCTTATAGAAATAATATTATACGACAAAATGAACGTCCATTCAGTAAAAGGTATGTCATCTATTATGTCTCATTGTGCACTGACCACTTAGTGTGGAGAGGAAATCATTTATTCAAAGCATTACTACGTTCTATCAACTTATTCGACCCCTGGAGGCACTTGTGTCTTTGAGAAAGTGAAGCTGTGTTGTACTCTTACATAACATACAAAATAAAAGGATGCACCTAATTCCAAAGGGAATAATTTATCTATACTGATTTTGTGGTGAATGAAAATTGAAATGAATCGGTTCTCACATAAGCTCATAAATTTTAATTGAGAGAAATGAATTACTACTGCGGTTGTACCTAAGTTAATCATTTATATGAGAATATCCATAGATTTAAGATCATGTTTTTGATGAAATGTACAAAAACTGCCTTAGGAAAATGAACTCACAAGATCGTAGCGAACTGATTTCTTTTCATAATCTCTCATTTCCTAACACTAATAGATTTGTTATAGCTACTTTATTAGTAAGACGAATCAATTAACGGCTCTCTGTGTGGTAGCCAAAATTAATTAGCCAACTTCCCTGGTACGGTTCACAAAAACAGCAGATGCGAGATCGGCGAGTATACAAGCTGCATTATTAGTTGTTCAGTAATGTTTTAGTTTTTTTGTTGTTTTGCTAACCACCCGCACCAAAACACCATCTGTGTTCGGCCACGGTTCACTGTAATGATACATACGAACAAAATGATGAAACAATGTGGTGATGGATTGTATTGTAATGATGATTTAGTAGTTGGTGGGGATGACAGTACAATATAATCATGGGAATAAGACTACAATTAAATTATTATATGCAGAGGGAATGTCAAAGACGATATTTCATTTACAAAATAAAAGAAAACAAATGCTAAGGCGTAACAAAAAGGAGCGTCAAACGTGAAAGCAATATGTAAGTACACCGAGTTTAACTTAATTATAACACTCTTGTCTATAGAGACCGACGTGATTGTATGACTGTATGGGAAGGGAAAGATTTA
Organism: Agrotis clavis; assembly: GCA_954870645.1. Taxonomy (NCBI): domain Eukaryota; kingdom Metazoa; phylum Arthropoda; class Insecta; order Lepidoptera; family Noctuidae; genus Agrotis; species Agrotis clavis. The sequence goes on along the minus strand of OX940929.1, from coordinate 10,834,428 downwards.
TTGCGATCTTGCCGACTCGGTTAGTAAGTGTTGCCTGACTTTTTGTTTCATTCCCGCCACGCTTAATCACTGGATGATCTCGGGCTAATGTGTTTTCGGTTTCGACTGTAGTCGGCTTAATAATTGCATCAAATTTATTTTATTCTTCTTATTTGTAGCCAGTAAAAACTTTTACATCTATTGCGTCTCCAGTAAATTCTATAAAATAGATGGATTCAAGACAGTAATCATTTACAAATGGTTCTTTAATAAAATATATCATTGAAGCTCCGATTACTTACAAAATGAATGGTACTAATTAAAAGTAAGATAGGTAGAACTGGTTTTCAAAACATAATATTTATCATGGAAACTATAACAAGACTCTCCAAGATTTTTTATTGAGAATCTCATCTTGTATTAACTGGGAGCAATAAATTTATTTTAATTGATTACCGTTAATTCACAAAGAAACAGACCGCCTCCAGTCTTTAATTACATTTATGATGATTACAATCCGTTTAAAACTGTTTTACTTCGCGTGGCTATCTGGGTATGAAACTCATCTACCTGTTTTCGATAAATGGCAAATAATTTAAGTTTAATTACATTAAAAATAAATGAATATTTCTTTTAATAGTTTAAACAGTTTCCCAAAAATGCATCGATACAAATAAATTGTATTACTTTTCGTATCGCAATATGCTTTATTGGAAACGAAACATAACTCGAAAACTTTTTATAAAGCAAGCGGTTAGAACCGACGATGTAACGATTTGTACATACAATTACTTGCGATGACTGTACTGAAGCAAACGATAATGATACAGGTAGGGTAAAAGAACGCCCCCAACTAGGTGTTACAAAATTAGTATCAAAATGTTAACAACCCAAGTATTTTTAAGCACAGGAAGCATAAACAATAACACGACACTTTCTAATGAGTAATAAAAATTTGTAAATAGCTGCCATAGTTCATACTAATAAAAACCCTATTCCATAAATTATGAAGCTTGACAAAATACTACTTAATGTCCCTTCATTCTATCACGTGTGAGAGTTACGTCATTACCGAAAAACTCATTTAGGGACAAAACCCCTTAGGAGGAATACACCCATAATTTTAAGGACACGTTTTTTCAACGTGCCTCTCTCATCAATCTGTTGGTCTGGAGCTCTACTTATTTCCTTGTTATTTCTTTCGTCTTGCTCTTTAAGAATCACGTAGAGGGTAACAAATAGAGAATGTATTATCTATTTTGTCTTACCCGTGACAATAATTAATGACTGGATTTAAACGCTTCCTCACGCCCGTGACATTAACATAAATAGAATGATCTTCGTTTGCTCGTTCAGCCCCTTTGATTCCAGTATTTTTAGCATCGCAGCATCAGGTTTTGTATATTAATTTGTTGGCTGTGGATAGATCGGTGATTTCAGTACTTTGATGTTTTGCGTTATAAGGTGGCTGGTGATCGTCGGCTTATGGGCTTTACAGCGTGTTGGACAGTGTTAAATTTGTTAAGCGAGGGGGGGTTCTGTTCAGTTTAATAGCTAAAGCTTGTTTATTATCACGTAATGATGTCTACAATTTAGTGTTCTTGATCGATCTTAGTGTCAACTTATATAATTTCAATTTTTTTATACGCATTACTGCCTTCTGCTTTTGCCTTGGTAAAAACACATCAATTGTATGCAGAATTTGAACTTGTGATTTTCTGCTGGAGTACACTAAAAAACCTTTTACCATTACCAATCAAGTCATCGCAGTCATGCTCGACAAGGTCGGAAATTCGGAATCTTCATTCCACTCCTAACGTCGTATAGTGACGTTGGCTCCATTTATTGTAAAAGTTTCTACTATTAATTTTTACTAGTATTACTACAAATTACGAAATTGTCTGCGTATTCAATCACTTCCATAGCATCTTGTAACAAAACTGTCTCTTTGATTGACTCAAACTTTTCTTGCAACCGTCCGCGTCAGTTAAACTTTCATAATTAAAACAAAGGGTTTTCTTTTGTTAGTTTTTTTAATTCTTTGAAGTATTTTCATTAGCTTTACTTTAAAGACGTCCAGATTTATTTACTGTGTCAGATATGATCGTAAAGTAAGCGATTAATGGAAATAGCATTGAAAAGGAGGTTGACAAAGAAACAATAGTGTTTACGAGTTATGAACAAGAGGCTGTCTCGTCTCTGAGTGTAAGTGAATTATAACAATCAGCTGCTCTTTTGTTAAAAGACATCTTTGTTGTATTAATTGTGTATTTTATTGGATTTTGCAAGTTTTGTTTTATGAAGAAAACGACATCACTTTTTTCTTACAATTTACGAGACAATTCCTTTGATATGTCATTTGATAAGGACGATTATTAGCTTTTGTTTTAACAAAAAAAAGAATATTGTCTACAACACCCCGTGATTTTTTATAATTTTGATTTCAATTAGTTTACACAAAATCAAAAATGTTTTTACTTCAATGAGATACAAGAATCAGTTAGTAATTGATATTTTCTTTTTAGAAGAATCCCCTCATCCATAGCAAAAAAAAAGGAAAATCAAACAACTAGTTACATTCATAGGTAAGTAGTTAGATTCATAATGCCAATAATGCCTTTTTCAGAATCACTTCCAAATATTTAAGAACTATCTGCAATTTCTGTGACTCTATGCAAAAGCTACCAGTACATTACTCCAAACAACAAATCAGATCACTAATTCGTAGACAAAACAAACGCTGGAATCGCCAATAAATTGTATTGTAACAAAACTATTAGTGTTCGAGAAATTGGCTTCTAATTTCTCGTGTCGAGTCCGTCGCATTGGATTTATTTAAATGAATTTATAGTGCAGCGGTCGCCATTATTGTTAGGTCAGTAATAAGCTCACTCATTTTATTGGTTCGTAACCGATAATTAGTTTTAAATGTATCGGTTCCATATTCCCATGATATTTTAAGCTTCAGTTAAGTTCTGTGAAATGTAATGCTGAATATTATTACAGAATTATGTAAAGGCAATTTATCGCGAATTCTGAGTAATGTTTATTCGATTGAAGCAAATATTTTGGTGTACATCTTTAAGCTTTTAACACGATATTATTTAATATTACGGAGAGTTTTGGATTCTGAGAACATTCATAAATTCACTTATGTATTTCACTTTATAGAGAATATATTATATGAATAAATATGAAAAGCTAATTTAATGTTATACGAGTAGCTTTCGTCTAAAAATAATTATTATAAGGTACAAATAACTGTGATATTTACAATTTACATGAAACAATTCCAAAGAGATAATAAAGGTATGCAACAATAAAATCACATGTAAAACGTGCTAACATTCACAGACATGGGTGGATCTCCAAAACGGGCGTATTCGTGTGATCGCTCTGGTGCTTTTCAGATATTGATATTTAACGGTAATTATGTATCTCATTAAAAAGTATGATATTCAAATAGTATATTTTTACTTTTGGCCTTCAATTTACACTAACAGTTATGGAAATATTTAAGTTCAAAAAATTTCGCGACCAGAGCAATCATAATTGGTGCCAGAGCGATCATAATTGGTCAAACCAATTTAAAAAAAAAAAAAGAATATTGATAAAAAAATATTAGTTTTGGCGTTTTTAGTCATATTCAGTTGGTATACGTGTAACAAATAACATGTAAGTGATACCTTTTCTACCGGAAATCGGTGGCTTTGTTTTTTATTTCACTGACTATGGCCATTCGACTTCTGAAAGAAAAGTTATTTTATACTTTTTTGTGTTTGGTTTTCAAGTCGGTTCCTTTTTTTTCAAAAAGCTTTTTTTTTATTTTTCCCTTTTAGTTTAGATATTCAATTAAATCGGTGTCTTTGAAAATCTACAATACAAGTCAGCAAAAAAATGGATGTATGTGGGTAATGTCACAAGATATCCATTAGTTTTATATATTAAAACCGTTCATCATCATCATCTCAGCCATAGGACGTCCACTGCTGAACATACGCCTACCCTTTTGATCTCCACATATACCGGTTGGAAGCGACCTGCATCCAGCGTCTTCCGGCGACCTTTATAAGGTCGTCTGTCCACCTTGCTGGTGGACGTCCTACGCTGCGCTTGCTAGTCCGTAGTCTCCACTCTAATACTTTTCGACCCCATCGGCCATCTGCTCTGCGAGCAATATGGCCTGCCCATTCCCACTTCAGCTTGCTAATCCGGTGGGCTATATCGGTGATTTTAGTTCGTCTACGGATCTCCTCATATCGGATTCGATCACGTAGAGAAACACCTAGCATAGCCCTCTCCATAGCTCGTTAACCGACTTTGAGCTTTGAGATGAGGCCGATAGTGAAAGACCACGTTTCGGTGCCGTAACTCATCACTGGTAACACACATTGGTTGAAGACTTTCGTCTTGAGGCACTGAGGTATGTCGGACGAAAAGACATTGCGTAGTTTCCCGAACGCTGCCCAATCGAGTTGGATTCGGAGGGTTGACCTCTTTCTCGAAGTTGGACCTACCTAACTGGACTGCTTGTCCTACGTAGATATATGAGTCAACAACTTCGAGTACCGAGTTTCCAACAGAGACTGGGGTGGACACAACATTGGCATTTGACATAATTTTCGTCTTGTCCATGTTCATTTTCAAGCCCACCCGTTGTGAAACTCGGTCGAGGCAATCGAGCATCATGTTGAGTTCCTCCATCGACTTTGCCATGACTACGATGTCGTCGGCAAACCGAAGGTGAGTGATGTATTCGCCGTTGATGTTGATGCCAAGTCCTTGCCATTCCAGGAGCTTGAAGGCGTCTTCCATTGCGGCAGTAAACAGTTTCGGGGAGATAACGTCCCCCTGTCTTACGCCTCTTCTCAATGGAATCGCCTTCGTGCTCTGCTCCTGTACTCGGACCGACATGGTGGCGTTATTATACAAGCACTTCAACACCTCGATGTACCGATAATCAATACGGCATCGCTGGAGTGACTCAAGTACCGCCCATGTTTCCACCGAATCGAAGGCTTTCTCATAGTCCACAAACGCTAAGCATAATGACAAGTTATACTCTTCGGTCTTCTGTATAACTTGCCGCAGCGTATGGATGTGGTCTATGGTACTATAGCCTCTTCGGAAACCGGCTTGTTCGGGAGGCTGGAAGTCATCAAGTCTGTGTTCGAGACGGTTCGTGTAATTATAATTATATAAAAACCGTTCCCAGAATAAAACTAACACTTTTCTGAAAACCACATCAAAATCGGTTCAGCCAAACGCGAGATAATCGCGGACAAACATTCATACACACATACAGGCCGAACTGCGAATCTCCTTTTTTTTAAGATGGTTAAATAGTTTTATAACGTACAATTAATGCAAAATATCATTGCTCTGGTCTTTTTGGACAGAGCAATCACAGCCATAGCGATCAGAAAAAGTCACAAAATCATGAACATAGCCGAATTTAAAAGCAGTAGAAATTTATAATTACGTGTCATAAAAACCATCATAAAGATCACTGAATTCACATAAAAAACAAATTTACAAGCTTAATATTTAATTTGAATAACGTGCCATATCAATCATAAAATTCGAGAACCAAATCCAGAGTAATCATAAACTTGCCTTCGTGAACTTACCTTCGCGGATACGTGGCACGAAGGTATCTTCCTCAACGGTTAGACCACTGCTGGTGCCACCCAGCGAGAGTGGAATAGAGTGTCTATAACGCGTAACTAGGCATGAGCGCGATGTTTTACCTCAGCGCAGAGCGATGAGATAAAATGCCCGGACACGAATTTAAATTCAAATTGTGGCAAAAGTATTCATAATAAAACTACAAGTATTTTATAACAATGAAGATTAACTATTTCTTATGTAATCTAAATAAGTTGTTTCATACGTAGCTTCTCATTAAAAAAATAAAGAATATTTTTTTCATTCAATCGGGAGTGAGGACAACCCAGAGCGATCAGGATTTTAGGGTTTAAGATTTTTTTTTAAATATTTTAAATTAACTTATTCATAATATTAGCCTTGTACCAGGTAGATTAGACACTGAACTGCATATAAAAAAATATTGGGAAAACGTTTTTCAATTTTAAAATGGGTTTATTCAGCCCGACACGAAAAAAAATGCCTCTGGAGATCGACCCACATCCTAATTAGGGAAACTAGGCATCACGGTACACAGATCTTTATCTGGGAGTACACAATAAAACTAACAGGTCCCTCATATTTCACGAGAGAGGAGAGATTGCACAACGATTGGTCTAACCGTTATTTTAGCATCTCTATACAGGGTTGCCATCATTAAATACTTGGCAACTAATTAGGAAACGTAGTTAGGATAAACTGTTCTGAAAATGTATGCAGTTTGTAGTAGGAAGAAGATGCAAAAGTCAAAAAAAAATATAGAATTGGGTATTTTACTGTGAATGAAAATCTACGAGTACATATGTCCGTCAGTAACAATATTGAAAGTTAATGGACCAGTTATTTTTTTATCAATGTACTATATTCGCAACGGTAAAACGCATCCAAATTCGGGACTAGGAGTTTTGATGTCATAACGCTTGTAAAATTATAGCATCCGAGTGACGTCTTGTGATTTAGAAGCGTTGTGTCTTCATCAATTTACAGGGTAAAATTTTATTAATGAGCAATATTTTAAACTCGGGCATTACTAACGATACTAATCATATTACGGAACTCAAAAACATTATTAATGCAGTTTTCTTCGCTTAATATTATTTGATCTTTGTTTATTGTTCGTTCCGAGCGCTGTGTAATGCGCTTTAAAATTTTGATACTTTAAGATTTTTAGGGTTTATGATTTATTTTTTTTTACTGTTAGTGTTTATTTGCAATAATAAGCCTTTGCTATGTGACCTACTACATTTTTAAAGGTGTCATTAATGCAATAATAATATTTTTGAATTGCGATTTATTAGCCATAAAGCAAACGGCATCGTGAGTAGAACCTTAGATTAAAATATTGCCCATGATTTCGATTTCACCCTGTAGATTTACGAAAAAAAAGAAAATTTTACGGTAGAACCGTAAATTTTTAATACCTAATCTATTTTCGAACTTATAGTAAAATAGCCTTGGGTTTTAGCAGAACTTTTGGGAACATGAAGCAGTATTATAGTTTTGTTCCTATAGGGGACTTCCCACCCTCCATAATTATTTGAATAGGCATGGATTATGCTGCCACTGATAAAACTCAGGTTTTTTTTCGTCAGTATGAGCGGACAATGTTAATATTAATCAACCGCGTCCGGTCTTGGTCCATTTAACGTCTACGAATTTTTGATTCCAAGATATTGGTTTGCTTGGCTTTGGTTGCCATATTGGTTTACGTTCACCATTTTGAAAACAGTGATGATGGATTAAATTATGAGTACATACTCGTAAATTCAGGTTCTAAACCAAGTTTGAACTTTTGGCCTACAATGTGTAAGTCGAGGCATGTCACAGCCTTCATTGTATAATTTGAATTTTAAAAAGAGAATGGATACTGTACAGGACCAAAGTTTAAGACGGTTACATTCCGTTTCATCACTTTTCCTTTCCATCAACTAAACAAAATAGCATCACAAAAGAGTGACGTTTCACCACTATTTTCTTTTTCATATTATATTGAATCTCTTTTCATCTATTTTATTTTGCGTGTATTTATTTCGATTCTCTATATATTTGTTGGCAGGTATGTACAGACTACAGACAACAGCCATACAACCCTACAAATACTTGTGTGGTTGGCCTAACCGCCTGGATTTACATCGTGGCTCTACGTGATTCTTGTTGATTGTGAAGATAATTTGACTGGAAATATATGTACGTATGTGCGTGGTTTTGAAGTAACGCCCTGGCGCCAAGTGATTGCAGAGATTTTGAAGAAATCCTACGTTTGTTTGAGAAGTTTAGATTTGTATTGTATTGAGTTGGTGTCCATAACTACACGTCAGACGTAGTTCGAATAATGTACCAGACGAGTGTGTTGATGAAACGAATGAATCGTCCTGTCGACTGACAGTCCAATATGTGTTGGTTAAAGGTGAACGGTTGCCGAATCGAATTAATGTTAGTTATCGTGGTAAAATCATCAAATGAGTCCTCCCACACAGGGCAGGGCGTGAGGGACTGTCAGACTAGTACTGACTAAAATACACGGTGTCCTGCAATAGCTCTTTACGTTCCGGGGTCTCGGTAATTCATAAGTCCCGCGACCCATTAATTTTATAGTCGTTGCGAAATATTTGACTCATTCTAGAACTTGGTTTTGTTTATTGCAAATAATCAAGGTGTTACATTACAGTGTTAGTCACCTAACATAATTATATCTCGATAAGTTATCACCATGATGCCAAAATAATGAAAAGAAGAGAAATAAAAGCCTTTGATAATAATCTAGCCAGTTGTTGCTACTCCTGCCTCCTGTTCGGTAAACCGGAATTTGGTAACAACACTGTGATATTGACCTGGCCTTGCTGAGTACTTCGTTTCAATAGAATGAGAGGCCAGATTATACTGGATCTTTCAATTCTTACTATACCTGCCAAAATGTATGGTAGATTTCTATAACCCCATATAGGGTAATTACGTAGGTTATTATTCTACTAAACCAAAAAAGGAACGTTGAACTTCATGATTAACTCGTCACAAACAAAAAATCGTGAGTGTTGCCAACCTACAATATAATTTGTAACATTTTTGCATCCAACTTCATCGTGATTATCTCACGTTCTCGTGTTGTTCACACGTCAGGTCCGAGTAACAGCTACATGTGGTTTTTTTAAGTAAAATACTGTGTTAAGGATGTAACACGTTTCTGAGTTTATATTTTTGCCGTCGCTATATTTGTTTTGATGTTAAAATTTGTGTTTCGCTGGAATTAAACAACAATTTGTACTAAAATCTACATTTTAATAACAGCTCAAATGAAAATTACTATTTCATAATAATACATTCAGCAATTATCGCCTATCGTCAAGCGAGAGGCTAGATAGTAATCGAACGCGTGTCTATTGCTTTAAAAAATATGCAAGTTAGCAAAATGCACAAGCAAGTTTTTCGTGATACCTACAACGCCCTCTTTTTTAAGATACTTATACAACGTGTAACGTTAATAGCGCAAACTCGTGGGGTAACTCAGCCTATGTTACTGAACAATGTTTGTTCTAAAACTTTTGTAAAAAAAAAATGATTTTTCATACAAAATGAGAAATTGATCGAGCCCATCAGTATGAAAAATCATATTATTTTTTTTCCAAAAATTTTAGAACAAAACATTGTTCAGTAATATGGGCTGAGTTACCCCATGAGAGGTTTTGCGCTATTAACGTTAGGTACACGTTGTATACATAGTAATAGTAGTATGTTCGTGTAAACGTACAAAGTTAAAAAATACAGCTGGAATTTTAATGATCGAAGGCTGGAAAATAATCACTAAGTGCGTATTTATTGATCCTAACTGTACAGGTATACGCCTAACATGTACCCAGTTGTATCTTCTAAATCCCATAAAATGGGGCACAAGTTCATCGCAGTACATTATTTATTATTGCTACATTTCTGCATACTTATGATAGGCATGACTTCATCATTCTCGTCTTTATATTTTTTCTGACGAAACTAACCCAAATCTTAATAATTTTATGTAATCTATTCTTTTATAATATTCATATTCAAATATAACAAAACAAACTCCATGCGTCAGCTACTCAGCTGATAAAAACAACAAAATTAATTAATATACATACTTAAATTAATTTCAAAGTCGTTATGCTTATCAACAGTTTGAAACCAATATACGAACGAATGACCGGACCTATCTTAAAATGTTAACGATGCCTTACATCCTCTCGAGAATAATGAATCAGTAAGTTTTTAGCATGATTAAACTTAATGACCTAAGATATGTCGACAAGTAGTAATTAATGTATATTAATGATTATTAAAAATACATTAATTTTCTTAGGAAATGGTCGTGTTTTGACGTGATTGAAATGAGATCGTATTTTATTGAAATTTGTTGAATTAAAACTGGTTTTGTTAATTTGTTTTTGAGACAATTTGGCTAATATTAAGAACTTTGACTAAACTTGTCTGTGGTAGCAATCCTTTGCTCCTTAACGTTGAGATTTAAACAACAGATAACTCTGGTTGTGTATGACATTAAACTTGAGAAAAAGCTTCTTGGTAGATACGATGTTTTTGAGTGCGTACTTAATTAAACACATATTATAAAATGCAAAACATAGAGAAGAATTTAGAATTTGAACCAATTTGTTGCAATCGCTTCTAAAAGTTCAAGTGCGTTAGATACAATTATCAAGTAATGAATAATTATCACTGTAGTAATTTGACCTTACAGCACCCATATTTTTATAGTGTTTATTTTTCTTAAAGATTTGATTTCAACTTGAATATAAAAGTATATAAAAGTTCGATGTATGTATGACACTGGTTTGTAATTTTGTACCTTTGTTCAAGACAGAATGGTATGAAAGGCCCTCTCGATAGACTTTTAAAATCTCATTATTCTTCACCAATAATAATTTATAAATAGCCTGGAATTTAGATTTCTGGTGGCCTTCAACATTAATATTGGCTACATCTACTCTGTTCCTAGATTTTTATAATCTAGATCTCTTCGAGGTTCAAGAACATCAAGCACTTCTTTTGGCAATCTTGTTCGGTATCATAGTATTTTTTTTTTATATAAACATTGCCTCACACTAGGAATTTCACCTGAGTCGTGGGTCCCTTTACAAACATATGAACTCACATACACAAAATTAAAGAAAAGATTACAGGCGTGTGTTACTAAATATTTCATAGTAATCATCACACACACTTAAGCCAATATCAAACGATCAGAATAAGGGGTCAATTGAGTTTCTTTCCATAACTTTCCCGTACGACTTCGTACGCTCCGTACGCTCGTATCTATACGGTGTTTCTACGAATCAGCAAATGGTCCGAACGATACGTGAGTCTGATTATATCGAGACGATTGGACCGTGAGATGATCTAGATCTGAACCTGGCTATGCTTGGCTTTGTGTAACTATTAATATTAAAATTGCTTCAAATTTCCGAAGGTAATGGAGTATGTAAGGACCCTAGCAGGTCATATTATATGATTATTGCCTACCTTAATGAGGAAAAACAAAACAAAGACTTTGAAACGACCACAGTTTGCCCTCTATTGCTAAATCCAATATCTGTGTCACAAAATTTGTTGGAAACTATTTACATATGTATAAAATATCGACGTCCCAATTCCTCTGGATACTTTACATTATGCATTTTATAAGAGTATATTTAGTAGTAATTTTATATGCTTGCTTGGGTCACCTACAGAATTTGACGATAACATTAAATTAAATAGTGAAATCTCTCCAATTTCTCAAGATTCTACCAGCAGTAGGTATGTAGGGCCGATCAAGATAGCTTCATATTTACATGCTTATCTTAAACCAGTGGAAATATCTAAAAACAGATGTTTACACATGAATATTTACAACCAAATAAAATATAAATAACAACCAGAACAGTAGGTATTGCGTAAAAAAGAAATTTAAAAACGTCGTAACTTCTTATAGTTGGCGATTTTATGTTGTGAACGCGTGGACCGTTCATTTATTTATAAGTGTTGATAATATGTCTACTTATCCTGTTTTCTACTCGTATAGGCAGCGTTGGAGTAAATTATTGGTTTTATCTCATGAAACTAGGCTAGCATTAACGTGACAAAATGTGGAAGCATTGCTGATTATAGGCTCTGTACAGTTTATTACTTTCTATGCTGTAGAATAACGTTCAAATAGTAGAAATAGTTTTCATAACTAATCGAAGAATATAAGTATAAAGTTCTGTAGTACTGCTCCGGAAGGACGCAAGTCCGAGTCCTACTCGCAATTAATATTTCCATTCCTTTAAAAAAATTGTAATAGCCGAATTGCCAAAATATGATCAGCCGTTAATAATCACTGCTGGGACACAGGTATCAGGCAACCTCCTTTTAGAGAAAGAATGGACATCAGTCGATTCCGTCTTTGATAATCAACCAAGGGTCTAGTGCGAGTTGCTACACTATAATACGGCTACACATAACCAGTTTGTCTTGGCATCGCTTTGTACGAGTTTTCCGCCGTTTTCTCGTGGTCCTACTATTCTGTCCTACTAGTAGGACCACGAGGGAGACCAGTTTCTGTTCGTCCTACTACGACATATTGGAGCAGTAATCATTTATATTATAAACCACCTGTATATAATTTATACATTTGACACTAGTAATAAAAGGAAGAAAAAAAATCAATCATTGAGCAAAAATTGAGCTATGTCGGTGACTCTGGTTCTTCGCCGAATATCTATGTTCCGGATTTTATCCCGCAAAGAAACTCCGAGCATAGCTCTTTCCATTGCTCGTTGAGTGACTCTTAGTCTCTCTAAAAGGCCAGCAGTCAAAGACCACGTTTCAGAGCCATATGTCATCACAGGCAACAGACACTGGTTAAACACCCTTGTCTTGAGACACTGTGGGATTCTCGATGAGAAGATATTACGTAACTTCCCAAAGGCTGCCCATCCGAGTTAGATTCTTCGGGCGACCTCTTTCTCAAAGTTGGACCTACCTAACTGAACAATCTGTCCAGGTAAGTAAAAATGGTCTACAATTCCGAGAGTATCATTCCCAACAACAACCGGTACGGGTGCCACATGGACATTCGACATGACTTTCGTCTTGTCCATGTTCATTTTAAGGCCGACCCGTTGGGAAACGATACTAAGGTCGCTGAGCATAGCATTGAGGTGCTCCAACGATTCTGCCATGATGACTATATCATCGGCAAAACGAAGGTGAGTGATGTGTTCGCCATTGATATTGATGCCGAGTCCGTTCCATTCCAAGAGCTTGAAAACGTCCTCCAACGCGTTCGTGAACAGTTTCGGAGAAATAACGTCTCCCTGTCTCACGCCTTTCTGGTTTGTTCAGAATCAGTAACTGATTCGATTCCAATAATTTTTACACCATGTTATATTAAAATTTATTACCAGTTACAATACAATACAATCACCGTATGGTTAGGTACCAAACTACTATCACGAGTGTTTAACACAGAAGACGCGGTTTACGCGGATGTACCGCGAAATGAGCATGTTTTTGAACGGACAACCAGATAATATCCAGCTTATAACTTTGTGTTATACAGGTGTATCGGGTTTCGCCTAAACAAAAAATAATGTTGTATACGAGTAAATAAAAAATTGTATGAAAATACGGTTTCATTATTAAAATTGCTTTTAATATAGCCCCTGTTTACTTTATCCAAGATAATTGTGTTTCGTATTGTTTTATTTAAAGGGTTATAATAAAATCGCATGAAATCAGGACGAGCGTGCTCAATATTAAGCGCAGCCCCAAGGGAGGATACACAAAATATACCAATTTGTTTTTCTCATAGCCGCAGGACAGACGCTCCAAAGTCCAATTATTAAATTCTTAGTCGAATATCATGCATCGGAGAATGTCCACCAAACAATAGCGACGTAAGAAATATGAATCATAAGAATTGAGTTGTATACCAAACTCATATCAAAAAGACTTTTTCTCGTACATAATTCAGACGCTCACTTCATAATTAATTAATAAAAACATATTTATGAATTATTTATTACACCGACCGATCTCGGAGAGAATTCTACGCTTTGTTACGTTTTAATTTATTGATCTCTTTGGACGTCATAAATATAAATTTTGGTATAAGCTTTTAAATGAAATTATGAGCCTACTTTGAATTATTTCAAGGAAATAGATCTTGATCAGATTTTATGCTAATTTATTTCTTAATATGGCGAAATTAGATTAAAATCATGATTGTTATAATAAATTTAAAAAAACATAGTGTTATCTCGACTTCTGATGCTCATATTTTATCAAAGACTCGTTATTATAATTGCTAATCACATCGCATGTAATAACTTGACAACCAAATTCGATACAATAATGAATGTAAATCGGCTCAAATGTCGAATTTAAACCAATTTACATAATGGGAGGTGAAACATTTGAATTATTTAAATATTCGTTTTATTAAATTCCAATTTAAATATTTCGTCCTGGAGCAAAAACAATGAATAAAATATCAGTGGTATTTTGTGAACTATTTTTTATCTGTTTTGCATTCCACTTGACCGATCCTTTGTATGACAGTTTTGTTATGTGAAAACAATGAAATTATAATTCACTGTAAAATTAATAGTTGGTGTGGTCATATAAAAATACAGATACAATAAAAATAAACCGTAGGTCAGGTTAACCACAAAGTTCTTTTCACAGTATCGACACCACCCTCGAACTTTTTCTTATCCGCCACATTGAGTGTAGGGGGGACAAACATACAATTCTCTTTGCAGCTCCTTGAAAACAAGCAGAACTAAAAATGCAGTTTGATCGGATTAAAAACTTAATTCCATACACTCAGATGACTCTGACGCACAACACTACGTAACTTGAAGTGACAAACTAAAACTCTATACAGATTCCACAACATTTTTTTGCTTGCGTGTGATGGATGATAAATTACATCGCGACTCGGCTTGAATGCAAATCTCTCAAAGTGGGTCACCCTGTAGATATTATTTTTCACATCCAACCACAACTGAAGAGGACCTTGTCTCAAATGATTGATCTCTTATTGTACCGTGACATTTTTACGATTCAACGTTGTAATAGAAAATTTTTACAACTCTCCGAGTGGTTCTTTGTAGTTTTGAATACATTGTGCTCGAGTTTACTTATTCTTATTGAATTTTGAACAGTTCCGGTCAATGATGGATGGAATTGACTGTTTAACTAGTGACAGAAGTGTTCTGAATTGATGCAACATTCTTTGAAGAACTTATTGTGATCTGTCTTCCCATTGAACTATCACAAGTAAATTTTTATAGCATGTGTGAGAGTTTTTATTGACGCACGAGTTTTACCACCTACTGATAAAATATATGCTTAATGTGAACAAATGAGATATTCAAATTAAATTCCAACTTACATAGATATTATGTTTAGATTCGTTTTATTTATGTGAAGTGCCGTTATATTCAACAGTACGGTCATGTAGGTTGATGATTGTACCTAACTTGAATGAGTTTATCAGTATTTACCTTTAATGTAATATGAAGGTATACCCAATAATTTTGCTAAAAGCCACTTTACTCGGATACAACATATTATTAAATTATATAGAGAATGCAGAAAATCTGAAGGGAAGCTTGAAAAAAGTAAAGAGCGAACTAATAAAGCTCTCAGCGCAATTATTGGAGTTTAACCGCACGGGAACCCGCTTCCCTTGTACCAATCACGCCATTAGTTTGCTAAATTGTATGCTATAAAATGGAAAAAACTTCCAGGATTCCAAGTTTCAAGTTAAAGTTCTGTAATCATCACTGCAGATTCCAAAGTTGTTTTTAATACGTAGCGCCGGAGGCATGCAGTTTCGAAGGTTCGTATTGAAATGTGAAAGAAAGAACATCGAAAATTAGCGGCTCTGAATACATAATTTGACTTTTTGCCTTTGTTAAAGACGTTTTATCATAATGTGGTGTTTTCAAAGCGGTGCACAATTTGAAAATTTGAATTACTAATTACTGTTGGGGATGCCATAAAAGAAGACTTGTGGACATCAGCATTTTGTGCAAGCAAGTTTACAATTTAAATGATGGGTTAATTTTGAGTTTTAAGTGCTTTCACGTTCAATTTAAGGCACAACGTTTTGGGCCCGTGTTATTTAGATGAAACACTAAAAAATCCTCCATGTTCGACCAAACCAATTTCATAATAAAGTCATGAACTCTGATTTGAGTAATTATCAAACATGTTCTGACAAAAAATCTTGAAAGTTTTAGTTGCAGGTGTGCTTAAAACTCGACCAGTTAGCAGAATAGCTTCATTTGGATGCTCGAGTAATTTGACATACTTAGAGAGTTCCAAAGGCACTATTAATTATTAATTACTAGCTTCCGCCCGCGGCTTCGCCCGCGTGGTGTTTTGATAGCCTATGTTCTTTCTCAGGGTCTAAAGATTGTCTGTGCCAAATTTCATCAAAATCGGTTGAGAGGTTTAAGCGGGAAAGCGTAACAGACAGACAGACAGAGTTACTTTCGCATTTATAATATTAGTTTGGATTTTCTAATACACCATTAGTATCAAGTTACCCATGGGGAATTTTCTTGTCCACTTGTCCATACTTTGAAACTCATCAGTCGAGAACTGTAACTAACTAAGCGAACTTCTAATTTTAGTAGCATTATGCTCTGCCGTGCGTCGTCGGTAGAACATCAATCATGAGTCACTTGGAATAGATCGAAACTTGTTTAGGAAGAGTTCAACAAGAAAAAGGTTCTGCCATAGTTTTTATATTGCGTGGAGAGCGATTATTGGGTTTATCTTTTGTTTGATATAATATCGGCCGATATTCGATTTTGTTCTTTCGATACGTCAACTTATTTAATAAAAGTTGCCTCGAAGTTCTCAAGTAAAAAGACACGAGACGGTTTGTAAGTAGCAACGCATCGCATGCACACTTATGCCACTTTTTTCTTTACATTTGCCCTGAGTTTCACCGTAATGTTCTTTTGCCTTTAGTCCAATCTGTATAAAATTTAAAGATGCTTAGGTACCGCAATATTGACCTACGTTTATTTCAACTTCCTCCTTAAAAAATGATACCAACAGAATTTCGCGGGACATTGTTACGGTTACCGGTAAATATTTTGACATCATTAAGGAATTCTACGAGGGTTCCCGACAATTTCAATGTCACAATTACGGAACCCTAATAACGGTTCTGTCCCTTCTTACAACAGATTCTCAAAATTTGATGATAATGATGACTTATGTTACGCAATCAAGTATAACTTTTGATGGGTGTTGGCCTAAGTAGCGTCAGCATTGTAAGAAGGAATCTACTTATATTAGTTAGTTACTGGTTAGAATTTAAAAAAAATAACCTAAGCTAATCACACATATTTCCTAAATAATATAAGAGCACAATATGTTCATAATAAAAATTTTAAGATTTCAGAATAATGTTTAAAAAAATTAGAGCTACCAAACCATATTATTTTCATTTGATTGAACGCATTTGTATGTATATTCTGTTTGTTGTTATTATCCATACTTGGCCCGTGTGTTGGATTATCTCACAGTGAGGAGACCTGTGTCCCAGCAGTGGGAATTTTATAGGCTAATGATGATGGAATTATCCAGAATTATTTTGTTTACTTTCTCCAAACAATATTTCAGTCAACAATTTTAAATAATCCAACTTATTCCTCCAACGCTACACGTGTTGATGACGATTAAAGTAATACAGCGCAACTTCCAACCCGCCATTACTACGCCACTAATCTGTATGCGTACGCGCAGGTAGCCGGTGCCATATCCAGTCAACTTGTGACCGCTGGTGTTTTGTACGATTGTGCAAATGTATTGTGAATGGCCGTATTGGCTTTTGACCGCAAAAAATAAAAATAAACAAAATATTTTTATGAATGACCTGACGTAATATTTTGTGGTATTGTCATGTCTGGAGTGTGAATGGAATCCAATAAAATTTTGAGATTTAAAATGAGAAGGAGGTATGTCAAAAAAATATAATTTATATTGATTAAGTACAAAATTACTTTGGCTTTATTTGACTCCTTTATTTTTTTTTAAAAACAACATTATTGTAAATAAGTAAACTAAAAAACGTAAGTTGAAAAACGAAAGCATAATTGAAAGGAAATTATGTCAAAACTCTCACTGTCACATCAGTAGACAATGGAGCCGCCAAAACAGAGATACAGATACGAAAGATTGAAAAACCATTGTAAGTACTCTCGAAAATTACAGACACAACTGGTCAGAAGCACCCGGATCAACAACCGTAAGCAATAATCATTACTTTCGACTCATCAGCCTTGAAAGATGCTTTATTGTCTCGATTCGGCTTGTTGTCGACTTGTTACGACTACAAAATAAAAAATAAAAAGATATCATCAAACTTGTATTATAAAACCTCACGCAATAGCCGCGCGCGCACCGGAAAAAAGTTGAAAATAATTTCTGGCTTCGAAGTTTGAATCGAATCGCGTTGATAGGGAGAAACAAGTATGATTGCTGGTTGGAAGTGAATCAAAACATTATGTACCCTCACTTTGTAGTCATGTTATAAGTTTTTCAAGTGACATGGACAACATTAAATGAATTAAGGAAGGAAGGGAGGGGTAGATTGTTTTGTCTGCTCATAAACACCCCCTTAAAATTTATTCGTAGTCTTGATTTAAAATACATAGTAGTATTTAATTTAATAAAAGCACATCGTAAAAGCAAATTAAGCGCCAATGTTAACCGCAACCGACAGACGATACTCGAAAGCTCTCTGGCAATGTTAATGTATCCTGTAGTGCCTCTAACTAAGTAAATCAGTGAAGAAACGATATACGCAAGTTTGTATCTTACCTCTACATTATGTGCAAGTACACTCCAACCTTTGTTCACATATCTGATTACATTACATGGATTCTTGCGGAGTTCCTCGTTCCTGTGGCCTATAGATTTATATGTGCTAGGGTACGCAGACTCGCTCCCTATACTAACATTCAACAATGTTTTTCAACAAATCTGGGAGAGTTTCTAACAGAATAAACTTTATCCACACGAAACTGTTATTTCTTTATTGTTATGGCAATCTAAATCCCTGTTTGTAGACAAAGCGAATACAAGATAAAGTCCATAGAAAGTATATTTTCCAGTAAAGCGGCGATAACTTTTTAGGGCTACCATGAAAGTAACTTTTACGATTGTTAGGAATTAATATCTGAAAAATGGTTTTGGACCCTCATATCTTACCGATAAAGTTCGAGTATCGCGGGAAATTGGTACCGATATTCTTTGTAACATGGTTTTCCAATTTTGCACTTCAGCTAAAAAACGTCCAATGTATTTTTCTTTATTACATTGGCGGATCTTTTTTACTCGGATATCTTTAAGGCTAAGCCGGTAATTAGATATTTTTTTACAAAGCTGGTTGGTTAAAGGGTGTTTTGAGGATAAATGGTTTAGGGAGATATTTTTACGCTCTCGTAAAATCCTATCAGTTCTTGGTTTTGTCTAGAATACAATCTGAACTTTAACATTTAAGACCGGTAAACTTGACCTTTTCTTTCAATAGAAAGAAAAGGTCAAGTGGTAAGCTATATCTTACCACATTTCTAAAATCAATTCAAGCCACGTATTTTCCGTAAATTACCTTACATAACAATTGACATCGCCTTTCATACCTCCAGCCCATGTAATATCTCAAAACATGTTCGGGAAGGTTGCGATACATAAAAACATCTATTCCTCTCGCCCCAAATAGGGATATCCAATTGGACCTAATGTTTTTATCACATAAATATGAAAAGTGGATACCTTACGTAAGCAGTATTTTTATATTTAGGTCTATGTGTTCACGTAGCGAGTGGCGTAGATATAAAAAAAGATTGTTTTTACACATGGTATAGGAATACTTTTAGGGTCGGATATGTAACATGTTTATGAACTTCTGGATACGTGTATCTGTTATTATTACAAAAAAAAACATATTTTTGTTGGTACTCGTGAGTAGGTAGGTACCTAACAGAGAGCGCGAGCGCGAAAGCTCGAAAAGGTCATGGATTATTTTCCTTGTCAGTATCAGAAATATTTACTTCTCTTAAAATATTTTTACGTATGATTAAGGTTATCATATATTTTATTTCAAAATTATGAATTTTGATCAATCTCTATGGCAAGACCTTTCAAAATAAAGTTGTGCTCTAAAAACTAGCAACTCTAATGGATAAAAGAAAAGGCCATGTGCTCGCTGTGAGCGCACAGCCTTTAACAAAGTTACCTTTGGCAATACGCCAACACGCTAGAAACTAGTAAATAAAACTGAAAAGAGCGCTAGGAAAAATCATAAAAAAGTTTTGATTAAATGTACTTATACATTTTCTTATATTTTTTTACTTTGACTATGAACCTGTTGAATAAAAATTATGTTACGATAGCATATTACTTACCTACATTTAAGTTCGATATAAAAAGAAAATGATGAAAAATATTTATCGATAATTTAATATCCGAAATTTTGAAATATTTTCATAAAGCTTCGATACAATTTTAAACAATGAACCCATTAAAATATTTCGAGCCTCCACGAGCTCGTTAAAAAATCATCTGAATTAACAACCGATATAAAGATTGCCTGGGGTAACATAAAATACTGTAAACAACCGAAAATAAATCGTTGAATGAACTTTTATTCAAATTTTATGAAACAATTCCGAAATTTTATACTTAAAATGAAACAGGTGCCATACCATAAGAACTTAACCACACTCGTAACGAGTTACTCAAAACGAATTCGACTTTTCTCATCATAGCTACAACCAAAATTGTACTCGGCTCAACTTGGCAGCAGAAATAACATCCGAATAAAAGTTCTTTTTGTTATTTTAAGCACCCACCACCGCTGCCTAAAAAGGTCGCCTAATTTGTCGGACGGAATTCGACATTATTTCACTCCACCATTGTTTGTGTTCCGATTACCGCGAGGGTTAAATAGCGCGTTTAAACGTCGACTTTTTCGTTATACTTCCACGTTGTTTAGGGGGAGTGATGTTGGGAAGGGTTAAGAGGATTGTATAGCGGCTGCCTTTTCAAAAAATAGGTATTTAGAAAAACTCGTGCTGTCCCTCTCGCGCGTTGAAAAACCCCCGATCGTGCGATAGAGAGCGTTGCAGCTCGCGACTGACTGTGAGTATTTTTTATACGAAATTTGTCTCTCGGGAGAAAACGTTTTTCACATACTAAATCACGTCCAATCTCTTAGATTCGGATATCAATCGTTTTAGCATATTATATTCTAGGTTTGTAGGTTTTGCTTTTTTTCTAAAACTTCTTTGTTTTTAAAATACAAAGGTTTTACTTCAATGAAGATTTTGTCATAAAAATAGTAACTTTTAGGCGCCTGTTACTTTCAAACTATTATAAATTTTGAAAAAAAGAAAACCTATAAACCTAGTTTTTTACAGTGTCAGAAGCATACTAAAAAATCATTGCGATAGGATAACATTTAGGGGCAGAAAAACGTTTTCTCTTTTAGTATGGACGAGCGCTCGGTAGACGATAGTCTTAAGCTGCTGGCCTTAATCGTAAACTGCTTGCGAGGCTCTTTTGTTTTAGATTTGGAGCATTTTAGAATTCTGACGGAGATTTCGTAATGGGAAATTTCTTTGGGGTCGTAAAAATAATTTTGCTGATTCGGGAATTAAGGAAAGTACGGTTGTGAATGCTTGAGGTTCTCTTTAGTATATTTATAAAGTGTCATAAGATCAACAAATCGTGGGTCTTTTCAGGAACTTTCACACAAAAAATTATCTCATCTAATTTAGTACGGTATCGAAGTTCTTCGGTTACATCATTCTGTAAGAATGAAATTTCGATGGAAAGACTGGGTTCAGGGCCAAGTGAAGGGCTAAAGATTATGCAGCCAATCACCAACTCGCTGGTCTGAGAAAGCTACCGAGTCTAACATGGTCCAATACTATCACAATCGACACGCATTGGGTCCACGTGGTAGGTTATACCTACAACCTACCCCTGCCTTCCACAAAGATGTGGGCTGTAAGTTATGACATCAAAAGTTAATTAAAATTAGTATCAACCTTTTGAACCTTCAACTTTTCTACTGCTAGACTAAGGACCTCCTTTTAAACTTTAAATTGTTCAAAATAAACCAAACATTAAGGTATGAAACTGTTCATGTTCTGTTGCTCACCCAATACTACAAACAAGTAATAAGTAGCCAACATTATGCTGCAAGTACCGTCTTCTGCATACATATTTAGAACAATGAACTGCTATTAATTTTCCCCTAAGTTTCCACTATCAGCGGTTGGACGAGCTGCGTTATATCAACTGCGGTTCTTGAAGCACTATATAGATAAGCACAGAAGCACCACTTTATTAAAAGCTCACGCTCATGTAAAATAACACAGGAAATTCCATCTTGTCTCTCAGAAAACAGGGTCTAAATTTGATTGCAGCAACAAAGCAAGCCCACAAAGGTTTGAAACTATACATGGGCTGCCGTTGCATTGAATGAGTTGGTAAACTCAGTCTGTTAGTCTAGTGACTACGAGCATCGCTTTACGATATTAAGCAAATTCATTAATGAAGTTTTTGTTAAACATAAAGAAGAAATACTTAGTTTATTACGGACCTGGAAGAGTGAGTCAAAGTAAAATTGCCATTATGCCATCAATCAAAATCAAAAATCAAAATCAAAGCATTTATTTCAAGTAGGCCAGTTACAGGCACTTTTGAATTGTCATAGACAATCAAAGGAATATTATTAAACACTACAAAAGTTATGGTGCTACAGTCCCAGTCACAAGACATAAAAACTGTGAAAGTACCGTAGATGCCCGTTCCAAGAAGTAGATCTCTATGGAGAAGAACGTGCAAGAAACTCCATGGACACTCTTTTTAGATCGCCAGAATAATTACAGAACCTTTGTTACATCATTCATTTGAGGTGGTACACTATGTGAGAACGATGTAGCAAGTTTTTGATTAAAAGTGTCCAGAGTAACAATTAAAACAAAGACAATTCAAAAACAAAATGATCAATAATTTAAAATAAACCGTGGCAGCTAAGAGATGACCAGTCTCAACTGACAGCGCCCGTTCACGAACATGACACATGCATCAGCACCATTCAGCTCAACCATTTTGGAGGGAGCTAAATGATCCGACACACGCGCCACCATCAGCGAGACATTTGAGTGAGCATGACACAATCTCAGCCGCCAGGGTCAACAAGAGACGTAGGTACTCACTGAATGACAGCTCCGAAGCACATAGTACTCACACAATGTCGGCCATGAAACTATATAAAACAAGGAAGATTGAATTTATACAATGCAAATACAGTTGTACAGTCTTCAGCAGCTCCAACAATGGTATTAAGTATACTTCCACTATCAATTTATTTATACATTCACTGTCTCATGGAGCAGGACCAGCATGGAGCCAAGCATTATCATCAGCGATATAGTCGCTCAGTTTGTAATATGCCTGCTTACACAGTGTGCGTTTAATGCATGTTTTGAATTTCGTTTCATTCAGTTCAAGAACGTTTTGTGGTAGCTTATTATAGCATTTTAAACAGTACCCCATGAAAGAAGAGTCTACTTTGGCGAGTCTGAAGCCCGGCTGAACTAATTGGTTCCTACTTCTAGTATGATAATTATGTCTGTCACCTCTTTTAGAGAAAAGATGCAGATTTTTTCTAACGTACATTATATTTTCATAGATATATTGACAAGGTACCGTCAGGATGTTAATTTCTTTAAACAGTTCTCTTAGAGAATCGCGCCTACGGAGATTATATATGGCTCAAATAGCTCTCTTTTGGAGAATAAAGATAGACTCGATGTCAGCCGCCCGTCCCCACAATAAAATGCCATACGACATTATACTGTGGAAGTAACTAAAATATACAATTCTCGCAGTATCAACGTCTGTGAATTGACGAATCTTCCAAACAGCATATGCTGCTGAACTTAATCGCCCCGCAAGAGTTGTAATATGAGGGCCCCATTGTAGCCTTGAATCAAGTGTTATACCCAGGAAAACCGTTTTATCGACGAATTCTAGTATCTCATCATCCAACACTATGTCACAATTACTATTTTTAACATTTGGTAAGGCAAACCTAATGCATTTAGTCTTGTTTCCATTTAATACTAAATTGTTTGCTGTGAACCAATTATGGATCTGACGCAGTGTATTATTGACATCGTCTAGATTCTGGGCTCGCCTACTTATTTTAAAAATTAGGGAAGTGTCATCAGCAAATAACACCATATTGTGTAGTTGATTTTTAAGTAAATAGGGTAGATCGTTTATATATACAAGAAAGAGGAAAGGACCCAATATTGAGCCTTGTGGAACTCCCATTTTAACTGTTAATAAATAAATAAAACCTTACCGGTATATCAGTAAAGAATTTAACAAATTCTTCAGCTACTTCCAGATTTGAGCTTATAGGACCACAAGATGTCTGCAAAGCATAGTTAGTGTTGGGCTTTTTTTTCCTGCCAGTCTCGTTATTTATAACTTTCCAAACCGTTTTTATTTTTTTTTCTGACGATTTGATCTTATTGCTAATATGCATGGCTTTAGCAGCTTTGCAAGTATTTTTAAAAATTTTTGAATAGGCACCGACATACTTATTAAAAGTTTCAGTGTTAATGATTGACTTAAGGCCATACAGTTCAAATAGTCTTTCCCTACTTTTCCTAATACCCCTAGTCGCCCAGTCACTAAATACAAATTTGGGGTTAATGTTTTTTCTTTTCTTTTCAAAAGTTTTATTGAATTCAGTATGAACTATTGAAAAGAAATTAGCATAAAATTTATTAACATTCATATCGTCCATACTCATTACACTTAGCCTGTGTTGTAGGCAATTATTAAAGCTATTTAATTTGGCAGCCGTTATTGGTCTAAATTTAATTTCAAGTTGTTGCTTAGTTGTAATGCATCTAAAAGTTACCATTTGTCCGCTATGATCAGATGGCAGACAATTAACAATAGCCTTATCCAAATAATCACAATTACAAAAAACATTATCAATACAAGTAGCAGAAGATGGAGTTACTCTTGTTGGTTCTGCAAAAATATTAGTCAAATCAAATGATTTAAAAAGATTTAATAACCTACTGCTATTTGAATTTTCTTCTAAAATATTGATATTAAAATCGCCACAAATTATTACAGATTTATTCCTCACTACAAGCTTTGCCAGAACATCTTCCATTATAGATTCAAATAGTGAAAAATTTTGATAGTTCGGGGGTCTGTATACACACACTATTACATGCTTATCTAGCTCAACACAAGACAGTTCGATGCAATGTTCAACCGAGAGACCTACTATGTCATTACGTTGATTAAATTTTAAAGAATTTTTAACTAATATTAGGGAACCTCCACGCAGCAAATTTTTACGATTAAAACAACTCCCCACAGTGTAGTTTTCATAATTAAGTATCATTTGGTAGTCCTTTAACCAATGTTCGGTAAAGCAGATAGTATCATACATGGTTTTTTCTAAAAACATTTCAACTTCTAATAATTTGGAAGAGATACCTTGAATGTTCTGATGGAACAATTTCAAGGTGTTCTGCTGAGGCCCTTTTTTAAAGCTAGATGTTTGGTTGCAAGAAGATACATTATTGCTAGTAGATGTTATATGGCTAATGGTATCTTCTGTTGTCCTACTGACTAGTTTAAATGACTATTATCCAGAGTGAACCCCATGCCATCAATGGGAGCTTTTAATGACTTCGTCGTAGGTTGAAAGGTCCTGGAAGTCGATTTTCGGATTAAAGGGCTCTAACTCTTTGAAAACACCAACATACCTACTTCGAAGCAGTTTTTTTTAAATTCTTGCTTTGTATTTAGGATTTTACCTTGGAAAACAGTCAGTTATTGTAAGATTCTGTTTTTGAAAGAAATCTCATTATAACAATGGCCGTTTTAAGAAGTAGTGTTTATACAGCGCTCATAAGCATCTAGCCTTATTACGTTCCATTACAGCAATTTTTTTTTGATAATACTTGATCTTCTGACATTTGCCTGATCGGAAGCTTCCCGCTTCGTGATTTAATTGACTACCTCATCTTTATAATTAGTCATGACAAAATATCAAAGTTTTTGGACAAGTTTCAGATAATTATTTTCATGTAGATTTAATGGACGAAACGTGTTCAAATATAATATTATCCTTTTGAGATGAGAAAATTTAATATAAATAGAGATAACTGTAGGCTTTGTTTGTGTTTGTTTTGCGGATAAATCTAGTTTCGGATAAGCCTGGAAACATTTCAAGGGGAATGAGATTAACGGAATTTTCCTTTATTTGTGTATAGCTTGTTTTGCTATGAAAAACTTATTTCAGTTCTCAGTAAAGTCAAACTCTAATTGTTAGGCAAATTATTTATTCAAAAATAATAAATGATATTTATAATTTTTGTACTGTCTAAATACTCTCCATGAAAATAATTAGGTATTGAGTTAGCAATTAGCTAACAATCATATAAGAGACAACCAGAAAATGTAAAGGGAATTTGAAACCTTTTCCTTTTGTAATTTAAGGATTCTGTCAAAAAATTACGTGTGATATGACATAATACATAAACTCACACCGTCTTCCCATGGGGATAGGCAGAATCGTGTGATATTGTACAATTAATACACTTTTTCTCTCTTTTTTTTGGAAGTTAACCAACATAATTATATAATTATTATGGATGTTGAAGAAGTTTTAAACTGTCCTACTGCTTTTGATTCATATCTGAAGAAACCAGGCCCACGCCAACTCACACAAGTTGACATAAATAACTAACCTGTTAATTTCAACCCAAAAAGTACGCAGAAAAAACTGCTACCAATTTACATCACAGCCATAAAACATTCAAGTACAAACAGCACCAATAACAATGCCTTAATAAGGTGTGAAGCTTCCCTACAGTTTAACAAAGTGCTATCTCGATTCAATGGCTGACTATCAGCTCGATGCGAACTTATCAACGATCGGTCCTCTTAATTGTTGCTCGGCGCATGTTGGGCCTTAATTAATGAAAATACCCACAGACTATCTGAGCGAACATCTTTGATTTTGAATGCAATTATTGTTCTCTTGATAAAGGGACGGTGTTCAATGCGAGGATGGCAGTAAATTTTAAAGGAGAGTGCTGCTGTGCTTACGTTGTAGAAAGCAAGTTTTATTGGTTTAATTATTTGTCCTTAAGTCCTGTCATATTTATTTCGAATTGGATTATTGTAAAGTTTCAGCCAATAACATAAAACTTGTATAAATAAAATACTCGTAAATACAACATGAATCTGAAACGTGAGGTGAAATTCTAAAGATTGTTGAAACCATCAAAATGATAACCTTTTTATGGTTATACTTACTTCGGAAAAGTGATCACTCTATCTAATCAAATGTTTGTTTTTTATAGGTATTTTATTCATGCAAACGGCAAGTTTGCAGTGGAACTGCCAACACAAGCCTTTCAAAAATATTTTCTTGTTTTATAACGCAACGTTCCATTCAATTTTCTCTGAAAAATGCACCACTGGGGGTTACTCCTTGCCTTACATGCTACAGGTAATTTAATATCTACTCAGGTTTAGTTATTATATTTCTACAGAGATGCTTTCTCATATCATAAGTATAATGGATAGGATTAGTTTTGTGTTACATCTGTTCTTTAGAGATAATAAAATATCGTACAGTATAATATTTTATTCATGAATTTTATTTGTCATGCAATACTATTCTAGTATCCTAAAGAAAGTATTTTTCAATTCATTGAACTGGATTTCAGTAAAATTTTCACTTAATACGACACGAAAATGTCTGTCAGATTAAAAAAGTTTATTACAATCATGTGTCTGCGGCGTCTTTTCATACAAATGCGGTGGAGTGGATCATATCACACACATCGAATACACCTGAACAAAAATTTAATTTAAATCCGCTCATACCGCATAAGCCCATTCAAATTATCTAACACGGTTGATCTTTAGTTGCTCATTGAAATGTATGCTTGCAGCCCTTTTATTCTGCGTCTGACGCGTAGGGAGAGAACTGAAAAGCTTAAATTTTAATTAATTTTTCACTCCACGGACTTCTTTAATAATACCAGAGGCTTAATTGCCAAAAATATTTTACAATCCCTTTTAAAATTAGGTGCAGGGAGCCAAAATTAAGACTTGTTTAATTAGGAACGTTGAATCCATTTGTTCGTTGTAGACGTCTCGTAATATGGCGACGCTCATTTGTTTAGGAGGAAAAATTACATCCATCTACGTTATTGTGTGTTACTTTGTTCACAATGAAGTACGAACGGTGCCAACTTGGGACATGGAATCATAAATACAATGTGACACTAGAATATAAATGTATGTTCTCCTTTTCAAACACGCGTAGTAGGTAACAGTAAATATTTACTGTTATTCACAACCCTGTACAGTGTTCATTTAAAACCTCTTTATTTTTTATCCTCGCACCTACACTTGACAGGCACATTACTCAGGCTCTATCAAAATTCAGCCAGGCCCAAACACTCGAACATTATGTTAAAATTATACGAGCTCCAAACATTTTACTTTTTATATCACAACGTTAAATACGTTTATACCCAACACAAAGGTCTTCCAATTCATTTGCTTATCTATTTAAAAGAGCGGGTTGGTCGGGGTACGACACATTCAAAATCAATGGAGCCTAATGTCACAAAATGTCGGCGTGGCTCATCCATCCACCAAACATGTCGGCCAATGAATTGAGAAAAAATGTAAATATGCCTCTCACGTTGCTCGACCAAGCGAGAGTTTTGTACAGCTACCTTCACAAAGTAGGTATCGTTAATACGAATACCCTAAAGGGTTGTTACGCATACGTATGTCCGGGTCGGCATTACTCGACAGTCTGGCGCAAAAAGATTATAATTCAGTGGAAAATTACGCAATTAACACATTTGTTTTAAATATTTTGGTTATAATACAGTTTAATTATGTGAGATGACATGAACGTTTACCTTCAAGAAAACATTGCTTGCCTTAGCTGGAATTGTATTAGGCCGACCGAATACTATGTCAAAATTTTTGCCGAACGGTACGGGCCCTATATTTGGGTACTCGGCCGTATATATGGTGGTGTCTTTGGGTACTTAATTGCTTCGGCATTTTTTTATCACAAATACCTACTGTCGACCGAATAAGTGAACAACCCTAACGTAAAATATGGTTTACCGATAAAGGCAGACAGCGTTATTTTATGCGTATTCAGAGCGGTATTTGTATCTCCTATTCACGTATTTGCCGAGTATTGACAGTTACTTACAGCAATATCGCACAAACGTTGGAAGTAAAAAGGGATTTTTTCGTAGTAGGCATTTACTCACTTATCTCGACTATGTGCTTCAGTGTTTAAGTAGCACTTCATTATTGGCTGTTATCCTGACCTCTGCGTTATTGAGTGGTGCATTTATCGATTAACGCTGCCATATCCACAAGCTTTGCTAGCTTATGTAGCCTGTATATTCTTTCACTACTCACCTACTTCTTCTATCTTTTTTTCTATTGTATATTTGAATTTCCGCTATCGGAATTGTATCAGAACAAAAACTACTAAAGGAAACCGATGAACTCAAATAAGTAACAAAAACAATTCGAATCGTATTAGAGCAACTTACTTTACCCATGACGGATAGAAACCCCATACTTTACATTCAATTCGGAACTCCGAGGCCTTTTCGTAAACAAAATATCATCGGAATTCAAAATCGTATTCCCTTGCCAAATCCGGTTGCAACACTAGTGTTGACAAAATGGCGAACTTTATATTCAGTTACATCTCACTCTATATTTTGGGACGTAAGGCTTGCCAAATGGTGTATTTTAATATCGGTCGACTTGGGTAAATTGGCAACTGTAATGTTGAACCTTCATGTCTATGACGGAAACATAAAGTTGTATCCAGCACACCACTATTCTAGCTGAAACTCATACTCCTCGAAAATAACTGTTACTTTATAGAACATGTGAGTATTATTCACCATTTATTTGGTAGTAGCGGCTGTCGAATAGCTTTTTCTTGTTATCTAAATTATCTATTATTTTCTTATGCGAAGGTATTTGGGACTCGAACGGTATTGATAGCCGGGATATGTAAAGGACTTTTTTACATAGGTGTTTTATGTTTGTTTTGATATGATAGGATTTCTTTTTGTGTTGGAGCTTTCGGTTTAATGTTTTCTTTTATTCCAAGTGAGAAGACGTGTTACGTTGTGACATAACACCGGTTACTTGTTATTTTTCATGGCTAGGGCTGTATCATCAAATATAAAATAAAATGTTAATACTCCAGTCCTTGCGTATCAAAACGTTTTTGCCTCACACTTACTGCGACATAAAACAGGGTCAACGGCTAGAAAACTACATGACATGTATCGTTATACTCGAAGGCAAAAGATGGATCTTCGTTTTTATACCATTCGAGCCAGCAATAGATGATCTCTGCGCGCCCACGCATTATGCATAGCATAGATAACCTGCATGAGGATTAATGTTTTTATCGTGATAAATAATAATATTATTCTTTATTTTATAGTTCAAAGGATGATATGGTTGCCAATTCGCTAAGTTAAATATAAATCTATTGAACACCAATATTCAACGACACAAAAGAATCAATGTTTTACGAACGTCTGCAAGCACCCGGCAAGGAGCTTGCAATAAACGTTTTATTGTGCATAAAATATACAATGAACGCAATAAACAATGAAAGTAACTTCATAAAAATACTCGATAAGACAATGTGGAAATATAAACAATGGAAATCTAGGCGCGCCATCCAGTAGCCGAAATAGGTGTTAAACGGACAGCGGTCCATCTTATCAGTATAACGTCAAGCATCCCGACAGAGGACGTGTTGCTACCAGCTTAAACAGACCTGCTATTACCCATTGACAAACCCACGACTGGAAAGGGTTTATAAAGGCATGGGGGAACGGGGCAGGTCTTTGTCGAATGGCAACATCACTCACGCATGTACGTGGGAGGTACATTTGGAAGAATCAAGATCGTTGCACAACGGAAGCCAGGTGATGCATTGCCAAGTCCGCTCCCTCAATCGCCAGATCTGAGATTAGATCGCGTTCGTTTTCTAGCGCAAACTGCTTTAACGTAGGTACTTGGATATGTTTGGTCTTGTGATTCATCTTGTACGTAGTGGATACGTTTATTTTCTCTTCAGATTGGAAAAGTAAATTAAGATTTAGTTCCTTTCTGTTGCCTCTGTCATTGTTTGCGCAGTCATTTGTCAATACAATTGAATTTTATTTGCTTTTTTGGGTCTATGTGAATACCGTTAAGCTTTTAAGGACCGTCAAATTGTTCGAGAACTTTATACTGCAGATTAATACAGCGGAAATAATGGTAACCTCATCAATGACACATCTAGTCAGACGAATCATCTTAAATCATGTGTATCGAATATGAATAACTTAATCCATTTATCCATTCTTTCGTATTCGATTAGTTTGTAAGCTAATCGAATTTAGAACATGTTTTTTCGATTGCTGAGCAGGAAGTATCTGAGATAACATCTTGGTACTCTCATATCGTTTGTTAATATCGATAAGGCAGCGCAAAGCGGTATTCCGACTCTCACCACACAAATTCCAATTAAAATAATGGACGTAGGGATATTTGGAGTAATTTTAACCCAGGGCTTTAGTACTCGATTACTTACCTACAATTGAGTGTCGGAGAATTAGGGCATGCTTACAAGGTCGGACAATGTTCTGTCAAAGTGACATTGAGGATTTATCTATTCGTGTCACCCTTTATTCCTGCCAGGGCTCACGCGGGCGGTTGACTAATCTAGATCTAAGTCCTTAGGTTCGACTTTGCGGGAACGGGACAATGGCGGTAGCTGATAACGCTGAAGTTGTGACCACAACCTTAGGCACTAAATTTATCTTGAGTTGAATAGGTACGTTTGTAGATTGTCTTTACCGATGAAGTGAGGTTTTGGTAGCAGGGGAGAAAACCTTAGTTTATTATCTGTGGAATGAATAATTCGAGCTCACTGGGTACATACAGTACTGTGATAGCTTAGTAAAGAGTCTGGAGTACTGACCAGATGGACGTAGGTTCCAGTACTGAATTTATCTTTCTGCTGTTACCATTAGTCTAGTTAGGTGTGACAGAGACAAGGTCAATGATGGAGTGAGCTTACCCAGAAGAAGCTTGTTCGCTCTAACTTTGAAGACGATACAAAAGCAGGCACAGAGTTACACTCCTATGCTGATCCTATTATAAAAGGCGTTCGGAAACGCTTAGTGCGAATTGGTGGAATATCAACATGGTGAGGATGATAATATTATTATGTCGTGCGTCTAGATGTGCGATTATAGAAGGGCCTCCCACCAGCCCCCTACTATCTGGCCCTTCTATATGAGGTTGTATTTTAATTTGATTTTAGTTCCATAAACATTCCTTTCAGTAGTTTCTGTGGGAAGAAACCATCAGTTAATGAACGTAGATATGTAGGTATGTAAATTGACAGACAAACAATACGTAACTTCTGTGTTACCTGTCTCAACAGTTGCAAATGCAAAGTAAACTCTGGCTCACTGGCTCAGCGTGTAACATAGATGGGCCAACCACATGAATGATTAAGTTTATTTACTTGTCCGCCAACGCGTTTCATACACGAATGTACACGAATGAATCTTATACGTTACCGTGTGTATAACAGTACGTGTGACCTAACGTGGGTGTTCACATTTCATCAAGAGAACAAGTATAGCCTCCATCATTATGCCTTAATTGAAAACGTTTTACAACGCGTAAACTGGCATTGATGGATTGCGATTTTTTGTAATTTTTCAAATGTCGATTTTCATTTTTATTTATATGCTAATTGGGTTGGGTTCCAGTTGTTTGTTTATTGGTGGTGATTAACTGAATCAGTTTAAAAAGTTAAATAAAAAACTTGAATGAGTATACTTACCTACCTATTTACAATAATAATTACTTAGACTGTTCTGATGATTTGATTTTCCTGTTATTTGTAACACTACTCAATGATATGAAAAGCTGGGTAAATATACTAACAAGTTGATAGATAAAACTAAAAAAAAACGATATCATATACCAATAAATTGATGACCTTAAAACGGCTGAAACGATGTGGACAAAACATTGCTGTAAGACCTGCTATCGGTTCAGCCGTTTCTAAGCTGCGGTGCCATAGGCATATTCTCACCCACATAGTCAAACTTATAACAGGGTCTTTTTGCATCGGAACTTAAATCTTGAACAATCCGTCAAAGTTCCCCCAATATTTTAAATACACTTCTCATCAAAAAAATCGAAACACTTTCGTTTTTATTGTTTTTGTCCTAATTTTTTACAAAAGAGAATTAATTCCATGAAAAAAAAACATTACTGTGTAGCTGGCAGTTTGGTCATTACAGTAAGAAGAAAAAAATCAAAATTCGAAATAATTTCATTTGTTTATCCTATAAATGAAATTAATCACTGTTTTGAGACAAATGTGTATTTAGGGTTGTAGTACGTTTCTCGTTTAAAAACTAAAAATTAGCGCTTGTCTTTAAACTTTCTGTTTCTTATTTCATTTACTGTGACTTTGGGACGTCTGAAAAAACTTTTTTTTCTAAAACATATGGATACTTCGCCCGCAGAAGCCGCCCAAGTGGTGGCATTGCTGGATTCTGGACTTAGTCAGCGTGTTGTGGCTGCAAGATTGCATCTAAGCTTATCATCTGTTCATAGAGTCTACAAACGCTATCGGGAGACTGGTTCGTTCACGCGCCGTTCAGGATCTGGCAGGAATCGGGTCACTTCTGAGCGAGATGATCGATTTATTGTAACAACTTCTTTACGAAATCGACGCCTTAACGCTTTTCAACTGCAGCAGCAGCTTCGCGTTATACGAAGAGTAGCTGTAAGTGACTCTACAATAAGAAGAAGGTTGAAGGAACGCGGATTGGCACCGCATAAGCCAGCGAATGGGCCGAAATTAACTGCAGACCATCGAAGAGCGCGCCTTAACTTTGCACGCGAGCACCTAACTTGGTCATACCTTCAGTGGAGCAAAGTACTGTTTTCTGATGAGTGTAAAATTATGCTGTATGGTAACGACGGAAGGAACAAGGTCTACAGAAGAGATGGAGAACGCTTTGCACAATGCTGCATTGAAGAAAAGGTCAGCTATGGTGGCGGTTCGTGGACGGTTTGGGGAGGAATCAGCGCCGACGGTAAGACAGAACTTGCCTTTGTGTCTGGGCCACGGCTGCCTGCACTAAACTCTCATCGGTACATCGAACAGTGTCTTGAACCTCATGTGATGCCCTATGCACATTTTATTGGCAACGACTTCATATTCATGCACGACAATGCTAGAGCTCACACCGCGGGCGTCGTACGAGATTATCTTACCGAAGTCGGTATCTCCATTATGGTATGGCCAGCAAGAAGCCCGGACATGAATCCCATTGAACATCTATGGGATGAATTAAAGAGACGAATTCGAGCAAGAGATCCAGCCCCAGAAACACTTAGCCAGCTGCAAAATGCAATCCAAGAGGAATGGGATAATATACCACAACATGTGATCGTGACTCTCATCCGATCGATGAAGAACCGTATGGAAGCAGTAATAAGAGCTCGCGGAGGGAATACAAGTTATTAAATAAACGTTTCTTACATTTTTTTTTCATTTACGCGTGTTGTTTTACCCATTTCCTTCATATTCCATACAGGGTAAAAATTACTCATTATACAAAATACGAAACCTATGAAGACTTAATTTGAATTTAGAACATTAACATTAGGATTTAAAAACCTCATACTACTCACTATTAAATGACATTTTACATTTATTCCTAAATATACACATTTTTCTGATAATCCTTATCAAATCATAAACTGCGAGGTGTTTCGATTTTTTTGATGAGAAGTCGTGATTACCTGAGCCTTACAACGAAAAGCAGCAGGTAATCAAGGTCCTTATACAAACTTCCGAAACTCAATCACGATTCGAGTACTTTATAATCCAATCCGTATTTGACCTCAAACAACCCCAGGCCGTTATCTACTGAAGTAACAGAAGATAAATCTTTGGTTTTAAACTTTGTCCCGCACGAATATAAATTACGAATCCTTTACGTCCTTCCTAGGTGCGTTAAAATATACGGAGACTTAGCTATGCCTGAGATAAGAAAATAATGTCTCCTTACAAAGGCGTACGCAACATCTTTCTTACATACTGTATCCGAACTCATTATCTTTTAACACGCCGCAAAACTTATGCTTCTCCGAGGTTGTTCCCTATCGCGCCTTTTAAACACCATTTTCCCCGTCTTTTGCTGCGTCCCGTTCTCATCAGATAGCAGCACGGCCAAGCTTACACACTTATTTTATTTACCAAGCTAAGACGATTATTTACGATGTTAACCGTGTAATAGCTTGCAGTATCTTGTTTTTCTATAAGAGATCCAGCTTCCACAACATGCATCATTTGAGGCAAACAGATTCGAAGATCTCGAACGCCTACATACCGTTTCTTTTTTTCTTTTCGAATATATTCGCAACACGGCGCAGATTAGCATAGGAAAGTAATTTAAACAAATTGCCTAAACGATTTTTGTGAGAAACGCGACGCCATTTGTTTAGATAAAGTAGGTAGGCCTATATTTTTACGAGATATAGGTTTGTTTGACCAACTTTTCACTTCGTATGCGGTGTTAGTATGTTTACAGGAAATTTTTAGATCGCGAAAGTTTTGTCATCCAAGCGTTGTCACAAATTCCTCTGTTGAGATTACATAACTCGTAAACTTCGTCGAAATAATGCCGCAATAAATCTAGTAATGTGTACGGTATTCTCGTCAAACATTTTGTTTATTTTTCTTTCCTAAAACCGACGGCCGCGAACGCTTTCATAATTCTTTGAAATTACTTTATATACTTTTGGTGATAACGCAGAAAAAGACCGTCACATTAAAGGCCTCAGCTAACTGTTGGCCGATAACGTTTTGTTGAAAAATACATAAAAATGTACATAAAGATAAGTCCTTGTGCGCTTTCCTAAAATTTCCCCAGTAAATTTCACTCGTATTCGCACAAAAACGGTTTTCGGATAATGTCCTCCCATTAGTGGTTCGGAAAAATGATTTTTTGTAAGCATTTTGTGCTCTAAATTGCTTTTAACTTTATAAAATATCATATTTTATTATAATTTGAGGCATAGTGAAAATATTTGGTCAATAAAACGGCGTAAATTTTAATGGTGATGGAAATTACAGGAACGTGTTGCTTTCCGCCCACCCTGCGTTATGAAGATTGTTACCTATTTTAAATGGCCATAAAATTATGTAGTAGCGACACAGCTGTTATTAATTAGGAAATTAATATTTACAGCAGAGCCTTTAAACGTGCGCAGGGGCAAACAAACTTTGGTTACTACCAATAATATTATCCGTAAACGGTCGAATGTGGCGCCTGACCAGACTAGCGCTGATCGTAAAACTCCCGCCTTTTTTAGTTATATTGTTTGACGGGTGGCCGACATAAAATAAAGACTATTTATAACCTGACAAAGAAAGTGTTTCGTATAAACATCGAAGGTAATAAATATTAATATC
The DNA here is from genome assembly GCA_954870645.1 of Agrotis clavis. NCBI lineage: Eukaryota > Metazoa > Arthropoda > Insecta > Lepidoptera > Noctuidae > Agrotis > Agrotis clavis. The sequence continues at coordinate 10,798,115 of OX940929.1, read as the reverse complement.
GGGCTACGAAACTTTCGTTTATAACCGCCGATCCTTCGGCAGAATAAAATACGACATTGAGAGTTCGGTTTCCTTGAAAACTAATTTGCTCAAGGATGAGAGCGAAAGCGAATCGTCTTTGTTATTTGTAACAACCATTATGTAAGTTTAGTAAATTGATGTTGATGGGTTCATTATTATTTACCAACAAAATAATAAGACGGGCTTAAGCAGTTTAAAATAATCTATTAATAAAAAAAAATATTTTACATTTCTAGAGTGTCGTCCAATGTTATCCAGTACTTTTAAGTGAGGGATTGATCACTAGTAAAATAATATTAAAATAAAAAAAATGACATCGATGTTAATTTCTCACAAGGAATTTATCTGAATATAATATCAGTAACTGTAGGTATAATTATTATTTTGAGTTACCGATATAGCCCCTAATGACAGCGCATAATCTCTGTTAAAAATAAATAATAAATGTTAATAAAAACAGGATATTATTTTAAGTTCCAATTAAAGGTACAAGTGCGGTTATAAAGTCTGGGTTTTATTTTCAACACTTTCTTTATCTATATGTTTCGGCATTCAAAGTAAATTCAAAGTACATGACAGAATCGTAACAATCTACGACTCAGCTCAGCCAGAATTGAACACATCCTTCGATTCAATTCTAAACTCCCGCCATTAAAGTAACGAACAGTCGAGAAAAAAATCACTTTGAATTCAATTGTCTATGGCCTTGGGTTCTAAGGGATTTCCTGCATGCAGATTCTTTTCACTTTCGACTTTATTCTGTTTCCAATAAACAACATCATAAAATAAAAGTTCGTTTTCATACAGTCGTTTACAATATTGTCGTTTTGTTAACAAAGGGATCTGAGAAGTGCGTCATGTTTGTTTTGTAATATTATTATGAGACATCTGGTTGAATCCTATTTTAGTCATCGCCGCCGTGCAATCAAAGGAAGTTGTGTAAGCCAACCGTTTTTAGAGTAATGAGAATATCTCGTAAACCAGTGCAAATTCAAAGAAGGTTGGTTGGTTTAAGACGGAGCAATTTTGAGTAATTAATTCAAATTATTTTTGTCACCATTTATACTTCTTGTCTTTTAATTTTTTTATATCTATTTATCCTTTCATCGAAACTGAATTTATATCACGATCCATTATAATTACTGTTTCTAATGGTTCAAAAAAGGAGGACTTAGTACTTTAGACAAAACTGTCATGTAAAGGAAAATGATAATCTACTGATCGCTTATCTCCAACTCCTATTCTTCATTTCTTAAATTAAGTAGCAAATAGCAGTAACATCTTCCCCTCATCATCTATTACGGTACACAAACCAATAAATACCTGGTTTACATCGAGCTAAACCTAGCCCCAATAAATTGCTGAACGTAAGCTACAAATATACGCCATTTCTCTAACGACTGATCTGCACAGTTGAAATAAAAGGAAGGTAATTAGACGAGGCATGTTGCTCCTGTTACTTGACAGTACTGAGATTAGTTGCAGATTTTGTAGGATAAGTGGTGTGCTATTTTGAAGACGTTTTACGGTGCAATAATAAGTCTGAATATAATGTTGTTTTCATTTACTTTCAGGTGGTCTAAGTGCACTAATTGTGCACTAAATAATTGTAAGCTCTGTCAGAATAAAATATTTTATTGGCAAGTGTTTCAATTCACTCAGATTTCAGCTTTATCATCTTTTGTTTATTTGGATTTGACTTGATTAGAACAGTTTGGATTTAGGAAAGTTATAGGCGTAATTTTATTTAATTGTTAAAATGTATTTCAAAGGGTTACCTATGGTTTTCGTGAGGTACTACAACGTTTGATGGTCATACAATTTTGAAAATTTATTGTGATACCTGCATACATAAACAGTTATTATTATTATTTTCCTTTGTAATTTTATTAGACGCTTTAACTCTGATTATAGAAAGAAAGAAAAAATAGAAAGAAAGATACTGTTTTCTTAAATAGATAATGAACTGTACCTAATAACTGTTCGCGTATTAAAATTGCAAATGCGTATCAGAAAGAGGTTAAATATCTTCTTACCTATTTATTTGAGTACCCTTAGCAAGAGTTTTCAGTATTTGAGACATAAAGTAAACTGGAACTTTGAAAATTTCAAATTGACAATTTTCAAGGAAATTAGTTCCTTCTTCGCACACCAGAGGCGCTGTTCCATTTTTTCATACAAGAAAAGTAAATACTGGAAAGACGCTGTAAAGTAAAAGAGTGAAAACTCGTGCTAAGGGTACTGGTCGTCGCCCGTGTGACTAATTTGACCATTATTAATTTAAAACGATTCATTTACAAAAAAAGGAATAAATGTCATGTAATAACTTTTTTTACTCCTCTACATGTAAACGTTAATTGTGTCAATTTTCATACTTCTCGGTGCGTAAACTTTATAAAAAGGGTTACAAAGTTTTTGCTTGATGTATTAAAACAGATAGGACACCCGCTACGTTATTTACGTAAATTATAAGGGTCTAGACCGTGTGACATTCTATTATAGATAATGATGCTAGTAAAGTCGAAAATAAATGGGATTTTACATGAGTTTTAAGTTACTGCCTTGTTGATTTAGTGATCCTAAACCCAAGGTCTGTGGGTTCAATTTCCAATGGCCACGGAGGCTGGACTTGTGACGAGTAGATAGCAATATGTTTGTTGTATAGGACTTGAACATAACTGGAAAAATCTGGGTGTACGTCATACCTAACCGGAGAGAGAGTTAGAGTTCGGAGATTATAAGCGTGGTAGTATTTTAATTAATCTTACGTACTTAATTACTGAGCAGTACGGGGCAGTGGTGGCCCAGTGACATCGGTCTCGACTTACGAGTTGTAGGTCGTGGGTTCGAACCCCCTACTGTGTGTATTATTTCATCACCACTGCTCTCAAAACGGTGAAGGAAAACATCGTGAGGAAACCGGCATGTCCTAGAACCAAAAATTCGAAGACACGTGATATCTACCAACTTATGGCCCACTCCCTCTCATAGAGAGGAGGCCTGTGTCCCAACAGTGGGAACATTATAGGCTGATGATGATGATGACTTAATTACTGCCACTCAATCATTTCTTGCAACAAATAGTTTATCTTTCGTAAAATCTCAACGAAGGATTTTCTTTCCTAAAATTTGGTACTATTTAGTACAAATCTACCTAACCTTTATGAGATTTTTTTTAACAAATTTTGCTATCAAAAAGGTTCCTTTATTTACTCTTCAGTAATCAAATGAAAATACCTACATACTAAAACTAAAAATCTACAAAAAGCTTAAATAGGCTAATCTTAAAAGAGGCAATAGAAATATGAAACGCTTCGAAAGCGATTATTACTCTAGTCTTGAGTCTTGGTTTTCTCTTACATCTTCGAAGACGAACTACTTTAGTTATTAGGAGTACTTTAGAGCACTTGTGATGCTGCAGTAGGTGTCAATTACTCGTGAACTACTTTTTATGGGTTCTTGAATACCGAATTAACAAGTTAACAACTCATACACTTATGAATGAGCTGTTAATCTAGAGTAGCCCTTCTAAATCAATCTTCATTTGTTTTTTAGATTCGTCATGCCAAAGAATGATACAGGCTAAAATGCATTCTATACTTCTTATAAGTAAGGTCGGTTCAATATAGCACATACTCATTTATATTTTTTCCCTTTTTTAAGATTTAGATAGTTTGAAGAAGATATAAAAAATGTATGAAGTAGGTATGATAATTACCATGATAATAAAAATTATCATGGTAATTATCATACTTCATACATTTTTTTCATAACTAGCTGACCCGGCAAACTTCGACCCCCGCAGATTTTTTAAAATCATATTTTAAATCTTTCCTGGACTTCCGAAAATAATTCAAAATCAAAATTAGCCAAATCGGTGTAACCGTTCTCGAGTTTTAGCGACACTAACGAACAGAAATTGATCATATTATATAGTTAGTGTAGTTCAAAGTCAACGTTAATATTAGGAACAGTTAAACAAAACATTTTATGTTTCTTGTGGCTTGTTGTTCAATCTTATTCCCATTTAACGTTCTTTTTATAGCTACAAGAGCTAATTAAGGAACCATTTCCCTAACACCAACAGATCACGCGCCATTCTTACTAACAGATCCTTTTTACGAGCAAAGGTTACATTTCACGGCGTATGTAATGCCCCAATAAAATGTTTGTTATTATAGTAAATCACATTAGAGACGAGTATGGTTGCTACGCGCACGGAATAGTGTGAGTACAGAAAGCTTAATTTTTGCAAGGAGTGAAAAAAGCCACACGCACACATGACGAGTCCAGTGAAACAAATGACAAACGGGAGGCCCAGTGCGCTTGCACTAAATGTACGCCAGCACGTGTCTGTATGTGCGTGAGCTTCTATTTTATGGGAATAAAAGTTGACCTTCTGTTCATAATAATTATTCTGTGTAACACGTATCATGTAATAAAGTCGGAAAACCGGGCCTAATTAACGCTGAAATACGACACGCTTGTTAAAAATGAGAGTCAATTTGCAACGAGGATCTAAAATCCCCTTAATTATCAGTTTGTGAAATAAACAAAATTTGTAAATGGGCTTTCGGAACGGTCGTATGATGAAAGGATTTTTTTTATTTGGAATGTACTGTTTGATTGAGGCTTTTCGGAGTTAGTATATTTGATACCCTTTGTTAATCGTTTTATTTTTATCTGTTACGGTTTTTTTTTGGCAATATTATGTTATTTAGGGTTTGAAACTGTTATTTCTACACAAAATGATACAAATAAACACTTCTTATAATGATTTAAAAAATAAATACCTTCCGTAAGGTCGTGGCTAAATAGTAGTTCAGTGATCTTCAAGATTAAGCCGTGCTTGTGTAGCTCTGTGGGTGATCAAAATAAAGAAAATCCTCTGTGCCTCGGAAAGCACATTGAGCCACTGTTCCCGGCCGTCATTTGCAGATAGATTTTTAACAGTCGTTACAGAAAGTCCCTGAAAGTCTCACAATTTTTACGGTGGAGTACTATAGGCTGTGGAGATTATTTACGCAGTCGTTTTATGTAAAATCCTAATATTCTGTTGCATCCATGGACAGCTGACCTCAGTAAAATTAGGAAAATGATAAGTAAAATAATAATGATGATCTGTCAAGTAAAAAAATAAATTTACCTTCACAAAGTATCCAAACATTTACAGTATTTAAGAGCACATTAATTAATGTACCCTTTACAAGAACATAATGCACAAAAGGGTAGATTAAACTAAAGAGTACCATAATTACACTAAATGTTCGCGCGTCTAACATTTCGGTCTGGAGTCGAGCTTTGCTCACTGTGTGGTAGAGAAAACAATTCTCAATTTTCCCCGCCTTCCCCTTTAAGCAAATCCGCACGAATTCCTAATCCTTATACGGTTGGAGTCCCGAAGGATAAAACCGTTGATGCAAAGTTACTGGATACGATCTTCGAATAAACCTACTTTGGTGTAAGCTTTTAGAATGGAAAAGTTTCTTCTTTTGTTATAACTGCTTTTTTATCTAGTAAGTGTTGTTTCCTTGAAGGGGTTCGATTAAGTCTAGATTTAGTTTGCTTTTACAATATACCAATTTTTCCATTATAGCAGAAGTAATTCACGGTAGTTTTTATTTTGGAAAATTTAATCATCAATTTTTTGGTTGAAACATGTTAGAGCGGACGTACTGAAGAAACTGGTGTAATTATAACCTCTTCATTACTTCATATTAAATGAAACGCTCATCAACTGGGATAAAACCGAAGCGGCAGAATAGTCTTACATCAAACTGCTCATAATGGGTATTTAATTGTTGTTCCGTCTCACAATGTTCGTGTTAATCTAAACATCTCAATCACTGCATACAAGCCATCTAACAAGGCGTTACAAAAACTTACCTACTTATTACGCAAAATTATATACTGGCAACAAACACGTGCGAAGCAATCGTTCCAAATATTTAAAAAAAGTTTTCACGCTATGTGCGCTCAGGTTCGTTAACCCCAACAGTTAGCTCTTCTAGGCATTTCTAGAAGCGTTCTATATCTTTGCATCACGGCACAATTCCCTCTGCTTTAATGTCAGTCGGGACTACGTTTAGGAGCCACTACGTTGAAACTAGCAGACCTCCTCTTAATTACCATGCCTTACTGGAGAAATAAAAAAGTTAAGGCCGTCGCTAGCTCTTTTTGTGGGTCTCTTAAAACAAAACTACGGTAATTTTATTTTTTATTGGATGCTCCACTCGATGAATTAAAGAGCCATCCCTTTGAATGTGTTAGTAGAATTCTCCGCTTTGTCTAGCCGTTATTTATGGTGATAGGTGGGTGTTTACTAGAAACTGTTTTACGAGTTACTTTCAGTTGAAGTGTAAAAGTGTAACACCGCGTTTCTTGACAGCTCTTGAAAGTTAAAAAAAATCCAAATAAGTTTCTTTACATGTCATCCTTTGAAATAATAATCATCATAAGACTAAAATCTTACGACTCTACTACATAGCTCAAGAGAAAAAGGCTCGTTTTATCTCGAGAGCAATAATAATCCTTAGTTTTATTACTGCTAATATGTAATAGAATCACGTATAAATAAAAAGAGTCGTAAAATATTCCAAAGTCGATAGCTAAGCGCTAGTATCCACTGAAGCGTGATCGGGCAACTCGTAAATGGCTGGTTCTGATCGCCCCAATTCAGTTATAGAATTACTTGGTAGTTCCATTTAAAGACCTACATTGGTATAATCGATATGGTCCAGAATTTTATCTTTGTCATCATATTACTTTTTAGGGTTCCGTAGTCAACAAGGAACCCTTATAGTTTCGCCATGTCCGTCCGTCCGTCCGTCCGTCCGTCCGTCCGTCCGTCTGTCCGCAGTTTAGCTCAGAGACGCCCAGTACTAGAAAGCTGTAATTTGGTGTAAATATACGGATTTGTTGTGCCGAAAAAGTGGTAAAATAAAATCTCGTAAAATATTTTTTTTTAGGGTACCTCCTGTACACGTAAAGTGGGGATGTTTTTTTTATTTCTCGCGTACCCCTTAGTGTGGGGTATCATTAAATAGGTCTTAAAAAAATATTGATAGTTTCCATTAACAATTTTTTGATAAAAAGATTCGTTTGTGAAATATTAAGCTTTAAAGTGCTAATTTTTGCTCGACTCGAGTGTCCCCCCCCTCTACCAGCTAAACGGTTATGTTTGGGGGTGTGAAAAAATTCACAATAGTAGTATATATAACGAAGTTTGAAGGAAAATTATCATGACTAAGTAGGCTTTACAAGTTTACGAGTAATAGTCGACCAACTTATAAAACGTACTTGGATAGCATATTTTCCTAAACAAAATGTATCGCAGAACATGTTCTTCAACTGCAAATGTAAGTTTGTAAACTTTATTTTTACAGCTATAATAGGTGGGTATGTTTTGGGGATAGGTAGGTTTTTATTGTCAACTATTTTTAACTAACTTCAAAAAAAGGAGGAGGTTCTCAATTCGTCGTAATCTTTTTTTTAATGTTTTTCCCCGATTTCTCAAAGACGCCTGGACCGATTTTGAAAATTCTTCTTTTTAAAATTAAATTCAGCGAATCAGTTTAATTAGTTCGCATAAGTATTTTGATGGGCAACTACGGAACCCTACACTGTGCGTGGCCCGACACGCACTTGGCCGGTTTTGCTCTTTTAAACCGATTCTTTGTGACAATGAAATAAATGGATACAAAAATCAAAACTGTTGTGGGACGGAAATTTTTGAAGAAACCCTTTATAATAGTCATAAGATTAAGGATGGCTACTATTTGTATTGATGCCTCAGTTATCCTAGTGCTAGATAAAACTGGAAACTGCCTCTCCTCGTTTAACATTAACACGTTTACCACATTTGAACATAATATCTTTGTATCATCATCATCATCATCAGCCTATAATGTTCCCACTGCTGGGACACAGGCCTCCTCTCTGTGAGAGGGAGTGGGCCATAATCCACCACGCGGGCCCAGTGCGGATTGGTGGATGTTACATGTCTTCGAATTTTTGGTTCTAGGACATGCCGGTTTCCTCACGATGTTTTCCTTCACCGTTTTGTGAGCAGTGGTGATGAAATAAATTACACAAAGTAATGCGCCAGGCGGGGTTCGAACCCACGACCTACAACTCGTAAGTCGGGACCGATACCACTGGGCCACCACTGCTCACACCGATACCACTGGGCCACCACTGCTCACTGCACACAATCTTTGTATGCAGTCAACCAAATACAAATTGGGGCAGGTACTTTCCTGCGTATATCTACTAGAATTCATGAATGAATTCGAACATTCCCACTTCGATTAAATAATTATTCACATCAATTATTGAAGAATTTGCGCTATCGAATATGAGTAGGAACATCTCACTAGAAATAGCTACAATTGAATTTAGAATCATTTTAGGAGGAAATCTTGTTACAATGATAACGTATTGAGAGCAGGTTTGTGATTTTAGGATAAGCCTTTCAGTATGTAAAGCTTCTTAGTTTAGTGGGTCATGTGTACTGCGGAGCAATCGTGGTAGTATTACGGAGAGGTAATCCGGTAACCATATTCGATATTATACTCAACCAAGATTAAAATTCATTTTAGGCGATTTTCACACTGCCCCGCATCATGCTGCATATTGCGTGTCGACGCACCTACGCGCGTTCCTGCGGGAGTGCAGATCTGAATCATCGTGCGGGTTTTTTGCGCACTCACGCGCGTAGGTGCGTTTTGTAGATTCACGCACGGCGGCTCTCATTTATTTATTCGCCGTTCTCTGTGGTGGTCGTGCAGTACTGAGCATCACGATAGTTTTGATAAACACGCGCGGCACTGCGGGATTCGGTGTGCCATACCTTGCGTCTCGCCCCGCACCTACGCGCGGGGGTGCATGTTTCTCCGCGTGTATGCGCGTGATCCGCATGAACGCGCGTGGATGCATTTTCTGTGTGTTAGACTGTGCGTGTTTTCCATACAAACGGAGATACTTACAAGCAACGGAAGAACACGCATCCACGCGCTACGCTGCATCATGCGGGGCAGTGTGAGAATCGCCTTACATAAAGCTGATCGATTAAAAAGAGTTTCAAATGGTGCATTTGAGATTTTTTGTCGAATATAAATATTCTTCTTCGAAAACTAAAAGCTCCAAACGCAATTTGTTCGTAACAGATGAGCTGTCATCTAAATCAAGCATAATAGCCCAAGTAACACAAACGTGTCTAGAAACGTACTACTAGATAGCTTATAGAATTAAATTGAATTGTCTACCATAAGAATAAAATATCTATAAGCAATCTTCTAGAACGCTTATAGACAGAGTTTAGTAAAAGTGGGCACATTCTTGTACCCTCTCTTAAGAATGAGTTAAGAAAACATGACTAGATAGAGTTCAGATCAAATTGACTTAAGAGATGTTTCTAGTGTCTCTCTAAACCGTTTATAGACCGCACGTTTATCTAGTAGCGTACTAGTAGATAGTTTATAGATAGAGTTAAGACCTTTAAAGGAATCATTGCTCGTCAAGTTTTAAAACCAAATGATCTTAAGACTAACAACTTTAAGTAACATTTTACTAGTGACGCATAATGGCGTGGAACTTACAAGAGTTATTTTACTTAATAATATTTGCATCATGGCGTAACAAATTTATTACTCTTTATTAATTTGTGTTTTAATGATGGGTAAATAGGCAAATCAATATGCGATTGAAATTCTATCGTTGAATATTATGTAAAACTCTTGTAAAATAAGAGCGCCCGCTGTAAATGTAAGATTTAACATTATTTTTTCAAAATATGAATATTATCTGGTATAAGCAAATTTTCGAATTTACAGTTTAATGCTTAAAATACTCATTTTATTTAAAATATAGTAATTTGAAACATATCAAATGTCTAATTAGACATGATTTAATGATAAAAACATTAAAATACGTAACAAAAATTATTTGAAGCAAAAAATAGGCAATAAAAATGGCGTCCAGATAAAATTTACTAGAAAACCGATTTCTATAGAACAAATAGTCTAGAGATTTTTTTTGTAGTATGGCTCTAGAATAATTTTACTTACTACATACTAAACTATCTAGTGAGAGAATAAACAGATTTAAGAGTGGTTTAAAATTATCTAGTAACTGTCACTCTGTATTCCTTTTTATCTTGTCACAGTATTTCTAGACGCTCTTCAGTGAATAGGTAATTTCATGTGTTGTGAACGTAAGACCATTTTATGCAGTAACAAACCAATATAATTAATCAATACAAGAGGGTACCCGAGTAAAAAGTATTTCTGATTTATTTAAGTATAAACAATGTGAGAAATAATAATTATAATTGTAATTACATTAATACCCTTTCATTTGATACCCACATCATTGGGGTGGATTTCAAACAGCCAGTCCGCCATCTTGAATTTAAGTCACCTGACTATTTTTTTCGTATTCCTGACAGCAAACCTTTTCATTTGATACGCATATCATGGGGGTGGATTTTAAATGGCCTGTGCGCCATATTGGATTTAAGTCACGTGACAATTTTTTTCGTATTCTTGACAGCAAACCCTTTCATTTGATACCCACAACATTGGGGTGGATTTCAAACAGCCAGTCTGCCATCTTGAATTTAAGTCACGTGACTATTTTTTCTATTTCTGACAGCAAACCCTTTCATTTGATACCCATATCATTTGGGTGCATTTCAAATAGCCTGTCCGCCATCTTGGACGTCTGCCATCTTGGATTTAAGTCACGTGACAATTTTTTTCGTATTCCTGACAGCAAACCTTTTCATTTGATACCCATATCATGGGGGTGCATTCCAAATAGCCTGTCCGCCATCTTGGACGTCCGCCATATTGGATTTAAGACACGTGACTATTTTTTTCGTATTCCTGACAGCAAACCTTTTTATTTGATACCCATACCCATATCATAGAGGTGAATTTCAAACAGCCTGTCCGCCATCTTGGATTTAAGTCACGTCACCATTTTTTTCGTATCCCTGACAGCAAACCCTTTCATTTGATACCCATATAACATCAACAATTTTCTACGTTTTGGAGGAAGTTACTAGGAAGTTTCGATTCTTTTTCGGTCGTCTCTTCTTCATTTTTCTTACTTTTTAAATACTTGCGGATTTTTCGACGAAAACCACCAAATCTTTTAATTTGTTTCATCTTCTCCATTGCATAAACTCATCCAATTTAAATTTCTAGTGCAAATGCACTTAACTAAGCCACTTTTAAGGATAAAAACTCTAAAAACACGACTTCTCTATCAGTTTTCTAGACAAACTTAAAAATATCTAGTAAAGTATTTTATCTAGACTGAAGTATCTATAGAAAAAAAAGATAAGAGTACCATTAGCTAAAATGGAATATCTGTAGAAAGTTTTGTCTTCAAATATATCGTTTTATCTATAAAACTACTTCAAAATAGGTACCTTTAGGCTTTTTTAACTATTTGTAGAGTATTTTATCTAGAAACATTCGTTATAACTATAAACGTACTTAAAATAAGTGTTCTGTAGAACAAATGCTCTTAAAATAATAAAGCTTTAGATAAACAACTCTATAAGATTAAATGTTCTTTATCAAACCCATCTTCAGAAAGCCCGTATCTAAAGATTAACCCTGAATAGACAGTCTATAGACAGATTGGTTTTAAAACATCCAGACTGTGTTACTTGGGAGCAGCCTCTAATTTATTCATTGATTTATTTAAAATGTTCCTAAATAATTATTCTTGAGCATCGACACTATTATTTTACCTATTGTTTAAGTTACTCGTTGAAATATGGCAGCGGCAATGCATTGATTTATGTATATCTGTAGGCGTCATATACAAATGTATGAGAGTATTCATCGTCCACATGATAATTAAATTTGACCTCCGGCGATAGAAAATACGACTTTTGCTTTGTATTTATGACCACGTAGAACTTTACTTGACACATTGGGTAGACCAGGTGCCAACGACGATATAATACTAGACTACTCATTGCACGATCTAACGAACAAAATTATTCTGCCAACTCGCTGAGGTACTACGTAAGCGAGGGAGGCGGGGTACTGCGTTGTGATTGGCTAACTCAAGGTCTGTTCTGTCTCAACGTATGTTTACGGCTCACAGGATTGGTCGAAATGAGACGGATATAAGACTTTTTTGCCTAATGTGTTGGCAGACATCGGTCGCCTGTTATTACGAGTCTAGTATTATATCGTCGTTGCCAGGTGCTAACTTGTTTCCAGCTTTAGCAGTAAATATTTTTAACGCTGCATAATGAGTTTGGAAATTATTCAGTAATAATTTGGTTGAGAACACCTAAGAGAAAGTTGGGTACTTTATGTTAAATACTAGTTTTTGCCCGCGGCTTTGTTTGGAAGTGTTGACTGGCTTTATAATGGCGTTCTAACAAATTGGTCTTTAGGTGTTCCTTCGCTTCCGACAGACCTACGAGTCGTTAAAGAACGATAAATAAATTAGTTTAAGAAGATTTATCTTTATAAAGTTAAAGTTAGTATCACTGAATCTTCACTACCAGCAAAACAAAACACATACGCGTATTTCACTGATATCAAGAAAGGATTCTCGTTTCCATTTTATCGCCGTTGACAATCTCAGGTATTAGAGGAACTTGTTTCTTTTTTGTGTTTACCAAACAGTATCTTATTTCTGTGTCGGCTTATTCGACCTTAGAGGAGGCAGATCGACTGATATCCCCGAATGTAGTAAGCCACAAACTGTATCTATCTATTTGAATATTGCCGTGTTCAGAAATGATTGAATTTGTGAATACTGCTTGTGCGATATCTGTATCTTCAGGTTTCTTCGTATCGATTCTAACAAAAATGATGTCGGTATCGATATCGTAAAATAATGTTCCAAAATAAATAGAAAGATTAGTACCATCATTCATCATTCTTGTACTCTGACCAGTAATTTAGTTTACTATGATGACCGCAATGTCCAAATTTTTGTTAAATAAAAATTTGTCTTTGAATCATTATGTTTAGTAAAATTCCACCTAGTCCTATGTTACGAAATGTTACCTACAGGAGACCTAGTTCGCACCCAATGAGCACATAATTTAAATGGGTAACGTATCGGGCCCTCTCTGTAGATGGAATCGACCTCTAAACTAATCTAGTCGTCCTGAATTGCAGTTACCCTAGTTCCAATAGATACACGTACAACATACTTTGCGTTGCGATTATGAGTTGCAGTGGAATAGGTACTTTGTTGTTTTTAACATAATTAAATTATGTAATTTCGAATACAGAAGAATGCGAAAGAATTAAAAGATTATTTATCAGCACACCTAAATAACACTACTCATTTATTTTCCTAATTGTTGCCGGAGGCATTTTCACTGTGAAATTCGAAAATTATAAAGAAAGTTATATCAGGATAAACTCAGCTCAGAACCAGAAATTCCAATACGTTTGACATCTACCAACTTGCACTGGGCCCGGTAGTTGAGCCCTCTCTCTCTCACAGAGAGCAGGTAAGGATACCAACAATGGAGACATTATGAACTGATTATGTTTCTACTTATAGTTCTGAATTATCAAATAACATTACTAAAAAAGATAACCTCGAATCCAATCATTCTATCCTTATTTAACAAGGCCATCAAAAAGTTCTAGATTTAACCAAATATCGACTTCAAAGCCTTCAACCTGTCAATATCTGATTTTTTTTAACTCCGATGCTTTTACAGAGCTTTTTTGCCTCACAATCTCTTTATTTGCAGAAACAGATTGGAACGTGAGTGTGAAGTTGATTGGTAGCAATCAAACTTGTGCTTAAAATGGAGGTACCTTTAAAGATAAACGTGTCTAGACTAATCTTCTTGAAAGTTTTATTAGAATCAATGTTACTCTTGTAATTTAATCAAGATTTTTAGAGGGCGACAAAGAATTTGTTTTAACTCAAGGTCATATGTGTCTCTCACCTTTACAGTGATTATGAAGATGAAAATAACCAGCATAGAATTTATAAGAGCCTGTTGAAAATTAACTAAATTTGATCCAAATTACAAACTTACATGAGACTGAACAATGGTGGCAAAGGCGTTAGTAAACACTAAAGCTTAGAGGATATTTATGTAGAAGAACATAATGAGGGAAAAAGGAATTAAGTGATAGTTAATAATTATGTATAATTATGACCTCTCGATGTGGCCATACTTGAAAAAGGATTGGGAGTTTGTCCAGTAGTGGATATCTTTCAGTACAAGGATAATAATTTCTAAATTGTTATTGGCTCTCAAAATTTGGTATGGATTACTAATACAAATGGAAGCACCTATAATCCTGTGGTTCAAAATTACAATAGTAGTAAAGATTTCAGTTGAGTTAAAAAATTTCGTCAATTTTATTTCTACGAGTACTTTCCGATTATTATGGACGCACAACAAATAAACGACAAGTATGTTTTTGCCAACATACAGTTAATTTTACCAAGAGCAGCAGATTTTTTACTGGAATATATTATCAGTCACGCTGTGTGGTTTTTAACAAAGGCAGAAATATAGATAGATAGAGTAATCATAAAAGTGCGGTTTGAGAAAATAAGACTTAACAATTTTTTAATTAAATGAATGAGCAATAATTTATTATCTGTTAATAATGAGAAATTAAATGCAAAGAATTAGTAACCGCAAAGATTAGTGAGAAACCTCTATTTTTAGCCGAGTGAGTACAATTTAAGTCGACTCATAGATCTCTTTAAGCCAATTGCAGCTATAACGGCTTTTATAGGGTTGAAATATTGCAATGGTGCAGTACGAAGAAAAAGTAAAAGTCATTGAACTGGCATTTCTGTTGGAAAGTTAAATTTTTTAGAGCTTCGAGATTTTTTTTTCAGCGATGGCTGGAAAAAAGCTGCGGCTTTGTGTTTAGTAAAATCTTTTCTGTTATTTTAGAAGGTTTACTATATTTATTTCTGTTACCTTTTATATGAGTTTAAATATAGTTTTGGAAGTTTTTTTTGTTTTATGTGTAAATAATGCCTCTGTCAATAGTAATTAAGTTTGAACTTTGAACTATATTTCCATACAAATGAATTTACAAATGTCTCAAAAACATTTAATTTATCGTTTATTTATTATTATTAGATCGCTGTATATTAATACAAAATTAGAATTTCTCGAATTAGCTGGACCACACCCGACGTTTTACGCGACAAGTTTGTCACATAAATTATAATGAAATGTTTTGACTTCACACTGATGATATTCCCGCTGTTATTGGTGTTAAATGACACATAAATACGTTTGCAGAGTCCATATACGAGGAAAGTCCAACGAGCTTTAATATTTCATTGATGTGTTCCCGGATACAAAGCTATTAGGAGCCGGCAGTGTATCTTACAAATTAGTAGTCTATGACAAACTAAAATTAATGAATGCTTCAGTCATTTTTTAAACTGTCTCCTTTACTCTAATGATGAAGCAGATGTCAGCGGTGACTGAATATGAGACGCGAGGAGATCATTTTTACTCATTTTTGGAATGGTGGGTCATTGTACTTTTGACGACCTTAAAGACCGATCTATTTGATCACTAACACTTAAACTAGAATCGTCAAGTTTTCTACGAAAAGTAAATTTAAAGAGAGAATATAAAATGTTACCTTAACGATAGAAGTCTGGAAAATGAAATAAAAACCTTGGTTCTCAGGTGAAATGCTGTCTGCAAGATATCAATTACGTTTAATTTTTGCATTCAAATGCGAGTCTAAAAATTCATTATCATAAATATTTTTGATTCAGTAAAAATAATGTGGGTATATTTTTAACAACTACAATTCAAAACCATGCGCAAAACAATCCTGTTACAATTTTTATGGAAAAAATTGTATCTACGGCGCTGTATTTTCAAATCAAATAGCAATATAACAAAACTTTTGTGATCAAAACAAGTCGGCGATGCAAATAACTGGCGCAGAAACGCTACGGAACCCATTAAACTGTATCCGTACCGATACACTTGGGGCTGCGAACTTTGATTAAATTTTCATAACACGAAGC
The DNA here is from genome assembly GCA_954870645.1 of Agrotis clavis. NCBI lineage: Eukaryota > Metazoa > Arthropoda > Insecta > Lepidoptera > Noctuidae > Agrotis > Agrotis clavis. The sequence goes on along the minus strand of OX940929.1, from coordinate 10,782,065 downwards.
TTAAGCAATGCGGACTCATTGTAAAATATAGCGTCATCTTCAATATTTAATGAACGAGACCCGTGTAAACATGTGTTACGTACCGATCGGGCTTTACAGATGTACCTACTTGTTATGCAACTGAATAATTTATGTTAAGTCTAATGACTGTTGTGATTTAGGGACCTTCCTTTGAGAGATTATGAATTTTGAATCAAATCAAGAACATTTCATTGCGATTGAAGCTCTGCTACTTATGCCACAATTCAGTGTCAACACCACGAGTTACGTCAATAGTAAAGTCTGCCAACATGAAACACGCGGCTTGGAAAGTTACGACGAGAAAAGACGTTAAGCTCATACATAAACCTAACTGAAATGTTATGATTAGTCCAGCGCAGCTAAAGTACGACTTTTGCGCGACTTAACAAAATGTCTCGCGTTCCCCCAGGACCAAGACCGGCTATAACTCATCCAACTATCGCCGTCAAGCCGCCGAGAAAGCTATATATCAAGTTTGATAGTCAATTATTGGCACTCGGTTCTGGTAACCGCCGTCTTTGGGTTATCTAAACCATATACCCCCGCTTGGGATAGGCCTTTAGTAATATGCTATTCATAAGCCGACTACTACGCAAATAAAGGTCGGAACATACACTTGGGGCGTTTTGATTCATAGCCTAATTTGATAATACCCGTGTGGTGTAAATTTAATACAGCTCCTGTTCAGTTGGTAGTCGACTCAATTAATATTTAGAAGGTTTAGAATTGTAATTTTGTTTAATTTTGTATAAAATGTTTGCCTAATATTTCGCTTTGTTTAAGAAGGGTTGTTATTTATATTGACACTCCAATTCAGTTGAGATACACACTAGAGAATTATTGTAGAAGATAATAATGAACAATTTGTTTAAAATAGTCGACTTTCACAGTTATTGGGTAATTAAACAATATTTACATCAAACTGCCGAATTTTAACGATCGGTACTAAATTCTGGAGGATATTTTGCGAACGCTTTTATTTTAATGGCGTGGCGTTGATAAAGCGCTCACGCGATTTACTATCGGAAGGATGGTAAAGTGTTATCCAAATTTAATGTTGGGAAACTCAAAATGAACTCACTATAATGACGGTCTCTCTGTGGAGCTATTTACTGCTCTCCGAAGTTTCTCATGGCCAACACTCAATTCAAATTCTTTACCAAGTTCCAGATTGAATTAACGACACCAAAAAGTGCACGAGATCACGGCATTCTCAGTGAAATTAACAGTACCAGAGATCTATTGTATTACAGAACGCGCCCCAAACATTCTTTGAAACGATACAAATTTAGAACACGACACCCAACCGTTTAGAATCCGAGGCAAAGTTCTAACATTTTGACAACAAATTCTACTCGAGAGTATGTTGTAAGCCGGTTGTAAATGCACAAATAGAAGTTCCAAAATAGATTTGTTAACGAATAAATAGGAATGCTTCAAACTACCAAATATTTTTTCGGGAGCAACGGTGCATGTGATTAAGGGATGGCATACTATCTGATGCTTTTTGTCCTCGATTGTCCTCGTTCTGCGGTCTGTGGTTGACATTTCATCAACAACCAATAATAGATCTTATTACGTTCTCATTAAGATTTATGTTTGTGATGGAATGCCGTCTGTTATAAATGTATTGAGTTACGCAAACCCACCGTTGGACGAAAGCTGATCTTTGACGGTGACATCTCTAGTGCGTAAAGGATTATCGAATGACAACGTACATTTTTTTCCCTATTTGTGTATTTAGACGATATTCAAAGGGATCCGTTGCTTTTACTAGGATGCTATTAAATTGCGCATGCGTCTTTTGTCATACCATATGGCATTTTCCAGCAGATGGCTCCTTTGTTAGGCCTACATGTTTAAGTAAGCTAATATCTTTAAGCTTAAAGAAATTCAAGTTATTTCAAATGACATTGGAAGTACGTACTTCAAAGCAATGTGCTCGTATGAGATATGTATGTTGATGGGATCTTCTTTGTGATTAATAATACTTGGCTCCATTTTTTTTGCTTTGATATATTCGGAGCTGATTATGTAGATTTGCTGTTTACCTCTTACAGCGAATCTAATTTATTTTTTTATTAAGATGGGAACAGAAATGAACTTATCATAATTATAATAGAATGCGTGGTAATAAATTATATGAAGCAACGCGTCAATATTTATAACTTCGTCAAATTTTTGAAATCAATAACCTGCTAGTTTTGGCTTTGTCGAGCATTATTACTGGTTCTTCAGTCGAAATCGGACAGTCACTTCTTTGAGACATTGAAATAACGACCGATGAAGCCGAAACTAGCCAATGATCTAAAGGCTGATATGCAATAAGTTATCGCCAGTACCTTTAGTAACGTATCTTATTTATGAAAGTCATTTAATGGTACGTTTTTTTTTCCTAGAATTCACTATTACCTAGAGAGATTTAATTTCGAAGATTGGTAGCCTGATTTGATCAGATATTATTAACGCTTGGCTGCTCAATCGTTTTCAAGGGATCTGGGATCTAATTCTGACGTCATTTAAAGGAAAATAGTCCATTCATCCATCTTTTCATCTTCTATTGTTGTTTTGCATTCGACCTTTCTTCATGTTATATTCCGATTGTGTTTTTTCTTTTCATTTATTTCATGGTCGTGTTCCAATTACAAGTTAAAATATTTTCTTAGGTTTATTTTAAAAGAATTGTATGGACGACTGATTTACTATTGCTTATTTATTAATAAATGAGGTAAGTACTTCAATAATTTAGAATGTGTAATGTATGTAGGGCAAGATTTATTTTAAACGTGATGACTGAAATATTATTGCTAGCAGAAATTAGTGTCAATGTCATAGTTCACAGATATACTCAAACATTTATTGCTCTAGTTACGAACCGTTATATTGATTCTTCATAAAATTAACTAATTTCGTTAGTTAAATCAGCATTGAAGCCATTTTAAACTATCTAAACTAAACTCATGACAGTTTGTAAATTCCGGTATTCAATTAAAACAAATGCTGGAGCCTGAACTCTCTAACCTACATAACGACATTTAAAATTACATTTTCAACACAAAATCTAACATGAATTTATATAAAGAGCTGTTTACATAACCCTATTTGCGTGGCAGCAGAACCATCCCTTAATACATATAATGTTCGGCTGTATTTATGTCTAATAGTACCACAAACAGATTAAACCTTCGTCCCTCTTAACTTTAGTAAATACTGGTGGTTCCGTAATTTCCATTTCAACATACAAACGAATGGAAGTTGAATTTTCAGCGCAGATAGTACTGAGTATCCCCTTTTAACGATAAAGTAAGTTAATTACAAAACTAATTCCATTACGGTGGCTGTGTCCGGCACTGGTCCCAAAATATTGGATTAAATTAATTATTATTATACACACGTTTATTGTTTAGTTTAAAGTTTCGGACGTGTATTGACGCCCTTGTCCGTCGGACAAGGCTCTCCCTAAAATATTATTAGTGGGAGAATCTGATAGCATCATTAATTTGCATACCGTTCCTATAGATATAAATTTTGCTCTTAATATTTTCGTGCTAGGGTTGTAATTTGACTATGTAAGCAAATAGTCACTCAAATGTAAATTCTAACTAGATTATTTTTAGGCACGTAGACGACTGGTTTTTTAAAAACAATCCAATAGAAGCACAAATTGATGCTTGTCAATTTTATTTATTGACAATAAATGACCGGAAAGACTGGATTTACAAAAAAACCTAACATATTGAAAAGCTATTTAAATCGTCGATCCAATCTAATTATGCGAGACAAGATCTAAATGTGTTTTCAAACCCATTAAAGTGAACACTAGATTTTAAATCACCTCCTAATACGATTTGAACTGAAGGAGAATCAAACAAAATATCAACAATTGTGACCCTCCACAAAAGGTTAGTCCACATAAACTTGTCTTAAAGACTTCTACGTATCATAAATTTGCTCAGCACATTGGCCACAGTAGCAAACAAGTTTTCCCATTACTTCTACAGCCAGTAGCGACACCAGATTTCGTTGACGCAAGGAGACAGATATTGCTTCGGGAAAGGGAGTTTTACTTGTACCTACAACCGATAAAGTATCCCTAAATAAGTGACAAATAGCGGAAAAAATAAGTTTCGAATCAGTGAATTACGTATGTTTTAGTTTTCCTAAAGAAGTGTTAGAAGAATTTTTGGAAGACGAGATGTTTGTCTTTTTATGTTAAACTTACAACAAAGAACTAAAAGGAATTACGATAAAGACTTGAAAACAATTTGCCTAGTTTCGTCCTTTCATATCCATCGAAATGGAAATACAAATATATTTTTATTTTCACTTAGGTACAAAAAAGTTAGGTAGTACAAAAAAGAGGACAGATGTCTAAAGAGAGATTAGGACATACAAAACACTATCCTTATAAATCCAGAACGTCTGGCAATCCCTAAACTGACCCATCTACGGCCTTTGATAAGGGTGCGAACGACAAAAATAACTGATGTTGATTTCGTTTTGATTCGTCCACAAACAGAATAATCGGAGTTTCATGAGTTGACGACTAGATGCCGTTAGTTGTAGCAGGGGAAATATAAGTTGGCGTCTTGGGGTGGAAAATATGAGAATTTATCGCTGCGTGTATACCCATAATGGGAAGAGAATGATGTGACGAGTCAAAGGGCGGATTGCTGCTCATAGTGTAATAATATGATGATAGCAACCACGGGTAATGTATGGAGATTGTGTGGATAATGGAGACCTAAACTTACGAGACGGCTTCACAAGTTGCCATTGAGCATCTTTGTATAGATCATAGTTAGAGAGGTAATATCTTAAGTGACGAGAAAGTGTGAAAGAGCTTTCTGAAGATATTTAGAGAATATTTTTGTGAGACCTTAAAATATTTTTAAGAGTAGAGTTTAAGAGTAGACGTCTTCATTTGTTGAATTTACAATTAATTTTCAATCGTTAAATTATTATCTTTAACAATCTGTAAAGCTGGGTCGACGGCGCGTTGTGTTCCACGCGCGCCTCAAAGAGCGTCAGCATAATGACGGGGCCCCCTCTCAGAGGGCCAAAGCCTGCCGGGGTCGCAGGACTTATTCCATCACCGTGACCCCGGAACATAAAGGGCTATTGAAGGACACCGTGGATTTTAGTCAGTACAAGTCTGACAGTCCCTCTCGCCCTGCCCGGGGTGGGAGGACTGATTTGATGATTTTGCCACGTTAAAAAAAAAACAATCTGTAAAGCTATATTAAAAATCATGAGTGTTTTGGCAATCATTCCAATTTTACTTAGTTCGGCTACTAAACTAGTAGTTTATTATTTTCTAGCATTATTAGTATCATAAATTAATGCTATGCTAACAGTGTTGATAGTTCCGAGCTCCTTGGTATTATACAGATGACCTGCTTTGAAATTGTGTACAGCTAACGGTGGGTCAGCTAAATCAGATAAACGGTTTTCTATTATCCCCTTAGGCGAACAATTTGTCATTGGTTAATGCATTATTGCTATACTTCGGACTCAATAGATGGTTGGTATTGGTATACGGTCACTTATGTGGTTAGGGATTATCGGATTATAATACGTCATCACTTCAACATGTCATAGCTCATGAGTATCTTGGTGCTTTAGTTATAAGCTTCTGATAGTCGTAATCTCCAAAGTTTAGGCAAAGGTGTACCGGATAGTTCATTCACATTTTGTCAGTTTTGTGTACATCCAAAGTAAAAAGGGGCGAGCTTATTCTCACTATCACCAATCCAGACGTCGTGGGTGCTACAGAGAAATTTCTAACGAAATTAAAAAAAAAAGAACATTGTATGACTTTGCCCGAATCAGGGAGTTGAAACCAACCCCTCATGTTCAGCAGTTGCACTCACGACCACTAACGAGATACCCAGTCAATGTTAAGCATGATTTTCCCGACTAATAAATATGTCTGTCTATATGAACTAATAAAAACACTTTATTACATTCGAGTAAGTGCTTGTGTCAGGATTGATTAAAACAAGTGCAGAACGCAAATAGAGTAATATCCCACATTTTACGATGCGTTATTGTTTCTCAAATAAACATTACGTCATTCTAGTCTGCGGTTACTTCGGCAATAAAATTAATGCCTATCATTTTCATTAGTCATTTAGCTTCTTTATTACCCACATACATTATTTCTTTCTTTATACATTACTTATTAGCTCCAATAAATTCGACGTCCCCAACTTTCTTATTCCCTTTTTTGCTCAACTTGAGAGTCAAATTGAATTAGTTAAGGTAGGAAGTTCTAAAATAATTCCTATCTACTTTTAAGACAAGTTTTTTCGTCGTTTTTTCTTTTAGGCCCGCTTGCACGAACCCGAGTTATCTTTTAACTCAGAGTTAGTTGCTAACACAAGGTTAAATTGACAGTTTGTCATACAATATTGTCAATTTAACCTCGTGTTAGCAACTAACTCTGAGTTTAAAAGATAACTCGGGTTCGTGCAAGTGGGCCTTAGTGGACTTTTTGCTTTGCAAACAAGACATTTTCTTTATTGAATAACTTTGTGGGGCTATAATTTATGCATACTATTTTCAGGTAGTACCTACATATTGATCAAATCTATGCTGGTATCTTTGTATTTGGTGACAACTTTTCTTTTTGATCGATTATTTGTTTTTGTTTATATCTAAGATACTAGAAGTTGTTCACTAAATATACGAGTACTTTTTACTTACTAACATCTATTATAATCATATCCAGTGTTAGAACGATGTTTAATTTAAGTTCTGTTATTGAGAAACTGAACTTAAATTGAGTGAATTATTCTGTGTTAATTTTGCTAGCTGAGTAAGTACCCGAACCTATTCATGAATGTACAGAACTTCAGCGACGGAGTATACATGTGGAGAACTCGAGGTACCATTTACCCTCACTAAACTTTGCTAGAGTGACTTTCAATTTTCAATATGTTTGCATATTGCCTGAGTTAGTGTTCGAACCTACTTCCATTTTAACATGCCGATGAGTACTTTAGACTTGTGAAGTGTATGAAACTGTGTTAGAACTTCGTCTGCACTTCGAGGTTCTTGATATTTAATTTTTCGTTTAGGTACTGTCTAGCATGAGTGTAAGCTTATATAACCAATAAAAACAAAAATAAAATGTTTCTAACGCATAAGGTAACACAATAAATGAAACAAAAGGAAATAAAATTTTAAAAATGTGTATTTCTTGTTTTCGTTTTTTCATATTATAATAATTGTTTTGCGTATTTACAGTTTTATATACAAAATCATAATATTTACAGACTCTCCATTGACAATGATTGTTAAAAAAACTATAATAATAAATGCATCTGTACATAGCTATAAGTTTTAAACTTTGGCATTATATAATATTTAAGCGATCCGAATATTATTTATAGTCACTGAAATATTTTAAACAAATATCAATATATTTACATCGGGTTCACCTATAAATTACTATCGCAGAAAAATCAGGAAATGATTCCGTAACAACTTAAAACAAAACTAGCGGCCTAGTCTATACAAATAAATGCAAGTCGTGTCAGGCTTTTTAAATCTTATGCTATACAATAAATATAATGTGGAACAACCTAAGATTAATTATCACCATTTTATTGGACTAATACGCTTAAGCGTTGCAAGTAAAGTCAGTGTCTGTTTACCTGCGTTGGAGCATACGCTACGCCCAAAGCTGCGCTTGCGGCGGCATGCGGTGGGGGTGCGCGTCGCGCGTGTGCACGCTGGTCGGCAGGGCCAGCCCGTCGCCGAGCAGGGGGGGGAGCTTCCCCGGCGGCGGCGGAGGGGGCGGCGCCGGCGCCCGCCCGGCCCCCACCGGAGACACCGAAGCGTAAATATTCACTGTCGACCGGTGATACTGACACTTCCGCAAGTCCGGCATCGCGAACCTCAACTTTTGCCAAAATTGTCTATCACCCCACTCTATACAGGTGTTCGCTTTCAAACACAACCTGAGCTCTGGATCGATGTCCCTGTTTGGTAGCTCGCCTAGCAATATTATTATCAGTCTTCTTCGTCTCTCTTTCAGTACTTCGTGGAGTGCCGTTTTGAATTCGAAACGACACCATTCGTTGTTGATGAAATTTTTGGACAGGACTATTATTGTCCTTTTTGATGACTCTACGGCCTCTATTATTGTATCTGCCACGTATGCCGAAGCGTTAAAGTCCCGGTAATGTAGACAGAGCCGGAAACTTGGGTCAGTGGATTCTAGGCCGGGTGCTAACATTTGAGCGACGAATGCCTCGTCTTTCACGCTATAACTTATGTAGGCGTCAAAGAGGCGATCTTTGTCGGCTTCATCGTCGAAAGCTGTACTTTTGTAGCACATTCTGAATCCACAGTGGTAGTAAATCCAGACTCGAAGCTCGCGCCGCCAATAAAATACACCGCATATTAATGCCGAGCTAGTAATGAACACGCACAGAGATATTAGAAGCAGAGGCAGATAATCGTTTATTACTTGGTTCTCGATTATAGATGAGCTCCCTCCCACATGGCTAGTGCAGATTGTCGAGTTAAAATCTGCCATTAGTGGACCCACAGCGTTTGTTACGTTATCGAATACACACGTAATCTTGAGGGCATCCTCCACTTTTCCTAGGTTATTTTTGAACCAAGTGCGAAATTTATGCATGTACTGACAATCGCACGACCAAAGGTTCCGCGAAAGACTTATCTCTACCAAATATGGATTCATCGTGAACTGCCACACCGCGAAGCCGTAAATGTTATTTCCTTCCAAGCGCAACACTTCTAAATGCCTTAACTCCATGAAGGTACGATTATCGATGTAGTGTATTTTATTGTCTTGTAGATGCAACTCGCGCAAATTCTCCAGAGGCGACAACTCGAAACCTAGCAACTCTTTTATATTGTTCTTTTCTAAGTGCAATGTTGTTAAGCGTTTTAGTCCACTAAACGTATTATTATACAGAGCGTCAATGTTAGAATTATTTGCGTACAATATTTTTAAGTTCTTACGTCCAATAAAAGCATGACTTGTTAAACCACCAAAGTTATTACCGTCTAAATAAAGTTCAGTAGCGTCCATAGGTATGCTACTGGGTATTTCCGAATATCCAGCAGCAGAACAGTCCACAATATTTGCCGACCACGGTTGGTCATGATAACACGTACAGTTCGATGGGCACGTCATTTCACAATCACAGGCGTCAAAATCACAACAATGACACAGCGTAAAACAGTGCGTTTTATATGTACACAAAAACTGAGATGATTCCGCTTCGATAAGTGGAATATAAGTCCTTTCACGATTGTATAGTAATTTACAATAAATACTCTCCAAGTCCATGACACGTGGATGTTGTCTCAGATGGTCCAGTTTGTTTATGCGTTGTAGCCACTCCATAGTACAGTCGCACTGAAACGGGTTTCCACCGATATAAAATTCGGGTAGCGGCCGTCCCGGATCGACCGGAGTTAGACGAAGCGCATTGAGATCCATACTAGTTATCTGATTTGCATACAAATCGACTCTCGTTAAATTGGTTTTTCCAACAAAAGTTTGTGCTTCAACTTGTGTAATTTGATTATCATTCAGGAACAGCAACTCTACACTGCTGGGAATTGAGAAAGCCGAGATTTTTGTCATTTTGTTGAAACTTGCGTCTAACGTTTGCAAACGCAATTCTTTATCCATTCGGTAGTTGTTTCCAAGTTCCTTGATATTGTTACTATGAAGATCCAACCACTGAAGTCCCGAAGGGATAACAGTGTAATCAAACCACTCAATTTGGTTATCGGATACGTTCAGCCACAATAGAGATGGAATATTTACAAATAGGCCTTGAATTTCTGTGAGTTGGTTGGCATCCAACCTTATAGCTTGTAGAGTAGATAACGTTTCGAATGCATTCATATCGATGTGCCTCAATTTATTGCGTGCAAGATTTAAAATTTGTAGGGACGGTAAATCTGTAAACACTTCTTTACTTATGTTTTCTATTTTATTTCCGATAAGACGGAGGCCATACACGTTATGCAAACCGACGAAGCCGGGTTCCTCCAGTGAAGTTATCTGATTTTCTCCCAGATCAAGAGTCCTTAGTAAACGCATATTTCTTAGCGCTATGGGCACTTTCTTTAAACGATTTCCATTTAAATTCAAATCCTGTAGGGAGGATGTATTTCTGAATGCTTCTGGATGAAGCTCTTCAAGATGATTATTGTCGATAGATAGAAGAGACAACACATACAGACCGTTTAGTGCATAGGCATCGATGTGGGATATCTTGTTGTATGATAGAATCAATGTGTGTAGATTATTCATAGGTGCAAATGTATCAGCAGCAATGCTCTCCAACATGTTGTGCTGAACATTAAGGATTTGTAAAGTGTACAAATCTTTAAAAATTTTGGGATCGAGCTTCGTTAATCTGTTGTTAGATAAATTCAACAGAACCATTCTTATAAGACCGGTGAAAGTATTCTCATTAATCCAAGTACTTGTTAAATGGTTATTTGATAAATCCAATGCTAACAGCTGATCTAGGTTGGCGAACAAGCTTGGTGAAAGCACACTTATAGAATTGTTTTGTAAGTATATTTCTTTGATGACCGGTCTGCTATCTTTGAACAGATCTTGTGGAAGAGCGACTATTTTGTTATTTGAAAGATCAATTATCTGCAGCTGTTTCAATCCAGATAAGGCTTTGTCAGCCACCATCGAAATTTCGTTATCATGAATGTGCAGTTCTTTGAGTCTACGAAGAGCCATAAATCCGTTTTCTGGCATTAACACAAAGTGATTGCTTGAAGCGTCTAGTACCTCAATATCTAATGAGCAGGTTGCATGTGACAGAGATGGCGCCGAGGGAGCTGGGCCGTCCTGTTCACTAATCAGTGCTTGATGCATTGCTCGCTCTCTGAATCCCAAATCACTCACATCTTGTAGACGATTCGAAGACACGTTCAAATACACTAAGTTAGTTAACGGACAGAACAAGTTTTCGGGAAACGACCAGATGTTATTAAAACTGAGATCCAACTTTTCCAACTGTCGAACAGCCGTAAAGCTTTCTGATGCTATCTCTAAACTCATAGCGGCCCACTCCGTGTTTTTCGTTCGAATCGTTAAATTTCGGAGGTCTCTCAAGCCGGAGAGTACGCCAGGCGGCCATCTTCCAATTTTACAGTTATCTAAAACAAGTTCACGTAGTTTCACTAGATGTGCGAAACTCCGATCATCAAGAGAGCTTTTGTACATCATTTCTTCATTACACTCTATTCTTAAGGATGTGGTATGTTCTGAAGGAATAACACTGAAGTTAGTTGTGTCGAATTCACTGTTTATAGTGCGTAGCTTACACGTGAGGGAAACTTCATGTGCATCATTGGGGCCTCTCAGCCACCACTGGCAGTCGTCAGGTGCTTCATATTTGAGTGGCAGAGAGCTCTGATCTGCCACATTCAGGCCGATGACAAACCAAAACAGGATTTGGCAAAGACGATTTCTTGAAAAAGTTTTCTGTTGAGCCATCATGGGGAAAATCAAATATCAAGGAAGAAAGAAAACAAGACACGATAGGCTCAGTGTCATGTTTTTTCCGTCGGCGTTCGCGTATTACGTCCCCTTGCCGGATGTGTAGTATCCATCAATTTATGAACACTATTTCGGCTTCAATTTAACAAATAGTCCTTGTTGAGATAATGCTCATGATGCGTCAATATCAATTCACAATCCGGTGATTTAGCGTCCTTTTAAAACGTAAACAAAATTTTCACATAAACTGTCCACACCAATAGTAACGAAACGTTGAAAATTCACTGTAGTTGTGTTCGAAATGTTTTCTGAATACAATTTTACTGGTTGTATTCAGTAAAGTCCGTAACTCAATTTCGTATCGCGTAAGTGATAAGCGTGTTTTGACCGTAACGTAAGTCCGTTCAGAGCGTCGTGTGGCGCGACCGTGCCCAGACGCTGCTACCAGTCGACTGAATTTTGGTAGAGCCATTGCAGTCGAGTCGAGTATACGTTCGGGAGAGGGGTGCGGAGCGGGGCGAGATGAGCCGAGCGGTGGCGAGTGTTCACGACGACTTATTACAATAAATTATTTTTTCGGAGCTTTAAGCGATCGACTGTGCGTCTCCGAAACCGCAAATTTTGAATGAATACAAGCATCAGCTGCTTTGAGAAGTTGAACTGAATAAAATTTATATTCATCATACCTACTGCGATTTGTACTGGTCCCTGAAATATAAATATATGAATTGTGTAGTTACTTTTAAGTACTTCATTCTTTTGATGAAAAAAAAAATGTTATTGTGGCCTTAAAAATGCTTAACACCACAACTTTTTGCTCAAAATTCCGGTCACTGTGAGAAATTCGGTGCGCTAACGAAACCTTCTAAGTTATGGAATAATTCGCGTGCCTTAACGCGATCGATTTAAAACCCTATTAATACTTCCCAGAAATTATGGGATGCCTGAGGAAGCCTAGTTTTAGGATGTTGTGGTTTATACCGTGCCATATCTGATTAATTTACCTGGTTTATAACTCTTATGACTCACATAACATTCTATTTCGTTTTTGGTTTTAGTGTCCCGACGGAAGTGATATAGGAACCTTTTTAGAGACAATATTTCACTTCTGTGTGAGCCCATCTACGAATTAACCAAAACCTTACATAATTTAATAGGATTTCGAAGTTACACATAACCTTTTTTAATTCTATTAGAAGAAAAAAACTCTATTCCTCATCTTAGAGAAATCGAAATTAACTTACCGCAATAAGAATAGAAACTAAAAATCTAACAAAAGAGATCCTAAAAGTTTTCAATGTACACGTAATCGGGATTAAAAATCAACCCTTTTATGAAATGCTAAAATTAAAAAGCAATGGCATAAAGGTATTATAAGCTTAAGGTAACAAAAATTCTTTAACAAAAGGTTTCTTCTGTTAACGCTTGGCAGACCACACTGGCTGTCAGACGACGGAAGATATCATTTTAATCCTTTTAGTTAAGTTGACTATGAAAAGACAGATGCCTTGCCGGCAACCGTGTTTTTCTTTTGTCACTTAGCTGACTCTTAATGGTTGACGTGAGATAAATTAATAGTTTGTGATTAATTTTGATAATGGAGGGCGGTCTTATTAAGATAAAAGTTTGGAGATTATGGAATTTTGTGTTTTGGTGCGATATACTCGTAGCTTCTTTTGAAGTTTGCCTTGAATAGCATTGATATTGGGGACATAGAACAGCCTGAGAAAACCTAGACTTTAGAACAAGACTGAAATTGCCAATCTGCTCTTTGAACATAATAAATCAGTGCCTTCTGTATACATCATCGAAATCAAGTATTCTGTTTCAGAAAATTTGCTCTGGAGTAGAACATTACAGTATTACTTTAATATTAGTGTTCCTCTATACAAGAAGTAGGTACTATTTTTGTTTTTACAGCAGCATGTTTTGAATTCTGTTGCATCATAATCTTCTTTTCTCTTGTCCTAGCTAAGGTGATACTTTAGTTCATGGACTTATTAAATGCAAAAATAACATGAGTCACTGTACTGGGGCTATGAATTCCCGAATTAGAATGAGCAACCCCTTTCCCTCTGCTGAGACCTAAGGGGGTGATATCATGTGGACTGATAACATCATAATGCGGTTAGGGGATGGTATTGGAGGGATATCAGGTCGGTTACCCGCTTTGTTGGACATTCTTCTGTGTTGAAGTTGCATTCCGAACTTTTTCATTTACAATAATATTGATGTTTCTTATGTCATAACTATAAAAATTTGCTTTGAACCAATAGTTTACTTATACATATAAACATAATACAGCTTTTAGCTACTTATTTTAGCAATAATTTATTTAGAAGGTCAGAGGAGTACCATGTTGGTATTATTTATAAATAAAACCCTTTTCTCTGTACCTTTCAAATATTATTTCTGTTACTTTAGTAAGCACTTGCTCTTAGTTTTTAAGATTCTCCGTCTTCGCTTTTCAAAATGGGCCTTTATTGATGAATTTATGATACTTAAAATGTAGCATCTTATTTATTCACAAAAGGTTACGACGATCTCCATTGGGAACTATTTTTTTACGTTTAGCTTATGTTTTATTCCTCAACTTAATACAAACATGAAGAATATACAAAGCCCACCTACATAAAAAATGACAATCTGTTTTTAAAAAACTTCTGAATCAAAAGACTTCAACGAATATTTCACTAGTAATAAATTAAAACACTTATGAGCCGTTTAAAAGATCCGTACTAATGTAATAATTTACGATAACTTTAAAAACAATACATCTGGTAAACGAACACTTTATGTTCGTTTACCAGATGTTTTGTTTTTTGATCCCTGCGTACATTCATAAAAATGTCCGTCGTCTATTTGTGCGTAGCTGTCAAAACAGAAATATCATTCATCACGATCTGAGACAAAGGCTCATATAGGGCGATGACGTAATTACCGCGTGTATCTAAAAAAACACATGTTAACGTTTCGTTATTTCAAAAAACATCTATCAAGGAGACGCCGAAGCGTGTTAAAGTTATTACTCCGAAGTGTTTCACATCACAATCTGTCAGCTAAAGGAATGAATAATGATGAATCGTTTTCGCTTATATTCGCCGTTGGGGTATCTTCTTACCCACGCTAGGTATTTATGTTTTTTGATGAATGCGCACGTCGACGTTACGATGAAAATTGTTTGTGCCGATCAATTTTACGATCGGCCGAACGGTCGAGTGTGTCTATTTTTCTTATAAATAGTAGACCGATTTTTTGTTTACCTGTATCTTATCCTTATCCCATGGTTGTGAATTGTTTTTTAGATGGAGAGGCTATCAATTTTATTGTGAGGTCATTGTTACTTGTTATAATTTTGCCCTACAGACGAAAGTTTATTAAAATATGGAGTATTGAATCGTAACTTGGTAACCTGTGTATTATCGAACATTGATAGAGACTGTCCAGTTGAGGTTAGTGGGCATTTTAGCAACTTGGGGTGAGGGGGAGTAAAAAGGCAACTTCTTTATGATTATATTACTTGTGATAAAACTTTTATAATGGTTTAATCTATTTCATAATACGGCAAGCAATAAAATAGAATTTAGAATTTTATGAATTATATTATTTTGATTCCACTAAAATGACATTTTTAGAACCCGAAATAATAAAGTTGGAACATGCAACATGATTACGAAGTACTTACGTAATCGTTCTTCCACTTCCTTATATCCTGAAGTTATGAAAACTTCTGAAAACCCACACATAACAAGTTTCAGCTAAGTACAATTTCTTTAAAGACATGTTATAGCAGCGCCAACAGAAAATAAAATCGAGATCAAAAGCAGAGTTTGAAAACATAAAGATACATTTCTGTGTTTCAAGATTGTGTACGATTTGTTGGAAACTTTACATAATTTAAATGCTTTATATTATAAATCCGATAACATTTGGAACATACATTTTGTTATCGGAAGACTCTGGAAGGATAAGATAAAGGGGGAGTTTTATAGGCTGTTGGTACTTAGGATAACCAAGGCAAGAAACTGCCGGCTTTGAGCTGAAAACCTTTGTGACTAAAATAAGTACATAAAAGACGTCACATTAAGGAGATTTATTTACCTTAGAAACTATAGGGATTCTATAGAAACAGACATACCGCAAAAATATTTGAGTATTTACTGTGTTGATACTGTGACCAATAACTTACAAAAAATATAATTATATAAGTTGGTCTTGAAGTAAAATATTTGTCATAGTATTACAAAACATTTTAGTTAGGTATATGAGTACATATTTCGCTTCTTTTTTTGTAGATCAATTCAGACATTTAACACTAAATCTACAATTTGTGGCAAATTAACGTTCAAAGTATGAGTGGCGAATTAAGTTTGTGGTAAATATACCTACAACAACCCATTTATTTTAGGATTATGACGATGACGAACCAACCAAAACAAGTGAAGTGACAGACGATTAGTGATCTAAACAACTCCAAAATAAACTATCATCTTCAGAAACACACATTTTATGCCCAAAATACCCTGACATTATCACGATCCCTTATCGAAAACTGTAAGGAACAAAGCCTCAAGTGCCTTGTTAGAGCACTCGAAACATTTTCAAGAGTGCATTTCGTCACTTCTCGAAAAAAAATATGGCAAATAAAAATCTCCGGGAAATGTTTATTTACCTTGAATATGTAGAGACGTAAAACAAAATGTGTAAAATATTCACCCCGTGTGTTTTGCACCCAGATAGCGGTACAAATACGATAACACGCGTATCCTTGTTAGCATAGAAATTGCGTTTGAGCTACGTGCCCGTGTATTTATGAGTATTTACGCTATTATAGTTGTTAATGTAATTTTGTCTAGGATTTTTTTGGGAGATGAATGTTACTTTATAGCAATCTATTTATATCACTGGCTTATTCTGATTTTTAATGCAGAAAGGTAACAACACTGTTGATTTACTAGGAATGAAATATTTGCCTTTTTTTAAAAGAAAGAAAGAAAAAATAATAAATATAATCTATACATATAATAAAACTGTAGAAAAATCGTTTTTGTACATCAAAATAAAATCCAAAAAAAATAGCTAGGGTGTTGAAGGACAACCAACAGAACCCATTTCCAGCATTTTTTGAATTTTTGTCAGTTTGTCTGTTTGTCGGTTTGTCGGTTTGTCGGTTTGTCGGTTTGTCTGTTTATTTGTGGCTCCATCACGTAAAATGTACGAATGCAATGTAGATAACCTTTATACACAACGATCGAGCGTAACTTGAGGACTAATTTAGTTTTTGTTTCATTGCAATCGGTTAAGTCTATCAAAAGATATTTGAATTTAAAGTGTTCCAGACCCAGAAGTAAAATTACGGTCAGTTTACACCGAGACGCGCAGTTCAGTAGCGCGATCTAGCTTGGAATAGAAATACTACATACCTATTCAAATAATGTTGTGGACTGGAGTGGAGTGGTTTGGAGTGGAGTAGATTAGAGTAGAGTAGAGTTAAGTAGAGTGTAATGGAATAGAATGGGATGGTTTGGGATGGAATGGAAAGAAAGAAAAGGTTTTTATTAGACTCACACTAGAATGGGAATGAGTGGGATGGAGTAGGATGGAGTGGGATGGATTAGGATGGAGTGGGACTGAGTGGGATGGAGTGAGATGGAGTGGGATGGATTAGGATGGAGTGGGATGGAGTAGGATGAAATGGGCTGGAGGGGGATGGAGTGGGATGGAGTGGGATTGAGTGGGATGGAGTGGGATGGAGTGGGATGTAGTGGGATGGAGAGGGTTGGAGTGGGATGGAGTGGGTTGGAGTGGGTTGGAGTGGGTTGTAGTGGGATGGAGTGGGATGGAGTGGGACTGAGTGGGATGGAGTGGGATGGATTAGGATGGAGTGGGACTGAGTGGGATGGAGTGGGATGCAGTGGGATGGAGTGGGATGGAGTGGGATGGAGTGGGATGGAGTGGGATGTAGTGGGAAGGAGTAGGATGAAATGGGCTGGACTGGGATGGAGTGGGATTGAGTGGGATGGAGTGGGACTGAGTGGGATGGAATGGGATGGAGTCGGATGGAGTGGGATGGAGTGGGATGGAGTGGGATGGAGTAGGATGGAGTGGGATGGAGGGGGATGGAGTGGGATGGAATGAGATAGAATGGGTGCTCTATTCCAGTAGCAATTCTTCTGAATCTGAACGACAGAGGGCGTTTATTATAATCACCTCAAATATTCTTGAAAAATAAATTCTAAAAACAGGGATTATATTAAAACGATATGATTTATAAAAAAACGTGGCGAGAATTAAGCGCTTCGCACTAAAAAATACATTGTTAAATTCCGACATCCACGCGAACGAAGTCGCGGGCACAGCTAGTGAATAATAAATAATACGTTTCATTATATTTATATTATATCCCCACCTGTGGAATGTAGACTTAATATTATGCCTTTGGATAAGGACTGAATGATCACATTGACCCGAATATCCATTTTTTTATTAGACTGAAATCGTGATCAATTATACAGGAGATATACCTATGCCCATGTGAATACCAAAAGTTTAAAAATGCATGGCATCCGTTCATTTCACGGAGCTCTAAAAATTAGGAAACAATTTTTCATCGAATCTACGGATTAAAAAAACCTAATCCTGATTTGTTTCGGATCAAAATATTCTCAACGGTAGTTAAAATGTCTCATAAATTCGAAAGTACAAAGAAGAACGGCAGTGTTAAAAAGTGACGAAGTAAACTTCCTGAAGGATGCGTGGTAGGTGCGAAATATTTCCGTCTTAACATTTTTTATTTGACCTCAGTGTTGACAGTCACGGCTACCAACAATACTACATCGGCTATAATACACAATGACCCAAACCCGGGAAGGGTAAACATGGCCATTGAATAAGAAATACCCTATTTTATCAAAATGACACCGTACAAAATCAAAATATATATGAAAATTGACAAAGCGCGTGAATCAGTATATTAATATCCTTGAAATCTAATCAAAGCAATTAACAACGCTTCTTTCTTACCGCGGGCTGTATATGTCTCTTTCTTTCTGCTTTAATTTTGTGTGTTGTGTCCTTTTCTTGGGAATGTTTTTTCGAATTTATAAGGCAGATATGTGACAGGGGACGACTTGCAATATTTCACTAGCCGGGATCTAAAACGCACCCACGCTCAGGTAGCAAACATTATCACTATAAGCGGTGTTCATAACTAAAAAAGGAACCTTTTTTTTTCGAAAAAGACAGAACGTGGAGTCGCCACTCGCTTGTAAAATTTTTGGTAAAGAATTTTTGAAAAAGAAAAGAAACAATCTAATCTAAATTAAAAACCGATCAATTTAAATTATGTAGATCTAAATTAAACCAGTGGATAGATTGCATTGTATGCAGTAGTGTTTCATAGCTGTATCTTAAATAAACATAACAAAAGCTTTTAAATTCAGCAAAGTTAGAAAATGATACGTTACAATAAAAGATAAAATTCATATAGGTATTAGGTATGCCAGAATTCTAAATCAAGCCACCGTTTCCATGCATTTTCTAGTCCCAATTGCCGAACCCGACGAAACTATGAGAAAGATAAAAAAATTAAACTTCGAACTGCGAATAAAAAATGACTAACAAAAATATTAATCTCGAAAAAAGATAAAGAGCTCTGTGTTCGGACGATCTTTTCTGCGATACGCCATCTTTTGTGCCAATTATGAGGCAGTTTTTGATCTTTTTTGTTCTCTTTTTAAAAATGTCAACGGTGGGTGGGAATTTGTGGACAAGTAAAGTTACAAGGTGTCTTCGCCATGCAGCCATGCCAATGGCTACCAAAGCCGTCCTTTTTCTTTTACTATTATTCAAACAAAGGCACATGTTTTTATGTCATTTATTATCCTGTAAGTCAAAAATAATGCAATTAAAGTAATCGCTTAAGCTGTTTTGCAAATTAGGATTAACTTTTGGTTTTAATCTCTAACAGAAAAAGGTTCCAGATTTTTTTTTATTTACTTGAAAGCTGAACAGTTAACCTTTACAATAAAACATTGGAATAAAAACGTCAATTGCAGAATAAACGTCTCGAGTCTCGAGACTTCGAAAGTCTTAAAAGCTCATCTGGTAAATCTTATAATTATGTCACTTTGAAATGGTCCACTGAACCGAAAATATTGCTAATATCATGCAGATATGACTATTAGAGAACTTTGAAGAAAAGCGTCATAGCGTGAGTACGAAGCAATTATTTAAGTCTCGGTTTAACTCTTTACTAAAAAGCTCACGTACATATCTTATAACAAGCCGCCATGACAGCTTAGGTTTACACCTCACTGCGCGGCTTAAGATGATAACGATGAAATCATTTTTCATTACCTATTTAAATTTTATTAATTTACCAGTTTCAGGTTTGCTTTTCAAAAAATAACAGAAGCTTGTTTACGTGTAGGTATACCTTATCTATATTCATAATTTCATACTAATTACATTTTGCGACTTTACCTAACTGGAGTTTATGACATCTACCTAATATTTGTGATTCGATCGATATCATAGAAACGAATTTTGAACTGGAATTTAAAATATTCTCAAAATTATAATTATAATCTAGACTTTGTTTCTGATGAAAATAATATAATGATCGAATATCAGAATAATATAAATAATAGTATTTAATTCATAACACAGGACCTACTTTGCAACTTTAGTGCCTTTGTAAAATTTTCTAGACCACGTCAGTTTTATGTAAATCTTTAGAGCTCTGACATTCAGAAAATTTGTGTCGACACGTGTTCAGAATAATACCGAAGTACGCTTTAGAGTATAAAAATGTTGTTACGGCTAGATATAATGTTTTAATGAATGACCTGATTCTTAGTACACCACTGAAAATTGAAGCATTAAGTACCCCTTCATTCGAATCCTACCTACATCTAAATAAACGTAGCCTCACAAATTGTTTTGTTTTGAACACAGATTCTGAATATTTCATAATTTAAATTAGCATAATCAGCTAATAACTTCCCTACTGCCACAGGCCAGCTTTCTGTGAAAGGGTGTGGGCCAATGTTCCGTTTCCAGTTCATTTTAGTGGACTTCTCACCATGCCTAATGCCTACACATTTTGATTCTAGACATACTTCCTCACTATGCTTTTGTTAAATGTTGCTTGAAAACACGTAGCAAAAGACAAAGAGCGTAGTCATTTCTCCCTATAAAGCAGTCTAATATAATTCTATAGGTACTAACCATATTAACCATTGTGATGGTTTTTTTTTTATTTCACCTTTTTTTGTAAGATAAAAATTAATGCAGTTAAATAAGAGTTTTAGAAATAATTTTTTGAACCAGTTGTTTACTTTTTTTACCATAAACTAGTTAACTTACCAAATAAAATCAATCAAATTTAATAAAATAAGTCTTTTGAAGCCATTAATAATATATGCTGACTGGGTTTTAAATAAGTCTAGTCACATAATTTCGTTTCAAATGATTTACGAATTCTATATCTTCAGAGTAAAAATATATAATATGACTTTATCAGACGAAGTCATTGATATCATAAAAAGCGAGCCTTTTAACGATGACTGACACATAATGTGATCACCGTTTATATGCAAATTTTCATTTAATAAATTTTCTTTTTTTGCAGATTGATACAGAAACGAATAAATGTCACATAAATTAGCACTATTTTTACTATGTTTTTGGATATGATCATGGAAACTAGTATAAATTTAGGTAAAGTTTATAGCCTTGATCACCATGAAATCTACAATAAAGTTTCTACTATTTATCATAAGTGGTCTTCCAGTGATCAAATTCGATCATAATTCATTTGAAATATTTTGTTTCGTATTTGACATACACAGTTTTCTTCTCTTTAAACTTTACTGTCCTCGTACTTTATTTTGGAAAAAGGGTTTGGTATAAAAATTTCGATGCACATATTATTAATACATAGATCAACCACCAACTGAATACCTATCAGTATTTTTTAAGGAGCGACTGTCTCCCCGCCATTACAATACAGGATTTCTTCTAATAAAGATATATTTCACTCTAAATGATCGCCACCCAAAGCAAGATCTGCTTTAGTATAATTAGGTATATTTATTTTCATCATAATGATTATTATACAAAATTCAAAACAAGATAAAATCACGCATTAAGTTTAAACCCATATCACACGTCCCATCGTAAGTTTTGAGAATTTTTTTCAGACTTTCAGATCGCCTAATTAAAAGTCACTGGCTGATGACATTTTGCTAATGACTCTATGGACTTATAAATCTTAATTAATTCGTGAACAATAAATAGCATCCATTAACAAAAAAAAAAAATATCCAGTGACCCACTTGATAGGGTTTGAAGTGAAACCGCTTCACTTTACACATGCCCTCAGACACAAAGGGTTATTTTGGCACTTACTACGTACTAAGCAGTTTTTGGTAATGCAAATACGAGGCTAGACGTCAAAAATGGAATAACTAAGACTCAAAAGATCCCACTCTAAATGAGATTTTTTTAAATAATTAATTAATTAAGCATAAGTGAATTAACATGTATTTTAAGGATTAAAATAGCTGGTTGACACCCATCACTCTCTATCAAATGTTTTTGGATCACATTATGTATATTATTTATTTTCAGTTCGAAAAGGTTAATTTGCTCAGTTTATTAGCTGCTACAAGCCTATGATTTTACTATCATTGGTAAAACGCCTTCAACTTGAAGCCCTAAACTCTGAAAAAGATACAGCCACCGTGCGTGTTCTATTAAGTTTTTTTCCAAGTAAAATTATCCCGAAACAAACAAGCGAGGTACAACAAAGTATTTTAAAAACGAAACAACAAAGTTATAGTCTTTATTACAGGTAGGCACAGACTAGTTCAATAACATTTTTATTGAATTTGAGACAAAGGCATTTTTCAATTGCAGTTCCCTTTGCTTTTGTCTATCTTGCGTGTGACGGCGGCTATGGAATTTCATTTAGTGCACGGTTGCCCTAACCTCATGCGGCTTCAGAGTTCCTACTATGTGAATATAAAGACCGAAATGCGGTATTAGATTTTAGTCTTCATTGCGGCTTTTCAACTAACCTCCCTTACTTTTACTACACTGATTGTGGTGAGACAGCAATGT
This sequence comes from Agrotis clavis, assembly GCA_954870645.1. Classification (NCBI taxonomy): domain Eukaryota; kingdom Metazoa; phylum Arthropoda; class Insecta; order Lepidoptera; family Noctuidae; genus Agrotis; species Agrotis clavis. The sequence goes on along the minus strand of OX940929.1, from coordinate 10,759,396 downwards.
ATAGTGAAGCTTGCGGTCGGATCTAAGTTTTCTCGTTTCGTGGTGGGTCTATTTACCCGGCGCCGTCCGTCCAGGCAAATTATACCACACTCAGCGGGACGTAAGACTCGCTTAGCGCGATATATAGAATACCTCTCACTAGCATAACGATTTATCAGAATCTGTTGAATGATTGCTTTTTTCCTTGTTTAAATCTTTAAAACATTGTTAGGCAGGTGCACCCGCCTGTGTTTACCAAAGTTCTTTGGAAGAAATCAATTTGTTCTTAAATTGTTTCGATGTTCAATTTATTTCGTTTTTCTACTCTTTGACACGAAGCTACGTTTTATTCTTAATCATAATAATTCAAAGTTTTTAACGACAATTTTATTGAAAAATGTGACCAGCAAGATAAGGTGGACAGATATAAAATATTTTAATTCTAATTAATAGAATACCAGTCGGGTTTAGGTGGCGACCCTATCCGTCTTATTACAAAAGTTTGAGTTAGTACTGGTTTAAACCTGGACTAAATAGTGTAGGATTGTTACGGTATTAAAGTTAGTACCAGGCTTAAAATGTGTTCATATTACAAATCTAAGACCAACTGAAGATCAGTTAGTCCAAAGATCATCCAAGGTTTAAATATTATACACAGATAAAAAATGAAAAAAGGACAAACATTCATTCTTTTACACTGGCTTCATTCAATATGACATTCCGTTTTTACTAATGTTGATAGGTATTAAATACTTTAAATGCATAATAACTCTTTATTCCTAACAAACAAATCATTTAATCTCTTTGTCCAAGTTCCATCCTCTTGAAGGAGCGCAACGAACACACATATCGCGTTTTTTTATCAAGTTATATTTTTATCAAAGAACGTGAAACGGAGTACAGCTTCGCGGCGCATAATTCGAAATGCGAATGTGACGGTCCAATGGTCCAACCAAATATTTAAGTACGAGTATGTTATTGCATTGCATCCTGTAATAAACAGTTCTTTATTCATTGTTCATAATATTGTATATTGCTGTTGTGGTTCTGTGCGAGAAGCTTTGTGTGGTCAAATTGAAAATCTAAAATTTAAAATCTTCGTCACTCAATTTCAAATGGGTTTCCACGATGACAACGTATCACAGATAGACGAGAAGTCTCAAGCATCTCCATATCTTCTAAGTCCATCAATGTGAAGTATACACACCTTCATACAGTAGGTACATAGTAAAAACTCTATGGACTTCCTATGTTGCTACGCAACACTCTTGTTTTTAACTTTGAAGTTTGTGGCTTATAATAAAACTATATTTTTTCTTCATGTATTTCTATTTATTTAACAATCAAGTCAATCATATTAATATCCATTTTTTAACGATATAAAATCAATAAACACAGAAATTTTAAGCCACGATACCCTCAACTTTTTGTCGAAATTGGCATTTGACAATAGTACTAAAGTTAGACCTTGGATAAACTAGGGGTCTCACGGGTTTATCTTTAGTACCATAGATAGTACAAGGATTAGTGATAAACTTCATTTTATAATAAGGTTTTTCTTAGTCCATGGTTTAAACCTAGAACTAATCCCAGTACTATATTTAGTCGGCGTTTTGGAATAAGACGGTATGTGTTTTAACATGGAAATAACCAATTATTAATCTTATCAGCATCTTTAATTACTAATTTTATAACTTTTGATGATCAAACCAATGAAAATGTTAAAGAAAATTTAATTAATAGCCTACAGTGACATTAATTTGAGAATATTAGATAAGAGAATCAGATAAAAGTGACCAAGATTTCCATTCAAGTGTCCTTCGACAAAGTTAGGACAAATCAAATAAAAGTCCGAAATCCGGAGTCTGAAAGGAGGTTCGACAACCGTTAACACAAAGTTATTTAACGTTACTTTTGTTACAAATAAACTCGTTAAAATTACAAAGGTAGAGTAAACAGGTAAAGTACAGAACCAATCTTCCGAAACAGAGATAATCTCAGTTAAGATAAAAGACAATACTGAAGGGCCGACAAAGATTGAATTAGCATTACACGATTACAAAGACATTTCAATGGCTAAAAAGCTTAAATAAAAACGATTTTTATGTAACAATTCATGCGAATTAAGATGACGGTAGAAGATCAAAGTACAGATAAAAATCCAATAATGAATGAATTTATTACATTACACGTTAGATTAAAGGGTGCGAGTAATTTTAATATTTTTGACTAACGCGAATATAGCATTTTCGAACCCACAGTACGTACTGTTACGAAATAAGTGTTATTTAAAACTTGAAATCGATATTTCACAACAAATCGTGTTACTAAACTTAACATAAAACTAATACTTACGTTTAACTTAATAAATTCTCATTACATATTATTTCGATATTCACTGAAGAGAAGATAAATTATGTATTAATAAATAAAATACTAAAATTAATATTGACAGTAATTCTTTGATTGAAGTTTATAAGACTTCAGACATACTTTACACACAAGTTCAGCAAAAGTTCTGTACATAAATTATGAAATAGGTACCGATATCAATTTATTTCTTTAACAATATCAGCAATAATCTTGTCCAAAAATTTCCACCAACTTTCTAGACATGTACAAACTAAACTAAAAACTAATTTCTAGACCCTGCTATGGAATTATTGCATAATTAAAAAGGTTGATGCATTGACTTTAAGGGTGGAAATTGCAGTTACTAAATACGAGTTGTAATAACTTTATACTTTACATAATTAAGAAACAGTTAATTAGTTTGAATTAATATGAACATTTTACTATTAATAATGTTTTGCTGTTTAGTTGTAATTAAATAAACGAAGCTTATTCACAAATGTTTCTCCAAACTTTAATTAAAACTAGAATTAATTACTTATATAATCAGTAACACACGTTTTTATGCACATTTGTTCATAATTATTATATTTAAAACTTAAATTCATAACTACGTTATCCAACATAACTGATTTCATAAAAGAGAGTTTCTCAATTCGTTGGAATCTTTTTTTGCAGTCTAACTTCACTCATAATCATCCTTTGATGGATGTAAGTATGTATCCTTCTCTAGTAAGAACTATAATAGTTGGATGTATAATTATTATACGTTGTTTATTAATTAAACAGTCATGATCATCTACCATTAACAATAAGGATGAAACTCAAATTTGAGACGCCTCAAAGCGAGACCAACCATAACTGTATTATCACCATCAACGCGACCATCAGTTATGTGAGGGATCCTCAATTCCTCACAATAGGCCAACTTAATCAAAATAACATATTAACATCTAACTTAATAGCTATTATGTTCCGAACTAAATATAAACGGTACATAGCAGTTTGCATAATCGTACCCTCAGCATTTAACAGGTCTTCTAATGGTTACAAGTTGGGATCAGTTCAGAAAGTTGCGGGAAGCGGTTGCGATGAAGCGTCCTTCGACCGACTCGTATACACAAGTCGTGGTGACCGCACACACCGCTTGTACTAAAATATATTTGCTCAAATGTACCGTCTAGCTGTTTGTAATTGCCAAAGTAGGAGTTAGGGAATGAATTTATTATGTTTGATAAGTGTATGGCTGGTTACTGTTATGATGAAGGGTGGTTGTTTTGCTTTATTGCTTGATACATCAATTTGAAAGAAAGCATAATATAATATTCTACAGAAGCTTTCCAACCAATAAACGTACTTGTAACCAATAAAGATTTTGAACCAATATACGTGCCTAGGTATTTGTATTTCCGTGTCTTCGCAGACTTCAGAAAGGTGATGAAATCGCGGTTCATAATATTAAAAAACTACAAAATCTCTTCCTTTGACATACCTAAAAAAGAATTCGACTAGCATTACAATTAGCACTAAAGTCGATACAAGTACATCATCATCATCATCATCAGCCGGAAGACGTCCACTGCTGAACATAGGCCTCCCCCTTAGACCGCCATGCCGAACGACAAGTACAATCACCAAAAAAAAAGCTAGCAGTAATCTAATTAATAGTTATACATGTTTTTTCGTCGACAATCGTTCTTGCTGTAGCGCCGGCATGGGCAGTGTCACTAGATCACTACGCTTTATACTTCTCTTTTTATCCAACTTTTTGCTTTTGAACTAGCGGTATTAGTTTAACAGTCGACATCGAAACTGGTGATGGAATGTTACGAAAGAATCCGAATACAAATAGTGAGTAGATATTGTCAGTACAATGCCTAACAGTTCGATTCGATTCGGACCTTTTGTACAATCGAGACGAGAACTCGACGCTAGTCATCGTTTCGGTCGGTTGTTTTTTTTCATCGAAGACTACGAATCGATGCGTGATGTGTGATTAAATGCTCTGTTTATTTTTTACGAATTAAAAATAAACGATATTGTGTAGCATTTGTCTTGCCAACAAATAGAACAGTTTGAAAATATTATTTGATGTATTATTTACCAAACAACTAGTGATTTTCATTTGCTTAACAAACTATCTAAATAACGTTTATTGTAATTGCCTACTAACTATATACTTTTTTAAGTTTACCAAGCAACAAGTTCAATAGATCAGTTAATTTATTCCTAGTATTGCTAAATAAATATTTAATGTACGAAATGTCAGCTCTTTCATTTTCTTAAGTTTATCATAATTCATGAATATTTGGCTCCACAAAATCGCTCTTTGAACATGTTTTCGCGGAAAAACAGATTAATATAATATTTATTTGAGTATGACGTGTTTTTTTGCGAAATAAAAATTAATTCGAATGGAATTAGGTATTATGTTATAGGAAGTATAAAATTTATGGAAAAAATCCAAAAATATTATACGTAAAGTTATAATTAAAATTTCCGAGTACCATAGTCGACCGAACTGCTTTTCCACTTTTGAAATCAAGTTAATTGGAATAACTGATGTTTTATTAGGATCAGAATAACTACATAAATGCACATTGTATTTAAAGATTTAGTCGTCTTATGATGGCACAGTCATCTGTGTAACATTCATATTTATATTAGTCCATTGAAATAATTACTAAAATATTTTTTGATACCGTCCCATGCAATACAACAAGATATACAAGCAATACTAATTAAAAAACCGGGCTTTGTAGGTGCGTACAAAACGGGGAGAGAGGGGTCATTGCTGCATTCATTGCCAAACCCTACCTCCCCTTTTTAACCCTTGCCTCCCCTTACACCCAAACATTCTCTCAAATTACAGTAGCCATAATGAAGTTGATAAGGATCAAATTAGAATACTTTAATTTCTCTAATTCGCGTACTGATAAAATCAAAATGTTGCTGGTCGGAATTAAATTCATTAATAGAACAACATTCTTTTGAGCGTGATCTCTAACTGGCTGTGGTTGATAACTGATTTTATCTAGAGACACGTGCAAGGCCATAAATACTGTCGAAGAAAAAAAAAACAGAATGCTTTATTGTCATTGAAATAAATAAGTACTGTCTATGGTCGGTTCACTTGTTGCAAAAGCGAATTCACATACTTGATTTGTCGCAGTTAAGGCAGGAACTTTTATTAGAACATTACTGAATTTTGAACATGACGATGAGGTGTTGAGATAATCTGGACACGCTGCGATGGCTGAAATAGCCATAGGTGGTGGAAAAGAGTACTTGGACGAGTTAAGGGGAGGCCATAGCTTAAGACCAACATCCATATCTCTCCGCTTAGCTTCAGTGGAAATCTGATTGGTTATTCAAACAGATCTCCGCTCGTCTCAGCTTTGGTGGAGTTCCAGCCTAACTGTAAGGCTGCCAGTCCATAGAGTAAAAAAGTCGTCCTTAATAAAATAAAACACGAAAAAACTGGGAAATAATTATTGAACCTTTTTACATGCAAAAACTTACTCTCTGCAAAACTAACTCCTCTATATTTACTAGATATATCACTCGTGAATTTACCTAAATTGCTAATATTTACCTAAATTGAAATCTACCCTATTAAGGTTATACGAAGGTTATATGTTTGCATGCTAAGAAGCAAGGCAATTTCCTAGGGAAATCATTTCAATTATAGTAGTTTCGTTACAAACAATCTACGTAGTTAGTTATAGTTTCCACTGTAGATACTTATTTAGTTAGTAATAGTTGTGGTTCTCCAGACCAATTTGCTTGCTATTCAGTTAAATATTATTATTATTATTGTTTTCAAAATAATTTACTCCAATATTTTGAAACACTTTTTAGGGTTCCGTAGCCAAATGGCAAAAAACGGAACCCTTATAGATTCGTCATGTCTGTCTGTCTGTCCGTCCCATGTCACAGCCCTTTTTGACGAAAGTATAAGAGCTATCCTGTTGAAACTTGGTAAGAAGATGTATTATGTAAACCGCATTAGGATTTTTACACAAAAATAAAACAAAAACCAAATTTGGGGTTACCCCCCGTACTTAGAATTGAAACTCAAAACATTTTTTTTTCGCCTGACCCATACGTGTGGGGTATCTATGAATAGGCTTTGAAAAATGATATTGAGGTTACTAACATCATTTTTTTTTTCTAAACTGAACGGTTTGCGCGAGAAACGCTTCCTAAGTGGTAAAATGTGTGTCCCCCCCCCTGTAACTTCTAAAATAAGAGAATGATAAAACTAAAAAAATATATGATGTACATTACCATGTAAACTTCAATTGAAAATTGGTTTGAACGAGATCGAGTAATTAGTTTTTTTTTAATCGTCATAAATCGTAAACCGCAATTTACCTCTCAAAGTTACAACCAACTACAAGAACTTTTATATAATGTTACTTGCTGCTACGGAACCCTTTATGGGCGAGTAGCACTTGGCCGGTTTTTTTTTTCTGATTTTTTTGTGCATCGAATGTGAGACTGCCTTGTTGGTGAATTAGTGTATATAAATGTATGCTTATTAGTTTCTTCTCAGCATAACCCCTTGTGGTTTAAAGGCGTATTAAAAAAACTATAATTAGTACTCAAATATTAGGTTATATAATATATACTACTATATATAGGCTTTATAATTATTTATTATTCTTCTTTATCAAGAATTCCATTAATTTCCACATTACAACACCCACGTTCATCTCAATTGTGCTCATAATTTACACATATTATTTCTATGAATTAACAATTATATTACATAGGAAAATTCCGCCGTATTAATTAGTCTCGTATTCTTTGTATCACCAATCAATAAAATTCTATAAAATCATTGTTTATGACGAACATAATTCTATCAATCAGTTATGAAGGTATTCTTACGGGAGTCGGCAAAAAAAAAACATTGTAAGAAGCTCAATACATAGAAGTCTTAATTAACTCCGTAGCGGACAAGTTATCTGGCTACCGATGAAAATATTTCATCAATCATAGACGCTTGATTGATAATGCAACGTGAATTACTGATAGATTGTGCTGCCAACCGCGGGAATGCTCATCTCAATTTATTTACATGTGTTTGTATCACTTGTTGAAGTTACCAACGGTAAAAGATAGCTTTGAAAGGCATGGAGTTGGAAGAGATTGGATAAGACCATGGTTGTTAAGAACAGATGATAAAAGTCTTCTTAGAAATATTCATTTATAACAAATCATTTTTCGAGTTTCAACGATGCCGATGTTTTTCGTTGGGTTACAACAAGTCTTCAATAGAATTTCTGCCCGTGTCTGACAGACAAAGAGACGCAGCAAAGTTAAAAAAATAACCGTTTAATTTGTTTTTCTTGATTCGTCGACGTTCTTAATCAACCAATTGGTTAAACAACTTTGATGGATTAATTGACTAACTTTGATTAATTTTTACACGCAACGCAACGATAATAACATTGAGTCACTCATGTGAACGTTTCAAGAAGGCACACAAGCAAAAGGAGTAACCAAAATTAAAAAAATAATACTTTTTGGTAAAAAAACGGTGTCTTTACTATTTCACTTCCTTAAATATAGCCAATCGCTGCAAATATTACATGAAAATAATAGAACTGCTCCAAAAACATTTTCCCTACACATCCATTGATATTTTCGTTACGCCGTCGATAAAAAACTGCCTCATCCATCACAACATACGGCCGAGCACGACCGATCAAAGATACGAAAGCTAACGAACCGTCGGATGTGATTGAAAATCATCGCAAAGGAATGATGTCCTAGTCGGAAGCCATTATAAATCATAGCTAGACGGTAGCCCCCCAAGTAACACATCAAAGCATTATAACGGCAGTCTTACAGCATTTCTGTAGCGTTTAAGCATTTTGAAGGTAGCCCTATATTAGCCCTACAAACGTTTGTACGGCTGATATAACTCTTATTTGGGCACAAATTATACGGCTTTAGGTCCTAAATGGGCTCACATAGTTGTTTAATTGCATTATATAAGCATTATATAAGCATTATTGTGGTCAAGGAGTTTCCAATCGCATTATAGAAGCATTATTACGGTCAAGGAAGATGCCAATCGCATTTTAAAAGCATTATTACGGTCACTGAAGATGCCAATCGCATTGTAAAAGCATTATACTGTCATTATTTTTGATAGTGAAGATGCTAATAGCATTACAAATGCATTAGAGGAGCATAAAAGTGAAGTAAAAGTATGATTGTAGCCATTTAAGTGTTCACAGTTAGTAAACCCCACATCATTGCAAAAACATCTCTAATGCCATGGATTAAATTGTATAATACAATTATCGTTGAACTTAACTACTTTGCCTTTCTATTATGGACGAACATGGACAAACTAGAGTAACTGATGACACCATATTTGTTTACATTAAATGAAAATTAATATAAGTTTTAGACTCTGAAGTTACTTTCTGCCTTCAAATTTTACTGCGCAGTGAGGTTTACTGTTAATATCTATATAAGTTTTATGGATATTTTTCACGCGCCTTCGATATTTTGTGATTTAGATAAAAAATGTTGTTTTAAGATTTGTGTGAAATAACCAAAACAATAATGTATTTCGAATATAGAACAAATTTTGAATAATTATCATAATAGTATAGTTTGGGCAGTATTAATTTAAGTTGTATTAATATTATAAAGGGTTATTTCTTTTATAAATAGGTCCGAATGATAATATTTTTAGGTTAGAAAATATTTCCAAAATGGTGTCGGTTTATAGCAGCCGTAATATGAATGTTTAAACAGCTTTACGCGTTACAATAACTCACGTGACAGGTGCTAGCCATACAAAAGAACTCAGTTGATCTTTAAAAATGCAGGCATTATATTGATTCAGGTTGACACCTTTCATTGGCCCTAGGCTTTTACTTAGCATTTAAAAATGCCAATATAGACCCTAAGGCACTTTAAATACCCAAAAGCTGTATAACTGATTTAACTAGCATTATAATGGTTCACGTTGATGCTATAAAAAAGCATAAGGCCTTTATTTACTTCACGAAATGCCATTGTAGACCCTAAGGCACTAAAAACAGCCAAAAGCTGTATAGCAGATTTGATCGGCATTATAATGGTTCACGTTAATGCTATTAAACAGCATTAGGCATTAATTTACTTCTTAAAATGCTATTGTACATCTAAAAGCACTAACAACAGCTGAAAGCTGTACAGCTTCGTTGTAGCTTGCTGCACTAAGACTTCAGGTTTTATAACAGGATTCTGATATGCCATTATGCAACCGTTATACAGTGTAAAGCATTATAATAATTTAAAAATGCCAATATAAAGCGTCAAGACGCTCGGTGAACTTATATACGAGTCTATAAGGAGCTTAAGCTCTACATAGGTTTAATATTCGTTTGTTATAATGCTGTTTGTGTTACTTACATACGATATACATCAATAAGGTCGATTATTTGATAACTTCACACAAAACACGCGGTCAGCGCTTGTTTTAAATGGGAACCAGTTCTTAGTGTAATTAAAATAAAGTTTCTATTAAATATTTTCTATTAGTGAACCGTTTTGGATGTGGAATGAAAGTTGTGAAGGTATTTTGATTGGCAGTATGACCTTTGATGGGTTTATAGACCCTATGTGAATTGTTGGATGTGCAACATATTTCAATTGTAGAGGTATTCTGTTAATTTATTACGTGTTAATTTTGACACGTTTGCAAAGAATGTATAACATACTGAGTTGTATACTAATTGAGAGTCATTTAGGGAATATCATATAGCCTTTTACTTCAATCACCGAAGTGCAAAAAAATATAACTAATACATAACGACCTGCACTTGGGATTATTTTTTAGTTTACAAATTGGTATATACCTATGATTACGCACGATCGTATTAAGAACAAGTAAAGCCTTCAAAGCGAACCAATTATAATTTACATGTACCCATCAGAACAGCAAAACTCCCACCTTTAAATATAAAAGCTCATTCAACAAAGCTAATCAAATCGAGCAAAAAATGCAACACGGAAACTATTCTTAAAATTAACGAGGTCACAATTTACAATAACATCGGTTCACATTGAGCAAAAAAATCTCAATACTTAAAAAGCCACAATTACTTAATTAGAGATTTGGATGATAACCGGGGCAGGTGTGGGTAACCATCAAAGATCACGAGAAACGCCGGACATCGATTCGTTACAAATACGATTCTTTAGTTACACCTCGTTGAGCCAAGGACTTAAAACTCATTCCGTTCACAATGAGATGAAAAAAATGATACAAATTAACCGATTGAACCTGTTTGGAGGACCCCTAAAGAGCGGGTTTCTGTTAAGTGAACTAATTTATACTCACCTGTATCATAAATAAAAATGAAATGGTCGCTTTACAAGTTCCGTATTTCTTTTTTAAATAATGTTTTGTGTGAAAAGATTCAAGTTTTATATTCAAATTTTTGTATTGCAACTCTATGCTAATTCTGGAGATAAGATAGGAAAAAAATACAATAAATAATCTTGAATTTATTGGATGAGTAATGTCCAAACTTAAACAGGTGGACACAATCATAAAAGGATACAACAACAAAAATAGACAAAATTGTCACAAACATTTTATGTTAACCCTTTTAAAATCCTTAGTTCGAATTAAAGTCGATGCCGATGACTTAGCGCTTCTCATACCGTTTCATATTGAACCCTAACTTCGCTCGGCGGCGGCGCACTCTGTTATTGAAAGCATTTAATATTTTTATTCGATAAAACAGACGGCACCGCGGTTTAAAGAGATGTTAACATGTCAAATAAAGTTCGAATGTGCCAATTCTTCGCTTGTTTGTGAGATTACATGCTGACTTTCTAATATGCGCTTGTCATATTGCATTTAATATCACAGATTTACTATATTTTAATTATTTTTCTTATATATTTTGATTTTAACGACTAATTAACTCTAGTGAGAAATGACTTATCATTTTTGTCGTTCAATTTAATTATACTTTTTATTGAAAGATATAGGTAGTTCGTTAATTTTGTTTCTGTTTTCTCCATAATTTTATTTTTCTGCAAAACTGTGCCCTCAGTTTAATCCAGCGGCCAATTGCAATCTTCTTTTAGATTACATTACTAGAAAATTTCTTTTGCATATCAAGTAGCGTCATAATAGTCTTATTACACAGCAGGCTTACCATACCTATAGAGCTAAATGTGAACAATTCTCCTTATCATCGTTCTAATATATACAATTCGGTTTAAAGAAATTTTATTCTCATAAGAACTTACAGTCCACTTATAATGAGATACAGAGTAATAAGTATGAAAATACAGTACAATTTCCTCCAGAACATTAGAAGTTACAATGTAGAAACATGTTTTTTAAGCTTATTCTTAAATACATTTATGTTTCCCATTATTAAGCCACCGTTTACTAACTGTAACATTTAAAGTATTATTAGACATACCTACATATAAATTAGTTTATGCTTGGCGCCCGTTATTAAAAAGGTCCTATTCGGCTTGTAGTATTCCATTTCGTTTGCCAGTGGGGGGTTAGACGGTTTCAATCGTTGCGACAATTAATCACAGTACAGCAATGTCATCCGGCGCACCGGTCAGGCCGAAAACACGCCAGACGAATTTATTGTACCTTTTTTTACTTCTTTTCTTTATTTCGCGCGGTTAAACGTATGGGAGGGTGTGATTGTAAAATGCTACTCATTTTGATGTCTCGTTAGAGTAAGCCTATGTAGGCAAAATTGAATGCTTTATTGTCTACATAAAGTTTTAAATTAATCATTTTCCTGTTTTAAAGAGTTGTGTTTTGTACATAAATTACTCATATAATTATGTGTTACTGTAGTAGTATTTCTTAAATTAAATAATAAATTTGAGAATAGCTTTAAATAAATCGATCGGTTAACCAGAGCCTTAAGCGATGTCACTTCTGGTACTAACGGTTCCAATTACTAGTCAACTATAGATTGTAGAGTAAAGCATTAAATTGAAACATTAACACAATTTCAAAGCTATTAAATTTGCAATAAACCTTATAAAACTGTATGAAACACAAATTTTCGTTTTTAACTTATGTTTGATTTCTAAATCATTCGTGCTATTATATAAAATATTCGTGCGACTGATTCTGATACATAGTATGTTATATCTTAAATAGATTAAGCAGTTTTTCCAATGGAAAATCCCAGACACATTTTTGGTTTTTCCAAATAGTTTAATAAGTAATACACCTATACCAACCTCGTGAATCATTCTGTCTAAAAGCGAAAACAGCATAAAAATCTAAATAATTTTTGTAATAAAGATGCACCTTCACAATTTACAGCATCGAATAATTTGATTATGCGATGATTACAATTTTATCGAATAAAAAAGATAAAGAAACCACCAGAGAAGAATACAAATTATAGCCGTAATCACCATATTAAAGCTTGCCAAATTGATAATAGTATTAATACAAAAGGCGGTGTCGAATTGTACCGGAATATTTTTAAATCATTTATTATAGCTGACTGCAAGGTGTCAAGAGTAGGAGCGAGACGAATTATGTGGAATCATTTCGTCCGTTACACTTTTTTTTAAGAAACAGCGGAATATATTATTGTGAGTAAATTAATTCGTGTAAAAAAAAAGCACAAAAAAGTTTTTATTCCAATAATTGTAACCAGAATGTCCATTCGTAATAACAAAGTACGGAGGTAGGTAGATAGTACATACAAAGGTACGCACAATGCGTAAAACTTTCTGCAATTATTTAAATACTATTGTAATTTCAAGTGCCATAAAAAGTACATAATTCACAATTACTAAAACAAAACTCCCGAAAAAGGTACTAACAAAATGAAAGTGCCATTAAAAATAAATAGTTATTTGCAGAATAATAATATTCGATTATACTGCATTGCAAATAACGCATTGAATATCCATAAATGTTAATTATAATGAGCTCATTAACACAACAAAACCATACAAGCAAAATTATTGCAAATACAAATATTTGTTTCAAATCCATATTAATAGCATTGCAGTAAATGCCTTTAATACCTACAAGAGCTTGCATCACAAATCGTAAAACAAACATCTGCTTAAAAGGGTGGTCTAACATTATGTAAAGGCATTCTGTGGGCCTAGTATGAGCGTGTGGTGTGAGGAGTAGGTAAACCCACCATAAAAGATTTTTTGTCGCAAGCAAGACTGTTGTCATAATGAGGAATTGATTTCTAAGCACTATTAGGTTTTCCGTTAGGAATTTTTCAGTAGCAGCCACGGAGTATCTTATATTCCGTGATACGAGATTTAAAAGGACCGACGAAATTTGTGTTTTACCAGGAACACATCTATCTCAGGTTTGCTGGAAAATTTTGTGTTATTTTGATTGAATGTTACTTTCCTTGAATGGTGTTCTGTATACATAATTTAAGTGAAGTACGTAAATAAATAAACAACGTTCTAGCTCGTCGGGAAAAATAAAGGGAATATTTATTTCCCTAACATGAATTTTTACGAGTGATTCTCTCGAAAATCTATATGATGAGCACCAAAATGCCACTGCATTTAAAAATCGCTCGAATTTAAAATCGCGCGTTTGTACCAGACCCTTGAACCGTAAGTACTTTCTACTGTTTAAACGCAGAACGCAGGGTCATGCAGTAACCTGAGCTCGGGCTAATCAAAGACGTAAAACTGGAATTTATTGTGTGCAGTGTAGCCTGGCAAGTTTATTGTGCATTACTATGATGCCAATTACTCAACCTACATGTAACTGGGTATTGTAGGCGTATCCAGATGGTGTCTAGCAATGTATGGGGTATTTAGTTTGCTATTCGACTGTACCAGGACTGCAGTGATTTGTTTGGTATTGCTTGTTTATTATTGGGATGGGATCAGGATGAATGGATGGGATTCTGTTACTGGATGTATCGTTATTTGTGTTGGTTCTACTGGCCGCTCTGTGTTTTCTGCGTATTTAACTAGGATTTGAAATGTTAGCAATAATGAAATATTTTTAGAGATGTCAATAACTAGGCGGTATACGTTTATCGTATAAGCTTTCAGAAATAACTAACAAAAGTTTCTGGCAAAAAGTGCGATAGTTTAATTTATATTATTTACCCTTGATAGATTGACTGTTTTTTTTTATCTTTGTCTGTGATTTATTTTCATTGCTTTTTATTTTTGGTTTCATTATTTTTATTTTAAACAAACTTTCCAAATATAGTTTTTGTGTATTGTTTTATTATAACAAAACATCAATTATTATTCGTTTTAGATTTAAGATTAAATCTAAACGAGGTCATAAAATGTCAAAGAATATTAATAATGAACGTCTGACATTTAGTACATTTTTCTCTTTATATCTGATCTACTGAAAAACTTGTTTGGATACAAATGTATTTTTGATTAAGTAACCTTCGGTCTGTTTGATATTCCAAAGCAGTACCTACATACGCGAAGTTGAGCGTACTTTTTTGGTGAAATATGTATATCCTTTTTAGAAAAAATATGTCAGGCGTTCTACTTTTTAGATCACTGACATAAATAAAGTATCGGATTTTGCCCTGAAACGAGTTCAATCACCTCATTATACTCTCTCGGGTTCAAATCACCCTATAATCTGTACCTACTTACCTATTTTTCCTCTTTGTACACAGTAAAATGCCAGCCTGAAGCTAAAAAGGGGAGAGTCTGCTAATTCGTAACGTACAAACGAACGGGGTCTGAACAAAACTCCTGTAAAAAGTACAATCGGGAAAAGGGTTGCAACCCCATTGAAGATTACAAGATAAACGTGGAATCCGTCAAGGAAGGAAGGGGTTGAACCTTTAAGTAGTAATTTAGAGTATATAGCGCTTAATTGAATTGCAAAAAGGATTGAAAATTCAATAGAAGTCAAGTCAAAGAAAGTATTATTGCATCGGCTCGCTTGTTTTCGAAATCCAAAGTCATACAGCATCTTCAGATAACTTGTCTGATGATGCTGTATGACGGATTTATTACACCTGTTACTCCATCTGGAATGAAAAAAAAAATTATGACACATAGTAATATAGGTAGTGTAATTTTCTACTCCAATCATGAAATCGGAATTGGGGTATCATAAATTACGACAATCATTACAAAAACAGTTATCTTTTGTAATGAATATCTATTTTAATGAAAACCGAGAGATCTCTACAATAGGCAAGATGATAAAAAACTAACAAACGGACCAATTTCATTTGCAATTTATTACTATCATCATGCTTAATACCTAAAGAAAAAATAAAAAACTTTTTGAAAAAAAGGGAACCGACTTCAAAACCAAACACAAAAAACTATAAAATAACTTTTCTTTCGGAAGTCGGTGGCTTTGTTTTTTTTTATTTCATCGACATATGGCCACCGACTTCCGAAAGAAAAGTTATTTTATAGTTTTTTGTGTTTGGTTTTGAAGTCGGTTCCCTTTTTTTCAAAAAGTTTTTTATTTTTCCCTTTTTAGTTGAGATACTCAACAAAAAATCTTCATAAAATCGGCGTCTTTGAAAATCTAAAATCCTATTAAGCAAAACGGATCTATGTGAGCAACTTCATGAGATATCCATTATTGTTATATACTAAAACCTTTCCCAGAATGTAACAAACACTTTTCTGAAAACCGCATTAAAATCGGTTCAGCCAAACGCGAGATAATTGCGGACAAACATGCAATCGTCCCTGAAAATCTACGATCCAAGTAAGCAAAACGGATCCACGCGGGCCACGTCACGGGATATCTATTAGTGTTATATACTAAAACCTTCTCCAGAATGTAATGAACACTTTCCTGAAAACTGCATCAAAATCCGTTCAGACAAACGCGAGATAATTGCGGACAAACATGCAATTGTCCCTGAAAATCTACGATCCAAGTAAGCAAAACGGATCCACGCGGGCAACGTCACGGGATATCTATTAGTGTTATATACCTACTAAAACCTTCTCCAGAATGTAATGAACGCTTTTCTGAAAACTGCATCAAAATCCGTTCAGCCAAACGCGAGATAATCGCGGACAAACATACATAGATACATACATACACATACATACATACATACACACAGGTCGAACTGAGAACCTACTTTTTTTTTTTGAAGTCGTTTAAAAATAACTCCAGACTTCGTAGCTTTTCTTATTCATACTCTAAGGTTTGTACTCAACAGTTTTAATTTTAAAGTTTCCCGTTTAGCTGTGGTTTGCAACGTTTAATTTCCGGCGTAGAAATTATTAGGAAGAAATAAGGTGCGGCTTTGAAATCTGCCAAGCTGTTGCAGTAAGCCATCAAATGCTTTCAAACTCTTTTTACTTTTTTAGATAACACTGTAGAAATCCTTTGAGCTCTGAACTGTTAAACACAAAGATTTAAAAATGTTTTTGCAATAATGCTGTTTCTTGATACACGGAGACGTTGGCGCAATAATTAAGAGGATTTTTGAAATAAATTGGGCTAAGAAGATATGAAAATGATTTAATTGTTGACTTTGATTTTGACACTTTTAAAATTATTAAAAAAGGCTGCTCTAAAATGGAAATAAAAAGCATTTTCAAACAAGCATAATAATTTAAACGCATTATTTCTAGTAGATCTAACCTGTAATTTTGTACTCAACTTGCAATTTCATCGTTGTATTATAATTATTAATTGGTAACTACTTTCATTTAATTTAATTTCAAATCACTTTGCCTCAAGACAAAAAAAATATTTGTATAACTTCCGTTAAATGATTGTTATAATAGTGATTATTCAAAATACATAGTCAGCTTATAATGTTCCCCCTGCTAGGAAGCAGGCCTCCTTTCTGTGAGAGGGAGTTGAATACACTGCACGTGAGTAGCGCGGATTGGTAGAAATCACAATGTCTTCAAATGTCCTAAAACCAATTCATATGTGATATCTACGAACCACCATTGGATGTGTGAAACCAACCAACATTGTGAAGAAATCTTCACAATATTTTTCTTAACCGTTTATTAGAGCAGTGGTGATGAAAAAAAAAACAGTGGCGTACGTTTGGGCCCTAATCACTGGACCACCATGATTGGTATCTTTAATACAAAGATAAATTAGTAATTTAAATTAATTCAAATGAAAATAAAACTTTGAAGTATCTTCATAGTAAACTGCTAGTTTAACATTTTTTATGCTGAAAAGAAAAGATTTAGTCCAAAACTGCATCTTAACGAAAGACTTTAAAATAAAAACTCTATTTTAGAAGCAAAGTTTACATAAAATTTAAAACACAACATCTTACACATTTTCTACAGCAAGTAAACTATATAAAAATCGTTTTCCCAAACGTATGAACGTAAAACAGCTTTTATATCTTCAGAATATGAACCGTGAAAGCGCTGAGGTAACAGGAAATAGAGGTATGGATTCAAATAAGTTCAAATAAGCAATTTTCTCGAGCAAGTCCCTGATATCGTGAGCAGTAAACCGCGGCTGAATCCTAAAGTTACCGCCGGTGCTATTCAGATTTGTACTCGTGAGAAGAAAAAACAAAATTACAGACAATTTGTTCGATATCCTTATTGGGAGTTGCGATGTGATCCTTGTGTGTTATGGAATATGGAGTAGATTGAATTTGTTACTCTGTGCTGATCTTTTGTGTATCGGTTCCGTGATTCGATTGCTATAGAAATAATACACACTTTACTTTTGTATTTCTTAACCAATTCTATCACTGTTCTACGAAGAATAGACAAAGTTATTTCATGGTTATTTCTACACAATTCCACTGTTTTTTTTTTGCACGAGTATGGCAAACATTTCTTTTCTACACTTTAAACATTACAAACTACGCTAACTTTTATGTGTTCTCTCATTTTGTCTTTTCTTCTGTCGACGGAACCCGTTTCTGCTACGCGTTCTGTTTCATATTTATTTAATGCCAATATTGTTGCCAACAACAACAACCCGACACAAACACGCAGGCCTTGGATTGTAACTGAAGAAGATGTGGTGGCAGAAAACAATAACACTGCCCAACCCGGGTATCGGACCCAGGATTCTATCTCAATAGTGGTTCAGTTATTTAGTGATACTTACCGTATCAAGCGTCACCTTCTATCAGAAAGTACATAAACATTAATTTCATATTTGGCTATCATGTTCTCGATATCGATTTTGCGGATAATTCATTTTCCAGGGAGGCTTTCTCTTTTGTAGCAATAATTGATCTGTTAACCAGGCTAATTGACCTTTTGATAAAACTTCATAAGAAATGATATGAAATTAGTTGAATCGAAACTTCAGCATTATTTCCAAAATAAAAATAAAAACTAAGAAATATTAATCTTCGATCAACTTACCACTGTTGCAAACTCAGACGGCGGAAAAGTTGCCTCTAAAAATACTGCCGGTGAATACAAGAATGTATCTAACCGAGGAGAGAGCATTGCAGGCCCCTAATGACTACCTTGTAGAGAGCAAAAGTTCCACGTTCAGCCTGCGCTAGACTTGAAGTTTATCTTAATAAGACGGTTTCAAATGACGCGGATGTAGGAAAACGGATGCAGTTTTTTGTTTAGGGTATTTTGGTAGCGGGAGTAACAGATGAGAGATGAATTTTTAGGGAATAGTTTTATTCAATATCATTCCCTTGCTTGTTATCTCTTGGTTATGAAACATTAATTATATAGAGTAGAATATACTCGTACTTTATTGCATACCAAAATGATTAAATACAATATTGTTAATTCTAAGGTGTACCCTTAATGGCGGTCTTATCGCTAAAAGCGATATCTTCCAGACAACCATAGAATGGACTTAAATTTAAAAAAAACGAGTGCATTCTTGCTTCAATTTGAAAAATAAAATTTTTAGCAGTTTTAATTCAACTGCATACGGTTCGACTGGAAGCTTGCCCTTACATAGTTGGAAAACCTGGCTAGGTAGATGATGATACATTTTTATGGTATTTCCAACAAAAGTAATTAAATTAAATTGCTTTCATGTCTTGGAAACAACAGCAAGTAAATAATTGACTTCCTCAGGTATTTTCCAAGAAACTACGACACAAGTAAGATTCTCAGTGAAGTCTCTTCGAAAGCTCCTTCCTTCTTTGAAAGTAGTAGTGTTGAAAAGTTTACAACAAACATAATTAACAGATATTTATCTAAAGACAATGAAAATAAATGCTCTACCCAATTTGGCTTCATGACGGTATGAGATCAATCGATTGGCTTATCGCTCGGTCCGGAACAAAGAATTCACTTAGAACACATTAATCCCATCTAGAGCAATTAAACTGTTCTAATTCTAAGGCATTTGATTAAGAAAAGACAATTTGTACTTGACCGCATTTCTCTTAGCTTTAGTGTTGACAACCGATTTTAATCGGTGACCGATTTGAGTTTGACAAGATTCCAACAGTGCCGACTCTCAAATTCTCACCCACTATCATAATAATGTATGGTATTCTAGTATTCTTCTCACAGTTCCAATGGGTTATTCAAAGTGTATCTTCATTTTATTGCCAAGTGTTTATATACCCCACCAACGTGTCCCCACGTTGTCGTCGTGGTTGGGCTTGCGTGTCTCAATGATCTCTGGGCCCCTGCCGGTAGAGGCACTCGTGCACTCATGCCGGACAGGCTCAGAGGGAGAGACCAGACTAAGAGGGACACACCGGGGAAAAGCGCGCCGCCTGGAGGATCGAGCAGTTAGCTCGAGCTTTCAGGCGGCGCGGGCCCAGTCGTCCGAGATTGGGTCAGGGGCGGGAAATGTTCACTTCCGGTACGCGTCTAGTCTTTAGACGTGACCGTGAAGTGAACCGGGGAGGGAAAAGGGGGTAGGGAAAAAAGAGGAACTCACCTCTCTAAAAAAGTGAACAAAGTCATGGACCGAAAGATTACTGCAAAGACTACCCAGGCGGGTCCCAGTTGCTCAGCAGCTGGGGAATCCCGCACCGGACACGTCCGGTCTGCCCCAACGTACTCTGGGGGGGGCAACACTAATCTTTTTTTCCCTATTTTTGCTCCGGCAGTCGCCGCATCGAGCCAGGGAGGCTCACGTGCCCGTGAGGAGGAGTCACTGGACTTGTCCAGTACGTCCGACTCACCGGCACCGAACATCGAGCGGGCACAGAGTGCCGCTCCGAGGAGGGAGGGGGCGATGGTGCTTGAGTCGGAGTCCGACTCGGCATCAGACGCCGTGAGCTTCCGGAGCATAGCCTCTGGAAGCGTAGCGAGGAGCGACGAGGGGGGCGCAAACAGGAGGAGCGAGTTCCTGAAGCGCTCCCGGGAAGACAACGACAACTCGTCTTCGGAGGAAGGGCTTGTCTCGGCCCGTAAGATCCCCACGAGCGTGCGGGGTAAAGGCCGAGGCAAGACCTCGGGAAGGGGGCCCTCCGCTGTAGAGCCCAACACCGGTCTGGCCTCGAACGAGGCCAAACTGGCAGAGGCTGTGGCAGCCGCCATCCGCACAGTCGCCCTGAAGCGGAAACGAAGTAGTAAGGACGGTGCGATCGGCGAAGCCACGGCCATAATCATGGCGGCCACGCGGATTTACGGCGGGGCTCCGGCTGCAAGGGACGATATGTCCGAACTGCGGTCGGAGGTCACCCGCTTGACTGCCGCCATGACGGATCTCCAGAAGGAGAACGCCACCCTCAGGACAGACCTGGCTAGCCTTCGGGCGGCTGGCGGTCGGGAGGCGCCGGCAGGGAGTGCTAAGGCGGGGGGTGCTAAGGAGAAAGGCCGGCCCACATCAGAGGAGAACGCAGTGCTGACTCTGGTGCGACAGGAGCTGGCCGCCTTTCAGCAGCGGTTCTCCGTATTGGAGAGCCGCGTGCTGCGACCCCCGCTGGCGGCGTCCTCGTACGCGGCGGTGGCCGCGACGAAGCCGCCCCCGACCAAGCAGACATCTCCGGCGAAGACGGCTGCGGCGAAAACGGCCCCTTCAAAGACGGCCTCGGCAAAGCCTAGCCAGGCGAAGCCGGGTCCGTCCAAGCCGACCTCGACCCCGACACCTGCGGGGCCGGCACGGTCGGCTTCTAAAAAGAAGGGCGCCCAGGCCCAGCCCAACCCAGCCCAGCCTCCTCCTAAAACTCCTCCAGCCGGCGCCGATTGGCAAGTGGCTGGAGAGAAGAGGAAGGCTGCCAGTGCGGCCAGGTCTAAGAGAAGGAGGGAGAGACGGCAGCGGCGCAAAGAGCGCGACGTTGCGGCGCGACTACGCGCCCCGAAGACCGCGGCTGTGGTGATCACACTGCAGCCGGACGCGGTCAAGAGGGGCGTATCGTACCGCGACGTGCTTGCCAAGGCGCGGGAGGCGGTGAACCTCGCGGAGCTCGGCATCGCCGGGGGCCTCCGACTACGGGTCACCGCAACGGGGGCTCGGA
This sequence comes from Agrotis clavis, assembly GCA_954870645.1. Lineage (NCBI taxonomy): Eukaryota > Metazoa > Arthropoda > Insecta > Lepidoptera > Noctuidae > Agrotis > Agrotis clavis. The sequence continues at coordinate 10,737,698 of OX940929.1, read as the reverse complement.
TGCTGGAGCTCCCGGGCGCGGCCAGCGGCCCTACCGCTGACGCTCTAGCCGAACGGCTTAGGGCGTCCTTAAACGCGGAGGAGGCCCGAGTGTCCAGACCCACCAAGCGCGCAGACGTGCGCATATTGGGTCTGGACGACTCCGTGACGGCGGAGGACGTGGCGGCTGCCGTTGCCAGGACTGGGGGGTGCCCTACCGATCAGGTGAGGGTGGGCGCTCTCCGTCCTGGCTTCGCGGGGTTGCAAACCGTCACGGTTAGCTGCCCCGTGTCGGCGGCCAAAAAGCTGCAGGAGGGCCGAAGGCTCCTGGTTGGTTGGGTGTCGGCCCAGGTGAAGGTCCTGGAGCCCAGACCCCTGAGGTGCTTCCGTTGCCAAGTGGGCAACCACGCGGCGTGCGTGTGCACCTCGGAGGTAGACCGCAGCGATAGGTGCTTCCGCTGCGGCCAGCCCGGTCACAAGGCCGGCTCGTGCAACGCCCCGCCGCACTGCTTCGCATGTGCGGCGGCTGGCAAGCCGGCCGATCACCGGGCTGGGGGCAGGTCCTGCGCCCCACCCACCAAGGCCAAGGGCAGAGGTAGGCCCTCTGCCGCCGCCGTCGCCGCCACTCCCGCCGCCGCCGCCGTGGCCGTAACCCCGCGAGGGGCCCTGGAGGAGGCTGCAATGGATTCCAATTAATGGCCCCATTGCGCTTCCTCCAGGCGAACATCAACCACTGCATCGCTGCTCAGGACCTCCTGCTCCAGAGCATGGCGCAGTGGTTGATCAACGTCGCCGTGGTCGCCGAGCCGTACTATGTCCTGCCCAGGAATGACTGGGTGGCGGACCTGGACGGCTCGGTGACCCTAATTTCGTCGGCCGCCGCCGGTACCCCGCCCCTCGATCGCGTACAGAGAGGGCGCGGGATAGTCGCAGCCCGGTTCGGGGAGATCGCCGTGGTAGGCGTTTATTTCTCCCCGAACCGATCTCTCGCCGAGTTCCAAGACTCCCTAACGGAGCTGGGAGACGTCGTCGTCGCCCTCGGTTCCCTCCCCGCGCTCGTCCTCGGGGACTTCAATGCCAAAAATCCGGCTTGGGGTTCCCGGTCCATGGACTTTTCGCGGGGCAGGACGCTCGAGCGCTGGGCCCGTGCTCAGGGCCTGGTAATCGAGAACCGGGGTTCCGTCCCCACGTGCGTGCGGTACATGGGCGATTCGGTGGTGGACATTACGTTCGCCACCCCCAGCCTGTCGCCGCGCGTCACTGACTGGCGCGTTGTAGAGGAGGTGGAGACCTACTCCGACCACCGGTATATCCGGTTCGACGTCTCCACCCAGACCTCAGATGCGTCGGTCCCAAGTGGACGGAACCCAAGTGGTCCGCGATGGGCGCTGAAGCAGCTGGACCGGGAGCTATTCCTGGAAGCCTCGATCGTGCAGGCCTGGGTGTCACCACCGGACAGGCCTGCTGACATAGACGACGAGGCCGAGTGGTTCCGGGAGGCCATGTCGGAGATCTGCGACATGGCCATGCCCCGGGTCCGGCAAGGACGCGCCCGGCGTCAGCTGTACTGGTGGTCAAGCGAGTTAGCAGCGCTGCGCGAAGCGTGCGTTGCTGCGCGCCGCCGGTACACCAGATTCCGCAGGCGCCGCACCCGACCTCCGGATGCGGCGGCTGCAGAGGCGGAGCTGTACCAGGGCTACAGGGCAGCGAAGACCGCCCTCCGCGACGCGATCTGGCGGGCCAAGGAATTGGCCCGCGAGGAGATGCTGGGGACTCTGGACGGGGACCCATGGGGCCGCCCCTACAAGTGGGTGCGAGAAAAGCTCCGCCCCTGGGCTCCCCCGTTGACGCAGAGTCTCCGGCCTCAGTTCGTGGAGGACGTGGTGAGCGCCCTGTTCCCTTCGCGAGGGGAGGAGTATGCTCCCCCGCCCATGGCTCCGTCTCCGACGGAATCTGAGGAGGAAGCTGACGCAAACGCGGACCACAGCGACGACGACGTCTACGACGCTCCAGAGGTGACCGAGGTAGACCTGAGAGTGGCGGTACAACGGCTCAAAGCCAAAAATGTCCGGGCGCCCTGCGGACTCTCCGTCCGCATTCCGGCCCATCGTGCTGCTCGACGAGATGGGCAAGCTCTTTGAGAGAGTAATTGCAGACCGCCTCGTCGGGCACCTGAATCGGGTGGGCCCGAACCTGTCGGAGAGCCAGTTTGGCTTCCGCAGGGGGCGCTCGACGGTGGACGCCATCATGCGCGTGAGAGCCCTCACGACGGGGGATGCAGTGGCCCGGGGCAGGGTCGTCTGGGCGGTGTCTTTGGACATCACCAACGCCTTCAACACCCTGCCCTGGAGTTGCATCAGGGAGGCACTCCGGTATCACCGGGTGCCGACCTACCTCCGTCGCATAGTCGAGGACTACCTGACGGACAGAGCCGTCATCTACCCCGGTCACCGGGGAGAGTGGAACCGGCGAGAGATGTCGTGCGGTGTTCCACAGGGTTCGGTCCTGGGACCGCCCCTGTGGAACATCGGATACGACTGGGTGCTGCGCAGCGACCTCCCTGACGGCGTCAGCGTAATATGTTACGCTGACGACACGCTCGTCCTGGCACAGGGAGAGTCGCACCAGGCGGCGGCCGACTTGGCGACGGAAGCGGTCGCGACAGTCGTCGAAAGGATCCGGCGGTTGGGACTCGACGTGGCGCTGCACAAGACGGCGGCCATGTGTTTTCATGGCCGCGTCAACGCGCCACAGTCGGGTTACAGCATAACGGTGGGAGGAGTTCGCATCGGCGTCTTGAGGGCGATGAAGTACCTGGGACTCGTCCTCGACAGCCGGTGGAACTTCAGGGAGCATTTCCTGTGTTTGGCCCCAAAGCTGAACCGGGCAGCAGCCGCCTTCAGGCGACTCCTGCCCAATCTCAGCGGGCCAAACGTCTCCTGCCGTAGGCTGTACGCCGGCGTCGTGCGGTCCATGGCCCTCTACGGGGCCCCTGTGTGGGCCCTGAGCGTCCGGACGCGACCACTAAAGTTGGTCGCATGCCAGAGGGTCATGGCTATCCGGATGATCCGGGGATACCGCACGATTGCCGGCGAATCGGCCAACCTACTTGCCGGATTACTGCCCTGGGATCTGGAGGCGACTGCCCTCCAGCGCGTCTATGAGTGGCGCGTGGAGGCGCAGCGCCGGGGCGTGACCCCGCTGCCTCGAGAAGTCGAGGCGCGGCGGGAGGAGCTCCGGCGCGATCTCAGGGCAGTATGGAGGGGACGACTGTCGCGACCGACGGCCGGGCACGCCGCAATTGCGGCGGTAAGACCCCTCTTTGAGGAGTGGCTGGAGAGAAGTCATGGCGTCCTTACTTTCCGCCTGACGCAGGTCCTCACCGGGCACGGATGCTTCGGGAGGTACCTGTGTCTAATGCGGAAGGAGGAAACGCCTGGGTGTCACCACTGCGAAGATCGCCCGGAGGACACGGTGGAGCATACGGTGCAGGACTGCCCAGCTTGGGCGGAGCACCGACGTGTCCTCACGGCTGCGATAGGCGGAGACCTCTCGCGCCCGGCATTGGTTGCGGCCATGCTGCGGGGCGAGACGGAGTGGGAGGCGGTCGCCTCCTTCTGCGAAGCAGTAATGCTCGCGAAGGAGGAGGCGGGCCGCGCGCGAGAGAGGACAGTGTCCTCCCTCCGCCCCAACCGCGGTGGTGCACGCCCGCGGCGACGGACGTCGCAAGACGATCTCCGGCCACCGTAGGCGCGGGCATGCGGGCAGCGAGTAAAGGGCAACTCGCTGCCCGACCATGGACCATGCCCGGGTCGACGGCGCGTTGTGTCCCACGCGCGCCTCAAAGAGCGTCATCATAATGACGGGGCCCCCCTCTCAGAGGGCCAAAGCCTGCCGGGGTCGCGGGATTATTTCCTTACCGTGACCCCGGAACATAACAGGCTACTGAAGGACACCGTGGATTTTAGTCAGTAGAAGTCTGACAGTCCCTCCCGCCCTGCCCGGGGCTGGAGGACTCATTTGATGATTTTGCCACGTAAAAAAAAAAAAAAAAAAGTGTTTATATACAATAATGACTAACAGCTGGATTTCAAGTTGATCTTTATTCTCATTCTTCTTTTCTTACCGCTACTTATTTGAGCTCGGTCGTGGCTAAATAATTACAGCCGCACAGGCCGATCTTCCGGGTTAAGCCGCGCTTGCCGAGGTTAGTCTGTGGATGGGTGACCATCTATCATAACGAGTTTCCTCGGTGCCTCGGAAAGCACGTAAAGCCGTTGGTCCCGGCTGTCATTTGTAGATCTGTGACAGTCGTTACTGTTAGTCAGAAGCTCTAATGTCTGACAACCAGTCTTACCATGGGGTATCGTATTACCCAGTTACTGGGTTGTGGAGGTCCGATAGGCAGTCGCTCCATGTAAAATACTGATATCCAGCTGAATCTGGTTTGACTGGAAGCCGACCCCAATATAGTTGGGAAAAGGCTAGGCAGATGATGACTTGTTTGAGCTCGATGCGGTATGTTTTCTTCTACACACTGTTTCTCTCTCCCTTTCTCATCTCATTTCCTTTCTAGCTATTTCAGCATCATCTCATTGCTAATTAAATGTTTATCCAATCCAATATTTGCGTTGATCCACCAGTGGCGTGTTTTCGACGAATTTGTCGGTCCGATTTATCGTTGGTCGTCTGCGTCCCATTTAGCCATGGCCATCGTCGCTTCTCCGGTTACGTAACACAACTGCTACTAATTGCACAATTATCTTATATTGTCGTTGACAGTGAAGGTTCAATTACCCATGTTTGGGAGTGTAACCTATATTGCAACAAATTATTTGCTTGAATGATGACACAGTATAATTTTCTCTCATTTCTTTTTCTTTTTTGCATATCTTTTTCGTTGATCTCGCGCCAGTAATGTTATGTTATGTAAATGAAGTGAACTTGTATCTTAGTTACCTATTACTTGCCAAATATGTGGAGTCGTTGGACTGGACATGGTTATAATATTTACTTCCAGAAGCTCTTTGTCATTGTAAGCCATGGTATATATGAAAATAAAGTAAAATAACGAAAAGAAATAGTTTGTATGATAATCATACGAAGTATCTTCACCTAAATCGGTTGTTTTGAAAACGGTGGTCAACTGGCTTGGCACAGATTTCCGAACTTGGCCGAGAAAAACAGAAATTATGCGGTTACCACTCTTACTTTTGCACTGATGCGATACTCATAATAGCCAGTAGAATAGGCCCCTAAACAAATAACAGACAATTTCCTAGAAATAAAGAACAATCTCAAGTTAAAGTAAATAAAGTCCTCAAATAAATTACATGCTTCACTTAAACGAAACATGATCATAAAATAAATAGACTGCTCCCACACAGTGTTCGCAAAATTGATTTAAGTTCTTCCAAGCTTTTGTACTCAAAAACAAATTACGTACACCCCCATACATCACGCGGTAGGTCTCCGTCATAGAACTAAGGAATCAAAATAGAACCTTCCAGAAAACTAGATTAAGGCGCGCATAAAGCGTAGTGCATGAATGCTGGTAACTTGAGACTTGGCAGACAATGCTGGCTCCCTTATTGCTCAGCTCTTAAATTGTAGTGCGGTTTCAATGCAAGTGCCGTTGACGTTAAATTATTGTCGCCATGCAACGTTACACCGCCTGTGCTGGCACCGTACACGTGTGCACTAGGCTTAAGGCCTGTTAAGCTAAATGTAGGTCTATTATGGTCATTCGATGTGGAGCTACGAAAGTCTCAGAGGTGGTCGTTTTAAATATCGAAAGCAAAAGTTAAAAAAGTGGATCAACCGTTGTAAATTATGCTCCTTTATAGTAACTAAAAAGAAGGCGTAATAAAAAGGATTTATGAATATGTGAGCATAATCATGTTGATTATTTATAGTGCTTAAATACCTGAATCGACCACATTTAATAGACATAACTGACAGATTTATCTGCACCGCTATATCAGTTTACTGACTTTAATTTCCGACAGATTTCAGACCTGTAATAGAATCCGCCTATTCTCATTTATTTAGTGACAGGTGTTTTAGCACGCCCCGTGTCCATTAACCGCAGCAATAAAGTGTTAATTTAATAACAGTGCATAACTAGTGTTGTCACTAACTGTCGTAAAAACAAGCTATTACAGCCGCAGCCATCGCGGGAGCAACCTGTTTTGCTCTCTTAACTTTACAAGTTGAATAGAGTGATTATATGAAAGATATGGTGACACTAATAGTGAGAATGCCTTTGGAATATTAAAAGGATACTCGGGTTCTTTAGTGACATTTTGCGGGTATTTGGATGAGTTGCATTTTAATTTTATGCTTGTAGGATCCATGCAGAAGTCTTGGATAAGTTTATGATATCTGCACCCATAATTACCAGTAGGTTTTTTGTTGGTACTCTTGTAGGCACCCAATATACATATTTTTGACTTTATTGCTTGCATTTTGGTTGCAACTTGCCTGATGTGAAGCGACGACGCGGTCTGGAATGGAGTTCGTTTGCCTAAAATTAAAATATATTTTTTGAATGGCTAGTCTCTATCAAGTTTTCGAAAAATCTGTATATTGTTAAATTTTGTCCATATAATATCAACTAATATCTGGTTGACCGAGCTTCGCTCGGTTTTTAAAATGTCTATATCTTGGGAACTGAGCTTTTCTCGAACCTGGGACCTTGACGATTAATAAATCGATTCCTTGAGCCGAAAAACCCCTAATCTGTAACTTTCATGAAAATCTTTGGAGCCGTTTCCGAGATCCTGATTATATATAAATATACAAGAATTGCTCGTTTAAAGATATAAGATTAATGTAAGAAATCTCAAAATAAATTAGTTTGTTCAGCTGTCTATACATCATACAACTTTATACACAGGAGTGATTCAGTCCTGTCATAAGCTATCTTGTACCTAATTATCTAAAATTTATTTCACGACACCTACACACGAAACGTTTCGTAGAATATTATTTTAGCATAATATATCTCTCAAACCATATTTGTATAGTCTGGTATGAAATTATTGTTGGCCTGAGGGTGCCGTTAACTAGTCTGGTACCTACATCAGTAAGTGATGAAAATGCCCAAGGCTGGTAACGGATACAAAGCACTATTTGCCTCACATAAAACCCATTATAACATCACAATTATGTCCATTCTCATTGGCACATTAATTTGTATTAAAAAATAGCCCAAATCCAAGATCAAAGGTCTGTGCAATTACTGAGGGAATTGTGCCAGATTTTCGTACATTATCGTACTGTTTTGGCATCATATGATTTTGGTTCGTAATGGTGTATCATTTTATCCGACGCCCGAGCAAGTGCATATACGTACTTATTATATCATTTCGATAATAACAACTTACATTTGCTGTCGATCTTCCAATCATTATTTGAACAGCATCTTTAACGGTTAAGCTTTAGAGTCTACAATACTTTTGTTTCTGTTTGCAGCCTGCAAGTACAACATTGTCTCAATCAAAACATAATACGCGATCATGGATCGTCCATACATTTGCATGTTACATACGACTGTTATTATGTGCTGTTGTGGAAATCAAAGTTAATAACACTTTCTAATTTCATTTCATATGTTTGTAATTTGACGATTATACAAACGGGTCAGTTTGGTAACAGCGAAGATTCTTCTTTGAACAAATGTTTACATACTTTTATTTACAGTTAATAAAAATAACTGTAAACACGATAACATTTTTAGGTTATATTAGGCTTGAATTTCGAATAACTGCGCATGTTCATGAGGATAAAACTGTTTCTTGAGTCCATTTGATCTTATATGTTATTCTATGTCCTTTCAAACATTTATCCCGAGACAAATCATTGCTATAATAATTCTTCTCAAGTAGTCCGATAAAATAACTATCAGATAAAATCTTATCTTACGATCCCAGTACAATTAGCTAGAAACAAAACCTACTAATTGTTGCAACCTCTTCGCTTAACACGAGAGCATATTCCAAAGATGGCCCAAACAATCGAATGATCGAATCCAGCGGCCGCAAAACGAATTAAACAATCGATTTAATCGTTCACTTAATTACGTAATTAATGTCTGAATGCACGGCTTGCCCACAGAGGCTGTATAATGCGCCTGCATACCTACAGCACTGTAGCAGAACTGGGGACTGCGAAACATGAAGTATTATGGCTATAGTACGGTTTTTAATGATTGAAATCGGATTCGAATTCGGTACTGGCGAAAAAAATAATGAAGTTGATGTTGGAATTCTTTGGTTATAGTACTATTTTTAAATTTCTTAAAGTCGATTGTCAGATGATTATTCAATATAGACCGAAATGAACTATCAAGAGGATATAGTACAGTTATAGCTAACAATTAAGACTATTGCTAACGTCGTACTTTACCCGTCACATTCTAAGTTAGCCATAAATTCACGGTAACTAAAACATTAAAATAATTTTATGCAAATAAAATCCGTCATAAATCTTCGGTAACGGATACTAATAACATTTATGTTTAAAATATAATTGCTCACCAGTGTTTTAAGTGCGAGAGACAGCCCTACAATTAACTTTGGGGCTAATTGCTCGTCAGTAGATCATACATCAAAAATGTACCGTAAGCTTTCTTTAATTACATTAACAGCACAAGTCACGTTTCAGATTGTAAATTAAGACAAAAAAATCGCAACAAATTGTACCAAAACTAATAATTTTAATTAATAGGGGAACATGGGAACAACCCTCCTTTCGGCTCCAGACAGACTGCAAAATGTAGCTACATATTAAGGTGGAACTTTCAATTACATTCTTGTGCAACTATTGTCTCAGCTGCACAAACAGTAGCATAGAGGTTGTATACATTCTAGTAATTAAGATCGAACCTTTTACTCCAATAAAGGTTTGGAGCGTAAAATGCTGGTCCTTCGACCAAACGGCGTCGTAACTCTTGCAATTAAGTCGAATTAAAAATAAAGTCGAAAGCAGTCCGTACAGTACAGCTGTTGATTAAACGCCATCTCGCGGGTCCCCATCAATAACAACACTTTAATGAAACACTTTTATTCGCGCTTGAATGGCTGGGACGCTAGTCTCAGCTTTTAATTTGCTTTTTTACTTCTTTTTATATTATTTTTGTTCTTAATAGAGTTGACAGTGTGCGCCCCGTTCGGCTTCTGTTACTAAATAAAGGGCGAAACAAAGGACTTCAGCGGTCCTGTGTTGCATAATAACGACAAAATTGTTTTCTTTTATTCATAAATGATATCTGGTGCCTTTAGAATGTAAAGCATAATCGTTTGTTATAAAAGCACTCTTGGAGAAAGAAAAATGCATTTTTCGGTTGTATTTTTATACAAATGTCGCCGCACCGGCAACAGATATTTTAATTCAGTTACTTTTAAGTTTGAAACAATGACTCGAATTTAGGTTTTTATATACGTACCAGATGTTACGCCGAAAGATAACTCTGATCAATTAAAAATGTGCCATTAATTAAAGTCTTAATCGTACTTTTCATCGAGCAATGAAATTATCATAAAAAGAACATTACAGTACCATTCTAATTCTGATAGCATTATGTTATCTTCATGCTTTGATACCGTTACAATTTATGTATTATTTCAGGCAAAGCTTGCTGTAGTTAGTAGAAAATACGAATAATTAATGAAATAAATTACCAAATATACAATAAAATGAGTTTTAATGAGGTGTAATTTGTTGTTATTTACATATCAGTTATGAGGCTAGAAAGGGTGGACACGCATACAGTAATGGGACTTCGTTTCCTGTTTTTAAATGTTCTAAAATCTATCTTACCACTGAAATAACAAAGTTTAAAATCGTGCGTTTTCTATTCGAATTAATTTGACCACTACCGGCGTTTAATAATGAATATTCTGTTTAAATTAAATTACCGTTGAAACGACAATTAATTTATGGTAAGTGCAATTGAAGGGTATTGGCGAATGCCCATACATCTAGAACCGTACATTCGAAATATCCGGCATTATTTTATTAGTACTGGAAGAGATAAAAGTTTTTTTTAATACATGTTTTTCGATAACCAGCTAATCTAATAAAAGTCGAGTCGCATTTTATTGTGGGAATTGGAAGTATTGATGAGTTCTTTAATCTTATGTTTTGTGTGAAGTTTTATGTAATTTCCCGCGCCTTGTGTGGAATGTTGGCTATTTGTTACATCTATAAAATAGAAAAGACATTATTATCTATGACACCTTTTAAATAAATACAAGTAAAATCAGCATTTATTTTTAAAATATGTACCTACTCGTATTTTAGAGTTTTCCGACCCGGTCTTGTACCACAAAAAGGAACTCTACCTCTACCTATTTCAGAAGTGAAACACTTACATGCACCTGAAGTTAATGAAATTTAAAATAAATACAACTACTTTAGTTTTACCCCATAATAATAATGCATCTCAATACAAACACACACAACTTAATCATTAACACAGTTTCACATATTATTACAGCGAAAATTACTAACAATATTCGATACACAAAAAGGCACTGTGTCTTCCAACTGGAAAGCAAGACTATCGCGACCAAGTTAGTTCTTCTCATGTAATCATTTTATGTATGTTATGAGTTATACGTGCATGAGACGCGACGTGCAACGAGACGTTATTTATGCGTTTCTCGCTTTCAGTTTGAAATATATGGATACGCCTTTATAGTGATGGTCGTAGCAATATTAGGAATCGAAATTTCAAATTATTTTCCGTGAGATTGCGACAACCTGGTAAAAAGAAAGGTGATTGTTTTGTTATATTTTTTTTAAGCCTTTGTGACGTCCGCAGTGGTAGACACCCACGTTATCTCATTACCGTGACCCCAAAACGTAAAGGGCTATTGAAGGACACCGTGGATTTTAGTCAGTACGAGTCTGACAGTCCCTCCCGCCCTGCCCTGGGTGGGAGGACTCATTAAAATATGATTATTTTACCACGCTAAAAACAAAAAAAATGCCTAGGGTCCTTCCTCGATTAATTAACTATCCAACACTAAATGATTTTGTATTCGAACCAGGTGGTTCCCGAGATTAGCGAATTCAAACAAAAAACTCTTTAGTCTTATAATATTAGAATTGATACGGCCTTTCTGATGAAAATCGCCCACCGTAGCCTAACTTAGACATTTTGATAAAATTCCCATGTTTCAATATCTCCGGTCGCGGGAGTAACGAATTACCGTGACCCCAGAACGTAAAGGGCTATTGAAGGACACCGTGGATTTTAATCAGTACAGGTCTGACAATCTCTTCTGCCTGGGTGGGAGGACCCATTTGATGATTTTACCACGATTAAAAAAAGGGTTTCAATATCTCTAAGGTGGGAACTATCTATCCAAAGGGTTCTAAGCAGCATGATAATTTTATAGTCAGCGGAGGAAGATTAAATTTTTTTCACTACAACTTACGTGTCTCCGGGCAACAGAAGAGCCTATAACAGCCACATAAACAAATCAACTTTATTTACGCTTTATGAGATGCAAGTGGTATTCTACCTTAGAATAATAAAGTAATTATGAAGTCGGCTATAGGCATTATACTGAATATGATGATGTTGGTACATATAAAAATACCAGTAAACCCTGCCGCTAAAGGGTGCTTGTATCAAAGCACTGCTATTACGAACAGGTCTTAGGGATTAGTAATGGGATAATTGTTACAGACTGCTGTCTAGACGGTACACTATGGGGCATTTAGGCGATCTAGCTGGCCATTAATCAAATTCCAAAATAGTGAATCCAGACAAAATAATACTTGAGTTACAAAATACAATGACTGGACCACACAAAAAACGCGTATGAGCGCTTTTACACCCGCGTGGCCGCCTGTAACGACCGTCGACTTTCGATCGTCTATTTAAGTGCGCGCTTGTAGCATTCGCAACAGTTATTTTTCAACATTTTCGAAGTTATTTTTTATGATTCGTGTTAGTTTCCTGAGAGATTTTGTGATAAATATGACAGAAGCAGGTAGGTATGTAAGAATATATTAGTAATATTTTTATCATCACAACAATGTTTGTTCCTATTTTTTTTTAATTTTACTGGTAAGAGAAATTTATTATACATTCTTAACAATTTTTTTACAAAGATTGGAGGATAAGTTGTATATCAGGGTGCGTCCCGGCTCTCTTTTCAAATTATATTGGTAGCCCCATGTCACTATTTTCTAGAAAAGTAAAAATCTGTTCCGATTTAGTCCGATTTCATGAAATATCACCAGAATAGAAATACATAAAATACAAGGGATTTTTAATGTTTGTCCGGGCTAATCTTTGAAAAAACTGAACTGATTTTGAAGGGACTTCGATTGATAGTTTGGAGACTTTTCAGAGAGTAATTGAGACCACTTTTTATTTATCACAGGAAAAATTGGGTCCCTTAAAGTGTGGTATATAGTTTCAAATGTGAATATCCAAATATATTATAATTCACTTGAACTCAATGACCAATTTCCGTGTTTTTTTTTAAATTTCAGGTCCTTCAGATGTAAGACTATTAACCAGAAAACACATTTTTGATGAAATGCAACACAACCTCATCCTGATTTCGAATCTGAAGACACAGAATCTTCGTCTTCCGAATTTCCAGAAACTTAATGATGAAAAGGGTGATTAAAAAGCAAACTTATGATCAATACTACTATGATTTCTCTGTTTTAAATATGTACTTAATATCTGTTATCAAACTGTATTAAAATATGTGCTTATTCTTAAGGCGATTATGATTTTTCATAAAAAGTTAAAATAATTACTTATGCATTTTTTTTTGTCTTTGTAGCTGTAATATTTAGTAAACAGTGAATTTTATGTAAATTACGTAAGTTGTTTTATGTAAAATTGTACCTAGGTGTTATCTCTACTCACGTGTTTTCATAGTTTCTATATCTTTGATTACGTTAATACATACTTATGTCTATTACACAGCATAAATCTGTTTTTATTTACCGAACATGTCGTAGTTAGGCACAGAAAGCCTTAATAATCGGTTTCAGAACCAATTAGTAACGTAGATAATTTTGACCAGCTAGATCGCCTAAATGCCCCATAGTGCGGTATTAGGTTCGCAATACGTTGGGACACATACATAGACAAGAACTTAAGTTACTAATGAAAATCTAGCTAGGACATCACGAGGTTATTGTTGCGTTGTGTAGGTTAATCAGCAAATTATGTTCGCTCTACTGGAGCAGTGATGTTCGCATGAACATCTAAGACACAGACCTTTTCTAAAAGAGAAGGAGTGAACTATCAACCACGTCTGGTCAGTGCCAATTGTTAGAAGTTGCATGTCTTTAAAAATTTTGGTTTTAGAAACGATGGTTCAGGCTTGAGGACGGTGAGTAATGGGTAGCTCACCGTCCGATTAAGGATCAGACTTTAGAAGTTGCTTCCGGTCCATGTAGGGCGGGAAGGACTCGGTTGATGATTTTACCATCCCAAAAAGGACAAGATGGCTTTTGATTATGACTTCCATTAGCCTTTTTTACATCTAGTTTGTCAAAACTGGTATACCATCTTTCAACTCAGATAGACTTCAAAGTTCTTATAATACATTCAACATTTTCCATTAAAGTAGAAGTACAACTTTTATTATTTTATCGAAAGTGTAAAGTCGTATCATTTCTAAGACTTTCGTTAAAGATAAAGCGGTCGCGAAATTCTGAACCACACTTTATAGAAGTTTATTTTTTTTCTAAAGTGCCTCTCCAAACAGCTAGCGTTTACGTCGAAACACTTTTCAGCGGTTTGCAATTGAAATAAAAGTTTATGAGCACATTGCATAGGTAATGTAGCTAGGTGAATCTGCTTTGTGTGTTCTGTGAAATGTCTGTATTTCTACAGTTTTCGCGAAAGTATTTAAAAATTTACATTCGTGGCCAAAATTTCCTTTTTTAAGTAGCTTTGAATTTTCCACCGAGTTTCTTCTTCTGCATCACATCATTTCGGCATCTCTTTCTAGGCCGGCTTCGGCTATGACATCCAGGTATTGGTCCACATCAAGCGATGCGACGGTGACGCAGATATTAGGTAAGCGTCTTCTTGCACGTGCTTTTGGATGCTGAATTTTATACTTAAAGGTAAAATTCAGCATACAAAAGTTCCTTATTTAGTGACATCAAATAAGTGCGCCTATTTATCGGTTGATTGAGACCCACTGCGCTGAGACCTCTTTGTTTTAAATACGAAGAAAATAAATGAGGTACTCTGATCTTACAAGTCAGTGCAAAAAAATGAGCACACAAAAAATGTTTTCAAGTAGCAGTTCGATTTATTTTAATGTGGTGTCAAAACTATGATTAATAATTAATTCTTCATTTTTTATCTGCTAACGAGGTCTCAATCTTCCACTTGATTAATTTATAATGGCTGTAGTAAAATATGTAATCGACTAGGACGGGAGTTCATCAATATTTGACTGAATAAAAAATAGGCTACAATAAAAATATTTTTATAACATTGACACGAAGAAAAATCTTTTTCTGAGACTAAGATAAATTACTACTAACTTTAGGTTAGTCTCAGAAAACACATTTTTTTTTCTAAAATTCAACAACAAAACGTTTCATGATATTTTGTTTGGTCATATTTCTAAAAAACAATCAGCTATAATAATTATATTCATAAGAAGGTATACACAATACCTGATTGTGACAGCCACACATTATGAAAACGGGTAGGTACCATTAATTGATTCATCTTGATATTACTAAAATGTCACTTTTATTTAAAGGAAAACTTAACAATCAAAAAGATGTCGTAATAACAAATATAAATCATCATAATTATCACAGCTCTGTGATACGTTTTGTAATGATTCAGTACATTCCAAATTAGGAATGCCGATTCAATCAATGATTGATGTTCTATTATAATATCATTCTCCTTGTAAGTTTTTATACCAAATAATTGGATCATAAATTACAAACACTACCAATATATTTTTTACGAAGAATACCTTGATTTGATACCTATGTATTTGGTTTAAAATTGATCGAAGTAAGCCAATAATTGATGTAATCCAGATACACAGAAAAACAGACGGTACTTTAAAGAAAAATTTAAATAACTATAATTATAAATAGGTAATATCCAATAGTTGCAAGTCACGGGGAGAGACCTTTGTGCGGCAGTGGAATGACACAGGCTGACAGTAAGAGTAATATGGCTTTTAAAGTTCGATTCAGGGCTAATGTCAACCATTGGTCGCAATTTAGGACCCATTAATAATTATAAGTCATTTTTACCCGTGGCACCACGGGAGCTAGGCAACTGGGCATCTCCCAGTTGTAATGTCCCTTTGTGCCTTTTGGCCTTGTTTTGTTCTGTCTCCTGCTTGCATGGAGGGAAGTGGAAACATTATTTTTCCTACTCCTCCACTATTCTATTCTGATTAATTTCGTTGCAGGATCCAAGACAGGTAAATTCATTCTCTGCGACACGTCGAGCTTCATTGTCTCGGCGCTTTTCTGGTGGTTGCCACTGTTGATTCTGGCTCTCAGGAGTTGAAATGGTTTGGGAATAGTGTGGTGGGTTTGTCCCAAACCACTGGTCGTTAGTTGTCCTTAGTCCGATATTTTATATGATGACTGATCATAAATTTAAAATATTTTGTTATCATTTAAAATTGGACGCTCAAAAACTCGGTGGAGTGATTTCTCTAAACAGTGCGGCCATACGAGAAATGAAAATTTGACAGTTTTATGTCAACAGTGGATTGTCTTAAGCTGCTATTGATGACTTGCCGTCTCAAATATCTTTCTCATCATGAGAACATTTCTCCCACATACAATTTTTATTTCTCCTAAAAACTAATATGATTAAGAAAAAACTACATACTAAACGATATCTTAACTAGACCACTATATCAAAGCCCCATTACTTAGGTGATATTTAAATGAAATCCATTCTGAACGACGCTGCGGCTTGTAACTAGTTTACACGAATAATCCATTCCTCCTACACGTCTACAAAGAACTATTTTAATAACACTTTAACAAGCTTGTAAAATAGCTCGTTTGATATAACAAGAAGTGTTTATAAAAAGCCCAGTTCCACATAAAATTGTGGAAATTTGATACATGTACAAATACTTAAAAAAAATATATGGAAAGAGGCTTTGATTTGCTAAAATTGAGATAAAACATGTGTTCGAAAATTGTTTCTAATCAAAAAGTAATTTATCGTGTTAATTGGTTTGTTTATTACATGTTAATATTGGATTGAGTTTAAAGTTTTTTTTATAATTTTTCAGGTAAAAACTCTACAGTGCGACTTGATTATGTATATTTCGTTTTTATTTATTTATTTTCAGACTATGATGTGTAAATTATTGCTGTATTAACAGAAATTGTTATGTCTATTCTATTTTTCTATGTGTGTTTTTTTTGTTGTGTTTGACCTGTATCTTAGCGATATCAATAAATTTAAATTGGATTAGTTTTTATGTCCTGCAGTGTCATGGCAAGCATCAACATTTTGAGGTGGTGTTACAATATGTTGTCAATTCGTGCATTTTAGTACAACATCGATATAAATGTATGTGTTTGAGAATCTATCTTTCCATCATGGTTTAGCTAGTTTAAAGTCAAAACGTTTTAGCTGCAGCAAAGTCTTAGTGATAGATTACGCGTGCCTGTTTTGGAAAAAGTTTGAGTCTATCGGTTTAATGCATGTGTCATATCTAAACTTTTGTACGAACACAGCACTTCAGTAAATATACCGTGGCACTTACACCACTTTAATTTTGACGTACCACCTTAACGTACTAGCTACTGTGTTTTATTAGGTATATTCTAATCCTAACAAACATAAAATATGTGAAAGTGGATTTATTTGTACTTTTTTAAATCTTTCACGCCTAAACCACTGTACCGATTTTTATAAATTTTGGTACTGAGACAGTTTGGTCTCTGGAGACGGTTATAGGCTATAGAGAAGGGAGAGGGAGGGTGAACAAATCCGTGGGAAAAAGCTTGTTCTTTATATTTGACAATGACCGTTACATTAACAGAAAGGAAACAGTTGATTAAAATAAACCTTGGCTATTTTAATCTTTACGACATCCTTTTTCTACAAATGAAGGCTTAAAATGGCGAACGAGTAACGGATATTGTACATAACTAAGATAAAATTTTAACTAATTAAGGATACAATAGAGGAGAAGGTGGTAATGTGGCCCCCTACTTTGTTTTTGAGGCCTTATGTAAAAAAAACGAGAATTAGAAATGTAATAAACACGTTAAATCGCTCATTATTTATTTGCCTATACATGCCTTACTATGTAATAAATGAAACTGCAATAGGACAATCAAAAACTTATGTATTCTAAAAAAAAACAAATTTGGCAACATGAGATCGAGTGAGGGTTATATGGCACCCCGGGGGCCATATTAAATGTATAAAACCTAACGGCAAAGTTCGCAGATATAATATTCGCCTTCAGGACCTGCACAGGCTGTATGAGCCCACAAATTGCAACTCTGGCACTGAATCCACTCCTCCCCAGGTCTGTCGTTCAAGTAATTGGTGTCACAGAATATGCAGATCGTATCTGAGCTTTCCAGGGACTCTATTCGGGTAGACATTATCGTCATATTCAGAGTCGGTTTCAACGACTGCGTCACTTTCAGAGCTACTGCTAGATGTAATGACTTTCTGGCGTGTACCTACTGCTACCGCTGCCCTCGCCATCTTGGCTACGATCGAGGCCGCGTCCACGGCCACGTCCGCGTCCACGTCCTCGTCTACGTCCCCGAGTCTCGGCTAAGCTCAAAGATTCGATTAGGTAGTTGGTTTTTGTAAGGTGATGATGTGATCACTTTTGCTGTGGTAGCTTTCCTTCCACGATTAGAAGTTCTAGTCTTGGCCCTGGGGATTGGCTGAATGTCTTCCGGCAGAACCAAATCAGCCTGCAGCTCTTGTTCCACTGTACTCACTCCTGGGGCACCTTGGTCAGCAACAAAACTTGTATCAGCAGTACTAACTCCTGGGGCACCTTGGTCAGTAACAAAACTTGGATCAGCGGAAAATAAAAAAATAAGAAAGTGATATAATGGTCATACATGTTATATGGCCCCCGGGACCATAATATAAGCAACGTGAGGGGACCAAATTGCAAGAAAGCAAGAACTTGTATACAAACCATATCACAAATATTTTAACAAATGGTTTTTGTAATTACCTTCAAAATCCTGTAGAATAACGTTTATCAAACACAATGTACAAATCACCAAAGCTAAAATTCACTTATTTCCAGTAAATTTGAATAAAATGCAGGGCGGTTATAAAAGTTTGCCACTTGCATGTTTCGACTGATTCGCAGAAAAAAAAAACGTAACGCCCCCTCACGGATTTATTGAGTTAAAATCAACAATGTCACACGAGCTCCGCGTTGCACCAAAAAAAATCTAGATGGCGTGTTTCTAAAGTATAAATATCAAGGGGGGCCAATATACCTGCAGGGGCCACATTACCACCTTTTCCTCTATAATTAAGCAGCCATTATAAGTTTGAACTAAAAAGCAATTGGCACGATATCTTCCAAGATTGCTAATAACTCATTCAAAATGAAACCCTGCTTCAAGAAATACAACTGAGATAATTACAATGTATGTATACTTCTAGAACTTCATAGTATACAAACCACGTATAAGATTACCTTTACCATAATAATTCTAACAAGGTATAGTACTTTCTCTTAATTGCCTTCTCATACATACATGTTACGGCGGATTTACACTGGTCGATTTTCATGCGGCTAGTCTTAAATCTTACGGCCCGTTCAAGTCTTTAAACTAAGCGGGGAGTGTTGCGACAAGCAGCTCGTTTA
The DNA here is from genome assembly GCA_954870645.1 of Agrotis clavis. Lineage (NCBI taxonomy): Eukaryota > Metazoa > Arthropoda > Insecta > Lepidoptera > Noctuidae > Agrotis > Agrotis clavis. Next base: position 10,718,851 of record OX940929.1, on the reverse strand, counting down.
AGACATTGATTACTTTATAGCAACGCCTCGTGGCGTGTTTCAAACACTTCTATACATTTGATCTTCCGCACCAGCTTTTAGTCAAAGCTCACAGGTAATCAGCAAAAATCGTAAGTGAAAAGATAATAAAATTGCGACAAAAAAAATCTGATGAGTGTAGTACAACTAGTTTCGAGATTCAAAGCATGTTTGGTCATCTGTCTGAATAATAAAAACATAATAATATGTTCATTTATCCCAGAACCTCTAAGTTTTCCGTAATTAAGTATTTAGCTGGCTTTGCCAAATAGCGAGCTCGACGCTAGCGTGACGTGCTTACTTACTATGGAAATAGCGCTAGACGCTTAGTGGGACGCTAAGCGTCGGCTGTGGGGTTGCTATAAGTAAGCACGCCAAGAAAACGCCACGCTCCCGTCGCGCCCACGCCAACTTGTTTAGTAAAGCCTTTTACACAAGGTTATTTTAGTAATCTGCCATAATACAGCCTGTCGTCACGTGACAACATGTCTCTTTGGCGTTTGCGTTTTAGTCGACCGTCCAGTAGATTTGTGAATTTTCTTAGTCCGTTCTAGTCGTGCGGCCAAAGTCGACCCGTGTAAACTCCCTTTTATGGAAAACTTGAGGTGCTGGGTTAAAATTAAGTTCTTAATATAATCGTCTGAACGCGCCTATTTTGTTACGCGGGAATTATATTTTGAGGCGTTCTGTTTGTGAACTTTAATTTCTGTACGCAGCTATGGAAGGGGTCTATTACTCTACTAATGTTTTAAGTGGCTTCTTTAGTTGTGCGTGTTTCTTAATGTTTTCAGATATTCGTGAAGATACTTTGCTGTTAGCAGTACTTGGGCATTAAAATAGTATGCGACATACTGCATAAAAAAGAAAGAGTTATTGCATATAATGTATCCATTGAATGGTTTGATATGAACTTAAAGCACTAAAAGATATCACTATAAATCACAAAAGTCAAAAAAATACGGGTCGTAACATCATAATCTCGCAAAAAACTACAATAAATGAAAGATAAAAATAACGATAAAATATTCACACTTCAACCTTAACGTTTATAGCATGGTAATAAATAATTATGAGTATTGTCGGATAGGCAATAATTATAAATTCGGCAACGAATAAAAGAAAGCAATAAAATAAACTTAACATAGTTGTACAAGTGTTCTCTTTCACAGTTAATTTTTACGCCTTGACGGCTCTTTTTCCAAATGTCATCATGCAACTTTGGCACACGGAGAGGCGGTGGCGAGGCGCGGGCGTGGTGCGGGTGCGACGCCACTTCTGTGTGTTCAAGTGGCGATGGCGAGGCGCAAGACATACTGGCACACCCGCGGCCCGTCCGCGCCGCACCATCTCAGTATGTCTTCGCCTCGCCACTTCTATACATTTTGTATGAAATATCAAAGAAGTGGCGTCGCACACGCACCACGCCCGCGCCTCGCCACCGTCAGTCACCACTTGTATTTGTCCCGCGCCTAAAACTGAAGATCGCCGGGACCTTAGGCATTTTTTTGTTTTTAGCGTGGTAAAATCATCATATTTTAATGAGTCCTCCCACCCCGGGCAGGGTGCTGTCAGACTCGCACTGACTAAAATCCACGGTGTCCTTCAATAGCCGTTTACGTCACGTTAATTTGTTAGTCCCGCGACCCCGGGGGACCTTAGGCATAGGATACATCTGGGCGGTGTCAGGGAAAAAATCCAGTAATAAATAAAATAGTGATGCGATTCGGTAACTCTTTTCCAATGGACACTCGATTGTTTGCTGAAACAATCGAACAGAAGTACCACTCGATCGGAAGTTGATTACTTTTCCAATCAATACAAGAGGCTACAAAAACTGTTAAGCTTTTGGGTAAAATCGACTAGGGTTTGTTTAATTGAACCTTAATACAAAAATAATAACATGCATTTTGGATTTGACGATTATTGATTTATGTTAACGTTTGTACTGATATTCATAAAAACTATTTATTTTCATAGCTTACCTGTTCCGATACCAAAATATTTATACTTCTCAGCATACAGAAAGGGGTATAATAGAAAATAATAACTCTACTATACTGATCACTTATCGAATAACGTTATTCGAGTAGCGTCAATTACTCGAGTCACTATTTTAATTGTATCTTTAATATCGAATATAAAATATCGAATTACAGTGAGGTTGTTTTAAGTAATGGTGGGCTAGAACGATTCGGTGAAACGAGTTCAACAGAACTGGTTCTATCGAATTTCTCGTAAGTTTGTTTGTAAATATTGAATGTCGTAATAAATTGTATTGTGCTAGTAATAAAAATATAATTGGTAGACTAAATCATTGAGCGTACACTATTTAAATGTGAATCATATATTGTGAAATTAACGAATGCTGAAAAAAAGATTTTGTTATTTAATTCACTGTTATTATGACAACACTGTTCCAGTTTAGTGCTCATCTACTTTGATATAATTTTTTGTAAGGATGTCAAGCGACGGAAATGGTTTGATCATTATCTAAAGCAAGTAGCGATTTAGGACACTTCAATCGTTAATACAGAATGAATGAGCAATTTATTCTCTGATTTCCATTTATTGAGGGCCTCTAAATCCGCCAGAATTACAGTACCACATTTGAATAAGCCTGTTTCCAATGAAACTCCGTCTTACATAGTCACTGAAGTAAATGTTGAGTTTACTATATCTAAATCACAGAGGTATTGGATATCCTAAGATCTAAAACCGTGTGGTTTGATGTTAGATTATGTCAAAGAGACCTTTGTAGGTGTAACTGCACTACGCAGATTCCGAGAATGTAAATTCTACTGTATTATATTCTACTAGCTGTTGCCCGCGACTTCGTCCGCATTGTATTTGGTTTTATGGCACCTATACCAATATTCTCTTTTATAATTCGTTGAGAAAGTGAGGGTACCTGATGTCCCACTTTAAAGTTTGTTATAGAATCTATTACAAACTTTAAAGCAAATGAAAACTTCCAGACACAACACTTTATAAACGACATTGGTAGTTTTTCCCTCTGGTGCTAAAATAAAAAGCTGGTCAGCATTACTGACAGGCGAGCATGTGTTATATATAGTTGGCCGTGGGAAAAACAATTGGACCTTAGGTCGACATCAGCTTCCTTCAGGGTCTGTCCTTGGGACTTATTTATGGTCATCGCGAAGTAAGCGGCTACCGGGAATTGTGTGAGTTTGAACTGGAAAAGGAAATTGTTGGAGATGAGTGGTATTCACGGTATCAATGCAGTTTCCCCTGAGCCACATCCGGTGAGAATTTCAGCTTCGCTTAAATTTCTGTGTAATGCAGTAACTATTAGTCGCGTTCCATTGCACAATTTTGGTGGAGTTAGATTTCTTAGAAGCATTATTATTACTTTTAGGTTATTTTATGAGCTCGAGGACCACAGGCAGTTAATGAATTTAAAATCTCGAGTGGGTAGTTGCTGGCATCATCCTGATTGACGACGTTATTGTATGACGTGTGAACCACATCATTCCCAACAATTTCGGCTAATATGTTTTCATTTATTGCAGCGGTTCGGTCATTTTTTTAGTATCGCACGATCAAATAGCCAAGAATTTTCCTGAAGTGTTATACTTGACGGGACTCCGAATACGTAACTTATCAATTCTTCTTACAACGGGCAGTGTCTGCCGGAATTTTCCGGAGAACAGTACCTACCGTGATATTGTCCTATTGTCCATGGGTCTATCATCATGGCGAATGTCTCAAAGTGTTCTGTCCAGGGCCTCGGCGGCTTTTTTGTTCGACATGGTACATTCAGACGATTACATTTTTTTTAGCGTGGTAATACATCACGTGGAACACAACGTGCACTCTTACTCGCCGCCCGCATGGCCGCGCCTACAGTGGCTGGAGATCGTGTAGCGACGTCTGTCGCCATCGGCGTCTACCGCTGCGGCTGGGCTGGAGGTGGACATTGTCCTCTCCCTCATGCGTCCCGCCTCCTCCTTCGCTAGCATGACTGCTTCGCAGAAGGAGGCGACTGCTTCCCATTCTGTCTCGCCCCGCAGCATCATGGTCTCGACCAATACTAAGCACGAGAGGTCACCGATTATCGTCGTAGTGAGGACACGGCGGTTCTCTGCCCAAGTGGGTAGTCCTGCACCGTATGCTCCACCGTGTCCTCCAGGCGATCCACGCAGTGGTGACACCCAGGCGATTCTTCCTTCCCTATCCGACACTGCTACCTCCCGAAACTTTCGTGTTCGTTGAGGACCTACGTCATGTGGTAGGTCAGGCGGGACGCCGTGACGCCTATCCAGCCACTCCTTAAAGAGGGGTCTTACCACCGCGGTTGGGGCTAGGGTTGCCAACCGTACTATAATATATAGTACCTATTGTACTATATTTAGGGTCTCCGTACTATATACTTTTGAAGAAATATATAGTGCGCGAAAATACTATATTTCCGTACAATAGCTAAATGTTTATATTTTGCGTTTCTATTTCATTACTTAAATTAGTAAAATAAAAAAACTTCCTGCAATTTACGAACACGTTTTTAAAAAATATGGAAGAAGTGCAAAAAAATATAGATTAAAAAAAAATAAGTAAAAATATAACTTTAGTCTATTTTTTATTCTTCCCTACTAAAATATTATATTTTTTTGAAGCGTACTATATTTTTTTATGGCTTTTTAAAAAAAAATACTATATTCTGACAAAAAAAATGTTGGCAACCCTAGTTGGGGCGTGCCCGGAACTCGGTTGCGACAGTCGCTCTCTCCATATTGCCTTGTGATCGCGCCGGAGCTCTTTCCTGGGATTCATCCTGGCGATTGTATTGTATTGTATAGCGGGCTGGTATCCGCAACTCCACGTCATATGCGCGTATTTTGCGTGCGGATGAGATGATCATTCTCCTGGCGATGCGCCTCGATAGACGCGGTGGAGGGCCGTCGCCTCCAGGGGAAGACGACTACATTACAATCCTGAAACACCTTTGCTTTGTCACAGTTTCATGACTACGAACACGTTGAGTGTTGCAGTGTTGTCTTAGTCAAATGGGATTTCAAACAACAAAAAACAAAAAAAAAATACGCATCTTACTTTGTTAGTGACGTACAACAGAGACTGCTCATCAGGCTGAACAACTTTGCTAAGACGTCATTCCTTTGCAGCTGAGCTCTTGGAGTTCCAAAACAGGTGTTCCAGATCTTCAATTTTTATACGTCAACAGAGAGTGCTCATCAGGCTGAGCAACTCTTGCTAAGATGTCATTCCTATATATGTTATAGTGTAGCTGGGCTCTTAGTGTTCCACATCAGGTGTTCAAGATTTTCAATTTTTATACGTCAACAGAGACTGCTCATCAGGCTGAACAACTTTGCTAAAACGTCATTCCTTTATACATATGTTTTACTGTAGCTGGGGTTTTGGTGTTCCACATCAGGTGTTCCAGATCTTCAATTTTTATATGTCAACAGAGAGTGATCGTCAGGCTGAACAACTTTGCAAAGACGTCATTCCTGTATATGTATTAGTGTAGCTGGGCTCTTGGTGTTCCACATCAGGTGTTCCAGTTCTTCAATTTTTATACGTCAACAGAGACTGCTCATCAGGCTGAACAACTTTGCTAAGGCGTCATTCCTTTACATGTTATAGTGTAGCTGGGCTCTTGGAGTTTCTCAACAGGTGTTCCAGATCTTCAATTTTTATACGTCAACAGAGAGTGCTCATCAGGCTGAGCAACTCTTGCTCAGACTTCATTCCTATACATATAATGTTATAGTTTAGATGGGCTTTTGGTGTTCCACATCAGGTGTTCCAGAGATCTTCAATTTTTGTATGTCAACAGAGAGTACTCGTCAGGCTGAACAACTTTGCAAAAACGTCATTCCTGTATTTGTTATAGTGTAGCTGGGCTCTTGGTGTTCCACATCAGGTGTTCAAGATTTTCAATTTTTATACGTCAACAGAGACTGCTCATCAGGCTGAACAACTTTGCTAAAACGTCATTCCTTTATACATATGTTTCACTGTAGCTGGGGTTTTGGTGTTCCACATCAGGTGTTCCAGATCTTCAATTTTTATATGTCAACAGAGAGTGATCGTCAGGCTGAACAACTTTGCAAAGACGTCATTCCTGTATATGTATTAGTGTAGCTGGGCTCTTGGTGTTCCACATCAGGTGTTCCAGTTCTTCAATTTTTATACGTCAACAGAGACTGCTCATCAGGCTGAACAACTTTGCTAAGGCGTCATTCCTTTACATGTTATAGTGTAGCTGGGCTCTTGGAGTTTCACAACAGGTGTTCCAGATCTTCAATTTTTATACGTCAACAGAGAGTGCTCATCAGGCTGAGCAACTCTTGCTCAGACTTCATTCCTATACATATAATGTTATAGTTTAGATGGGCTTTTGGTGTTCCACATCAGGTGTTCCAGAGATCTTCAATTTTTGTATGTCAACAGAGAGTACTCGTCAGGCTGAACAACTTTGCAAAAACGTCATTCCTGTATTTGTTATAGTGTAGCTGGGCTCTTGGTGTTCCACATCAGGTATTCCAGATCTTCAATTTTTATATGTCAACAGAAAGTGCTCATCAGGGTGAACAACTTTGCTAAGACGTCATTCCTGTATATGTTATAGTGTAGCTGGGCTCTTGGAGTTCCACATCAGGTGTTCCAGATCTTCAAATTTATTCCCTCAGCAGAAAATGCTCATCACGCGGAACAATTTTTGCTATCGCACCATTTTTGTATCTCTTATAGTTTAGCTGGTCCGTTGCGGTTCTGCACCAGGTGTTCAAGTTTCCAAGATAAATTATAGCCTATGTGTTGGCCAGACTTAATACCTATACAACAAAAAAAAATCATTCAAATCCGTCCAGTACTTTTTGAGTTTATCCCGGACATACATACAGACAAACAGACAAACAGACAAAAATTCTAAAAACTATATTTTTGGCTTCGGTATCGATTGTAGATCACACCCCAAGTATTCCTTAAAAAAAATATTCAATGTACAGTTTTGACTTTCCTACTATTTTATTATATGTATAGATTATTATATGTATAGATAAGGGTATGACAGAACCTTCAAGATGTCGAATAGATCGATGTAGATTCAGGAGTATTAGTTACTAGCACTCCGCGACTTCGTCCGCGCGTATTAAAACATAGCCTATGTTACTCGCAGATAATGTAGCTTTCTAATGGTGAAAGAATTTTTAAAATCGGTCCAGTAGTTTTTGAGTTTATCCATTACAAACAAACAAATTTTTCCTCTTTATAATGTTAAGTGTAGATACACTATTTTTGAGTTGGAAAGTCATCAAATCAGTCTTCCTGCTCTGGGTGGAGCGGAAGACACTGTCAGACTTGACTGACTAAAAAAAACTTTTGAAAAAGTTTTTTTATTTTATCTTTTTTATTTTAAATATTCAACCCAAATTATTGTCCAATACATACTCGTAATTTTCTTACATGTGCACTAAAATTTTGTAATCCGCAGTGAGCTAAAAATAAAAACTATTGAACCAAACTAAATGAAAATTTTATGTGACCAAATGTACCATAATATACTGTCTTGAACAAAAAAAGAATCATTGAAATCGGACCAGAAACCTCGGAATCGGTGTAGACAATGTTGAAAACTTTATAGGTTTTTGTTGATTAATGTTGATTTTCAAAAAGTGCTAGTCCGATTTCGATAAAATTTAAATAGGACCATTCGGGAAAACACAATGTTCCTTCAGTTGCTCAATGCGGTTTCTGGCCGCGATGCCCTTTTAAAACAGTCCCACGAGCCCGGCAGGCGTCTCTTCCATGCCACCCAGACCGCTGAAAGGTGTTACCTATAAGTACACTTACATTTTCGTCAGTAGAAGGAAAAACTGTGAGGAAAATCCTCTCTTAAGATCTAGTTTAAAGAATTATTGGTTTAGTGATAACTAGATCAACTAGGCCAGATAGCGAGTCATTGGGCGTTTTTCCATTAGCCGGCACAGCACCGGCAACGGCGACAGCGCCGGCGGGCGCCGCCCCTGCCGGTGCCGGGAAAACAAAAATGTATGGCTCGCTTTGCACTTACGCGCGGCGCCGGCACCGGCCCGGCGTTGAGTCCTGCCCATACATTTTTGCTTCCATTTCACCGGCTCGGCGTCCGTGCCGTGCCGGTGCCGGTGCCGGGCCGGCTAATGGAAAACCGCCCATTGTGTCAACTAAAGATGGAGTTTCACTACGAGTTTCAGCCGTCAGCAGTGGCTCTACAAGCGCATAACGTAAACAACGATCAAATGTATTTTCGAGTGTGTAGTTATATTTATCTGTGGTGTAGTGTATGTCAAGTTAATCATACAGTAAATGACATCATGCGCTGGTAGCGCCATCTGAGCCGAGCTTTGCGTGAAACCCAAATTAGTAATAGGTATGTAAAAATTTAACCTTTGACACTTCCAGTTCGTTACCAGGGCGTAATTTCACAATAAATCCATTGTACAAAAACAAAATCTCACGAACATCTATTACGGATAACAGATCTTCTAAATTAACAGTTCGAGACTTGGAGTACATTTAACGTGAATGTGTTCTAAGCTTAGTAATTCGAAGTAACATCTTAACACAAATGATGTATATGTGAACGCCCATAGATGAAGATGGTAATTATCGACTGACTTCTCTAATGTGATAATCTTTAAATGTTCTGTTTTGATGAGTTCATCGTTATGAGAGCCAAGTTGTACTTTTAGGTCATTTATCAGTTTTTAACGGTAATTTGTCGCTTTGAAATCGTGTCGAATATAGCTGAATGTTTCCTGTAATCTATCATCTTGTATCATCATCAGTCTATAATGTTCCCACTGTTGGGATACAGACCTCCTCTCTGAGAGTGAGTGCGCGTGATGTATTCTATCACGCTGAGCCATCAGTGCGGGTTAGTAGGTCGGTGGTCGAATTTTTGGTTCTAGGACATGCCGATTTTTAGAGCAGTGGTGACGACATAAATTACACAAAGTACGAGTAGTATACCCTGCTGGGTTCGAACCTACGAGACCACTACCTTACAACAGCAGTGGTAGCCTAGTGGTTTCGGCTTCGACTTACGAGTTGTAAGTCGTAGGTTCAATTTCAGCCAGGTGCATTACTTTTACAAAAATCCAGGAAAATTATGAGGTATAACATCGAAAGAAGTTGTAAAGATTGTGGAAAGCGCTCGCTTAGGAGAAATACTAATCAGACATTTTTTTAAACTTAAATTATTTAATCAGTTCTCATTTAAAAAGTTTGCAGCTTTAAAACATAAAGCATGAACTGCTAATTTAAAAACACATAATTTTATATAATTTGATAACTTGCTTATTAAGATGCTCTTGAGCGTAACATAGTCGTCACGCCCATAAGCTCCAAAAAACCAAGACCAACTAACGTAGGTATAAGAATAGTTCGCTATAGTAACGGTATCTGATAGGGATGTGTTAGAGGACGCGCCCACTACGTTTCACACATAGAGTTTAAATCAGTATACTACACGATAATAGGTTTATATAACATTATTTTTAGTATATGCGAAACCTGAATATAGTTTGTTCAGAATCAGTAACTGATTCGATTCCAATAATTTTTACACCAAGTTATATTTTTTTTTTCAAAAATCTTCTATCTTCTATATCTATCTATCTTCTTCTTCTATATCTTCTATCTATACTTATAATAAATCTGTAGAGAGGTCAATTCTGTACATGAAATATATTTCCAAAATAACTATCAGGGGGTGATAAGGGATCGATACTGATGCCAAAAATGCAATTTGTAAAATTATTGTCTGTCTGTCTGTCTGTCTGTCTGTCTGTCTGTCTGTCTGTCTGTATAACCGTTATAGAAACAAAAACTACTCGACGGATTTTGACGAAACTTGGTACAATTATTTTTCATACTCCTGCGCTGGTTATAGTATACTTTTCATCACGCTACAATCAATAGGAGCAGAGCAGTGAAGGGAAATGTTAGGAAAACGGGAGAAGTTACTCCATACACGCTAATCTTCGGAACTACTGGACGGATTTGATTGTTTTTTTTTTTGTTGTATAGATATTAAGTCTGGGCAACATATAGGCTATAATTTATCTTGGAAACTTGAACACCTGATGCAGAACTGCAATAGATCAGGTAAACTATAAGAGATACAAAAATAGCGCCATAGCAAAAATTGTTCCGCGTGATGAGCATTTTCTGCTGAGAAAATAAATTTGAAGATATGGAACACCTGATGTGGAACTCCAAGAGCCCAGCTACACTATTACATATACAGTAATGACGTCTTAGCAAGAGTTATTCAGCCTGATGAGCACTCCCTGTTGTCGTATAAAAACTGAAGATCTAGAACACCTGATGTGGAACTCCAAGAGCCCAGCTCCACTATAACATATATATCGACGCTTGAAAGGCAAAAATTACCAAGCGACATGTAGCCAACTTTACAGGAGAGCATTTTAAAGTTTTTATTTTTGGAAAAAAAATCGTATAAAATCACCTATTTGTCATAATTACGTAATTCCAACGAATTTTAAATAAACCTTACATGCTTTATAAACTGGCATTTAAAGATTATGGATTTTCTCATTAGTTTATGAAATAATGTCGGTTGGTAATAATTTTATCAAAATCACAAACAGGTAAAAGTTACTTACCGACATCAAAATTTCATGGTAAAACAAGCAAAATTAACTAAACCCGATTATTTTATTATTGTGTTTGAAGAAAAATGACTTATCCTGAATTGGCGCATGTTTAACTTACAAGTAAAATGATCTGAATAGAAAACAAATATACTTTTCTACCAGCCAATTTTAACCATGGTACAAATTAAATAAGGTTAGTGTAGGGTTTTTTTGAATAAGTAACAATAAATTTAGGTTTTAATGCACATAATCAAAAACTTTTGGTGTAAGGTTTTCGTCACCATCATCGCAGTTTTCAATGTTTCACTGGATTTGACACGTGTCAACTCTCGCACCGTATTCTGCAATTCGAAATTATTGATTTGAAAAAAAAATAGCATTATTTCAAAGAAGAAACGGTTAACTTGTTTCGAATACAGTCGTTGCCTTGAAGATTTATCAGTTTATTTTTTTTTAATTACATGTTTTCCTTTATTTTGCCTTATATGATTACTTCCCAAAATTTGATTCTTATTAGGAACGCTATCGAATAGTGTAATAGTACAGGATCTAAAAGCCAATCATGCAATTTTAGTCAAAATCAGCCTCGAGACTCCTTTCAACGTTTTTCGATATTCGTCATAGTTTCGTATATGGCCATCCACGCCCAGTTAAAAAAATCATTCCGTATATCGCAATCAAATTCATCATCATCATATCAGTCGTAGGACGTCCACTGCTGTACATAGGCCTCCCCCATAGATTTCCAATAGGACCGGTTGGAAGCTGCTTGAAGCCAGCGCGATCCTGTGATTTCATCAGATCGTCTGTCCACCTTGCAGCGTTGGTTCGTGGTCTCCATTCGAGAACCTTGCAGCCTCATCGGTCATCAGTTCTGCGTGCTATGTGGTCTGCATACTCCTCAGGTTTGCTGGGCTATGTCGGCAACTTTAGTTCGTCTACGAATCTTTTCATTGCTGATTCGATCACGCAGAGGGACTCCGAGCATAGCCCTCTCCACAGCTCGTTGGGCTACCTTGAGCTTACTAATGAGGCCTGTAGAAAGAGACCACGTTTCGGCGCCATAAGTCGTCACACATTTGCCGAAAACTTTGAAGCACTGAGGTATTCCGACGAGGAAACGTTACGCAGTTTCCCGAACGCTACTCGGCCATACTGAATTCGGCGGTTGACCTCTTTTTTGAAGTAGCGATATCTTTGAAAAGGGCATAAGACAAGGAGACGTGATATCATACAAACGTGATAAGTTGTTGACTCGTATGTCTACTTGGAACAAACCGTCGGATTAGGTAGGTCTACTACCTCCTCACGTCTGTATGCAACGACGATATAATACTAGACTCGTAATAACAGGCGACCGATGTCTGTCGACACATTAGGCAAAAAAGTCTTATATTCGTCTCATTTCGACCAATCCTGTGAGCCGTAAACATACGTTGAGACAGAACAGACCTTGAGTTAGCCAATCACAACGCGGTACCCCGTCCCCCTCGCTTACGTAGTACCTCAGCGAGTTGACAGAATAATTTTCGTTCCTTAGATCGTGCATGCGTAGTCTAGTATTATAATTATCGTTGTTGTCTGTATGATATCACGTCTCCTTGTCTTATGCCCTTTTCAAAGACAGAGCTTTCCAACTCTGCACCTGTACTCGGGCTGACATATTATTATTGTTCAAGCACCTAAACACTAAAACCGAAAGGATAAAATCCGGAACATGGATATTCGGCGAAGAACCAGAGTCACCGACATAGCTCATAAAATTTGCAAGTTGAAGTGGCAATGGGCAGGCCACATCGCTCGTAGAACTGACAACCGATGGGGAAGAAAAGTTCTCGAGTGCCGACTACGGACCGGAAGACGCAGCGTAGGCAGGCCTCCCACTAGGTGGACCGACGACATCGTGAGGGTCGCATGCAACCGATGGATGCAAGTCGCGAATTGTCGATCGGTATGGCGGTCTAAGGGGGAGGCCCTTGTTCAGCAGTGGACGTCTTTCGGCTGATGATGATGATGACCTAAACAGTTGACCCTTCACCACAGAGCAGTGGTGGTCCAGTAGTATTGGTCCCGACTTAAGAATTGTAGGTCGTGGGTTCGAACCCCGCCAGGCGCATTACTTTGTGTAATTTATTTCATCACCACTGCTCTCAACTCGTGAGGTAACCGGCATGTCCTAGAACCAAAAATTGGAAGACATGTGACATGTACTAACACGCTGGGCCCGCGTGGTGGATTATGGCCCATTCCCTCTCACAGAGAGGACGCCTGTGTCCCAGCAGTGGGAACATCATAGGTTGATGATGATGACCTAAACACTTCGACATACCGATAGTCAATACTACATCGTTGGAGAGATTCAAAAACTGCCCTGTTCCCCACGTCTCCACAAATTTTAACACTTTCTCATAGTCCTCAAACGCTTAACTTAAGGGCAAGTTATACTCTCCGGTCTTCTGTATAACTTTCCGCAGCGTGTGTTTGTGGTTTATGGTAGCCTTTTCGGAAACCGGCTTTTTTGGAGGGCTGGAAGTCATCAAACCTGCGGTCGAGACGGTTCGCGATGATGTTCCCTCGAAAACAACTTATAAACATGGCTGAAGAGCGAGATAGATCTGTAATTTCTTAATAAGGTGTGGTCACCCTTCTTAAAGAATAGAACCACCAATTTCCACCCACTTTCAAAAGCTCTGAAGTGATTCCATCTTCACCCGGCGCCTTATTGTTTTCAGCTGATTAAGGGCTATCCTAATTTCGTAAAGGCTGATGCCCTGGATGTCTTCAATGTAGTGTCGGGTTAGCTTGGCTCTGTGGCCACGCTGCTAACAGGTTGACAGCCGAAACGTAATAGCTGTGCATAAAACTTTTCGACTTCCTTCAATACCTCTGCTTTCTTTGCATCTTCTCGTTTCAGCTTTGTCAGCTGGCTATGCCCAATAGATACATCTCAATAGATCTCTCTTTAATGTGGTAATTAGTATTAAAAAGGCGTTTATCGTGCCGCAAGGCTTTTGAAGTCTATTGATCTGCCTATATGACTCGGCGTCACCGAAAATCTGCAGTCTATAAATAAGCGTCGATCAGTCGTGAGGTTGAGGGTGTGATTGGAAAGTTTCTGAGGTCTATTTGCACGGCAGGGTCAAAAAACTTAGAGCCTACCGTTTGGTCAGCTTCCACGAAACTGTTATTAATTTCGTCCACTACTGCAAAATTTTCGTAAAATAAATTCTTATTTAGCTACTGGGATAAAAAAAAACCCAGTAGTTCGATAATGGAACGTGACAATGGAACTACTGGGATTCGGCGCAAAGTTTTAGGTGAATTTAAATCCGGTTAAATATTTTTCGAACTTATGATAGGCAATACGAGTAGGTGATACATCAATATTTCGAGCTACGCAACGTACTTAACTGCGATGCGCGCGATCACGAATTGCCTTAGCGACAGTTGAGTGAAGACTAATCAAAATTTATTTGACCAACAGCCATTAATGTTCTGCTTTACAACGCGTACTTGCGACAAAACAAAATAGGTGCAACGGGGATAAACTGATTTTTATACAAATTTCATATCGGTAATAGTTACCTAAGTGACAAAAACTGTAAAAAAAACGGCAGGTAAAATATTACCAAACGACAAAATTTATCTTTTTTAGGCAGGAAAAATAGTACTATATTACGTTTTAAAGCACATTGTATTTAGGAAGAAGATACTAAGTGAAAATGAATACATAACTATGGTGTGTTAAAAAGTCTTAAATGAAGAAAAACATAAAATAATAAACAGGCAAAATTTCCTAAGCAATGCTCATACAACAGATTGCATAAAGTAAAAAATACCTAATGTTAAAACGCATTAGTTCTAGTCAAGGCAAAAGTTACTAAATATAAAAACTTGAAATAGAATATCTACCAAGTGAAAATTATTCATAAATCGGTAAAATTTTTGTCGCTTGGTCGCCGAAATTGGTGAAAATGTGCATTTTTTTAAGTTACCAAGCGACAGCAAAAGTCTTCCTAGCGGTACGAGAGTAGGATCAATCGACGCAGAATTTTTTTCTGATTTCAATGATATATATAACTCAATATCGCCCAAAATGTCGCTTGGTAACTTTTGCCTTTCAAGCGTCGATATGAATAACATATTAGCAAGAGTTGTTTAGTCTGATGGGCATTTCCTGTTGACTAACAAAAATGAAAGATCTGGAACGTTTGGAATCGTCATGCGCGTCCCGTTGTTTTCCCGTCCCCCGGCTCTAAGAATTTGACATCAGATGTTTCAGATCGATTTTGACGACCCCATTGTCGCTGGCATAAGCAACAGGATCCGCGTACGAAGTCGCTGGCAGAAGCTAGTATGTAATAAATCTGTAGAGAGGTCAATTCTGTACATGAAATATATTTCCAAAATAACTATCAGGGGGTGATTACGGATCGATACTGATGCCAAAAATGCAATTAATAAAATTATTGTCTGTCTGTCTGTCTGTCTGTATAACCGTTATAGAAACAAAAACTACTCGACGGATTTTGACGAAACTTGGTATAATTATTTTTCATACTCCTGCGCTGGTTATAGTATACATTTCATCACGCTACAATCAATAGGAGCAGAGCAGTGAAGGGAAATGTTAGGAAAACGGGAGAAGTTAATCCATACACGCTAATCTTCGGAACTACTGGACGGATTTGATCGGTTTTTTTTGTTGTATAGCTATTAAGTCTGGGCAACATAATGGGCTATAATTTATTTTGGAAACTTGAACACCTGATGCAGAACTGCAATAGATCAGCTAAACTATAAGAGATACAAAAATAGCGCCATATCAAAAATTGTTCCGCGTGATGAGCATTTTCTGCTGAGAAAATAAATTTGAAGAAATAGAACACCTGATGTGGAACTCCAAGAGCCCAGCTACACTATTACATATACAGTAATGACGTCTTAGCAAGAGTTATTCAGCCTGATGAGCACTCCCTGTTGTCGTGTAAAAACTGAGGATCTGGAACACCTGATGTGGAACTCCAAGAGCCCAGCTACACTATAACATATATAGGAATGACGTCTTAGCAAGAGTTGTTTAGTCTGATGGGCATTTCCTGTTGACTTACAAAAATGAAAGATCTGGAACGTCTGGAATCGTCATGCGCGTCCCGTTGTTTTCCCGTCCCCAGGCTCTAATAATTCGACATCAGACGTTTCAGATCGATTTTGACGACCCCATTGTCGCTGGCATAAGCAACAGGATCCGCGTACGAAGTCGCTGGCAGAAGCTAGTATTTTAATAAAATTTTATTACCAGTTAAATACAAAACTATCACCATACGCTTAGGTAGGTACCAATTGCCAAACTATTATCACCAGTATATAACACAGGAGACACGGTTAACGCAGGTGTACCGCCAAATGATCATGTTTTTGAACGAAAAACCAGGTAATACAAGCATATAACATTGTGATTTTTAATGATACGGTTTTAAAATTTTGTACATAGATTCTTTACATAAAAATATTGGACAGGTGTATCGGGTTTCGCATTAACAAAAAATAATGTTGTATAGGAGATAGTTTTGAAAGTAATAATAGCTATACTTTGGTGTAAAGCTTTCATTGTTGATAACTAGGGTCAAGCTTTAGCTCGCCGCCGCGCCGTCCGATCAGGGAGTATACTTGGGCCACTGGAGCGTCGTGTTGTACGCGCGTCTGACCCCAAAAAGCTGTCAAACGTCTAGTGACGAGGTCTGAATAGGCTACCGTGACCATAAAAAGGAGTCTCGCTTTTTTCAACGATGTTGTAGTCAGTTTTTCAGCTAATTGGACGTTGCTCAGCACACTAGTACTTTACGTGGATTGACTTCGTTTTTGACCTTCATAATCCAGAGTTTTTTTTTTTATTTAAAGATAGGTTCTCGTTAGACCATTATCTCGCCTGATGGTAAGCGAAGATGTGGTCGACGGTGCAGCACGCTTGCCTAGAAGTAACCTGTTCACTCTTTACTTGAAGACCCCAAGGTTATAGCTGTCGGGAAATACACTCCTTAGCTGTGCGTACAATAAAGTATGGGCAAAACGCTTTGTACGTACCGGAGGGATGTCCACCATGTCCAGTTACTAGGTAATACGATACCCTTTGGTGCCACTGGTTGTCATACTTTTAGGCTACTCAGTATCCATAACGCGACTGTCTCAGAATCTTCTAAAGACAGTCGGTCTCAACATATTGCCAATATTTTCAAACTTTGGCAAACGATTTCAGGAGGGGAAGTTTTTGCCAGTAATATTGTTTTTAAAAAAAATACTATTCTCAATAGTAAAACAAAACTCATACTCATGAAAGCATACGCTTTTATTATACAAAGTAGCGAAAAACTAGTTGGCATCTCTATATTAACTTGAATGCTCATTCAAGATAGAACATTAAGCAATAAGCTAATCTAATCTGCCGTTAACTAAATCTGCTTAGTAATATTGATTGTATTCACATTGAAACAACCCAAGGCTGACTTTGACAAGCAGTCTAGAACATCAGACATCAAAATTATTGATGTTGAATTACAAACTTGCATAATTACATAACAGTTCTTCGTAACTTGTCTAACTTTAGATAGTCATGGGAGGTTTTCTTGGTGGAATACCCCATTAATGCACGGAGTAATTACGGTGTTTGAATTATATCGCTGGCTCGGTTGGGATGCGCGAACGCGGTAACAAGACAACATAATGATACGACCGCCTTTTGTCTGGGTGTTTCGCCACCTGCCCAAACACTGTTAGTGTTGGGAAAAGTATCGATATTGCAGTCGATACAATGTAATTATTTGGCTGCGATAAGTATAATTGGAGGCCGTACAATGACTCCAAATTATTGTGTAAAATGGATGAATTTTAAGTACGATTCTCTGTTTTAAACGTTGGATAAAAAGGCTTGAATTGCCTTTGAATTAAAAACCACTCATAAGAGTCATGTTATGGACCTGACGTTTAATTAAGTTGTTAGGATCGCAATAACTCTAAATGAGCTCTTGTCCAAATTAAATCGCGTTGAAAAAGTAATGTCCCTAAATGTTATGTACCAAACATACTTATTACAGCAAATTCGCGAACTGCTAAATGCTAACGATAATTTAAAAATAGCAATTATTATTGTTCTAATCTAGTGGGTGGAGCTATCACGTAGATTGACCATTACGAACAATTCTTATCGTTTTTTATCATACTCCATCACAGCTTAATAAAAACAATGAGCAAAAAACTATCGATACGAAAGATTGTTGGGGTGAACATCCTTATAATGATACCTTGTTAGCGTCTGTTAGTCATTCCTTACCACTGAGGTGCCGTCGTAAGGGAAACGAAACTCTTAATTTGAACTTCAAAGGTGTGATTTTTGTGCCGTCGGGAAGTGTTAAGTAATCATTTAAAATCGGCTGTGCGGGCGATTAATTTTTTAACGACGATTTTTTGTTTTTCCCGGAGTTTTCGTTCACTGATTACTTGTAAGTTGTAACACGTAATCACTTCGCCTCTTAATGACGGACATCAGAATTTAATAATGCTTTGATCACCACTAAGTATACTCTGCAGCGAAATTGGGGTTCACTTGCAAATGAGTATCCATAAAAAACGATCAAAAGAGAATGTATTACCGTTAATTGATTAATGAAATAACAAATATGTTTACCAAACTCGTCAAACCATTTTAAGTGCTTGACAAATATTTAGTGTTAATTGGCTTTTGATTCGCGACTATCATAATTAATTAAAATTGGGAGTAGCTACATTGGAATAATTACTTTGTTTTCATTGACAGCTAATAAATAATGTGTTTATTCATTAAAAGCGATTGATTTATTAACAGTTTCGGTAAAATAAAGTTGTTGTAATTGGAAACCAGGAAAATATGTTATCTAATAAACGGAATTAAGTTTTTAAATGCATTTCATTTTCATAGAATATGAACATAGCATTTCATAGAATTTTGGCTTGGACAATGCCACATACAGCCAATGGCATATTATATTTAAAGATCTTGAGGCTTTGTGGTTTAGATTCGCGCAAGACAGAAAAAAATGGCAAAAAAGTAGTAGCCGTATGTGGACCAGGAAAATATGCCAATAAATGAATTCGCAAAATGTTGGCGTATAAACAATATATCACCTCTACCTAACCTTTCAGTACCCTTAGCACGAGTTTTCAGTATTTGAGACGTAGGTAGGTAAAGTAAACTGGAACTTTGACAATTTCAAATTGACAATTTTCAAGGAAAAAATTAGTTCCTTCTTCGCACACCAGAGGCGCTGTTCTATTTTTTCATACAAGAAACGCTGTAAATACTGGAAAGACGCTGTAAAGTAAAAGAGTGAAAATTCGTGCTAAGGGTACTGGTGTAGCAGCGTAACATAACCCGCATGTTATTTACAACACACAAGCCATGCATCGCCATCAAAATAAACTTTTGACATCTTAAAATCCATTTCCATTCTTTTCACTTTATACACTAAACTAGGCACATAAACGGCTCAGCCACAAATCATGGCAGTAATTTATGTAACCGTTTAGCACTACATCGCCGTAACAACACATAATTCAAAAGGTCGTGTCTAAGCGTATCTTACCAAAAGAGACTTTACCGGGACACGCAGTATGTATCGCCGTTCTTTGTACGGCGATTTATAGCTATTTCATGAGCTTTATTTACTTTTATAGACGTAAAAGTCTAGTAATAAATTACGTCGTTGCTTGGTGAGATGGCCGGACACTAGTGCTGTGAATAACATTTTCCTCTTATTATGTTTTTTGTATATAAATAAGAGAGATTTATGCGCGTTAAATCGGCCTACCACCAGTTTAGTTTAACAATTGGAACGCGATCAATGTCGTCTTGATTGTCCGAAGATATAAGTTTGATTGTTATCATCTCCGACGTGCTGCTGATATGACGGATAGGATTGATTTCTATACCTAAATGAAAAGTTTGTTTGTTTGGTTGGAAGCGCTAATCTCAAAAACAACAGGTTCTAATTCATTTATTTTTGTGTTCTACTATAGTCTATTTAACAAGGAAGCCTATAGGCTATTTAACGTTAAGTATAAAAGTTCTTTGGACGTCATCTCCAATCAAAATACCGCTAGTAGAACAAGCGGTATTTTGATTGGAGATGATAATATAACATTAAATTGTCATCCTTTTTAAATCTATATTCATACTGTACGGAAATTGGCCATACAAACGTTCAAACGTTTACCATTTTTGAATAAAAAACAGAAAACTCCGCTAATACACTTAGTAACGTAATTACATTATAACAACATAAATATTTTTAATCGACTACCAAATCCTTTATAAATATGAGAAAAATATTTGCTTAAGGATACATAGCCGCGGGCAAAGGTCCCAAGAAAACATTTAATATGTTATTATTGGCACTAGGTAGCTATCGAGATTCACAAATATTATTATAGGACGATTTTTGCTGGTTACGATTTTCCAGAAATTGGCAAATAAACTAATCAAATATTTAGTGAACACATAGCTGGTTGTTCAACCTAGTCTCTGGAAAATTCAGTGTTCCTTGTAGAGAGTGACAGTGCAAATTAGGAAGTATCTTGACTTATTCAGATTCATTTAAAGTGAACAGACTTATTTGGGTAAGCTCACTCTATCGCAGACTTTTTCTCTGTCATCAGTGACTTAGAATAGAGTCAAGAGCAAACCTATACTAATTAAGAGGAAAGTTTATTTTGTAGAACAAGTTAACATAAATTACCAAGGCAATTGAGAAGCAATAATTGTAATAAGAAAAAAAAACAATTTCAAATATGGTTTCATAATGTCAAGTGCGTGAAATCCAATTTTGAGTATGTTCAAAAGTAGCAGCCGGTATCGTAATTCATGGACTCCACAAAGCTGGGTGTGTTTGAAAAAACAAAGAAACAGATTTTTCTGCTGCTAACAAATTATTTTAATTTCCAACCATGCATTTCCCAGTCAACCCGCGTTCATGACGATTGCAACAGCGTCGTATTAGCGGGAGATCAAAATAATGAACAATCGCGGAAGTTATCCTGTAAGTGACAGTGTAAGTTTAGTTTTGAACCGTGAAAGCTTGAATCCCTATATGGAACAGTGTACCCGGTAAGTTAAACGTCACTTTTACTTCTTTTAAGTAGTGTCCGACCGAAACTGATTTTTCAGCCGAAACCGAAACCGAAACCGAACTTTCGGCCTTGCTCTCAGTTTCGGCCGAAACCGAAACCGAAACCGAAACTTTTAAAACATTTAAGATTTCGATTTTTTCTGTATTGTTTTTTTTTTTACATTTATTAACAGATGTGTTTTAAGAAAAAGTGTCAAATATACAGGGCGAATTTTTCAACTGGGCGTGGATGGCTATATTATTAACTATGAGGAATATCGAAAAACATTGAATAGAGTCTCGAGACCGATTTTGCCGAAAACTTAAACTGCATCATTGGATTTTAGAAAAATCAATAATCCTGGCCAGGAATCTAACCCGCAAATTTTGGAAAAAAAATCTAAGTCTGTATTATTACACTATTCGATAGTGTTGCTAATAAGGATCAAATTCTGGGAAGTAATTAAATACGGCAAACTTATGGCTAGATGATTTTAAGAAATTGCTATTTTTCTGTGTTATTTAACTTCTACTGAGCCA
The DNA here is from genome assembly GCA_954870645.1 of Agrotis clavis. NCBI lineage: Eukaryota > Metazoa > Arthropoda > Insecta > Lepidoptera > Noctuidae > Agrotis > Agrotis clavis. The sequence continues at coordinate 10,697,514 of OX940929.1, read as the reverse complement.
TAATCTATTCGAAATTATAAAAAATCATTGTTTCCAATGTTTCACTAGATTTGACACAATACGAAATTACCGAGTTGAAAAAAATAGCATTATTTCAAAGAAGAAACCGTCTACTTATGTTTCGAATACCGCCTAATCCTAATCCATGACGCCTTGCCGATTGATAAGTTTTTTAATCAAAACGTACGTAACAAATATAAGTATTTTAATATGACATGAATATGACAAGACTTAATCTTGGCAGTAAACTCAAAAACATAACCTCAACTCACGATTAAATGGACGGTGGCAAAGTGAGCCCCGGGGCTCTGCCGGCGAGCAAGCACGTGTTAGCTACGAATTTTACCGAAAGACGCACGATTACTTGAGTTTCGGCGGGGCCGAAAGTTTCGGCTATATTTTAGCCGAAACCGAAACTAAGGCCGAAACTAGATTTTTTGGCCGAAACCGGCCGAAACCGAAACCGAAATTTCGGTCGGTCACTACTTTTAAGTCAGTATACCTTTTGTATAATTTGTATCCACAGTTAACGGCACTTTAACCTTAAATTGAGCAGTGATAGCAATCTAAAACGTATAGCTTCTATACATTTTGAAGACTCGGACTCGGAAGACCAAATTTTTAGAAATTGTCCAAGATTGTAGCACGCTGAAGTGGCAGTCGGCTGCAGAAACGACGAAAGGTGGAGTAGGAAGGTTCCCGAGTGGAAACCGCGCTTAGGCAAACGTAGGGTGGAACTCCCTGAACAAGGTGGCTGGATGAAAAAAACAGGAGATAGTGCTATGTGCAACAGTATATTTTGCTGAAATGATGATGATGAAGAATCGGATAGACAAATTAGGTCGTTTATCAATCACGATCAATACAGGAACCGAGATAGATTATTAATTTCAAGTGTTAGCGATTCTTTCACCAACGTTACCGGTTATGTACAAATCGATATAATCGTGTAACAAATAATATTGTTGTTATAATTTACGATATAAACAAGCACGGATTGTGTTGAAACCTCGTAAAATACAAAACTCAGTCGTGTAGCAGCAATATCCGTTTTAAAGTTCAGTACTAACACAATGTAATGTAAAGTGTTACAAAGTTTTCTCCTTTTCTTAGTTGTTTCAGCACTCACCGTCCAATATTTAACTCGTAATAGGTTTTATCAATTAGATTTCAGTTAGTGACAACAGTTGCTATATCTTTTTATTTAAAATGTGTGTAGCATTTGTTCGTTTGTTCATCATATAGTTCATTCTATTGTGATTAAACTTTGTCAATTATAAGCAAATTATAAATGGTGAACAGAAGCTATGTATTTATAATCTTAATTGCCTAGACGCAAACACTGTCCACGTTTTTGGATGGCAAACATAACATCATCGTATTTTATTGTTACTTCAAAAAAGATTATACAGTTTTAGTAACTAATAATATTCTGAGCGCGATCCAAGTGAAGTATTCCCAAAGCACGTAGGATTACTCATATCTAGAAATAAAGCCGACTACAGAAATAAATAAGCAATATAAATGGCAAACTTTAGTAATAACAATATAGCTCTCTCGACGCTTCCTCTCCTGGTTATTCTAATAATAAACATGAGCTACATATAATATTGCGTAGGCTTTATCAATAAACGGCTGCAAGCCTACCCTTATAATGACCCTAGAAACTGGTGCACGTAATTAATAGGCCATGCCGTTGAGGGCCATTGTACAATTTATTGTTTTACAGCGCGTTCGGACTATAAATTTCTTAATTGGCCCCACTTTATACTCAACGGACCCCCAATTTACAAGGGCGAGCACAGACTGTATCAAGATTTTTTCACTACAATACTTTTGAACGCAGTTAACAAGCCGTCATCATATAATTTGGAAGGGAATCCAACATTGTTAAAGCCTACAGCTGCTTTGCCGCGAACTTGAAGTAACAATTTTCACATCAAAATAACAGTCCGGGAAGTTTTTTTCGTCAGTCTATTCCGTCGGCACTGACTAACAAGGTTATATTGAATCGATACCACCGTAATTTGTAAATTAAAAACGGGTCTGGCATCGTAAATGTTTTGAGATTGGCCTTTCATTAGCTTTTATTTAGTGACTAGCTGTTGCCCGCGACTTCGTCCGCATTGTATTTGGTTTTATGGCACCTTTACCAATATTCTCTTTTTTAATTCGTTGAGAAAGTGAGGGTACCTGATATCCCATTTTAAAGTTTGTTATAGAATCTATAACAAACTTTAAAGCAAATGAAATGAAAACTTCCAGACACATCACTTTATATACGACATTGGTAGTTTTTCCCTCTGGTGCTAAAATAAAAAGCTGGTCAGCATTACTGACAGGCGAGCATGTGTTATATATAGTTGGCCGTGGGAAAAACAGTTGGACCTTAGGTCGACATCAGCTTCCTTCAGGGTCTGTCCTTGGGACTTATTTATGGTCATCGCGAAGTAAGCGGCTACCGGGAATTGTGTAAGTTTGAACTGGAAAAGGAAATTGTTGGAGATGAGTGGTATTCACGGTATCAATGCAGTTTCCCCTTGAGCCACATCCGGTGAGAATTTCAGCTTCGCTTAAATTTCTGTGTAATGCAGTAACTATTAGTCGCGTTCCATTGCACAATTTTGGTGGAGTTAGAGTTCTTAGAAGCATTATTATTACTTTTAGGTTATTTTATGAGCTCGAGGACCACAGGCAGTTAATGAATTTAAAATCTCGAGTGGGTAGTTGCTGGCATCATCCTGATTGACGACGTTATTGTATGTCGTGTGAACCACATCATTCCCAACAATTTCGGCTAATATGTTTTCATTTATTGCAGCGGTTCGGTCATTTTTTCAGTATCGCACGATCAAATAGCCAAGAATTTTCCTGAAGTGTTATACTTGATGGGACTCCGAATACGTAACTTATCAATTCTTCTTACAACGGGCAGTGTCTGCCGGAATTTTCCGGAGAACAGTACCTACCGTGATATTGTCCATGGGTCTATCATCATGGCGAATGTCTCAAAGTGGTCCACGGTCTCGACGGCTTTTTTGTTCGACATGGTACATTCAGACGATTACATTTTTTTTAGCGTGGTAATACATCACGTGGAACACAACGTGCACTCTTACTCGCCGCCCGCATGGCCGCGCCTACAGTGGCTGGAGATCGTGTAACGACGTCTGTCGCCATCGGCGTCTACCGCTGCGTCATCATGGTCTCGACCAATACTAAGCACGAGAAGTCACCGATTATCGTCGTAGTGAGGACACGGCGGTTCTCTGCCCAAGTGGGTAGTCCTGCACCGTATGCTCCACCGTGTCCTCCAGGCGATCCACGCAGTGGTGACACCCAGGCGATTCTTCCTTCCCTATCCGACACTGCTACCTCCCGAAACTTTCGTGTTCGTTGAGGACCTACGTCATGTGGTAGGTCAGGCGGGACGCCGTGACGCCTATCCAGCCACTCCGCGCCGCCACCGCGGTTGGGGCTAGGGTTGCCAACCTTACTATAATATATAGTACCTATTGTACTATATTTAGGGTCTCCGTACTATATACTTTTGAAGAAATATATAGTACGCGAAAATACTATATTTCCGTACAATAGCTAAATGTTTATATTTTGCGTTTCTATTTCATTACTAAAAAATAAAAAAACTTCCTGCAATTTACGAACACGTTTTTTAAAAATATGGAAGAAGTGCAAAAAAATTAAATAAGTAAAAATATAACTTTAGTCTATTTTTTATGCTTCCCTACTAAAATACTATATTTTTTTGAAGCGCACTATATTTTTTATGGCTTTTTCAAAAAAAATACTATATTCTGACAAAAAAATGTTGGCAACCCGGATCGATCCCCGAATCGCTGTGATCGCGCCGGAGTTCTTTCCTGGGATTCATCCTGGCGATTGTATTGTATTTGTATAGCGGGCTGGTATCCGCAACTCCACGTCATATGCGTGTATTTTGCGTGCGGATGAGATGATCATTCTCCTGGCGATGCGCCTCGATAGACGCGGTGGAGGGCCGTCGCCTCCAGGGGAAGACGACTACATTACAATCCTGAAACACCTTTGCTTTGTCACAGTTTCATGACTACGAACACGTTGAGTGTTGCAGTGTTGTCTTAGTCAAATGGGATTTTAAACAACGAAAAACAAAATACGCATTTACTTTGTTAGTGACGTACAACAGAGACTGCTCATCAGGCTGAACAACTTTGCTAAGACGTCATTCCTTTGTAGCTGGGCTCTTGGAATTCCACAACAGGTGTTCCAGATCTTCAATTTTTATACGTCAACAGAGAGTGCTCATCAGGCTGAGCAAATCTTGCTAACACGTCATTCCTATATATGTTATAGTGTAGCTGGGCTCTTAGTGTTCCACATCAGGTGTTCAAGATTTTCAATTTTTATACGCCAACAGAGACTGCTCATCAGGTTGAACAACTTTGCTAAAACGTCATTCCTTTATATGTTATAGTGTATCTGGGCTTTAGGTGTTCCACATCAGGTGTTCCAGATCTTCAGTTTTTATATGTCAACAGAGAGTGATCGTCAGGCTGAACAACTTTGCTAAAACGTCATTCCTTTATATGTTATAGTGTAGCTGGGCTTTTGGTGTTCCACATCAGGTGTTCCAGATCTTCAGTTTTTATATGTCAACAGAGAGTGATCGTCAGGCTGAACAACTTTGCAAAGACGTCATTCCTGTATATGTAATAGTGTAGCTGGGCTCTTGGTGTTCCACATCAGGTGTTTCAGTTCTTCAATTTTTATACGTCAACAGAGACTGCTCATCAGGCTGAACAACTTTGCTAAGACGTCATACCTTTACATGTTATAGTGTAGCTGGGCTCTTGGAGTTTCTCAACAGGTGTTCCAGATCTTCAATTTTTATACGTCAACAGAGAGTGCTCATCAGGCTGAGCAACTCTTGCTAAGACTTCATTCCTATACATATATGTTATAGTTTAGATGGGCTTTTGGTGTTCCACATCAGGTGTTCCAGAGATCTTCAATTTTTGTGTGTCAACAGAGAGTGCTCGTCAGGGTGAACAACTTTGCAAAAACGTCATTCCTGTATTTGTTATAGTGTAGCTGGGCTCTTGGTGTTCCACATCAGGTATTCCAGATCTTCAATTTTTATATGGCAAAAGAAAGTGCTCATCAGGGTGAACAACTTTGCTAAGACGTCATTACTGTTTATGTTATAGTGTAGCTGGGCTCTTGGAGTTCCACATCAGGTGTTCCAGATCTTCAAATTTATTCCCTCAGCAGAAAATGCTCATCACGCGTAACAATTTTTGCTATCGCACCATTTTTGTATCTCTGATAGTTTAGCTGGTCCGTTGCGGTTCTGCACCAGGTGTTCAAGTTTCCAAGATAAATTATAGCCTATGTGTTGGCCAGATTTAATACCTATACAACAAAAAAAAAATCATTCAAATCCGTCCAGTACTTTTTGAGTTTATCCCGGACATACATACAGACAAACAGACAAACAGACAAACAGACAAACAGACAAACAGACAAAAATTCTAAAAACTATATTTTTGGCTTCGGTATCGATTGTAGATCACACCCCAAGTATTCTTTTCAAAAAATATTCAATGTACAGTTTTGACTTTCCTACTATTTTATTATATGTATAGATGTTCCATATAGATTGAAATCGATAATTTAAATTAGAGAGAGTACCACCCTATATTAAAGTAGGTATGTATGTTTTGTATAATAGAGACTAGCGAGAATTATCTAAAATACTTTCTCTTGAAATAAAATACATCTTAAGAAAAATCCATCAGCACTCTAATTTTTAAATAAATATTTTTAAAGTAAAAGAGAAAAATGTCCTCGTATAAAAACGGATCAAAAGCTTTGGTATCAATTTCATGAATAAATTCTACTGAAATTTGAACTAGAGGTGTGATTTAAGAAATAAATCCAGTAAGCTTACTTCTATTTCTGGATTTATTTAAAAACTGCTTAAAATTTTCCTTTTTGGTTATAATTTTCGATAATTTTATCGTTTTCAAGTTTAAGTCTTAGTCGAGGTAGGCTAAGTTGAATTTATTACGAATTTTTATGTAGAAACGTTTTTTCTATTTTATTAATTTTGCTTATTATAAAATAGGTAAAAGTTAAATAAGTTTCGTTTACAAATTCACAGAACATCTATACTTTCTAGATTTACCAACAAGATAATCCAATGTTATAGCTCCTATTTTATTCAACCACGAGTGATATTTTCTAAAAAGCTTTACTCGCAAGACATGACGTTGCAAAACGATGAATTCTTTTCGCATAGCACAACAACGTCAGCGATTTGAGACACGAGTCTCGTATGGTGAGATGGCGCCGCTAGGCACACCAAGTAAAATATTCAGGGCAAAAGTCAGTCACGACATACGATGCTCTTCCGACTTTTGAGACCCTGGTACTTCTGTGTGTTTAGGCTATGCTCATAGGTACTCATAATATTCCTGTTGTAAGATTTTTAGCTAAAGAATGGAAGAAAAATGTAATTCAGAAAGTGTTTGCTTCCAGATGAAACAGAAATAATTTCTGAATAAAATACCACGTCACTTACTGAGCATAGCTAGTAAAGGCAAGAACACTGCACGTCGGAGCATAGATAGCAAAGACAAGAACATTGTACAATGTTCTTGTCTTTGCTATCTATGCTCCGTCGTGAAATGGTTGCGTACTTTCTAAGACTATTAAGAAGGTTTCTAAGACTATGCTTAAAACGAGACGATTAACAGTTTATCATAGTAAACAAGGTGGTTATAACATGAATGAGGTGTAATATCGTTTTATTGACATCATTGTCATACGCTTACCATCTAAGTTTACCTATATAGAGTGCGAGGTATCGTCGTAAACCTGGTAATAGAAACGATACGTCTTATCGTAAATTATCCCTTACAGGTTAAGCTGACATTTAATAGTGTTAGCGATTAGTGTTCACCACTCGCATCTGTCATAATATCAATGATATCAATTTCCATTTTATGCCTTCATAAAAGTATTCAATAGCATAAGTAGGAGTGTATTGATAAATAGAATGGCTATTTTATGAATAAATTCACACCTATATTTAGTAGCTGCTACAAATTGCTTCAACGATTTCGTATAATTTTTATTGCAATTCCTGTTTAATTTAAAGCCATTTCAATTGCAATAACGTTTGTGTTCCACTTAACGAAGTTTGGAATAAGCTTTGAGTCATCAACGAATTTCACTTTTAAACAACACATTGGCTACACCAAATTTATTTTTATTATCCCAACAAATATTTCAAAAGCGAAATACCAGTATCGTAAAACCGTAAACGAAAGCAAAATCATTTGTATCCAATCACAAAATGGATCGCTAAAAGTGAAACTTCTAAGTAATAACAACAAAACAAAATTGTTCAAACAATAACTTTAGAGAATAGTGTCGCAATGAAAAACTGAGATAAAACAAGTGGACCATAAAGTTACTGTTGTAAACATTGTTTATAAAACAATTCGGGCGACTGAGACACAAACAAAAGTTTCCGTAGAATTCCGCGCCACCCTTTCGGCTTCCTTAAATTGTTATTGCGGTAATAAGCCTCCGACGCGAACATGTGACTTTTATGGCCAACCAGTTTCTGGACTTTTTGGCAGAGGACATTTTGTCATTGGCACAATTATTACACCAGAAGAACAATGACGGGCTATTTTTGACATATTGTGTGAAGGACCTTCTTGTAATGCGTTTACTTTTTATGTCCTTTCGCCGAGTTTTGTGTCGTAATGAAGGCGGGAACAATTATTACTTCACCGAATAGATTTGAGGGATGTTTGTGCGTTATCAGGTCTTCCCAACGGCAGTTTCTGAGTCATAAAATACTCGTAGTTTTTGTGGTAAACAAAAATCTATGTGCTTGCAAGGACTGTATAATAAAGGACTTTATTTAGTTTGTTATCTTTGTGATCTCAAGTCTAACCAATTTTTATGTCGACTACCACAATATCAATCACAGAATTATTATTGAGGTTATTGATAGATGAAGCTCACAACAGAATTCCTCATTAAAATATTGTATTTAGATGTTTTTAGATAATTGTTTGGAAAACCAATTTAATGAATGGTGATTGTTGACGACCACGCGTGTCCTTGGTATTCTTTTATGTCTGTAAGGATCTTTAAACACACTTCCTATTCCAACTTGATCATTATAAAGGCTCTAAAAGTATCTTATTCCAAAATAGGCTCATAATGTAATACAAACTTCAGAACTTCCTGTTTAATACCTGTCTTTATTACACAAAGTACTCAACTGAGAGTTCCTTCAAAATTGTCGTTAAGCCTTGTTACGTGTAATTAATTACCATCCGAAGAATCCGCCGCTCTCGGGACAATAAAACGCTTTCGGATTATGATATGAAACGTTGAAAGCTAATTCAACTCGTAATAAATCTGAGACTTGTTAATTATCTGACGCTCTCAGTGAGGAGCGTCGTAAAGGGCCCACCTCTTTGTTTTACGGAACTTTCGTCGACTTCAAAAGATTCCAGTGTTATTAAGTTAGCCGTAATAAATAGAACGTCTCTGGAGTAACGTCCGTATTGTAAACATTCACAAAACTGCATGATGTTGACTGTCGTGAATATAAAGTGCTTATAAAAATACTGCGATGGTCCATTCTGTTCACTTCTTCCTTTTATTTCATTAGGGCCCGTTCAAAGGAAAATATGACAATTTTGTTAGGGGAATTAAAAAGTTACCTGTTCTTACAGTAATGTAGTAACAAGTTTAATTTTCTTCGTCTCTCGTCCGACATTAGGCGGGCCCAAACGTAACTTCGGTATAAAATATTTAAATTGACTTTAAGAGCGAGTAAGATATTCAGTTTGATCGCTTTGCCGTCGATTTACATTCAAGAACGGTTATAATGGTAACTTAATTTTATACTTATTTCTTGTTATATTGGTTTTAAATAAGTGCTTACTTTTATACAATGGGAATAAAAGTGAGATTAGAATTTTACGGTTCTTTTTAACGCCTTTTTGGTACTAACTTTTGTTTAAGTGATGTCTGGGCTTCGGTTTACAAAACAGTAGTACATTATCAGGGGTTTATTTTGTAAAAAGTTAAAAGAGGACAATAATATTATTGTCATCAGACTTTTAAGAAGTTTGGTTATTTACTAAATAATTTCGGACGTAACTGTACAAAAAATGGTGTCAATTACTTTTGACAGAGCTCGTTATATAGAAACCATTACCCGTAAAGATCTACGAACCATGAGACTATATCGAGCTGTATAATACATCCTCTATATATCGTTAAAAAGGCGGTCTCTACATGGCAGGGGCCGGTGTAAACGAAGCATAACCTATGCCGTTTTTATTCTATAACGAGCCTACGAACTATTATTACTACGTCACCGTGTCAAGCCCACATCACGTGTACATCCGCCTTAAATCCAGATATACCAACGCACAATCAGATATCGTTTGTTTAACCCGTACTAAATGTGACAAGGTTCTAATCGTCCATTTCGGTCTACCACTTGGACCTTTGTTCAAATAAGTTAGGAGTGGATGTAAAGTTATAAATGATAGTTAAATGATTTCTTGACAATTTAATGCTGAGGCGCCTTATCGTATGATGAAATTCGTTAATAACAATTATGGTGGAATGAAGATAAGTTTCGAGAGAGTTACCTAGGCACCTGTTGGTCACGTTTGTGTATTTAAGGAAGTGAGTTAATGTGTTTTTAAGTAGATATCCTTGTCTTGATTGATGAATTCTTCGTTCCCGCATTTTGTTCGCCGGTAGATAACTGGGCGTGTTCATAACGGAGTGATTTAAATTAGCCTATCTTAATAGAGATTAATGTTAGAACAGTATAAGGAGAATCAAAATATAAAAGAATATTCATTCATGAATATGTACGTCATTTATCTTCTTTTAGATAATTTGTTAATGTTGCCCAAATGTAGTATTGTTTGGAGTTAGAATTAAATAAATATAAATTATGCAGACAGGACTAGTGTGATCAAATGAGACTGAGAATAGATAACGAAATAACACGTTGTTTTAGAAGAAAGTAGACCCTTTATTCCGGCAATAATATAGTTCAAAAGAAAAACTCAGCGCAAGTATAAAATATCCAGTGAACATCGCCCAAGAGCTTAGTCTAACCACACAATAATTTCCATCTCACTTATACCGTACAATACAAATAGTTCACCAACTTATCTTCCTTACACATTACGTGCTCTGAATACCGAAGTAGGATCCTCAAACGCTTAAGATACACCATTATAATACAGGATCATCGTAATCCTCTCCACGTTCGAATCACCCAAAGTGCCCATTTTTAGAAACATCCACCCTCGAAAGACCATTTCATACGTCCAGGATTACACAGTATCCGCAATGAACGTCCCACTCAGACTTCATTAAAAGCTATAACGTGAATGTAGCCTACAACGCAATCCTGAAACTAATCTCTTTTGTTTGCATTTTGTACGAGAGCCAAATCTAACTCGTAACTCGCAACTGAGCACGAAGGAGCGGGATCAAAACTTCAGAGTTGTACATTGCGTTATTTGTATGGTGTAGGAATGGAGATTGTGTACCAACTGCGTAATGGAATGCTTAATCCAATCTGCGCTTTGCTGAGTTAGAATGTCTGTGGGATTATACAAACGAATTAGATCCTTATGCTGATGAAAATTACGACATGGGTGTTGGGAATTTTGAAGATTATTCATTTTAATTAGAATCGACATGATTTCAGTCAAATGATGTTTGTTGCTGCATAATTAGTAAAAAAGTGTTTATTTTCGCGGCATTGCCTGCGTGAAGTTCAATAGTTATCCCACTTACATATTAGGATAAAAAGTTTTCTACGTGTTAAGCTGTTGTCAAACAGACAGGCAAAGCGAATGCGATCCGAAGCGTTTTTATTTGTATTGTATGGAATTGTTTGAATCCAGTCACATATAAAAGCGAAAGTGATCCGATAGTCTATTTGACTGGCTTCAAACAATTCCATACATTACAAACAAAAACGCCTTGCTTCGCGTTCGCCACGCCTTTCTGTTTGACGCATTAATGCAGGATATAAAATATTTGCCTACCAAATTGCATGCAAACCTGTTTAGTAGTTTTTGTGTGAAAAGTTAACAAACCTCTATACCCATCACATTGATACGAGTACGATACTTATAATTTATGAAATACCTACTAATAATTATGTTTTTTTTGGAAAATGTGATCATTATCAAACTGGGCAGCAACCAGCACTCTATTATAATAAGAAAGTAAACACCGTCTGTCCGTATTGACTATTGGAATGGAATGTCAATTAAATAAGGTTTAACAGACTAATGAAGGTGATTCCAACCAAGCTAAGTCCAACCACATAAAACTTAAAACCGTATTATCAGTCTTAACAGTCGATAACATCCACTAAGACTCACTTCTTTATATGAACCAATAAAAAGAATAATCAACGTAACATAGACCGAAGACGAATCTAATGACACTCATCAATAAATTAAATGATGGGGTTGTAAACATTGATGGAACTCTTTATAAAATACATTATCTGTACTGTAATATAACATAGAGGTTAAGTTTGTAGGTATGTGTGTATCCTCACGCCGTGTCCTCACGACGGCGATAGGCGGAGACCTCTCCCGCCCGGCATTGGTTGAGGCCATGCTATGGGATGAGGCGGAGTGGGAAGCGGTCGCTTCCTTCTGCGTTAAGTCATGCTACCGAATGAGGAGGCGCGCCGCGTGAGGGAGAAGACGACGTCGTCCCTTCACCCCAGCCGCAGTGTTAGACGCCCATGCACGGCGACGGACATCGGCAGACGATCTCCGGCCACCGTTGGCACGGGCATGCGAGCGGCGGGGCGACTCGCTGTCTGACCATGGACCTTGCCCGGGTCGAAGGCGCGTTGAGTTCCACGCGCTCCTCAACGTGTGCCAGCATTATGACGGGGCCCCCCTTTAGAGGGCCAAAGCCTGCCGGAGTCGCGGGACTTACGAATTATTGTGACTCCGGAACGTAAAGGGCTATTGTAGGACACCGTGAATTTTAGTTAGTACGAGTCTGACAGTCCCCATTTTACCACGCTAAAAAAAACTAAAAGGAAATAGCGATGGTAATCTACACCAGGGTCATCTGGCTCGCAACCACTATCCTGTTGCCACCAAAAAGTTTTTACTCAGCTCAGTCGGTGCGCAGGAGTTTCAGTTCCTTCTGGGAAAGCTTACTCCATTTTAGGTCTCATTTTTTGCTTCTGGGCTTGATTGTATTAATGGGGAACTACATTATTTTCTATTGTACCAAGCCACTATTAAAGAGCAACCGTGAGATAATTTTCGACCATAATCAGAACGAAGCTGCAGGCAAAAGCGAGTCTTTCTAATAAAGAAATAGATGTCATAAAATACAGTGCATTTAAAGTTCATTTGGACCATTTACCCAGTGCATTCCGTGCAATTTACTGGTCATACGATTGCTATTATTTTTCACTAATAGCAGCATTATTAAGCGGACTGAATTAGATGTTAAAGGATATCGTAAAATTAATGCAATGCAGTTAGGTAGTTGAGAGAAAGCGGAATTTTAGTAGCGTTTAAAAAAGGGTTTTTTTTATAGATTCAGTACGCAATGGAATGAAAATTAAAACAAATTATCGCAAGTGTGACTAATTATAAAGTTGTATAACGATGATGTTGATAATAGATAAAAATATGAAAACTTTATACCTACTGATATTTAGTAATGTCAATAGGTATAACGTTTTCATATACGAGTAATATTGATTCATTAAAGAAGCTTTATTTTTATTTACTTAAAACTTTAAAAGTACTCTTAAAAAATTGAATTTTTAAAATAAAAAGTAGAACTGAACACAGCCACGATTCTGCAGTTCCTTTGGGGACCGCTCGCCATTCAATTGGCGTTTTCAAACGAATTGTGCGCCAATTACGTTATCAAAAATTTCCCCGGAATAAAATTAGGTTGATACCTAATTATTATGGGCTTTAACAATGACTAGAGCGGCAGTTAATTTGTGCCGTTCTGAGTTCGCAAAGCATAATTTCGTTTTGATTAGCTGAATTTTCATTATTCTTTTCTGAATATTTTTATGAGAAATTTTGCCGTTAATGCTTAAAAGTTTAAATAACGTTTTTATAACATAATAATGAGTACCATTCAAGCTCAAAGAATCGTAATATTTTCAGTAATACGATCTGAAAATAATTAATACCGCAATTTACCTGCACGAAGCCTAATTGACGCATTTTAACGACTTACTGAAAATAAAATACCTGGGCTTGAAATGCAGAAAAAAAATGTAAAGGAATTTTTGAATCGAACGTTTTGCAACACCGCGCGGTGTTTAGTTAAAAGAGCCCCCTACCATTTGCATAATCGACGTTTCCACAGGTGCATTGGCAGCGCATTGGCAGCTGATTTAAGTAAAGTGACAAGAGGGCTCTTTCGTCGTATAAGGCAATATGCTACGGCCGCTATTTTTATTTATCGACGTCCGACGAGCGACGGTGTTTTACGTAGGTTTGTGTCGGCGGCAAAAGTAGCAGTGGTTTTTTTTTTCTTTTTCGACTGACGCGACATCTTGGCGTTTGTTTTCAATTGAATGGTCGTGGGCTTCAGTGCCGGACGTACGTTGGAGTCTTGTGTCTTGTAGATCAAGGTCGATACGTATGTCTATTGTAGAATAGCAGATAGTTTTATAGACCTTGTGAATTTCCTCAGTTTATCTCTATCTGCTATGTTAGTTATGGTTTTTTTTTGCATCAACACATTCTCAATATTATACAGCTTATTTGTAGGAACAGTCAACAAAGTCTAGAATATCTGTATCTGTATTAAATACACAAAAGCTTCTAAAAATCTAAATTCTAAAACTCCTACAAACATCACGGTATCTATGTTAAACACTAAGTTTGTTACCATATTTTTCAAGCCCATAAATAATGGATAACAGGGCGTTTAGGTGTTATAAAGAATATTGAGACGATGTTGTTTGAGCCTAGCCTCCCACGTCGCGCGATCTGCGCTTGCGATGCACTCATTCCTCCTTTTATGCCAAAGATTTATTGTTATCTGGAAGTGTTTCTGTATTTAATTTTAAATAGTCAACCCTCAGCGTTTTGTGGCAGCTTGGAAGAGCTTGCCTATGCATCAGTCCAGGGGAAAACGCCTTAGATTCAGCTGCCACCCTATTCAAGTCTGCGAGGAAACATCGTGGTGGTTTTAGTTAATGCAAGTCTGACAGACTCCTACTTTACTCACGTTTACACCTAATTTTTGAGGTGTAAACGTGAGAAAAGTAGGAGTCTTGTCCGCGATCAATCTTTTGCAGTCTATCGCTTGACCTTCGTCAAGCGATAGACTGCGAAAGATTGATCGGTATTGCCACGACCGCTGGAGCGACTATCTTTCGTTGGGTCATGACTGCAGTGACATGTCGCTACGTCACATCCTGCTGCTTAGTCGGTGGTCGGCTACGAAATCGTACTTATAGACCTTCTTCAAGTTTCGGATAACCCAAATCGAAGGTTCTTCCAGCACGACTACTTACCTAAAGCCCAACATAAATCACAAACCATCTATATTCCGTGCGGACTACACCTGCGAACACTTTTGAGACATAACGAAACCCAATTAAATACATCTAGATATTTCACCAACTGATCATTAGGGCTACATGGCTTGTTAGGGACCCTGTTTAAACGTGCCAGTACAGCCAGTCATGATTTCTGGTGACTTATTTCGTTGAAACGACGGTTTCACGAGAAATTTGCGTTTTGAGAGAATATTTATGTTCGAATCGTGGTTGGTCAATGTTTGATATTATTTATAGAACTGACGAATGGAAATGTGGTATTACTTATGCTTTTGAGTTGAGGAAGGTACGTTTTTAAAATGATGGATACTTTTAGTTGTTTTTAATCATACGACCTGATTAGATAATAAAAAAGTCAATAATTTTAATCTTAATACACATACCTTTTAATTACATGAGCATCACTTGAGAACGATTCACCCATTTTAGCTGTTTTTTTTTTTGTATTTTGTGTTACATTTACTAACATTGTTAAGTTTTTTCTGGAAATTCATAGGAAAAAGCAACATTACAAGTGCGAAGCACTATTTGAAGATATTTGTATCTTATGGACAGGAAAGCTATCTCGGAAGCATTATTTATATGAATTAATATTTCCAAAAAGTGTTATGATTTCAATCTGTTAGAATTAATACTAAATACCTCATCCCAAATCTGCAGACGTTCTTAGAACTTCCAGTTCTCAGAATGTGATAAGGAATCGAGAACTAGTTAAGTGTTTAATTCGGGGCAATTAAATACGAAACGTAACTGATCAGTGCTGAAGCCAAGTTTAGCTTGAAGATTTCTAAGTTTAGAATACCTATTTATTTACCTAATAGGTATTACATCATTTGAAGTCAATTGCAATTGTGAACCGGAGGACGGAGCTGCCCAACAGACTGCTGAATACTGAACGTACGGTGGGTGCTAAGGGTAATTTCAGATTAGCGTATCTTTTCCCACCAACCCAACTTGTATGTTGTCGCGCTTAAAAGCTCGATAACTCTGGAATCTGTCTCACAGTGACTATTTCAAGTCAACAAACGTTTGAGGGCATGTTTGCGTGTTCCTATTTTGATGAAAATACGCATTACGCATTGCGCATACGATCTTATAAATATGATCGCATCCAGACACTGCTCTAAAAAACTACATTGACATTACTGGTTTCTGTGGAAACACTTCCGCAGAACACAACACTGTTACATATTTATCGTGGCGACATTTTCATAGTCATCAATTCATTATTTTCTAGCCCACATCCCATGCGCGGGCATGAGGACAGCGAGTAAAGGGCAACTAGCTGTCCAACCATGGACCATGCCCGGGTCGACGGCGCATCGTGTTTCACGCGCGCCTCAAAGAGCGTCAGCAAAATGACGGGGCCCCCTATCAGAGGGCCAAAGCCTACCGGGGTCGCGGGACTTATTTCCTTACCGTGACCCCGGAACATAAAGGGCTATTGAAGGACACCGTGGATTTTAGTCATGTACTGACTAAAATAGTGTCAGACTTGTCCATCCCGACCTGCCCGGAGTGGGAGGAGTCATTTGATGATTTTACCACGCTAAAAAAAAAAGCCCACATCCCACTCTACTTTGGGTCAGCTCAAAACGGTTTCTCCTCCATTCTCCCCTGTCAGATATTATCACGGCATCATTTCACTCTTTCCATATCATCCTTTACACAAAATCTACCAATTTTTTCTTCAGTCTTCCTCTTCCTCTCCATCCATACACGTTCATAACCAATGGTTTCATAGTGTTACTTACGAGAAAATAAATTGTGCCAGGTCGCTATTGTTTGTCAATAAGGGTGCAGTTGCCTTCGGATTGTACCTTACTCTAAGAATATTTTTCATTGTTATCCTTTTTTTTCAGAAAGTAAACTTCTTAGCAATAACGTCTTAAGAAGCTTTCCTATCAAGTTCTTTTTATAGCCCGATGGTCTACTTATTTTTACTTTTTCCTACCATCACATTATAAAATTAGTTCCACAATGTATCGTAGCTTCGCAAAATAGCCTATGGCGATTTCTCGTTACTTTGCTTGATCTTTACTTAGTGGATACTCAAACATAGGAAGTTGAGTAATGCTCTAGATAGTTGAGCGCGCTTTAGTTCATTATTAGTTTAGTTTTGTGTGTGCGTGATATCGTTCATAATTCTCGAAATTAATTTCGCTTTAGAGGTAAAAGTTATGTTTGCAAACGTGCAATATTAGTGTGCTGTGTTAAGAGATAATTCTACTCCTGCTGATCCAATCCGAGCAACGGTATCACAGCTAACATCAGGAGATCGGAAAATGCTGATACGAGTATCATTCGAATAATGCTGATGACTTCATAATGTCATACATAGGTTGTCCTTATAAGGTCTCATCTTTACTTTTAGGTTGAGGCATTGAGCGAACCCATTGATAAAAAAAAAATACTTTTTCACTTATCTATACATTGTTATATTTTTTAGGGTTTCGTAGTCAACAAGGAACCCTTATAGTTTCGCCATGTCCGTCCGTCCGTCCGTCCGTCTGTCCGCAGCTTAGCTCAGAGACGCCCAGTACTAGAAAGCTGTAATTTGGTGTAAATATACGGATTTGTTATGCCGAAAATTGGTAAAATAAAATCTCGTAAAATATTTTTTTTTAGGTTACCTCCTGTACACGTAAAGTGGGGATGTTATTTTTTTTTTCTCGCGTACCCCTTAATTGGGGTATCATTAAATAGGCCTTTAAAAAGTATTGATAGTTTCGATTAACAATTTTTTGATAAAAAGATTCGTTTGTGAAATATTTAGCTTTAAAGTGCAAATTTTTGCTCGACTCGAGTGTCCCCCCCCTCTACCAGCTAAACCGTTATGTTTGGGGGTGTGAAAAAAATCACAATAGTAGTATATATAACGAAGTTTAAAAGAAAATTATCATGACTAAGTAGGCTTTACAAGTTTACGAGTAATAGTCGACCAACTTATAAAACGTACTTGGATAACATAATTTTCCTAAACAAAATGTATCGGAGAACATGTTCTTCAACTGCAAATGTAAGTTTGTCAACTTTATTTTAACAGATAAAATAGGTGGGTATGTTTTGGAGATAGGTAGGTTTTTATTGTCAACTATTTTTAACTAACTTCAAAAAAAGGAGGAGGTTCTCATGTCGTCGTGATCTTTTTTTTTATGTATTTTACTCTATTTCTCAAAGATGCCTGGACCGATTTTGAAAATTCTTCTTGTTTTTAAAATTAAATTCAGCGAATCAGTTTAGTTAGTTCGCATAAGTATTTTGATGGGCAACTACGGAACCCTACACTGTGCGTGGCCTGACACGCACTTGGCCGGTTTTTGCTTTTAAGATTACAAAGTTCTATTGACTTTCTGTTGAAATATTCTTTACTTAAGCACCCCAGTGCTTTCATATTTTTAACAAATGAATCTATTAAGGCGAATACTTTTGATGTATTAAAATAAATAGTTGTTTTCACTTTTATGATTGTCTTTTTTCAATCCTCATTCTAAGACAGGCTTTTTGACTTACTAAAACATAAAGTAAATTGAAAAACCTATTCCTAAAATTACGGTTTAGAACTTTCTTAGCGAGATTAGTTTTGTCATTTTAAAAGAATATTGTCAATTCGGTGCAAGTCACATTAAACCTTCAAAACTTGAAGACAATAAGACTAGGCACTGTTTAATATGTCAAACTTAACATTATTTCAAAACTTATAATGTAACTTATTTTCGTAGATTGATTTAAAATTAGTTACATAAATTAATATTAACTTCTTATTTTCTGTTAGTTACTTTAGTTTCACTAACTTGATTGCTTTTCTATTTTATTCTACTGCTTGTTAGAATTCTCTTTTGGAAAATAATAAATTGAAAGTAACATAAATATCTGGTGCTACATTATTATTTTTAGTAATAAAATCAAATAAAATGAAGACAACACAAACGTGGACAATTAATGCGACTATCGATATTTAATAAATTCATAACGGGGTGAAATCATTTGTCAGTCAGCACTTTTGGTAAAACCAAGACCCCATTGTATTTCTTGCATCAAAACTCAAGAGGAACCAAGTCAAGAAATCATCTAAATATTTGCTACATTCTCTTTGTGAAGACGTCACCAAAATTAATTAGAGACCAAAATAGCTGTATACCTATTTCCCTTTGCGCTGAATAGCCGTCGACCCATGCAAAAACACTGTCTCCATCACATACGGTACCAACAATATTAAACTATCATCCGTACAAGAAACTAGCACTGGTGTTCATTAATTAAACGTTCACCCTCGTTAATATCAACACCTGTTCTTGAAAAGCGTTTAATAATCACGTCAAGTAACAGATGTGAACGGTTGCGGGCATAGCGCTAGTTTTCCGCAGGATTGCCAGTAGGAAAATTAAAACTAAATTAATTGTATCGAGGTTAGGTTGGTGCTGAAATTAATTATTTTCTTCATTACAGCTTGTTAGTGGTTTTTGCTTTTGTTTTAGCTTGACTTTGTGTGTGTTTTGTCTGGCCTGGTTAGCTGTCACTGCAGAACTTCGAGTTGCTTTTTCTGAAAGGTTAGTTGTAAATGTTGCCATTATTCTTTATTTATCTAAGCATATTACTTATAATACCTTTAACTATCACTTTGTTATTTTTTTTAAATTTATATCTACCTATTGCCCTTGTAAATTTTGGAAATTATACAACGGGATTGTACTCTCGAGATAAAAAGCAAAATAATATGTCATGATTATTAATTTGTGTACCGGTTTCAACTGTAAATCTATAGTCAAACAGACAGGCGTGGCGAACGCGAAGCGAGGCGTTTTTGTTTGTAATGTATGGAATTGTTTGAAGCCAGTCACAAATAGACTATCGGATCGCTTTTGCTTTTCTATTTGACTGGATTCAAACAATTCCATACAATACAAATAAAAACGCTTCGGATCGCATTCGCTTCGCCTGTCTGTTTGACAATACCTTTAAGGCGTTAAAAGGTCAGAAGACAAACAGAGGGAAAAATAGAAATATGTACCTTTGTTTTACAAAAGCAATGATGCTCCTCATTGATCAGTATTCACTCAGCATTACCCTTTACAATTAGTTGAACCACGAACAAGAATGATTAGGTTTTAGTAATCGGCTAACCGTATGTTTCCCATGAAAACTAATCAACGAATCCAAACTAACATTCCTATTCATTATCCGCTTCCAATTACAATTTAAATCAAATGTGTTCGGAATTCTTTGAATTTAGAAGTGAAACAGAATCAGTATGAGCAACGTAGGTAACGTTGTAACATAATAGGTTTGATGTGGTTGGAAAAAAAGACAAATAACAAAACAATTCTTAAGAAAGCTCGTGCTCTACTCTGAAGAAGCTAATTATAGAGGTAGTCCGAATCGATCCATTTACATGATTGCGCAAGCATCGAGTTCTCGATTACAAAATGACGTATCATCGAAACTCGGCTGCGTTACGAACGAATGATTCTTTAATTAGTGACTTATCAAGATCGATACTTGGGGAGAGTAATCGGTGCGATGTAATCGAATGCTAATGCAACGTAATGTGTGTCTCGTCTAATTGGATCAACCTTTTTTGACGCTCTCAGTACTTCAATGTCGTAAGCATGGCCAACCACTCTACGTAGTAAATCGATGAGTATCTAATCAAGTCTAACGAATGCAGATGCGACGAAAATTTAAAACGTTTTTCGACCCACGTGCCGTTTGTAACCAGAACCGTTTCAAGACTACATTGATTTCAATTAATTGACTTACACCAATAACAAGAGAAGCGGTGTTGTACACATTTGCGTACAAGCAATTTATCTTAGCTACCTTTATTCGAATGGAAGTCGTTACAAACTTTTCGTCTTCTACTAAATTTACTTCACTATCGTCCCCCGCATCATTATATTCGAGATCTTCCCCATGTCTTTTACTTTCGAAAATAGGAATTAAAAATACATGTCCCTCTGTTTCCATCTGACTAACACCAAGTCTCATTACCGGTGGCCACTGATAACATCTGAAAGCCAGCGGCACTCCCGCCACATCACAAAATAACCATTGATTTATAAAAAGTTTACGTTTTAGACTACGATCACTGAACTTACGAACGTAACATAAAGAGATAAGGTGAAGAATCAATTGATAGACTTTCTTTTATAATCCATCGTAAACCCTAAAATTGTTGGCGTTTGGATTCTAGCTTCATTGAAAGCAATCACGAACGTGTGTGCAATAATGAAAACAAATCTCATGAATGTTTCTTGTTTCGTCCTACCACAATACTTTAGGTTTTAGGTCAAATAACACGATAGAGATTATCAACACATTAATCAAATACGAGGCGGTTTCTACGTAGTACATATCTGCAAATAGAAACAGTAAACAACGACAGAGTCGTACGAACAGTAGCTTTGTAAAACAATATCCTGCACTTCAAAATAGTCAGCCCCTTCAATGGGGATTTAATGCGATTTTAACCAGAACGAGCTGCGATAAAACTGGAATATAGCCTTTTAACAATGTCAAAGTAAATCTATCGTAAAACAGTTACAGCCATTTAAACTGTTACCGATCAATACAAACATTACGACCGGTGGAACGTCGCCCAGGTCATTAAACTTGGCGATAAATTAATAGCAGTTTGCATTACCACACATCAATCGGATGGAACATCTGTCAATCTAAGCCGATAAAGATAAATTCTGAGATAAATACTCGGTTTTATAGTTCGATTATTGTAAGTCAAAAGCGCCGGTTGCGCCGCCTGAACCCAATTTGATTACACACGACGTTTATTTAAATGGAAACTGATTTCATTAATTACAAATATGGCCTCTAATCTTTATTATGTCAAATGCTTAATAAACGTCTTGTGTGGGTTCGAGTCGGATGTTGTTTTTTTTTGTTTTCTTTCTCATTAAACTTTTGCCTCTTAAAGTTTCGTTTAGCGCGTCGTTTTAAGCTTTTATTGTGCCTTGTTATCGATATCTAAATCACTGGGCGCATTAATACGACTGTCATATTACTTTTGGTAGCTCCCCAAGCTGAGGTTGGGTTACGATTTATTTGACTGTCAACACAGGTTTTGAAATATTATTTAAATCTTCGTTTTATTAATGATGTAACACATAATATTTAACAATATCATGAGTAGCTTTTTTCTGGACATTCAGTGGCGTTTTATTTTATTTGTGTTACACAGTATTGTGGTTGTATAAAATCATATTACGTTTAAGTCTAGCATGAGTAAGACAAGCCTGCAACTGGCAACTACACGGTGCATAACAGTAGAATTAATTTAGTGTAATTACGGTTTGCGTTTTCGGAGTGCAGAAAACTGCAGTAGTCTCTACAATTATAATTGAATCGCGTTTCACGTTGCCAGTTAGACGGGGCGTTCTACAAGGTTCCGTAAATAACTCTAGTGGTGATATTAAGCAAATGTTTTTGCACAAACATGAAGTATTCACACAGCGTGTACTTACCTTTCTAAGCAATATTTCAAACTCACCTTGCGTTGCTTCTTGCCCTCTGCTGTATCATGTTGCTTTATTAAGAATAGTAATGTGGATACGCTTTTGTCGTGGCTTTTCGTTTTTCATTTTCGTTATTGCTTGTTATTATGGTTTGCTTCGTTTTTAACCTACTTGAAAAACGAGAGTTTGGTACAATAGTTTTATCTAATTGGTTTTAAATGGTATTTAAAATCAAGAAAGAAGAAGTACAAATAAAACTTATTAATATTATTTTTATTCGAATAAAGGTTACTGCAGTTATTAGATTTTCATAAAATAATAATTATATAATAACCGTGATTTTACACTCAAGATACAGGTTGTTAAGAGCAGTTACACGTCATCTTTAGAACTTTAAAACAGCTTAAGATTTAACGTCACTACTGTTACAGGAGAGACAGTAAATCCTAAATCGAGTTGCAAACTTAAGGCGTATCTACACATATCCAATGTTGGCAACAGGAAGTCGGTATTCAGTTGCGTACTTGCTCATCAACGAGGAGATTCGCCTCAATCCACCAAACTTCCTCCTCGCAACATGTTAACCGAGAATTTCTAAACTTTAGAGACTTAGATAGATAATCTCTTGTGAATTAACACGGAAATTGTGACTTTGATGCTCACAAACTTTATCATCATCGCTCACTAAGAACATTTATGAGTTTTCCCAATTCCACTTCCTAATGTGACCAAATCGAGGCCTTAAAAACAAACAGCCGAGCAGAATCCGATGTTGTAATATAATTTCTACACGAGAAAGCGCAAATTAGCTTGTAATTAAAATTCTGGGAGTTGGATAATGAGTGTGTACACAAAAAATTAATAAAGGCAACTGTTATGTCGGGAGTTGGGAAATTTGCTGGTAAGAACAAACAATTTCGTATCTGTTAATAAGTAAGTATGAGAAAGAAAGTCATCAGACGCGGTTAGTGTTCGGGGAATTCAGAAATAATTGGAAATCAATCACCTTTGTTAGATAACAAAAGAAAGTCTTAATAAAGCTAAAAGAAATTTCTTATTATAAGTTTTCAACTCTAGTAAATGTATTCGACACTAGAAGATACGTATATTATTCTCGGTAAATTCCGACGAAACACAACCAGGAGTTCTTCTAGTATATAACACAAATTGCATCATATTGCACTATGATGGGCCTCTTCCTCGTAAATCCGTAATATGAAACTGCTAGCTAGAGCAATATCCTACCCCTCATTAAAGAGTCGTTTCCATAGAGCGATTGGAGTTTGTTTTATTATACGTATGTAATACTAGACGAAAATTGTAATGAAGGCCGAGGGAATCCCGCAAGGCGGTAGATAACAAGCTACGGAGTCGAAGTAAAGAATTTATATGATTACAAGTAACAAGCGAATGAGATTTGGGCGAAGATTTTGAGACTAGAAGAAAATATCATTAGGTATAAGCAGTAATACAGAAAATGCTGTTTGAATTACTCGTACATACCTAATAAATTCATTTTGCAAGATAATGTTTTGAATGTGCTATGAGAAAATAGGTTCACAAATTGATTTTAAACTCCATTGTCTTTAAGAATCATGACAGCAAGATCTGACAAGCATTTGCAAGCAAATATGTTCCCGCTTTTAGACCGTAGTTTATTAACACTTTAGCTAAATTAATATTCATTTCGCAATTCATAGCAGGTTTTGCATCACTTTCATACATAAATGTTACCGCCGAGATCTTCTAACTCAAACCTAATAAATTCACAGTGCGGAGTTGATTTATGTTCGCATACAGTTCATATGTTCCACGTACGTTGTAACTGTTTCTGACCTCAGTCTCATCAGCATGTGTTAATCCCACAGGATGGTTTTGAAACGCCACTTCTTCAGATAACACATGAAAAATATAATTTTCTAGTTTTACATGACTCACGGTGAACGATCTCCTATAATAAAATATCTAACATGATTTCTTGATCGCCAACTGTTTTATTTGATTCTTCAGTATTAAAATCTTATTTTAAGTAACATCAAAAATGTGTACAGCATCTTGATTTGTGCGAAAGTCGTTGACTTTTGAAACTTCATTTATTAAGTTCAAAGATCTAGCTTGCACAATTTCAATAACTTCATCAAACAAACTGATTTCAAACAATATTTACTAAAAGTTTCATTGAGTCTAGATCTGTATCTTCATTTAGTAATTCACTAATTTTGTAGTGAATTGAAGATATAAAATAGCCTTTTATGATTGCTTATTAGGCCAGTTTTATACACACCTCGTCCTACTTGTCAAACATTTTCTACAATGTAAACTATTCCATTTTAAACGCTCTAAAATGATTTTATATTTCAGTCTACTGAACCGCTTTTTAGTAGTTTTATCTCAAAAGCAGCATATTTATAAAGCCCCACGCCAATACATCAACTCTTTGAACTCCGTGAACTTTCCGTGATGTATTAGCTAAATTGCTAACCACACGGGACTCAGTTGAAACACGTTAGCTAGTATCGAAGATAGCTTCAAAGAGCCTTCTAGACCAACAGTTTCATTTAGGTGATCAATCTCTGAAAAATAAAAACATAACGAGTGCTGGCGTGAACGTCGGCGGATAAATGAAGGTCCAAGCAATCTTATCTTCATTTATAGAGCAGTAAAATTACGCCGCGCGCGAAACATAAAGGCCCGTTTATCATCCTCTTGGAGGGTTTAGGCAGCGCATTGAAGATTGATATCCTTGTACTTCTCTTTTTTGTGAAATATTTTATTAGTCTTTGGACTTTTTCGGTCCATGTGTAGTTTCGGTAGTATTTTTGGGAGCACAAGATTGAAATATGAATTATTCAGGTTTAGATTGACATAGATTTTGAGATAGCAAGTCTAACAAAGGTCGCTAGGGAAATTGGTTTTTTTTTGCTGTCAGCGGCGCGGGCGTTTGGTGACCAACAAGCGAAGTTACATTTTGAATATTTATATCGCTTCGTGCCTACATTTTTTTCTGTACATCAACCTACATAACAGCAAAATCTGTTCACGAAACTTAGGTACCTACCATATGATTATATATTATAAGTAACTTTTCTATTTCTGTCAATTCCAATAACGTGTTCAATAAAATCAAATTGATTTTAACAAAGCTAAAATGTTTGTATAGCTTTACAAGTTCAGAGGAATGCCAGGGAAAATAAATAGGTACACAAATTGGACAGGATCCGCTGCGATTTAATAACAGTACATCAAAGTCGACAATGGGCAACGGAACGTATTGTAACAAACGTTCTAAGTCGGGAACTGAATGAATGAACGAGGTTAAAAGCTCGCGAGGAATGATGTTTTGTGAACATGTCGATCATTGTGTCTTTCTACGTATTTTTCAATCTACTACGAATTAATATAAAAACGTTTTAGTTGATAGTTATGTTTGTTCATATTAAATGATGTTGCTGACCTTTGATTCCTAAGTAGAACCTCAACTATACTTGAAAGAGATTTCAACACACAAAAGAGCTATGTACTAAAAATATTTTTGCAGTACTTTATTTTCTTCGAACTCAAACAAATAAGTTAAAGGCTAATGTTAATTAAAATCTTGTAGAGATCTTGAAATGGTGACTTGTAGTGCCACTTGTCGCTTCAGACATGGACTACCGTTTCAACGTGATGCATCGAGTGCCAAGCAACCGCTCCGCTGACAAGCCCTCGAAACTTGTAATTCTTCTTACACTTTTAAGGAAACCAATATAAAGATTTATGTACTTGACTTTTATATTCTTTGTTATGAAATTTCTCTTTCCAAAAATATCGAAACGTCTTGGTTCTTTTTGCGCATGGAGAATTCTAACATTGGTTGTCCATTAGTAGGTATACGAGTTACAAAGTATAATGAAAACTCCAGCCACACTGAACAAACAGTGCTATCATATTTAAACTTTTCTTCGCACTTCGCCAGTTCCAAGAAAACGAGGAGCTTATTAAAATTGTTTATGAAAACAGAAGATGGTATTATTACTTCCGATGAAGAAACTTGGTTTCTAATAAAATCCAAATTATCAAAGTTCCATGTTTACTCATCAATCTGTGTGAAATATCTCACAGTAAACATTTCATGAACTTAATAAATTATCATTAACAGTGTTCGACGAAGTTCGAGTTAAAACACATAGTAAATCTACTTCAAAGTAACCTACTTCTGAAATGGGGTTTCAAAACCAAGGTTTCGATGCCATGAATTGAAGAAAAACATGTGACTGATGTCCATCGTTAATGTCAACTATAAAACTGACGTAATTTTTACTACACCGGAAACATTTGAATTGTTTATCAATATTTAATTTATTACATCAAAGATTTTGGTACGAGCAATTTTTAATGATCGTGAAGCAATAAAATGTTTATTAGAACTAAGATATGAAAATAACCAATGATGAAAGAATGACAGCACGAACCATTTAAATAAAATTACAAGAAATAAACAGACGCAATTTTATTGACTATTTCAAAGCTAAGATAGCAGAATTTTTGCAAGAACATTTCCAAAATACACCTCTTTTATAATAACGAAATCGTTCGACAAGCCCTATCACGTAGGTCCCATTACAGCATTTCGACATGAATGCAGTTGGGCCGGGGTGTTTTGAAGTTCTCCGGATAAATATCGCGTCGTGAGCGAATGTGCCTGTTAACACGTAACGAGGTGTGGAGTATAAGCTCACAAGTCATGATCATGTCTTAGCGAGTTATTCGCCGACCACTGACCTTATGGTGAAAGTGAGAAGGTCCTCAATAACCGACCTTGAAATTGTAATACTCAACCTTCATTTCTTATCAATAAGATCGATTTTGGCTGCCAGTGTTTATTCACACTCGCCGATTTAGACTTTAACGCACCAGACGTCGGCACAAGCGATAATTTGTATGCCTCATTGTAGTATTATCTGTACGTGAGCTACGTATAACAAGTGTAAAAGAAGGAATAAGAGTATAAATAAGGAAATAAATGGGTTTGAATTATAAAGTCTGGTGTGGATGTGAATCGTTTCTAATTATAGTTTTGATGTGAGGATGTATGGGGAGGTTAGCAAAGATTTAACAGTCTCCTTCCAGTTTGAGAACAGGTTTGCGTTCTGTATGGATTTATCGACAAGCAGGTTCCATTTGTGACTCCGGTGGATTTCCGTCGGGATTCCGAAAGTATGTTTATTGTTCTGTCTTCATGACATCGCGTGATAAATTACCCGTATTTGGACGTATGGAGATGAATGAACATAATCCAGGGGTTATCCCTGGGGTTACCTTATTGTGAGCCACGCAAGCTATCCAGCAAATATTTGCTTATCCTGCTTACCTATTGTAGTTGTTTTTGTTTCTTATTTCTGGATAATCCTTATTGTTAGAATTCAAGTAGACTTTAGAAACGATACTGTCATTGATGAAAGAATAGAATCAAGTAATGTATCACTTATGATAATGTTGCCTTTTGCCGGATTCCATTTTCGTCCCAGAGGTGTAACCTAAGTCCTCAACTCTTAAACACAAGGTTCATATCTGGACAGGCATATTTACTTAAATACTGATTTTTTTAGTTCACAATATTATGTAACGTTACCTTGGATATATCACCTTCATCGTTGAAGGAAAACATCGTGAGTTACTTGACTCGAGCAAGCATGGTGATCAGTGTTGCTTTCTCTGTATGAAAAGAAAACTGCCTAAAATTGGAACAGTAAAAGGCTGGCTGGTATCATTTGGGAAAAATACATTCATGTTGTACATACAAAATCAAAGTACAAGTACTTCGCCATTTTGGGCCGTCTATCTCACAGTCGTTCACTGATATTTAGTAGAACATACTGTCAAATAAATTGATATCATTTATTTTTATTGGCTTACATTAGACTTCACTGCTATCGTTACTTTTATTTTCCTCTGCGGTGTAAGCGAAGGTAGTTAATCGAATGTCAGTTACTGTGTTGAATGCTTACAGTGGAAGTGTCTACGTTGTTCATTTCTTATTCTGTTCGAAGCCTATTACTTTGTAACAAGGCCTAATTTCATCTTTAGTATCAAAGAGATGACTTGAATACTTATTTAGTCACTTTTTTCTTTGAAGGATAAATAAGTGGGTATTTAACTTTTGTTGCTGCTAGATATAACAGGTACCTAACTATTAAGTAAGTTGAGACAATTTTCTATATAAAAGTGCTTATTTTTTTATACAACCTTTAAGGGAGAGCTAGTTTTAGCTCGGGCGCGTGTCAAAGTAAAACTTAGGAGCGAAAACCCTCTTTATCATTGACTAAACTTATCTTCAATTTTATTATTTTTTATGCATTAACGCCTGCGTCGCGATTCGAGGGAAAAAATCGAGTGCGAATAGGACTCACAAATAGGTCATCAGATTCTAATCTGTCCGCACTTGATTTTTTCTGTCCACAAAAATCTATAATTATCTACTTTTTATGTAATAAAGTACAATTTCCACCGCATAACTAATATTCAATTTAGTAGTTCTAACTAAGCTTAATTTGGTTGCATCAGAAGCTGCTCACTGCAAAAGTTCAACAGCACAGGATTTGCAATCATGACCACTTAACATCCACTAACGGCTAAACTGTTAGGGTTTTGTTCCAAGAATGATATAGAGTACATCAAAGTTGCTCTACAAAAATCCAGAAAAACCCAATATCACTGACCAACACGGGTATCGCATCTGAGACTTTAAACTCAGCTTCGTCAGTCAACTTGACTAACGATGCAGTCGTTTAAGTAACAGTAATGAATAATTAATTTTAATAGTTTTCATGAGATTTTCGCGTTGCTTACGCGAATTTAAACGTCTTAGAAACGTGTAGCGCGGGATGTAAGCGTTGCAAGGGTCGGCCGGTAGGTTGAAATGAAAAAGTTCTTTCTTGCAGCAGAGATGTATAATCACGATAATTATCAGAGCGAGTGAACTGACTCGTGTGAAGGTTGCGCGTGGACTGTCTAACAAAAATACACTATCGTCTTGCCCAGTCACTGGCGATAAAACTTCTTACAACTAAAAACTATAGTAAGCATTGTTACCAATAAACAATAAAAACGCGCTCTGGGAAGCCCAACGGTATAAAAACATAAAACATAACATTTGGCATTTTGTTAAGGCACTAGGCCATAAATGTTACAGACAAATACCCTTTCTTAATTGCCAGTTCACAATGCAGTTTAAAACAATTCGCTGTACAATACAATTTAACACTGCAGCTGCGTACAATAAAACATAATATTTCAGCTGTGTGAATCGGCGGAAAGGACCGAAGAATACTTTATTGTTATCTATTACTTCGGAGCTTTCACCCGATGGGTAATACACTAAAAAAACAAAAGAATTCATTCAGAAAAGAAACAAAAGCATGAGAACTTATTAGCTACGTACATCTTAAAACTAAACAATTAAACTGAAGCTATATACAAAAATTATTTACCTTGGTACCTACTTACGTATACATATTTACAAACTAAACATATGATCTAATACACATTTACAATCTAATTATACGTTGCTACATTTGTTGGTAGGGACATATGTGGGGCGTTAAGTCGCCACAAGTACCCCCCTACCAG
Source organism: Agrotis clavis (assembly GCA_954870645.1). NCBI lineage: Eukaryota > Metazoa > Arthropoda > Insecta > Lepidoptera > Noctuidae > Agrotis > Agrotis clavis. The sequence continues at coordinate 10,667,784 of OX940929.1, read as the reverse complement.
TGATTTAGATCACGGAACAAAACAAGTGATTTGGGCCATAAACTGCCAGTGATCTGAATCATGATAAACCAGCCTGATAATAGTCAGGGAAACGAACACGTCTATTAGACCGGCGCGGAACCGTACGTTGGTCCCTATCCGGTACGTCTGCCGTTCGGTCGTGGGCAGTTGCTTCAGTCGCAGTACTTGCATCTGGCGCTCCCTCTAGCGGGTTTTCCTCGGCTGCGGTGTGTGAACCCGAATCATGATTCATATTAACGTCGTCCTGAGGTTGCTGATTGTTACGAAATACTTCGACAGGGTTGTCATTTACGATACTGTTCGGGTAGTGTTCAGGTTCTCTCAACAAATACGCTGGCTTTAGCCTATCTATAGATACCGTGACCTCGCGACCGCGAATATCTAACACGAAAGTTTTATCTTTCCTACTAATTACCCTATAAGGTCCATCGTAGGGCAATTGCAACGGTGCTTTAACTGTGTCGTTTCTAACAAACACATGACTGGTTGTTGCTAAGTCCCTAAATATAAAAGTGCTTTTCTGGCCGTGTCGCGTGCCTGAAATTGGCCTCAGTTGGTTAAAATTATTTCTTAAATCTTTGACGAACTCGCTTTGTAGTACTTTGTACGTCGCGTCGGTTCCTAAAAATTCTCCGGGGAGTCGTACGCTTTGTCCGAAAACTAATTCTGCCGATGTTGCTTGGAGATCTTCTTTCCATGACGCTCGAATTCCTAACATTACTGTTGGCAAAATACGCGTCCAGCCGGTATTACTAGAGCCGTGACATTTTATTGCACCTTTAAGTTGACGATGAAAGCGCTCTACCATCCCGTTAGCTGCGGGGTGATAAGCTGTGGTTTTGAAATGCTTCGCGCCTACTAAGTGGTTGAGTTCCTTAAACAGGTGCGACAGGAAATTTCTACCTAAGTCTGAGGTTATAAACAATGGAATTCCATAGCGAGATATCCAGTTGGAATAAAACGCGCGAGCGACTGTTTCTGCCTCCTGATTTTCTATAGGTATAGCCTCGGGCCATCTCGAAAACCTATCTACGCATGTTAAACAATATCGACATCCTTCAGAGTATGGCATAACGATTATATCAATGTGCACATGATCGAAACGTGACGAGGGAGGCGCAAATGTTCCTGGGGCCGTAACTACGTGTCGGTTAACTTTAGATCTTTGACAGTCTATACAAGCTTTTGCCCATTGTTTACAATCGGAATTCATTGAGGGCCAGACAAAGCGTTTCGAAACTAATTTTGTGGTAGCCCTACTGCCAGGGTGTGAGTTTGAATGCAACTTGCGGAAGGCCGCTTTTCTAAATGGTTCCGTTAAATAAGGCCTTGCTACCTGAGTCGAGATATCACAATACACTGTCTGGTCGCTGTCTGGCATTTGCATAAGCTTTAGTTGCAATGATGAGCTATTGTTGTCTATTAGTGCCTTTAATTGCGGGTCATTCCTTTGAGAAACTGCGAGGGATTCCCAATCAATGGCCTTTTGTATCGTCTCGATGCGAGATAACGCGTCCGCTGGAATGTTATCGTCTCCACTTACGTGACGTATATCTGTCGTAAATTGCCCAATTAAATCTAAATATCTGAACTGACGAGGCGTGCATTGTTGGTCTTTCTTTTTAAAAGCGTAAATAATCGGTTTATGATCAGTAAATATACAAAAATGACGCGCTTCTAAATAATGTCTAAAGTACCTTACAGACGCATAAATAGCGAGAAGTTCCCGGTCATACGCGGAATATCTTTGCTGAGTTTCTGTTAACTTTTTGGAGAAAAATCCTATAGGCTGCCAATCGTTACCTACTTTTTGCTGTAAAGTCGCGCCTATTGTTTTCTGACTCGCGTCGCAGTACAAAGCTAATTCGGTGTTAATTATAGGGTGCGCTAATAGCGCCGCTTCGACTAAACTTTGTTTACAAACATCAAAATCGCGCCTAGCTTCATCTGTCCACACAATAGCAGTTTTACCTTTCTTACCTGCAACAAGGTCATTGAGGCTTGCTTGGCTGGATGCGGCGTCACGTATAAACCTTCTATAAAAATTGAGCGTACCTAAAAAACGTCTTAACTCCTTCGCGGTCGTTGGCAATGGATAAGTACGCACCGCTTCAACCCGATCGGGGAGCGGGCGTGTGCCGTCGGCTGAAACTAGGTAACCTAAAAATTCAATCTCAGATTGACCGAATACACACTTTGCTGGATTAATCACTACACCATACTGTCTTAACCTATTAAATACAGTCTCTAAGTGTTTTAAATGTTCGGCTTCGTCACTTGATGCGATCAAAATATCGTCAATATAACAATAGCAAAAGTCTAATTCACATAACACTTCGTCCATAAACCGTTGAAACGTTTGAGCCGCGTTACGCAAACCAAAAGTCATGAATTTAAACTCAAACAAACCGAACGGCGTAGTTATGGCGGTTTTCGGTATATCGTCCTCTGCGATGGGTATTTGATTAAAAGCACGCACTAAATCTAACTTTGTGAACACTGTTTTTCCACTCAAACACTGTGCGAAGTCCTGTATATGTCTCACTGGGTATTTATCGGGAATCGTCCTATCGTTAAGCTGTCGGTAATCACCGCAAGGCCGGTGTTTCACTGTCGTATCCTTCTCAGCTTCAGGCATGGCAAACGACGAAAATGTCTCCGGCTTTTCACGTGACGCTGGCTTTTCTACCATGACAAGTGGTGCTGCCCAGGGATTCTTTGACGGTTGCGCAATCCCAAGTTTAAGCATTGTCTCAAACTCCTTCTTCGCTGCTATCAGACGTTCCGGCGCCAGGCGTCTAGGTTTCTGTGCTACCGGCGGGCCTGGTGTTACTAATATATGGTGCTTAGTGTTATGTTTCACCTCTTTAACTATCCCGTCTGGGCGCGTGATATCCACATATTTAGTAAGGAGATCGTGATAGGGTGATGTGCCGTTGACCGTTTTGACCGTCGATTGTTCACACGCCGATACGCGACCTTTCGCCATAAGCTGCGTGATCGCGTCTACGAGCCCTTTGTTTCTTGCATCTATCATTAAATTGTAGTGCGCTAAGAAGTCCATCCCGATTATTGGTGTAGATACATCCGCCACCACAAAGATCCACGGAAAATCACGTCTCAGACCGAGGTTAAGGTTCACCGCTACTGTACCGTAAGTCGCGATTGGCGTTCCATTGGCGGCAACCAGTTCATAGGCAGCGACTTTGCGAGCCGTATGAAGCAGTGATTTCGGATAGACGCACAAATCTGCACCTGTGTCTATTAAGAACCTCACCTTACTGTTTTTGTCCGTGATGAAAATGCGGCGTGATGTATTACGGCAGTTTACCTCATTCGCCGCTAGTGACTGCCGCTGGCGTTTCCCGGTTGCGATTCGTACGCACATGGTTGCACACACTTGTTGGCTTTAGGTCCATGTTTGAGGTGGTACCAACAAAGCCAGCCCTCGGGTCGCGATCTTGATGTCGAGCGTGAGCGCGGTGGACCGCGCGATCGCGATCTCGCGCTGCGCTCCGCTCCTCTGCATATGGACTCTTGTATGGCCTTTAGGAGCCCCTTCATTGACAAAAACTCGGCCTCTAGCCTTTGTACTCTTTCATCTGCGGGACTCGCAGCTGTGACGGCTGACACTGAAGGCGATATTTTCGCGCATCGCAGCCTCATATTCTCCGCAACAAGATCTGCGATGTCGGCGAGTGTGTCGAGCGGTGTCTCCCTCTTTGCTACAATGGCCGTCTGCATATCGATAGGCAAGCCCTTAACCCAAATGACTCGCAAGACGTCGTCGGACATTGCGGTGCCAGCTAGGGATTTCAAATGACGTAGGAACTGTGAAGGCGTACGATCGCCAATTTCTTCTCCCTCTAAAAGCCGCTGGGTTTTAATCGTCTGCGTTTCTCCGAACCTCTTGACTATATTATTTTTTAGTGCCTCATACTGCTCAGTTGTTACCACGGAGAGGTCAGCTATTAAATCGCTTAATTCTCGCAGAGCGTTGGTGTCCATTTTGCTTAAGATATACATGCACTTTTCTGACGGATCGGTAACTCTTGACAACCTCAGGAAGGTCTCGGCGCATTTCATCCAGGTTTCAGGGTCAGCTGTGTTGAACTGAGCCATCTGCGGCAACGACACCTGCCTGGAGCTGTTAGCTGGACCGTTGACACTGTCGCCACCGGGGGTTGCAGTCGCACCCGTCATGATGACGTTATTGCACTTGCACTCACTTGAATGTCACGGAGTATCACCAATTGTCAACTCGCCGCGTTGCCGTTAATTAATCACTGCGGCTCGACCCTTTATAAACCGAAAGCTCACGTTTACTAAATACACGATCACGTCGGGGTCACCACTTTCGCGTTGCTTACGCGAATTTAAACGTCTTAGAAACGTGTAGCGCGGGATGTAAGCGTTGCAAGGGTCGGCCGGTAGGTTGAAATGAAAAAGTTCTTTCTTGCAGCAGAGATGTATAATCACGATAATTATCAGAGCGAGTGAACTGACTCGTGTGAAGGTTGCGCGTGGACTGTCTAACAAAAATACACTATCGTCTTGCCCAGTCACTGGCGATAAAACTTCTTACAACTAAAAACTATAGTAAGCATTGTTACCAATAAACAATAAAAACGCGCTCTGGGAAGCCCAACGGTATAAAAACATAAAACATAACATTTGGCATTTTGTTAAGGCACTAGGCCATAAATGTTACAGACAAATACCCTTTCTTAATTGCCAGTTCACAATGCAGTTTAAAACAATTCGCTGTACAATACAATTTAACACTGCAGCTGCGTACAATAAAACATAATATTTCAGCTGTGTGAATCGGCGGAAAGGACCGAAGAATACTTTATTGTTATCTATTACTTCGGAGCTTTCACCCGATGGGTAATACACTAAAAAAACAAAAGAATTCATTCAGAAAAGAAACAAAAGCATGAGAACTTATTAGCTACGTACATCTTAAAACTAAACAATTAAACTGAAGCTATATACAAAAATTATTTACCTTGGTACCTACTTACGTATACATATTTACAAACTAAACATATGATCTAATACACATTTACAATCTAATTATACGTTGCTACATTTGTTGGTAGGGACATATGTGGGGCGTTAAGTCGCCACAAGATTTGTCATCGGGTTAGGCTGTGAATTCTACTAACTTGCCAGTTTTTAAAAAGCAAATTAATGTCTTCGATATTAAAGTTTAGGATAGGTTGACGTACCTGGAGTCTGTAAGTACGATAATACCAACATAAATCGCTCGCTGCTATTTTAAAGAAAATGAGTATTTATGAGAAATGGATTTTCAGCCGAGTTTCTGGAAAATTTAACACAATAAACTAATACTTTATCTGTTTTTATTCTATGCCGTTCTACTGAGAGTCAAATTCAATGTCACCGAACACCGTTTCCGTCCACCTCTTGAACATTTCCAACAAACCGGACCAGAATGACTAATGAAATAAATATTCTAATTGTTTGCAAGCTCACCGCTCAACGTTCATTCACAATGAAAAGGCGCGTCCAAAGCAAACATAACGTAAAGTCGACAAAGCGTATTCTAACGTTCAGTGTATCCTAACACAGCCTTTGTTGCGAATCTCCTTTAGTGTTGATGGAACATTCCCAGTTAACTACGCGGTTCAAGTTATAAAATATCTGGTCATAACTCAGACTAGTCTTGGTGTTTAGTTATCCTTGCTTAGCGACGTGCCTGCAGTAATGTTTTGCTTGGAGTAACGTGACAATTTAAGGATGCTGTTAATTAGGTTTATAGGCTGGCTGGTGCAAATGACTAAACTTCAAGGAAGAAAAAAATCAGATATCCAAGAATACCTTATCAGAAGTCTATCTCATAACAAAAGAAATCAAAGCCAGCAATAATTTAAGTGAATCCTTCAACTAAGCTTCTAAAACAGTCCTCATTTTCAAATATTTATATCTCGAGGAAGACCAAAGACAAGGTGGACTGTGTGAGGCTTGATATGGCTAGAAAGAAGGTAACTATTTAGATGACGAGTTATAGAGGAGTATTGAAGTAGGCATACTGTCTACCTCAAGTGAATTGTGAAAAAGACCGGAATGTGATAATTCGTGATCACTGATTTGGACATTGAATGCTCAATGTTTTTGTAGTGGACCAACTCAAACCACTTGTTTCGAAATTCCTAAAAAAAAAAACCGTCAAGTTCCGCTTCAGTTTTTCTTACAGACCACCCCTAGTCCTGTTTACATAACATAACGTAAGACCGCTTGCACCCAACCGCCAGCACACTGCGTGTCCTCTTTCTACCAAGTAAACTTAGCCCCACAATAACGTACCAGAGATAATGCACTTCCAGCTAATTCTAGGACACTTGAGCCTTGATGAATTGTTTAATTTACACTTTGTGGGGTAAGAACTTGAGATATCAGTGTTAGATGGTGCATAATGGCATCCTTATTAGGGTTGGGAAGCGCTAAGAGATCATTAGACTGCGATTTGCATGTGTAGGGGGAGGATTTGTGTTCTATTTGTAAGTGTATGATTGCTTTGACAAGGATGAATTGTAAACGTTGCAAATAAAGAATTCTCTAAACAAATATCATCACTAATCATCACCCCTGAGTTTGTTTCGGATGTTTCTTTTCAGAGCAGTCAGGTACGAAACACCTAGTTTTATGAAAAGACGTGTAAAAGTGTTGATATAACCTATTTGCAAAATAAACATCATTTCATTTCATTTCAATTCAACTTCCCAACAGAGGTCACCTGGGAGTAAGCTCAGAATATCATCCGCAAATTGTTTAAATTTGAAGTACATCTGCCGTCTTGATGGCAAGATTACCTTAGTTCGGACGCTGGATTAGATCCGTCTAGAACATGCATGAATTGTTTGGCTTTGAAGTGTAGGAAGTCAGGACACCTGGCAATACTTATTGAAGGCAGATAGAGCCCACACAGAATGGTTACCGAAAGGTGACAAAAGAAATTTTGGCAGAGCAACGGGCAGATGAGTGGAAAAATAAAATAATCGTTGGTTAAACCTAACTGGAACTCGTGCTGGTCAGAGAATTATAGCACAAAAAGGAGGAGGCCTATGTTCAGCAGCAGGTGGAATAGGATTATCAATAATAATGATGAAGTTAGTTAGATGAAGAAGAATCTACGTCTATTTTATATAATTTCATATATTTACAGGCTCGAGTCTCGTAATTTGAAAAAAATAATCATGACCCTCCTTTTGACTTTGCCGTAGTCGGGTATAGCTTCAGAGATTCAGAAAATGTACAGACGAAACAAGATAGCTTTTTCAAGGTAAGTTTTCTAGAATCCTTTCTATTTATAAACATCGTAGGCTCTTTAAAAAATCTCATTAACAAGATAAAACGCGAACACAATTTCTAATACAAAATATAAATGGCCAGTGTTATGCACAGGTAAGGCAGTTAATTTTTACGATAATCGCAGCTGCATGCAGTAGGCGGGATCATTGTTAGTTTAACATACAGACTTATGCGAAGCAAGGCTTGGTTATAGAAAGGCTTTGAAAGACGGGAATTATTAACCAAGGTAGACTTTTGATTTATCTGGAACTTATTAGGTTTCTTATGATGAGAATTGCTTTGCTTTGAGAGAAATAGTTTTGGCTGACATAGTGTTGCCTTTAGTACTATCACAATCAATCAACTCAGACTACACTGTCCACTGCTGGACATAGGCCTCTCTAGGCTGCACCACATTAACCTATCCTCTACATCGATCCTCGCATCCAGTCCGTCCTAGCCACTTTCTAAATGCCATCGGTCCATCTAGGGGTGCGATTCACACTACGCTTGCCGATACGCGGTGTCTACTCCCGGACTCCTCTGCTTCACCGGCCATTGGTCTCTCGATAAACATGGCCAGCCCATGCCATTTCAGACTGCTTACACTGCACCAGCACTGAAAAAATAAAATATAGATTAAGAAGTATGTTTGTTACGCTTCTAGATCTTAACCGTTGTCATACCGATGTTGATGCATTTTGGTACTGATGAAGATAAGACCTTGTAGACGGGTACAGCTTTGTTTAACTTGAAGGGGTGGTAAACGAAGCAGCTGGTAATATCTAGTAGGAAAATATGTGTAAGAAGCAAAAGCGTGGATTAAAATACAGAATTTTCGATGAACGGCTACTGCAGGTTAGTCTCGCAAGGGGCTCAAGTTTTAAAGTTTACAGACAGATAAAAAACCGAGTTATAGCTAGACGAAAAAACTAAAATATGCATAGGGAAGATTATTTACAGCTATACAACCACACAAGTTTTTTATAAAGACTGGATTACTGTCTGTCTACCAAGTCTTGGCGCATTTACTTACCTTCCTTAGAATCGGAAAGGTTTATAAAAAAAGAACTACATTCTGTATACAGCTATTCGCCTAATTGGCCTAGTGGGTTCAATCCCGGGTCAAGCAAAATGTAATTAGATTTTCCTTATAGGGTTTACCCTCACAATGTGCTCTTTGGTTCGAAGTTCGGTTCGTAAATCTCTTTATTTGTGTATAAATAGATTCAATGAGATTGGAATGTTTTAGAAGAAAACATACGCCTTTATTCTATGAGGGTTTTTATTTTCTTTTCGCTTTTTCCACGTCCATACACGCACAGCGTTCATTTGCAAGTACTACAAACTTGACCTTTCTGAAGAAAACAACCAGCATTCTAGAAACTTTTAAACAACAAATCCTGTTTACTTTAATCTTTGAAATGAACAGCTTATGCAGTCTCATAATGTTACGTACAATAACCACTTCAAAGGTTTCTTGTAAACAAAAACTGGGCTTGTATAAATTTAAATATTCTATTTTATTTGTCGCCTTCGCCTTTACATTCCAGTTTATTTCAAAGCCTCAAGGAAAACTTTAATGAAACAGCTACTCAACACGCGTTGTCGTGGCCTAGGAGGAGTTTAAATAAACAACGTACCTTACTTATTTACGATGTGTACTTTATGGAATACGTAAGTTTGTTTGAAACTGTAGTTTTAATTGAAATCACAATCTCTGTTGATTTATGTTTGTTCAAGGTAGAGTGGGCGGAATTCTTAGCTGTATCATTATTTGATGGCTTAATTTGATATTCATATAACGGTTTCGTGTAATTTATTTTGTGACTATTTCTTTAAGAACCGGTAAATGAAACCTACCAATAAAAATAAATGATAATATTAGGGTAAATTCGTTAGAGTTGGCCGTACGGGAGAGATTGTCAATCGAAATATTTCGGCAACAACTCGCTGGATATCGCTGTAAATGCCAGGTCCGTTTCACATCGTGCACAAGTACAAGTGTAAGTTAAAAGTATTGAGAAAAAAAGATAAAAGAGAGTAAAATCCCACATAATGTTTTCAAACTACCGTAATATTTTTTTATGTGTGCATATTTTACAAAATTACGATGTAATTTTATAATAGTAAGGATTTCTTTTACATTTTCTAATAACTTCATGAGCGCAGCTACATTATAACCTCTAATTTCTTGCCGTATTACATACACTTACTTTCTTAATGGGTGTGGCCTTCTTTCCCATAAGATAAGGAGAGATGGCCATGCAAAGTTGGGGAAACATGCCAATGACCAATAATAACAATATCACTATTTTTTGATCTAGACAAGCCGATTTAGCGACATTGTTGCACGATTTTTCGAAATTTGATAAAAAAACTTCTACATAACGTTTTTCACCGAAGATTGGATTCAATGTATCTTGTCCAATCTTTGGGTTCATGAAAATTGTACAATGTGTGACGATAAGTGCATGCTGAGTACGTATCGCCATAGGTACAATCATAAAAAAACATTTGTGGTTCAAAAAAATAAAGCAAATTAGTAACAAGGTATGTAGACATAGTACTGGTCATCACTACCTCACTCATATGGCCATCTTACACGGGCACCCTGGGAGAAATGACCAGACGAGTTTTATTTTTAAACGTATTTTTGAACATGATCTCTTTAATTAAAACGATAAGTATGCCAATAATGTATAAAATTAATGTTAAAATTATGAAAATATGCCAAAACTAACAAGGTAAAGTATTTATTCTTATTTCAGCACACCTTTTAAAAAACTATGGCCAACTCTAACGATTTTACCCTATATGTGTCACCTACCAACCAAAATTGGACTCGCGTGGTGGATTACGGTTACAGTCTGAGCTTCTGGTCCAAGTTTCAACAGTGGGAACTTTATGCTACATAATACATTATGGCCATACTATTGAATTAGGAAATTCTTGTAATGATAGTGATGATGTGATAAATAATATTTTTTTATTAAAATATATAACGTTGATAGATTAACTACGAATTTTCCTGTATCGTGGGTGCGTTGACAAAAATTCAAACTCACATAAACGAACACCTAAACCTGAAACAACTAATAGCAGAACATACAAATATTTGTTGAGTGCCCATTCGAACTCGCGAAAACACAGTTTAGACACTACGTCAACCGTGTCGTCAATTTATCAAGTCCGAAAATATATTTTCAGGTGCGCTCATTGGCATTGGAAATCCAACAGTAATTCAATTCAGATCACCACCACATTCAATAAGATTCTCCTGGGAACCATTCCATAGAATAAATTCAATTCAATACGTACAAAATGAGTAACAGTTCTGACCCTTTCATTCATTAATTAATCCCAAACGTTGGAACGCAAAATAATAGACTCTTAAATCGATTACTCACGTGGAAGCGTCAATCGTTCCCGTAACATACGTCAATTAACCTCGATTTTCAAACACGAACATTGTGAAATGCCGATTGATCGAGTTCTCGGTCTGTAGTTGGAACATACATTACCTTACTTGGCTAATAAAGCCTGAAACAGTAACGAAATGAAGATTAATTTTCACGATTCTCGAATGAGAAAGTTTATCGAGAAACGAAATTGGTACTTCCTGCTCTATTTATTGAGATAGTCTGTTTGTTGTTTGTGGAGCAAGAGTTTTATGTACACGTATATAAAGATATATTAATCTAGATTTAGGGCTTTCACCTTGGCCAGAGGCTAAGCTTTGCCATTACAAGGAGGCAATGCCGCCAGTTTCTTGGCCACAATACCAGCTGACAGCGAGTTGAGGATAAGTTTTTCTATGATTTTTTTATGTAGTTTCGTTGAGTTTTAATACATTTTAGTAACTTATTTGTTTTAAGCAAACAATTTTTATTTTGGTAAATATGTTGTTTAGTAAATATTCTACGTATCTCATATTTAAGAAAATTTGTTCGAAATAAAATTGCGAATCTTTTACGTGAAATTGGTTCAAAGAAAAACAGACGCACACGGTTTTACACTATCTAAGAATATTTGAGAAGAGGCTTCCAATTTATTTCACACTTTTCATGTTGAATTCTGCCTCTAATTACATGTGAAATCAAGTAATCATAGTCTGTGAAACTTAATAACATCGAAATAGATAATTGTTACACAGAATTCGTTGATTTCAGTAATCCGATAACACATTTAGCGATTAGTAAATAGCTTTTGTATGAAATTGTTGTAAATTATTCTAATTGTTCATTGTTTTGAATCTGTTTTAATCAGATTTTACATCACTAATGAGTTTCGAATATTCAATTCAGTACATTGTGTTCAAAATTAATAATGAATCATTCAACTCAAGATGCTTGTGCCTAAATAATAATAGCGACGTAAGTATATTCAAGGTCAGACCGCACTTAACAAGGTCAATCTGTTAATGGGTGATTATAAATTACATTCCAAGTTTCCTCTGTGCCTCAGAAAGCATTGAATTGGCTGTCATGTGAATATCTTTGACAATCGTAGCAGGTCATTGAATCGTTTGTCTAAATAGGTTTTGGAGGTCAGATAGACAGAGTTGATCCATCTAAATACATACTTTTAATTAGCTGGATCTGGTTAGACTGATTAGGAAAAGGCTAGGCAGATGAAGATTTTTTTTGCGCACCTGCCATGTCTTCTCTCCACTGCCTTTGGTTGACTGGTAGAGAATGCCTCAGGCATTAAGTCCGTCATTGCACCATTTTTGTTGCATAAAGTTGTAGTAAATAAAAATAAACAAAATGATGTACTGATCGTAACTGTTTACGACGTTTAACTCAGAACTTGATTGCTATGACCAGAGAGCTTCCATATCAGCCAGTTGTCTTCCACCACTGAACGTAAGCTTCCCCGAAAGAGCTTCAACTACCACGGTCTTTAGCAATCCACATTTATCTGTTTCTAAACATCTTCTTTAAATAATAACGATCCACCATACAGCAGTATGCTCATAAGTAGGTACGCGGTCTCTAAATTAACACATGTCTGCTCCAACGACCTTCTGTCCGGCTGCTGACATATCCGGCCCATTTCCACTTCAGCATGCTGAATCTACGCGCAATGTCGACGATTTTAGGTCTTAACAACGTCTATCAATTACTTGTCCAAAACGGGGTCCAACTTGGGGTGCCAACGGAAAACCAACCACCACCACTCTTTCGCCCAGCAAATGCCAAGTTGTGTTGTTGTCAGTAATTGTTGCTCTTTGTGGACATGCTTACTAAAATTCTTATTGTATTAATCATTTAGTTTGTGTCCAAAATCAAATAAAATTACATTATATTCTAATATATATGTAATACCGCACGTTTATACTGTCAAAGGGCTTAATGTGCCATCATTTTCCATAGACGGCTATTAAAAGTAGTATTTTTACCTCTCTTCTCTGACTTTTCTAAAAAGTTTGTTGCAATTTAACCGCCCGCGCCGATTACAAATAACGGTACAGACAATTATTATACGGATTAATTAATTAAATGGTAGAAATGAGAGCAGTGGTGGCCCGAAGGTATCGGAGCCGACTTACGAATTGTACGTCGTGGGTTCGAACCCCGCCAGGTGCATTACTTTGTGTAATTTATTTCATCACCACTGCCATTGCTCTCAAAACGGTGAAGGAAAACATCGTGAGGAAACCGGCATGTCCTAGAACCAAAAATTTGAAGACATGTGACATCTATCTACCAACCCGCACTGGGCTCGCGTGGTGGATTATGGCCCACTCCCTCCCACAGAGAGGAGGCCTGTGTCCCAGCAGTGGGAACATCATAGGCTGATGATGAATAAATTAAATCTACCAGGCCTACCTACCTTCAGCTTACGTGTATCCATAGAGCTCTCATTCCAAGTGTGAATTAACATTAAGTACATAGTAAATGTCTATACATAAGACCATTATGTTATATTACAGCCATAACCTCTTGTTGCATAATATCCTATAAACTTAACTACACACCTATAGCAATTTGGATACTTACCAATAGCCAAGAGATATACAGCATGTCTCAGGAAAGTGTTGTTTATTTTAGGCAGATTTGGGGTCAATAGATAATTCTGTCTATGGTTGCTAAATAGTTCTGACAATTTCTTAACACGATCTGAATTTATTATGAGACAATACCCGTCTTACTACAAAAAAACATTGTTAGACGGTAAATGTCTCATAATTATACTGTGAGACAATTTTTTCGTTTTTCAAGATCTGTGAACCATCTGTGTGGTTTTAGCTGGGACATTGAAAGTAGAGTTTCACCCTTTTTTATTTAACTCTTTTAAAGGTGTTTTTTTTTAATTTAAAAACCTACATAAATCCTGTAAATACAGACTATTCAATGCGTGTATCCGGCATAATATTTTGAGAGCGTCACACGTCATATTGAACACTCTCGTTACTGAGATTTTCACACTAAAAACAAACTAAAGTTTCAAACTGAAGATAATTATGTATGTAATTTAAAGAATGATTGTTTAAAGGCTTCATGAAGAATCCGTTTACTAAACACTCTGTATAATAAAGTATGTATCTACCTGGACAGTTAGGTATATCAATTTAGACACTTAATTTACCAATTAAAGCGGGATGCGTTTATGTGACAATAACAGACAAACAGACATATATTACATTCACTATACAATTTAACTGATTGGCAATTTCGTCTGGTTAGAGCTACCGATTCAGTTAATTGTGCTAGCCTGTTAGGTTGTTCACAAAGACAATTAGTATCGCCGTCCGTGATTAGGCGACTGAATACTAATTAATTGCTTTATTAAATTAGGCCGCTGGTGCTGATAAATAAAAATGTTGCATGGGACTTGCCAGGATCAGTCCATGTATGGGTGGTTAAAAAAATATTAAAGTAACTCCAGGTCTCTGTTTGTTCATTATAAATGCGGGATAGTATGAATCCCAAAAATGTGACACCTAATTTTACAAAGGGGTATTATGATACTCTAAGGCCCACTTGCACGAACCCGAGTTATCTTTTAAACTCAGAGTTAGTTGCTAACACGAGGTTAAATTGACAATATTGTATGACAAACTGTCAATTTAACCTTGTGTTAGCAACTAACTCTGAGTTAAAAGATAACTCGGGTTCGTGCAAGCGGGCCTTATTTACAGAGCCAACTTTACTTTTTTTTTATTGTGTTAAAATCATCAAAATAATGAGTCCGGGACGGGAGGGACTGTCAGACTTGACTGACTAAAATCGACGTTGATCCTTCAATAGCCCTTTACGTACCAGGGCCACGGTTACCAGGTGAGCCAACTTTAGCTGTATTCTTTTTTAAATCCGTGCCGGTATGTCATGATTTGCTAGAATTTATTATGTTTGTAATCTTATTGAGCTAAGATTTAGGCCCTTTTTGTAGTAAAGGCTTTTCGTCTTGGGGTGCTAAGACAGGAAACCTCCACGTGCGCCCGTGGACTGGAGTTCCCTCTCGGATACGTCCGGGGGGAAGACCAGTTTTTCGGGACGGTGCACCCTGGGATGTGGGCAAAAACTCTTCCTTAGGCACTGTGTGTCTAAGGGGTCTCTTTGCCCGTATGCGAATAGCCTGTCGTGTGGACGCTCCAACGCGTGTCCCTCTGATCAGCAGCGGCAGAGCGGGCTTGCGGACGGTGAGTGACGGGTAGCTCGCCGTCCGACCAGGGACCAAGCCCGGGTCGGTGGCGCGTCGTTTTTCGCGCCAAATGCCTGCTGGGGTCGCGGGTTTTTTCTTAACCCAGGATACCGTGGCCCTGGAACGTAAAGGGCATCCGAAGGAACACGGGTGGATTTTAAAAAGTGTTTAGTATAATATTAGTTTGCTGTATGAATGTTCTCAATGTATGAACACAGTCTCTTCTCTATGAGAGGGAGTGGTAATCCACCACGCGGCCCCAGTGCGGGTTGGTAGACGTTCCATGTCTTCGAATTTTGGGTTCTAGGTCATGCCGGTTTCCTCACGATGTTTTCCTTCACCGTGGGGTTGACAGCAGTGGTGATGAAATAAATAACACAAAGAAATGCGATAGGCTGGGTTTGAACCAACATGACCCATGACCTCGTAAAGTTGCGTAAATACTGATCAAAAAGGAACCAAACATCTATTTAAAATTCCAAGAAAATAATTTGATACCAGCACAGCTTAGTTTAAATCGATTCTATTAAAGTCGTTTTAAAATAGGTAGTAAAGATGGCTTAGAAAGTAAGTACTTTACACCTTATAAGGTACCTATACCTACATGTGTGAACAAGCCTGGGAAACGGGTGGGACAGGCTGGAAAGCAATAGTCTGCGGCTGTCCAAGGCGGTATCGAGTTACCCGTCTGATCGACTGGTAAAAAAAGTTAATGTAGAAAAGTGATCGAGATTGATTTATGGATAAGGCAATGGGCAACACTACATGTGAAACCATGCAATAGTTTGGCAACGCTGGCAGCATTGCCATCTAAAGTGGCAATGCTACCAGCGTTCTGGGCACTTTCCCCATTGACAGCGATGTGGATGAGTTTTTTGACGCCCTATAAATTTTTAATTTTAGTTTAAATTCTGTTATTTTTGTAAATATTTTACTATTAATATTAGTTTCTAAATGTAGTATGTATGTACTTATAGTTTGTAAATAAAATCCATACATTAAAAATAAAAATAAAACTATGTAGTAAATAAAAATGCAATAGTAAAAATATAAATATAGGTCTACTTTTTTTTGTCGTGGTAAAATCATCAAATGCGTCCTCCTATCCAGGGCGGGGCGGGAGGCACTACCAGACTTGTACTGACTAAAGTCCACGGTGATCCTTCAATAGCCTTTTACGTTCCAGGGTCACGGTTGCCTGAAGATACAGTCCCGCGACCCCGGCAGATATAGGAGTACTGATATGAACAAGACCAAATGGCTTTTAAGATTTTATTCACTGTTTTCGGGACAAAAAGTAGCTTTTTAGAGGGGAAATGGTATAAAATTATTTCAAAAATAAATTACGTTTTTACTCACTGTCACACCGTTACTCTATCAAGTTGGAATAGGAATGGAATTAATGAAGAATTCGACGCTTGTTAGCATGACCGCGATAAATCTGATGGCGAGTGTCTGGTTTACTAAATGAGAAGGTTGTAGATTTGAATCTAGCTCAAAAAATCTGTTATATATAAATATAACAGATTATAAATAATATAAATATTTTTGTTTCTTCATTGACATAATTTTATTTCGTCACTCCATGTTCCACGATCAAGGGAGTCCCACAATGTAACCCTATCTCTGCAGCGTGTCCACGGTGGCGATCGCCGCGTGGTGTTCACTGATCAAGGTCATTAGCTCTGGAATTCAGTGACGTAACTAATTAAGGTGATGATTTATGACTAATCATCGTATTTTGTAGGGTTAACCTTGGAATTAGTGAGTAATTATTTTTGGAAGAAGTTTACCTACTATTACTATTTTTAATGGTGAATTCACAACAGAACATTTGAATAAAAGTTATGTATGATACGTTACTTTTTTATACCCCAATAAAAAATAAATGATTATTTAGTAAATATATTTTCAAAATCATCGGATATCTAAACGGCATCTGCGCTATTGTGTTCTTAACTCAGTGGATTTAAAACAGTCATGAACTAATTTTAATAATGGGGTGTTTGCGCTTTTTTCTTTTCAGAAATATATTAATCGCACAACTCATACCTGCTTCTAATGCTATGTATTTTTAACCGAGTACTTTTTGTATCCCAATTTTTGACAAGTTAGTATCCACGGTGTTTTCTTCAATAGCCCTTTACGTTTTAGGGTTATCTATTTAGACAACACCCCAATAGGTAAAATAACAAAATTACTGTAGAGTCTATAGTCTTAAACGTAGCTTAAAGCTGATCTATAAATTTTGGTGAAGTTTGATAATACAACACACATTTCAAGATGTCTACCCATTCCACCATGCATAATGACTGATTCCCTTTAATCAACACAATCAATTTAATTGAGTACCCAAGCATCTTGTATAAATTATGTTCGTAAACTAACAGCTCGATATAATGGTGTATTTGAACATTGAATTATAATTAATTACCTTGTCTCATGATTAGTGTCTACATTAAGTATGTTTTGAATTAACACCATACTGATACATAATTAGTGTGTTGATTATTCGGTAGTTAGCAATAGAAAATTACTTAAATGTGGTTCACTAAATTCACATCGATATAATCAAGTTCATGAATTAATACCCTAGTTCAATGGTTTAAACTATAACAATAAATTATTTGTATCAATTACTTAATATTATAGTATCGAAAGTGGCTAAACTGTGGTTTATTAATTTCACAGACTAAATTAAGTGCCTATTAGGTAAACAAACCGTTCGTAATTAAAACAGTAAAGTTACAGTTAATGTGTTTTCCCCTTTTTAGGGTTCCGTAGTCAACAATGAACCCTTATAGTTTCGCCATGTCCGTCCGTCCGTCTGTCCGCAGTTTAGCTCAGAGACGCACAGTACTAGAGAGCTGTAATTTGGTGTAAAGATACAGGATTTGTTGTGCCGTAAAAGTCGTAAAATATTTTTTTTAGGGTACCTCCTGTACACGTAAAGTGGGGATGTTTTTTTTTTCATCATTAAATAGGTCTTTAAAAAATATTGATAGTTTCCATTAACAATTTTTTGATAAAAAAAATTCGTTTGTGAAATGTTAAGCTTTAAAGTGCTAAATTTTGCTCGACTCGAGTGTCCCCCCCCTCTACCAGCTAAACGGTTATGTTTGGGGGTGTGAAAAAATTCACAATAGTAGTATATATAACGAAGTTTAAAAAAAAATTATCATGACTAAGTAGGCTTTACAACTTTACGAGTAATAGTCGACCAACTTATAAAATGTACTTGGATAACATATTTTCTTAAACAAAATGTATCGGAGAACATGTTCTTCAACTGCAAATGTAAGTTTGTCAACTTTATTTTTACAGCTTTAATAGGTATGTTTTTTAGAGATAGGTAGGTTTTTATCGTCAACAATTTTTAACTAACTTCAAAAAAAGGAGGAGGTTCTAAATTCGTCGTAATCTTTTTTTTTATGTATTTTCCCCGATTTCTCAGACTCCTGGACCGATTTTGAAAATTCTCCTTTTTAAAATTAAATTCAGCGAATCAGTTTAGTTAGTTCGCATAAGTATTTTGATGGGCAACTACGGAACCCTACACTGTGCGTGGCCCGACACGCATTTGGCCGGTTTTTTTTATAATTTGTGCGTACCTATATCTATTATGTATTATTATTAGGTATTTATTCAAGTGAAAAATAGTATTGTATTAGAAAATAAATAATAGACAAAATATCTTAAAGTTCTCTCTCTTTGTGCTTTAAAACATATCTAGCCACCAGCCAATAAACCTTAACGCTCAGTATTATTTAATACATACTCAACTTTACACCCCAGCGAATAATGTCGAAATTTTATTAAAGATTACAGAGCGTTTTCATACGTTCGGTCGTTAACGCTCAGTAGTCTTTCACAGATTTACAACTTTAAAAGAGATAAAAAAATTGAAAATGTATTAAAGACTACTGAAAGTTCTATAGCTATCGCTAACGTCTATCGCTTCCCGTCTAGGGGGGCTGTTACTAAGATGTAGGTTCATAAAGGCGACTAGATTCAACTGTTGTCGAAATTCGGTTTCTTATATTTTGTTTATGTTCCTTAGTTTTTTATTAAGTTCTGAGGGTACTACTTAAAAAATAATTTGTATGTACTGGACCAAGACGAAAAAAATAATTTCGAAGTCAACCAAGCAGACAACTTTATTTGAATTATTATGTTTTTTTTAAGGGTCAAGGAGAGACAATAAAATTACCTTACATGGCAAGGTTGTTTTTGAATGATGCATCCAAAAATTGCACAAAGAGGTCGACGTCATTTTGTAAAATTTCGTTTATTTATGTGATTATTTTATGTTAATATTGTGACATTACATGTAACACAATTTGCCACACTGACTAAAACCCACTGATCCTTCAATTGCTCTTTATGATTGAGAGGCCTACTTAGTTGTTGAAAATTTCCTATATGTAAGTCTACTACGTATCTCGTACACAAATTTGAGTGTATCTAATGCATACAATGTCAGATACGATTGAAGTCTTCTCACGCGGGATAATGCGCCATAATGCCTTTGTTTGAACGCGTATCCCGCTCCGTAGTTCACAAATTACATTAAATTGTTAATACTAGCTAATATCACCTAACGACGCGCAACGTTTAAGCACATTAGAGAGTCGATCCAATTATAAGCAACATGGTTAAGTTATAATACGATTTTCGAATATGTCTACCGATTTTGGAGCCGAGGAAAATCAATGAACCTTGATAAAAATAACATAAAAAGCGGCTTGCTGAAGAAAATACTCTGACAGCAAATCTCGTAAAAAAATATGTTACGCCTCATACCTGAAATGAAGAGCTGGGTTATATGCGAAATCTCGAGTGTATAGCACTGGAGTACCTCTAAGACGCTTGCGTCATTACTTTTCACGTAGAACAACTCTATTGAAGAAAGTAAACTCAAAATTAAATTTAACTTGAACAACTTATATGTTACTTGACGTGGAACACCTTTTCTCTAGAAGTACATAAAAAATAACGGAGTTCGCCGTCCTTTTATAATATTAGCTCTACAAACAATTTAGTATAATGATGTTTGCTGGGATTCCACCAAAACAAAAAAACAAGTAGGTATTACACGCGCAGTTCATTACAAAAGGCTTACCTGATTTAAAAATTTCAAACGCGGAAAGCAATTTACACTTTTAACTTGCGGAAAAATATGCTGTAAAAAAATGGACTTAGATTAAAGAAGCTTTTTTACATCCGCATTTACCTACTGTACTTTTCAAGTATCATCAGGATTTCATCAAAAATGCTCCCTTTTCTCTCCTTGAAAATAAATACATAATATCAACAGAGAAAATTTGATGCGCACTTGAACATGCAAAACAGTGCGCTTCATGAAACCATAAACTGCACTGCAGTGTACTGCACGGTGATTCAGTAAAGTATATTAAATTACAGGTAATAAAAAACTTTACAATGGGTGGTAAAAAGGTACACACTGACTGTGAGGGATGCACGCTTGCCTGCACCGGCCTGTGATTTTATGCGACATTAAATTAAGGAAGAGAATTTATGCAACGCCTTAGTCGGTGTGACCAACGGCTTGGCGGACATTGAAGGTTTCTGAAGAGGTGGGCTATTACTGCTTTATGTTATGACATTGTAACTATATTGCGCACATTTTGTTCAATGATTGTTATTTCCACAAGGAAGTAGTAAATGGTCATAGACAAAAATGATTTTGACATTGTTATTTTATTGAGCGATTGTCGTCATCATCATCATCATATCAGCTGTAAGACGTCCACTGCTGAACATAGGCCTCCCCTTTAGGCTTCCAATAGGACCGGTGATTGTAGCCTTGAATATTTTAAAGGTTTCGTTTTTGGTTACTTTACCTTCATGATATTCCAAGTATTAATCACTGAATAAAAACGACAAACATAATATTGGACAGTTATCAAAATTGCCATGTTATAATTTTCCTGAACATACATAAAACGCAAGAAAATATTACTCCTGTAATCCTTAAGTACGTCACAGATGTAAAAGTAAAAAAATATCTTCAAAGGAACACTCTTGTAAGCTTATCGACTTCTTCACTTCAGTGGTTCCTCGAGTAACCTAATTTCTTTAAGTAGAAATCATAGCAACACGTATAGGCAGACTCAAAAAACCCACGGAATAAGCCTGTCGTTTTTAAAGAAATTCATAATTTTATTAATCGTTCGTTTCCTTTGCTTAAGATTTTTTGTGGATAAAATGTTGCCTATGTGTACACGTATTTGGTCATAACTTATGTATTTATGTGAGGTCTTGATAATAATTAAATAGGTACATTAAAACATTATTTGTTCACTTTATTGATCAATGAACGTGACGTATCTTCGATAATATAATTATTATGTTTCTAGTACATAATTGTTTCCACAAATGACGATGATAGCACCTGTATTAAATTTAAATAAGAAAATCTGGCAATCGAAGAGCTAAGTTCTAAACAAGATTGATTAGTAGACCAGCATTGAATTCACTGTTCAATTGATAAAGAAACATACATAATACGTTAATACTGTTGCCAGCCAAATAAATTGATTTTGGATTTTATTCAAACTTTTTGTAAGTAAATCGGCTTTAGGCGTACCTCACCTTCAAATTCCATTTTATACATTTTCTTCGTGAAAAATAGGCGTTCAATACCAATTAAAAAGTTTTATAAAACTCGTATTTCTGCCAAAGATCAAACTCTTTTCATTACGTAAGTTTCCAAATGAGTTCAAATTATACACCTAAAGTGGAATTCTTCAACTGTTCTTCACTCCGCACCAGCAATAAATTCAATGAGAACAAATAACTGAAGTAACAAAATTAGCCCTAAGTTAATTGGTGAAAAGGGAATAGAGTTTTGAACTTAGAAGAGACGGGCAGAACGTTTTTTGTATAAAGATGAGGATGGTGACAATATAAGGCGGGCTGCATAGTCGGCAAGAAGCTGCAAATACAAAAAAAAAAAGGAAACAAAGCATTTGATTCTAACTCGAAACTGAAAGTTAACTGCTTTAACAGTACTTATTCTATATACTTTCTCAAATATGGTGTTGTAATCAAATTAGGTCTGCTTTTTTATGCCTTTGTTAAAATGTAACTTTAAGCAAGTGGTGAATTAGATTAACTAACAAGAACAATCATTGTAGGTATAAACGACTTGGTTAATGAAGTTTTTTTTTAAGCTATTGCATAGCTTCTATCGCGGGCCTTGAGCGCGGGGACCGAATCCAGAAATTCCGTATCGAAAAAACCTCACGCTCATTTAATTAAATTAAATTATTAATTTATTAAATTAATTATTAACTATTAAAATTAATTAATTATTAATTTATTAATATAACAACAACAACAACGACAACAACAACAACAACAACAACAATAAAATAATAAAACCCACATGTATTGTAAAATAATAAAAATATTTTAAACAATATTAACTTTTTTTATTTATTTAATAATAGACAAATTTGTTTGCTTATCGGTCACCATGCTCAAAAAGTGTAACTTGAATTAATATCAAAGAAAAAGCAATACTGCATGAATAAAATAAATAAATAAAATTATAATTGCATAAGTTGATACAAAATGCTGTGCAATAGCTTTACCGCGGCAGTCCCTGAGTGCCACACGTCTTTTTGTTTATGTGAGATGGGTTTGCTCTTGACCTTAGTCTAGGTCAGGAATGACTAAGACAAGGTCGACGGTGGAGCGAGCTTACCCAGAAGAAGCCTGTTCACTCTAACTTTGAAGAGATTAGGGTTGTATGCGTTCGGAAACACAGACGCAGGCAGAGAGTTCCACTCCTTCGCTGTCCGCATTATAAAAGACATCTGGAAACGCTTAGTTATTGCTATAAGCTTTGATCAATGACGGCACGCTTGGCGCAGTGGCTGAGCAGTCGACTGCTGTGCCGTGTGTCACTGGTTCGATCCCCGCAGGGAACAAATATTTAAATGATCTGCAAGTTTTGTTTCGGGTATGGGTGTTTGCGTATGTGAGTTTCTATGTAATGTAAGTACATATAAACGTATCCACGATATACTGGAAGAAATTCCTAGAGTAGGGCTACGTTTTTCTTGTTCTAAACTTGGTCGCTAGCATACATTTATATTTATTATGATGGTGCGCGTTTTGTTTTCTTATAAATTATTTTAATGAATACAACTTTTTTTATCCAATGAGTCCTCCCACCCAGGGCAGGACGGGAGGGACTGTCAGACTCGTACTGACTAAAATCCACGGTGTCCTTCAATAGCCCTTTACGTTCCAGGGTCACGGTAATTCGGTATGTCTCGCAACCCCGGCAGACTTTGGCCCTGTAGAGGCCTCCCCGTCGCGGCGGATGAAGCGAGCGTGGAACACAACGCGCCGTCGACCCAGACTTGGTCCATGGTCGAATGAATGTAAATTAAAAGAATTTCCAGCTCTCCGAGTCGCGAAACTACAGCGCAAAAATTTCAATGCCGTATGCAATCCCCTTCTCGCTGACAATTTTACTCTGAGGAAATGAACAGAATGAAATAAAAAGACAAGTCTTTACCTATTCGAGAATTTTATAATATAAGAATGTTATTTCGCTTTATTTAACATGTTTCTTTGTGGGACCGTTATTGCTTCGTGTCGGTTCATAGATATTACTCTGCGCGTTATACGTTATACGAATACTAATTTCAAATAACATATTTTTACATGAGTGTGTGTTATGGCGTCTGTATCATTGTACTGCAAATTGTGTCTGTAACTGTGGGTTTCATTACTGCAACATCAAACTCACTGCCTTATAAGTCTACTAGGTGTTCCCAGCGTTCGGATCCTATTGTAGCCTTACTCGATAAATGTACTATCCAACATAAAAATATTTTTTGTATTCGAACCAGGTAGTTCCTAAAATTAGCGCGTTTAACCAAGCAACCTCTTCAGTATGCGACACTGCGGAGAAATGTAGCTACTCGTAAGTTTTAGTTCTGCAAAAAAATTCAACATAGAACTTTTTTCCGGCAACGCGTATTCCATGGGCTAATGTAGCCGCTATCCATCAGGCGGGCTGTTTGCATGTATGCCACCTAAATAGCACATTTCAAGATGTCAAACAAAACTGGCGAAATTAAGGGTAGTGTCAAGAAATCCCTTAATAACCTTGCAAGGAAACAGAACTGTCGTCGAACTGCTTCAAAATTCTTATCCGCCTCCATCCAACTGCACGATTACTGGGTATCAATGTGAGGATCGCCTTAATTATTGACACGTTACATGGTTTTTTCTAACATTACGATACTTTTTTTGTATTGAATGTGGTTTATGTGAAAAACCACTTCTAAGGTCAGCTGATATTAACATCAACTATATCACAATAGCTGCTAGTTCCTACAACTAGTGCCTCATCGTTTCTGTGACAAGGAGCATACACTAGTGATGGTCATTAGAGAATATCGAATGAATATCGGTAAGGTAACATGAGGTACTGAGGACTGTGACGAAGTGGTACACCGGAGATGTCGACAGGCGACCGATGATTAAGTCCTGTAAGGCCATATATCCTGGTCTGAAGTCTTATAACGCCCAAGACCCTGTCACAAGCGGTTAGTAATTTAAACGACTTCCCAGGAGCAGTAACTTTCTTATGAATATCTTGCTTTGCGAAAATGGAAGAATATTTTCCGATTTTTCTTTAATGTGTTTTCTGTTAATAGTGTGAGTACTGAAGTAAAC
This sequence comes from Agrotis clavis, assembly GCA_954870645.1. Classification (NCBI taxonomy): domain Eukaryota; kingdom Metazoa; phylum Arthropoda; class Insecta; order Lepidoptera; family Noctuidae; genus Agrotis; species Agrotis clavis. The sequence goes on along the minus strand of OX940929.1, from coordinate 10,643,073 downwards.
TGAAGAGTAAAAACTTCATAATTATGTGTGGTATTAAATAAATAAAAAATAGAACCAGCCCATTGCTTACCATCGAGCGAAAAAGTGCTCAAACGCAAGTACATAAATTAATGTGTCTTATCAAAACACTGTACTTTAATGATATATCTCTAGGATGGAGTATTAAAGCCCTTATTACCTCGTCAAGGCTGTTTTATAAATAATCTTGATACTTAGTTGATCGACGTCTGTAATTCATCGATTTACTTCATTTTAAACGATAACTTCTTGCAATTACGCATCTTGCAAGCTGATGCTTCAATAAGCGAAACTTAATCACGATGATAAAAACCAAATGACACGCTTTACTAGTGTTGCGAACAATACATTATTAAATTTTATCGATACATTACACCGCTTTGTTTATGTCCATCAAATTAAATGTTAATTATCTGTCCATTGAATTTGAAATATGAATCATGTTTACATAATTCAGCTAATGCTTGATTGTTTGAACAAAACAGATTGTTCAGGTATCGGTTACCGCATTGATGTTTTATGATAACGGTAAATGATATTAGCTTTTTCAGTGTTGTAATACACATTAAATAACTTGCTTTAGTTTAAATATATCAGTTTTTGCTTTGCGTTGTGATATTTCAGCATTCAAACTAAATACATAGTTTCACATACGTCACGATCGTTCATAAACTCACGTCGCAAATAAAAATACATACACGTTTGCGGCAAATCGTTTAAATTATATCGATACAGCTCACATACGTGTTGGCAACACTACATAATTCGCCCGCGGCCTGTACTCGAGCAAATTATACACTGCATCGCTCACTCTTACAGTTTGCACCTCTCGGTCGTTTCGCAAATTTATATGAATCATTATTGGGTTGAATTATAGCGAGGCGTCGTGCTGAGGGACCGACGTTCATGGACGTGAGAAGACGTTATTCCCGGAGATGCGTGATTACTGAATTGTTACTATTCGCCTTTCACCTCGGTGTAGAGTTGTGTGTATGGCTCCCAATTTGCACTTTTGACGTGAAAAGATAATTATGTTCTGAGTGTTTGCATTCTGCACATGAAGGTGCGTGTGGTTATTTTAAAAATATTGCTGGCTTGAACTCGATTTGTTCTGGACGCTGCCCTGTTGGTGTTATGTATAGTTGTGCTGGCGCATATTATAATTTGCCAGTTATTTTTTAAACATTCAGAAACAGCAGTCTGATTAACATGCTTTAGTTTATTTGTTATAGACTAGAGTTTGAAAATTCCTATCCAAAACGCCACATCACTAGTGTCTGCATTTTATAATGTTTTTTTTCTGGAACGGTTGTCATCGTTTGAAAGGTTTCAAAGAGGATTTATCAGTGAATGTTTCTTTTCGCGCGTAGCTACTGTCGGAACTAACGCCTCACAACTCATTCGATCATTACAATTTCCACAGTCAATTTTTCAAATATTTACCTACTTATCCAGCCGCTTGTCAATCTAATAATAAGATGAAAGGTTTTTGCCGTATCTAACATTATCTAGCTCAGTGGCTAGAGCGCATCAATAACGCATAGAGGTGTTATCAAGTTTCCTTTAACGCTGGTTAGTCCTTACATATCGTGCTTGACCGTGCATTGTAACAGTATTGAACATTTGCGTTCCCATACGGATTATTGTACCTGTCTATGCATCATTGAGGCTTTAAACGCGTGCTGGTTTAAGCGCCAAGTCTCTTATCTTTAGAATGATTATATGTTTTCATCAAGTGTCGGCTAAAAAGGCATATTTCTTATTTCTGATAATTTGCCTCACACTGGGCATCTTTCTAGTCAACAGACACACATGCAGATAGATTTCTGGGGCAAATGGGATCCACCTCCTAACGAGTCACCTCGACCTTAGGTCACGTAGCTACTTGTGTCAGCCAAGCAATCCCACTGGTGATGGTAGGCCTCACCAGGGTCGCCCGGCCCCTGGCTCGCGAGCACCATCCTGTTGGAGACCAGCGCCAAAACAGTTTTTACTATGTTCTGTCGGTGCGTAAGAGCCCATTCGCACGAGCGCTTTTTTATGGGCGTCAAAAAAGCGCCCAAATAGAACAAAATAATGCATTCCCATGTGT